>CM046879.1:82219653-84692557 GCA_025667525.1 Glebionis coronaria | reverse complement strand
TTCGACTTTGTCTTTTGATCTTGAGATCTTCAAATCATCCATGACTTGTCTTTGCCATCTTACAATCTTGTGTCTTCATCCACATGCTCACACTATTAATTGTTGAATATGTCTTTAGGCATGAGTATGTGGTTTTTGAATCTTTGACTTTGCTGAGTACACCGTGACGCCACCTTCTCGAGACAAAACATAGACACGGACTGAATGGCTTTGACATTCGTCCTAAATCGGTAGCGTTTTACCTCCGGTCGGTGAAGACCGTTATACGATATTAAAATCGTACCTGTGATCAGGTAGATTCAATTAAGAATCTCCTTGACAGTGTTTCGTGGTTGTACTAGTTGTTCTCTTTACTCGACCGTCTCAAAGCAAGACTGCGAACATAAAGAGTGAATCAACTGGATATATATCCGCTTGATTAAAGTCGTCAATTCAAATTCCTGGAACAAGTTTGATTCTTAAAGAATCTTACCATTGTTGTTTTCCAGTTGACACAAGCTTGATCCATAAAGAATCTTGCAAGTCACCTACCGTAGCGCTGTTTGATGTTGACGCTAGAAGGATTTCCATTCGTCACTGTGAATATTAATAAATATCACTCTGAATGTTCTGGCAAGACCATAAAGATATTGCGTAGAAACCTGAAACGAGTTTGAATCAATTCAGAATCAAACCACTGTTGCTTTTCAGTTTTACACATGTTCAATTCATAAAGAATCTTGCATATGACCTACCGCAGTGCTGTTTGATGTTAACACTGGAAGGATTTCCATTCATCATTGTGAATACTAAGTAGTATCACTCTGAGTGTTCTAGCAATATCACAAGGATATAGCGTAGGACTCTGTTGATCTTTATCCGTGTGTCCTAACGAGATTTGATTGATCTCTTGGCTCTAGACTCGATTTGTGCACTTTTAGTGGTCAGAGGCTGGAGCAGATGCCACCTATTCAATATCAACTATCTCGGAGTGAGAAAGTCAATAGAAGTCGTGTTGATCTCCGTGACAATAAAACAAACTTCTTTTGAGAGAAGCCTGAGTAGCTAGGAAAGGGTTGTACAAACATCACTGGGTCCATGATGAGTTGTCTTCATGATGTGTTGACCCGGTTTCTGCCTAAGTTGTATGGAGGGCTTCTTTCTTTAGACCTTTTATCCTTACATTTCTTTTTCATTCTTCAACCCCTTCAATGCTTACCAAGACATCATTACTAACACCTTGTTGTGATTGTTCCAGTGCTAGCATCAGTACTTAGTCGGCATTCAGCTACGTTCACATTCTACTCCATCTTTCCTAAGGACTTCTAATAATCTATTGGATTGTCCCTGGGAAGATCCCTCCGGTTCTGGTTGGATCATAGGACATAAACCTAACCACCCTTTTGACACCAATAACGTCGTGAATTAAAGATGTTGTGGGTATTTGATCGTAACCATGAAAACCACTTTAAATTCTAACAAAGTGTTTGAAAAACATTTAACACCTTGCTAGTTTTGTCGTTTCAGAAATGCTCCCCCTTCACATGTGCATCGATAATTGAAAGTGTTTCGCACATGTAGGTAAGAGTTAAAGTGCTTGAGTCTTATATAAGATCACATTTTTATCACATTGTCTCCCCCTATCTCTAATATATAAAATATTTTGATATTAGAGATACCAAATTTGATTAAAATATATTTTGAAAAATAGTCGTGAAAATCTCCGGGAGAAAGATATGTTAATCTTTTGCATGAAATTAAAATGCTCCCCCTCAAAAATTGATCCAATTGAATTGTCATTGTGAGGATGTGATCCATATTTCTCTTTTTGAGGATGGGAGTTGTTGAACACACAATTTTTGAAATATTTTGAATAATCATTGAAAAATTCTTGAAAAAATTGTGTTCAACGGTTTTTGAAAAATCCATTTCTTTTTATCGAAGAGGTTTTTCTAAAGCATAAACTTGAGTTCATAAACTTTGAATGTCTTGACGAATCCACTCAAGTGTAAGAAGATTTCTGTTCTTTTGCTGAGGGTAAGGGCACTAAATCATACACTCCCCCGTGAATATCGATCCGGGTTGCAATCTGAAAGTGATTACAAGCCATTGTGTTGAGCTCAAAACATGGAATGTTTTGTGACAAGATCAACCCGTGATAGATTGCTCTACCCGGTGTTTGGAAATATTGTCCAAAATAGACAATTTCCTTTATTAAAAGAAGAAATGACATGTTTTGAAAAATATTTACAACTTTCATTCGAGCTTTATGTACACACCCGTGTCGTTATTGAGCGACATTTCTAGGCACGTCCATATTATCGATACTGAAAGACATGTCGAGAAGAATATTTTTGGATTTTGAAAGATTTTTTAATTTTGTGTTTTGTTTTTATATGTTTTATATTTTTGTATTTTGCTTTTTCATAGATATTTACAGGTTGATGTTTGATAGATAAATCAAGCAGGCTTCTTTGCCAGAACCTCCAGTTCTGCTGGAGTTAAACATCTCATACCAATTTGCCTAACGAGGTACTCAAACCTATCTTTCGACAGAGCTTTTCGTAAACAAGTCAGCTAATTGGTAATCCGTTCCAACAAAGTATAGTTCAACGATACCTCTTTCAACTTGTTCCTTTATGAAGTGGTATCTGACATCGATGTGCTTCATGCGGAAATGCTGTACTGGATTACAGGAGATGGCTATGGACAACTTTGAGTCACAGTACATAGGTACTTTATCAAAGTGAAAGCCATAATCCGTGAGTTGTGTTCTCATCCATAGAACTTGAGCACAACACGCAGATAGAGACACATACTCCGCTTCGGCTGATGAAAGTGACGTGCAATCCTGCTTCTTGGAAGACCATCCCACAAGCTTATCTTGACCTAGAAATTGTGCACCACCAGAAGTACTTTTTCGTGTATCAAGACACCCTGCATGATCATAATCTGAATAGGCCGTTAGAAAGAAACCGGTTTCCCTCGGATACCAGAGTCCCAAATGAATGGTATTCTTGAGGTACCGAAAGATCCGTTTAACCTCCTTGAGGTGCTTTTCAGTGGGTCGTGCTTGATATCGTGCATAATAGCATGTAGCATGATGAATATCAGGTCTGCTTGCTGTCAAGTACATGAGGGACCCGATCATGGAACGATATCTCGTTTGATCTATGGGTAATCCCTCCAAATCAGCATCTAGGGATGTGGTTGATAATGGTGTCCCAACGGGGTCACATGAAGTCATACCATGTTTTTTTATTATCTCTTGACAATAATTAGCTTGGTTAATAAAGATACCACTTGGGGATTGGTGAACTTGAATTCCTAGAAATAATTTTAGTTCGCCCATCATAGACATTTCAAATCTGCTGTGCATTACTTTTTCAAACCATTTTGAAAGTTTTGGGTTTGTAGACCCGAAAATAATGTCATCAACATAAATCTGCACAAGCAAAATGTCATCCCCATATTTATAAGTGAACAGAGTTAGATCATTGGAACCTTTTGAGAAACCTTTGGATACCAGAAATTTCGAAAGTTCGTCGTACCACGCCCTTGGAGCTTGCTTGAGTCCATAAAGTGCTTTGTGGAGACGATACACCTTGTCAGGATAATGAGGATTGACGAATCCTTCCGGCTACGTGACATAGACTTCTTCCTTCAAAGGACCGTTAAGAAACGTCGTCTTTACGTCCATTTGATAGACAATGAATCCCTTATGTGCAGCATAAGCAAGAAAAATCCTGACCGCTTCCATTCGAGCTACTGGTGCAAATGATTCTTCAAAATCATTACCCTCTTTCTGTCCATACCCTTTAGCCACTAGCCTAGATTTATTCTTGATGATCGTGTTCTCTTCATCCATCTTGTTTTTCTAGATCCATCGAAGATTTAATGGTATTACATCGTATGGTCTGTCAACAAGTTCCCAGACTTTAAGTCTTTCAAATTGTTGAAGTTCATCCGTCATCGATTCAATCCAAGCATGATCAGCCATGGCTTCTTTGATATTTTTCGGTTCAGCTGAACTCACGGCGAGTGTGAACATACAAACATCGCCATCGGTGTGAAGCTGTCGTCTTGTACGAACGGGCTGTGAAGGGTTTCCAATGACATGAACTAAAGGATGATCTCGGGTCCAATGATGTGTTGAAGGATGTCGTTGATAGAACGTATGCATATTTGACGGATCAACATGGCGAGTAGAAGACTCTCCAGTTTCGTGTACCGGTGTACCGAATGGGTTGATAAATTCGTCTTCGTCAGATAATGCATTGTCTGCTTGATTTGTGTTCTCTGGAGCAATGACAGTAGTTGTTGATGTTGTAGGAGGGGTTGTTGATGTGATATTTTGAGGAGGTAAATCTGCAGCAACCCGTGTTGAAGTAGATGAAGTTGTATCCTTTTGTTGTCGATGATCGGTATCATCATTCTTATCATGAGTGACAGCGGAAGACTTCGATACAACTTGTTTCTCCCCCGTGAAATATTCATCATATATTGGTCCATATAACATTTCTAACTCTTCAATTGTCGTGTCGACTGTCATATCAGCTCTAGGAACATTTTCTGGAACCAGCGTTGAACTTGACGGTTCATTGTTGTGGTCTTGAGTTCCGAGTTCCGTGTCAGTTGTGAACGGAAGTCGTTTGTCGTTGTGGATTGGGACTTAAACTGTTTTGTTCAAGTGCCATTGTGTTGCTTACTTGTGAAACCCCTGAGACACATATTTCTTTGATATTTGTTTCTTGAGCAACCAAACTCCGAGAGTGTCTTTTGTTGAACGGTATGAATAAGGAAAACCTTTATGTTCTTGTTGAACCTTTACTTGATTACCTGCACTTTCAATAGTAGTTTGTATGCTTGTATATTTGTTAGTGATATCTTTGTGAGAACCATGTGGGGGTTCACAGTGAACCTTTGTCGTGCTAGAGGGAAATATTTTTCCAATAGGAACCCATTTAAGACCAGTTGTTTTGAAGATTCTACCCGTTGGTATCCACTGAATACAAGGTCTAGGAAACGTAGTTTTCTCATGCACAGCGGAATACTTAATTGGAGAAAAACTATTTCCTATAGGGTTCCATCTTTGAGATGCTCTAGCTGTTTGGTTAACCTTGTTCAAGACTTTTTTTGATGCAATCATTATGAATGGCATTAAACACGCATTTGTTACATTTCGTGCAAACAAAGTTCTTAGCATCTGAGAAGGATCTAGTGTTCCTAGGATATGCTGATTTAGGCACATCATAGAAGGGTCTAGAATTCCTAGATGTGTGATTAGCACTCCTAGGTTTCGGTTGGGTCCTATCTCTTGCTTGTGTCTTTATCTTAGCATCCTCTAGACAGCTTTTATGACCCGTGTCATTTGAACTACTCTGAGGTATGTTCTTGGAGCTATTTCTAGAGTTGCTTGAAGCATTCATGTGATAGGGTTTTGCATTGGCAAAATTTGTTAAAGGGGATCTAGATAGTTGAGTGACTGTTTTTGGCAAATTGCTACGCACGTCAACTTGGGATGCAAACCTCGAGTTCGATGTTTTGGGTCGGTCAGATTTAAACGCATTCGGTTGTCTAGCAACTAAGCGATTTCTGAATGGTTGAGTAGGAGGTTTCCCCAAGATTGACTGATTTGCAAACTTAGTATCCACACTATTTCCTTTTAGCTTCCTTAATTCATTTTTCACCGCTGTTAATGCAAAAACCTTTCCCTGAATCTGAGCTCTCAATTGCTCATTTTGTAGAAGTAATTGAGCGACACGTTGTTCTAACTTAATGTTTATATTATCAAATATGTCGTTATCAGCATTCGCGTCATTACTATCTACAGTGTCGATAGGTTGCACAGATATTTCACTTACTGAAGCAGGAGGAGGACTTGGATTTTGAGAAGCCAACTTTGATTCTAACAAATTTATTTGTTTCACAAAATGTTCTTTTTCCGCATTAGAATCTTGAATCTTACGATCCAGTTTTTGTTCAAGAACAACGTTTGCTTTTTCAAGTTTTTCAAAATAAGCTTTAAAATTGTCATTTTTCTTTGAAAACTCGAGTTTGGCATCCTCAAAATCTTTTGTCTTTTGAGCTAACATAGTTTCAAGCTCATGAATCTTAGAATCAATATATTGATGATCATCAGACACAGCATTTAATTGTACCTCAGCCATTGTCTCCTCATCATATATGGGTCTGATATCTGCATCATCGGTTGCTTGATCATTCCCTGAGTTGTTGCTGGTATGCTGCTTTTCTGATTCTGTCCCGCTACTTTCTGTGCCAATCGAACAAGCATCCAATGTTTGACCATCATCTACATTTCTCTCGTTCTGCTGCATTAATCTGTTATTCACCCTTCCTTCAACTTTTAGTTTATGACTTGTTCTTTCAGCAATGGACTTCCTTATAGCACTCATGTGTTGAAGAAATGTCTCCTTGAATTCTTGAACTTCTAACCGAGTATATTCAAAGAAGTATTTGTTGATGAATTCTCGATCATAGTGTACAGAGACCTGTGTATCAAAGAATTGTTGAAACTGATTCTCGAGAACCAAAACCGCGTCTATAGATTCAACCTCTTGAAATTCATCGTTGGCAAGTTGTTGTTCAAGGTGATCTATATTGTGTAGCATTGTGCTTGTGAATGTCTCAACATCTTGTCCAGTGAGTGACATGAATACCCGTTTGAATCCAAGTTCGACGCGAGTGCCTTTTAAATCGTCATTTGAAAGAACTTGAAGGTGTGACTGGAGTGATCTAAAGTGTGTCATGCATCGTTCTTTTGCAACCGACATCTTGGATTTGAGTGCATGCACATCTTGTGTTGCGGAATCCATAATGAGTGTTTCAGATGATGAAGTGACTTTGGATCTTAAGTAGATATGGTGTGATTGAGTTGTGGTTGAAATTCCGAAAATGTCGATTTTTTCTCAGTCCGACAATTAATTCCTCAGTTCGACAAAACGGTAAGCCCAAAAAAAATTTGAATCACCAAATTTTGAATTCAATATAGAAATAGCCAATAACTAGTAGGGAAAAATTTTGAAAAATGAAAAGTTTAACAAAAAATAAAACCTAAAAAATTTGAAATTTGGCCTAAAAATTTGAATTTTGGTCCGAAAATTTGAATTTTGGGTCGAAAAATTTTTCGCTTCGCCAAAATTTGAAATTGAAGCTTAAATGGCCTAAAAATGGTCTATGAAAAAAAAAAATTACTTGGGTTTTCCCGCCAAAAGACCTTTTTTTGTTTTTTTTTTTTTTGATCTTCGTGTAATCAATATTCTGAAACTAGTCTAGATGGTGGCTAAGTATAAAAAATACTCAAACAAAGTTTAGCTAAACATGTCACCGGAATGTCCATCGAAATGTGCTATCGGAATGTTGGCTGTCGGAATGCTTAGATCGCAATGCACTGTCGGGAATGTTTAGATCGGAATATGGCTTAGATCGCAATGCACTGTCAGAATGTTTAGATCGGAATGTCCTTCTGTCTGAATGCTTAGATCGCAATGTATACCTGTCGGAATCCCAGATCGCAATGTACCGTCGGAATGTTCAGATCGGAATATGGCTGAAACAAACTTGGCAGAGTAACGACTCAAAAATCCCTTGAAACCGTCGGAATCCCAAATCGCAATGTACGATCGGAATGTCTCGTCGGAATAAGGTATCAGAATCCATTGATCGCAAAGTAGAACCAAAAGGTTATTGCGATCAAACCACAAACACTTGTACTTTCCGATGGATACCTTTGCTAGAATTTCGGAATGATGAAAAACCAAGAATTTTTGAACGTTTGATCCAAGAAAGTTTGTGTTTTTAACCAAAACCAAGATACCAAAATCACTACAACACTATTGAAGAAGGTATACGACTTGAAATCACAAACAAACACAAAAAAAATCTTGAATTCGTGGAAGAAATACGGATCAAATCAAATAAATCAAGTGAAAACACAACAACCAATCACAAAACTACCCCATGGCGATTGATACCAATTGTTGTCCCAAATATATGATGATATAATACGAATTTAAAGAAAGAAAATAGGAGAAGAAGATGAATTTTAGAGAGAGAAAGTAGTGAGAGAAAGTAGAGAGAAATGGTTGGAGAAACTAGGTGATATTAGATTAGAAAAGTAAATGAAATGAACCAACACCCTTCCTAACATGCTAGGAAGGGTTTATATAACCTTTGCTTACATGTAGCTTAATGGGCTATATGATCATGGGTCGTGCTTTCCTTTTGGGCTTTGGTTACTTATGAATGAACCTTAGCCTAAAGTTAAGCCCGTAATACACGACTAACATACTACGTATTACAACGTTCTAAAATACGATACATAATAAACATATGACCGAGCATTCTTGTTTGACTCAATATTTTGAGGCTAACAGTTTATTATTTAAGTTTGACCAAGATTCTTGCATTTCTCTCCAAGACTCTTTTATGCTATAAGTATTAGTAGAAGTCTTAGGGTTTTACTCAGATTATGAGTTATTAAGAAAATAAGAGTGTTTACTTTTGAAGTCCCGGTTAGGCACTTTGAGGGTTGATCGAGTTCTTGTTCTTTGTTATTTGTGTGGTTTCTTGCATTCACAGCGGTCCCGCCATCATTGTTTTAAGTTTGGCCAAGATTCTTGGATTTCTCTCCAAGACTCTTTTATGCTATAAGTATTAGTAGAAGTCTTAGGGTTTTACTCAGATTATGAGTTATTAAGAAAATAAGAGTGTTTAGAAGTCCCAGTTGGGCACCTTTTTTAGGGTTGATCGAGGTCTTGTTGTTTGTTGTTTGTGTGGTTTCTTGCATTCACAACGGTCCCGCCATCACAGGGGATGTTCGACATCTAGCTCCTTTAGCTTAGTCGTCGGTTCTTCAGTTAACATGTAAAGTCATTTGTTTTAATTTTTCGAGAAGATTGAAGGGAAAAACGATAATTTATAATTGTCGTTGTCCATCTTTTTTAATTTTAAGAGATTACTTATATTTAGGGAAGATTTGTTTGTTTCTTATTTAAGTTTGACCAAAATTCTTAGATTTCTCTCCAAGACTCTTTTATGCTATAAGTATTAGTAGAAGTCTTAGGGTTTTACTCAGATTATGAATTATTAAGAAAATAATAGTGTTTACTCTTGAAGTCCTGGTTGGACACCCTATTGAGGGTTGATCGAGTTCTTGTTTTTTGTTGTTTGTGTGGTTTCTTGCATTCACAACGGTCCCGTCATCATTAAGTTTACAAGATCTACACAAGTTGTAAGAAGTGAAGTTACTACTACCACCGTAGTGTGTTCATTTGACGTGTTGTATGAGAAACCATAGAGACGACAACTTAGTCGTTAAGTTTTTATATCAAGATCAAGCTCCGTTAATTTGATTTATTCAATTAACAAAGGTTTGTATTTTTTATTGTCTTATTATGTGTTAATCATACATGTTTTACTAGATCCATTTCCCCGAGTGCTCGCAGTTAACATTGTTTAACTAGTTCTAAATCCTAACATGTTTTTGATACTCTAAGGGCTGAAGTGAAACTTAATTGTATATATAATCCTCTCTCTCTCTCTCCCTCTCTCTCTCTCTCTCTCTCTGTGTGTGTGTGTGTGGGCGCGCACGCTAGGGTTTCATAGTATGGTTTGTATTAGTGCTCGTGTATTAAGATCATTTTGATTTTGTTCTCGTATTGTATATGAGTGTTGTAGTAAGGATCTTTGTAAGTGTGATTGTATATTAGTGTTGCATCCGATTACGGATAACAAATACTTATGGTTGTATTTGTAGATAAGCACGCATTTGTGGACCTATTAACTTTGGTTATTGTAATAAAAGATCACCAAAGGAGCGGTTGACTGGATAATTTATAACTGGTTCATAGTCTCTTCTGGTATATTAAGATCATCTTGATTTTGTTTCCTATTGTAGAGAGTGTAGTAGTGAGGATCTTTGTAAGTGTGATTGTGTATTTAAGTGTTACATCCCATTAGGGACAACAAATACTTACGTACATTTGTAGATAACTTCATATTTGTGGACTTATCAACTTTAGCTATAGCAATACACTACAACAAAATTGTCATTTAGGGTCGGTGCAAATTTAGGGTCGAAAATTTCGACCCTAAATACATGGTGGGGGCCACAACTTTTCAACCCAAAATGGATGGTCAAAAAGAAAGTGGGGTCCACAATTTAGGGTCGAAAATTTCGACCCTAAAAACGCAGTGTTAATTTAATATATTTATGGAATATAAAATACATTTCTAATAATTAAAAATAAGTTTAAAACATTATATTTTTATAAGTTAATATTTTAGGGTCGAAAATTTCAACCCTAAATTTTTAACTATATTTTAATTTATTTATGTAATATAAAATATATTTATAATAATTAAAAATCATTCCAAAAGTTTATTTTTTTATATGTTAATATTTTAGGGTCAAAAATTTCGACCCTAAATTTTTAACTATATTTTAAAAAATTTCTTTTAGTTTGAATCCTTTTAAAATATTAATATATGTATATATTTAAATTTTATTGTTTTTATTCAATGGTAATGTGTTTTAATTGCAAAATATTTTTTTTCATAATTATTAAAATAAATTTTAAATTATTATTATTATTATTATTATACTTATATATAACTTATGTAACTTTTATGTTAGAAAATACGAACAAAACGCCTATCGATACATTTTATTCGATATTGCGACTTAAACTAATTAGATTTTACGAGTTGCGACGTTTATATAATAAAAATGAGACATTTATAAAACAAATATTTATTTATTTCAAATAATACATAAAACCTTTTGTAATATCACATGGGAGACTTACAGACAAACACTCCTAAACATAATTTTATTCGTCACGGACACTTAAACACGCGCTTAATTAAACATGGATATTACAACGATATTAGACTCGTAAACACGGAAAAAACACATCACAAACTAGTTCAAACTAAGGTTCCCCATGTCATCGTAAAGGTCGTGAAGTAGTGCAGCGGAATCCATTGTGTGCCTATCGGGGTTGCGGTACAACTCTACTGTACTCTCAAGTACCTTTATCATTCCATTCAAGCGCACACAGTTTGCACACGTTGAATAGCTTGGAGAAGAAATTGGAATCGTTGAAGGTCTGGGAGAAGATACCCTATTGACTCATATCACGTAATACGATACCCTATTGACTCATATCATGTAATACGATACCACATTGACTCATATCATGTAATACGATACCCTATTGACTCATATCATGTAATATGATACCACATTGACTCATATCACGTAATACGATACCCTATTGACTCATATCATGTAATACGATACCACATTGACTCGTATCACGTAATACGAGACCCTATTGACTCATATCATGTAATACGATACTCTATTGACTCATATCATGTTTATACGATACCACATTGACTCGTATCACGTAATACGATACCCTATTAACTCATATAATGTAATATGATACCCTATTGACTCATATCACGTAATACGATACCCTATTGAATCATATCATGTAATACGATACCACATTGACTCATATCATGTAATACGATACCCTATTGACTCGTATCATGTAATACGATACCACATTGACTCGTATCACATAATACGGTACCCTATTGACTCATATCATGTAATACGATATCGTATTTACTCATATCATGTAATACGATACCACATTGACTCATATCATGTAATACGATACCCTATTGACTCATATCATGTAATACGATACCACATTTACTCGTATCACGTAATACGATACCCTATTGACTCATATCATGTAATACGATACCCTATTGACTCATATCATGTAATACGATACCACATTGACTCGTATCACGTAATACGATACCCTATTGACTCATATCAGTAATACGATACACTATTGACTCATATCATGTAATATGATACCCTATTGACTCATATCATGTAATACGATAACACATTGACTCGTATCACGTAATACGATACCCTATTGACTCATATCATGTAATACAATACCCTATTGACTCATATCACGTAATATGATACCCTATTGACTCATATCATGTAATACGATACCACATTGACTCCTATCATGTAATACGATACCATGTTGATTCGTATCATGTAATACGATACCACATTGACTCGTATCACGTAATACGATACCCTATTGACTCATATCATGTAATACGATACCCAATTGACTCATATCATGTAATACGATACCACATTGACTCATATCATGCAATACGATACCCTATTGACTCATATCATGTAACACGATACCACATTGACTCGTATCACGTAATACGATACCCTATTGACTCATATTGTAACACCCCATTTGGATAAATGGAATGTCACAGGATAATCATGGCGTAATATCAAAGCATAAGGTAAATGTCCTAAAACATTACATGACCATAAGGGATAACCGGAATCAAACATCGGTCCCCAATATAAACTCATAAACATAACATAAAGTAAAAGTAATGCAAATGAAACAGAAACATATAATATAGCTCCCATCCTATGCATAACCTTTCCATGCTCTTGACCTTGTGTACCTGCCGTTTGGGACATGAAAACAGAAAACGGCTGAGCGAGACGCTCAGTGCGCGGATATATAATAATAACATGGAATTACATAACATAAGTGAAGGCTGAAATGGAAGCATAAAAAAAATGAAAATGCAGCGGAAAAATGTAAGTTCTGGGAAACCTGGTGACATGTAATAAACTTGTAACTTGTAATAAACTTGTAACTTGTAATAAACTGGCTTATTCTTAGAATATCATGTTCATGTAAATACTGAAAGTCTGCTGTTTAATTATGAAACTGTAATTTAACTGCCAAAGAGCTCATATAGGTCATGAAATATATCAACGTGCATGAATACATGGAGGGGTGACCTCGTCATGCTATAGAGGGGTGACCTCTAAATACTGTGCTAGGTGGAGGGATCAGCTCCAATGTGAAGGATGTAGAGCACACACCACATTCACCCTGATAACTTGTAACACTTATAAGCCTAGGATGCATCCATACGCCCCACTAAAACATACATATAAAAATGGCCAAACTGAACATGAGTGGGACGATGCAGGATATCACTCTCCTGCATGTGAGTCACGACACCGGTGCCTCTAGTGCCGTGGTTACGGTACCTCCGTAACTAGTACATAAACTGGTCATGCTTGTATATAATGCTCTGGCAATTTATTTAGTTATTATCATGATTACTGATAAGCTTAAACACATACTGGGGAAAACATTTGGTTGCAGACGGGGAATCCTAATCATGCATAGGAAAAGAAGTCCTTACTGAAAAGACCGAAAATCCGTACCTCACGTCCAGTAACGCAAATGAAGAATAACGTGGAGGATGAAAACGTGAAGAAGATCACACCCCATAAATGCTACATAATAAAGATGGACATGTATGAGTCGCTTGGTTAACTTATACTTAATAATTATTAATGACTTAACGTTAACTTGTTTTACTTGTTCTCGTATTGCCTTAACGTTCTTGACTTATTTTACGGCTTCATATAAAATCATGTATTATGATTAGTGTAATTCGTATTCTTATATGTTAACAAGCATAAACTGTATAATTCATGATCATGTCATAAAGTTTACTTAATAAATACTTACGCTAAAATAATAATACTTATTAGTTAACAATAAAATGAGTTATTACTTTGGGATCGTAATTTAGTAATAAGGTAAGCCTAATTAAATAAACTTTACTAAAACTTGATGATTACGTAACTAAATTAAGTCTAGTTATTAATTTAATTACGCTAACAAATACCTCGGTTAATATCATTAATTAAATATAAATTTAGTCGCGTAAAATATTTAATCATACGCGTAAATAATATTAAAACTAATCATGTTAATAACATATTTTTAACGTACCCAAGCCTACCGAGACACCCGTGTCTCGATCGCACGAAACAAACACACTAAATAATAAAATACCCTAAACATACATGCTGTCCCATAAATCCTGTTTTTCTGTTCTGTCCAACATATACCCTAGTTTTGTCCAATATCTTTTATTCGTGTTCTGTCCAACATATGAAAATGTAGTATCGTCCAAGATATACATCCAGACCCCTGGTACTAGTCCTGCTGCTGCCCTCTAGTTTCCCACTGGCCCTTATTAGGTTCCTGCTGTTTGGTTAAGATTACCTACTGTTTTATACTAGTTCCTGCTGTTTGTTATTCGTACCCACCGTTTCCTATTTCCTGCTGCCAGATTAATCCCTACCCACTATTTTAAACCGAATCCCCCTGTTTGGGGAGTTTGGGGTTGCCGCTGATATAACAAAACCCACCCTGCTGGTGGAATAAAAACACCACCGAGACCATAGAATGGTCTCGGTTTGCGTGTAGACTGAAAACAACAAACCCTGCTACCAAATATGGTATACCCACGTTTTATAACATGTGGTTTTAATCTGATTAGTGTATTATAGCACCCTTAATCTAACGAATCAAAAAAAACAAAAGAATTAGGGATTACTTACATGATTTTAGGGTTAAGATCTTATAACACAGAATCCTTGTTTTTAATCTAGCTTCATGACTTCCTTCTTGATTTAGATGTTAGGCCGACGCAGCAGGAAAGAAAGAAGAAAATAAAACGATCGATCTTGTATAAATTTAGGGTTTCGGTTTGAGGTGTTTGTGTCGGCAGAAAAAGAAAAAAAAAACAAAGACTCCCCTCCCGTTTTATACTACAATTGGGTCGGTTTGGTTCATTTAATGGGATTCGACCCAACTGGCCTCCCCCTTCTCTTCTTGTCCAAACAGCCCATCTTGTTTTATTTTATTTTATTTTTTAGTTTTTTTTTTCTACTACGCGACTCGCTAAAACGTTACGCGTTTTCGTGTTTTAAAATGTCGTGAGTTTTTCATGGTCATTCTTATACGTGTTAAACGTAAATGTTATTTACGTAGTTATTTGTCGTGTTAAATATTGGTCGTGTTAATTTAATATATTATTTAATAACCGTGTTAAATATTTGCGTTGTACGATTTAAATGGCGTGAATTATTATTTTGTGGTTTTACTTTATTATACGTAAATTCGTGTCGTACGTTAATAATAATATTTTACGTAATTTATTTGTCGTACTAAGAATAATATACGTAATAAATATATTAGACGTTCTCAAAACGTATCGTATATACGTAGATCATAAGTATTAAATTTATACGTAATTTCATGTACGTAATATTCTAGGTATTTTATGCGGGTTTTACAATTCTTCCCCTCTAAAAGAATAATTCGTCCTCGAATTAGAGATACGACATCCTGGGAGGGACATGAACGTGGCATGATTGTAGAGAACATGGAACATGACGTGACTGAAAGAAACATGGAACATGAATTGACTAAAAGAGCATATCTGAACTTATGGGAAAAAAATAAGATTTAACATGAGAAGATACATGAAATGGTATGATACTAAGTGACATACTTACTGGTATAAACACACACAAAGCATTGATGCATGAGACATATTGAGACGTAGTACGTGAGCAATTGTGAACGTGATACGTGAACAATTGTGAACGTGATACTTGGAGATATGGTACATGAATTATGAGACATATGGTGAATGAGAATACGTGCAAAACATATCGTGAACGTGATATTAGAACGTAGGATAAACATGGCATGGAAACATATAGTAGACGTGTAATAACTAAGGAGATAAAATTAATGATACGAGCTGAGATATGAAATGTGACGTGAAACGTCTGTCTAAAGACGGAAAGTCATACTAAACTTGAGTCTAGTCTCCTAAATTTTTTTTATTTTTTTTTTACAATCTTTCCTGAATGAAATCGAATCGTAATTCATAAGATAGGATATGATCATGATCGTAAATGATGTCATGAACATGGAAGTGAAAATCAAATCATGATAATGAAAGAAAATATAGACGTGGTTAATTTCGTGAATGCTCACGTGAAACATAACCTGAGAACTGAAATAATCATACAGACGTGAACGCAAATAATGAATGCTAACATAAACCTTTATCTGATCTGATAGCTGAAAAAGTGTCGTGTAATCGTACAATCATTGGCTGGAAAATAGCTGATAGTCTGCTAATGTACACTCCTTTCGGATGAAAGAAGACATGTAAGATTGGTTAAATGATCGAACGACGATTCAAGCATGTTGGTGTTCTATCTTAACCTGCTGATAAGTCATGCCTTTAGATATGAATGTAACCGTGTCTTGTCTCATACCTCACCACCAAATGTGGTTAGGATCGTGAATATATCGCAATTGGGAAGCTATGAGTTTGGGTAAAACTTAGACATCTCTTAGCGTAGGATTTTCTGAAACACATAAGTTGGATGTAGGATTTTATCCTTTACGCGTAGGCATAGTCATGGTAAAAAAAATTTGCCGTGAAAACCATGTGATTCAGTGTGTCACTGTGATCAACTACATACGTACAGGAAAAACTTCAGTGTGAAATTCTCTTGCTGTAACCTTGTAACATACAGTGAAGATGGTCTTCGTACTCTTCTAAACTTAAAGAAGGTCATAATATTAGAAACGGATAGAAAAATGACTTGTCCAGAGTTTATGAAAATTTTATTTCTCAAATCCCCAATTACTGCTGGCATTCGTAAACTAAAAATGCACAAACATGAATTCATAATGACCATAACGTGTGCGAAGTCAGTCACGGAAGTGTCCTGCTCTTTCACTCACAACTGTCGATAGCCTGATCGTAAATCGATCTTGGAAAGTGTTTAGAGTCTGGTAGTTGATTGAATGGCTGAATAATACTTGGGGGAAAAAATATGGTCATGAATGGTGGTAGACTTGGTAGTTCCTTCTAGTAATATATTTGAGAAAATTCTAAAGTAATCGACTGATTTATGGGTAAGAATACCAAACGTCGGGTCATAAATGATAGCTAGACATGCTTGTCAGACATAAGAAAAAAAATTCACCGATTTTCCTGGTGGAAAACCCATGGTGAGTGTATTCAGGAATCTGAACATTCCTGAATATAATGAGGATCTTTTCATCAACCTGAATTGAAAGTCTATATATACATGGATGATATAATGGCTTCTAAGATGGACATGAATATCCGAATATGAAAACGTGAGATAAAAGTGTCATGACAGCACATGAAATAAACGTGGCAAATTTTACTGAATGTGTTTCGTTCGTCTCACACGGAACGAACACTACGTGACCAACTATGAACAATAAGTCGGAGAAGGTACTGAAATTTTAGTGGCTTGATTTGTACATGGCATAACAGAATAAGTACACTCTTGGAAAGGTACCTTGAATCACTGAGGCTGGGTTCAAAAGTTATGCATGAATTGTGTGTCTTGACTCATGTGCTAAGAAGTATTCGTGTGACATGTGTCTTAACTGGTGTCTTGACATGTGTCTTTAGTACATATACATGAGAGGATGTGTCTTGAAGGATGCCTTGACATATGAAAAGAAATCATAATAGAAATGATGGTTAAAATGCTAGAGTTGGCGGATCTACTGGACTGCTGACCCTTGAAATTCTGGTTAAGTCTGTGACCGGTGTTATGTTGTGATTACTAGAATACTTGTTGTCACAGTAGTGGTTACTATTGTCTTGTCTGTCAGTCCCATGATGGTCATTCTCATGACGGTGATTCATGTAACTATTTAGCTAAGTGGCCGGCTGGTACCGGTTCCCACTCATATGACTGAAAAGAGAACTGAATGACGTGTGACATATAACTAAAAGGTAAGGACATGAACTGGGATGGAAATCGTATGGTGATGAAGCATCTTCTCGTCCGATCGCTTGGTCTAACGCCTTTGTCTTCGTCTTGTAAGATCTCCAGGTTGTAAACAGCATCAGCATCTCATAGCGTCTCCAAATAATCAGCAACATCAACATTTAGTAACATTCCCAAGCTATGAGCGGCATCAGTATCTTGTAGAATATCAACAAGTGGAATACGTCTGAGATGATTTAGAATCGACTAGTAATTACTCGTGGAGTATTTGTAGATGAAATACACATGTATTACGACACGCGTAGTTCAATGGAATACGGTACACGGAGTACACGTGGAACGTGGTACATGGATTACACATGGGATGTACATGAAATGATCGGTATGGGGTCGATCATCTGACATGATTTAAAAAGGATAAACTGATCAAATGGTTAGGAAACCAAACTGAAGTGAGTATCATGATAGCATAGCAATATCAGCGTAGACATCATTCTGGTTGCATAGAGGAAACACCAAAAGGATGGTTAAACGAAATTCAACGATGATTTGCATGAAAGCATGATTAATGAAAACCAACCATGACTATCATAAAAGTAGGATTAAATGAAATCCATTAATGTCTAGCATGAGGGCATGATCGCCATGATGAAAACATCATTTATATAAAGAGGCATGGAACATAATCATCATGAAAATGAAATTATCATGAAGAAACATGGGACAAAATTAACATGAAGGAGCATAAAACATAATTATCATGAAAATAAAGTTAACCATGATAGTATGAAAACATACTTGACATAAGGAGACCTAACAATTTAATGAGGAAACATGAAAAGTTATGACTATAATGAGCTAAATTTTAAAAGTTAATTGTGTGGACGACTAGGAGTCGTTTCATCATGCACAACAATGCAACTTACATGCTAAGTATGACTCAATATAATACGACATAAACATGAAAGATGCGTGAAATAGTTTATAATGCATGAAAGAATTTATAATGCATAGAACAGTTTAAAATGCATGGTTAATATCTATAATGATATGTACATGAGTGAACGCCTATGGGTCGGTTCACAAAACAAAAGGCAAGTGTGGACGCCTATGGGTCGGTCCACTAATCAAACAAAAGTTTCGATAAAAGCACATGCGACTAAATAGAGCCAGTCCTGTACCAACCAGTATTTAGTCAAAATTCCTGCGACAATGAGATGCATGCATGAATGGATACCTGGGATGAAAATCAAATGAATGCGTGAAAACTAACTGTCTAAACCTAACAGAATACGTATGACCAAGTATGAACTACGTTGGTTCAGTCCATATTAGCCAAAGTTCTCAAGAAACATCATGCATAAAATAATGACATGTAACTAAGTATGGATGACGATTGTTCAATCCATATTAGAAAAACAATTCTGAGAAAACATCATGGTTAAAACGTCAAGGTGCTGAAAATATCGATACATGGAATAACAAGCGTTGGCTTAGGAAGGTCCTGGTGACTACCCACTAGTCACAGGTCAATTTAGAGCCTACAGGTCGAAACCTTGCGCTCTGATACCATAATTGTAACACCCCATTTGGATAAATAGAATGTCACAGGATAATCATGGCGTAATATCAAAGCATAAGGTAAATGTCCTAAAACATTACATGACCATAAGGGATAACCGGAATCAAACATCGGTCCCCAATATAAACTCATAAACATAACATAAAGTAAAAGTAATGCAAATGAAACAGAAACATATAATATAGCTCCCATCCTATGCATAACCTTTCCATGCTCTTGACCTTGTGTACCTGCCGTTTGGGACATGAAAACAGAAAACGGCTGAGCGAGACGCTCAGTGCGCGGATATATAATAATAACATGGAATAACATAACATAAGTGAAGGCTGAAATGGAAGCATAAAAAAAATGAAAATGCAGCGGAAAAATGTAAGTTCTGGGAAACCTGGTGACATGTAATAAACTTGTAACTTGTAATAAACTTGTAACTTGTAATAAACTGGCTTATTCTTAGAATATCATGTTCATGTAAATACTGAAAGTCTGCTGTTTAATTATGAAACTGTAATTTAACTGCCAAAGAGCTCATATAGGTCATGAAATATATCAACGTGCATGAATACATGGAGGGGTGACCTCGTCATGCTATAGAGGGGTGACCTCTAAATATTGTGCTGGGTGGAGGGATCAGCTCCAATGTGAAGGATGTAGAGCACACACCACATTCACCCTGATAACTTGTAACACTTATAAGCCTAGGATGCATCCATACGCCCCACTAAAACATACATATAAAAATGGCCAAACTGAACATGAGTGGGACGATGCAGGATATCACTCTCCTGCATGTGAGTCACGACACCGGTGCCTCTAGTGCCGTGGTTACGGTACCTCCGTAACTAGTACATAAACTGGTCATGCTTGTATATAATGCTCTGGCAATTTATTTAGTTATTATCATGATTACTGATAAGCTTAAACACATACTGGGGAAAACATTTGGTTGCAGACGGGGAATCCTAATCATGCATAGGAAAATAAGTCCTTACTGAAAAGACAGAAAATCCGTACCTCACGTCCAGTAACGCAAATTAAGAATAACGTGGAGGATGAAAACGTGAAGAAGATCACACCCCATAAATGCTACATAATAAAGATGGACATGTATGAGTCGCTTGGTTAACTTATACTTAATAATTATTAATGACTTAACGTTAACTTGTTTTACTTGTTCTCGTATTGCCTTAACGTTCTTGACTTATTTTACGGCTTCATATAAAATCATGTATTATGATTAGTGTAATTCGTATTCTTATATGTTAACAAGCATAAACTGTATAATTCATGATCATGTCATAAAGTTTACTTAATAAATACTTACGCTAAAATAATAATACTTATTAGTTAACAATAAAATGAGTTATTACTTTGGGATCGTAATTTAGTAATAAGGTAAGCCTAATTAAATAAACTTTACTAAAACTTGATGATTACGTAACTAAATTAAGTCTAGTTATTAATTTAATTACGCTAACAAATACCTCGGTTAATATCATTAATTAAATATAAATTTAGTCGCGTAAAATATTTAATCATACGCGTAAATAATATTAAAACTAATCATGTTAATAACATATTTTTAACGTACCCAAGCCTACCGAGACACCCGTGTCTCGATCGCACGAAACAAACACACTAAATAATAAAATACCCTAAACATACATGCTGTCCCATAAATCCTGTTTTTCTGTTCTGTCCAACATATACCCTAGTTTTGTCCAATATCTTTTATTCGTGTTCTGTCCAACATATGAAACTGTAGTATCGTCCAAGATATACATCCAGACCCCTAGTACTAGTCCTGCTGCTGCCCTCTAGTTTCCCACTGGCCCTTATTAGGTTCCTGCTGTTTGGTTAAGATTATCTACTGTTTTATACTAGTTCCTGCTGTTTGTTATTCGTACCCACCGTTTCCTATTTCCTGCTGCCAGATTAATCCCTACCCACTATTTTAAACCAAATCCCCCTGTTTGGGGAGTTTGGGGTTGCCACTGATATAACAAAACCCACCCTGCTGGTGGAATAAAAACACCACCGAGACCATAGAATGGTCTCGGTTTGCGTGTAGACTGAAAACAACAAACCCCGCTACCAAATATGGTATACCCACGTTTTATAACATGTGGTTTTAATCTGATTAGTGTATTATAGCACCCTTAATCTAACGAATAAAAAAAAACAAAAGAATTAGGGATTACTTACATGATTTTAGGGTTAAGATCTTATAACACAGAATCCTTATTTTTAATCTAGCTTCATGACTTCCTTCTTGATTTAGATGTTAGGCCGACGCAGCAGGAAAGAAAGAAGAAAATAAAACGATCGATCTTGTATAAATTTAGGGTTTCGGTTTGAGGTGTTTGTGTCGGCAGAAAAAGAAAAAAAAACAAAGACTCCCCTCCCGTTTTATACTACAATTGGGTCGGTTTGGTTCATTTAATGGGCTTCGGCCCAACTGGCCTCCCCCTTCTCTTCTTGTCCAAACAGCCCATCTTGTTTTATTTTATTTTATTTTTTAGTTTTTTTTTTCTACTACGCGACTCGCTAAAACGTTACGCGTTTTCGTGTTTTAAAATGTCGTGAGTTTTTCATGGTCATTCTTATACGTGTTAAACGTAAATGTTATTTACGTAGTTATTTGTCGTGTTAAATATTGGTCGTGTTAATTTAATATATTATTTAATAACCGTGTTAAATATTTGCGTTGTACGATTTAAATGGCGTGAATTATTATTTTGTGGTTTTACTTTATTATACGTAAATTCGTGTCGTACGTTAATAATAATATTTTACGTAATTTATTTGTCGTACTAAGAATAATATACGTAATAAATATATTAGACGTTCTCAAAACGTATCGTATATACGTAGATCATAAGTTTTAAATTTATACGTAATTTCATGTACGTAATATTCTAGGTATTTTATGCGGGTTTTACACATATCACGTAATACGATACCCTATTGCCTCATATCACGTAATACGATACCCTATTGACTCATATCATGTAATACGATAACACATTGACTCATATCATGTAGTACGATACCCTATTGACTCGTATCATGTAATACGATACCACATTGACTCGTATCACGTAATACGATACCCTATTGACTCATATCATGTAATACGATACCCTATTGACTCATATCATGTAATACGATACCACATTGACTCATATCATGTAATACGATACCCTATTGACACATATCATGTAATACGATACCACATTGACTCGTATCACGTAATACGATACTCTATTGACTCATATCATGTAATACGATACCCTATTGACTCATATCATGTAATGCGATACCACATTGACTCGTATCACGTAATAGGATACCCTATTGACTCATATCACGTAATACGATACCCTATTGACTCATATCATGTAATACGATACCCTATTGACTTATATCATGTAATACGATACCACATTGACTCGTATCACGTAATACGATACCCTATTGACTCATATCATGTAATACGATACCCTATTAAGTCATATCATGTAATACGATACCCTATTAACTCATATCATGTAATACGATACCACATTGACTCGTATCACGTAATACGATACCCTATTGACTCATATCATGTAATACGATACCCTATTGACTCATATCACGTAATACGATACCCTATTGACTCATATCATGTAATACGATACCACGTTGACTCATATCATGTAATACGATACCCTATTGACTCATATCACGTAATACGATACCACATTGTTAATATTTTATATAATTAATTTAGTAATTTATAAACTCTATTTATTAATTTTTTAAAACATTTTAAAATTAAAATTATTCTAGTTTTGAAATTTACTATTTTAAAACGTAATTATTGTAAATTAGAAAATAAATTTACATAAATAAAATATATTAGTGATACTTATTAATATTTTATATAAATAGAATAATTTGCTAATATTTTATATAAATAATTTAGTAATTTATAAACTCTATTTATTAATTTTTTAAAACATTTTAAAATTAAAATTATTCTAGTTTCAAAATTTACTAATTTAAAACGTAATTATTGTCATTTATAAAATAAATTTACATAAATAAAATATATTAGTGATACTTATTAATATTTTATATAAAAAAATTAATTTGTTAATATTTTATATAAATAATTTAGTAATTTATAAACTCTATTTATTAATTTTTTAAAACATTTTAAAATTAAAATTATTCTAGTTTCGAAATTTACTATTTTAAAACGTAATTATTGTAATTTAGAAAATAAATTTACATAAATAAAATATATTAGTGATATTTATTAATATTTTATATAAATAAAATAATTTGTTAATATTTTATATAAATAAGTTAGTAATTTATAAACTCTATTTATTAATTTTTTAAAACATTTTAAAATTAAAATCATTCTAGTTTCGAAATTTTATTATTTTAAAACGTAATTATTGTAATTTAGAAAATAAATTTACATAAATAAAATATATTAGTGATACTTATTAATATTTATATAAATGAAATAATTTGTTAATATTTTATATAAATAATTTAGTAATTTATAAACTCTATTTATTAATTTCTTAAAACATTTTAAAATTAAAATTATTCTAGTTTCGAAATTTAGGGTCGAAATTTCGACCCTAAATTTGGCACCAAATGTTTAATTTTCAAAAAGTTTCACGAAAATTTTAAAATTTCATACCAAAATTAAAAATTCGCGGTTAATATTTAGGGTCGAAATTTAGGGTCGAAAATTTCGACCCTAAATTACCCTAAATTTAGGGTCGAAAATTTTGACCCTAAATATTAAAGTAATTTAGGGTCGAAATTTTCGACCCTAAATTCTATCCACAAAACAAACAGACGGGCATCATTCATCTTATTCATCTTCATTAAAAGTTAACTTTATCAAAACCCACCACCAAATTCGTCCATTACCACCACATTCTGGTCATTTCCACCGCATTCTACCCTATTCCAATCACCCACACCACCATTTTCATCACCCATCTCCATTACCCATCACCCATTTTCATCAAATTCATCACATTCAACCACCACCACATTCTACCACCACCACCAATTTCGACAGCCACCACCACCACTGTTCACCGTCATCTTCATCTCCCATCTCTAAAAGTTTAATTCTTTTTCTTTCAACCCTCTATATGATGATTCTTATAGTTTAATAAAGGTTTGATTTTTTTGATTTAATTGTTAAAGTTGATGATATGATAATAATCAATTAGTTATTTTTAACTAACTTATTTATTTATGGCAGCGGTGACGGTTTCTGGTGGTGGCAGTCGGTGGTAACGAGGCGGCAGCGAGAAAGTTAGGCAGCGACACGACAATTAGGCAGCAACAACATCGAAGGTAAGTGTTATAACTTTTCTAATGATTTTTTTATATGTTTTAGTTATTAGTTTGATTTAAATGTATATTGAATTGCACCCTTTAGGATTGTTTTAGGATTCTAGTCGATTAATTTTGGAAAAGCCCCGTCCGAAATTAATCAACCTTAGAAAACCTGTCCGAAATTAATTTATTAGAAATTAATTTCGGAAAGTCCCCAGTTTTGGGACTGCTTTTTGAATGTTTTGTCTCATTTAGGATATGAATGCGTATAACTGGTTTATTATTTGAGATGATTTCGACATCGTTTCTCCTTTACTCCTACGAATATGTCTTTAAACACATATTTGGGGAGTAGAGGGGAAATGCTGCCGAAATTTTCTCGAATAGTAAATCAGTTATACGCATTCATATATGAGACGAAACATTCAAAGAGTGGGTTAGGATTGCCTTCCATAGTGCACTAGTAGGTGAAAAAACATTCCTGATTATTTGTTTTAAGGTGTTTAATTAAATCATTTATTTGAATAATGTTTATTTGCAACGCAGTTATGATAATTGATAAGAGTTGGACAACTATACCCAATCGTAATTCCGATGACTTTTTATATGGTCTTTTTAGATGTGTAATTTTTTTAATGGAATTGTTCTTATATGTTTAAATGTGTAAATTTTTATGAATTTGTGTATTAGCATTAACCGGTCCACGAAATTGTGTGTTCATGTACTTGTTATATTACAGATGGCGTGTGTAGGTGGTAGATCACACGGTGGGGATGCTGGTGGTACTCCACCTAGACGACCTACAGGGTCCGTACCTGGCAATTGCGAAAGTAAGAAATTGTGATTTATTTTTATTTTATGTCAACTCTTATTGTTAATTTTTTTGCTTGAATTTTCACGAATCAATAACTTCAATAACTAATCTTTGCAGGTGACCCGATACCACATATGGTTACGGTTAATACGAACCTAAGGAGGGCGGTTGGGGCGCATGGAGGACCTCTACCTGTTACATTTGATATTTATGATCTGCATAGCTTCCATCTATTAGGCATTCATGCTGCGATGTTGAGCTCTCTGATAGGGGAAACAGTCCGACCACTTCCACTTGCTTGCGAGTGGGAATAGATACCATTGCACCTCAAAACCCATATCTTTCCTACACTTGAGGTACTAATTGTTTGCGTTACATCTAGTCTTATTAACTGTTTTGGTTGAAAATTGTTTGTTTATTTAAATGCATATGTTTACATGTAGACCTATTTCAACCTGACGGGTTGGTTGGATAGTCGTGACAGTGTGACTTATGGCGGGAAAACATATGTAGTAGGAGAAAGGATAAAAACTGGAATTAACTGTAAGTTGAGGCTACTTTGGCGCAAAGATAAGAACAAGCTGAAGGCTGACTATTATTCTGTCCATGAGTCGCCCGAGGAGGCAGAGATTGTACTGCCCCCATCGAGTTCTACGTGGGGCAACAGATCATCAGGGGAGTGGCTTGATTTGTGCCGGTGGTGGTCCCACCCGAATCGGGTGAAGAGAAGTGAAGTTAATACAGTTAACCGCTCAAAAAACAAAGTTTCTACACATCAAGGGAAAAAAATCATTCGCTCAAGGAAGGAACGAATTTATAAGAATCGTTATAGTTTTTGTGATCATTTAAAGATTTTTATATTGTTTATTTGTATCTTGTTATTAATTTATTTGATATTGTACAGAAAATCGCGCATGGGGCTTACGAGGACCTTATACAAACTTGGAAGAGGGCACGCACAAACAAGAATGGCACTATGTCCGAGGAAAATCAAGACAGATATGTAAGTAATTTAATTTATACATGCTTTAATAACATATTTTTATTTGTTTTTAACTTCTTTTTTTTCTCTTTCTTTTTCACAGTCGAGAATGATGGCCATAAAAGATGCGATTCTATGCGGTGCTGAGCAGTTCAAAACTGATCAAGAAATAATTGATCTAGTAAATCCGAGCCACAACACTCAAAGATCGTCGGCAGGGGCAGGAAGTTGCCGGGTGGTGGTACCTCATATGGATGCGGGAGTAGTTCTTATAATGAGGGAGTGACTCGAGAACAGCTCTCAGAGCTATTTAGGATTCATGAGCAAGAAAAAGAGTTGTTGAGGAAGCAAACCGAGGAGGCGCATCAACGGGCTAATTTGGCCCATATGTATGCTAGTGTGGCGCAACAAAATGATGAGGTAAACAACGCCCGCCTAAGTCATTTAATTTCTCATTATACTTCACATGACATGGGTCGAGGGTATATCGGACCTAATAACCCTTTTGTACCGCCACCCCAATTCTCTTCTATGCCTGGCATGTCTCAGTTCCCTGTTATGCCTCAGTTCTCTGGTATGCCTCAGGTCCCTGTTATGCCCCAGTTTCGTGGTATGCCTCAGGCCCCCCCCCCCCCCGAATTTCCATATAATGCTCCACTCAACCTACTCCAACCTCCATTCTCTAATCAGTTGCAAGTTCCACTTACCCAAAATAACAGTTTCAACAACTGTCATCGACCCGTTGTCAACACCACTGGCCCCTCGAGTTCTAACTCTCGGGAAAGTCCCAACTATACCGTCAGCCTAAATCCTCATCAAAATGATACTCGGACCGTCGAAGAGTTGGCTCAAGATCTTGAGAATGCCAACAACGTGTCCGATAATGAGCTAATTAACTCGGATGCTGATGAGGGGGACTATTCAGATTAGGAGTTGTTGTTGGTTTTAGACTTTTTATTATGTGTAATAACTTTAGACTTGTTAAATTGTGAAACATGGATTTATTGTGATGTGTAATAATTTTAGATTTGTTAAATTTGTGAAACAAGGATTTGGTGAAATGTATTCTAACGTTTTGGCTTTTTATCGTATTGTAGATTATTAGTATTGTACCGTTTAGTGATTTGTAGTATTGTGGATTTGTTGAAATATAGATTTTTTCGGGAAAAAATACCGGAAAAAAATCTGGAAACAAGCTGCTTAATGCAGTTTTTTTTTTGCCCAGGCAACATTTATGGTCGAAATTTTCGACCCTAAATATAGCTTTAGGGTCGAAATTTCCGACCCTAATATTTAGGGTCAATAATTTCGACCCTAAATTTCGACCCCAAATTCAATCCTACAAACTTGTTTTTGGTATCAAAATTAATATAAAATAAATAAATATTTAGGGTCGAAATTTTCGACCCTAAACATTAAAGACAATTTCGATCCTAATTTAATACACTAAAACTAATAAAATCATTTTCACAATGTGTCTTTATTTACACGTGGATAATATTTAGGGTCGAAATTTTCGACCCTAAAGTACAAAGGTATTCGACCCTAAATTTTGGTCAACAATTTGGTTGAAAAGTTGTGGGGCCCGTTTTTCGACCCTAAATTACAAAGTATGTTTCGACCCTAATTTTTTAGGTTCGAAAGATTTGGGTCGCCAGTTTAGGAACGGATATTTCGACCCTAAACTTTAGGGTCGAAATTCTTTAAGGTTTAGGGTCGAAAATTTCGATCCTAAACAAGACGATTCTTGTAGTGATAAAAGATTATCAAAAGAGAGGTTAACTGGATAATTAATAACTGGTGTGTATTAAGATATTTAGTTTTTACAACTTGTAAATTTAAAAATCCATGTAAAAATTAAAATTGTGATATCAAGTAACTTGGTTGATACTGGGGTACATCCTAAACAAGTTTTATGGTTAACTTTGTTAATATAAAAGTATCCATTCAATACGGCACATGTCAATTAAATGATTAATACGTAATTCGTTTATGACATTGACCTGATGCCTAAATCGCCAAGCTGAAAATATCAGTAAAGCAAAGTTGTGGATCAATCAAGAAGAAACAATAATGTTGCATAGCTGGCCGGGGCCTAATATGTATCATTTTATCTCAAAAGAGAACAAAGAAAGATGAGAAACACCATATCTTTTACGAAGTATAATGACTCATTTATTTGTCAATACAACACGTTTTTTTTATTTTTCGTCTTTGATTCGTTTTAACATAAGGTATGTACGTATAGTCGATACCAAGCTTGTCTATAAGATTATCAGTTGCATATGTATATAATGGGGATTATCAGTTGTATACTACGGACGTAACAACCACATGCGTGTTTAAGGAGTTCTCCTAATTATTAAGTACACACGAAGATGCCATAGTTTAGATCGATGGAAATTCGATGACAATTTAGCATGTAATGTAAATTTTCGTTAAAAATCTTGATTTATTCAAAATGAACCTGATGTCAGATGTGAATTGTGCACCTGTTGGTTTAGTGTTTTGAATATGTCCCTGTATAAGCATATAATTAATAGATCGAGACATAAGTAACTATTGTGTGATTGTTATTAATTTAGTTGTGATGATTTTTGTATAGGGGAACCCACGGACGTCTTAGTCTCACATGTTACATTTAGCACATGCAATGACTCTTGCTAATTTAACGTTGTACATCCATAAAATATAACCACATCGCAATCTTTTACTTTCATACGATATTATTAATTAACCTACGGGTCTAAGTCATACAATAAATGTGTGCTTTCGCAAGTGCACCGTCATGTATGCAGTATGCGTACCCAACTATTACTCGTGGGATACGTTAACCCTCACATACAACGTAACATCAATAATTTAATAAATATGAAAAACCGAGGGGTCTGCACAATTCGATTTCACTCACGAAAACCTAAAATCGTCTCATATATGTCAAGTTATTTTACTTCAACGCAAGCATATTCACATGTACACCTAGATTCTAAATCAAAGTGATTTTTTTTTACAGTTAAATATTTGTGGTAAAAAGGATATGTGTTTTTTTTGTTATCATTGTAATTTAAATTTTTAGAAAAATGTTTCAAAACTTAAACTGATAATTTAGATTATTGGAGCAATTGCTTTTATTCACTTTTTATAAACATCATGTCTAAGATCATGCATGATTATAAAGAGTCAAGACTTTGTTTAATTATTCATAGTATCATAATTGTGCCTAATATTATAAAACATATATGTTGTACAAGAGTTTATGTAAGCATCCACGATATTACTTAGGGTGCGTTTGGTTGTTGGTTTATAAGGTCAAAGTGTAACTTTAACTTTAAAGTTCAATGTTTGGTCATTTTTAAAAAGCAAATATTTGAGGTTAAAACTCTAACAGTTTTGACTATTACTAATCTTAGCAAAATGGTAGGTTTACTCACTTTAGGTGGGTCCCAGTACCTATATCACTATATTCTCTTTGTAAACAAAAAAAATATCATAACATAAAAAATCCTTTTTTAATATTTTATAATATTTTTATTTAACTATAATATTTTCTCTCTCCTAATCAAAACCTAAACCTAAAGTTAAATCTACAAAAGTAATTCCTAATCTTAAATCCGCCTATAAATCAAACGGACCCTACTTGATATTTTAAACACATATTCTTCAAAATTAACCATAGATGTAAATAAATATTAGATATTTATTTAAAAGCATAAGATATATATATTAAAAGGAAAACATTTGGTTTACATAAATCACCTTAAAAATGTCTAAAAATGTACTATTAGGTTTCTTTGCATTAACCTTTTTATCGAAATTTTTTAATTACTATAAATTTTTGGGATTAAGTCATAAAAGTGATTGTATATAAGAGCTTCGTATTTGCTTAAAATTTCTAAAAAATTAGAAGATTTAGTTACAATTATTAAATTAGAAATCTATTTATCTATCTTTATCTATGGATTCTATATTCCTACTCATTTAATTGGAAGTATTGATCCAATTTTAAAAATATATTTCGTAGTTTTTAAGCCGAGATTTCTATTTTTAAATTATTTTTAGTTAAAACATAAAAAACGCTACTCGTTTAATTGGAAATACTGATCCAATTTTAAAAATATATTTTGTAATTTCATAAGCCAAGATTTTTGCTTTTAAATGACTTTTAGATAAAAATATCAAAAACGCGTAAATGAAACTAAAAAGGGTTTATTTAATCCTTTTATATGATTAAATAAATGTCAAACTAATTTATCGTATAATTTTTTGGACAAATAGTTATATTTAAGGTTTAAAAGTGAGAAAGTGTAGTGTTATTGGTCCTTATGAAGAATCATTGAAATTATATGTAGCTTTAATATCGGATTAGAAATACAATGTTTCTCATAAGTAATCATACACACCATATGTGCAACGCGTCAATGTCAAACTATACAATGCTTCTCTTAAGTAACCATTAAACTTAACACAAACACCAAAGTCAAGTGCAACGCACGAATACAAATGCCTCGTATATTTAAATATTCACTGTAATCTTAATAGAATGGAGGTTTTTAATCATATGTTAAATCAATTAAGACGTCCACAAAATCTCCAATAATCTAAAAAGAAAAACAATGTAATAAATAATTAGAAGCAATGCACTAGATTTTAAATTACTTATGACAAAAATAAATAGTCAAAACCGTAGTGGAGTAAAATGTGATGACCACGATTTTTGGAGTTCGTCACTTTGTTTTATTATGAGTGTATTTTATGAAATTATGTGCCTTTATATGTTTATGTGATTATTTGGTGTGATTAGATTGTGACTTGGGCATCGTTTACGGGTACGAGGTACACTGCAAGTGAAATGATGTGTGATTATTTAATGTTCATGAGCTCACGTGGTAGTGACTATGGAATGAATGGAGTTATTTCGAGATTTTATATATATGTGTATGTATTATAGATAATCGTATAATTACGATGCGAGGGTTTAGCGTTTAGAGGTCTCGGGCTTAGGATTTAGTGTCGGGAATAGATTATGGTTTAGTTTTAAGTTAATTTAGACTTAGTTATTAAGCCACTAACTTGTTTTAAGAGTTTTCATAAAATTACTAATTGCGTATTTTACGGTAATCGCGTAACAATGACTAGTTTTACGGTTTTAACGTTTTGGAGACTTTAGGGGCTGGAATAAATTAAGGTAATTTAAGGTAATATTATTAATACCATATATAATAATAATAAAAATAAAAATAAATAAAAAAAGAATTAAAGTCGGTATAACCAACGGTAGAAAAGAAAAAAAGGAAAAAGGGGTAATTTGTTTTGGGCTAGGATTTGTTCTACTTAATTATATAAGGCTTTTAGTTAAAAAAAAAACAAAACACATAAAACTCCACTCGAAGAAAAAAAAGTTGCGATTGAATATTGGGATTTAGGGTTTTTAAGAAGTTTTTCATCTTCCATTAATTTTAAGGTAAAACCATTATTTATTTTTAAGTTTAATCTTTATGTATTCAATTATAATCAATTAATGGTGGATTTAAGGTTAGGATTAATCATGAATCTGTAATATATCTAACTAAACATGCTAGGGTTGATTAAGGGTAAATACTACACATGGAATAGGTGATTAATTAGACTAATTAGGGGAAAATCATTTTTGAAATTAGGGCAGAATTTTATGTCATTTATTTTGATCATAACTCGAGTTTAGAAAAAATCTAGAATTCGAAGTTGGTTTCCAGTTAAAGGTAATTGAATAAGATTTTGAATAAAAGAAACGAGAACTCAACTGGAGGTGGGGAATTCAGGCAAAAGGGGGTTACAACAGTCGTGATCAAAACTAATTTCGGATCAGCCTATTTACAAATAATGTTTTGAGATAGTTAAGGTACTTAGGGATGGATTAAGGCTTTCATATGGATGTAAGGTCTTGTTTAGGTGTTAAATAGAAGTCACCTTTAAGGGCTAAGATATTGGAATAGTCTAAGACCGTCTGGTGTTAGCAAACTTCTGACATGTAAAAACCAGGAAATTCTGGATAGGCAAAAGTAGATATATATATTTCAGGGCCTTAAAGAATCTTTAGGGTTGGGGAAAATTCTAAGATGAATCTAACACATGTAAGGTCACAGAGTTTTCTTTACAGAAGAAATGTGGTTGATTAAGGGGAGTTCGCTCCATGATGTTGAACATGAAAAACGGGACTGTTTTGAGTAAAATGAACGGGTTAGGATATGAACGTAACTAAGTTATGGGGCTCATAGATGGGTGAAATGGGATACTTATAGTATTAGAATGGTATTAGAATGCTTAAGAGGGATAGACATCCATCATATATTGATGATCCACGATGGGGTACTATTGGTTCATGTTTTGATTGTATGTATTGTTGTGTATAGGTCTTTGCTAGTATGCGGTAATATTGAGAAGCTCGTTCAGGTGAATTTCATAGTCCCATATTCTTGAGTTTTTATAAATGTTTTCTTTACTTCTAGATGGGATGGAAGAGACACTGTAATGATTTTGCAATGTATAGTTGTGATTATTTTTAATGGTTTGTGTTGGATGATGTGTGTTTACTTATGTGTTACTTGCTATGTGAATCTTGATTGTGTTATGGTTTGGTTTGGTACATAGATGTATGGGCGTCTATGGGACAATTGAATATTGGTACGACAGGTAGCCTTGGTTTGGTACATAGATGTATGGGCGTCTATGGTACCAAAGGGATTGGTAAGTCAGGTAGCCTTGGTTTGGTACATAGATGTATCGGCGTTTATGGGACCAAAAGGATTGGTAAGGCAGGTAGCCTTGGATGGATTGGACTATGTGATCTTGATTACTAGTTTGATAATGCATATTGTAACACCTTGTCCATATATGTGTATCGGTTAATGTTTATGGTTCACAGTTGAAAACTGTGGATTTGCTATTTATGATCCGATGGTCTAACATGGTGGAATATGGTGGTGGTAGCCATTGTTGAAAGAGAGAGAGAAAGAGAGGTTGTGTGAAAGAAAGAAAAATATAATAAAAGTGAAAAATGAACACAAGCAACACCCCTCCTTGGAAGCTAAGGAGGGGTATATATAGTCACACACGACCCTTAAACTATACATTGTACCTAGTCTAGTCTAAGCGTGTGTGACTATGATAACTAATGGGAATTCTTAAATGTCGTCACATAAAGTGAGTTTCCAACAATCTTCCCCCATGGGACGACGTGTAGAATTCCTTACAATATTTTTCCTAACAAGTACATAATGATAAGAACAAGAGCTTTCATGAAGCATCCAATGCTGATGATGTCTTCTGAGGCCTTTGACTTCAAAATGACTCATTTTTAACTTGTAGAAGAAATACTGTAACGGCACGAGCTAAGTAACCCATACACTTCTGGTTAAGGAGAAGCTTCTGAATTAGCTTCCCCCTAATTCATGCCACATAAACTTGATGTAGAAGCTTTTAAATAGCTTCCCCCTAAATCAACAATCCTCGTAAGCAACTTCAAAGCTTTCAATAAAGCTTAGAATGATTAAGCGCACAGCGGAATCTAACAAGCAAATCCCATCATATAACATGATAACGTTGCTAAGAGGGATTGAAAGTTTGGGGCACACCAAGTAGATCAACAACTTATCTTCTCACGCTTGAATAATTCTTCTGAATTTTTCTTCCCCCTGAGAGTTCAAGTTATGCATACCAGAAAGAATCAAGACATTTCTTCCCCCACATAGTTGAAGAAAGTAAATCAATCCCAATTATGAAGCTCAAATACTGAAGTGGACACTTTATCCCATTCATGAAGTTGACATCATAACAACAGAGTCAATTAAGTCCTGGAAATGCACATATCTTCTTCCGGAGATGCACCAGAGCCAATTAAGTCCCAGGAATGCATATAGGATAATGATGATGTTTAATTGCAACAATCAAACAATTAAACCTCGAATCAGTAGTGTACCATTTAGAGATTGATAACGCCACGAGTTAAAACACTGATTTTCTCTACGGCTATGACAAATGTCATCCCGGAATGTCTTCAAATCAAAAGAAGGTATGAAGTTCATCACGTGTACTCGTTGTGCGTTCAATGTGTCTTCTTCTTCCCCCTTGATGGTTTCGAAACTCGGAACCATCAATAAATTGTACGCACATGAACCTGAAATCTCGTGAGAATAATAAATAAGCTGAATTATATATTTTGTGAGAATCAGCTATTGATCGAAAATCTCTTCTCATAAACTCTCCATGGCCACCTTTACCAACCCACTTGAAAGCAATTTGAAGTGACCACTGATTGAATGAACCAGATACATCAAACGTGAAACTGAATAAGAATCCTTCGATCTTGTGACTTAAGCTTGCACAATTGTTGAATGAAGAACGGTGGAGAAATCTCTAAGTACTCAATGCATCACTGAAGAAGTCTATAAGCACAACACCTCTTGAAATTATCCACGTCGACTAAGCGCGTGACACTGAGTACAACAATGTAACCCCTTTAAGTGATAGTTATCCGAGTCATCAACCATCCACCCCGAACCCGGAAACCAGATAAACAAGTCGTCATTCTAAGATTAAGCACGAGCAAGTTATCTATGAAAGATAAAATAAGTACACGCCTTCAAAAAATCCGTCTTCAACATCACGTAATTAATACCCGATCAAACAAAATCTGCAGCCACTAAAAAATCGCCCATTTTTTCTTGGTCTCGTCTCAAATAAATTCTCGTCACGTTGTCACGTCACTTTTGACTCGTCACGATGCCTCGATTAAATTCAATAAATGATAAAAAAAATTTAATTAAAAATTTATCATTACACCAAAACTTAATAGTTTCGTCCAAGTGAAATGTTCAAACCAATGTTTTGTCCAAATTTACTGGAGCCCGTTTTACAATGCTAAAAAACGAGTCCAAGGCCCATAATCCATGTTAAGTGTTTCTGGCCCATATCAAAAGTGATATACCCGGTCCACTAAATGAGGATATAACACTTTCCAACCCCTAATATCACTCACAGTACTCAACCCTAATCACTTACCTCGTTTCATCCGCCCCCATCTCACCCTCTTTCTTACACCAAACATAATAACCCAATCTACCAATATCAAAAACCTCATATCAATCAGGCAATCTCATCTCTAATCAACCTCATGTACGAATCTGATAAGAACAAATAGATCACAAAGCATCTGAAACACCCTCAACATTCCAATTAAATAAGCAAGACCTCATTCTTCCTTCAATCTGACAGTTTGTCCATGAACAAGGAACGAATCTGCAAGATCTCTGTATTGAGGGGTCTCGGGTAAGGTTTGCATATTGGTACGGATTGCATGTTGATTATCTTCATAGAAATCGAAAAATAAACATGGTTTTCGTTTTGAGTTCATACCGAAATCAAACAAATAGATTCTAACAATCATGTTATAAATCATGCCGTGATTTCGAATATTAAAAATATGGGAGAAACCAAACATAATTCGATCTATGATGGGTTTTAGTTTCGTGAAAAGATCTTAACAGATCTCGAATTGCATGTGCAAAACACGAAAGAAAATTAAAAATCTAAGATCTTGATAATGTTTTCTGATTTTTATGATGTTTGAGTCAGATTGATGTATAGATGGGATTAGGAGACGAAGGGCTTAGGTTAGTTATGGTGTTGATTGGGAGTTAAAAGGTGGGAGGGTTTTGTGTTGCAAGACTCAGTGAGTTAACTGAGTCAACTCGGTAGTTACCGAGTTGACTCGGTTGAGTTGGTTTTGGTTTTGGTCACATTTTTGGTCCACTGGTTTTAAAAAACAATCCATCGGAATGTCAATAGATGTCCCATCGGAATGTTTTTATGTTTGAGTCAAAGTAATGTTTTCAGAAAAAAAATAAGGCACCATCGGAATCTTGTTAAATCTCCATCGGAATGTCTTTCTTAAGTCTCCACCGGAATGATTTTTGTTTTCCATCGGAATAAAACAAACACCCCCATCGGAATGGCTATCCGAATAATCATCGGAATGACCATCCGAATAATCATCAGAATAAGCATAATTGGAGTCCCCATCGGAATCCCAATCGGAATCCCCATCTGAATCCCCATCTGAATCCCCATCGGAAAAGCTGTCGGAAAACCAGTCGGAAAAGGGTTTTAAAAACCGAAAATGGTGGATCTGCCCATTTATTTTATATTCTGTCCTTTTCCTAATAAAAAATTGGATCTGTTAGATGCAAGGAACAAAAAAAATGTAAAAAATGGACAAGTGTTTGATGAAACCAAGAATAAACACTGACGTGGACCCAGATATGACTCTGATTTGATGAAACCAGTGAGACAATGAAACTGTGGACAAAAGTAACAAGACGTGACAAAAACTTGTGAATTTTTGAAAGAAAAACACAAACCGTGACAAAGAATGATATAGATTCAGACCAAAAAAAATTTTTATAGACCACCTAAATCGAAAATACGAATGATCCAAGGATGGAACCGAAGCTCTGATGCCAATTGTGGATTTGCTATTTATGATCCGGTAGTCTAACATGGTGGAATATGGTGGTGGTAGCCATTGTTGAAAGAGAGAGAGAAAGAGAGGTTGTGTGAAAAAAAGAAAAATATAATAAAAGTGAAAAATGAACACAAGCAACACCCCTCCTTGGAAGCTAAGGAGGGGTATATATAGTCACACACGACCTTTAAACTATACATTGTACCTAGTCTAGTCTAAGCGTGTGTGACTATGATAACTAATAGGAATTCTTAAATGTCGTCACATAAAGTGAGTTTCCAACAAAAACTTTATATTATGTTGGTATCTTGGAGTCTAAACCTAAGACTCTCACCAACTTTATGCTGACGTGTTTTAGTGCCTCTTTCAGGTGAGAATGTGGTGAAGTTAGAGGATAGAAGTGGCTAGGATTGGAGATGCCTAGGACTGCATATGGAGGAACCCCATTCCTCTTAGATTTCCTTTTTTATTGAATAAATGCATTGTATGACACATATATGTTTGATTGGTTGTTTGGTTGTTTGTTAGTTTGTCTTGGGTAAGAGGTAGGACTTGTTGCCTACTTACCTAGATCCCTGCATTGTTTGAGATATTGTCATGACATTGTGTCGCCTTGAATGGCATTTTGATTGTATTTAGTTTTCTCTATAGAGACACCGTTTGTTGTGATGATATCCATACGTCTCACCTCGTGTTTCCGCCAAGACGGGGTGTGACATAAAATAAAATCTTTACATAAAGCAATTAACCAATTACCAATGTATATATCCTAAGATATTGGATTGCTGGCAAAAAAAATACAAGAAAGGGGCATCCCTTCACAATTAATCAAGCAAGTTAAAGTGAGGAGGGACCCATAGAAACAAAGAACACAACAAAAATACATCAATATTATCGTGCGATCTAACCTACTAAATGACCATGTGAATGAATACTACATAAACATTAGAGTACAAGGCTCACCAGAGAATAAGACTCCCGTGATCCATGTACCGCACAAATCACCACCCAAATACATATACTAAATGAAAAACAATACAAATATGCTACTAAACGAAGTTGACTTGTGGAGAAATGCAGACACACTTGCAGGAAACTGAGTTTGGCCAAAAGAATGAATAAACTGAAATTCGAACTTAAATGCCCACTGAACCATACTTTAGAGCCTTCTTTCTCTTTTGTTTCTGTGTATGTTACTCTAGTCTGGCACCAGGGACACCGTGTGGCCTACAACTACAAGAAGACGTGACTCGGAATCTTTAGGCACCCAAAAACCATATTCTAAGCCTTATCTTTAAAGAAGAGAATTAAATTCAAAAACTTATCATTTCCAGTTATTATCATAATCGTGCAAGGAGAGTGCCTATAATATATGCAAAATGTAAAATGTGTGCAATCATAAGATTTTCCAATTTGTACTCCTTTTCATTGATTTATGTTGATGTTGTAAAATACTTTACCCCGTCACGTGGATCTATAGTCATCAACACCATATGGACCATGAGGTAGATTCTTTGAGGATCCATAAGCTCAATAACAACTTGGGTGCATGAACGGTTGCTTCCTAAAACTTAGATGTATGAACGATTGTTTCCTCAAACTCGGATTGTTTCTTAGCTCAGAGTATACTAGTTGAACATCATTTTATTGCAGAAAATCTGTTGGGAGTTTGCAACTGTTCATGTCCCAGAAGACAACGACCCCAACACTCGTAACTCTTGGTTGAAATGTTTTGAAGAGTCTCAAATCAGTTGCCTTGTCAATCTGTCCGACCAATCCAATTCCGTTGCTGACCTTATCCCAATCAAAATTAAAGTCACTCGCATCTCTTAACAATTATGAACAACTAGCCCGTCTAGAGAGCAATATAGTGGTGTGGTCAATTCTTTTTAGGGCTTGGACTGTCCTGATGAAGTCGCCATCCCCAGATATCAAAATTAGTAAGGTTTGTGGATCTTTAATAACCAAGTATCTAAACATAGCAACCATCATCAAGCGATCCGATTCACTTTCACTAGTGTTTGCAATCTCAACAAAACGTACGGGGACTGTTATTTTTCTTTCTAAAACGTGCTTACAGTTGCCATAAGAGGTGAATTCAGTATAACAAACTTTGAAAGGAATAAAAACCTACAATTGCGTGTAAATATTCAAAAAATGTTACCTTTGGCGATGATTATAAGTACGATTATCAATCCAATCTTGTGCTGCAATTAAAATTACGTTTATTAATTCGTTGAAGAGTGTATAAAAACCCAATATTATACAAAAATCGAAATACTTGAATATGTTGAGGAAAAGAAGAGTATTATTTAGTTTACTTGAATGGACTAAATATTGAGGTATATATAAGTGAGTTAAACAGTTTATAACAGTAACAATTTTTTTTAAATTAGGGCCTGTGGGTGGCTTCGAACAATTTTTATAACAAAATTAAGGACTACATGGCAAAATTTGGGTGGATTTGAACAATTCTTGTAACAAAATCATGGTTTTATTTATTTATTTGGGTTTTTTCTCTCTCGTTCGGCTTCTTTGTATATGGTTTTCAACAAATTTTGTAAATTGTTGGAAAGAAAGCTTCACAAATCATTGTTTAGATCTCGAACATTATTAGACAGCAAAAAATATAATCTTTCTGTGTATGTTTGAGAGAGCCAGAGATTGGGAGACTGATAGAGGGTCTCTTTTTCAAATCTCAGTCAATACATTAGCATCCAACCCGATAAAATCAACAACTCGGTCATCGACAATCTTATATTTAGATATGATTTTCACAAATCACGTAGCACTGAAACCAAATCAAGGAAAGCCTAACCATACTTGTTAACGACCCGAATTATTCATAACAAATATCGAACATAATAATTTAAACAATGAACTTATAAGTCAATTTAGAATTTTAGATATGTTCACCAATCAAACCTAACAAAACTATAAAAAAACAAAGCTACACATTCCTCAAGCAAAAAACTGTTATCTTTCATTTATATACCAAATAAAAAATTCATTTGTCATTGCTCTTGGAATTTAACAATCAAGCTTGTATAACCTATATGCTTTATTTGTTTTATTACTTAAAATTTTTGTATTTATTAAAAAATATCAATTTGTTTTATAAGGTGTAAGTCACAAACCAAATGAGCTGTGTATTTAAGCCCAAACAAACTCCTTTTTCAACAAAACAAACAAGGCCCGGCCCAATAACCTGAAACGAAAACCAGAAAATGAAATGAAAATGAGTGTGTGATTTTATCAAAGAAAGGGTTTTACAAAAATGGCGAAATCTTGCAAGGGTTTGGCTACGGAGCTTGTCAAATGTCTCAGTGAATCTGATTGCGTTAAGGTTTTTTCTTAGCAACCCTTTATTTGTTAGTACTTGTTTTTTGTATGGTTTAAGGATCTTGTTTGGTTCATAAATTAAGATATATGTTTTAGTAATTATGCAGAAATGAGATATTTTTAAATGTTTTTATTCTTTATGTCATGTTTTGGTATGATTTTTGGGTTTATTTATGAAGCTGAATTTGCTAATGTTGTGAAATAGTAAAGGTAAACGGGTAAACGGATGAGGTTTTCTATGTTTAAGTTACGAGAGTGGAGCGAGTCTTTGACTCGGATGTACCCGGCCTAATGGGTTATTGGGCGTGACCAGTGGTGACCTTTCCCTAGTCACCCCACATGTGTAACAACTGCCTTACCACTATGAAATAATTATGCCGAAATGAGATATCTATAAAATTTTTGGGTTTACTTATCAAGCTAAATTGCTAATGTTATGAATTCGAAAGGGTAAATGGGTAAACGGACGAGGTTTTCTATGTTTAAGTTACGAGGGTGGGGCGAGTCTTTGACTCGGATGTATGCGGCCTAATGGGGCGTGACCAGTTCCAACCTTCCCTTAGTCATCCCAAATGTGTAACAAGTACCTTAGACTAGTCGGAGTGGGGTGAAACCCACTCACCTCCACCTCAGCGCCACGTCAGCTTTTTACCAAACTCACCCAAACTCACCACAGGAGGTAATGGCACTCACCAAACTCACCCAAACTCACTCCACATCACCCCATTTTTTCATTAAATATTTTTTATTCATACAATTTTATTACAACACGGGTACACAGAAAATTAAAACACAGTACAAAATTAAAAATAAAAACATAAAAAATTAAAACACAGTACGAAAATAAAAATAAAAACATAGAAAATAAAAAAAACAACATTTAAAAATAAAAACATGGTGGTCGAATGGTGATACCGGGTGACGGGTTTTCTAGGTCGAAAGTTCCTCGCGGTGTGGGTGGTGAATTTTGGGTATTTGGCCTACCTCGACGTTTGTTGGAGGTTCGGGGTGTGTTTCCTTGAGACATGATTTGGAGATTGAAGATGGAGATGAAGATGAGATGTTTGATTTTGTGTGTGTGAAAAATGAAGAAGATGATGGGGGTATTTATAAGTAAATTTTGGGTAAATTTTTTTTTTTTTTTTTAATTTGATAAAAAAACGGTTAGATTTAAAAGTGGTGGGGCCCAATATTCAGAAACTCGCTGGGTGAGTTTGCCTATGGTTTTTGCTTGCCAGTGGGTGACTCGCGCGCGGGTTGGGTAGGGTGGGGTGGGGGCTGCGCGTGGGTGGAGGGTAGTCACGAGTGGGATCATCCCCACTCCCACCAGCCTTACCACTATGAAAAAGGGTTTTGGACTTTTGGTCATTAAATAGCAATGAACTTTTCCAAATGTACCGAGTTGATATGTGAACCCTAAAAAACTAATGTGAATGTAACGAACTTTCATAAAGTGTTTCGATATGCATATTTTTTATGACGTTCGTGCCATACTTAAAAGTCAAGTCTGACTCGTGACACCATTTATGAGGTGACGCGTCATCAAAATGTGCAGAATTAACACTTTATGAAAGTTTGTTGGGTTTACACAACTTTTTCAGAGTTAACGTACCAAACGAGACAATGAAGAAAGTTTGTTGCTATCTTATGGCCAAAACCCATTTTTTTCTAGTGTTCTTTGTGATGCTAGGGGTAAATTTGTCAAATAAAAAAAGTTTCGTGTGTAAAAATCACGGCCCTTTTTATAAAGACTAAAGCGAGACGTTCTTTACTAAGTTTAAAGACTAAATTGTCTCGACAGGTTGTATACTGACAACCTTAGTAAACCAAGATATATACGTAAGTTAGGTTTCTTATTTAATGACATTAGCCCTTCCTTTTTTATCGTGAGGTTTGAAGTTGAAGTTACGTATACGTTAAGTCTTGCTTTACATAAATTGAGGAAGTAGATTTGAGTCTCAAGATTATCTGAAAAAGCAGCAAATATACTCTTTTGAACTTACGTGTAATTGTGTAAGGCTAGTTGTTGCAATTGAAAATAGGAAATGTTACTTTATCAAGTAACATCTTATCTAAAGAGTTATGCATATTATCGTAAAGTAATTTATAATGCTTGGAGTACCGAAAACTGATAATGTACAAATTGTTAGCTCATTTGTAAAGGAGAGATGTTTTGCCAAAAACAGAACATGTAGAAAATAAGTGATTAGGTATGCTGTTATGAGTAGATATTTTGATTAATAAGACGCTTCTAGCCTGCAATATAAATTGTAACTAGCGTTGGGCATATAGATACGTCTATGTTGAAAAGTTGCCAAAACAGGACATGTTACGGTTGATTAGGGACGTATCTAACAATTGCTAAGGAGGGATTATTATCTTTTAGCTGCATGATGTCTAGGCGAGTGAAAAGGATATTTTGGGAGTTTGGTAATCGGTCAGAACTCGGGTTGAAACAAGGTGTCATAGTGCGGGTTAAACGGATTGACCAAGAAAATCTAATGCATCAAGTATGATTACAAAAACGATTTTTATCACAATAATAAGGTGTCCCATGGTTGGCCTGCTCCAACTAGTTTGAGATTAAATGCGTTTTGTTGTAGTCGATATATTGGACTTTAAAGGTCAATCTCGGGTACTTATTTTGCAGGTCGAGAATCGTCCGTTTAGAGAGTGTGCTAAAGAGAAGTGTCCCAACATTTCTAGTGAATGTGTTGGGCTCAGAGAAACATATTTTAATTGCAAGAGAGGCCAGGTATGATTTTCACCTTATAACTTAATCTACTTATAAGAGTGCTTGTGTAAAGTTGCATAAGTTTACATTCTTGTTTCTCCTGTTACTACAAACGAGCAATGAAGATACAACATTTGAATGATTAATATTTATCTTCATTTGAATTATAATCGCAAATAAACCCATTTGAGGTCTGGATGGTGCTTTGTTTGCAAGTAGTCTGACGCAGTGACATACCATAATCTGATATTAAGAAAATGAACGATGACAATATGACATTAGTGAATTGTCCTTCTAGTTGTGTCACGGTCCTTGAAAAAAGACCTTGTAGTTATAGAATTTAAAGGATATTTTGAGGGTTAACCTAATGGGTGGGTCATGGACTTTTTGTTGATTAGCAGTATAAAATGGGTCTGAGTAGAAGTATACTTGTCAAAACGGGTCGAGTCAGGTTAGATTGACCCGCCAACATCGTTTGCTCAATTAAATAAATTTAATAACATTTCATAAAAAAATGCATAAGATTACTACTATTGAGATTATATATATCAGTTATATTTATAAATAGCACAATTAAGGAGGCTGTATGCATTTGAACTTAACCTATTATCAGGATTATTGGCCAAAATTGGCCCCTATCATATCGTCACAACTTCTTTTTTTTGCTGCTGCATATGTATGCTGTTATTATTCTAGATCCATTTTCGTCTCCAATAAAATGCCAACTAAGATGTATTTCATATGGCAGGTCGACATGAGAGCAAGGATTCGTGGGAATAAAGGTTACTAATGTAGTACGAGTATGAACTTCATGTAACTTCTTATTGATCCTTGTTTTTGCAACAAACTTCTTACGCCCATAGATTGCAGAGAGATATCGTGTTTACATGATGATCAGTTGTAACATGAACAAGGAAAATCATTTCTCCTAGTATTTGTAGCTCTTGTAATGTTGATTATTTTCTTTCCAATAAATAACAGAACTATATACACACACTCCATATGTAAATAATTTTTTTGCAGCAACTTTTTTGTCTGATAAATGTTAGTATTGACCTCATTAGGTATTCATCGGATGGATAACGTAAGTATAAGAAGATAACAAAGAATGAAAACGAGGTAAAATGGCTGGTTTGACCCAGATTATAATCTGGATAGAAACTTGAGAATTTTTTTTAAACGATGTTGTTTTGACTTGTATTCAGAAATTATTACTGTACTTCAATAAGGACCCAACTATTTACAGTATGTTTTTTTTTTCATGTTCAAAAACAAAAAAAATTACAGTATGTTTTGACTAAAACGAATGACTGATCTTTTTAGACATCGAGAACAAATTGTCAAAGCTTTTTTTTTTTCTGCACGTCTGTTTTATAAGTTTATAATAAAACCAAAATAAATAAAAAAACTAAAAAACGTAAAAACATAGAAGGATACTAGGGTGTAAAAAACTCAACCAGACTTGAACCCGAAAAAGCTTTCGGGTTGGGTTAATCGGGTTAAAATATATATCCCGATCAACGCTACTGACCGGAATACTAGGTTGTTGTGTTTGATATATACTTAAAGAGAGTCTTAATTAGAAAATTAGTAAGTACACTTCTAAAAAAAAGCTATGAGAAATAGGGTCACAATATTAGCACAAAGTTTTATGCAGTCTTCTTTTTTTGCAAAGTCCTCATGGACTAATCCCCACCATCCAACAATTTTACATCCAACAGCCCAGCCCAGATTAAAGAAAAATAAACAACCCCTCTTTTTTCAACCGTGTATATTGAAAACACAACACCCACCAACCATCACTGCCTCCCACCACCGTCGCCCACCACCGCCCCCACCACCACCCCCACCACCAACCAACACCACCACCACCACTAACAACTACCAGCAACAACCACGACGAGATCCACATTATCCCGATCAAATCCGCACCAGAAAACCTTAATTTTTAAAGCTAAGTTTCATGTCGATGATTGTAAGTTGTTTTGATTATGCTTGTTTTTATGTTTTTGTTTCATTTTGATTTTGGTTAGAAGATTTCATATCTACTCTAGGTAAAACACATGTTATGATTGTTGATGCACACCACATGTTTGATGAAATGACACAATGATAATCACATGTGCTTTAGCAAGTTTCAATTTATGAGTGAGCATTTTTATGGAAGTTGGGTCGATTTTTGTAGTTGATAAGCTGATTATAGAAGTGTGACTTATGATTACAGGTTATGACTCGCTATGACTCGCTGTGACTCATGTATGAATCGTTGTGACTCATGTATAAGTCGATGTGACTCATGTATGAGTCAATGTGACTCATGTATGAGTCGCTGTGACTCATGTATGAGTCACTGTGACTCATGTAAAAGCTTCATTTGTTTTCTATTATGACTCATTATGAGTCATTATCTATTATTGAGCAAAAGCTTCATTTGTTTTATGATCCAGGTTTGTTGCTGTCAATGTTGCAAAGGATGCAACTGATTTAGTAGCCAAGTTATGTGCATATCACCATACTGCAAAAACTACCAAGGGCAGGACATCGAAGAGGATAAACAACAACCACCGTAGCAGTACAGTTGGTGAAAGCTCTAGCTTAAGCTCGTCGCACAGTGACAGATGCCTTTACTTGCACGTCCTAAAAGGTTTCCTACTAATGAGTTGTTTGCTTAGTCCCCCGGTTTATGCTCTCAAAGGTGGTGATTCTCTCTCTCAAATTTGTAGCATGCTGTTGGTTCAAGTTTGATCATGATGGGCTCACGTTGTAACAATTGGGGCGATGATAATGATTAATATGTCTTGTGTTTATGTGTTGTCTATTTGAATATAGGTTTGGGACAATAACTTTGTTAAGGTGTTAAGTATGTAACTAGTTTCCCTTTCCCAGTTTCTTTTTGTAGTTCTTTATTGTACCCTTTTGCATGTATATATAATGAAAAAGTGTTACCTTTTATATCCTACGTTTGTTTTCGCACAGACCCTTTTTATATGAGTCGGGAATTGTATGATATATGAGTGACTCATGTATGAGTCACAGTGACTCATACATGAGTCACACTGACTCATGTATAAGTCACACTGACTTATGATCTTAAGTAGTATGTTTTAAAAATCATAGTAGTATGTTTTTGGGTGTCTAAGAATCATAAATGTATTTGACTCATACTTGAGTCATGTGACTCATACATGAGTCAGGTGACTCATACATGAGTCATGTGACTCATGTATGAGTCAGTATGACTCATACATGAGTCATAATGACAGAATATGTATTATAATGACCCAGAATATGTATTAACTGTAAAAAACACTTTCACGTATTAAGTGTAGAAATGACAAGAATCAAATGTACAAGTCTTTATAAACACTTGCAAAATTATATGACTCGTGCATGAGTCATAATGACTCAAAATATGTTTTAACTGTTAAAAGCACTTTTACATATTTATAAAACTGTATTAAGTGTAGAAATGACAACAATCAAATGTACAAGTGTTTATAAACACTTGCAAATTTATATGACTCATGCATGAGTCATGCGACTCATGCATGAGTCAGGTGACTCATGATATTCAATACATAGTATTCAAATCACATATTCAAGACATGTTTTCAACACTTCAATAAAAGAAATCATAAATTTAAATCAAATAGTCAACACATGTTTTCAACACTTCAATAAAAGAAAAATAGAAAATTAAATCAGATATTCAACACATGTTTTCAACACTTGAAGTAGTTGTTGTATTTGATTCTCCTACTTTTATGCATCTTTACTCAACCAAAACAAGCACTCGTCTATGTGAAAGTTAGCCTCATTTGTTAGTCTCTAAATTGTTTTGTTCTTCTCTCTGTATCTGCTTGTGTTTCTTCTTAATGAAAGCGGTATCAAATCCCTTATCCGACGCCTTAAAATGTACTTCTCTAGAATCTCTTCAAGATCACGGTTCTTCAAAACACAAAATATGTGGCGACAAAGAAAACCATAACGCATAAAATGCTACACGTACACTCAACTGATCCATCTCCAGGATTACGGAGAACCTTGAACATAAACATGAAACAAGTTAATAAGTGAGCATAAATCATGTATGAGTCACACTGACTCATGCATGAGTCACACTAACTCATACATGAGTCATAGTGACTTATATATGAGTCACAGTGACTTATACATGAGTCACAGTGACTTATACATGAGTCACACTGACTCATGCATGAGTCACACACTGACTCATGCATGAGTCACACACTGACTCATGCATGAGTCACACTGACTCATACATGAGTCACGTGGCTCATGTATGAGTCATTCTCAGTTAAATGTTTCACTAACCTTGTAGGTTATTACTTTGTCTTCTTCTTGTACAATCATCTCTTTGCCTTCTTCTGTATACAGTTAAATGTTTCATAACTTAGAACTTGATAAATCACATGTGATTATCATTGTGTAATTTCATCAAACAGATGGTGTGCATAGACAATCATAACATGTACTTTACCTATATTACAAACAACAACTATATGCATCTTCAATAACATTGGCATCAGCTTCATATATGTATGGAAAAGGTGGGTTGGAGTGGAGATCGTCGGAAAAAGGTGGGTTGGTGTGAATGACGCAGGAAGAAGGTTGGTTTGTTGTGGTGGTCGCGGAAAGAAGGTGGGGTTGTTGTGGTGGTCGCCTGAAAAGGTGGGAGATGAGGTTGTTGTGGTGGTCGGCGGTTGGGTGGAGGTGGTTGTGGTGGTCGCCGGTGGGAGTGAGGATCAGGTTCCATCCCGAGTTTGTTATGTTTTTTTTTGATATAATAAAGGTAAGTTATAAAAAAGAGGGGTTTTAATCACAACCCTTAGATCATTAAAGATAAAGGGTGAGGATTTATCCATGAATACTTTGATTAATAAGGGTGTGTGAGGATCTTCTCCCTTTAATTTATAATTTTAGATATTTGTCCTTCAACTTCTTCACATATAATCCCATGTAATATTCTTTTTAAAATTTAAAAATAATTTTAATTAATTCAAACACTTTATTCAGCACATAAAACAAACAATTATATATCAATTTAGAAACAGACATCATATATTTAATTTTACAGAACTTAATAAAAAGAAACTAAACAATCAGGCCCTAAAAAGGATTGGGTGTCGGGTATGAAAATTTTACCTAACTCAGGTTCGGGTCAACCCGAATAATAACTTTTTTTATTTTTGTTATTTAAATTATATATATATATTCTATTTAAAAGGATTAAAACAAAATAATTTTTTTGACATTTTATTCATATACAGGTTTATCGGAAATCCAATTGATCTGATCAGAAATAATTCGAATCTTTATATATTTGATGTCTTCATAATTTTAGAACCAAGAATGGTACTGTAGAAAGAATTAAACACTGTTCATTTGGGCGGTTCCGATTTGTCTCGATTTGATTATTTTGTTGTGAAACAGTTCTACGCATTGAAATAGGTAATGTTCACTGTTCAAGATAATACACACTAATACACTATTATGGAATATGGAGTAGGGTTGTAAATGAACTGAACGTTCAGCGAACCATTCGCTGATTGTTTGTCAAAAAATTCGTTTATGTTCGTTTATTTAACAAATAAACGAACATGAACAAGATTTTTGGTTTGTTTAGTTAAATAAACGAACGTGAACAAAGGCTTCGTTCGTTCATTTACGTTCGTGAACGTCCGATTACGTTCGTTTATTTGTTCGTTTACGTTCGATTAATATCCCAGATGTTAAAAAGTAATAAAATAAATATTTTAAATGTCTAAAAATAATATATTACTAATATAATACTTGGTTACAAAATATTTATAATTTCTCTTAAATTATACATTAGAGCTAAAAATTTAAAGACATGGCTAGATGAAAAAAAGAAATAATATTTTAGGATATGATTATTATATAAGTATATGAGATGATGATGTGAATCGCCTAGAGTAACAACTTTATGTATACGATCGTTTAGCCCGTTTACTTTTATATATCACCATTTAAGTTCATTTATGTTCGCATATGCTCGTTCGACTACGTTCGTTTAAGTTATATGAACGAACATAAACGAACATGAACAAGTTCAAATCTAAATAAACGAACATGAACAACAATTTTTGTCCGATTAAGCGTTCGCGTTCGTTTATTTGTTCGGTTAAAATTAAATAAACGAACATGAACATACCTCCGCTCGCGTGCGTTCGGTTCGTTTACAGCCCTACTATGGAGTATGGACTTGTATTGTCTTGTGTTATTCTTTTACTTTAATATTTTTTGTAAATAAAGATGTTAAGGAAAATAAATACTAACTGCGTTATAATTACAAATTTTAAAAAGATTTTAGATTAACTTGTTAAAGGTAAGACTGTTTTTATGAAGAAAAAAAAAGATAGAAAGTTACAATTACAATGTTTTTCTTAAACTGTGTTTTTTCGATAGATAATAATTTTAAGACGAAATAAATATCTGAGTATGAGAGCGGGCGCGACAGGCCGAAAATACGAGAACCATCGAAGAAGTGCTCAACGCGCCGCTTTTAATCGGTTTCATATTTGCAGATAGTCTTGATCATTCATATATATGATTTTAGTAAGATTGCGGTGTTTACCAATTTAAATGATAAAATGTAAAACATTTACTTTTTAGTGAGAAGAGTAAGGTTTTAATAAGTTTTTTATTTAAAAAACATTAAAGGTTTGAGCCTATTTTTGTTTTTCACTAAAATGCTAAAAAAATACCGCATAAATTATTAAGTTATTTTAAATGAAAGTGAAATTACACTATGGAGTATGGACTTGTATGTCTTGTTCCCAAAGTGAATTGCAAGAACTATTCTAAGATGTCGTTTGATTCAAAATATTAAAATTCTAAAATTATAAATTCTAGTAAATTAAAATTTCTTACAATTAAAATTCTAAAATTTTAAATGCCTAAGCATGTTTGGTTGGCAACAATTTATAATATTTTGAAATCTTGATTTGTGTTGAACTAATTAACGAATAATTTTTTTTATTGGAAAGAGTAAAATCCAATTTTAACTATTTATAAAAAAATTTATAAAAGTTTTATATAAATTTTAAAAGAAAGTTATATAATATTTATAATTTTTTTATAAAAAGTTATATAAATTTTTTAAAAAAAATTATTAAAAATTTATATAAAGTTTTAAAAAAAGTTTATAAATTTAATAAAAAAATTCAATAATTTTTTTATAGAATTTATATAAATTTTATAAAAAAATTCTTTAAATTTTATAAAAGCTTCTTTAAAATTTAAATAATAAAATTTATTTTTTCTATTTAAAAAAGTAAAACCGAAAAAATAAATTTTATACAAATTTTTTAAATTTTATAATATTTTTATATAAATATAAAAATCCGAATAAAAACGACTAGAAAAAAGTTTCTAAAATTTTTGAGGTAAATTAAAAATTTTCACTTTTTGGAGTAATTCTAATATCCTCCATTTTGCGAATTTGGGGAATTTGAAATTCCTTTGATAATTTCATATATGTCCTTTTAACACAAAATTTCATATATATCCATCCTTACTTAAAATTTCATATATATCCAACTTTAAACATAAAATTTCATATATGTCCAACTTTTTTCTTAAAATTTCATATATGTCCAAATACTCAATTTATATATAATTAAAAATATAAAACACATATTAAATATTATTTAAACATAAAATAACCATTATACACTTATTTTTTTTTATACTTACATATATTTCATATATTTTTATATAAGCAATGTGTAACACCTCACTTTGATAGTGGACCGTTACGCGTAATTATGGCGTGTCATCAAAGCATGCAAGGTAATATGTACTAAAACATACATGACCATAGGGAAACTGGAATCAAACATCGGTTCCAAACATAACCCCAAAACATAATAAAGTAAAAGAAATAAGAAATGACTAGACAAGCACACGTATATGAAGGCAAAGGAAGAAGTCTATGGCAGCTTCCATCATATGCACGTCCTCCAAATGCTCGAGTCCTGGGTACCTGCCGTTTTGGGAACATGAAAGGAAAACGGCTGAGCATAACGCCCAGTGCACGGATATACAACATAGTATGAATGGCTGAAACATAAATAAGACTAATAGCAGCGGAAATGTATAAGTCCCTGAAAACCTGGTATAACTTAGTAAAACTGGTTTTATAGTTTGAAAAGCCTTATGTTTATCTTATAAAAACTGTTTAACATGTTTACCATTAGCCAATATAGGTCATCAAATATCAACGTGCATGAATACTTGGAGGGGTGACCTCGTCATGCAATTAGAGGGGCTGCCTCTAATTAATAATAACTGTTTGGGTAGGAGGGATCAACTCCTTATGAAGGATGCAAGACACACATCACATTCACCTGAATAATCTGCTGAAAACATGTAAACTAGGATGCACCCATACGCCCCACCAGATAATAATAATATGGCCAAAAGCTGAAGGGACGCCACGAGCTATCACTCCGTCGTGGTGGAGTCATAACACTGGTGCCTCTAGTGTTATGGTTATGGTACCTCCATAAGTAGGTGAAACTGGTCATGCATGTATATGGCTTTAGGTATCTAATTAAACATAAGCAATTCAAAAACATATAAAACATATACTGGGGAAAACAGTTGGCTACATACGGGGAATCCTAATAAGGAAGAATGTCCATACTGAAAGGACGGAGAATCTGTACCTTATGTCCAGTGAACGAAGAAGACGAACGGAAGAGAGTCCTACTTCGGTATCACTAATGCTACATAAATACATAGGATACATGTATAAGTATTCTGATTACTGAGTACGTAACTGGTTTTATATCATGTTTTAGCTTGTTTTATATGTTCATGTCATGTTTTACTGATCTTAACGTTATACTGTGTTTATCATGTATTCTGTCTATTTTGATTAAGTATTACTTGTATTTCTTGTATTATTATACTTGTTGTGTAATAATAAGTAACTTTCTAAAAATAGCAGGTTTCTTAAAATAGAAAGTTTCCAAAATAGAAAGTTTCCAAAAATAGATTTACTACTTAAAATAGATAAGTTTCTAAAAATAGAAATTTTTCATAAATAGATTAGCTGCCTTAATTAAATAAGTTTCTAAACATAGAAAGTTTCCATAAATATAAATAAGCTGGATTGTTAAGCTAATAATATGAGCTTAATTGTTTACTGATTTATATTATAAGTCATGTAATATATAGTATAGTTTATTAATTATTACATGTAAATTAAGTAAACTATAGGTTAAAGGATTTAATTAAATATAACATGATTTAATTAAATAAAAGTAAAAGTGAAAATACTTAGGTTAAAACATGTATTAATATTTGTTATTAATATAACCTAAGTCGTCTAAATTAATTAATTAAAAGGCTTGTTTAATAATTAATTGATTATCTAGGCTAATTTAAATAATAAATACTTAGGTTAAAATCCATGTATTATTAATAATAATAATAACCTAAGTCATGATGTAATTAAATCAATTAAGTAACATGTCAAATTAATTTAATTAACATTGTAAAAAATAAGTCTTGTAAAAATAACTAACTTGTAAATTAATTAAGTCGTGAACCGTGCTCGTGAACCCGTGAACCGGACCCGTGAACCGGTCCAACAAATTTAGTAATTCTCGTATAACTAAGGTTTAAATAATATAACTTAACTTGACAAGATTAAAATCAATATTAAATAGATTAAATAAATTTAATATTGCATGATTAATTTAATATTCTAATTAAATTAAATTAATTAAACTAGCTTGAAAATGATAACCAAACACCCCTTTTAAGTTTCTAAAACTGTTTACCAAACGCCCTGTCTAAAACCAGCAGCCAAACACCCCTGGTGTTGCTGCTGGCTGCGCAGTAGCCATTGGCAATAGCCAGTTCCCCCTGTTGCGGCTAAAATCCCCACCGAGAGCATAAGCTCTCGGTTCCCGCTGCTAGAACAAACACACCACTGGCCGTAGCCAGTGGTTTCCCCCTGCTTGGCCGACGTTGCCACTGCTAAGCCAAACATACCCCTGCTTGCTGCAGGGGTTGCGGCTGATGGAGCAAAAGCCCACCGTGGCTGTTTGGTTTGCAGCAGTTCGAAAGAAGACCACTACCAAGAGTCATAAACTCTCGGTTTGGTGCAAGCCAAACCAAAACCCAATCAGACCCGACCCTTATTAAGTTTTATTCGTGATCTATTTAACAAAAGGAAGAACATAAAAAAATTAGATTAGGGTTTCTTACATGTGATTTAGGGTTTTAAGAATAACAAAACATGAATCATCTTGATTCCTTGAATCCGAAAACCCACGACTTCCCTTGTTTTTGCTTCTTCACACGTCGGCACCAAGAAACGAACAAGAGAAAAGGGGCGGTTGTATTTTTCTCTTTTGGTTTTTAGGGTTTTATGTTTTACTGTTATGTTGTCATAAAAAATATGTACTCCCCCCGTTTGTTTAGTATATAACGGTTTGGACCCCATGTGGGCCTTGGGCCCATTTCCCTTCCTTGTCTAAAACAGCCCAAAATCCTTTCTTATTTAACTAACTCGCGTCTAATAAAGTTACGCGTATTCGTTTCTGAGTTCTTGTGTTTTGGCTTCTTGTCATGCTTAAAGTATTTACGTAAGTACATATTAATAAGTAATTAATATTTATAGTTCTTGTCGTGCATTACTAAGTTAAACGTTCAAGACAATTCGTTTTATAATAATTACTTGTACGAAACCAAAATACGTCGTCTAATAATAAAATATAAACGTAATCACATGTTCGTGATTTAATGTTCAAGCTTTCTTGTTCGTGATTATGATTATTATTAATAATAATTATCGTGTACAAACACGTATTTAATACTTATCGTGTAATAACACATACGTAATTCTTGTAATTAATATTCGTGATACGTTTTCATGTTATATAAGGAAAGTTTTAATCTTGTACGTACGATCATAAGTGTACTGTTCATGGTACATGCATGCGGGTTTTACAACTCTTCCCCCCTAAAAGAATAATTCGTCCCCGAATTATAGATAACGTAAGCTAAAAGAGGAACATACCCGAATCAAACTTAGAGGGTATGTAAGATAAAAGGACATGCAGGTGACATGGTAGAAAGAACGTGGAACGTGACATGTCTTGAAAGGACATGGAACGTGACGTGACTGAAAGGACATATCTAATCGATAATAGAAAAACGGATAAGAAGTCCGGTTGATCTTGTCCGTTTCCAAGTGGCTTCCCTCTTGGAACGGTTCCTTCACAAGATCTTGACACAAATGATAAATCTTGGTCCTCCTGACCTTGACTTGCAAACACAAAGATTTCTTTGTCATCTCCGTAAGATAGATCCCTTGAATTCGACCGATGAAATAAAAGTTAACGTGCAAGGGTAACTGAAACGTTATGGTGCAAAATATCCCAAACTGACTAACGATAGTACTGTCTTAGCAATGATACACGAGACGTACTGAAACGTAGTACGTGAAAAATTTTGAACGTGATACGTGAAAAATTTTGAACGTGATACGTGGAGATATGGTGAGTGTAGTATGCGCAAACATATCCTGATCCATGATACGTGTAACATATCGTGAACGTGATATGAGGAATGTGGAATGAACATGACATGTGAAACATATCATGAACATGGAATACGGCGGCGGTATCGCCAAATGACATTAGGTGAGACGTGGATTGTGACGTGAAACGTCTATCTGAGGATAGGGAGTTACACTAAGCTTGAGTCTGGTTTCTCAAGTTTTGCAAAACTTCCCAGAACGAAGATGAACGTAAAATCGTAAGCCAAGCTACGATCATGAACGTGAATAGTGTCATGAACGTGAGTATGAAAGCAAATCGTGAAATTAAAACGAGGATGTGGGCGTAAATAAGGAGCACAAATGCGAACCTTTGTCTGACTCGATAGCTGAGGGATTACCCAGTAATCGGATGAGCCTTGGTTGGAATATGTCCGATCAATCTGTTGGTTCTGAAATCCTTGCGGATGTAGGGATTCTGCATACTTGATCAAACCGTTGACAATAAACAAGATAGCGTCATGCTTCTTCTGAGTTTGCGTTAATCTGGTAACCAAAATCCATGGAGATCTTGTCCCATTTCTGTTTACAATTTTTGATGATGGAAAGACATCCTAGTCTGTTGGTGTTCTATCTTAGCCTGTTGGTATGTCAGGTACTTAGATATGAACGTAACTGTATCTTGCTTCGTAGCAACTTGATACATAGAAGTTTTCGAAACTCTGAGTCTCCGAAATTAGACTTTTCTTAGCGTAGGATTTTCTTGGAACACCTAACGTAGTGTAGGGTTCTCACCTTTATGCATAAGCTGAGTCATGGTAAGATTAATCCTTGAGAATCCATGTGATTCAGCGTGTCACTGTAATCAACCAGAATTTATATTGGAAAATTTCAAGGTGAAATTTCTCCTGTCGTAAAATTTGCAACATAGTACAAATATGGTCTTCCTGCTCTTCTCCAGACTTAGAGAAAATCAGGGTGTCCTTGAAGAAAACACTGATGAATTTGTTTATGAGTTCATGGAAACTCGATTTATTAAGTTCATAATGTTGTTGGAGCACTTATGAGACTAAAACAAAATCATGAATCTAACATGACCGAGTCGTGTACAAATAGCAGTCATGGACATGTCCTGCTCTTTCACTCGTCACTATTGGCAGCATGATCATGGGTCCGATCTTGGAAAAGTGATTAACACCCTAGAGTCGATTGGACATGTTTTCAATACGTGGAGGAGAATAACGGTTATATTGGTGATTTGTTTTAAATCGACGGTAGTCGACATATAATCTCATGTTACCGTCCTCCTCCTTGAGTGTTCTGCTAGAATCCTTGGAGCACTTATGAGACTAAAACAAAATCATGAATCTAACATGACCGAGTCGTGTACAAATAGCAGTCATGGACATGTCCTGCTCTTTCACTCGTCACTATTGGCAGCATGATCATGGGTCCGATCTTGGAAAAGTGATTAACACCCTAGAGTCGATTGGACATGTTTTCAATACGTGGAGGAGAATAACGGTTATATTGGTGATTTGTTTTAAATCGACGGTAGTCGACACATAATCTCATGTTACCGTCCTCCTCCTTGAGTGTTCTGCTAGAATCCATGGGAAGATTTTGGTATAATCGGCTGTTTATGCGTAAAAGAAACTTCAGTGGTCGTGTCTTAACTGACAGCTAGAAAATTTTTGCAGTCATGTCTAACCACACACGTGCTTGCAAAACATAGATAATTTGTACAGATTTTCCTGATGGAAAACCATGCTGAATGTATTCAGGAGCCTGAACATTACTATACAACATCATGAATCGTAGCAGGGTGTGCTGTCCGTAGTCCATAATTAGGATTAGATTCAACTCGTGTCTGTCCGAGGAAATGCGTTAGCAGCTTGGATCTCATCATTAGGCTGAAGGAAAACCTTCGTATACATGGGGAATACGAATGGCGTCCTTTATGGTCATAAATATATTAAATATGGGTGCAAGAAATGAAAGTGTCATCGAGAAAACGTGAAAAATATCACTGATATGCCGGTGATGGTAATGAAATTCTTGTGGCCTGATTAACGCATGGCACCACAAAATGGATATACCCTTTGGAGGGTACCCTAAATTTCTTAAGGATGTTCCATAATTGGACGTGAGTCATGTGTCTTGACTCGTGTCTTGGGAAATGTAAGCATGACATGTGTCTTGACTGGTGTCTTGACATGTGTCTTCATAAGGTATACGTGAGACATGTGTCTCAAGATGCGAAACAAATAGAACTACAAATATTAGGTTATTATGCTAGAATTGGCTGATCGGTTGGACTACTAATCCTTTGTATTTCTGATCACGTCCGAGGCTGGCGCTTCGGTTGCGATTGCTAGGATAGTTGCTGTCATAGTAATGGTTACTATCGTCTTGTCTGTCAGTTCATGACGGTCATTCTCATGACTGTGATTCACATAACTATTCAGCTGAGTGGCCGGCTGGTACCGGTTCGCACTCATATGACTGAAGTGACAACTGAATAACGTGTGACATGTAACAAAGAATTTGGGACAATGATTGATGAAAATCGTCTGATGGTGAAGCATCTTCTCGTCCAATTGCGTTGCTTTGACGCCTTTGTCTTCGTCTTGTAGGATCTCCAGGTTGTGAACATCATCAGCATCTCGTAGCGTCTCTAACTAATCAGCAGCATCAACCTTTAGTATCAACTCCAAGTTATGAGCGGCATCAGCATCTTGTAGAACATCAAAAAGTTGAAAACGCATGAGATGATTTAGAATCGCCTAGTGAATACTCATGGAGTATTGTAAATGAAGTACACATGGATTATGGTACGTTTAATACACATGGAATGCACATGAAATGATCTATATGGGTCGATCTTCTGACATGATTTTATAGGGAATAATTAGTTAAACGGTTTGTAGACCGAACTGGACTGATCATTATGATAGCCTAGCAATATCAGCATAAACATCATTCTTGTTACATAGGTAAAACACCAAGAAGGTCGGTGAAACGAAATTCAATAATGATAAGCATGAAAGCATGATTAATGAAAACCAACCATGACTATCATAAAACAAGATTTACTGGAATCTAACAATGTCTTGCATGAAAGCATAAATAACAAAAGAGGCGTAAGACGTAATCAACATGAAGATTGAATTATCATGAAGGAACATGAAACAATTTAACATGAAGGAGTATACGACATCATCAGCATGAAAACGAAGTTAACCATGACAGTATGAAAACATACTTGACATAAAAACATAGTAACTTGTGAGGGGACATGAAAAAAATTTATGCCAATAAATCATGAAAAAATTTTATGCATGAAAAACAGTGCATGAATGCATGATGCAGTTTATAAAAACCTTTATATGTGCGAGGGGACGCCTATGGGTCGGTCCCAAAACAAAGACATGGCGAGGGGACGCCTATGGGTCTGTCCCAAAGTTAAAAGTTTCGATAAAAGCACATGCGACTAAATAGGGCCAGTCCTATACCAATCGTTACTTAGTCATAAACCTGCGACAATGATACATGGAATAAATAAATGAAACTTAGCTGTCAAACTTAACAAAAAAATTTATGTGACCAATTATGAACTACTGGGTTCAGTTCACATTAGCCATAGTTCACGAGGAACATCGTGCATGATACAATGGCACGTAACTAAGTATGGATGACGGTTGTTCAGTCCATATTAGTAAAAGCAATGCTGATGAAAACATCATGGTTAAAACAACAAGGTGCTGAAAACATCATGGTTAAAACAACAAGGTGCTGAAAACATAAGTACATGGAATAACACGCGTTAGCTTGAGAAGCTCCTGATGACTACCTACTAGTCACAGGTCGAGTTTTAGAGCCTACAGGTCGAAGCCTTGGCTCTGATACCATAATTGTGACATTCCATTTATCAAAATGGGGTGTTACACAATGTCTCAAATTATTATATCCGCACACATTGATACAAAGCATATTTTTATCAAAGTATTTAAGAATAAAAGAAAAAAAGATCTAACTACAATTACCAAACAAACGCAAAAGTTATATCATTCGATTAGTAGCAAATTAAAGCTTACTATCATATACTTAAAATGATAAACTAATCATAATAATACTAACATCATTGGATAATATACATAAATAGAAGAAAGTGATCAAGATATTGATGAAACCAATAAATCGTGTTTCTAAAATTAAAGACGGAAGTAGTGTCACAACTTGATAAGAATACTGATTGTTGGGTTATTATCTATTGTAAGGTTAGTTAGATTTGTTTTTATGGAATTTTATTGATTTTTTGTTGTTTTGGTGATTAGATGTACATATTATTAAGTAGAGAAACACGGATATAATGGTCATTTTAGGTTTAAATGATAACTGATACGTAGTTTAAGGTTTTAGTTATATATAAATAAGGTATTTGGACATATATGAAATTTTAAGTTTTAAATTAGATATATATGAAATTTTTAAGTAAGGTTGGATATATATGAAATTTTGCATTATAATGAGGGATATATATGAAATTTTTAAGTAAGGTTGGATATATATTAAATTTATAGTCATAAGAAGAATATATATGAAATTTTCCCTTCCTTTATTAGTCATACCAAACACAATATTTGGGGAAATTAAAATATAAATATTTTGAATATCCTCCAATATCCTCCAATACCCCCAACCAAACGGCCCCTAACTCTTTGTTTTTCATATCTACCTTGTCATAAATTATTGTCAAACATCATTCTTACTATGTAAAATATATATAATAAATGGGGAAATGATCCATATATTATCTGCTGCAACAGTGTTTCTAAGCTATTCCACACGTCAGCTTCAACTCCCCTTCTTTCTATGCAATCCCCCGATGCCAGAGTTTATAAGACAGATTGGGAGGTGTCGATGCCTCTGCAACAACAGCTAATCCCATGTTAGCATTTGGTCACTTAAGCTGAAACTCAGAAAGCATGGGTTTAACTGTGTTGTAGAGGCTCGACACCTCCAAATCTTCTTAAAACTGAAGGCTGATATCGGTCGATTGCATAAAGATAAGAAAAGTTGATGCTGACGTGTGAATTCGCCTAAAGACTCTGTTACAACATGTAACATAGTTGTTGCCCACAACAGGGATCATTTCCCCATAACAAATTTGTTTTTCGCAGAAACTATTTGTTTAACATATTTTAAATGTTGCACCTTTGGCCTTCCAAAATGATATTTGTTGATAATTTCATCATGTTTGAAAAGTCAAGTATGAAACTCAAATATTATCAAAAAAATGACCGATGACAAATTAAAACCGTTTGTAATATTTTGTAATAAGTAGCAACGATAAAGTCTTAGACCACCCAAGATGCGTTGGGCAAATTACGGCTCAAAAGGAGCATGTCTTCAAGCTTAAAAAATGAATACTTGGTTAACTTCAAGACCTAGTCATGTATGTTAGTATCTGATAATCAAATATTGCTTGGATAATTCTTGAATTATGTATAGCTTATTTTTCGAATACAAGAGTGTAGTACGTGTTTTGTGTTGTGTAAGTTTTATGATAGGGGTATATTTGTATTTAAGTGATGTATATTTTTGTAGTGAAGTTAATTGTAGAAAAAAATGACGTGGTAATTGGTTAACGATGTTGAACAGTATACTTATTTAGGGTGAGCATCGGGCTAAAACCAAGTTGAACCGACAAAATCAAACTGCTGAAACCGAATAAAGGAAATTCCCAATCAAGAACCAAACCGATTATAAATTATAAAAAACGAAATCGGACGGAGTAAGGTCGATTGTGTTCGGTTCGAATAAGCGTGTTCTAATACGAATAAATGTGTTTTGACCTTAACTGAACTGAAACCGAACCGACTAAAACCGAAAAAACTATACATAACCGAAACTGAATCGGTAAAGTCAGTTCGATTCTAATTCAACCGATTTCGATCAATTTGTCAATTTAGGTCAGTTTTCGGGTAGGTTTGCTCTGTCTTATACAAATAAGTTAGTATCTCTCTACTCTTTCAATTTTTAAGTAATACAAATTTTTTTTTTTTATACAAGTCAATTAAAACTTTACAGTCACTTTTCTAAATTTTAAATATTACATATTATTTAACTTATTGAACAAACATTTAATCCACTTCTATACTTAATTGTAATTCAAACATGTTACAAAATATGTGTTACAAGTATACAATAATTAAAGCAATGTTTTAAGACTTGGTTTTTTAATTGACCTGGTTAAACTATTGAGTCACGACTCAATCAGATTTTTTATTCAAACTTAAATCCAATCACTCGATTAGGCCACGGTTCAACCCATACAACTTATATATATTTTACAAACTAACAAAACACACAAAATCTCATACAACTTATATGCTAACAAATTGATGATATATATGGTTTGAAAACCATATTAGACTAACGAGGTTAACCGAAAAAATAAGTCGTCATTGCTTTAGTTAGCAGATAAAAATAGTCCGAAAACAAAATAAAAATAACCAAGTAAAATCAGTATAAATAAGTAAACCAAATCGGACTATGATCATGTTTGTATTATTTTCCAATTAATCACTTTATCTATAATCTATAACTAAATTATAAAGCAATTTAAACCTTCTAAAATTAGGAAAGCTAAATTTTCAGTCATTTTTACTTACTAAATAAAACAAGTTATTTATAATCTTTTTAACAAACTTTTGTAATAACTTATTAAAAAATATTTTTAATTTTAAATACAAATATCTTTTTATCTATTTATTCTTTACACAAATTAATTTCATCATATTTTTTAAAATTTCGTGCTCTTTAATTTAATATCTATTTTAATATATTTTTATTAACTTTTAGTTTTGTTATTTAGTAGGTTTATTTTAATTCAAATTTTTATAATTTTAATTCTATACAAAATATTTTTAAAAGTTGATAGGTAAGAGATTATCATTTTTTGGCATAAAAAATCGTCATCGAGTATCTGTTGTCGTATTGTGCTGGTATCCACCATCTATTTTGGTTTGATCTAAAAGTGAAGATTAACCTAAGTTTTAAAAAGAACACGAAGGGGCCATTTTTTTCCAAAAAGTCTAAAAGTTTCAAAAATCGGACGGAAAGACTAAAGTTACAAATTTCCCGAACTGATTTTTATAAATGATGATATTTTACTAGTGAAAAAATAATGAAATATCACTGGTAATAAAATAATTTTGTCACTGGTGCTATTTCATTATTTTTTCACTAATGAAATATCATCGTTTATAAAAACCAGTTCGAAAAATTTACAATTTTAGTCCCTCCGCTGATTTTTTGCCTTTTTTTATATTTTATCGAATATAATTTCTCGATATTTTTTTCATAAAATTTAATTTTAAATAGATAATGAATAAATAGGATTAATCCCCTTACTTGCAGGTAAAAAGAGTACTCTACTAGTTATTTTTAATTTAGTGATGCTTAATAAACTTTAATTGTATAGTCTCCGGGCGCAAATATTATAGAGTTAAGTACATTTTTGGTCCTCATGGTTTGTCGGGTATAACATTTTTGTCCCAACTTTTGAAAAGTATCGGATCTTGTCCCATTTCACTCGACTCGTAACACTTTTGATCCCAAACGTTAGTTGACTAACTTTTGACCGGTTAAAACGTATAAAATGATTAAGATACCCTTGCCTCGTTACATAAAATGTCTAAAATATCCTTTCAATGATCATTATTACTATTATTTATTTAATAATTCACTTTATCACACCAATGATGATAATTATTATAATAAGATTGTCGTGTGCCAATATCATTGATATGATAAGACAAACAACAAAATATGGACGAATCAAATCTTGAAGAACCGTGTAAGGTCAGTTTCTTCGATCACCATCACCCACGGTAAAAACCATACAAAACCAAGCACAAATGAAACACACGAACATAAACATGTGATACACAGATGATCAAATACACATACAAAACCTTCATAAACAAACAGACCACCAAACCGTACCCCTAGTCCCACCACCACGAATTTGACACCATCACAAACCACCACCACCGTGAATATGGCTTAAGTCGGATCTGACAAGAACCGGCTTATGGTGGCGGGGTTTTGACAGTAATGGAGGATTGAGACTTAATAGTGTCATTTTTCGGATTTGCTAATGGTTTGGTAGAGGTAGTTGTCGGAGGCGGAGGGGTGGTTAGGGGGTTGGTGTTGATGTTTGTGTTTTAGATCTATGGGGTTGTGATGGGTCGGCTGGGGAAGAGGTTTCTGTGGCTATTTGGTGGGTCGTGGTGGTGGTTTGGCGTTGATGTCGTGGTACATGGTGCTTGTTGGTTCTATAGTGATGGTTTGGTAGCGCTGGTGAGGATTAGATGACGGGTTGGTGGTGGTGGTCAGGCTGCCTTGTGGAAGATGAAGATGAGATTGTGTTTTGTTTTGGTTGATTTTGTATATGTGGAAAATGAAGAAGGGTGAAGATGTATATATTAGAGAAGATGGGTTAGACGTATATGAAGCATATCTGTTGATCAATGTTTGTTGGTGGTTATTTGTATAACAAAGAAGACAAGAGCTTAGCTACTTTGATATAGAAAATAAAATATGGCTATGTAATAAGATTGGAGTGTAGTGTTTATATGGTATACATTATAGTATTGTTGGAAAGTCACTTTATGTGACGACATTTAAGAATTCCTATTAGTTATCATAGTCACACACGCATAGACTAGACTAGGAAATGATGTACAGTTTAGGTAGGATGTGACTATATATACCCCTCCTAGGCTTCAAAGGAGGGGTTGTTGCTTGTGTTTCATTTTCATTTTATCAAACTTTTCTTTCTTTCTCTTTTACACACACTACCCTCTATCTCTCTCTCCACCATGGCAACCACCACTTACCACCACCCACCACGACCACCGGATCTTATATAGCAAACCCACAATTGGTATCAGAGCTATGGTTTAATCTTTGGATCAAACGTGTTTCTTGTTACTGATTTGGTGGTCAAAAAAAATTTGGTCTCGATCTATTGATTTTTTTTAAGTCACGATGGTCAAATATGTCTAAAAATCTTGTCAATTTTTTGTCACAGCTGGTCTTCGTTTTCTGATTATTCAATGGTTTTGTTTCTCGGGTTCATAACCTGCCTCTATCTATTCATGGTTTCATTTTTTTTAGATCTGGCTAAAAGTCCATGTCTAGTGTCTGTTTCATTAATCAGATCTGGTATGGGTACTAAATGTATTTATCTGGGTTTCTTTATTATTTTTTTGAGATGAAGATAAGATCTTGAAATACCCAGATCCCAAAAATCCGGAAAGTACATTCGGATAAGATTTCTGCTTGGTTATTGCGATGGCTTTGCGATGCAAGCATTGCGATGGCTTTGTGATGCAAGCATTGCGATGGTTTTGCAATGCAAACATTGCGATGGCTTGGTAAAATCATTGCGATTGTAAAACCCGCAGCATTATCATGTTTCTAATTCGAGGACGAATTATTATTTTTTAGAGGGGAAGAGTTGTAAAACCCGGAAAATTTGTTTTCAATTTCGAAGTCAAAAATTATTTTAACAGTATTAGTACTGTAATACCCTAACTAACAAAAAGAATATATAAATCCTTATGAATGGTTGCCTAAAAACAATATAACATGTTGTTATAAATACATTCATTATGTATGTATATTCACCATGTATAGTTTTATTACTCTTTAATTAGTGGTTAATGTGCTAGGAGGTTACACTCCCTAAAGACCTATATATAAAGGTCACATTGTATTCATTAGGATATACTACTCAATAGTAATCTTCTCTTCCTCCTCCATTGTTATTATTTATATTTCATAACACGTTATCAGCACGATTTTTGCTCTAAGCAAAACTAGGTAAGGAATTCTTAGCATATCTCTATCTTAATCTCCATGAACACTACTTGTTCTATTGTGGCTACATAAAATGATAAAACCTCATGTTATGTCAAAGAAAAAAAATAGTTAGAACCTCATGTTCTAATATGATTTAATACCATAACCTCATGTTATGTTATTATAAAAAAATAGTAATAAGAACCTCAAATTCTATTATGATTCCTTTTTTTTAAATAGAATCAAAACATAACCCTAGTGTTATGTAATTTTATAACGTTCTATTGTTCTTATTTTTATTCATCTTATATTTGCATTTTATTATGTATGATCCGATACATTTTTTTTAGTTACATTTATAGAGCAATTTATCATACATCCATAACAACTTTGGAGCCCAAATGACTTATTTCTCAATAATAATTTTAAAAAGTGACAAGATTTTGCCAAGTAAACCGAATAAGATAGATTTTAGTTTTCGTATGTTTTCATTCATTTGAGATCATTTTGAAAATGTAAAGTTATTTACTTTAGCTACGTAGATGTTAAAAAAAGGCGAGTCATTATTTTCACACATTACATGTAACGTGTTTGAATTATTTATTTCACAAAGTAATAATTTTATATTAAATGATATGTTTAAATATCATTAAGTATCTTATGTGGTTATATAAATTTGAATTCCATCTTAATATCATTTATGAACAAATTTTTTTTATATTGAATATAATGCTTATTAAATTGTATGTTTCTTTCCTTCGTAGTTAAGATGTCAAATGCAAACATGTCAAAAATGAATTTTATTTTTCTTGATATTTCCGGAGAAAGACTATCTCCCTTGGACTCTTGATGTCGAGATCCATCTAACCTTAAATAATTTTGGAGAAACAATTAAAACCGAATATAACATGTTCAATACATAAATAATAACATAAGTTCATGTTATGTGAAAAAAATAACTAGAACCTCCCCTTAATGGGAAACTGGATGGCTAGCATGGGGGTTGATATTCTCTTCGTGAGATGATTCGAACTCGGGTCGAGAGACTTTGTGCCTCGGTGGCACGCAAGATACTCCGTTGCACCAAACTGCCGTTAAAAGAAAAGAATCTCATGTTCTAGTATGATATAATGTCATAATCTTATATTATGTTATTTTATAAAAGAGAGAAAACTAATAATAAGAACCTCAAGCTCTATTGTGATTCTCTCAGAAGAACCAAAACATAAATTCTTATAATTGTTATGTAATTTTATAGAACCTCAAGTTCTATCATATTTATCTTTATTATTGTTTAATTATAGTTATTCATGTTATATACTTTTCATAATCTTATTTTTTTTCGTTGCTTTTTTATTCAAACAGTATTTTTTATGTATGATGTACTAGAAAATGTTAATAAATTCTATAGCGACTTTATTTTTGTTATAAAAGAATAATACATTTAAAAAGAATACAAATCACAAGTTGACGTTTTGTGCAACTAGTTTCTCTTGTAGAACTTTTTTATGGAAATTGCATATGGATCACACACCAAGTAGCTATAAAGTTTTTTTTGTTTTAATATATATTTTGAGAAAAAAATACATAACTTAAATAACATTAAACATGTTGTGCCATTATGCATACTTGAATTACAACTTAAATATCATTTATGAAAAAAATTTATTGGGTATAGTACTTATTAAATGGTATGTTTTTTTCTTATTAAAAGTATAGTATACGTTAGTTTTTACGATTAATGACTACATCTATTTTAATATAGATTGATTCTATTTCACTTCAAATTTTTGGATATGAGGGTATGTTACTTGTAAACTTGATTTGTTTATATTTTTTTAATAAAACTATATTGTAGTTTACAAGAACAATAAGTATTTTATTGTGCTTACAAGAAGTGAATCAAAATACTATAAGTCTCATGTTATGTAAAAAAAAGTATGAATCTTAAATTCTATTGTAATTTTTTATATATGTATATAAAAATCAAAATATGTCATAATCTCATATTGTGATTACACTTATATATAACCTCAAGTTATACTACGATGAATATGAAAATATAATAACCTCAAGTTATTATTTTAATCAATGTTCTCGCAAAAGAATAAATATATCATGATTCTCACAAAAGAATAAATATATCATGATTCTCACAAAAGAATAAATATATCACTTAAATTTATATTTTTTAAGGACTTGGTCTCATATGAGTCTCTTAAAGTCGAAACATCATAACCTCATGTTAATTGAATTTTTTAAAGAACCGCGTGTTCTATACGATTCGATTAAATATTTACAATCCTTACATAATTAATATGCATAGCCACATGTTACTCTCATTTTAATTTTTGCATCATATGATCTTTTCATAATGATTTATAAACTTTATTTTGAAAAAAAATAGAACTTCAAGTTCTAAGTTATTGTAATATTTTGTAAGTAACCTCAAGTTTTATGAGGATTTCTTTAAGTGAATCGCGATAACATAACCTCATTGTTATTGTTATTATATTGTAAACATTATGTTTAATTATGATTTTATTAAAAGCATCGACATAACATAACATCAAGTTATGATTCAAGGTTTAAAGAACCTAAAGCTCTATTATGTTCCCTTAAAATAATTAGTAACATCGTCTCAATGCTTTGTCTAAAGTATTTTTCGAATGATGGTATAATTTTCAAATCATGTAGTATTTTCGAATGATGGTATAATTTTATCAAAATCATGTATAATGGACATCGTAAATTATATTTTTCAAAACTTGCTCATATAGTAGCAACACCCCAAAGACTTTTATCTTGTTCATGTCTCCTTAGTCATATACATGTTTTTTTATTAAGCAAGAAAATAATGAGATTTAAAATGTATCAATTCTCTCATGTGAATGTGATAATATAATAATCAATATATAAACCTCCAGTCCCTCAAGTGAATGTGATGAAATGATCAACTTAAGGATCTTTATTTTCTCATTAGAATGTGATAATATGAACAACATCGATGTATTCATTCCCTCAAGTGAATAGGATGATGTAATAGTACATTTTCAAAAACCATTTATCATGGTTAATGATATGGTCGAAGTAATATGAAAATGACAAACCACTAATAGTGGCAAAATAAAAAGGAGCGGATAAAAATATGATTTATGCAAAATACAATGTGATGTATGAAAAATACAAGTGTGTCAAAAATATTACACACTATATTCATAGATGTAAGGATCTATGCTGACACATTATAGCTCCTAAAAGAAAATATAAAATTGTCATGAGTAATGAAATTTCATATAAATTATGCATTACATTGCATTTTTTTCTCGACATACATTATAGATAAATTAGTGAAATATAATCACTAGCCATAACATAAGTTTATGGCCTATAATTATAATCCTTTTGGCATGACTCGTTATACCATCACGAGTCATTAATGATGTGAAAACTATAAATTGATTAGATTCTTCAATCTAATGTTTTATCTCTCAAAGAAAGTTGATTATTTATCTATCAACTAGAATGGCGACCCAGTCCCTCAATTTTTTTGGAAAGAGAACAAGTGGATATACATTTGCATACATATCCATTGTATGAACCATTTTGAATTCTATAAATCGATGCATCGTCTAAATGGTAATAAAAATTGCAACTTCATGTTTGCATGACTAATAGCTCGACATATTGAAATGCGAGCATAACATTCCAGAGTAATTAATTCGTTGTGAATATGAGATTAATTACTTCTACATTATCCAATGATAATGAGAAAAAATATTTTGTTATTCTATGGAGTCATACTATCATATACACAAAATCATAATTAGCATCATGGCAATATACTATTATAATTCCTCCATTTCATAATTGGTTTTGGTTATAAACCAAATCTATCCCATTTTTTGTGCATTACTCCACCTAAATGAAAATATACGGGATATAAACAAAGGGGTAATTCCTTCAGGAGGAGATACGTAGCTACAAATTCAGAATGAATTACCATATTTTATTGATCCTCGATAGAAATTTTATGAATTCATTATTCAATGATAATCTAATAGCCATACATATACATTGGCAAATAACAAAGTTTCAGCTACTCATGCTCCTACTTTGTCTCTCAAAGACACTACTTAATTATGACATGCCTCAAGCATGGTAGACTAATCGATTTCAAATAAAATCCTCGATGTAAACTATGGAGCATAAAAATAAGATGGTTCTTCGAGGTATAAAAGGCCCCATGATAGTCTCACAAATAGACACTAGACATAAATGTTCTTAAAAGAACATTAAAATAACCAATGAGATCTCAATAGATTTTATCATGTCTAGATTCATATGAAATTGAAACAACATGACGTCGGTAATTTGTTTACATAAAATATAGTGCTTATTATTATGCATGATGAGGATCATGAATTAATTATTATTCAAAAGTGAGCTCAGCAAAATGATTGACCATCATGAAAAGATGCAATCACTTCAAAATAAGAGAAGGATTAGGACAAAAAGTCCATAGACATGAATGTGTAAAAGTTATTGGAGATAAACAGGTTGTGCGCAACCGAATTAAGAGCTCTAAAGTTACATGCTTTAAGACATGAATTGTGGAATAAATAAATTCACAAAAACATGAAACTGCATATTAAGAGTCATAGTCTAGAGGTAGATGTAAATATATTATTGATATTCGATGAGAAAGTCAATCTAAAAAGTATTTAGTTTTGTCTCATATACGTTTTATTAGAGCTCTAATATTCCATGAATGATCCATAATGCCTCAAGCATGGCTAACAATTTAAACTTATGGAAGCATGCGTTAAAGTTATAAATAACTTATTTGATCAAGCAAAATGAACTCTTATATCGATCAAAATTCATTTGGATGCATATCATCCTATTTTTTGCACATGTTTCAAAGAAGATTTTTGGTCCTCAAGTACCATAAGTGCAACTAAAGTTTTAATGTCAATTTTTGCAATCAATATGCGCCATGATATTGTATATTTCTCTTTCAATATATGTATTAACAATGTATATTTTCTAACCAATGCATTTGACATTGGATTGGAAGATACATATATATTGTCATCTTTGTAGGACATAATCTGATGCATGAGTGGACTTTATTACAAAATCATTGCTGAGAAAGTTTTTGAGCAACAGACCAGCCTTTGATGCTTGAAGGATATACGTTAATTTGAGGAGGAGCATTATGCACTCTACACTTTTTTTTCCTTCTCAAGTTTTTATCCCATTGGGTTTTTTCTTGATAAGGTTTTTAATGAGGCAGATTATGAAGTATAACAAATGGTGAATATCCAAGGAGGAGTGTTATAAATACATTCATTATGTATGTATATTCACCATGTATAGTTTTATTACTCTTTAATTAGTGGTTAATGTGCTAGGAGGTTACACTCCCTAAAGACCTATATATAAAGGTCACATTGTATTCATTAGGATATACTACTCAATAGTAATCTTCTCTTCCTCCTCCATTGTTATTCTTTATATTTCATAACACCTGTTATATTCATTACAAAAAAATGGTATAACATTGAAGGTCTAGAAAAGAAAGACCCACATGAATATTCTTTTCTTTGTTTTATTTAAAATGAAACGCTCGATGTCGTTTCTTTCGGCAAGTTAATTGGCTAACCTTATTTTATGCATGTCAATCAACTATATATGATATCTCAATTAACTTTAAATAAAAATATCATTTGTTAGAAACAAATATTCGCTCATTAATACTTTCTCAAAACAATTCGGTTATCATGGCGTGATTTCTGGCCAATAATCCCTTATGGAACTTCAGTTTTTCTCTTTTCTGAATCTGTGAAATCGAATGACACATAAAGTTTCAAAAACAATAATAAAAATAATATAAGAGTTAACTTCATCAGGAAGGTTACAAGAGCAACAGTTAGGGTTTCCATTAGCTTTGATTGTGTTCTGTTCATGTACGAGTACGCCTCGAGGTTTGGCTTGTTCTTTCTAGTGTAGTATTTAGTTCCGACTGTGTTTCGCGTTTAGGCTCGATCCAAGTCTGTGTGGGACTAAGATTCTGGTTCACGAATGGTATTCTGGTTGTTCAGATACGTTGGGTTGTTGCGGATTCGATCGTACCTTGTTTATTACTAGTGTCCGTATTCATGTCTCAGTTTCGATCTATTCATGTACACTTTAAGGTAAATCTTATGTCTCACTTTTCATGATAACCATATTTCTGTCTATAAGTATTAATGTCTTTTGATCAAATGATTCTATGCCTAACACTATATTACAATAAGTACTTTTTCGTCATTGATGATTTACAAACCAAATTTTGGTACTCAAATGAAAACCTTTTAAGATAATGCGAAATCTACAATTTTACACGTGAGAATATTGATCACAATTAGTTATCTTTTCACTTTTAAGTGGAGCTAATTATATGATTTTTAAAAGGTTTCCATACACTAGTTATATATATTTGACTACTGCTAGTAGCATTGGTCTTTAATTATTTTTGAATGAAATTGTTATGTTAAAGTATATTAAGACATACTAGACTATATCAATATTTGAGAATCGGAATGCAAATTTTAGAAACATGTATTAGACGAACCACAAACATGAAACTATATTTTTATGTCAGACACAATTAAATTTTTATAGTTAGGTGATATAATATTTAAGTAGATGATTGATTTTTGTAGATCATTGATGAAACATAATTTGGACTTTGGGTAATCATCCAGATTAGCTAAGGTACGGATTTTCCGTCCTTTTAGTAAGGACTTCTTTTCCTATGCATGATTAGGATTCCCCGTCTGCAGCCAAATGTTTTCCCCAGTATGTGTTTAAGCTTATCAGTAATCATGTTAATAACTAAATAAATTGCCTGGGCATTATATACAAGCATGACCAGTTTATGTACTAGTTACGGAGGTACCGTAACCATGACACTAGAGGCACCGGTGTCGTGACTCACATGCAGGAGAGTGATATCCTGCATCGTCCCACTCAGCTCAGTTTGGCCATTTTATTAGTATTTTTAGTGGGGCGTATGGATGCATCCTAGGCTTATCAGTTTACAAGTTATTAGGGTGAATGTGGTGTGTGCTCTACATCCTTCACATTGGAGGTGATCCCTCCACCCAGCACAGTATTTAGAGGTCACCCCTCTACAGTTATTTAGAGGTCACCCCTCTACATCATGACGAGGTCACCCCTCCAGTTATTCATGCACCGTTGTTACAGCACATGACCTATATAAGCTCTGGCAATTAAAATACAGTAAATGCACGTTTTTCAGATTTAACAGATAACAATTCAGCTTTATTATTTATAAATCAGACTTTACAGATTATACACAGATTTCCGCTGCAACTTTACTTATCAGTCTTACAGCTCCAGTATTTTATCATCTGCTTCATTTCAGTAATTCCTTATCATGCTTTATATCCGTTCACTGAGCGTTATGCTCAGCCGTAGTGCTTTCATGTTCTAACGGCAGGTACTCCAGGACGCTTTTAGGATTCTGAGACCATGTTCATTAAATGGAAGCTCCGGACTTCTTACTTTATGCACTTCTTACATTATTCTGCTTATTTGGACATTGTTTAGTCATTTCCTTCAGTATTTTACTTTTCATGTTTTGAGCTTATTTTTGGATTACCGATGTTTGATTCCGGCATTTCCTTTAAGGTCAGTTAATGTTTTAGGACATTTACTTTATGCTTTGATGACACGCCATAAATACACGTAACGGTCCACTTATCCAAGTGGGGTGTTACAATTATGGTATCAGAGCTATAGGTTCGACCTGTAGGCTCTAAAACTTGACCTGTGACTAGTGGGTAGTCACCAGGAATTTCCCAGATTTTGGCATTGTTATCTTTCATATTCCTCGTGCATTTATTAGTCAGTTTTCTCTAATTATCAGTCAGTTTTCTTAAATTTTTCGACTAAGTAAAAGGTTGGTACAGGACTGGCCATATTTAGTCGCATGTGCTTTTTTGCGAATTTTGTTTGGTGAACCGACCCATAGGCGTTCACCCTTGCTGTTCAGATTTTGTTTTGGTAAACCGACCCATAGGTGTTTACCCTTACTCATGTCAGATTCATGTTTTCAGTCAAATATTACTTAGTGAACCAGTCATAAACGTTCACCATTATTTAGGTCAAAATTTCATGCTTTCAGTCGAATATTGTTTTGTGAACTGAACCATAGATGTTCACCTTTGCTCATATCAAGACATTTTATAAAGTTTTGACAAGTATGAATTGCACTACAACCAACCATATTTAGTCCCAGATTATAAATTTCTATACTTGGCAGTTCTAATAAAAGTTTGACAAATATGGATCGAACCAGAATCGCCCATACTTAGTCACATGTTTTCTTCCTTGGATTCTATGGATTGAACCATAGCCATCCACACCAGTTGATGTTAAACTTCAGTCGATTATCTTTTCATGTTCTTTGTAACAGCCAAATTTCATGCTCTCACGTGAAGGTCGTTTTCATGCTGAATAAGTTTCAGGTCTCCTTACGAGGGTTATGTTTTTAGCAAAATAATGATGTTTCTTGCGAAGATACAGAAGGGCTACAGTAGAATCTTGTTTTCATAATAAATCATGTTTGGTTTTCATCAGTCGTATCTTCATACTGAACATTAATGAAACTCCGTTTAATCATACTCTTCAGCCTCTATACAACCAACATTAAGCCTACGCAGAAATTATCAGCCTATCATGTTAACCATTTCAGTTCAGTTTGCTAACCAGTTAAATTAATTTAATCCTTGATCATGTCAGACAAGTGACACCAGTATCGATCATCTCATTAAATTTCCACCAGTGCCATGTACAGTATTCCTTTTGTATCCCATTTACAATGTCTCAGTTATATTCCATGTACAGTAATTCATGTGTACTTCACGTACAGTGTCTTAGATATGCTCCATGTGTAGTATTCATTTTGTAATTCAGGTACAGTAGTCCAGGTGTACACCAGGTACCCTACTCCATGGATATTGCTAATCGATCCTCAATCATATCAGGCATTTCCACTTGTCGATATTCTACCAGGTGCTGATGCTGCTCGTGAGTTGAAGATTTTACCAGATGCTGATGCTGCTAACACCTTGAAGACCTCACAAATGCTGATGTTGCTGATACTTTGGAGATCTCTCAAGATGCTGATGCCATTCATACCATGAAGACTCTGCAGAACGAGGACGAAAACTATAAATTTGAAATTTCTGACAAGAATAAATTTCAACCATCAGACACTACCATTCCATTCCATACTTTTACCTTCTCAGCTAGATGTCACACTTCACTCAGCTAACCGTTCATTCAGAAGAGTGGGAACCAGAACGCCGGCCACTCAGTAGAATAGTTACATGAATCACGCTCATGATAATGACCGTCATAAATCGACAGAAAAAGCAGTAGTGACAACCACTGTGCTTATAATTAATCAGTCAGTAACCATCAGAACTCCGGAACAGACGTGACCAGAAATACATAGGTCAGTAGTCTAATCAGTCCGCCAACCCTAGCAATTACCAAAATTTTCAGCCTTGTTCAGATTCATCTACTAAAACACATGTCAAGACATTAGTCAAGACACAGACCTCAAGTACCCTTTCTGAAGACATTTTTCAGACACCAGTCATGGTACATGTCATAAGAGTGTCCTCTCTATGTACGAGTCAAGACTCATAATTTCAGTATATCTTCTAAACCAGACCCTCAGAAATTCAGGGTACCCTCCAAGGGAGTCTACCCATTTTGTCATGACACGAATAAATCAGACCTTTAAAAATTCAGTTACCACCACTGGAGTATTATTCAGGTTAGACACGAAGTATTCATTCTGTGAGGTTACAGATGAACACATTCAGTGAAAGTCGCCACGTTTACTTCACGTATTCATATATCAGCTCTATCTTAAATCAGGTATCACCTACCTCCCAGCCAGAAAGACTCCACCGTACCACCCATATTTATTAAGGTTTTCCTTTTCCTTTCAGTTAACGACGAGATCCGTCTTACTAAATCCCAAATATAGTCATTTTATTTTCTGCCAGGAAATCAGTACAAGTTGTTATACTGTACAACAAGTGAAATATTCTTCCAAAGCTACGAAGACCTTTCAGCTACCAGTTATAATTTCACTTCTTAAATTCCTTAAATTCATGACCAACAGATTTCTCCAGAGTCCCAGACGTAATTTCAGAATGTTTTTCAGAAATTCCTTTCCAACCACGAGACGGAATTCGCATCAAGTTGGTCTCAAGAACAGGACCCGTTTTCAAATTGTTGGGAATAAATTAAGGCCATATCACTTGGGCGCTGACAAGAGTAATACAAGCGTTGACAAGAACAAAACAAGCGCTGACAGCTCAAATGTTGACAAGATAAAGTCAAGCGTTGACACATTGAAGACAAGCACTGATGGGAAAATATTCTCTACGCGTTTATTGTATTCTAGATTACTTCTAGTAAAGATAGGAACAACATTGTATTTTCTATATTTATCTTTACCTAGAATAGCTGATACGTAGATTATTGTACAAGGCTTCTTATGTCTATAAAATAAGACCTTTAGGTTAATGTTTGATATAAGTTTCATATAAGTTTTCATTCGTAAACTACTTTCATTGTAAGCAAGTTTGATATTGATAATCAAAGTGAAAGTTTGTTTATATCATTGTGTGTTCTTGGTTAAGTGTTAAATTCCGCATAACACTTAAATTCATAAGCATATACAAAGGTTTCTCTAAGTGTATTACTTGATCTAATCTCGTATACATAAAGCTAAATCGATCTAAGTTTGGGATCAACAAGTGGTATCAGAGCTTGTTGAGGAACTTTTGATCTTAAAGAACACCAGAACCCTAAAAATCACCAAAACCCTAATTTTCTCAGAAACCCTAACAACATCATGTCTGAAGCAATAACCCCTTCCTCCTCACCCTTACCAAACATCAAGATTCCTATGCTTGATGCAACCAACTTTGATCAGTGGAAATTTAACTTTGAGCAATATCTAGGGATCTATGACTACACACTCTAGGAGATTATTGAATATGGGAACACATTCAATAAGGCTCAAAAGATTGCTAATGCTATTGCTGCAAGAACAGCTGTTGCTGGATGTTCAGAAGCTAACAAGAAGGAAAAACTTGATGATGGTAGAGCTGTGTCTGCTGAAGACATAGCAAAGAGAAGGGTTGACATGAAAACCCTAAATATCCTGAAGCTCTCTTTGGGACAAGAGAATCAGCATAAATACAGAGGTTATGAATCTGCTAAAGACCTTTGGGAAGCTCTTGAAGTTGCACATGGTGGCAATGCAGACACTAAGGAAGAAAAGAAAAAGTAACTCATGCATGATTATGCTGTCTTCAAATCTCAACCCAATGAGAAACTGAGTAGTGTGAGAAGCAGATTGCTTGACATTACAAGCAAGTTGTCCTTCATGGGGACACAAGTTGGTGATGTTGACATTAATGCTACCTTTCTTAAAAGTCTTGGTGAGGCATGGAAGATTGAGGCAAGATCTATTCTTGCCAACAATACTTAAAAGAGCTCCTCGTTTGATGACATCTACAACAAACTAAGGCTGTTGGAGGATGAAACTCTTTTAGAGCATGGAAGCAAGTCTACCACCAGTAACATGGCCTTCTTCTCTCATAGTGAAGGTCAATTCAATCAGAAGGACTCTTACATACATCCAGTTACTGGATCATCATATGTCAGCGCTGAAACAAGTCCTGTCAACGTCTCCTATTCAGACGCTGACACATTCAAGAATGACTCCCCAAGAGTTAAACCTGCTGGTTTGGATTTGGATACTGTTTGTGCTTACATTGCTTCTTTGCCCAATGGTTCAGTGATTACATATGAGGACCTTGAGCAGATAAGTGATGAGCACTTGGAAGAGATGGACATCAAGTGGAACATGGCTCTTGCTAGTATAAGAGCAAATAGGTGGAACAGAAGGTTTAAGAAGAAGATGACCTTCAATGCTAGAGACATAGCTGGATTTGACAAATCCAAAGTTGAATACTACAACTGTCATCGTATGGGGCACTTCATGAGGGAATGCAGATCTCCTAGAAGATCTGATGTTGGTAAACCCTCAAGTCAGGTTGTTAAAGCTCAGGATTCCAAAGCCATGGTTGCAGTTCAAGGAATTGATGGTATGGGATGGGATTGGAGCTATCTGGCTAAGAATGTTGAAGAGGACAAAGCTTTGGTTGCTGATATTGAAGAAGAAGAGCATGTTGAATATGCTCTCATGGCACACTCCTCCTCTTCATCTGATAATGAGGTATATGATGATGCTTTCTGTAGCAAAGGTTGTAGGTTAAATACTGAAAGACTTAACAAAGAGGTGTTAAGACTATTAGATTATATGAGTACTGAAAGATGTAAACTGTCTAATTACCAACTAGCTCTTATTGAAACTGAGAAAACCGTTTCTGAATATAAGAAAATGGAATTTGATTTAAAAGATAAAATCAATATCTTAAAACATGAGTTAGATGCTAGTATGGATATTAGAAACATCATGGAAAGGGTTAATGGTGAGATACAGGCTAAGTTAGATGAGGCTATTAAGAATAAAGATAATGTTGGCCTTAAAATTCAAAGATTTGATAGAGCCACCCAAACCTTAGGAGACTGTGTGGCTAAACAAAAGGATCCTAAGGACATGACTGGGATTGGGATGAATGATTACTCTTTGGTTCCACCACCAGCAGGTGACTTCTATGGTGTCCAACAAAAGGACCTATCTTGGACTGGTTTGCTAGAGCTCCAAGAGGAGGAATTCATTCCTCCACCAAGAGTTGTCACTCCAGTTGAAGAGTATCAACAAAAACTGACTGACCTGAATGAGTGGAAGAAGGCTAACCCTACTTTATTTGTCAAGGGTGGCTTACTATGTGAAAGTCCCAATGAGTCCACACCCATTAAGGTTACTAACCCAATCACTGGTAAAGCTGTTGACCTAGGCTCAAATACTGTTAGAAGACCTACCATTAAATATGCAGAGATGTATAGGAATACTAGGTCTCCCAAGAGCCAAGTTAGCAATCATGGAACAGGCTTCTTCTCTTCTAGACCTAAGGTTGTGTCTAGAAAAGCTTGTTACACTTGTGGTAGCTTTTCACACTTGGTATACAAGTGTGTCAACGCTCCCAAAGCCAGCGCTGACAAGAACAATTTCAGCGCTGACAGGAACAAAGTCAAACGTTGTCAGACCCAAACCTTGTGTGGAGCAAAGTCCACAAGTGATTAGACCTGCCCCATTCTTTACTAGAGGGTCTAACACTCATGGAAAAAGACCATTTCAAAAGACTAACACCTGGTCAAATAGGCAATGGGTTTCTGTAGCAAACCCTAGGTTCAACGCTGACAAGGGTAATTTCAGCGTTGACAGGACAAATTCTAACGCTGACAGAAACGTGACCAGACCTAAATATTTGCAACCACAAGGTAAGGGGTCTAAAGCTTCTTCAAGCTTAACATGGAGACCCAAGAAAGATCAAAACCCTAATGATAATGGGATTTCAATGACTTGCAACAGATTTAATTACATTTCAAAAGTCATTACAAAACCTATTAGGGTTAACTGGGTATTTCTTCCTAAGAAGGATGAGAATGGGGTTGTTGTGAGAACTAAGTCTATTATTATTGAACAACCAGATGAATCCAAGTCTTTTAAGACTTGGGTTCCCAAAGAAAACTAATTTGTTTTCTTTATGTGCAGGGCATTCATAGACACGTCATGGATATTGAGATAGTGGATGCTCAAGGCACATGACAGGAAAGGAAGACTATCTGACAAACTTCACTCCTATTAAAGATGGTGATAAGGTTTACTTTGGAGGCGGATATGGTACTATCACAGGCAAAGGAACCCTTCTCACCAAGAATTTGCGTTTTGAGAACGTCTTCCTGGTAAAAGAACTTGATTACAATCTGTTTAGTGTATCACAAGTTTGTGATAACCAAAATAAAGTTCTGTTTACTGATACTGAGTGTTTGGTGTTAAGCAAGGATTTTAAGATCCCTGATGAGAAATATATTGAGTATAGAACACCTAGGCATAAGGACATATATAATGTGAATTTAAATGGGATTAAAATGAATAATAATATGTCTTGTTTTTATGCTAAGGCCTCAGTAGATGAGAGTAATTTGTGGCACAGAAGACTAGGGCACATAAATTTTAAAAATATAAATAGACTTGTGAGGCTTGGTTTAGTTGATGGTTTGCCTGAGAAGGCCTTCCACAATGACCACTCTTGTGTTGCATGTCTTAAAGGCAAGCAGCACAAGGTCTCATTCAAGTCTAAACAGGTGCACACTAGTTCTAGACCTCTTCATATGCTACACATGGACCTCTTTGGTCCAACCAATATAGAAAGTTTTAATGGTAAGTCATATTGCTTTGTTGTCACAGATGACTTTTCTAGGTTTACTTGGATATTCTTTCTAGCTATGAAGAGTGACACAGCTGATGTTCTAATTGATTTTATCACTCAGATTGAGAAGAGGTCTGGCAATGAGGTTAAAATGCTTAGGAGTGATAATGGTGGAGAATTTAGGAATAAGAAGCTAGATGATTTCTATGCCAGGAAAGGAATTACAAGGCAATTTAGTATTGCTAGAACCCCACAACAAAAAGGGGTTGCTGAAAGGAAAAATAGAACCCTAATTGAAGCAGCTAGAACAATGTTGGCTGATGCTCACTTTCCTATAGCCTTTTGGGCTGAGGCTGTTAATACAGCTTGTTATGTGCAAAATAGAGCATTGGTTAACAAAATTCAGAACAAAACACCTTATGAGTTACTTTGGGGAAGAAAACCTAATATTGGTTTTCTCAGACCTTTTGGTTGTCATGTAGTAGTGTTGGATACTAGTGATGCCTTAGGGAAATTTAGTGCAAAAGGTGACGAGGGTTACTTCATGGGGTATTCTGTGCAGAGCAAGGGATATATGGTTTATCTTAAAGAGGACAAACGTATAGTTGAAAGAGTACATGTCAGGTTTTTAGAGAATAAACCTAGTGATCCTGAAAGTAGTCCTAATTGGTTGTTTGACTTGGAACCTTTATCTAGAACTTTAAATTATATGCCTGTCACTAATCCAGACATTGTGAAGGTAACTTCAAATGTTATGGAGGAACAAGTTGTTGATGTTTCAGGTACTCAGGTTCATGAAAAGGTTGGATCACAAGCAGAAAAGACATCTCCTATCCTAGAATATGTGTCCATTCCCATTTGGACAGATGCTTTTGCTGCTGCTGCTGCTGCTGGACAAGATAATGGTGGTTTCCCAGCACTACCAGATACAAACATGCATGGTCCTTCAGGCGCTGACAAAGGCAAATCTAGCGCTGACAAGACCAATTCAGACGTTGATGGCTCAGACGTTGAAAACAACAGTTCAAGCGTTGTTAGCCCAAGCGCTGACAAACAAGGTTCAGACGTTGACAACACCTTTGCACATCTTTTCTCTTCCACTTTTGAACAAGGTGAACCTTCCAATTCATATGAAGAAGGTCATCCTTTTGTTGATATAAGAGAGTCTGATGAAGAAGATATTGGCAACATGGAGCGTGAGGTTGAGGACACCAGACTTTTTGAAGGAGGAGTTCTCACTTCTACAATGAAGAATCACCCCCTTCCCAGATCATTGGTGATGTTATGACTCCAGTTCAGACTAGAAGATCTCATCAAGGTCTTGGTGGGTTTATTGACAATATACACAAGAAGGTTGGTACCCCTCTTGTGCAAGCATGTTTGTTTGCCTATTTTCTGTCATAAGAGGAACCCAAGAAAATATTTGATGCTCTCAAAGAACCAAGTTGGGTGGAAGCAATGCAGGATGAGCTTCACCAATTTGCAATTCAGGATGTTTGGGAGCTGGTTGATTGTCCTAGATATGTCATACCTATAGGGACAAGATGGGTTCTCATGAACAAAAGAGATGAAAGAGGCATTATGGTCAGAAACAAGGCAAGGTTAGTGGCTCAAGGTTATACACAAGAGGAGGGGATAGACTATGAGGAAGTCTTTGCACCAGTTGCAAGGATTGGAGCTATAAGGATTTTTCTAGCCTATGCATCCTGCATGGGCTTCACTGTCTATCAAATGGATGTCAAGAGTGCCTTTCTCTGTGGTACTATTGTTGAAGAAGTATATGTAATGCAACCTCCTGGTTTTGAGGATCCAGAGCATCCAGATAAAGTGCATAGAGTCAAAAAGGCTATGTATGGCCTTCATCAAGCCCCTAGAGCATGGTATGGTACTTTGTCTACCTATTTGGTGGACAATGGTTTCAAGAGGGGCACCATAGATCAGACACTATTTACCAAGAAGAAAGGCAAGGATGTGTTGCTTGTCTAGGTCTATGTTGATGATATCATTTTTGGGTCTACTGATTCAAAGATGAGTGAGGATTTCTCCAAGCTTATGACAGACAAATTCAAGATGAGTGCTATGGGGGAGATGAACTTCTTTCTTGGTTTACAAGTTCAGTAGAAAGAAGATGGTATCTTCATCTCCCAGGATAAATATGTTGCTAAGATCTTGAAGAAGTTTGGCTTTTCTCCACATGAAAAGAGGGCTACTACTCCTATGGATAGAGAACATCCTTGGGGAAAGATTGGAGATGGGAAAGATGTTGATGTCAGACACTATAGATCCATGATTGGATCCTTGATGTATCTTACTGCCTCCAGACCTGATATCATGTTTGCTGTGTGTGCTTGTGCACGCCATCAAGTGACTCCCAAAGAATGTCACCTTTATGCTGTGAAGAGGATCTTTAGGTACCTAAGATGCTATCCTGGTCTTGGTTTGTGGTACCCAAAGGATTCACCATTGGAGCCGATTGCATATTCAGATAGTGATTATGGAGGTGATAAGTTCGATAGGAAGTCCACAACTGGTGGATGTCAGTTTCTTAGGAGCAGGTTGATCTCTTGGCAATGCAAGAAACAAACAGTGGTGGCTAATTCTACAACTGAAGCTGAGTATGTGGCTGCAGCTGCTTGTTGTGGCCAAGTTTTGTGGATTCAGAACCAGCTGTTGGATTATGGGTATAATTTCATGCATACCAAGATATTTGTGGACAATAACAGCACTTTATGCATCATTAAGAATCCTGTGCATCATTCTAAAACTAAACACATAGAAATTAGACACCATTTTATAAGAGATTGCTTTGAAAAAGGTTTAATATAACCAGATAGGGTTGACACTGAGGAAAATGTGTCAGATTTATTAACTAAACCTTTTGATGCTGGGAGATTTCAATACTTGGTAACAAGTATTGGAATGGTCAATCTCACATAATATGTGTTTTGGAATCTTTTTGTAAAAGTATGTACAGGATGATGCATTGTTATTAGTCTTATTGATAATTTAGATTTTCCACTATATTTTTCTAACATTGACAAAGGTTGCTTGAACGCTGATAAGTGTTCTTGCAACGTTGTCAGCAATATAATTGTCTAACGCTGACAAAGCTTCCCTCAACGCTGTCATGTGTTATCGGGGCGTTGTCAGCAACAATGTTAGTTTTGTGGTTTTCAATCTAAATGTGCAGATGGTGTTAGCAGTATACCATTGGATACAGAGTTGCTTATGGATCAATGGAGAAGCATTTGGACAAGTTTTTATTTATGGATGATGGTTGGAATGTTTCATTCCTACCTTGACATAAATTTTTTATGTTCATGCATGATTTTAGCAAACTTTTGTATCATAGTTTAAGGGGAGGTTTTAGGAACCTTTAGGATGTTTGGGTATCCATATGATACTCTTATCACAATTTTAGATTGTGTCCACAGGTGAGTATGAGTTAGTTTTACTAAATCATGAGGCACTGTAGCATGCAAAGTTGATATACTATGCATGCTGCCAAGACATTTTTGGCCTAGAATTGGTTGTGGTCTGTTGGGAGCCTTGGGAATAATTTTGTTATGGGATTTACCTGGGAGTAACAAGGAATTTTGTAAGGTAACTTGGTTGTTAAGAGTTTTGGTTAGCAAGGGACACTAGAGGATTGTTGTGTCTATCTTGCTTAAGCAAGTGTGCATAACTGGACAGTGCTTGCCGCCCTATAATAATTATCAACTTTTGGTTATCTTCTCTAGGATAAATTACTTGTTTAGGTCATTTTTCATTTTTAAAACATTTTTATTTTTGGACGCTGACAAGAATTTTCCAAGCGTTGTTGTGACCAAATTGGACGCTGACATGGCTATAGGCAAACGTTGACAAGATTATAGCCGTTGGGCGTTGATAGGTTATTTTTGACCGTTGACACTCAATGGGACCTACCCAGTTGTTACTTTTTGACATATTTTCAGGCCGTAATTTTAGGAGTTGTTACTTTCATTTAATGCATGAGATAACTTATAACTTTTTCAATATTTTCATGATTGATTTTTGAAAATATTTGCCTATTTTTGGGCCAATCACATGCATTCTTTCTTCTCCAATAAATTTGGCTCCTATTTTTAAACACGGTATCTATAATTCTTGTCTAACAATTTTCTCTTATCAACTTCATCTTCTTCACTTAAAATTAACAGCTTTCATCAATGGCACACAAGTTTAAACCATCAGAATTGGAATTGGGGTTCAGATCACAACACAACATGATTGCTTATCTTGAAGCTGATGATACTCTGTTTCCTCAATACACACAAATGGTGGCGTATTTGAATGCATCCCCATTAAGGTATGCTCTTTCTCATGCACCACTCATTCCAGTCACACATATTAAGCAGTTTTGGAACACTGTTAGTTCCTCAACAGTTAATAGAGTGACTACATTGACTTCTATTGTTCATGGGAGACCTTGGGTGGTTACTGAGGCTTTGGTACGCCAAGCCTTGCATCTTGATGATGCTGATGGTATAGCCATTCTTCCCATAACTGAAATAGAACAAGGGCTTAGGGCTTTGGGATATCCTTTTCCGGATGAAGGTACTCTAAACAAGTATCATAAGCAGGAATTTCCCCCAGCCTGGAAGTACCTCATACATGTCCTCCTTCAATGTTTGATTCCCAAATGCACTGCATACAATGAGATCAATAGATCAATTGCTAGTGCTATTGTGTGCATTACAACAGGGCAAAAATTTAATTATTCTAAAATGATTTTTGAGGGGATGTGTAAATACAAGGGGAACAAAATGACTTTAGCTTATCCCCGTTTTCTGCAAATGGTTTTTTATGTTCAAGGTTACTGCTCAAGGGATCACAATGATTTTTATAAGATCCCTGAGCAAAAGAAAGCTATTTTTATGAAGATGAACTCACCACCTCATCGTGACCTACCTTTGACCCCAGCTATGCTTGTTGTTATTGCAGCAGCACAACCCCAACCAGACCCCCAACCACAAATTGACCCCCAACCACAACTTGAACCAATCCCTGAACCCATCCCTTCACCTGAACATATGCAACTTGACCAAGAACCCTTTGACGCTGACACATCAAATGTTGGCGTTGATGTACCTATTTCCAACGTTGACACACAACCTTCACAATCCCAAACACCCCTTAACCAACCCACATCCACCCATTCTTCCATAGCATCTTCCACACCCCCTGAATATAGGTTGATGAAACGCCAAAGGACTGCTGGAGTGTTCTCCTCTGGTGGTCCTATCCATGTAGCAGAGAGAACCACCACCACAAGTGTGGCTGGTGACCTGGATGAGGCTGGGACTATTGGTTCTGGCTTAGATGCTGGCCAAGGCAGTCCCACCATCATTAAGTCCTCATCCATGCCCAATGAATCTGACTTGGGAGGTCAAATCCCCATTTTAGAAGAGGTCAGACTGGAACCAATGACTCTTATGGAATTGACGGCAGTCTGCATTAGCTTGGAAAAGCAAAATGCAGACTTAGTACAAGTTGTCAGCTCACAAGGCCTTGAACTCAAGCAATTGAGGGAGAGGATTGTTGTTTTGGAGAGTGCTAGTGCAAGGAGGGGTATGGAGGAATCTTCCAAAGGGGAGGAAGATCCAATAAATCTAAGTGATAAGGGCAGTCATGATGGTCAATCAATGGATGTTGCTGAGGCCCTTACAACTTTGAAGAAACAAACAGGTTTTGATACGTCCTTAGTCTCTCCTACCAACTTAAATTTATCATTTACAGCTATGTTGAGAGAGGTTACACAAGGCGCTGAGGGAAGATATTTGGGCGTTGACAAGGCAGAGTTGGACGCTGACAGAAATATTTTGAGCGCTGATAGGACAAATTTGGGCGTTGACAGACCTGCACATGAAGGTGATGTATCCCAGTCATCATCTATCATCAAGGAGGTTTCTACTCAGGTATCACCATCTACCTTACCAACCATTGCACCATCAGATAAGGGTAAGGGTATATTGGTAGAAGAGATTGTTTCAAAGGATGCAACTCAGGTTGAGTTTGATAGAAGATTAGCTGCACAAATCTTGGAACAGGATAAAAGGGAGATGAAAGAGTCACCATTTGTTGGGACTTCAGAAGAGGAAAGTGATGGAGCTAGCTCAGACTCAAGTGTGATGATTATAGAACCAGAAAGGCTTGAGTATGGTGATGAGTTGGCTAAGGAGAAGCTGAGAGAATTGAAATTGCAGGTTGACTTTGACATGCCAGAGGTGGTTCAAATGTACAATGCTTGGGAAGAAAGATGCATGGAGAATCCAGACTTGACCATTTCAGATCAAATATGGGGTTTGGAGATTCTTCTTAGAGTTCAGAAAGATTGCCAGGTAATTTTGAAACACAAGGCAAGTAATATTCTCTCAGAGTTGAAAAGGGATAGAAGGGAGCTATACTTTATGTTGCTCAGATGTCATGGAGTTGGATGGACATATCAGAAGTTGAAGGCTTTGACATTTGATGAGTTGGAAAACAGGGCTTATCCCATTTGGGTGAGAGTGCAGGAAGAAAACACTCTCAGACTCCTTTCAGATGAAAGAAAGGAGGAACTTGCAGAAGAAATGGAACTCAAGAAAGCTATGATTGTTCCCAGGCTAATGAAGAATGGAATTTCATTTGAGTTTCCCAAAGATATGGATCCACTATATCCAAGTGAAGCTGTCATCAGAAAGAGCCTCAAGCTCTCACCTTTAGAAGCTTCAGATATGGTGCAAGTGTTACCATTATATTCCAGGAACCCAATTGTGAGCTATGAAGAAGATGAATGTGGGTTCTGGAGGATTGGCAGATATGGCAAAGAGGTACACACTATTACCACTCTCATATCTTTATTTGCAAGTTGTGATAGAGAAGACTTGGTTGATCTATGGAGATTGCTGGAGACCAAGTATGAGGCTGAAGCACCAACTTCAGCTAATGGAATAAAACTTTGGACCACATTCAAAAGAATGTGTGGACCAAAAGATGAGGATCCTGCAATTTGGAAGGATCTTGAAGATAACCTCAGTGGTCTTCAATGGAGGTTATATTCAGCTGCTGGTTTTTACCATTTGAGCTCTACAAAGTTTGTTGAGTATCTACTTGTGGATGGTCAGTATTTCATATCCAAGGCTATTTTGGAAAAGATGAAGGACACTCAGCTGGAAATAGATTATTCAAGTGACGTGGTAAAAGATTTGATTAGATTTATTCATTATCAATATGAGAAGGTTTGTAAGATTCCTCCTAGTCCTTAATGTTTATTTAGAAACTTGATCATAAGAGTGGACATCAAGTTTAGGGGAGGATTGTTGGGAATAAATTAAGGCCAGATCACTTGGACGCTGACAAGAGTAATACAAGCGTTGACAAGAACAAAACAAGCGCTGACAGCTCAAACGTTGACAAGATAAAGTCAAGCGTTGACACATTGAAGACAAGCACTGATGGGAAAATATTCTCTACGCGTTTAATGTATTTTAGATTACTTCTAGTAAAGATAGGAACAACATTGTATTTTCTATATTTATCTTTACCTAGAATAGCTGATACGTAGATTATTGTACAAGGCTTCTTATGTCTATAAAATAAGACCTTTAGGTTAATGTTTGATATAAGTTTCATATAAGTTTTCATTCGTAAACTACTTTCATTGTAAGCAAGTTTGATATTGATAATCAAAGTGAAAGTTTGTTTATATCATTGTGTGTTCTTGGTTAAGTGTTAAATTCCGCATAACACTTAAATTCATAAGCATATACAAAGGTTTCTCTAAGTGTATTACTTGATCTAATCGCGTATACATAAAGCTAAATCGATCTAAGTTTGGGATCAACACAAAACTCCCTGTTGCGGGTTGCAGCTAAGTTAAAAGAGTTGCAGCATTTGCTGCAAGAATTACCGGAACGAGGCTTTATTCGCCCTGGCGCACCACCAGGAGGTGCACCGTTTCTGTCTATCAGGAAGAAGGTCGGTATCATGATCTCCTAAATTCTGGAGAAGTACAAAAGAAACACCTTCTCGTAGTTGTACAGAATCCCCGATAGGAGAAAATTATATAAGCAGCTCCCCAGATGTGAATCCTAGTTGAACAAGGTGGCATTTTTGAACCACCCTATTTTAGCAGAAAGAAATTTCAGACAATCTTGCGAAGGTAAAGGCCATCACCAGATGGTCAAGACCGACGTCTGTAACTAGAGTACAAAATTTCTAGAACTCAGTTGACTGCTACCGCAAAAATTACTGTCAGTCCTCACTAAAATCCTTCCATGACTATTCATCCAGATTCCACCATATTTTTCCTCAATCCCAGACAGAATTTTGATAGAAGCAGTATAATACAATTGATGCAACTATGTTCATATCTAGATGCCTGACATACCGCAGGTTCAAGATAGAACACCGACATGCTAGTATGTTACTACAACCCTTAGAAATTTCTGAGCAGAAATAAGACAAGACTCCATGAGGTTATTGTCAACTATCACAGACTCAGACGAAGCATGATGCTATCAAAGTCGTTGTTAACTAGTGAACCCAGCCTACACGTCTTCTTTTATCCGAAATGATTACGTAGTAACAAATCTGCAGGAAATTCAGCAGTAAATCGTACGATTTCAAGGTATTCCATCGACCATCATATCAGACAGAATTCATGTTCACGATATCGTGTATGTTTACGTTCACTTTACGTTCACGTCTATTTTCACTTTCACGTTTACGTCTCACATTCGCATTATGATGCTGTTTTAGTTCATGTTTTGTGCTATCTCATGATTTACGCCTACGTTCGCGTTCATGACATTGTTCACGATCAGACTCATGTTCGATCTCACGATACACGTTTCACATATTACCGAATACGGTTATAGAAATCTTGAGAAACCAGACTCAAGTTGAGCACAAATTTTCCATAACCAGGCAAAATTTTCCATAACCAGGTAGACGTTTCTTATCTCAGGCCGTATCGTCTGGCATTCCTTCCTCAGTCAGCATACGTTCATGATATGTCTAGTATCACGTTCACAGTATGTTCCACATATCACGTTCACGACATATTCCATACCCAGCGTTCATCAGGTGATCGCGAACCACGTTCACAATTGCTCACGTAGCACGTTCACAATTGTTCACGTAGTTCGTCCCAATATGTTTTCAGCAGCTTTGCTCAGAAATATAGAAGTCATCGCTTCATGTTAATTGTACGTATCGTTTCATGTATCCTATGTGTTATATTTTATTCACTCAATCAGATTCAGAAAATCCATCCCAAGTATGGAACCAGAAACTAAACAGCATTGTCAGGACAGGTTCATTAGGACCAAGATTTTCATTTTGTTTAGACCTTTGAAGGAGTCGTTTCGAGCGGGAGGCCACTCGGAACGGAGGAGTCCATCCGGACCTCTCATCCTTTTTCCTTCAATAAATCCAATTAAGCTCTTTCAGTCATGTTACGTTCCATGTCCTCTTCAGCCATGACACGTTCCATGTTCACTTCAGTCGTGTCATGTTTATACCCTTTCAGCAGCATTATGTTTTAATTCGAGGACGAATTATCCTACAGATTATATGTCTTTCAGCTTACATGTCTTTTCAGCTTATGTGTCCTTTCAGCTTTTATAACCCATCAGTGTATCGTATCTATAATTCAAGGACGAATTTTCATTTTTAGAGAGGGATAATTGTAAAACCCACAGCATTATCATGTTTCTAATTCGAGGACGAATTATTATTTTTTAGAGGGGAAGAGTTGTAAAACCCGAAAAATTTGTTTAAATTTCGAAGTCAAAAATTATTTTAACAGTATTAGTACTGTAATACCCTAACTAAAAAAAATATATAAATCCTTATGAATGGTTGCCTAAAAACAATATAACATGTTATATTCATTACAAAAATGGTATAACATTGAAGGTCTAGAAAAGAAAGACCCACATGAATATTCTTTTCTTTGTTTTATTTAAAATGAAACGCTCGATGTCGTTTCTTTCGGCAAGTTAATTGGCCAACCTTATTTTATGCATGTCTATCAACCTATATATGATATCTCAATTAACTTTAAATAAAAATATCATTTGTTAGAAACAAATATTCGCTCATTAATACTTTCTCAAAACAATTCGGTTATCATGGCGTGATTTCTGGCCAAGAATCCCTTATGGAACTTCAGTTTTTCTCTTTTCTGAATCTATGAAATCGAATGACACATAAAGTTTCAAAAACAATAATAAAAATAATATAAGAGTTAACTTCATCAGGAAGGTTACAAGAGCAACAGTTAGGGTTTCCATTAGCTTTGATTGTGTTCTGTTCATATACGAGTACGCCTCGAGGTTTGGCTTGTTTTTTCTAGTGTAGTATTTAGTTCCGACTGTGTTTCGCGTTTAGGCTCGATCCAAGTCTGTATGGGACTAAGATTCTGGTTTACGAATGGTATTCTGGTTGTTCAGATACGTTGGGTTGTTGCGGATTCGATCGTACCTTGTTTATTACTAGTGTCTGTATTCATGTCTCAGTTTCGATCTATTCATGTACACTTTAAGGTAAATCTTATGTCTCACTTTTCATGATAACCATATTTCTGTCTATAAGTATTAATGTCTTTTGATCAAATGATTCTATGCCTAACACTATATTACAATAAGTACTTTTTCGTCATTGATGATTTACAAACCAAATTTTGGTACTCAAATGAAAACGTTTTAAGATAATGCGAAATCTACAATTTTACACGTGAGAATATTGATCACAATTAGTTATCTTTTCACTTTTAAGTGGAGCTAATTATATGATTTTTAAAAGGTTTCCATACACTAGTTATATATATTTGACTACTGCTAGTAGCATTGGTCTTTAATTATTTTTGAATGAAATTGTTATGTTAAAGTATATTAAGACATACTAGACTATATCAATATTTGAGAATCGGAATGCAAATTTTAGAAACATGTATTAGACGAACCACAAACATGAAACTATATTTTTATGTCAGACACAATTAAATTTTTATAGTTAGGTGATATAATATTTAAGTAGATGATTGGTTTTTGTAGATCATTGATGAAACATAATTTGGACTTTGGGTAATCATCCAGATTAGCTAAGGTACGGATTTTCCGTCCTTTTAGTAAGGACTTCTTTTCCTATGCATGATTAGGATTCCCCGTCTGCAGCCAAATGTTTTCCCCAGTATATGTTTAAGCTTATCAGTAATCATGTTAATAACTAAATAAATTGCCTGGGCATTATATACAAGCATGACCAGTTTATGTACTAGTTACGGAGGTACCGTAACCATGACACTAGAGGCACCGGTGTCGTGACTCACATGCAGGAGAGTGATATCCTGCATCGTCCCACTCAGCTTAGTTTGGCCATTTTATTAGTATTATTAGTGGGGGGTATGGATGCATCCTAGGCTTATCAGTTTACAAGTTATCAGGGTGAATGTGGTATGTGCTCTACATCCTTCACATTGGAGCTGATCCCTCCACCCAGCACAGTATTTAGAGGTCACCCCTCTACAGTTATTTAGAGGTCACCCCTCTACAGCATGACGAGGTCACCCCTCCAGTTATTCATGCACCGTTGTTACAGCACATGACCTATATAAGCTCTGGCAATTAAAATACAGTAAATGCACGTTTTTCAGATTTAACAGATAACAATTCAGCTTTATTATTTATAAATCAGACTTTACAGATTATACACAGATTTCCGCTGCAACTTTACTTATCAGTCTTACAGCTCCAGTATTTTATCATCTGCTTCATTTCAGTAATTCTTTATCATGCTTTATATCCGTTCACTGAGCGTTATGCTCAGCCGTAGTGCTTTCATATTCTAACGGCAGGTACACCAGGACGCTTTTAGGATTCTTAGACCATGTTCATTGAATGGAAGCTCCGGACTTCTTACTTTATGCACTTCTTACATTATTCTGCTTATTTGGACATTGTTTAGTCATTTCCTTCAGTATTTTACTTTTCATGTTTTGAGCTTATTTTTGGATTACCGATGTTTGATTCCGGTATTTCCTTTAGGGTCCGTTAATGTTTTCGGACATTTACCTTATGCTTTGATGACACGCCATAAATACACGTAACGGTCCACTTATCCAAGTGGGGTGTTACAGCGATGGCTTTAAAAAAAATATTGAGATTGCTTTATTTTTTAAAATATTGCGATGCAGTTATGAGAAACCATTGCGACTGTTTAACAAAACCAGAGAACCAACACTTTGACCAGAACCCACACTCCACCTTTTATCTCCTCAACACCAAATCTGCCTATCCCATCGACACCTAACCCTCTAAAAATCTGAACAATACTCGAACATTTAACAAATCTTAAATCTCAGAAATTTAAAGTTGTTAATAAACCTCAAAGTTTTACAAGTTTAAATTATCATCATCAATCTGTGTGAAGAGAAAACCCATCAGTTTTATATATGAAAGCTTAAGAAGATCAATAACAATTATGTTATTGTATTTCTTTGCCTCATTACAAACAAAAACATGTAAAATCAAACCTACCCGAGACCCTGTTTTACAGGATCTTGAAGTCAACGCAGATGGGTAATTTGCGTGGGTTGCATGTTTCATGTATGGTTGGGATTTCAATTCATTTAAAGGATAAGTCGATTTTGTTCAGTGATTTAGATTAGATGAGATTCATCTTTTGAAGTTTATGATCTATGTATATCATTGGGTGCTATAAGGACGTGAGTGGTTTATGAGATTGGGAGTCTTCGTTGAAGAGATAGTGTTTTGAGATCTGTATAACAAATGAAAAAGTAGGCGGAGGAAATAAGAGAAATGAGGCGGTGGAAATGATGTGATTAGGTACCAGGAAAATAAGGGTATCATATATTTATGTATCCCCATCTCAACATTTTGATTGGGCCACGTTTTTCTTTTAACCAAGTAAAAAAGTGGAATTGCAAACTCTTGCCTTGTCTAAAATTGGCCGAGTGATACACATGGACTGATGATGGATGGACTGAGCGCATTCAAAGATGTGGCATGTATTGATTTCTTTTGGGCTGGTGGTATTTTAGTAGTAATTTTTACTAGCAATTTTACTAGTAAATTTGTTAAATTAACTTTACTAGTAATTTTTTAGCCATCGGTCGTATTGTCGGGATTTTAACGTGACGAGATGAAGACGAGACAAAATGACGTGACAAAGTGACGAGACAAAAAGACGTGACAAAGTGACAAAATTTATTTTTACGAGACCAAGAAAAATGGCTATATTTTTAGTGGCTACGGATTTTTTGATCGGGTATTCTTATTTGAAGTTGAAGACGGATTTTTCGAAGGCGTGCACTTATTTTATCTTTGAAAGATAACTTGTCCGTGCTTAATCTTAGAATGAAGACTTGTTTATCTAGTTTCCGGGTTCGGGGTAGTTGGTTGATGACCCGGATAACTATCACTTAAAGGAGATACATTGTTATACTCAGTGTCACGCGCATAGTCGACATGGATTATTTCAAGAGGTGTTGTGCTTATATACTTCTTCAGTAATGTATTGGGTACTTAGAGATTTCTCCACCGTTCCTCATTCAACAATAGTGCAAGCTTAAGTCACAAGATTTAAGGATTTTTATTTAGTTTCATGTTTGATGTATCTAGTTCATTCTACCAGTGGTCACTTCAAATTGCCTACAAGAGGGTTGGTAAAGATAGCCATCAAGAGTTTATGAGTAGAGAATTTCGATCAACAACTGATTCTCGCCAAATATATAATTCTGCTTATTTATTATTCTCACGAGATTTCAGGTACATGTGCGTACGATTTATTGCTGGTTCCGAGTTTCGAAACCATTAAGGGGGAAGAAGAAGACATATTGAACGCACAACGAGTACACGTGATGAACTTCATACCTTCTTTTGATTTGAAGACATTCCGGAAAGACAATTGTCATAACCGCAGAGAAAATCAGTGTTTTAACTCGTGACGTTATCAATCTCTAAATGGTACACTACTGATTCGATGTTTAATTGTTTTGATGTTGCAATTATTCATCATCATTATCCTAGATGGAGAGATATGCACTTCCGGGACTTAATTGACTCTGGTGCATCTTCGGAAGAAGATATGTACATTTCCGGGACTTAATTGACTCTGGTGTTACGATGTCAGCTTCATGAATGGGATAAAGTGTCTACTTCAGTATTTGAGCTTCATACTGGGATTGGCTTACTTTCTTCAACTATGTGGGGAAAGAAATGTCTTGATTCTTTCTAGTATGCATAACTTGAACTCTCAGGGGGAAGAAAAATTCAGAAGAATTATTCAAGCGTGACAAGAGAAGTTTTTGATCTACTTGGTGTGCCCCTAACTTTCAATCACTCATAGCAACATTATCATTTCATATGATGGGGTTTGCTTGTTAAATTCTGATGTGCGCTTAATCATTCTAATCTTTATTCAAAGCTTTGAGTTTGCTTATAAGGATTGTCGGTTTAGGGGGAAGCTATTAAAAGCTTCTACATCAAGTTTATGTGGCATGAATTAAGGGGAAGTTAATTCAGAAGCTTCTCCTTAACCAGAAGTACGTGGATTACTTAGCTAGTGCTGTTACAGTATTTCTTCTACAAGTTACTTTAAATATGAGTCGTTTTGAAGTGAAACTTGAAGTCAAATACCTCAGAATACTTCATCAGCATTGGACGCTTCATGGAAGATTTTGTTCTTAATCATTATGTACTTGTTAGGAAGAATATTGTAAGGAATTCTACACGTCGTCTCATTGGAGAAGATTGTTAGAAATTCACTTTATGTGACGACATTTAAGAATTCCCATTAATTATCATAGTCACACACGCATAGACTAGACTAGAAAACGATGTACAGTTTAGGTAGTGTGTGACTATATATACCCCTCCTAGGCTTCCAAGGAGGGGTTGTTTCTTGTGTTTCATTTTTCATCAATCACATTTTCCTTTTCTTTCTCTTTACACACACAACCTTATCTCTCTAACTCATCCATGGCTGCCATATTCTTCCACCACCCACCAAGACCACTGGATCTATATAGAAAACCCACAATTGGTATCAGAGCTATGGTTCAATTTTTGGATCGAACATGTTTCTTGTTACTGATTTGGTGGTCAAAAAAATTTTGGTCCCGATCTATTGATTTTTTTAAGTGACGATGGTCAAATATGTCTAAGAAATTTTAAGGATATGTAAATATTGCTTATGTTTAGAGAGAGAAAGAGATAGAAAGATATATGATTTCACACACACTTTAGAGAGAGAAAGTGATTAACTATGTGTAAAAATGAAATAAAAACCACAACCTCTCCATCTAAGGAGATGGTTTATATACCCAAGCCATGAGATGGGCTTGGGATTACATATGGGCCGTGGCCTTAGTCTTTGTGGACTAGGCTTTGCTAACTTTGTTTAACTTAATAACAAGAACTACGAGCTACTACTTAATCTATTGTTAGAGTGACCGATCCTTTCTAAATACGTAAAAACGTATTTCCAACAATCTCCCCCTAAGGGAGGTCACTCCAAACAAGGGCGTTACCCGAGTTACAATAATAAAATAAACCTAGCATACTATGCTTGTCTTGAGCTCGTAGTTTTCGTCTTTCTTTTCTTTTTCTTTTCTGGTGAACATGCTGATGTGATCTTTGATATCAATCTTTAGCATTAATTCCTTGCCTTGATCTTGTGCATCCTTCACTTGTGATCTTCGCCTCTTCGTGACCTCACGTCTCACATACTTATACCTTTGTAATTCTTGAAAGCTTCAGAGTTTAATACAACGGAAGACTTGACTTTTAGGGTTTCTAGAATTAAATGAAGTATTAGGTGTATAAAGTATAAGTATACGGGGACGACTTCTTCTTGGATTCCGCAATGCCACCGTTTTCAAATGCCGCAACATAAGTAGACACGAAAAAAATGGATTTGAACATTTTATTCTAATTCGGCAGTATTTTACCTCCGGTCGGTCAAGACCGTTTGACGATATAAAACATCGTACTTGTGGCAGGTAGATTTAATTAAAAATCTCCTTGACAAGATTTCGCGGGTAAACCCGTTCTCTTTACTCGATCGTCCAAAGCTGACTGCGAACGTAAAGAGTGAATCATTTGGATTAAATTATCCGCATGATTGAAGCCGTCAATTCTGATTCCTGGAACAAGTTTGATTCATTAAAGAATCGCACCATCGTTGCTTTCCAGTTGTCACGAGCTTGATTCATATTGAATCTTGCAAGTTACCTACCAAGTGTTGTTTGATGTTAACACTAGAAGGATTTCCACTCATTACTGTGAACACTACGGAGTGTCACTCTGAGTGTTCTGGCAAGATCACTGAGATATTGCGTAGAGGCCTGGAACGTGTTTAAATTCAGTTAAGAATTAAACCATTGTTGCTTTCCAGTTATCACAAGCTTGATTCATAAAGAATCGCACAAGTCACCTACCATGAGCATTTGAATGTTCGCTCAAGAAGGATTTCCATCTTCATTGTAAATACTTTCGTATTACTCGAATGTTCAGGCAAGATCATGAAGATTTTGCGTAGGAATCTTAAGATCTTTCTTACTTTTCACAGTGTGTGAAGAAGCAAGGAAACATGGAAGTGTGTAATAATGAGATATTTGATGATCTCAAATGGCTCTAGACTCGATCATGCATTTTGGATTTTAGTGATCGGAGGCTGGAGAGGAGTGCCACCATTTCAATACCAATTTACTCGGAGTGAATAAATCGATAGATAATGCGTTGTCTCCGTGTAATTAAAACAAATACCTTTTGAGAGATATCTGAGTTAGCTGGGATGGGTTGTGCATTGCATCACTGGGTCCATGATGTCTATCTTCAATATCGAGCATCATTAAAATGATCTCAATAGCATATGTGTTGACTCGGTTTCTGCCTAAGTTGTAAGGAGGGCTTCTTTCTTTACACCTTTTATCTTTACAATTCTTTTTCATTCTTCAACCCTTTCAATCCTTACCAATACGTCATAACTAGCACCTTGTTGTGATTGTTCCAGTGCTAACTTAAGTATTTGGTCGACATTCAGCTACATTCACAATCTTTCTCCAACTTTCCTAAGGACTACTATTTCTAGCTATGGAATGTCCTTGGGAAAATTCCTCCTGTTTTGGAAGAATCATTGGACTCAACCTATCCTACCAACCTTATGACACCACAATCTTCATCGTCGTGAAATAAATGGGTTGTGGGTAAGTAAAAATTACCATGAAATCCAATTTTGATGTGCAAATCCGTTTTGCTACCCCTTTAACATATGCCACGATATTCGAAGATATTTCGCATATGTCGGGATGAGCTATCACGTTAAGTCAAACCATTTGTGATAATTTCCCATATTAAATCATATTTTCTCCCCCATATTAAAAATATTAACCTAATCGATGTTTTTAATATCAATTGATTTAATTATATTTAAGAAAGGTTTTGGGAAAAAATGCAAGTCCATTTTATCTTCATGATACCAAATGTATGCGATATGATACCGATTTGTAGAACAATCACATATTCACCATATTAGAAAAAATTGACAAGATTGGACCTGATTGATGAGAACATCATATGATAAGATCAAATGGTTCTTGTTCACGAATGTTGGTCGCCTTGTCACGTCTGAAGTCATTTCTTGACACCACATGTACGATTGGTATTGTTGTCTTGACACCAATTAGTGAGCTTGGCACTTTCAGCATCGAAGATTGTGAATGCTTGACAATTGCTCCCCCTCAATTGTTGACCCGTGTTCTATTGAAAGAGTTGTAGTCGTCGGTTGAGTAGTCGCATCGTCGAGTATGTAGATACCAATTGTATATTGTTATGGTTGTAGAGATGATAGCTTCATAAAAACAAGATTTCTTTTGTTTTAACAAATAAATGCACTGATACGTACATATATCCGTGTTAGATTGTGTTATAACGTAAACATAATCCTTTACATGGTTATAAAGTAAACCATGCCCGAGAAAATTAATTCCCGTTGTGAGCCAAAGCTTTCATAAGAAATACTTGACTTTAATATGAAAACCGGGTTGCAATATGAAATAACTACAAGCCATAAGGGCATGTTTTATGAAATATTTACAACTTTTGTACGAACTCTATTTATGGCGTCGTATCAATATTAATCGACATTTCTAAGGCCGTAATATTATCGTCCAAAAAGACACGCCTTTGAAAAATAAAGTAAATATATTTTTGGATTTTTATGAAAATTTTCAATTTTTATGGTTTTTATGTGGTTTTATATTTTTGTATTTTGCTTTTGTGGATAAAAATATAAACAATATATATAGATGATCACTAAGGATACGGATAATAATTTACCACCACTATTCTTTCGCTTCATCTGCCAGTTCCTTTAGAGTCTCATGCGAGAAAATTCTCATTCCTAGCTTGTCGGCCAAAAATTCAATTCGAGCGCGATCTAAATCCTTCGTGAAAATATCTGCCAATTGATACTCAGATCGGACAAAGTAAAGCTCGATTACTCCATTTTCCACTTGCTCCTTGATGAAATGGTAGCGAATGTCAATATGCTTCGACCGGGAGAATTGAACATTGTTGCAGCATAAGGCAATTGCACTCTTGTTGTCGCAGTACATCGGAATTTTGTTGACACCTAGACCATAGTCGGTTAATTGCGATCTCATCTAAAGAATTTGTTCACATCAACCGGACATAGCTATGTATTCTGCTTCCGTACTGGAGATTGCAGCGCTTTTCTGCCTTTTAGATGCCCAACTGATTAGTCGATCTCCTAGTAGTTGCAAAGTTCTACTCGTGCTACGCCTTGTATATTGACAACCCGCGTGATCCACATCTGCATATGCCATTAGTGCGACGGAAGAGTCCTTCGAATACCAAAGTCCCCGATTAATGGTTCCTTTAAGATACTGAAAGATACGTTTAACAGTAGCTAAGTGTAACTCAGTAGGCTTAGTTTGATACCGAGCACACATACATATAGCAAACTGAAGATCAGGTCGACTAGCTGTGATATACAGAAGAGTACCGATCATTCTACGATAAAGTGTCGGATCAACAGCAATCCCATGTGGATCTGCATCCATCTTAGTTCGTTCCACCATTGGAGTATCCACGGGGTCGCAAGATTCCATCTTAAATTTCTTAAGCGATTCAAGGGAATACTTGGATTGATTGATAAAGATGCCTCCGGGACTCTGAGATATCTGAAGTCCTAAGAAGAATGATACCTTGCCCATCATTGACATCTTAAACTTGGAAGACATGATATTCCCAAACTCGTCGGATAAGGTTTGGGTCGAGGCTGCAAATATAATATCATCAACATATATTTGTACCATAATCATATCTTTACCTCGTTTCTGAATGAACAGCGTGGGATCCACCTTGCCTTTAGCGAAGCCTTGCGTAATGAGAAATTGTGACAATAGATCATACCATGCGCGTGGAGCTTGCTTCAACCCATAAAGAGCCTTCTTAAGCTTGTACACATGATTAGGATATTTGGGATTCACAAAACCATCCGGCTGTTGAACATAGACCTCTTCCTTGATTTCACCATTCAGAAATGCCGTCTTCACATCTATCTGATAGACGATCATATTCATGTAGGCTGCATAAGCGAGGAACAGTCTAATAGCTTCCAAACGGGCAACCGGTGCAAAAGATTCCATAAAGTCAATGCCTAATAATTTCTTGTATCCACGAGCTACTAGTCGAGCTTTGTTCTTTAATGTTCTGCCTAACTCGTCGAGTTTCACCTTGTAAACCCATTTCAAAGTGATTAACTGTACTTGATCCGGGCATGGGACAAGTTCCCATACTTCAAGACGTATAAATTCATTAAGTTCTTCATGTATAGCTTCTATCCAACAGGATTGAGTAAAAGCTTCTTGCCATGTCTTAGGTTCAACTCAGTGAGAAAAGCATCAAAATGACAAAACATTGCACTTTCTTGTAACCGACTTCGTGTGGATACCGGACGATTAGGGTCACCGATAATAGAATCTATAGGATGATCCTTTGTCCACTTGCTGTCATGTTCACGAATCCGTGGATTGGAGTAAACCGTAGTAGGAGCTTTCTCTGAGGTGGACGACCCGAAATGATTAGAGTCAGGAATTGGTACACCAAAGAAAGGAAGTTCACGCATTTGAGCAAATTCCAAATCGTGATCATCATCATCCTATTCATCATCAGTAGGCATGACATGGGTAGTTGAAACATGTGTTGGTTGAGAATTACTCGTTGAAGGTATATCTTGACCAATTGTAGGTGCAGACGTATCTGATTGTGCTTCGGTTGCTGGAGCGACAACTTCGGTTACCGGAGCTATTACCTCAGGTTCTGGAGCAACAATACTTGGAGGAGTAAAGAATTCATCAAAGAACGGTTTAAACAACGTATCCCATTCATTCCTAGTAGGTGGTGTAAATGATGATGAAGTAGGGTTATTTAGGACAAGACCAGAACTAATGTTACTGGGTCCCATTTCATGAAGTGCGGGTTCAGAGATGCTTTGCTCATAAGCCATTGTTGTCAGCTCATCAAAATCAACATTCATAGTTTCGAGGATCTTACGAGACTTACGATTGTAGATTCGGTATGCTTTCTTTGCGGGTGCGTAACCAATGAAAATACCAATATCAGCCTTTGGTTGAAGTTTTCCAAAATTGTCACCATCATTATATGGATAGCAAAGAGAACCAAATACATGAAGATATGATAAATCTGGTACTTTTCCATGTAGAAGCTCATAAGGTGTTTTACCATGGCGTTTACAAATTAGTGACCAGTTTTGGGTGAAAACTGCTGTAGATACTGCTTCTGCCCATAGAAACAATGGAGCCTTTGCGTAAATTAACATCGTTCGAGCAACTTCCATGAGTGTGCGATTTTGCCTTTCAAGGACACTGTTTTGTTGTGGAGTGCGAGCAACAGATGTTTCATGAGAAATGCCAACTTCTTCATAATAATCACCTAATATTTTATTCAAAAATTAAGTTCCATTATTTGTACGAATGCGTCGGACAGTAGTGTTGAGACGCACTTGAATCATCTTGAGAAATCCGATGATGAATTTAGGTGCCTCATTTTTTGTTGTAAGAAATTTCACCCATGTAAACCGAGAGTAATCATCGACAATGACGAGGATGTACTTTTTACCATTAAGACTTTCAACACGCATTGGCCCACAAAGATCCATATGCAACAAATAAAGTTTCTCTTGGTTGGTGTCTTCAGTCTTGGGTTTGTATGATTTCTTAGTGCTTTTCCCCATTTTTTGTTGTAAGAAAATTCACCCATGTAAACCGAGAGTAATCATCGACAATGACGAGGATGTACTTTTTACCACTAAGACTTTCAACACGCATTGGCCCACAAAGATCCATATGCAACAAATAAAGTTTCTCTTGGTTGGTGTCTTCAGTCTTGGGTTTGTATGATTTCTTAGTGCTTTTCCCCATTGTACACGCGGAACACAAATGATCCTTGCGAAATGTAAGTTTAGGAAGACCACGAACAAGTTTGTTTTTCGCCAAATGATTGATAGCGTCAAAGTTAAGATGGGATAACCGTCGATGCCATAACCATGACTTAGTCTTCGATGCTTTGGAGAGAAGACATACGGGAGAAGCGGCCATCATGTCTTGTAGAGACAAAGTATACAAGTTATTCCCTCGAGTACCTTTCAATAAATCAACCCCTTCCAAATTACGAATGAAGCAGGTATGCTCTCGAAAAGCAACTTCTAGGTTTGCATCACAAAATTGTCCCACAGAGAATAAGTTTTGACCGAGACCTTCCACATAATACACTCTTGAAATTATAACATTCCCAATATGATATTCACCGTAACCCATTATCTTTTCAATATGATCATTTCCAAATCGAACCGTACCAAGAAACTTGCTGACGAAATTTCTGAGCTGAGAGCGATCTCCGGTCATATGCTTGGAGCAACCAGAGTCCAAATACCAGAGAACAATTTGGACCACCTATTTTCAGTAACAACAGTAGACAATGCATTGGAAACTATTGGTTTCGGAGTGTTAGCAGATACATATATGATATTATCAGAATTGCTAACATTTGTGTTATCCTTAGATTTCCTGCGTTTTCTAATGTGAGTTTTAGCACTAACAGGTTTTACTGTTCCAACTTTCTTAGGTTTTGAAGTATTCGCGGGCACTACAGTGGGAGTAGACCTATTTAAAGGGCACTTTGTTCCTACAGTAGTGTCGGTGTTCCTAGTTAAAGGACACGCTTATGTTTTGGTAGCCTTGTTACTCCTAGTTAAAGGGCACGCTTTCTTCGCTGTAGTGGGAGTGATCCTAGTCAAAGGGCACACATTTCCTACTATAGTGAAAGTTCTACCAGTGGGACGCCACATCCAACCAACTTGGGTTAACACTTTCCCAGTCGGTTTCCATTCTAAACCATTTTTCCAAGCATTCATCTCATTCACATGGTCAATAAGGCAAGAATCATGACGACTAGAAAACATACATTCATTGCAATTCCAATATTTCAATTCAGAATTCACAGTAGGCTTAGAACGCTGCACAACCGCGGAGCCTTTAGGTTTAGCTACATGATTCGTTTTATTCAAAACAGAAATAACATTCCTAGGATGGGCTTCTACTTTCTTCTTCACTTGACCACTAGATGGGGGCAAGATCCTATCATTCTTCTTGTTTCTTTTAAACTTAGATTTTTGAGCCTTAGTAGTGGTGCTTACTCCTGTAGAAGGCAATACGGGAATATTAGAAGCTGGTTTTGAGTTTGCCTTATCTTTAGTGACCAATGTTTGAGATGGTTTAGTCCTAGGGCCCTTGTTAAATGGTGTGACGGCAATGAGGTTCCTTTTGATTGCACTAGAGGACGGTGCTAAGGTAGTGGCTACGTTATCCACAACATTCTTACCTTTTAGGGTACGAAGTGTTTCTTTTAACTGAGTCAAAGCCAGATTTTTATCACAAATTTATTCCCTCAAATCAGATATTTCCACCGACTTTCGATTCAATCGTTCAATCAATGATTGATTCTGTGCAGTGATATTAGCACATGCGGGCTTTACTGAATCGAAGAGTTGTGTATTTTTCTGTTTTAAGTTATCAACTTTGGACAAAATCTTGGAAACTCGATTATCTAGATCAAGTTTAATATTCTCAGTGGCCTCAAGTACGTTCACACAGTTATGCTCCTTAGACTTCTATATGTCTATCGGCAATGATTTAGCAACCTTGTCAGTTGGCTGACACTGTTTTGATTGTAAATCCAATTGAAAATTCTTTTGAAAATTTGCATCTTCTATATTAACACCTTCGAAAGACGTTTCAAAAAGCTCTTGAATAAATTGTTGTTTACATTCAAGCGAAATGCAATGTTTTTGAATTTCATCAAAACTTTTTGAAAGCGAAGAATAAGAATCTTGAAGCTTTAAAAATTCAGCGTCAGATTTGTGACAAGTACTATCTACCACATTATCCACAGATTCAACATTATGCACAATAGAATCATTATCAACACTTTTATTCACACAGACGGAAACAATATCATGAGACATCACTTGCTTCAGAAGCTGATCATTCTGACGTGGAATTCGTTCAATTTCAAGCAAACTGTTTTCACATCATCCATTTCATTGAAAACACGTCTAACTTCTTCTATTTCCAAAATCAATTCTTGATCAACATTGCGAAGACAAGCTGTAATATTGTTTACAAATGGAACAATTTCGTCTCGAAATGCAGCTCTAGTGTGCTCAAAATTCCATTCACCTTCCGTTATGGCCGAAGCCGTCGTACGTTCCACCATGACCTTGTCAAAATCGACTATGTGTTGGTGCACCGCATTTAAGCTAACGGATGCCTTACTTACCGATGGAATTAACTTAGTTAAATCCTTTTTGACAAGTGTAGGAGACGTACTAGGAGGGTTTTCCGTTGATAAACTTTGAGGCACAAAAACTGTTAATTGAGCTAATTCCTTTTGTAAACGAATACGGGTCTTTTTAGAAAATTGATCTTTATTAAGCTGATCATAATCAATCTTATGGAATTTTGAAAGCATTTTAGAATGAGTTTCTTCCGAAAGTGACTGTGTCTCCTCACTACTACGAACATAAGGTGCTTCTTTCGATTTGCCAATAAGGGTCACATCATAAAGACAAGGAATATATTCCTGAGCTTGTTTTGCATAACAAGGATTAGGTGGTAAATCTTGAAGACGCTTAAGTTCGAGTTCTTTAAATGATTTAGTTATAAGATGAACCTTTTCTGTGGAAGCGTGTTGTTTTAAAAGCTGTTGTTCCTTGAATTTAAGAAGTTTGGTAGCATTAATTTCCGATTCAAACTTTTTACACTCGAGAGTTTCAAAATCTATTTTAAGTTTCTGAAAATCATTTACAACCGACTCTTTTGCTTTTAATTCATTGGAAAGATTAGCTTTTAAAGATTCTATTTCATTTAAGTGTTCAATCTTTTCAAAACGAAATTGGTCAAATTCAGAATAAGTTATTTTTTCAGCTTGAGGGACCATTTCAAAAGTTTTGACATTTTCCTTATACAACGCAAGCTCAGCGGTTAGGTTGGCATTCATATCTATGGTTTGTCGGACATCCACATTCATGTTATCAATAATATGTTTATTCACCATTACCAAATCACGTTGATCATAAGATTCCATACCCGTCGTAGCATTTGGTTGAAGTTCACTCAAATGTGTTGGATTGGATACCGCATCATTTGAGTTACTAGTTCCCGAATGCTGTTCGAGGTTGTCATTTTCATGCTCAACATGATGTGGATTATCATGAACATTATTAGATGTGGTTGGTACCTCACTGACGACATCATAACCGTAGTGAGAGAGATTAGCAACGAGTGCAGCTTGGGCTGAGTGAATGTCATCACAATCCGAATCATATGCATCAAGATCATCAGCTTGATATGCTGCATTAGATGTAGAGACGACTGCAATGCCTTCATTATCTGCTGCCCCTGGGTCTGCAAGAAATGCTAATTCCCCTGAATCCAAAATCTTCCCCTTAGACTGAGCATCGACCAAATACATCTTCTCACGAAACCATGTTGCATCCCTTCTTCTTTTTGGCTGAGTGCATTCCCTAGCCATATGACCTTGTCCTCGGCAATTGTAACAAGTCACAACCTTTTGGGGACCAATAGGACTTCCATTTCCACTAGCTTGAGAATTCACAGCTTGATTGTTCACGGTCCTTGTAGGGGGTCCATATGAATTTTGCCTTCCCTGAATGGATTGCACTGTTACTTGACCATCTTGAATGGTGGCTTGTTGTCGAGGATTTGAAGAAGTGCGAAGCTGATTGTTCGTTGGTGGAAATCCTCTAGTAGCAACAAGTTTTGACAAGTAGGCAGTAAGATGGTTTAAGACACCAGTAGGTGTATCATTTGGAGTAAAGACCGGTGCCTGAATTGGTGGAAGTTCATTGGAGTAAAAGGCTTGTGCTGGTTGTGCTTCAATTGGAAATTATTATTGCTGAGGAGTATAGCCCATTGGAGAAGTGATGGCTTGTGAGGGTGATACCTGATCTGATGGTTGTTGTGGAAAAGATTGTTGATGGACACTTTGTTGGAATGCTTGTTGTGGCATCATTAGTGGTTGATAAGATGGTTGATGTGGTTGCTGATAGGTGTGTGGTGGTGGCTGCTGCAAGTATGATGGTAGTTGATAAGTATAAGTAATAATCGAAAAATTATTCTTTGTCGTATGTCTAATCGAATTGACTACTGGTTAACGTGCGACTCGGTCGTCTTTTGGTGGAAAACAATATTTTTGGTCGTTGTTGTAAAATAAATGTGCAAAACTTTAATGTAAATGACAGGTAAATTTAAAACATTTTAAAAGTAAATTAGTTAACTGACAAAAATTAAAGCTCGACGAAAAGTAAATTTGACAATGTAATAAAAATGCAAACTTGAAATTTAAAATAAAGAAAAACAATTAAAATAACATTAAAGAAAAATGGCGTGAAAAATAAATGCTTGAAAATAAAACAGGGAAGAAACAAAACCTGAGTCAGAATCCAAAATACTAGACCTTATCCGGAATCCGTGACACTGTCACTATTCGGAATACCCAATAAAAGTCTAATCCGGAATCCAATCCCTTATACTATTCGGAATGCACAATCTTAAAGCAATCCGGAATAACCAAAAAGAATGTTATCCGGAATACAAGTACTACACTATATCCGGAATAACAAACCTTGCCTTATCCGGAATTCGTCTTGATCAGCTTATCCGGAATCTGGTTGTTGCCCTTATCCGAAATTCGTATTAAAACCCTTATCCGGAATCCTTGTTTAACGAAGGCTTATCCGGAATCACACTCGAAGCTATATTCGGAATCTTTCTTCAGGTCCTTATCCGGAATCTTGATTTGGCTACTATCCGGAATGAGGAGTTTCGGAAGCTTATCCGAAATTTACAAATGATGTCTATTTGGAATCCAAGGGTTTTATAGAAACCCGGATAAGAATAAAATGCAATTAAGCTAGGAACCAAAATTAAGCTAAAAACAAATAATCACTTAACTAAAACTTTAACCAAATCAAATTTAAGAAAAAGCAAATAAGCCAAAATTTAAAAACTTTTAAAAACACTAAATAATAAAAATATTTAAAAACAAATTTTTATAAAAATAACTTTTAAAAACACTTAACTAAATTTAAGAAAGATACAAATAAGCTATAAAATCAATAAGCAAACACAATCAAAAACATAAAAACATAACTATTAATCAAATAAGCATAATAATAAGCAAATAAACATAAAGATTAAGCAAAAACAAGAAAGGTAGAATGAGAGATTAATATAAAAACTTGATTAAAATTAAGATTTAACAATTAAAAGTAAAAGCAAGAATTAAAGAGCTTACAAATTAAAGGTGCAAGACAAGATAATTAAATGACAATTAAGTAAATGACATGAAATTAAAATTAGAAGAACTATGTGTCAAATAGTCAACACCTCCTAATGTGACATTAGGAGGGTATTTATAGGAGATTAGGGAGGTTAGCATGTGTTGCTCCTTTCTTTCTTCTCTCGTCTTTTCGTCTTCTAAATTCTTTGACTTTTTCGACTTTGTCTCAGGATTATTTGAACTCGTCTTATAATTTCTTCATTTATTAGACTTGAGTTCTTCGACTTCATTAAACTTCCGTCTTTGGACTTTTTCTTCGATAAATCTTCAGAATAGGCCTTGTACTTCCGTTCTTTTTGCACTCTTGATCTTTTGACTTCGTCTTTTGTCGGTTTCTTCGATAAAAGCCCGTGAAAGCCCGTGTTTTCTTCCCTTTTCACATTTTGATCCTAAATCACAACAAAAACACAAACCACATATAATTCCGACATTTACGACATAAAATACACGTTTTGGCTTGGTTATTATTATAATTAAGTGGTAAAAGTATAAGTGTTTTCACACTTATCAAATCCCCTACACTTGATCATTGCAATGTCCTCATGCAATGCATTAATTACAAAGCAAGTTTTATATTTTCCATCATAATCAATCCACCTTGGCCTTTATTAAACACAAGACATTAAAGAGATATAAAATTATAAAATATTCAAAGGAAGAAAAACAAGTAAAAAGATCAAAAACTTACCTTAGGGTTTTGGAAATGTCATGAATGTTCATCATCCTCAAGTTTCACGTTCCCCATACCAAGCTTAAAAACGAGATCATTGTTATTATAAGTGAGCAAACTAACACGAACTCATGTGGCCCAATTATTCACTTAGACTCCCTTATTCCTAGGTGTATCTCTTATATTTTATTGTTGTCTTGAGTGATCACGAGGATGCATTGTTCACTTATTTCGATAGTTATTTAGGCTGAAAATAAAGTGGGACGATTTAATCAATAGTTAGCTAAAGGACAAAATCTTTTAAAACTGCTTCTCGGGACCTCATAAAGTTCATATCTTGGCATAACTCGCTTCATGATTTGAGACCTTTCTCGGACTGATATTTGGCATTGACTTCATACTTCAAATCTTGAGAGACGTTCATGAAATAATGGTTTTCTCTTCATAATAAGAATTTCTTCACTTGAACTTTTTGAGAGATTCTTCATATTTGGACCACGACTTCTTCATTTTTCTCCAATCTTTATTTGGGATTTTGGTTTACAACGATTCGCCTCCTTTTAGGACTTGGATCTATTTATACTCATACCTTGTTAGGGCCTTTTTGGATAGACTTCTCCATGATCTTTAGGGGAGTATTTGCTTTTCGTCGTATGTCTCGATCCTTCATATTGATTTTTGATAAATGATTATTCACATCACTTTGGATCTTTAGCAACAAAATGTAGCCCTCATGCCTTGTTAGGGCCTTTTCGGACTCGCCAATCTTCGCATCCCGCTTCAGTAAGTTATGCCTTGGCTATGAACTCTAATTAATACCGAGCAACTTTTAAACGATCTTGTGCTAGAAGCTAAGTAACTTTTCAAATCGTACGACCTTATTTATTGCAATTAAATTTATTAACAAGCTATGGGAGAAAAAGCTCATAATCAACTCACATAAATTCATGAAAGAATACCAAACTTATAATTGACTCTATCATCTCTCGTTCTCCACAATTTAAAATCTCAATGAATGAGACTTGTGGATGCTTAGCCTATTAAATCAAAGTTTTGGGTTTTCAAGTCATCTATAGGATCTTGCAAATTCTTAGACTCTTTCAAGTTTAGAATTCGCATTTTAAAGTTCCCTTGATAAACGACTTTCTAGGATCAATTATAGGAACTTGCGAAAAGTTCTTGTTCTTAATCCGTAAGAGTTAAGACTTTCGCGTTTTAAAGTTCCCTATATAAAAGCCTAGCAAGACTTGACTTAAACACGTTAAGGATACTAGATAGAGTAAACTTGGATAAGTAAACTCGGGTTGAGTCAAAAGATTCACAACGTTTAAAAATAAAAACCACTTTATTAAAAATTTATTCTAGCAAAGAAGGAAAACAACTATAACAAAGGTAAATACAACTATACTACTAGGCTAAAATAGATTAAAAATTTTGAAAAATGACGAAAAAATTGATTTTTCGGTTAAATGAGGACAAATACAAGGAGAAGCCCACTTAACTTCGATAGAAGTCCCCCTACACTTGATATAAACATTGTCCTCAATGTTTAAGCATGTGGGAGTAAACTCCCCTACACTTAGGACATTGTGCACTTTGTTTAAATCTTGCTAAGGAAAGGACAACTAAAGTTATTCCTATTTTAATATTGAAGAATATAAAATAGTGAATCAAAAGAGTTTAGGATGAAACCGGGAAGACGGGTACACGAGATCACGGTTCGTAAAAAGTCATCAAGAATGGATCTTTGATAGATCGAATCCCTGCACATCATAAGAAATAAAACAACAAACACATACTAGGGTCTCCCCTACACTTATTATAAAAAACAGAGAAAAAGGATAGATACTGCGGGTTGCCTCCCGAGAAGCGCTTGTTTTTGTTCACCGAGTCGTGAGCCTGACTCGACCTTGATTAGCATAGGAAGAAGCTTAAAGAACATCCACCAGGATCAAATACATGGTTTTCATCCATCAAGTAGCACAAGCTTAAGGCGAACAAGGCAAGCCAAATAAGTGTAGGCAAGGTTCCCTTAAGCAATTGTTGAGCACGGTGGTAAAGAGTGTGATGAAGTGCAAGCATATCTCTATTGTGTCCAAAAATATTTCCTTTTATTTCATCAGATGGATACTGAGATGGCTTAAAAATTATAATACCGAGATTGAACACCTTTTCCTTTAGGGGAAAATAACACTCAGGCTCAGTAGACCTTGAAGAAGATCCGCTCATAAATCTCACAATCTCATCCTCAGAAGGTGGATAGAGAGGTGTCAAGACATAAGTACTACGAATATCGGTGTCTTCCGGATTCTTCTTTTTTGAAATGGGTTTCTTCATATCCAAAGGAGGATAAAGAGCATCATCAAAGTCCAAAGGAGGAGAATCATTCTCATTTGGGAAGTAAGTGTTGAGAAAAGTAGCAAAGTCTTCCTTAAATGAGTAGTCATCCAAAGTAGGATCAAGCATTGTTGGTGGAGGATCTTCATCAAAAGTAGGTGCAAGGTCATCATGTGAAGAATCACTCGAAAGAGTATCGACATCATCAAAGTCATCATAAGTTGGCATGTCTTTATACTCTGAAGAAAAATCATCAGAATCATCCATGTCAGAACTAGAATCATCATCATAGTCATCATAAATTGGAGGAGACTCATGAATTGGTGGAGGATCTAAATTGGAGATAGAATCATCCACATCATCTTGAAAAAGTGGATTATCATAACAAGAATCGAAAAGAGGATTGTTGTAGACGACAAAATCATCAAGCACATTAATCATATTCGCTTATTCTCTTCCATTGGGTTTGATTGTGATCTTCCCCATTTTAAATACTTGTGCCTCATTCCCTACCCTTAAGATTAGCTCACCTTCGGCAACATCGACTAAGGCTTTTCCGGTTCTCAAGAATGGCCGACCAAGTATTAATGGAATACGAGGGTCCATTTCATAATCAACAACAACAAAGTCGACCGGAAAAGTGAAGGTACCAACTTTAACAAACACATCTTCGGCAATACCAACAGGGTAAGCGAGAGTGCGATTTGCTAGCTCAAGAGTCATCTTTGTTGGTGTAAGGTCGGGTAATGATAACTTTTTCCAAACACTTAAAGGTATCAAATTTATACTTGCCCCGAGATCGGATAAGGCAGTAAATTCTTCGGTTTGGTTAAAAGTACATGGTAGCACAAAACGACCGGGATCTCCAAGTTTCTCTGGAAGTTCTTTAAGAAGGATTGCAGAACAATTTTCATTCAATCGAGTATTGACAAACTCGGCCATCTTCTCCTTCTTATTAAGCAATTCCTTAAACATCTTAACGAATGTCGGCATTTGGGCAAGAGCTTCAACAAGGCTAATGGTGATGGTCACTCCCGAAATCTTCTTCAAAAAGTTTGACACTTGAATGTCATACTTGGTGAGCAATTTGCACTTGTCTAATCGAGATGGATAAGGAATATTGGGTTTAGGAGGTGTAGATATAGAAGGTGAGGGATGAGATGTTAAAGGTTTAAAGGTGGAAGGTGGGGTTGGTGAAAGGTTCTTCTTTGGTACTTCAGTAAGAGGTGGAGATGGTAATGGAGAACTAATACTAGGCGTGGAAGTAGGCGGGATAAATGGTGGTGGAGGAGATGTAGATGGAGTAACTGGGAGAGGGGTAGATGGTCCTACTAAGGTTTCTCCACTGCGTGTAGTAATAGCACTCACATTCGCTCTTGGGTTGGTGATGGTATTAGAAGGAAGAGAGCTCGAAGTAGAGGGTTGATTACCTTGAAAGAAACTAGCCATCATATTCTTCAAATCATTCGTTTGATTGCTAAAGGAGGTTTGCATATCATGTCGAAGCTCGGTTCTAATATCATTCCCTTTCTTAGTGATATCTCCTTTCAAATTGATGATTTGGCTCTGAAGATTCTTAACTAGCTCTCATTGGGTCTTCATGAAAGTTTCAACATCTTGATTAATGGGTGGTGCTTGTTGAGCGGGTGGGTGATAAGGATTAGAAGCTCAAGGTGGGTTTGGTTTGCTTCTATTGTAGTTGTTAGGGTTGTGGTTTTGAGGAGAAAAATCGGGTGAAAGAAAGTTGTTAGAATGGTAACTTAGCAAGTTACGGTCACCTTGAGGTCGGGCTTGATAGCTTTCTGTTGAATAGGTACCATGAGCCGCATACACGTTTTCCGGATTGTCATGAGTTGAAGGACAATCAGTGTATGAATGAGGACCCCCACAAATCTCACAAGAAGTTGCTACAGATTTAACTTGTTGTTGTTGATTTGTAGCCAAGAGTTGCATATTTTTGCTCATTTCGACCATTGCGCGGGTCAATTCGATGATATCAGGGTTTGAAGAAGTAGAAGAAACATTGACTCTCGGGTTATTCCTTGAAGATGCGGATGAATCCCAATTTTTGTGATGAGTAGTCATGTTCTCGATAAGCTCTCTACACTCCTCGGGTCTTCTTTTCATAAATGTGCCACCGGCGGCTGCATTAATCGTATCACGATCACGAAAAGTTAAACCGTTGTAGAAAGTATCAATTAAGGTGATGGAGAGCATGTTATGGTTTGGACATCGATCAATCAAAACATTATATCGTTCCCAAGCATCAAAAAGTGATTCATCAGGTTCTTGTGTAAATCCACTAATTTGATTTCGAAGGCTCGTGACCATGGATGGTGGAAAGTAGCGCAACAAAAAGCGTTGGGTCATCTCATCCCAAGTATGAATTGAATACTTCGGAAGACGATCAAACCATTTTTTGGCATGGTGGGATAAGGTGTGTGTAAATAGGTGAAGGCGAAGAAAATCCATGGTAACACCGGGCAACTTCATGCTTTGAGTTACAGTGATGAACTTGTCGAGGTGTTTGTTGGCATCATCATCCGGCAATCCGTGAAATGGACAAGTATTTTGAACTTGTTGGATCATGTGATGCTTCAACGAAAACTCTGGAGCCGTGATTTGCATCGGCGCAATCGGTCTTCCGCGTCCATTCATCGTAGGTTGACACAACTCCTCCATCGTTCGAAGGTCGGGTGGGGGAACATTGTTGTTGTTATTCATGTTGGGTGGGGTGGATTATTGTTGTTGTGCACACCAGTCATATCTAAATCTTCACGAGTCTCGGGCTCAGAATAAGATGAAGATCTAGTAAACATACACCTGCAAAAGAAAAAGAGAAAGATACCAAAGAAATAGAGAATATATATACACTTATAAAAATAAAATCTTTTCGGTGCAAAACTTTGAAAAATAAATGCTTTTTATATGTTTTTTAATGTTTTTGTATTTTTGAAATTTTTTAATTTTTATGGATTTTTGAAAATTTTTAAGCAAGAAAAATAACGTTCACGAGTGAACGGATCTCAAAATTCAACGCGTCTCTCACAGAAAACCGTTAATCTTTACGAAAAGAGCCAGCAGCGGCGCCATTTAATAATCGAAAAATTATTCTTTGTCGTATGTCTAATCGAATTGACTACTGGTTAACGTGCGACTCAGTCGTCTTTTGGTGGAAAACAATATTTTTGGTCGTTGTTGTAAAATAAATGTGCAAAACTTTAAAGTAAATGACAGGTAAAATTAAAATGTTTTAAAAGTAAATTAATTAACTGACAAAAATTAAAGCTCGACGAAAAGTAAATTTGACAATGTGATAAAAATACAAACTTGAAATTTAAAATAAAGAAAAACAATTAAAATAACATTAAAGAAAAATGGCGTGAAAAATAAATGCTTGAAAATAAAACAGGGAAGAAACAAAACCTGAGTCGGAATCCAAAATACTAGACCTTATCCGGAATCCGTGACACTGTCACTATCCGGAATACCCAATAAAAGTCTAATCCGGAATCCAATCCCTTATATTATTCGGAATGCACAATCTTAAAGCAATCCGGAATAACCAAAAAGAATGTTATTCGGAATACAAGTACTACACTATATCCGGAATAACAAACCTTGCCTTATCCGGAATTCGTCTTGATCAGCTTATCCGGAATTTGGTTGTTGCCCTTATCCGGAATTCGTATTCAACCCCTTATCCGGAATCCTTGTTTAACGAAGGCTTATCCGGAATCACACTCGAAGCTATATTCGGAATCTTTCTTCAGGTCCTTATCCGGAATCCTGATTTGGCTACTATCCGGAATGAGGAGTTTCGGAAGCTTATCCAGAATTTACAAATGATGTCTATTCGGAATCCAAGGGTTTTATAGAAACCCGGATAAGAATAAAATGCAATTAAGCTAGGAACCAAAATTAAGCTAAAAACAAATAAGCACTTAACTAAAACTTTAACCAAATCAAATTTAAGAAAAAGCAAATAAGCCAAAATTTAAAAACTTTTAAAAACACTAAATAATAAAAATATTTAAAAACAACTTTTTATAAAAATAACTTTTAAAAACACTTAACTAAATTTAAGAAAGATACAAATAAGCTATAAAATCAATAAGCAAACACAATCAAAAACATAAAAACATAACTAGTAATCAAATAAGCATAACAATAAGCACATAAACATAAAGATTAAGCAAAAACAAGAAAGGTAGAATGAGAGATTAATATAAAAACTTGATTAAAATTAAGATTTAACAATTAAAAGTAAAAGCAAGAATTAAAGAGCTTACAAATTAAATGTGCAAGACAAGGTAATTAAATGACAATTAAGTAAATGACATGAAATTAAAATTGGAAGAACTATGTGTCAAATAGTCAACACCTCCTAATGTGACATTAGGAGGGTATTTATAGGAGATTAGGGAGGTTAGCATGTGTTGCTCCTTTCTTTCTTCTCTCGTCTTTTCGTCTTCTAAATTATTCGACTTTTTCGACTTTGTCTCGGGATTATTTGAACTCGTCTTATAATTTCTTCATTTATTAGACTTGAGTTCTTCGACTTCATTAAACTTCCGTCTTTGGACTTTTCTTCGATAAATCTTCAGAATAGGCCTTGGACTTCCGTTCTTTTTGCACTCTTGATCTTTTGACTTCGTCTTTTGTCGTTTTCTTCGATAAAAGCCCGTGAAAGCCCGTGTTTTCTTCCTTTTTCACATTTTGATCCTAAATCACAACAAAAACACAAACCACGCATAATTCCGACATTTACGACATAAAATACGCGTTTTGGCTTGGTTATTATTATAATTAAGTGGTAAAAGGATAAGTGTTTCCACACTTATTAATAAGCCATGTTTTGTTGAGAAGCATACATGGCAAGTGGATCATGAACTTGAGGTGTAGACAACCGAGCCTCGATCACATGGCATTCGTGTTGTTGAAGAAAAGCTTGAAGTTGATCCACATTGGTTTGATGCAAATCCTTAGCCAATTTAACAGCTGTCACGTACTTTTTCCATTCCGAAGGAAGAGTGTTCAAATACTTGGTGTTCAATTGAAACGTAGGAATTGCCATGCCATAGATATTGAGCTCATTCAACAATAGAGTAAATCTCAAGTAGTAATCATTGAGAGTCTCCCCTGGAACATAGGCAAACTTATCAAAAGTATCATAAAGCTTACACTCTCGTTCTTGTTTAGTTAACGAGGTGCCTTGCATTAGAACACGAATTCTATCCCATAACTCTTTGGCAACTTTATGTTTGCTGACGAGTTTGTAGACATCTGGAGGAAGGGCTTGGAGAATGATATTTGTAGCTTGTTTATCACACTTATCTTAGCATCTCTAGTAGTTCACCCGTTGTGCGAGGACGAGTAACAGCACCTTCCGTCACAGTACCATATACCAATGGTCCATTGAGCACCGATGCCCAAATAAGATGTCCATTCTCCTTGTTCAACATATAAAGTTCCATGCGGGAAGCCCAATCCTCGTACATAGTTTTCACCAACATTGGTGGACGATTATCCGTACCTGAGAGGATGGACTTATCCGTAAGAGATGTGTACTCCATTTCTATAAGTTAAGATTTACAAAGTTGATCGATCAATGAGAGAAAGTAAATGTGTTTGTTGTTGTGTGTAGAAGCCGATAAATAATGTTAAAATCCCCTAAATTATGTTCTCGATAAACCAAAAATTCCAAGACAAAATATCACACAATGTTAAAAAATTTCAAAAACACGTTTTTGAAAAATCTTGGAATACTTGTTGCTCTATCGCAATGCCAAAATGAATTCAGTCGCAATGCCTCAAATAAGTTCTATCGCAATGTTGCAAAATCTGTCGCAATATCACGTATCGCAATAAGTCCAATCGCAATAAATCCTATCGCAATATTCCAATCGCAATAAATCCTATCGCAATATTCCAATCGCAATAAATCCTATCGCAATATTCCAATCGCAATAAATCCTATCGCAATATTCCAATCGCAATAACCTGTCGCAATACCCTGTCGCAATATCACAAATGAACTCTAATCGCAATGCCAATCGCAATCCCAATCGCAATGTAAAACCCTAGATATTGCGATGGGAAACCTGTCGCAATAGTACAAACAGTGTATGATTTTCCACTTTTCTCGGACAAAACACACCTAATTCGAGATTTTAAGCCAAAAATTGATCCAAACACCCAAAAATTTTATGTTTTTAGCCAAAGTAAATATACCAAATCTCTACCACAACTATGTAGAAGATTTGTATCAAGAAAAAACCATAAAAAACACAAAAAAAAAAAATTGGACGTGAGTATAATAGATCAAAAGCTACTAAAATCAATAACACAAACACATAAACAATACAATCATCCCATGGCTCTTGATACCATTTGAAGGATATGTAAATCTTGCTTATGTTTAGAGAGAGAAAAAGATAGAAAGATAGATGATTTCACACACATTTTAGAGAGAGAAAGTGATTAACTATGTGTAAAAATGAAATGAAAACCACACCCTCTCCATCTAAGGAGATGGTTTATATACCCAAGCCATGAGATGGGTTTGAGATTACATATGGGCTTAGGCTTTGCTAACTTTGTTTAACTTAATAACAAGAACTACGAGCTACTACTTAATCTATTGTTGGAGTGACCGATCCTTTCTAAATACGTAAAAACGTATTTCCAACAAGTATTAAGTAAGATTTTTTAATAAATTGGTAAAAGACATATATACCCTCACAATTAACGGTCAAAAGTTAGTCAACTAACGTTTGGGACCAAAAGTGTTACGGGTCGAGTGAAATAGGACAAGATTCGATACTTTTCAAAAGTTGGTACCAAAATCGTTATACCCGACAAACCATGAGGACAAAAAAATTATACTTAACTCAATATTATATTTGCAACTTAACTCCCTCCATTTTGCCTTTAAATATCATCGTTACTTACATTAAACTAATCATATACACCTTTTTCACTAACTAGACGAGTACCCGCGCATAGCGGCGGAAATTGTCTAGCAACAGATAATTAACACGATGCGATATTGTGGTAAGTGTTTCGGTGAAGTTCAAAATATAACGTCAAAAGACTAAACTTTTATTTCAAAGCGTTGTAACATGTTATAATTCAAAATATCTTATAAGTATATTTCAATTGGATGAAAGGGTGTCATTTGTTTAATTAACGAAAGTTTATATCTTTTTTAATGAATAAGATTTGCATATAGTAATTTTTAATGGGACCCACAATTTTCAAGTGTTCAACATTTTCAACTTTCAACCAAAGGGATACACCATTTATAATGTAATATAAATATACATTAGTGGGACCCACATTTTTTCAGCATTCAACATTTTCAACTTTCAACCAAAGGATACACCCTTTATAATGTAGTATATATATAGATTAGTGGGACCCACATTTTTCAACCATTCAACATTTTCAACTTTCAACCAAAGGGATACACCCTTTATAATGTAGTATAGATTATGAATTCTAACTAAAAAACCTTCCATTAACCAACCCCTCTATAAACAAAACCATCACCACCGTTAACAACCGTACAACCACCGTCAATGGACACCATAACCACCACACAACCACCGTTCAATCTCCAAACCCTAACCCTAACACCACCGCAACCACCGCCGTCCGTCGCCGCTCTCCGCCACGTCTCAGCCGCACTCTTACAGTTCCTCCGTGACTACGACGACTTACATAACCACATCAGTTTCGTAAACCAAGCACTCGATCAAAAACTATCGGCTCATTACAAAGGTAACGATTTTTCTTTAGTAGATGATAATAGTCGTGTTAAAAGTGTTCTAGAAGGTTCTGTTGTTGTCCCAAACCCTAGGTGTAGTATTAGTGACTGTGTATCGACTGATGATGATGTTTTTAAAGGCGTTGTTTCGGAGCGAAAGCGTAACGAGTGTGTATTGAGTGATAATGTTTTGGAAGGCGTTGTTTTGGAGCGAAAGTGTAAGGAGTGTGTAGTGGATAGTTATGATGATGTTGTTGTTTTGGAGCGAAAGCGTAAGGGGCGTGTAGTGGATAGTGATGATGATGTCGTTGTTTTGGAGCGAAAGCGTAAGGGGCGTTTTATGGATAGTGATGATGATGATGATGTTAGGATGCATGCAAGTAGTGATAGTTTTGTTAATGATACTGACCGTGTTGTAAATGATGATGTTTTAGGAGTTGTTTCGGAAGGCGAGAAGAATTGTGAGAAAAGTGATTTTAATGGTGTTGTAAATGATGTTTTAGGAGATGTTAATGGAAGCGAGAGTGATGAAGGCGTGAAGAACTGTGAAGAAAGTGATTGTGATGGTGTAAATGATGTTTTAGAAGGCGTTGGTGTAACGAATGGAAAGAGTGAAGGAAGTGTGAGTGAGGGTGAGTGTGAACGGAGTGATGATGAGTATGCTAATTATGTGAAGAAGCGTGACGAAAGTGATTGTGACCGTGTTGTAAATGATGTTTTAGAAGGCGTCTTTGTAACGGAAGGAAAGAGTGAAGGAAGTGATGTCGATGTGAGGATGTATGAGTTGAAGAAGCGTGAGGAAAGTGATTGTGATCGTGTTGTAAGTAACGATTTAGCGGAGATTGGTTTGGAAGGAAAGAGTGATGGGAATGTGAGGATGTATCCAAATGTGAAGAATGAGGAAGAGGTTATTGATACATTGGTGAAGATGGAAGAAAGTGATTGTGATGAGATCATTATTGACCTTTCAGAAGCTGTTTTTTCGGAACAAAATCTTAACGGAAGTGAGAGTGATCACATTGTAACGGAATTTTGGGACGCTCGTGTTTCAGGGCAAAGTCCTAACAGTGCTTCTAGTGAGTGTGAACACGGTGATGCCGATGTGAGGATGGATGAAAGCCCGAATTCACCCGAAAGCTGTAAAGAAACGGAGAGTGAGGGTGAAGAAATTGGTGCAACAAAGAATGCTGAAGAAACAGATAACGAGGGGGGGAAAATTGATGCACTGAAGAATGCTGATGAAACAGATAGCGAGGGTGAAGAAATTGGTGCATCGAAGAATGCTGAAGAAATTGGCGAGGAGGGTGAAAAGAGTGATGCAGCGAAGAATGTTGAAAAAACGGATTATGATCGCGCCATAAAGGAATTTCTAGAAGAAATAGCTGTTATAGAAAAAAATCCTGTTGGAACTGCAAGTAAATGCGACAATGTGAGGATGTCTCAAAGCAGTAGTTCCATGGAGATTAGTGAAGAAACCAAAGATGAGGATGGGGAAATCGAGGAATCGAATAAACCTGAAGATGCTGATTATGAGCGTATTGTAACTGAACTTCTAGAAGACATTGATGTAGCACCAAAACATAACAGAACTGCAAGTGATTCCTATCAGAGCTATAACAAGCCCCAAAGCCCAAGTTCTCCGAAGAATCAGCGTAAAGAAACTGGTGTGCCAATGGAGCCCGGAGAAACTGATATAGTGAAGGATCCTTTAGAAACTGACGTGCTGGAAAAACCTGAAGAAATCGTCATCTCAGCGAAGCCTGTTGGAACCGGTGTATTGGAAAAACTTGAACAAATTGATATCCTAAAAAATCCTGCGGAAACTGATGTATCGGGAAAACCTGCAGAAATTGATAACAGTAAGAATCCCGAGGAAACTGATGTATCTAAGAAGCCTGAAGTAACTGATCTATCGGAGAAGCCTGAAAACGTTGAGATTCTGAAGAATCCAAAGCCTGCCATTTCTGACTTAGAAAGGTTGTGTAAAACTATGAGTGGTCGCGAACTGAAAAAGTATGTGGTGAAACATATTTTCGACATTGATAAACTCCGAGCAGAGCTTTCGAAGGCTTTAAAGCTCGCCATAAATCCCTCAAAACTTGTGCTAGATAGCATTGGAACATTTTTCTTACAGAGTGGTAAAACATACAACAGGGGCTCATATTTGAATGATGGAAGGCAGGCTTCAATTTTGATTTTGGAGTGCTTCGTGATGATCAGTGATGGGATCGCGTTTAGTAGAGAAGATAAAGTGGATGCAGCAGATGCTGCTAAACTTTGGAAAGCTCGAATGATTAAGGAAGGTGGGTTACAATGTACAGAGGAGGCGGATGCCCGGGGTTTGCTTTTGTTAATCAGTGGATTTGGGATTAGTGATCGCCTTTTTGATATTGTTGACATAATGGATTTGATGAGGGCCAGTAATGTGAAGGGAATTTCCAACATACTTCGCCGTTCAATTGTTCTTATGCCGAAAATTCCAGGTTTGTTTTCTAGACCTATATGGTATTCTGATTTCTATACTAGGTAAATAGTACATCAGGTATGTGATGTTAGTTTTGTTATGTTAATGAGAATATGCTAGTTTGCTTTCAAATAAAGACAGAGGTAGGTACACTTTCTCAATGATCATTAATTAGGATTCATTTATGGCTGCATCATGGTTAGATAGTATTGACAATATGGGAACATCTTTTTACTTCCTTTTATATAAGTAAACAGCATATCCTTCTTATTAATTGGACTTACTGGGTGATTGGGTCTACACAAATTGAATTATAGTGATGTAGAACAATAGAAGGCTCGGTGTATACTGCATTGAACTTGGAAGAGCAATATTTTTTTAGTCAAAAGCATTGGCGGATTTTATGGTTTAAAGTTGAAACAAGTACAGACTAATATTAGAAAGGCATATTAATAGACACATTAGCTACATGGCATAAACTTGTTAAAAAAATGTATTAGGACATACACATACATCCCTAAATCCCTTCTAGATCCACTCGTGGTCTCAGTGTCAGAAAGTTATCACTTAACCCATATGTTGTTCCATTTTGGTGAGATCAAGATTTTTTTGCTATAGCGGATTCTATAACAGTTAGATCTTGTTCATTATACGATCATTTGCCTCATCTTTTGGTGTTTTTTTATTGCCCGGGCAGTTTTCGGCAAACTTTATGAATCAAATATACTCCTAACTGTACAACTAAATGATGGGAAGTTAATACTTTAATGACAAAGACATAAACGACAGGCTAAGTGAACAAAGTATATTTTGTATTTCACAATGGGCATACAGAGTATTTAGTGGAACTTCCGCCACATTTTGTATTTCACAATGAAGAATTCAAGTGTTGTTAGATACAGCTAGGATAATGTCAAGGTCTCATTTACACTTATCTTTTCAGGAATTAGACAGACAATTTTATTTCCAAAATGTAACTGGACATAGTTTTTGAATGCTGAACATATGTGATTGCAAATTTTTAAGTATGTGCATTCATCACATTATTTTGACCCTTCATATATGCCTTCAGTGAGTCTATATATAGGCTAAGCTCTTTCTGATAATTTATACCTGTTTCAGAGGTGATTGATATGATGGTTATGAGTAAGCTGGAAGTTGAAGCTGCTGATATGGCCTATACTTTCGGATTGGAGTACAAGTGTCACCCGCTTACCATATTGAAGAATTTCTTGCGATATATTATTGAAGACATTGAAAGGGGATCACCTGTTCAAGTAAGTGGTAACCCATATCCTCTCTCTTGTAAAGACTATTCTATAGTTTTAAATTCACGTTTTGCACTGTCCCGTCAATTTTAACATTTTATCTGCTACTTGGCGAATCTTTATTTACCCCTAGTTTTCAGTAGAAAGAATTGGAGAACCTGTAATTTATTCTCAGGCGGTGGATGCTTTGTTGCTCTAGTAGTGTACTTCATCTATCCTATGAAAATTGCAATGATTTCTCTAAATTGACCACCATTAATTTGAAATCACTTGTTTGTCGGTGAGGTGGGGTGGGTAGTTAGATAAAGGGGGAAGTTTGGGTACGAGTTGAGTCGGGATTATCCGAAATACTTTTTGTCTATTATTATTCAACCTTCTAATAAATTTTAAGTGTGCCAAATATAGTTATTTCAATCAGTAATATATACTTATGAATATCAAGTTTAGGATGTTTTGCACTTTGGGCAACGTTTAACCAGTGTTGTAAAAAGCGGTCTAGGTGCTAGGCGGCCTCCAGCCGCACAAAGGCGGTCAACATGACGGTCAATAGTGGCCAACACCGGTCAGCGACGGCCAATACTGTTTTTAACTCTAAAATAGTTTTTTTTTTCCAATTGGTTGGATCGTGTATCTAAATGGTGTGAAGGATAAACTTTGAGACGTAATTGTTGTAGATGCGAAGAGAAGATTAAATAGCTAATTGTTTAAAAAAGCGTCATACTTGTCCCTAAATACTTTTATAAACATCGAATAGAAAAATGCTTATGTCTACATTATCTTCACATTTTTGTCCTTTTGCGGGTATTTTGTGACATTTTTGCCCTTCAAAATTTTCGAACTCCTATTAGCTGGGAGGGGCAAAAATGTCACAAAATACCACAAGAGACAAAATTTAAAAGATTAATACCTGGATAAGGGAAACAAATTATTCGGTACCCTATAAAAAGATTTTGTGGCAAGTATGATGATTTTTTAAGTGATTAGCCGAAGGTTAAATTTATTAATATATACTTAAATTTATCAATACACATACATGTGATTTAAATTTTATATTTGGAGAAGTCCAATCCGCCTAGATCCCACCTATTAATATATCAATTACTTGATTTTGTTTACAAGAAATTGTGGATCATGGATTCATGGGTTTATCAACCTTCTTCTAGTACTTATTATGATTATGATTATGATTATGATTATGATTGGAGTCATGAGGCATATAAGTTCTTATTGTAGGTTCTTGCTGTCTATTTTTCTCTACTCAAACTTTGTTTTTGTCAAACGATTGCAATGAGTTTGCTACCTGCAACCTGTTATCACTCTCTCTTTGCCTTGTATTATGTCCTAAATTTGCAACATCTCTCAAAAGTTACCATAAATTTTTTTATTAGTTTTCTAGGCTTGCTTTGGTTGTACACAATGCATTAGTAGATGTAACTTGAATTTCTAAGTATTCTATTATTAGAAGTCCTAAATGCTTTATATGTACTATGTAGTATAGATATAGATATAGATTATCAATATGAGCTATTATGCGTTAGCGCAAAATCACGTAGGATGATCTACAATTTTTACATGAGTTAGTTTAATACTTTTTAAAGCAATTCAAACCAAAAATTGTCTTCTTCCGTGAAGTTAGTGTAACATTTAATTTCGAAAAATTTTAGTTACAAAGAACCCATCATCACAACGTGCAGGAAAAAGGTTGATCGAGTTTATACTTATGAGTTACGAGTGAATAAGACTACATTGTTTGTTTTGAGGATATATTGGTAAATTTGTTATATTTTACATCCTTTACTTTCTTTTCAAAATTAAAACTCAAGAATATAAAATTGTAATGGCCACTTTCTCCACAATGCCATCCCCTACTTTACCTTTCTCATCCCTTCCTCTTCCATTCTTTCAAAAAAGAACTCGAAAACATAGCGAAAGAGAACATATCTTTCTTCATCCTATATGGAACCTGAAACCACTGTACTTGCAATATATGTTTTTCATTCTTTGATGGTAGGTTATATCAATGCCATCTTGTCAGGGACATGCACCTGATAGATAACACTTTCCTAATTTTCTTTGAACCCCTGTCAACTGCAGTGGACTTAATTGTCTTCTCTCTTCAATGAAGAAGGTCGTCTATCATGTGCGACCTCAAGAAATGAGGTCTTCTGAGTAACCACTTGCCTTCATTATTGCTGACCACACATGATACTATTCCAAAAACAAATCCACCTTTATGTTTTACTTTTGTCTTAAAAAAAAAGAATGTTTACTTCCATGATATGCCAAGCTTACTTTTTATTCATAATCACTATTACAAATTGGCATTAATCTTAAATCTCTAAACCTAGTTATCATATAACGTATCAATCCTAAAGTTACGTTTTCTTTGTTTGTGAAGATTATATTTTAGGACAGAGGCAGTCATTTTTCTAATTTAATCTGTTAGAGATTAGACATAATGTGAATCACTTGCCACAAGGTGAATGGGCCGAAATCTCATCCTCTGAATTAGTAAATTGATTTGGGTAAACTAGATTATTATAATGCATCATTGTTTATCGGTAACTTTGGTTTCTAGTAAACCATTTCTTATGAATTTACTTGATTGGTCAAAGCATGGATATTTCATATCACATGGGAACTAAAAACTGGTTTGTGATTTGCTACTTTTCAGATAGAGGCAATGAAGCAGCAGCTACATCATCTTATATCTGTAAAAAAATGTTTAGAATCTCATAAGATTGATCCTTCAGAGGCTCTTCGCGAGTTCAAAATCGAGACGAAAATACTTCATCTGAAGAAAGAACTGAAGCTACAGGTTCAAAAGCGTAAGGCAACGGACATCGAATCTTCACCAAACCCGAATCTTCATGAAGCAAAACGTACTTGTTCCAGTCACCAAACCATGGCGCCTGGCATTAGTTCATACAACCACCCAATGCAACCAGGTTACAGCTACCATGACTTTAATCCAAACCGTTCCAGTAATTACATCCCACCGTCTTTACTCAATCGACCTGCACTACCAGTAAACCTTTCCAGTAATTACATCCCCCCATCTGTACTCGGTCCAACCAGTGGTTTAGCGGGTCCCAGTGGCAATACCCGGTCTTATAGCTGGCAAGATGAATCGGCGTTGGCCGAGAAGTATTTGGTTCAACCTTATCCGATACAAAGTCAAATATATGATTCACAACCTTCATTGACTGGTTTGCGAGGGAGACAGCCAGGATCTCCGGTTTGCATGCCGGGCCATCCAGGATATCCGAGATATTTCCCATCTGGTGGGTTTCCAGCTAGGCGTGGCCCACGCTCGGATCTTTATGCTTTTGCTGATGTTGTTGAAAGGGAAATGTGTGGCTCTCGTGCAGTGGGTAGTGGTACAGGACGTCCGTCTTACTAGTGAGCAAATTATGTTATTAGTTCAGGTCGTTTTTATGTAGAGCTGTAATTCATCTCTCTTGGTGATATGTGTGGTCTATCCGGTATTGAAAAGGTTGACGAGATGGTAAAGGTGTTGTAGCTTTTTTGGTAAACACATCTTGAGAATGGTTCTAAACTTCTAATGACTAATTTATAAAGTAAGAGTAGAAATGTTATTGAAATGCAACAGTATGAATTGATATATGTCAAGACAAACAAATTATGTTTCGCAAAATAATCCGTTTAAAGTAATGATGTAAATATTACACCTTTAGCTTCCCAAAAATGATATTTGGTGATAATTTATCCATGCTAGTGACAAATTAAAACCGTTTGTGATATTTTGTAATAAGGTAACAACGATGGAGTCTCAGACAACACAAGTCGTGTTAGGGTTATTACAGCTCGAAAGGAGCATGACTTCAAGTTTTAAAAATAAAGATTCGACTGATTTCAAGATCTAGTAATATAGTACTATAAAATTAAAAAACTCGATAATATTGTTTTTATATATAGTCATAACGGGTTGAGGATGTTATACCCCGTCTTCACATTAAGATAAATATCTATATCTATACTATTATATAAATATGCTAACTTCGATTTTAATTCCAAATCTAAAATTTCCAAACCTAACTCTAAATATGTGTTAAGTTTAAACCTTTAGATTATATTTTGTTGAATTGATCTCATTCATCCATATGTTTTTATAACAAACTTTTATAACAACCTTAGTAACAAAAAATAGTTATCGAGTATTCGCCGCTACATTGTGCGGATACGATGCTAGTTTTTATAAATATGTTTGAAACTCATCTCGTAAACCTGATAAGAGGTTTTAAGTTTTCCGTGGGATTTAGATTATTTTTTCTCCTTCCTCATGATTATTGCAATTTACTTTTTTTAATAAACTTTTTAATTTTGCTTTTAAATATAGTTATTTCCATACAATTTCTGTATTATAATTATAATTTATTGACAAAAAACACGCCGTTAATTAAAAACATTATTTTTTTTCATTTTTCTCTCCTTTACTTTTGACAAAAAATATTTTTACTTTTAATTAATTAGTTAACAATTTTTTCATTATTTAAAATATTATTTTTAAATAAAAGTGATATATTAATTTTAATTATATATCTTATCTATTTTAAAAAGTAGGCTATTAAATTAGGAAGTTAAAAAATAATAATGTGCCAGTACAATTATGGGATGGGAGGGAATAATTACATTAAACTAATCATTTACTACATCTTTTCACTAATTACTAATCATGAACCCCTATAAATACCCCACTATAAACAAAACCATCACTGTACAATCACTGTCAATGGACACCATCACCACCACCACCACCACCACACAACCACCGTTCAATCCCAAAACCCTAACCCTAACTCCACCGCAACCACCACCATCCGTCTCCGCACTCCGCCACTTCTCCGCCGCACTCTCACAGTTCCTCCATGATTACGACGACTTACATAACCACATCAGTTCCGTAAACGAAGCACTCGATGAAAAACTCTCAGCTCATTACAAAGGTAACGATTCTGCATTAGTAGCTGATAATAGTAATTCTGTTCAAAATGTTCTAGAAGGTTCTGTTGTTGTCCCAAACCCTAGGCCTAGTGTTAGTGACTGTGTATTGACTGGTGATAATGTTTTCAAAGGCGTTGTTTCGGAGCGAAAGCGTAATGAGTGTATAGTGGATAGTAATGATGATGTTGTTGTTTTGGAGGGAAAGCGTAAGGAGTGTGTAGTGGATAGTGACGATGATGTGGAGTATGTAGTGGATAGTGATGATGATGTCATTGTTTTGGAGCGAAAGCGTAAGGGGTGTGTAGTGAATAGTGATGATGATGTTGTTGTTTTGGAACGAAAGCGCATGGAGTGTGTAGTGGATAGTGACGATGATGTCGTTGTTTTGGAGCCGAAGCGTAAGGAGTGTGTAGTGGATAGTGATGATGATGATGATGTTAGGATGCATGCAAGTAGTGATAGTTTTGTTAATGATAGTGACTGTGTTGTAAATGATGTTTTAGGAGGAGTTGTTTCGGAAGGCGTGAAGAGTTGTGAGAAAAGTGATTGTAATGGTGATGTTTTAGGAGATGTTACCGGAACCGAGAGTGATGAAGGCGTGAAGAATTATGAAAAAAGTGATCGTGATGATGATGTTTTAGGAGATGTTAACGGAAGCGAGAGTGATGAAGGCGTGAAGAATTGCGAAAAGAGTGATTGTGATGGTGGTGTAAATGATGTTTTGAAAGGCGTTGTTGTAACGGAAGGAAAGAGTGGAGGAAGTGAGAGTGAGAGTGAGAGTGAGAGTGAGAGTGAGAGTGAGTGTGAACGGAGTGATGAGTATGCTAATTATGTGAACAATCTTGAAGAAAGCGATTGTGATCGTGTTGTAAATGATGTTTTAAAAGGTGTTGTTGTAACGGGAGGAAAGAGCGAAGGAAGTGCGAGTGAGAGTGAACGTGAACGTGAAGGAAGTGATGTCGATGTGAGGATGTATGAGTTGAAGAAGCATGAGGAAAATGATTGTGACCGTGTTGTAAGTGATGATTTAAAGGAGATTGGTTTGGAAGGAAAGGGTGATGGAAATGCGAGGGTGTATCAAAGTGTGAAGAATGATGAAGAGATTATTGATGCGTTGGTAAATATGGAAGAAAGTGATTGTGATGAGATCATTATTGACCTTTCAGCAGCCAATTTTTCGGAACAAAATCCTAACGGAAGTGAGAGTGATCACATCGTAACGGAATTTGGGGACGCTCGTGTTTCAGGCCAAAGTCCTAACAGTGCTGCTAGTGAGTGTGAACACGGCGATGACGATGTGAGGATGGATGAAACCCCTAATTCAGTGGACATTTGTAAAGATACCGATAGCGAGGGTAAAGAAATTGGTGCATTGAAGAAGGCTGAAGAAATTGGCGACGAGGGTAAAAAGATTGATGCAGCGAAGAATTTTGAAGAAACAGGTTATGATCACTCCATAAATGAGCTTCTAGAAGAAATAGATGTTATAGTAAAAAATCCTACCGGGGTCGCAAGTAAATGTGACGATGCGGTGAGGCCTCAAAGCAGTAGTTCCATGGAGGTTAGTGAAGAAACCGAAGATGCTGATTATGACCGTATTGTAACTGAACTTTTAGAAGACATTGATGTAGCACCAAAACCTAACAGAACTGCAAGTGATTCCGATCAGAGCTATGACAAGTCTCAAAGCCCAAGTTCTTCGAAGAGTCCTTCGGAAAAACCTGAAGAAACTGATATAGTCAAGGATACTTCGGAAACTGACGTGCTGGAAAAACCTGAAGAAATCGGCATCTCAGCGAAGCCTGTTGAAACTGGTGTATTGGAAAAAATTAAAGAAATTGATATCCTAAAGACCCCTGCGGAAACTGATGTATCGGAAAAACAAAAAATTGGTACCCGAAAGAATCCCAAGGAAACTGGAGTATCTAAGAAGCCCGAGGAAACTGATGTATCTAAGAAGCCTGAAGAAACTGATGTATTGGAGAAGCCAGCAGTTTCTGAATTAGAATTGTTGTGTAAAAGTATGAATGGTCGGGAAATAAAAAAGTATGTGGTGAAGCATCTCTCCTCCAACATAGATAAACTCAGCACAGAACTTATAAAGGCTTTAAAGCTCGCCATAAATCCCTCAAAACTTGTGCTAGATAGCATTGGAACATTTTTCTTACAGAGTGGTAAAACATACAAAGGGGGCTCATACCAGCATTTGAATGATGGAAGGCAGGCTTCAGTTTTGATTTTGGCGTGTTTTGTGATGATCAGTGGCGATGGGATCGAGATTAGTAGAGAAGATGAAGCGTATGCAACAGAAGCTGCTAATCTTTGGAAAAGTCGGATGATGAAAGAAGGAAAAGGGTTAATAAGAAATACAGAGGAGACGGATGCCCGGGGTTTGCTTCTGTTTATCAGTGGATTTGGGATTAGTGATCGCTTTTTCAGTACTGTTGATATTATGGATTTGATGAGGGCTAGTAATGTGAAGGGAATATGCAACATACTTCACCGTTCAATTTTTCTTATGCCAAAAATTCCAGGTTTGTTTCTTATATGATACTCATTCTGATTTTCATACTTGGTAAATAGTACATTAGGTATGTGTTGTTAGTTTTGTTATGTTAATGAAAATATGCTAATTTGCTTTCAGTTAAAGACAGAGGTAGGTACACTTTCTCAATGATCATTAATTAGGATTTCATTTATGGCTGCATCATGGTTAGATAGTATTGCCAATATGGGAACATCTTTTTACTTCCTTTTATATATAGTAAACAGCAGATCCTTCTTTGGGTGTACACAAATTGAATTATAGTGACGTAGAAGCTTGGTGTATACTGTATCGAACTTGGAAGAGGTAATTTTTTTAGTCAAAAGCATTGGCGGATTTTATGGTTTAAACTTGAAACAAGTAGAGACTAATATTAGAAATGCGTATTAACAGATGCATTAATGTTACAAATGCATAAACCTATTAAAAAATGTATTAGGACATACACGTGCATCCCTCAATCCCTTCTAGATCCACTCGTGGTCTCACTGTCAGAAAGTTATCACTTAACCCATCTGTTGTTCCATTTTGGTTAGATCAAGATTGTTTTTGGTATAGCGGATTATGTAACATTTCAGACCTTGTTCATTATACTTAGACCAATTGCCTCATCTTTGGGTTTTTTTATTACCGGGACGGTATTCGGCAAAATTTATGAATCAAATATACTCCGTAATTGTAGAGCTAAATGATGGGACCCCCATAAAAAAACCAAGATTCGTGACATGACTCGAGATTGAACAGAACAGCCTACTCGAACAACTCCTATAAAGATTTATAGACAACTAACACGTTCACTAGTAGACCTTTTTTGAAGACATATATGATGATAAAACTAGTGTAGATTGAAACATTGAAGTGTAAATCATAAGTTAGTACGTTAATAAATGATAGGAGTGAACAAATTCTATTTTGTATTTCACAATGGGCATACAGAGTATTTAGTGGAATAATCCTATGCCGCCACATTTTGTATTTCACAATGGAGAATTCAAGTGTAGTGAGATACAGCTAGGATAATGTCAATGTTTCATAACACTTATCTTTTCAGGAATTAGACAGACAATTTTATTTCCAAAATGCAACTGAACATAGTTTTGAATGCTGAACATATGTGATTGCAAATTATCAAGTATGTGCATCATCACATTATTTTGACCCTTCATATATGCTTTCAGCGAATCTATATGCTAAGCTCTTTCTGATAATTTATACCTGTTACAGGGGTGATTGATATGATGGTTATGAGTAAGCTGGAAGTTGAAGCTGCTGATATCGCGTATACATTCGGATTGGAGTACAAGTGTCACCCGCTTACCATATTGAAGAAGTTCTTGCGGTATATTATTGACGACACTGAAAGCGGACCACCTCTTCAAGTAAGTGGTAACCCATATCCTCTCTCTTGTAAAGACTATTCTATATTTTCAAATTCAAATTTTGCGCTGTCTCGTCAATTTTAACATTTTTTCTGCTACTAGACGAATCTCTATTTACCCCTAGTTTTCAGTAGAAAGAATTGGAGGACAACCTGTAATTTGTTCTAGGCGGTGGATGTTGTATTACTCTCGTAGTGTACCATCTATCCCATGGAAATTGCAATAATTTCTCTAATTTGACCACCATTAATTTGAAATTACTTGTTTGTCCATTGTCAACACTACGGAGATTTGAGTGGTATTGTGAGGTGGGGTCGGTAGTTAGACAAAGGGGGAAGTTTTGGTACGCGTTGAGTTGGGATGATCCAAAATACTTTTTGTCAATTGTTATTCAACCTTCTAATAAATTTTAAGTGTGCCAAATATAGTTACTTCAAACAATAATGTATACTTATGAATATTAAGTTTTAGGATGTTTTGCACTTTGGGTAACTTTGAACCAGTGTTGTAAAAAGTGGTCTAGGTGCTAGGCGGCCACCAACCGCATAACGGCGGTCAACATGACGGTCAACGGTGGTCAGTCCCGGTCAACGGGCGGTCCATACTGTTTTTAACTTTAAATTAGTTTTTTTTTTTCAATTGGTTGGATCATGTATTTAAATGGTGTGAAAGGATAAACTTTGTGACGTAATTGTTGTAGATGGGAAGAGAAGATTAAAGGGCTAATTATTTAAAAAATCGCCATACTTGTCACAAAATACTTTTATAAACATCAAATAAAAAAAAACTTTGTCTACATTAATCTTCACTTTTTTGTCCTTTTGTGGGTATTTTGTGACATTTTTGCCCTTTAAAATTTTGAAACTCCTATTAGCTGAGAGGGGCAAAAAATGTAACTAAATACCACAAGAAGACAAAACTAAAAAGATTAGTACCCGGACAAGGAAAAAGTTTTATTCGATGCCTATAAAAAGTTTGTGGCAAGTGTGATGATTTCAAAATGATTAGCCTAAGATTAAATTTATCAATATATACTTAAATTTATCAATACACATTTAATTTAAAATTTATATCTAGAGAAGTCCAATCCGCCTAGATCCTGCCTCTGCCGATTACTAGCTAGGCGGAGGTCTGGGTTTTAAAAAGCGCGAAGCGCGCCGAGGCGTCGAGGGTCAAAAAGCCGAGGCGCGAGGCGCGGAGGCGAAAGCGCGCGCATCACGTACCCAAGGCGACAATCTTATAAAAAAATACTTATAAATTATATGCAATGCACAAAACACAAAAATACCAAATTTAAGATCAAAATATACCATGGATTTTCATAGTTCACGATTCCATTCCGATAGAATACATAAATATTACCAAAATCTTCGGAAGTGTTATTTGTGATTTCTTTATTATAATTGGCCAAATTGACCCTATTTTAAAAAGAAAAGCCCATAAGAAAAAGCCCAATACATATGACTAAGACCAAATTCACTTTATAATGCCTATGTACATGATGCGCAATAAAGCACCGATGCACGCTTTACCTGATGCGTGCGCCTCACCACGCATCCCGTAATTGCATTGCCTCAGGGTGTCCGATGCAATAGGGGTGTGCATCAGCCTCAGTCACGCCTCAGGCGTGCCTCAGGCGCGCTTTTTTAAACACATGCGGTGGTCGACCACCCTGCTGACGCCTAGTGCTTTTTGCAACCACACTTTGAGCCCATTTTCCCTCATAAACTTTTTGAAGAATTTTTTCAGTTACTATAAGATATAAGCCAACTAGTGGATTTTATCATTGATTAGTTATTTCACTATCTATTAATTTATCAAAATTACTTGCTTTTGTTTATAAGAAATTGTATATCATGGGTTTATGAACCTTCTTTAAGTACTTATGATTACGATTATGGAGTCATGAGGCGTATAAGTTCTTATTGTAGGTTCTTGCTGTTTTTTTTCTCTACTCAAACTTTGTTTTTGTCAAATGATTGCAATGAGTTTTCTACCTGCAACCTGTTATCACTCTCTCTTTGCTTTATATTATGTCCTAAATTTGCAACATCTTTCAAAAGTTTCCATAAAACCTTATAAGATCCTGTCTTCTTTCGGACTGTGACCCAAAGAGAACATATCTTTTGACATCCTATATGGATCCAGAAACCCCTGCACTTGCAATATATGTTTTTCATTCTTCGACGGTGAGGGTTATACTTATATCATGTGTGGCCAGCAATAATGGAGGCAATAGGTTACTCAGAAGACATCATTCCTTGCAGTTGCACATGATAGACGACTTTCTTCATTGAAGAGTGAAGACAAGTAAGTCCACTGCAGTGACAAACTTGGACTTGGGCGGTAGACGCGCCTGGAGGCGCACAAAGAAAGCGTACACCTTATCTCTTCGATCTAGGATCTCAGAGCCAAGCCGGGTTCTGGCAGGAACCGACTAACTCTTTGATCTAGGATCTCAGAGCTAAGCAGGCAGAGAGTGCTTCTCTCAATGGAGCACAAACGAATTGGTGTTTTATCTATCAGTTGCATGTCCCTGACAAGATGGCAATGATACCCGTTTGTTGGAACACCCCAGAGATGTTACAATGAGTAAAACAAGGCAAAACGTTCTTATAATAGTCAACATTCACTTCAAAACAAAGCTTTAAAAGAGGAAAAATGAGCATTCCTGATCTGATTCAATAACTGCTAAAAGATTATACATGACTGCATGATCTAAAACTCGGCACAAAGCTACTATTCCAAAAACAAATCCACCTTTACGTTTTACTTTGTCTTAAAAAGAATGTTGTTTACTTCCATAATATGCCAAGTTGACTTTTTATTCATAATGACTATTGCATATTGGCATTAATCGTAAATCTTTAAACCTAGTTATCATATAATTTATCAATGATAAATTCCTAAACTTATGTTTTCTTATTTGTGAAGATTATATTTTAGGACGGAGGCAGTCATATTTCTAATTTAATTTGTTTGAGATTATACATAATGTAAATCACTTGCCAGAAGGCGAATGGGCCAAAATCTCACAGCCTCTAAATTAGTAAATTGATTTGGGTAAACTAGATTATTATAATGCATCATTCTTAAATGGTAACTGAAACGTGGTTTCTAGTCCACCATTTCTTTTGAATTTACTCGATTGGTTAATCGTGGATATTTTATATCACAAGGGAAATAAAAATTGTGTTTGTGATTGGCTACTTTTCAGATAGAGGCTATAACGCAGCAGCTAGATCATCTTACATCTGTAAAAGAATGTTTAGAATCTCATAAGATTGATCCTTCAAAGGCTCTTCCTGAGTTCAAAATCGAGAAGAAAATACATCATCTGAAGAAAGAACTGACGCTACAGGTTCAAAAGCGTAAGGCAATGGACATCGAATCTTCGCCAAACCCGAATCATCAGGAAGCAAAACGCACCCGTTCCAGTCACCAAACCATGCCGGGTGGCATCAGTTCATACAACCACCCAATGCAACCAGGTTACAACTTCCTTGACTTTAACCCAAACCTTTCTAATAATTACATCCCCCCGATCTTATTCGGTCCACCTCCACTACCTGTAAACATAACTAACTCAGTAACCAGTGGTCTAGCGGGTCCCAGTGGCAACATTAGGCCTTATGGCTGGCAAGATGAGTCAGCGTTGGTCAAGAAGTATTTGGTTCCACCTTATCCTATACAAGGTCAAACATATCATTCACAACCTTCATTGACTGGTTTGTATGGGAGACCGCCAGTATTTCCGGTTTGCATGCCGGGCTATCCAGGATATCCGGGATATTTCCCATATGGTGGGTTTCCAGCTTGGCGTGGCCCGGACGTCCGTGCAGTAGGTAGTGGTACAGGACGCCCGTCTTACTACTGAGCAAATTATGTTATTGGTTCAGGTCGTTTTTATGTAGAGCTGTAATTCATCTGTCTTGGTGATATGTGGTAGATTTAATGGTAAAGGTGTTATACCTTTTTTAGTAAATACTAGTACATCTTGATAATGGTTCTAATGATTAATTTGTATTTATAAAATAAGAGTAGAAATGTTATTGAAATGGAACTGTATGAATTGATGTTGTTTGGCTGGCGTGGGGAAGATTTTATGAACTCGAAAATGTCACGTTTTTCTAATCTATATCTATACTACATTATAAAGGGTGTATCCCTTTGGTTGAAAGTTGAAAATGTTGAATGGTTGAAAAATGTGGGTCCCACTAATCTATATCTATACTACATTATAAAGGGTGTATCCCTTTGGTTGAAAATTGAAAATGTTGAATGGTTGAAAAATGTGGGTCCCACTAATCTATATCTATAATACATTATAAAGGGTGTATCCTTTTGGTTGAAAGTTGAAAATGTTGAATGGTTGAAAATGTGGGTCCCACTAATCTATATCTATACTACATTATAAAGGGTGTATCCCTTTGTTTGAAAGTTGAAAATGTTGAATGGTTGAAAAATATGGGTCCCACTAATCTATATCTATACTACATTATAAAGGGTGTATCCCTTTGGTTGAAAGTTGAAAATGTTGAATGGTTGAAAAATATGGGTCCCACTAATCTATATCTATACTACATTATAAAGGGTGTATCCATTTGGTTGAAAGTTGAAAATGTTGAATGGTTGAAAAATGTCGGTCCCACTAATATATATCTATACTACATTATAAAGGGTGTATCCCTTTGGTTGAAAGTTGAAAATATTGAATGGTTGAAAAATATGGGTCCCACTAAAAACTACTACATGCAAATCTTATTTATTAAAAAAGATATAAACTTTGGTTAATTAAACCAATGACACCTTTCATCCAATTGAAATATACTTATAAGATATTTTGAATTATAACATGTTACAACGCTTTGCAATAAAAGTTTAATCTTTTGACGTTATAATTTGAACGTCACCGAAACACTTACCACAATATCGCATCGTGTTAATTATCTGTTGCTAGACAATTTCCGCCGCTATGCGCGGGTACTCGTCTAGTACCCTATAAAGGGTGTATCCCAAATGTTGAAAAAGTTGAAAAAATTCAACATTTCTAATTCGGGTAATGTTGAAAAAGTAATTAATTATGGAAATGTTGAAATATCAAAATCACAGGCTTGCAAAATACGTATTGTGTCTATCCAATATTGTAATCATGGAAGGTTGTTATTTTCATCTTATGTTTCAATTGTTATTTTCTGCTTGTGATGATATAAACAAGAAAGTTGAAAACCTTCGTATTTTTTGAATTGTTGAAAGCCATCAATACGAAAATCAAAACTTTCAGAGGAAGCTAATCATTAATATATAACCAACCAACCAACACTTTTCGATCTCTCCCTAAACCCTAAAACATACACAACAATTGAACCACCATCAGCCGCCACAATGATCTTATCCCTGTCGTCATCTTCCGAATTTGCCACCATCTCTTGATGGTTTAGGTGGTTTCATGTAGTTCCGGTTGGTGGTATTGATTGTTAGTATAGGTGGCTTTTGTAGTTGTTGTGTATGTTGTCTTGATTGTGGTTTCTCTTTAAGCTATTCGACACTACGAAAGTCTTCAATTTGTAGGTAGGTTGTTTTGTGTTTCTTGCATTATTGTGTTTGATTGTGCTTGGTCCTGTTGTTTATGAAATTCAGGGTTTCAGATGTGGTGTCGCATTTGTGGTTACTTTTGATAGGGATTATTTTGGTGTTAATAAGCTCGAGCAGCGAGGTGGGTTTAAAGTGTTTAGGTAAGGTTGTTTTTTGCTTTTTTTTGTTTTTTTATTCCGTTTTAAAATGATTATGCTATAGCAGTCTTCATGTATACTTGCCATAGCATGAAACATCATGATCTCTGAGTAGTATGAAGCTAAAAGTTGTTGACACACACTAGAGAATCCTAAAAAGGTTTGAGATTAATTACTGATCCATATACCGTTTAAGTAATTTGTTACTAAGTTGTACATATGGATTTGTGCAGTTAAAAGAAAAGTTGGATATTAAGACTTTGAATCTGATTGAGGAGGAGTTTGTTTTGGATAGCCTTCTATCTGGTCCCCAGATTAAGCAAAGAGGTGATGTATAACCATAAAGGTGTTTTTATGACTCCAGAAATGATATCCGTTTGGATAAATAAGGTAATCAATTTAAATAAGGTATTGATTTGATTTTCTTTTTCTTCTGATTTAACTGTGATTATTGATTGATTTGGTGGTACGTGTTTGATGAGTGTTAAAATGTGTTGTTTCTTTTTTATTTGATCATATGTACTAAAATTATTATTTTGATCTGACTGAAATGTATATGTTGTTGTAGAGTGTTTGCTGGAAACTTGATTTGAAGATGCTTATTGTTGATGAAGGTGATTTGTTTTATTGTTGTTGATGGTGATTTTCCTTTTATTGTATAGTTCGTTTTTATTTCACTATGGATTTCGCTCATCATTCTTCATAACAAAAAATTCAACACATCTATCACAAAAAAATTAGACGCTTCAGCAGCGAGCGGAGGATCAAAAGAAGCACCAGATCCCCTTTTCAATTATATTGAGTGATGTTAAACTCGCTAAAATTACATTTTTATTGTTAACAAGGGATAAAAATACAAAGGTAAGTTTGATGATGCTCTTTATTTTTCATGCAGATTGGTAAGAAAAAGTTGAAGCCTATAATATATGAGGCAGTTGCTAACTATGGGTATGGGTAACAAGCATTTTAAGGTTATCTCTCTGCTTATTAAAAGATTTGAAGTCTCATTTGTGACCATTTTGTTTATGTTATTGAGTTTGAACAAATTTAAATATTGTTGTAGGATCCTAAGCTCTTGGATATGTTGGTATTCTCTGAAATTTGCGAAATATGATTGATATGCATCGGGATGTGTGGAGTACACCCGTTCAACCTATTCGATTCACCGGGTTACCACTTCGACCACCGGGTCAATTATCATACTGTTAACTATATATCGCTAACCAATCTCCGGATCACGGGTTCAATCGTTGGGTCAATTAGCATATCGTTATTTAGTTGTCGCTATGCAATTCCGCCGCTATGCGCGGGTAATCGTCTAGTTTATAAGTAAATCATTCACAATTTGTATTTCAAAGATGTTATAGTGAGTATGGCACTCTGTAGCTACTTGATAAAATAACTTAAAACTGAATCAAATCCTACACGCTGCGACTTTGGGTCAATGGTGAGGCTTGCGATTCTTCATTTGAAGCTTGTTCGGATAATTTTCTGCTTGGGTCCGGATGGGTTAATCCTTTGGACTTCAGCTAGGCTTGTCCTTCGGATATCTTGAAACCAAAGTAAACGCGTTAGCCTCGTCCGGGTGTAGGAACCCATACCAAGTTCCGACGTGAGAGTAAGTTACAAGTGATAGGCCGAAAAGGTAAGGAATTAGGTATAAAATCTAAATGTAGTATAATAATGGGAAATTAGTCACCTCAAACCTGAATAGTAGACGGGTATTTATACTGCTCAAAATCCCTTAAAGGCCGGAAGGCTCAATGGGCCTTGGTCGGGAGGTTGTTAGCCTCAAAAGGAAGGATTTCTGAGTGCTTGTCTGCTGACTCTCTAGTTGACCTTTTGTCTTACTGTTCGGCTGTTTATCTAAACCATTCGGATTCGGGTTGGGTTCGACAATTCGGACCCATACACGAACAAGTCCCCCCGTGTTAGTTTGTTACATACGTAAATAAACTAACACTTGATTAATTTGTTTTAGTCATTATCCGTTTAAGCAGCCCATTCCGTTTGTCAGGCCCACTCCGTTATGCCTTTGAACGACCACGTTGGCCCAGTCACTTTACTTGTTCTTTCTTTGATTAGCGCCACGTGTTCTCTTCCAGCTTCAGCCACGTGTCCTTTACTGTACTGTCACGACTTTCCGCCTTCTACGCCTCCCCTATAAATAGCATCACCTCTCTCACTTTTACTGAACAATTTTTTACTTCTCTCTAACTGTGTGGACTATCCTCGCTATTCAAATCTTTCAGGTATATTCTTTTTTGCTTTTGTTGATACCTCCCGGACCTTCCACGAAACTATGGCAGATGATGATCAGGTCGGTCCTTCCGGATTCCTTCCAAAATTTGATGTGCCCAAGTATACATCCAACCTCTCGGATACATATGTTGCCAACATGGCTGCCACGTATGGTATTTCGAGGAGTTTGTGCCCTCGCGCGCCTCCGGATGATATGACCATGGATCAGCTTCCTTCCGACTGTATAGGTTTATATGAACAATTCTTCAAATTCTCTATGCTTAGGATCGCCTTCTCATCCTTCCTTTTAGTCATTCAAATTCTTTGGTGTACATCTTTCTCAAATGGTTCCACTTGGAGTGAATAGGGTTATCACTTTTGAAGTTTATTGCCGGAATCTTTCGATTGAACCCACTGTTACTCTTTTCCGTCTTTACTACAAACTTAGTAGGCAAGGTCACTGGTTCTCCTTTGAGAAACGATCTGGAAAGAATGCCCGTAAACAGATTTTTCATGACATGCTAACTTGTATGAAGAATTGGAAATGGGAGTTCTTCTTAATAGACCGAAGAGCGACTCCAGATTATATGCCTTGGAGGCATGCGGATTCCGAGATACGCGATGTCATACCAAAGGATGGGTTTAGGGAACAAGATGGTCGCTCCTTGGAGGAAGGTGTGGTAGATTTGGTTAATATTCCTGAAGGGCTTCTTTACCTTGCTGGCCTATCTCCTACTTGGGAGTTTCCGGATCATCTGTCTGGTTTCACGGATGCATAAGGGAATGGTATTTAACTTCCTCGGATCCTTTACTTTATTCTTTCGTTCGGAGTATTTTTGCACATATGTTCCTCTTTTCCCTTATGTCTTAGTTGTAAGATTACTCCTTTCTTTTTTATTTGCAGGTATTACTATGTCTCGCTATCTTCGATTCTCTGTTACTTCCGGGGCGAAGATTGTCAAGGAAGACCCTATTACAGATGCCTATCGCGTCAGTCCCCACATTACCAAAGCTCTTAAAGCTGGTGGAAAACTTAGCTCTCCTACTCCCGCACAGATAGCTTCCGAGAATGAAAGTGAAGCGGTCATTGCCAATCGCGAGAAGAAGAAAAAAGCTGCCAAGGAGAAAAAGAACAAGGGGGTCGCCGCAACTTCCGAGAAGCGTATAGAAAAAAAGAAAAGTAAGGAGCCGGCTACTTCTTCCGAACAACCCAAAGAAAAAAAGAAGAAAGGTGACAAGACAGGTAGTAGTTTGCTCAAAAACATAAAGAGAATGGCCGTTGAGAGGCCTGACACTTCCTCCCATCCTCAAAAGAAAAGAGCTCGTGTTGGTGAGACGGATGAGGCTGAGGATGGGGGATCCGAATCATATGTGGGGATTCTAATCCTACCCCAATTAGGTCTGTTGATCCGAACCTTACCTCTGCCGATCTCCACGATGATTCTCCCACTCACCTTGATATTGATCATTCGAAAGAGAAGCCATCATTTGATACAAATGCTAGTGGTAACCATTGGTCTTTCTTCCCCCTCCGGAGAAGATGATAAGTTGGAAGATCAAGATGTACGGATGAAAGAATTCCGTCTCCCGTTTCTCCTCCTTTCAAAACTACTTATACCGAGGGGACTGGACCCCGAGGTGTTTTCTCCTCGGATAATGAGGAAACACCTAAACAAAGGATCGGGAAAAGGGAAGCTGATCCGAATCACTTTACCTCCAATAGTAAGTTTTTTTTGTTAGCCTACTTGTCATTTTTCCCATTCTTATATTGTCTATGATCTAAAGAGGCTTTCTTCGCCGATGAAGGTTTTTCTGGTCCCGATGACCTTTATGTTCCGGACTGGTTAATCAGTACTAACAGCCGGATGGAGACCCCTGAGTAATGTAAAGACTTGATGGTGCACTTGGTTCCTCCAGCCATGCAAAAAGAGCTCAGCTCCTATCCTCCTTCAGTTGCTTTTAGTAGATGTTGGGTTACGCTTGCTCGGAGTATATTCGGTATTGTGGACTTCTTGTAAAGGCTCGAAAAGGAGTATAATGATCATGATGCTCTTGTTGAGACACATGAGAAGTTCTGATCTATTCTTGAGGCTTCGAACAAAAATTGTCCGCTCATCTTGGGATTAATGCCGAACTTGCCTCTCGCTTGAATAACCCCGAGAAAACCTGTGCCTCTAAAAGATTCCGAGATAGCTGCTGCTAATCGCAAAAAATGGGAGTTGTTCGAGAAGCTGAAGGGGCGTGATATCCGAATTGCTGATTTGTAAGCTACCCTAGCTCTTCGTAAGGCTGAATTAAAGAGTTATGCGGGTAAAACCGAGGAATAGAAGGGTGAAAGAGAGGAGCTAAAAAGCAAACTCAATACTTCCAAGTGGCTCACTATGAAGCTATCAAGACCTTGCCACCCTCCGTGGTTTCCAAATTCTTGAAAAGTCGCGAGCATCAATCCAGGATCACTGATTGCTTCAACATGGCAATTAGGCCGGATGGGCTTTGGGGTTGAGAGTGTGGAGGAGTGAGGAAGAAATGATAGAAGTTTTCTCGACGACCGAGGGTTTCGACCCTTACTGTGATAAAAAGATGAATGCTATGGTTAATAGTCTTCCGGAAGCACAATATCCGTACATCCAAGAGATTGTTTCTAATTTTTACGTGCCCATCAACAAACTTATGGAGATCGAGCCTGCGCCTGAACCAGAACCAACTTTGAGCCGAATGAGGATGTTGTGAATGATCAAAGTGTGTCTAAGTCCAGTGCTGGTGATGATGTTTAGTTTGTAAACTCTTTTCCGCTTATTTGAACATTTTCTTTTTTGGACGTGTAATAATTTCATTTTGGATGTATTACTGTATGACATGTTTTCTAATGTTAAATTTGTCTTGGTTATTCGGATGTTTGTTTTCAATACTGTGTTTTTTCGGATCTTGTAAGGTTACTTGAAGTTGTTGCATAATTGTTAAATTATTTATTTTTCCTTTGTAGAAAACATACAAAACTTATTCGTGGCTAATCGTTCTTCTCTTAACGAGAGGAAAAAGACCTTAAAATTCAATGTGGGGTTTTTTGTCGAATGGGAAATATCTTATTACTTCTTCGTCGTCCTTCCCTTGCCGAAGGGATAGAGGACATTAAATTTTAATGCAAATTTTTCTTCGCCGAATGGGAAATATCTTATTATTTATTCGCCGTCTTTCCCTTGCCAAAGGGAGAGAGGACATCAAATTTTAATGTAAAATTTTCTTCGCCGAATCTTATTACTTATTCTTTGTCCTTCCCTTGCTGAAGGGAGAGAGGACATTAAATTTTAATGCAAATTTGCAAAGTGCATTCCCCTCATAACTGGGGAGAGGAAGCTTTTTCATTAATAAATAAAGGGTAATCTTTCCCTTCCGGAGGTAGTGAAGGTTGATACATCACATGAAAAATAAAAGAAAAACTATACTTTTCCCTTTCCGAATGGAGAGAAAGTCGATACGTCATATGAAAATGAAAAGAGACCATTTAGACTTTTCCCTTGTCGAAGGGAGAGAAATCCAGTACATCATACTTAATATTCAAAAATTACAAATAGCACTTTCGGAGGTTCATTGCATGCCACATTCGAGGTACTTCTTTGTCTCTCATGGTGAGGAGCTTGTATGAGCCATTATGGTATGCTTCTTTGATGCGATATGGTCCCTCCCAAGTGGGAGCCAGTTTTCCTTCCTTCTCGACTCTACTTGCCTAGTTCTTTCGGAACACAAAATCTCCTGGACGGAATGTCATGGGCCAGACTCTCTTGTTATAGTATTGTTCTACTTTCGTTTTGTACCTTGCCTCTCGAATGGCTGCCGCTTCCCTTTTCTCCTGGAGTAAATTTAAATAGAGACAAAGAGCGTCGTCATTTTCCTTCTCACTTATCATCATGGTCCTATATGTGGGCATTCCTATCTCGGCTGGTATGACAGCCTCCGAACCGTATGTCAAGATAAATGGTATCTCCCCATTGCTTTGTTTGAATGATCTCTGATGTGCCCATAACACATGGGGTAATTTGTTAACCTTAAAATATTGAGTCGAACAAGAATGAGTCGGTCATAGGAACGTTGTAATTATTAGTAGGTTAGTCGAATTATACGGGTTGATGGCTAGCTTAAAAGGCCTCTTTCAAGGTACTAAACATTTATTCAAGCCCGGCCCATCAAACAATATAGCCCATGATGCTACATGTAAGATTGACTATATATACCTCTCCTATCATGTTAGGAGAGGGTTGGTTGTTCATTTTTCTTAATCTAGTCTTTCTTTAATTTCACATTCTCTCTACTTTCTCTCTCTAACTTTATCTCTTTTCTTCCTATTTTCTTACTTATTTCTTATAATCCATCCATGGTGAAGTGATATTTATGGGTACAACAATTGGTATCATTCGTCACGGGATAGATTAGTGATACTTTGTGGTTCTATTAAAAAATTTCATGGGTTTTTAATTAATAAAACACCACACGATTTTTTTTAGGTTTTGATTTGAAAAAGTTTTATACTTTCTAGTTTATTTCATCTTGAATAAGCTAGAAGTACAAGAAAAACCTTGATTTTCATTCATAATCATCATCTTTTAAAGGTTTTTTAATCAAAAATTAGTTTTGTACTATTTTCTTGATTTAAAACTTTTCGGCTTCAAAATAAAAAAGGTTACATTTTTATGGTCCATGTGATGCTCTAAATCGAGGAAGTACATGTCGTTTGTCAGAAAACCTTGAAATCGTTACTTTTATCGAGATTGTTGCCTAGTTGCTATTTTCGGAGTTTTTTGAAATTATTTCGAAATGGGAAAACCCTAGATATAATGAAATGTTAAAAAACCTAGATATTCCGAAATGGTAAAAACCCTAGATATTTCGAAATGGTAAACTGAAAAATATTCTGAGATTGTGAAAAGAAAAAATATTCCGAGATCGTGCATTTTTCAATATTCCGAGATCGTGCATTCTTCAATATTCCGAGATCGTGTATTTTTCAATATTCCGAGATCGTGCATTTTTCAATATTCAAAGATCGTACATTTTTCAATATTCCGAGATCGTGCATTTTTCAATATTCCGAGATCGTGAAGAAATCATTATTCCAAAATCGTGAAGAAACCAATATTCCGAGATCGTGAGGAAACCAATATTCCGAGATCAATACTAAGCAATATTTCGAGATCATGAGTTTGCCAAATTTTTGTTCCACTTATTTCTAGACTTAGCCACCATCTAGACTAGTTTCATTGCATAGTTTACCAAAAAAAAAGTTAAAATTTTTGGGTCAAGTTTGTTCAAGTTTTTTCCACACTAGTTTTAGGCTATTTCTACTTCAATTTCAAAATTTGGAAATTATAAAATTTTTAGGTATAAAATTATATCGAACTGAAGAATTTGTTGTCGGACTGAGAAAAAAATTAGAATTTTCAAAATTTTAACCACAACTTAATCACAACCATCTACTTAAGATCCGAATTCACTTCATCATTTCAGAGATTATCGAGATGGACTCTACTACAGAATATCGTGTGACGAATAACAACATAACGATGGCGGGTAACAAAGAAAGACCACCAATGCTTGTGTCTGGGAGATATGCATAATGGCAATCATGTTTACTTCGGTATCTTGATACAAGACCAAATGGTGATGTTCTACGACGTTGCATCAATGAAGGTCTGTATACTCTCACTTCAATTACCATTCCTGCAACACCAGCAACCGACACTACGCCACGTGTCGAAGAGCACATTCGTACTAAAACATATGAGAATACTACAAGTGAGAATCATGCTTGGATTGATGCAGAAAAGGAAGCAATCTATATGATTCTAAGTGGAATTGGGGATGATATTTACTCAACGATTGATGCATGTTTTTCTGCAAAAGAAATGTGAATGGTTATTGAACGCTTGCAACAAGGAGAATCACTCAACAAGCAAGATGTGAAAACAAATCTGTTTTGGAAATTTGGCAAGTTAACTTCATTGGATGGGGAATCAATTGATTCATATTACTCCAGATTCTACAAAATCATGAATGACATGACACGAAACAACTTGGAAGTCTCCACCATGCAAGTCGATGTTCAATTCCTACAGCAACTTCAACCAGAGTGGACACGATTTGTCACTTTGGTGAAACAATAGAAACTGTTAGACGAGGTCACTTATCACACGCTCTTTGGCATTTTGAAACAATTTCAGAATAAGGCAAATGAACTTCGAGTTGAATGGGTAGCAAAGACTGCTAATCCACTTGCTTTGGTGTCTACCACTCAACATTACCAAGATCATCGCTCTCGTGCTCCAAAGTCCTACTCTATTCAATCATCATCACCAACATACTCCATAGCATCCAAGACATCTGCTCCCACAAGATCAAGAGGCAAAGAGCCTAGAGCACCATCACCACCATCTGAGCACTCATCCGAAGAAGACAGTGATAAAGAACAAGCTCAGAAGGATAGGGAAATGAATCAACAAATTGCATTCATTATGAAGTACTACAAGAAGATTTACAAACCCACCAACAACAACCTCAGAACTTCATCTAACACACGAAACATATATGTTGAGAGCCCTCCAAGGTATGATCCACGTAGGCGTGGTGAGAGTCCTTCAAGGTATGATCGACGCAATATAACACGTGTTGTGTGATACCCAAAACCCGAGGTCATTATTTAACCCTAATTTACGTATATTTTTGAAATTTTTAAGAAATTTTGTTGGTAATATGTTTGAAGGTTTGAGTTGAAACCAATGTTTGAGGTCGTGTATTTTACGTTTGATGATTTAGAAGAAACGATAATGATTGCGATACCGACAGATGCCCAAAAATTTATCTTTTATCATCGATTGATCGATATTTGAATTTTTCGAAGTTGTTATTTTATTTACGTGTTAAGTCGAGTCGGAACCATTTCACTTCATTTTGTGTGCGTTTAAAGCTTTGAAAAGTATTTTTAGGTAGCCGGGACGAACCCCGACTCCCACAAAAATTCAAAATACGTCATTTAGCTAAAATCTCGCTCTTTATTATTACTTTTACCACAATGGCCAAAAGATAGTTAAAATGGCAAGAATTACCCTTACCTTGGTATAAAAGAGATGCAAACACACATACTCTTCATTTCTCACATTCAAAATTTTTGAAAACCCTCTCTCTCTCTCTCTTGAATCCGCCGACCACCACCACCCTAAAAGCACCACCACCAAAACTTTTCTTGTGTTTTGGAAGAAAATAAACAAAGTCCCATCTCTAATTTATTCTTTTGAGTGTTTTGAATCCATAAAAACACACATGCACCATCTTTAATTTTTCCAAAAATTATTTTCATAATTAAGTGGGTTTTGATCTAAAAAGCTTATGTACATGATTTAGTAATTTGTTTATGAACAAGGGAAACTAATTAAACAAGAAAGGGGAAAAATATTTTTGGGTGCTTTGATACTACATACCCCACGGCCAAAGGGGGGGGGGGGGTGTTTGGTTTTGTTGATTTTGAACTAATTTTCTTGTGGGTTTATGTTTATGTTGATGTTAACATCCTTTTAAAATTAATTAATCATATTACAAGTATGATTTATGAAATGTGTTTTCTTAATGATTGTTCATACAAGTGATTAAGTGTGTTAGGAATGAGTTAATATGTTTGATTAGTGTTATAATGGGTTTAGGTGTTGATAAAAATAATTGAAAAGATGATTTAGTATGATTTTTAAAATAGTATTTTAGACCAGATTGTTTAAAGGGATTTTTCGTGGTCTTAAGCCTAAGGCAAGATTGAAACTATAGTATATAGTTGTAGAGCTTTTTTCAAACTTCTATTTGGTATAAGATAGACCTTCTAACTCAAAACTAGGTAGAAGTTACACTAGTTTGATTTTTCGTGTACCGGAGGCGAGTATCGACACAATCCAAATTTGTGTTCGGTATTAGGTCAAATCTCGGGGACTATAATTGGAGTTTTAAAAATGTTTGAGGGCTGTTTTAGGCTCTAAACCTGGAGTCTCGAGTCTATTTTCAAACTTAGGAGTCAGATTTACAAATGTTATTGGTTAAGTGAGTCAAAATGGTTTTACAATGCAAGGGTAAAAATCTGCCCGGTTTTTCAAGTTTGGAAATGTGTTGGGCAGCGTGAATTATAAGTGAAATCTTTTTATAAATGTTTTTGAGTGCTTTCTACATGATGTAAGTGAGACCTCCAGCGAGTTTCATGAAAATTCGTATGTTTAAGTATGGGAATTCAGTCCGTACATTTGGTATGTACCGGCATAATTGTTTTAAGAGTATTAGTTCTAATAAGATAGAAAAATGTGAATGACTAGTAAATATCACTTGTGTATATTTTTGGTGTGAGTTTGATGAAGTTTTGAGTAAAATTATTTATTTATATTAAGTACAAGTCGGTACTTGAATGTATTGATTCATTTCGCGTTTTGTTCGTTAGGTGTTGTCTTTGATTTTCCCGGGCATCCTCATCGTCGGTGATTGTCGTTGCTACTACTACTACTACTTAAGGTGAGTGTATAGCCTCTCTTTCTATTGTTTTAACTGATTTTACCCGAGAGGGGGATACATGCTATTTAAATAAAAATGAACATGAGTCGTGAATGATTATTGGACCCGAATGATGCCTTAAATTATGTTAAGTACCTAGTTGCTAAAAGGCCCTAAATTCATGAACCGTTAACTATTGTCTAATCCTTGTGTAGGTTGGAAATAGCCGCTTGAATAATTGATAGATCTATTGAGTTGATGACCCTATCTGAGATGAGAGCTAGTAAGTTGAGTACCCTCTGCGAACGGATAACTTGTGTTAAGAAAAAAGTATATTTTGCAACGAATACCTAAGAGGGGCAATGGTTTCACTTAAATCACACCGGAAAATTGGCGCGGGTGATTAGTTTATGGGGTCGGTGTCATGAGCTTAAACATAATTAATTAGCTTTTGCTATAACGAGAAATTCCTGAATAATAGTTTGTAATGATCAACATTCTGTTTAATAATCGTGAATGATTTTATACTTATGTTCAAACTGTGAGTTATAAACCTATAGATTTCGCTCAACATTATTTGTTGACGATTTTAAGCATGTGTTTCAGGTAATCGAGGCTGAGTGTGGCGGAGCATGCAAAGGAATGTTGTTGTGGCTTTTGGGCAGTCTAAATGGAATTTCCTCCCTTGTCTTATAAACAATTTATGCTCTATTATGTCTTGTTGAACAAAATAGTTTTCGTGGTTATGATATTTGGGGGCCCAATACGCTACTATGTTAAAACTTTTGGGTGGAAACATTTAGACATGTTGTTGTAACTTTATTATGTAAATCTTGTTCAATTTAAAACGTCTCTTTTGAGTCGTTCGATGTGGCTTGTGTGATGATTCTTTGCCTAGCATCCAAATGTGGTATTCCGATGCGTAGTAAATTTGGGGGTGTTAGAGATTGGTAAACTCAACCACAAGTTATATAGAACTAGGTTGATTTTGAAAAAGTCCTAACCTATAACTTTGGTGTCGTAAATGTTTTCCAAGAGCACACAACTATTCTGCATGGCTCCGGTAAGATTTCTTTTAGCGTTATTTTATAATTAGATGTATCCCTTGAAACTGACACGATTTCCCGAGTATTTATTAAGTAAATACTATGGTATTATATTAAGATATTGTTAATGTACGTTGAGTACTTGACATCATAATTTTTGCATTGCATTTGCATGGCTATAATATTGTTGCATTATATTGGCATACGTACTACATTTTCATTGCATGTGCATGCATGTATATATAATTTTTGAATAATGACCTTATATACCCTCGAACTTTCTGTATTTGCAGAAATGGCCGAAGTACCATCGTATGGAAATGGAGACGAGTACGTTGTGGGAGTTGAGGGAGGACCTAATGCCCCAAAACCGCAAGGTGACAATGGTTGGATAGAACCGAAAGGAGAAGTGAACGAGGTTGCGAGGAATGGCGATGACAGTGATGTGGATAATTTTAGTAGGAGTGACGATAGCGATGAGGAACCCGAGGAGGAGGATCCCGTGGATGATGGAAATCCTGCAAATGTTGTTGGTCAGACTAAGCCTGATGTGGTGCAACCTAATAGATCATCGACGGGACCCGACGTGCCACCGACTGGTTGTTACGATCAGCGACATGTTCGTTCTACCATGCCCACATGTGAAGCTTACTTGAGTGGTTTACCAAGAGTCGCTCGTACCAGTGATGACTTTCATGTAGAATTCAGTGCTGCAGCTAGTGCACGTTCTCTCCGTGAGAACATTGCTAGGGTTATTTTCCCAGGCCAAGAAACTATGATAACACTTTTCATTTCTTGAGAAAGTTTGATAGATTGATGCATGAAAGGTATGTGGTGGAAACAAGGGTGGTTAGACGATTTGAGGAGAATGAAAGAGCATTTCAAAGGTTTATATCTGGTGTGATGAGTACTGATCGTGCTAGGGATCGTGAAAGGGTGGAGTTGGAAAACTTGAAGGTGATAGTGGGGAAATTGTGTGCTGAGTTTGAGGAAATCAAGGAAGATCGTGTTAGGTATGATCGTCTGTGAAGTTGGGAAGCACGTGTGAGACCGTTCTTAATAGACGCATGGAAATTCAGGAGTAACCCTAAATATGCGGACACGCATTTTATGACTCAACCACCAGAGGTGGGCGAGTATATCACTTTTGAAGAAAAGTTGTATTTTGCCAAGAACAAGCTTCCATCGGGTAAAGGATCGACATCGAGAGACAAAGGGAAAGTGGAAGAGGAATCTACTTCCAAAGGCGAGGGGAAGATTGACGAGAGTGATGAAGAGCCCGAGGAGGATAGTGATGATGAAGACGAGCCGCCACCCAAGAAGTCATATGGATCACCACGTGATTAGTTCCTAGTATATCATGTTATTTTCCTCGTTTTAATCGAACTTATTTAGACTTTTGTACTATGGTATTGTGATGAACCTTAATATCTTTTGGGTTACTTGGTGGATGATTGTAGTGACATGCCTTGTCAATGCAATCTTCATTTGCCTTTCATGATCGATGACATGTATTTATTATCTCTTTTGTGATTTGGTTGTTGAATACTTGTAGCCTTTGTTGATTGTGCTTGTTGTATTTATATTATGTCTTGATAAAGAAATCCTCCTTGATCTTGATGTGTATACTTACCCTGTTTTCTTTGGTTGTGATAACAGAATATGTCTCAAAAGTTGACAGTTGTTCGTGTGAATACCATGATTGAAGAAGCGATAGCTAATGCGCTTGAGGCAGATCGTGCCGCTGGAGGTCAAGGACAAGCTGGAAATGCTGGTGGACCACAAGCTCCTAGAGAGTGTTCTTATGCCAATTTTATGGAATGCGGGCCTACACAGTTTTGTGGTACTAGAGGAGCGTTGTAACTTCTTCGTTAGGTGGAAAAAATAGAAAGTACATTTGAAATCAGTGGGTGTTCTGAGGCAAACAAGGTGAAGTTTGCAGCTGCTACTTTTCAAGATGATGCGCTGAGTTGGTGGAACAATAAAGTGTCTACCGTTGGGCTTGTAGTGGCTAATGGAAGAACTTGGGCTGCTACAAAGGAATTATTGACTAAGAAGTTTTGTCTTGAAGAATAAGTGGGTCAATTGGAAGATGAATTGAGGCATTTGCTGTTGAGAAATAATGACATCATTGCTTATACCAGGAGATCCAATGAGTTGAGCTTGTTGTGCCCTGATGCTTTTGCGGATGACCGCAAGAAAATGAAACAATATATCAAAGGACTTTCAAGCAACATCAAGGGTGAGACTACTTCGTCAAATCCTAGATCTTTCGATGAAGCTGTCCAGATGGCTCACGCTTTAATGGACATTAAGGTGAAAGACAAGAAAGACAGTGTGGCTGAAGGGAACAAGAGAAAGTGGGAGTCTGCCCAATCCAATCAATCACAAGGTCACAATCGTGGGAGTTATCGTAATAACACTTCGGATCAAACCAAAATCAGCAGTTCAACCAGAGAAGGAATGATGGGATGCGTGCTGCCACTGTGCCTAGAGGAAATAAAGTCAATCCCAAGTGTGGCCGATGTAGTTTGTATCATGTGGGAAACTGTCCTCCTGCTTGTAAAAAATGTGGAAAGACTGGACATAAGGCTTTGGAGTGTCGGACGAGAGGTGTGGCTACGGGAGAAAATGACACTATAGTTATGGTTTGCTTTGGTTGTGGTGAGAGAGGCAAGGTAATTGTCCAAAGGCTGGGAATAGACAAAGAGGAAACACCGCCGCTCCAGCTTACGTGGTGGGGACTACAGACAAGCCTTAAGGTCCGAACGTGGTAACCGGTACATTCTTACTTGATGCTCGTTATCCTAGCGTATTGTTTGATTCTGGATCGGATAGAAGCTTTGTACACGTGAAATTCAGTCGCCTTATCAATAGAGAACCGGTATGGTTAACAACTAACTATAATGTGGAATTGGCCGATGGAAAGATTGTTAGCACTAACTCTATACTGAAAGGGTGTTCCTTGAATTTAGGGAACTATGTGTTTGATATTGATTTGATGCCTATAGAGCTAGGATCGTTTGACGTGATTATTGGGATGGATTGGTTGGTTTCGCATGGTGCGGTGATTGTTTGCGGTGAGAGGTTAGTTCATATTCTGTGAGAACTCGTATTTTTCTTGGTAATTAAATTATTCTTTTATTCGTACTTCTTGATTTTACAATGTTTTACTTGTTCCTCTTTACTTTTTCATATGTAAATTCTGAGATATCGAGAATTTTAATTAAATTATATTTTAATTATGATTCTGATCATTAATAATATATTATTCAGAATTATAAAAAAAAATATTTTATTTTTCCATATTTATTTACTGTGGTAACCCGAAATTTAAAATCAACATTAGATCGAACTCTAATCATATTTCTAATATTCGGTTCAACATTTAGTACCCGACTTTTATTTGTCATGTCCGTTCTACGAATAATATTTCATTTTTGACTAGCTGATAAGGTTATAGCTTTAACGTATCGAATAGATGTCAATTGTTATTTAACGGCAAGGTTTACATCCGTCATCGACCGTAAATATCCTCGTTATGACATAGAAATATTTTTCTTGTCATTATTTTAATTGTTCGTTTTACGAATACTCTTCGTAAATTTATGATAAAGCTTTAAGTGTCATTCGTTTATATGACACGTTGACGTTTATTAAATAACAAGCCCTCATTTATATATCAAAATATAAATGTTCTCCGAATGTCGACGTATTTATTTTGTATTGAGCGTTTATTTTTCGTGCTCTAGGCGTAACTTTTAAATCGCGTAACTTTTAAAATATCGGGCATCGATAATACCCGCTTATCCAAAATTTAACAAAAGAAAATACTAATTCTCGATTTCATAGATTATTATTAGCATGTATACCATATAAAACAAACAGAGAGAAATGAAAGGCGGCAATTTTGTTTTGTATGTAGTGGTACACGTCCTAAATTAGAAACACGTATACACCAATAGACACGTTAATATCTATCTTGGTGCCAATTTACCTTGAATATCTTATGGTTTGTAAACATAAAAGAGTTCTATTTCGTTTTTGCTTGTGGTATTCTTTCACAAATATCAACAGTTTCTTTGATCATAAAAATTAGAACTTTATGTTTCGGTATGTGATTTGATATTTGCAAACGTGGTTTATTCGATCCGTTCATGTTCACGATAGTTTCTCGCTCGTTCGTTGGAGTTCCGAGTTCGTGTTGAGTTCGGTTTCGGTTTTTATACTCGTGCAACGCGACTTCGAATTACTCTTATCTCGACATGGAGCAAAGGTATTACTTGATATCGATCTAAATATTACACTTTGCTATTGGTTTTATAGTTCTGATGATATATATTTAAAACAAAGAACGATGGATTGCAAATTCCAAATGATTTATACTAAGAATGAAGAAGTGCACTTGATGTCATTTTCATGCATTTCAAATGCATATTACATATTTGGTCCTTCATTTATAAAGCAAACTACAAATGAATATTATAGAATTTTAAAGTAACCCATTTGGCCCTTGTTAATTTTATACTTTTCAAAATTGGTTCTAAGATTATAATTTTGTTATTTTATTTATAAAGTAACTGTATTTATAAAGACGGTTTCACTTTTGAACGTTGTCGTTATATTTCTAAGACGCGCCATCATTATTTTAGGTCACCATTAGAAGCTTGTGGTTTCTCAGCTTATCTTATTTCATCGTTTCACTTCCATCACTATTATCTTGATCATTATCCTCGTTTGATATCGCTATCGCTAAGGTGAGTTCATAGCCCCTTTTTACTACTTATACATTGTTTCTAAACGCGGGGTGAGATTTTACATGGTGGAACACATTCATTTAAAACTGTATGCTATCCAGAACTTGTATGATATCCAGAACTTGTATGCTATCCCGATTTTGTATGCTTTCCAGAACTTGTATGCTTTCCAAAACAAATTACCATTATTATTGCTTTTAGTTTCCATAGCCACTAAGTTTCCCTACCAATCCCCGTCCCGTATTACCTTGACGCATTACATTTGTTTATACTTGAGTATTCAGGCTGAATACTCACTAGGGGAACTTACCTTTTGTTAAGCTTCAGTGTCATGAGCTAAATAGCAATAATAATGGTTTCGGACTATGGTTGACGTATATAACCAATTTAACACCCCCAAATTTACACACAGCGGAATATATCTTTGGGTGCTAAACAATGGTACAACAACACATAATTTATAAAGAACGACTCGAAAAGAGACGTTTTAAATTTACGCCTTCCTAAAACATTTATCAGAGTAGCGTAGTCCCAAGACATCGTAACCAAAGTACAACTAAAACAAAAGATTTATATTGTTTTAAGCAAAGGAACGATAAATAATCAAAGAGTTTGAACAACAAAAGCAGTGCACAATTTCAATCTCGTGACCACCAAGCTTCCACTTCTTGATTACCTGAAATACATGTGAGAAAAACGATCAGCAAAAATGCCGAGTGAAATCTATAGGTTTATGTAATCATTTTGAACACAAGCAAAGATTATAATTTAGTGGCATATTCGAAGGCAACAAGCATAGAATAATATTTTGCATCAACAATGTATATAGCATAAATTGCATTAAGCTCATGTAACCGAACCCTTAGACACTCCCATATCAGTCTAATAAGACGAGAGATTTATTAGTTGTCGTTACCTCCAGATTATTGGTACATTGTTGTATACCTGACTTCTCAATACAATATGTCCGTACAGTGGGCGTCCAGGCCTAAGCATCGAGGGACATCACCCACAAACCGAACCGAGGCGGCTTCCCTCATAGATCTATTAATTGTACCAGCGGCTAGCCCATCATAAGCTAGTTAACGGTCCACAATTGAGGCTTTAACAATGGCAATTTACTTAATGCAATTTAAGGCAACCACGGGTCCATTCATATAGGGACAAGCAATACCATAAAAATCTTGTGTTCTATGTTTATAAAAACATGTATTCCCCCTCGTGGGTTAAAAATCATTTAACAACTAGTATAAAGCGAGGCTATAGACTCACCTTAGCCAATAGTGGTAATGAGACGATTGCCGACGATTAGTGATGCCCGTTTAAACACGAAAACCGCAGCCTATCAAATAAGGCGCGCTCGTTAATAATCGACTCAAGTATAAATTATACTTAAATAATACAAAACTCAAAATTTACAAAACCAAGACAACTCGAAAGATTAACAAGCAAGTGATACTATTATATCTTTCTATATGTACTAGTTTTCCAAACTAACACCTCCGATATTGATCCATCTCAAGATGCCAAATCAACACGGGTCTAGTACCCAACACGGGTATTCAATATCAGAATATACATTCAAGCCTAACACTTATAACCTTCGGGAATTTCAGAAGCTAATTGGTTAGCATCTCGCCTCAAACTATGACGCGAGGTTAAGTACCTCCCAAAAATACTCAGTCGGTACTTACCAAAAGTACACGCTGATTTACCATACTTAAACAACTCCGTTTTTGACGAAACTTGGTGAAAATCTCACTTATAATCTGTATAAGACTCAGTTAAAAATTCATTCAAAAATAATACTTCTAAGACATTCTGCCCGACACACCTTCGTGTTATAAAAACCGGACAGTTTTACGCCTTTGACTTGTAAAACCATTTTGACTTCTCTAAACAACTCCACTTACAAAACTGACACTCGGGTAATAGACTCATGACCTGAGGTTTAGAAACTTACAACAGCATTTGAATATTTTCAAAACTCATTCTATAGTCCCCGAGATTCGATCCAAATATCGACAACAACTATATATTATGCCGATACTCGTCTCTCGGTACACGAATAAACAAACTATCATAACTTCTCGCTTGTTTGGAGATAGAAGCTCTACTTTATATCAAATCGAAGCTAACGAAATTCTATACAACCCTACCCTATTAGTTAAACAATTATCAAACAATAAGATACCCAAAAACAGCCTTTTATACACTGATCTAGTTCACCTACTAAAATTTCCCACAAAATCATGTTTTTGATCAATTCTAACCTTTTTTCTCATGATCCTACACCTCTATTATCAACATATGATCATCCTCTCACTTGTAATAATCATAAAAATAAAAACCAAAATCAAAAATAAAATTTCTTTACAAAAATAACATGATTATCACTAGATAATCATATGCAACATCATCTAACCATCATACCACCCTAGTTCTTAACAAAAAATAAAACCTCATGCATGTTGATAAAATTGGTATCATTGGAATCACCTTGAAATTTTATGGTGTGGACTTGTTTTAGATTTGGCTAGATCATAATATAAATCAAGAAAAATTAAGGGTTTAGGGGTGGTGTAAGTCTCGGCTAGAAAGAAAGAAAGAAGAGAGGTGGTTTTGATTTTGTAAACTTGTAACTATGTGTAAAAAGTAGGTGGAAAAGGTTTATATATGGTGGGTAGAGGGCTAGTTTTGCCAATCTTGCATAGTTTTGGACCAAGATGTAAATATTAGTTAAAAAGCGGGAAATGACTAATAGTAAATTTTGAAAATATTTACGGGTCTCGGGTTTCATAAAAATACTTTTCAAAATTTAAAACGCACACAAAATATGATATATTATAGTCCCGGTACGACTTAATACGCAATTAAAAATGATATCGTCAAAAATATTAAATATCGAAACCATCGATAATAAAACATAAAATTTGGGCATCCGTCGGTATCGCGATCACTAGTAGTCCTCGTTACTCGTCTAGATATAATAATAGATGTTCAATATCGGGTTCAACTTAAACCTTTAATCATAATAGTATTTAACGTTATAAAATACTTCAAAAATATTTGAAAAATATAATTAAATTATGACCTTATTTTTGCGGGTTTTACAACCATTTTCCCTATTACTTGTTTTACAAATGAATGCTTGTGTTCCACAACTTTACTACTAAACCTATGAATATCACTAAACGTTGTGTTGACATGTTACATGTTTAATCTCAGGTAATAATACTTAGTTTTGATTGGATGGGAGCCCACGGGATATTTTCGCAGCTTGGAGATTTATGTGTTATACTTCTACTTTGGTTTTGGTCAAAGCTGTCAGAAGTTTATCATATATTCTTGATAGCGATATGTTATAAAACCATGTTAAAATAATATATTTTTCTGCTTATAAAACTCTGGGACCTTTAAGTTAAAAACTCTGATCTTTTATGATGCAATGTAAATGTTTTATTACGTCAATTTTGTGTCAACTGTATTTTATTGATTTTTGTACCATGACGTGGCGCCCCCATGCTGCCTACGTGTTTCCTTGCCTGATTTCGGGGGTCTCACAGATTGGTATCATAGCGATGGGTATAGGGAACTGAGTCATTTTCAAAACTTAGTCTATCACCGAAAGTTCAAATATTTCATGTTTCTAATTGTCAAACATATAATCTGCCATTGCTGTTCGATATCTGCGCGGGTAACTCTCTAATCCTTATTATTTACTTTTAATTATCGTTGTAGTATTTCATCTCTTGATTACATTTTAAAATATTACATTACCCTAATGACGATGATTACTATCTCTTTCCAAATCCTTTGTGTTTCATAAATTATCATTGGATATTACTGTGATTACATCTGCCCTTACTGTATTTCTTGAATTCTTGTTCATGTAAACTTGATCTTGTTACCATGATTTTAATTTGTTATGACGTTACATACTTGTATTCGGAGCGAGTATGCTGCCAAATTTTCATACTCACTTTTCTGAGTACTATTGTTATTTCGTTTATGCGTGATGTGACTGACCTCATATACTCGTTCGTCTTGAACCGCCTGTTTTTCTCGACTCATTCTTTTACATGTTGTGTGTATTCTTCTGATATCATTGTTTGGGATTAAGTAAGTGTTGTGTCCGATGAAACATTATCATTTTACTACTGTGCGTGTTACTTTCATTGTTTAACTCCTTATTTAGATATCCAAATTTTCTTCTGACCATTTGTGATTGGATGTCAAGTCTATAGACCATTGTGTAGCTCAGCATGTCCTCGAAAAAGACTGAAGGACATCGTGTGAGTCACACATCTCGAAGCATTCCTTGAATCAGTATTGAATAATATCGTCGGCTTTCGTAACCTTGATTGACCTTTATGTCACCGTTTACACGACACTCGTATATTGATTAGATATTATTTCATTGACCATTCTACGTTTCGACTTCGAATTTTAACATTCGTTTGTACCTTGGAAACACCATCGTCATCTTGTAATTCATCCTCTATTAGGTAGCGATTGTTTGAAATACAATTCTACTTCTATAAACATGTATCCTCCCTTTTCATTAAATCTCCTCGCTCCGGGAGTGCAAACCGTTAATATTCCATTTCTTTCTCGGTATGTCTTGTGATTTTGAAAAAAAACACGCCTCCAAGAGACCTTCCTACATTGCATCTTGAAATCGAAGACACGAATGTCATGTGCCGTTTTTGATTTCTTAGATTATCGTTGGTATTCATAAACCAATTTTTATACTATGTTTTCCTTATTATGCTTAACTATACAATTTATTGTTTTTCGTCTTTATGGAATCCAAAAGTCATGTGTGTACATAAATTCCGGGTCGTTATTAAGTTTGATTAAATTTCAAGGTATGTCGAAAAATATACTTTCTGCAGAAAAGTTACATGTAATTTAACGATGTCTAGAAAATATTTTTATAAACTTTAGACATAAAAATATATTTCTACTTGTTGAGACGTTCGTTCAGGATATAAAATTCGACCCGTAAATCTTCAAAACGAGTATGTTACGCTCACCTGAAATTGTAAAATTTAAGAACTTAATTATGTGTATTTCAAAAATCTCATTTTGTTGACAGATTTAATGCAAGGGCATTTTCGTCCATTTTTTATCCGTTTCAAGTCTCGAGTAAAACTAGAAAGTTATTCAAAACATCGTTTTACACCCAATTACTTTAGACTTCGAGTCTTAAAAATATCATTTAGCGAGTCAATTGGTCTGGTCAGACCTAAAAGTCAAACTTAAAAGTTAAAGCTGATAGACTTTAAAAATATGGTTTGAGACGTCTTTGAGTTCGTTTGAGCTCGTAAAACTTTAACTAATGATATTTTACAACTAAAAACATTGATTGCTTTTGAAAACGTTTTAAATAGTAACTTTGAGCCCGGTCATCCATATATATATATCCTGAACTATTGGAACCAAGTGATTTGATAAACCGATGATGAACTATATGTTTCGAAAAATGTGTACATATTTATGCGTCACTATTTACGTGTTAAATTCCTAAACTTTCCTAACATAGAAACTTTTCGGAGTAGTTGTACTATTTGAGAACTGATGCCCTACTCTCTTAAAATTATATTTATGTCAAATAAATTACGACATGAGCGCATATGGATTCCTTTCTCTTCTCTTTTATATATGACTTATTTGTCATTCTATTGTCTTTCTTTACTTCTAACGTACCACTGATTTTGGTCGAGGATTGAAATTCTTGTTTCACATCGTTCATTATCATTGTGACACGGTTCTCATGACCACTCCAACTAAACCTTTTGAAACTTTATCTGTAAATATTTCATCGATTGTCTAAGGAACTACTCTTTACTACACTCGTGTAACCCACTCGCTATTTTATAAGATGTCACCATAAAAACCAAAATTATTATTGTTTGCAAATCATTTTACAAAATGTTCTACTTAGGCTTTACAAAATACTTGAATGTTACCCTATAAAATTAATTGACACTAAATTTTACAATGTATTTTCACAAATTGTTCTACCTTGGTCTTATAAAGAATTCTTGTGAAATTATGATTGTTGATTCAAATATCTAGCCGATTTACCTACTTGTGAAAAGTTTCATAAATCATTTTAAATCCTCGTTTACAAATGACGTTATATACATATTTTAATCATATGACATGTAATGTTGATTTGACGAAGCTGAGCATCGCATTGCTAGTCCTAAATTATAGCCTAATCACCTATGCGTAATTTAGAAGAAGCCATGCGAGGCCGAATAGTAGTCACCTTAAATATTTGACCAAGAACCAACTTTTTACTTGTGTTTCGGGAAAAAGTTAAATAAAATAAAGTTTTGAAAACTTTCACATCTTATGCGAGTAGCACCAGTTCGCGACATACACATATGATACCTTATCTTTTCTTCAAAACTAAGTACTTGCCTCAAGCACATATTTCCTTACTCAACGATCTTTGTTTTACCTTTTACCTCATTCTCCTTCGTGATATAATTTTCGTTACCACTCATCTAATTTCTTACCATTGATACCCAGACTTGAAAGTTTCAATGTTTTTATGTTTATTCATTGACCAACATTCTCTATCTATTTTGGTAGACCATCGAAACATCGCTGAATGTGGATAATGATTTTCTTTATCCGTCATGATGTGTGTTAGACTATATCATCTTGAAATTCATTCGTGTGAACCACGTATTGACTTCGCTCTCTCATTACTAATGTTGTTTATTTTGCTGGAATTACTCTGAAGTGACTTCTTAAGAAATTTCTTTGATTCGAAAATTTATGGTGTGGCTTTTCTCTTTCGATCGTGTATCGACCACTGAGAACTTAATAAGCCATTGTTGGTGACACCAACCACACTCTTGAATTAATCTTGCTAAATCTTTTGTTCTTATTGTCCTTAACATCGATGCATCTATTCAATCATGTTCGTAAAAAAAAATTGGTACGAATTACGTTTTAACCCCTCGTGCTATTGCCGTATATTAATTATTGATTATTATTCTTTTCGTACTCGTTTGCTATCTTGTCATCTTTTGAAAACCAGAATATGTCGCATGTTTACCATTTGATGCATTAAACACCTTCTTGGATTTCTAAAAACAAAATTTTTAGATCGTTTTACACATTATATCAAGTGGTTAAATTACCAAAATAACCATTTCAAGTTAAATATCAGATCTATACACCCTCTTTGATAGATTTATAACTAGTGTTTAAAAGGATGGCATGCTTTATCTTTTAAAGTATTTGATTCTATCATACTTTACTTTCAATCTAATGAAATTATCGATTTAATTTATGATTTCTATCAATGATTCTAAATAATTTAAAGTTTTGATTTTTCTCTAATGATAACGATAAACCCGAGTCTTTAACAATAATTTCATACAGTTATCCAAAAGCTCTTAAGCTGATCGAATAATTAACTGAACTGAGTTACTTTTACTTTGAAACCCTTATCAAGAAAATACTTAAGCTGAGTTTGAAAGTAATACCAAATCCTAGACAGATAATTGTGAAAACATGCATTTCAAATGTTCATATCCAATTCATTTTCTCTTGTAATCAGATTGTTACGTTTTAAAATTGTCATGTTTTACAGTTGCGTGATTTGTGATTCCTTGTTGATTAACAACATTGATTCATTTTATCGCATCTTGTCCGTTTAAGCAATTCTTGTGTTCATTCTATCTCTTGATATTTCTCCGTACTGAAAGGTCATTATTTTAATCCAAGGTTAAGAATTTATTCGAAAAGGAGTTAAGAAACTGAAGCATAGTGAATTCTAATTGTTAAGGTACGCCGTGGTGCAGAAATTACCTGGGAATCAATGAATCAGTTCTAAAATAGGTATTCCCATTTGTTCGCATCTTCCTCCGTCTCCAGTTGAACTCTGAGGGACCAGAGTTCCTTTAGGGGGGCCGATTGTGAGAACTCGTATTTTTCTCGGTAATTAAATTATTCTTTTATTCGTACTTATTGATTTTACAATGGTTTACTTGTTCCTCTATATTTTTTCATACGTAAATTCTAAGATCTCGAGAATCTTAATTAAATTATATTTAATTATTTTTCTGATAATTAATAATATATTATTTGGAATTATAAAAAAATATATATTTTTATTTTTTCATATTTATTTACTGTGGCAACCCGAAATTTAAAATCAACATTTAGGCCGAGCTCTAATCTTATTTCTAATATTCGGTTCAACATTTAGTACCCGACTTTTATTTGTCATGTTCGTTCTACGAATAATATTTCATTTTTGATTATCCGATAAGGTTATAGCTTTAACGTATCGAACAGATGTCATTATTTTAATTGTTCGTTTTACGAATATTCTTCGTAAATTTATGATAAAGCTTTAAGTGTCATTCGTTTATATTACACGTTGACGTTTATTAAATAACAAGCCCTCATTTATATATCGAAATATAAATGTTCTCCGACTGTCGACGTTTTTATTTTGTATTGAGCGTTTATTTTTCGTGCTCTAGGCGTAACTTTTAAATCGCGTAACTTTTAAAATATCGGGCATCGATAATACCCGCTTATCCAAAATTTAACAAAAGAAAATACTAATTCTTGATTTCTTGGATTATTATTAGCATGTATACCATATAAAACAAACAGAGAGAAATGAAGGCGACAGTTTTGTTTTGTATGTAGTGGTACACGTCCTAAATTAGAAACACGTATACATCAACCTAATAGACACGTTAATATCCATCTTGGTGCCAATTTACCTTTAATATATTATGGGTTGTAAACATAAAAGAGTTCTATTTCGTTTTTGCTTGTGGTATTCTTTCACAAATATCAACAGTTTCTTTGATCATAAAAATTAGAACTTTATGTTTCGGTATGTGATCTGATATTTGCAAACATGGTTTATTCGATCCGTTCATGTTCAGATAGTTTCTCACTCGTTCGTTGGAGTTCCGAGTTCGTGTTGAGTTCGGTTTCGGTTTTTATACTCGTGCAACGCGACTTCGAATTACTCTTATCTCGACATGGAGCAAAGGTACTACTTGATATCGATCTAAATATTACACTTTGTTATTAGTTTCTGATGATATATATTTAACACAAAGAACGATGGATTTCAAATTCCAAATGATTTATACTTAGAATGAAGAAGTACACTTGACGTCATTTTCATGCATTTCAAATGCATATTACATATTTGGTCCTTCATTTATAAAGTGAACTACAAATGAATATTATAGAATTTTAAAGTAACCCATTTGGCCCTTGTTAATTTTATACTTTTGAAAATTGGTTCTAAGATTATAATTTTGTTATTTTATTTATAAAGTAACTGTCTTTATAAAAACGATGTCACTTTTGAACGTTGTCGTTATATTTCTAAGAAACCATCATTGTTTTAGGTCACCATTAGAAGCTTGTGGTTTCTCGGCTTATCTTATTTCATCGTTTCACTTCTATCACTATTATCTTGATCATTATCCTCGTTTTATATCGCTATCACTAAGGTGAGTTCATAGCCCCTTTTTACTACTTACACATTGTTTCTAAACGCGGGGTGAGATTTTATATGGTGGAACACATTCATTTAAATCTGTATGCCATCCAGAACTTGTATGCTATCCAGAACTTGTATGCTATCCAGATCTTGTATGCTTTCCAGAACTTGTATGATTTCTAGAACAAATTACCATTATTATTATTGCTTTTAGTTTTCATAGCCACTAAGTTTCCCTACCATTTCATGCACCGTTAATTTTCAAGTGTTACCTTTTCTAAGCGCGAATATTGTGGGTGGATCCATCGGGATTGACAATCCCCGTCCCGTATTACCTTGACGCATTACATTTGTTTATACTTGATTATTCAGGCTGAATACTCACTAGGGGAACTTACCTTTTGTTAAGCTTCGGTGTCATGAGCTAAATAGAAATAATAAAGGTTTCGGACTATTGTTGACGTATATAATTTTCCCTATTACTTGCTTTACAAATGAATGCTTGTGTTCCACAACTTTACCGCTAAACCTATGAATATCAGTGAACTTTGTGTTGACATTTTACATGTTTAATCTCAGGTAATAATACTTAGTTTTGATTGGATGGGAGCCCGCAGGATATTTCGCAGCTTAAAGATTTCTGTGTTATATTTCTACTTTGGTTTCGGTAAAAGCTGTCAGAAGTTTATCCTATATTCTTGGTAGCGATATGTTACAAAACCATGTTAAAATAGTATATTTTTCCGCTTATAAAACTCTAGGAACTTTAAGTTAAAAACTCTGATCTTTTATGATGCAATGTAAATGTTTTATTACGTCAATTTTGTGTCAACTGTATTTTATTGATTTTTGTACCATGACGTGGCGCCCCATGCTTCCTACTTATTTCCTTGCCTGATTTCGGGGGTCTCACAGATTCCGTTAAGGAGTAAGATGTTGACGGTGAAGGGTGACGAATGTACTTCTCGTTCGAGAGTAATATCTTGCTTGAAGATGATGAGGTACATGGAGGAAGGGTGTGATGTATTTTTGGCTCAAATTACTAGTGATGGTGATGTAGAGACAAAGTTGGAAGATGTGCCAGTGATTCGAGAGTATCCTGAAGTTTTTCCTAAAGAGTTTCCAGGACTACCGCCATCTCGTGAAGTAGAATTTCAGATCGATTTGGTGCCTGGAGCTGCACCGGTTGCTCGTGCGCCTTATCGTTTGTCACCGTCAAAATTGAAGGAGTTACTCGATCAATTGAAGGAATTGATGGATAACGGGTTTATTAGACCGAGTTCATCGCCTTGGGGAGCGCCTGTGTTGTTTGTGAAGAAGAAGGATGGATCGTTTAGAATGTGTATCGACTATCGGAAGCTTAACAAATTGATGGTCAAGAATCGGTATCCATTGCTGAGGATTGATGACTTATTTGATCAGTTGTAAGGATCAAGTGTGTACTCGAAGATCGATTTGAGATCAGGTTATCACCAACTTCGAGTTAGAGAGGAAGATATTCCTATAAAAGCTTTCCGTACTCGTTATGGGCATTTTGAGTTTCAAGTAATGCTGTTTGGTTTGACGAATGCGCCTGCTGTGTTTATGGGTTGGATGAACCGTGTGTGTAAGCCGTATTTGGATAAGTTTGTCATAGTGTTCATTGACGATATCCTTATTTATTCCAAGAGCAAGGAAGAGCATGAGATGAATTTGAGGACAATTTTGGAATTGTTGAAGAGAGATAAGTTGTATGCAAAGTTATCCAAGTGTGAATTTTGGTTGGAACCTGTGCAATTTCTAGGACATGTGATTGAAAATAAAGGTGTTCGTGTAGATCCTGCCTAGATTGAGGCAATTAAGGATTGGTCGGTACCGAAGACGCCGATTGAAGTTCGATAATTTCTTGGTTTAGCTGGTTACTATCGGAGGTTTATCGAAGGATTTTTGTTGATCGCAAATCCATTGACCAAGCTTACTGAGAAGATTCGGGCGTTTGAGTGGGGACTAGATGAAGAAGTCGCTTTCCAAACGCTTAAGGACAAGTTATGTTCTGCTCTAATTTTGTCATTGCTGGAAGGAATCGAATATTTCATGGTGTATTGTAATGCGTCTCACAAGGGTTATGGAGCTGTGTTGATGCAACGTGGGAAGGCGATTGCTTACGCGTAGAGGCAACTGGGGAAGCATGAGGAGAACTACACTACACATGATTTGGAACTTGGTGTCGTAGTTTTTGCATTGAAGTTCTGAAGACACTACTTGTATGGAACCAAGTGTGTGGTGTTCACGGATCACAAGAGTTTGCAACATATCTTGGATCAAAAGGAGTCGAATATGAGGCAACGGAGATAGGTTGAGTTACTGAGTGATTATGACTACGAGATTCGCTACCATCCTGGTAAGGCGAATGTAATAACTGATGCACTTAGTAGGAAGGAAAGAGAAAAGCCTCTTAGAGTTAGAGCTTTGGTGATGACTGAGAGTGTCGATTTAACTGGAATGATAATGAAAGTTCAAGCGAATGGGTTGATGAGGGAGAATGTCAAGGCAGAGAATTTAGGTAGAATGATGAATCTGCTTTTTGTGGTAAAGTCGGATGGACTGAGGTACTTCAAGAATCGAATTTGGTTACCGTTATGTCCACCTGAGGAAGGAGCACCTGGAGTGAGAGATTTGGTTATGAACGAGTCTCATAAGACGAAGTATTCGATACATCCTGGATCGGATAAGATGTACCATGATATGAAGAAGGTGTATTGGTGGCCGAACATGAAAGCAGACATTGGTCGGTACGTTAGTAAGTGCTTGACTTGTGCGAAAGTTAAGGCTGAACACAAAAGACCATTTGGGTTATTGGTGCAACCTGAGATTCCAGAATGGAAGTGGGAGAAGATCGCTATAGATTTCGTAACGGGTTTACCGAGAACTCCTAGTGGGTATGATATGATTTGGGTAATTGTGGATAGATTGAAAAAATCTGCTTACTTTTTGTTAATCCCACTTCAATCTATAGCACACAATATTAATGATATTTAGAGAGAGAAATAGATGAATGTAGTAAGAGAAAGTAGAGAGATTATGGATGGTTAAACATTGCTTAGAGAGAGAAAATAATGTAACCAACACACATGGAAGAGGGTATTTATACCCCACGCCATTAAGGCTTTAGTGGGATTGTTCATGGGCTGGGCTTGGCTTTGCTTGGGCTTACGCCCCTAACTTATACAATATTAGCTTAAATACCAAGCCCGGTTAATCCGACTAACCTATTATAATACAAGACCAATAACGACTAAGATGACCTATTACATTCTTGTTTGACTATATAAAATATAGGGCTAACAATCTCCCCCAATGTATCGTTCATCTTTAAATGCATAAGATGATTGAGTGAATACATTCTTGTGGAGGTGATCTTCCTTCTTTTGGTCTTGTATCTTGGTCTTGATCTTGTTTGTAACGGCTTTGTTCCTTCATACTTTTGAGATCTTTATCTTGAGCCTTTGTTATTTGACTTTGAGTGCTTAAGATCTCCATCTTGTGCTCCTTGTGACTAAGATGACCTACTACATGCTTACATTCTTAGGTATCTTGATTATCGCCATCTTGTGCTCTTGTGACTTCTGAATCGACATCGGTTAATACACAGCTACGCCACCTTCTTGATATGCATCAACATATATAGACACAGATAAAATGGCTTTGAACATTTCATCCTAACTCGGTAGCGTTTTACCTCCGCTCGGTGAAGACCGTTAGACGGTATCAGATACCGTACCTATGATCGGGTAGATTCGATTAAGAACCTCCTTGACAGGGTTTCCCGGTGGTAGTAGCCATTTCTCCTTACTCGACCGTCTAAAAGCAGACTGTGAACATAAAGAGTGAATCATAAGGATAAATTATCCGCCTGATTAGAGTCGTCAATTCAAAATTCCTAGAACAAGTTTGATTCTATAAGAATCGCACCATTGTTGCTTTCCAGTTTGTCACAGCTTGATTCATAGAGAATCTTGCGAGTTACCTACCGCAGTGCTGTTTGATGTTGACACTGGAAGGATTTCCATTCGTCACTGTGAACACTAATGAGTGTCACTCTGAATGTTCTGGAAAGATCACACGGATTTTGCGAAGAAACCTGGAATCAAGTTTAAATCAATTAAGAATCCAAACTTAGTTGCTTTCCAGTTCTCACAAGTTTGATTCGTGTAGAATCGCACAAGTTACCTACCATGAGCTTGTTTGAGGTTGACTCAAGCAGGATTTCCATCTTCATTGTGAACCGTATCACTCAGATGTTCTGGCAATACCACAAGGATAATGCGTAGGACTCGATTGTGTCCTAATGAGATGATAGATTGATCTCTTTTGGCTCTAGACTCGATAAGTGCATTTTGTTAATCAGAGGCTGGAGCAGACTGCCACCTTTTCAATATTAACTAACTCGGAGTGAGAAAGTCAATAGATACGTGTTGATCTCCGTGGCAATGAGACAAGTTTCTTTTGAGTGAAACTCGAATGGCTGGGGAAGGGTTGTGCATCGCATCACTGGGTCCATGACACTAGTCTTCAAAAGATGTGTTAACCCGGTTTCTACCTAAGTTGCATAGAATATTCAACTCCTTTAATGCTTACCAATACATCATCACTAGCACCTTGTGATTGTTCCAGTGCTAACTTAAGTAATTGGTCCGCATTCAGCTTCAATCAACTCCATCTTTCCTAAGGACAACTATTTCTAGCTATGGAATGTCCTTGGGTAGATCCCTCCGGTTCTGGTGGGATCATAGGACTTAGTTTCCTATCCTAAACCACCTTTTGACTCCATCGTTTCGTCGTGGATAGTAGGTTGTTTTGGATATAGATCGTAACCATAAAACCATTGAAAACCATTCAAAGTGTTTGATAAAAATCAAAACTTTTAACATTTTAAAAGTTTTACATTTCCGAAATACTCCCCCTACACACATTCATCGATATTCGAAATAGTTTAGCATGTGAAGGAAAGAGTTGCACTTGAGTCTTTAAGATCACATGTTGCAATATAACATTTTAATCACATTTTCTCCCCTATCTCTAATATAAAAAATTATCATATTAGAGATACCAATTGATTAAAATATGACAAATCCTAAAAACCGATTGGGAGAGAAAAATATGTGCACGCATGAATCATGGAACTTTTGTTGTCGGGTCGCTCCCCCTTAACAATATATGTGTGTCTTGAGACAAAAATTTGACAAAATTTTGGAAAAACGACACCACAAAATATGTTGAGGTACGGAGATAATATGCCTTTTCCGTTATAATATATTACATTTGACAACTTTATATCATTTTCAGAATGTGTTGGATACATAAAATATGACAATTTTAGAGATGTACCCAACAACATTAAAGGCTTGATTTTAAAACGTTCCCCCTCAAAAATTGATCAAAGTAACATATGATATTTTGAGATATAAAAACCATTTTATGAGGAAGGGAGTGTTGAACACACAATTTTGAAAGATTTAGAAAAAACTTTTGAGAAATTCTTGAAAAATTATGTTCAACGATTTTAAAATAGTATCCGATTTACATGAGCTCAAAACTTTGAATGTTTTGTGATTAGCTCATGACCGAGAAATATTAGTTTCCCGTTGTGAAGGATAAGTTATCATCCGTGATAAACTTTCATTAATGGTGAAGTACGAGTTCTATGCTGACATTTACTTAGAAGTTGTTTTTCATGAACTTAAAAAACTTTGAATGTTTTTATGAGAAGCTCATGACCGAGAAATATGAATTTCTCGTTGAGAAGGATAAGTTATCGTCCTTGATAAACTTTCCTTATTTGAGGTCCGAGTCCTAAGTTGTGATGCGCTTAGAAGTCATTATGAGAGGAATATCAAGCAGCTTCATTTGCCAAAACCTCCAAGTCTTCTGGAGTCATATACTTCATACCAAGACGGCCAACTAGATACTGAAACCTATTTTGGGATAGGGCTTTAGTAAACAAGTCTGTTATCTGGTACTCAGTTCTGACAAAGTATAATTCCACGATACCACGTTCCACTTGTTCCTTGATGAAGTGATATCTGATTGCGATGCGCTTGGTACGGGAGTGCTGAACCGGATTGCAAGAGATGGCTATGGCCGACTTTGAGTCACAATACATAGGTATTTTATCAAATTGGAAGCCATAATCCGTGAGTTGAGTTCTCATCCAGAGGACTTGAGCACAACACGCGGATAGAGCCACATATTCTGCTTCAGCTGATGAGAGCGAAGTGCAATCCTGCTTCTTTGACGACCATCTCACAAGCTTGTCTTCCCCTAGAAATTGTACGCTACCAGAAGTGCTTTTTCGACTATCAAGGCAACCTGCGTGATTAGAATCTGAAAAAGCTGTTAGATGAAAACCAGTTTCCTTCGGATACCAGAGTCCCATGTGAATGGTATTCTTAAGGTACCGAAAGATCCGTTTAACCTCTTTGAGGTGATTTTGAGTAGGTCTGGCTTGATATCGTGCACAATAGCATGTGGCATGATGAATATCAGGCCTGCTGGCTGTAAGGTACATAAGTGACCCGATCATACTGCGATATCGCGTTTGATCTATGGGATATGAGTACAAGTCAGCGTCTAGGATTTGGTCGACAGTGGTGTACCAACGCGAGCACATGAGGTCATACCATGCTTTTAAGTATCTCTTGAGCATACTTAGCTTGGTTAATGAAGATACCATGTGGGGATTGATGAATCTGGAGGCCTAAAAAGAATTTTAGCTCCCCGATCATTGACATTTCAAATCTGATGTGCATTAATTTTTCAAACCGTTTTGAAAGTTTTGGGTTCATAGAACCAAAAATAATGTCATCAACATAAACTTGCACCAGCAGTATGTCATCCCCATATTTATTAGTAAAGAGAGTAGGATCAATAGAACCTTTGGAAAATCCTTTGGAAACCAAGAAGTTTGATAGTTCTTCATACCATGCCCTTGGAGCTTGTTTGAGTCCATATACAGCCTTCTTGAGACGATAGACTTTGTCAGGATGTAGAGGATTGATGAATCCTTCTGGCTGATTCACATACACTTCTTCCTTCAAATGACCGTTGAGAAAAGCAGTTTTAACGTCCATCTGAAAAACTGTGAAGCCTTTATATGCAGCATAAGCAAGGAATATCCTGACAGCTTCCAAACGAGCAACTGGAGCAAATGATTCATCGAAATATATCCCTTCTTGTTGACGATATCCCTTAACCACAAGATGAGATTTGTTTTTAATGATTGTTTTTTCTTCATCCGATTTGTTTTTCCAAATCCATTTGAAATCTAAAATTGACATTCCATAGGGTCTGTCAACAAGTTCCCAAACATTTAGGCGTTCAAACTGATGAATTTCATCTTGCATTGATTCAATCCACGCATGATTAGTCATGGCTTGTTTGATGTTTGTAGGTACAGTTGAACTCACGGTGAGTGCATACATACACACATCGCCATCGGTTTCGAGTTTTCTACGTGTTCGAACTGGTTGTGAAGGATTTCCAATGACTTGCTCCAATGGATGATCACGTGTCCAATGGTGAGTGGATGGATATCGTTAGTAGAATGTATGCATGTTGTACGGATCAACATGTTGAGTAGAAGACTCTCCTACTTCGTGTACTGGTGTACCGAATGGGTTGATAAATTCTTCTTCGTCAGGTTGTGCATCGACTGCTTGATTGTTGTTTCTTCCTTCAGCATTGACGGTTGGTAATGTTGGTTGTATGACAGTTTCTTGAGTTTGTTGAGTATCTAATGGAATTGTCTCTTGAGCAACGGTTGCTGAAGTAGATGCAGTTGTGTCTTGTTGACTTTGTTCTAGTGCATCAACAGTAATGACAGCGGAAGGCTTTGACACAACTTGATTGTTTCCATAGTAATATTCATCAAACATTGGATCATATAAATCAACCAACTCATTCATTTGAGTTGTACCCGTCGTGTCTGCTGTAGGAGTACTTTCTTGACGTTGTTGCACGGGACGTACACTGTTGTGTGTAGGTGCCATTGCTTGACATTGAGGTGTGGGACTTCAGCTGTTGTGATCAAGTACCATTTATGGCAATTCGTCAAAGTTCACATGAATTGTTTCAACAATAATCTTTGTTCTCTTGTTGTAAACTCGATATCTTTTTGACAATGTAGCATATCCCACAAAAATGCATGTATCACCTTTTTCTTTCATCTTGTCGAGATTCTCACCATCTTTAAGAATGTAGCATAAAGATCTAAATACATGAAAGAATTTAACCGTAGGTTTCCTGCCATTGCTAATGTGGTAAGGTGTCTTTTCATGTCTAGGGATTACGAGAGAATGATTCTGAGTATAACAGGCAGTTGCAATTGCTTCAGCCCAGAAGAATAGTGGTAATTTTGAAGCAAAGAGCATTGTTCGAGCTGCCTCAACCAAAGTGCGGTTCTGTCTTTCGACAACGCCGTTTTTTTCAGGAGTTCGAGCAATAGCCGTTTGAAGTTCGATTCCTTCTTCTTGAAAGTAAGATTGCAAAGTCTTGTTCAAAAATTCAGTAACCCTATCCGTTCTTACGGTTAATACTTGAGCTTGAAGATTGCGTTGTATCATCTTGAGAAAGTTTTTGAGAACCTCTGGTGTTTCATCTTTGGACCTTAAGAAGAAAGTCCATGTGTATCTAGAGTAATCATCAACAATCACGAGAATATACTTTTTCGCAATAATACTCTCTACATGCATGGGACCACATAAATCCATGTGTAGAAGTTCCAATCTTCCTTTTGAGCTTGGGGTAGTCTTTGTTTTAAAAGACTGTCGTTTTGCTTTCCCTAACTCACAAGAAGAACAAAGATGGTCTTTGACGAATTTTAACTTAGGAAGACCGGTCACAATATCATTCTTCGAAAGCAAGTTGATGGTGTCAAAGTTGAGATGTGACAATTGTTGATGCCATAACCATGCTTGAGAGGATAAAGCTTTCACCATTAAGCAAATTGGATTTGATGAAGATGTGTCTTGAAGAGTTACTGTGTAGAGATCAGAACCACGAGAACCTGTAAGAAGGTCATTCCCATCGTAGTCTCTAACATAGCAAGTAGTTTTTCGAAAAGCTACTTCCAAATCCGCATCACAAAACTGACCAACTGAGAATAAATTGTGGTTCAGTCCCTCGACATAATAAGCCCGTTTGATAGTAATATTCCCTTGAACCAAGTCTCCATATCCGAGTATCGGTGCAAACTGATCATTTCCAAAGCGTACCGTACCCAGAAACTTCTCCACGAAGTTAATTAGAAGCTTGAGATTGCTCGTCATGTGCTTTGTGCACCCAGAGTCCATTATGAAGAGAATGATCTCGACGAGCTGCATAAGAATTAAAAGACAATGTAGAGTTTGACAAATGGGAGCCCTTGATAGAAGTGGGTTCCAAAATATTAGTACTAGTGGGCACAGAAATAGGCTTCCTAGTTCTAGCATTCACGTCATTATGATTAAAAGCACAAGCATCATGATTGAAAGTACGAACACATTTTCCACATTTAACACAAACAAATTCAACATTCGAAGTCTTAACATTCAAACTGTCATTACATGCAGTTATAGACGGTTTATTCTTATAAAACTTAAAATTCCTACGTTGGTCTTCTACTTCTATTTTCTTCCCTTGACTATTGTTAGGCATGACTCTATCTTCAATTCTAGTGCTCTTAAGATTTTGTCCGCTAACGCTAGTAGTGGGAGTTACTCCTGTAGAAGAAGACACACGTTGATTAGTTTTCCTAGTATTTTGAGGTAACCGAGATGTTCTAGTTTGAGTGGACCTAGTGTTCATCTTATACATTCCAGGTGCTATCACATTTGTTCTCTTATCAGTTCCTAGCTTAGGCAAAGTCTGTGGGGGTTTACCCAAAATAGACGATTTAGGGTATTTAACCGCATTCAGTTGACGAACGGCGGAAGGTTTACCCAATTCAGACTTTCCTTTAATTTTCTCAATGATTTTTTGTAGCTCACTGATGGCTATGTCCCTTTCTTGTAGTTGAGCTTTCAAATCATTTACTTCGAAACCTTTTTTATTTAGTTGACGGACCGAAGAAGCTGCCATTTCTTGACACTTTTTATGATTATGAGATTTTTCACCTTTTTGTAAAGCAAGTTCAAGAGAAATGGAGTGTTTCTCAAGTTGGGAAAAACTTTTCGAAAGTTTTTTATATGACTAAATTTGTTTCGAAATCTCTACTTCAAGATTGCGACATTTCTCGTCTGTTTCTGACACTAGACATGCTACATGACAATATTGATCAAGATCGGTATACAAACCAAGTATAGCATTCATATGGTCAACATAAAAGTATTCCTTAGAAATTCGATCAATTTTGTTAGAAAGTTGGTGTTCTTGTGTCTTTAATTTAGTTTGAAGAAAATCAACTTCATCTTCAAGAGATTTAACATAACTTAAATCAGTTAACATTTCCTCAGTGAGAGCGTTATAAAACATTTCCACATTATTTGAAAGATCATCGATGGTTGGAACAATACATTGTTGAATGACGACATCTACTTGTGGGTTAGGTTTAATATTCCAAACGATATCTCTAGAAACTTTTTCATAATCGACGACACCTTTGTACAAATTTAAAACCCCTTGTTTTATAAACTCAAATTGCTGAACACTTTTACTTTTCTCATCCCATTTTCGTTTTTCATCCGGAATTTGTTTTTCTAACAAAATTGATTGCTTTTTGAAACTCCTTTTTAAAGAAAATTTCTTTTGGGGTTCATCACTTGGTGGTGGAACATTATTATACATCTTTTGTTCTTTGGAAAGTTCTTTTTGAGGAACAAACTTAATATAATGATCAAAATCAGAAAGGTTTATTAAGTCACTTAAGTTTGATCGACTTTCTTCTTGTTGACGAATGATTTCGTCGCAGTCAGGGGAAACATAAGAGCAAGATTATCAACATAGCAAGCGATATCATAAAGAGCAGGCTTGGTACTTTGAACTTTCTTGAGATATTCAGGCTTGACAAAACTCGTTTTCATATTTCTATTGAGCATACTCATGGTTTGAATAGACTAACCCGTTTTGTAAACAATGTTGTTTAACGTTTCGACTCTCTTTTCCAAAACAAGAACTTTTTCAATATCTTTTTCTTCACGAGTTTTATAAAGCGCAGTTTGTTCTTTGTTAACCGACTCTAACTCAGTAATTTTGAGTTTATGTAGCAGCAGTTGTTCTTTAAGTTCCGATATCTTTTGTTTTGACATATGAATTTCGTGTGTTACTTCAGAACAATATTGTTCGTTGAGCACCTTACGTTCATATACCAAACCATTAGCTATTGTAACTCGTCGATCAACTTCTTTTACATACTCACACTCTTTAAGCATGTCTATCTCCTCGGCTAAGGATGTGTTTTCTTGCTTCAAACGCTTATTAACCTCTTTGTTTTCCTCAATTTCATGTTTTAAAGAATCAATAATAGACGCAAGTAAATCATGGTCCTCTTCCGAGTCAGTATCCTGAGCAGCATTACCGTCATCATTACACATATGCTGTGAATCGGTAGAGATATTGCTATCCTCCATGTCCATTACATATGTGTCATTGATGCTTTCGGGTTGCTCAGGATGTCGTCGTTCATTAGCAAACACATTATAGTTATCATATGATGGTACCTTTTGAATTGGCTCAGTATCAAAGATAGGTCCAGAAGTATCAACAGTCTCTGGAATCACTTCTTGAATCTTTTCCATGTACACATAATGTGCCTCCAACTCCTGTGCATCGGCTTCATCGTCAGTGTCATCACGCCAGTTAACTTCATCTGCTGTGAGTGGAATCCCTGCTTCCTCTTTCTTACACAACAACATCTTTTCCTTGTGATATCCATAATCTTTAACCCGTTTTGGCTTCTTACATTCCCTAGCCATGTGCCAAATCCATTGGAATTGAAGCATTGAATCCTAGTCTTCTGCACAACCGGAGTGCCTATAGTATCTCTAGCCCCAACTTGATTCGGCATCCTCTGATTATCATACCTTGGTGCATGATCAACTTCCTTATATCAAGCATTGGATGATGATCTGAGGTTGTTGTTGGTAGGTTTGTAGATCTTCTTATAAGTTGTGGTGAGTAAAGACATGAGTTCTTCAATCTTCTTGTCCCTTGAAGTTTGTTCATCATCACTGTCTCCATCTGACTCGGTGTCATACTTTGGAGGTGGAGTGGGGACAATTACTTTTGATTTGTGTTTAGCAGTAGCTAGAGATTTGGTGGATGAGCTTGATGACTTTGAGGAATGAGTAGGTGGTTGTTGACGGGGAACGGGTTTTGTTGAAGTAGCAACCACAAAAGCAATAGAATTAGCAGACCGTTCTGCCTTTTCAGCCCTTAGTTCATTCACTTCATTCTGATGTTGTTTCAAGATATCATAAATTTTGTGATAGGAGATGGTCTTGATATCTTCCATTTGTTTAACCAAAGTCACAAACCGTTGCCATTCCGGTTTGAGTTAAAGTAGAAACTGAACATTGGCATGATGATTGGAGATGGTGCACTGATTTCTGACAAGATCATTCATCATTTTGTAGAATCTCGAGTAATATGAGTCAATGGATTCACCATATTCGGATGTGAATTTTCCAAACTCCCAAAGTAGATTAGTCTCGAGATCTTGAACATTGATCAACTCACCTTGCTTTAATCGATGAATTGCATTCCACATTTCCATAGCATTAGGACATGCATCAACCGTTGAATAGATATCGTTATCAATTCCAGTGAGTATGTAGTTAACAACATTAACTTTAGCTTGGAGGAGTTTATTTTTCTCACCAGGTGTGAGACCCCCAGAATCAGGCAAGGGAACAACTAGGCAGCAAGGGGGTTCCACATCATGGTACAAAAAAACAATGAATTACTGTTGACACAAAGTTGACGTAATAAAAACATATACATTACATCATCAACATCAGAGTTTTTAAACAAAAGGTCCCAGAGTTTTATATGCGGAAAATTTATTATTTCATCATAATTTATAACATATAGTTATCAAGAATATACGATAAACTTTCTGACAGTTTTTAAATAAAACCAAAGTTTAATATACACATAAATCTCCAAGCTGCGATAATATCCTGCGGGCTTCCATCCAAGCAAAGCTAAGTATTAATACCTGAGATTAAACATGTAAAATCGTCAACACGAAGTTGAGTGATATTAATAGGTTTAGCAGTAAAGGTGTGGAACACAAGCATTCATTTGTAAAACAAGTAATAGGGAAAATGGTTATATACGTCAACCATAGTCCGAAATCATTATTATTGCTATTTAGCTCATGACACCGAAGCTTAACAAATGTAAGTTCCCCTAGTGAGTGTTCAGCCTAAACACTCAAGTATAAACAAATGTAATGCGTCAAAGTAATACGAGACGGGGATTGTCAATACCGATGGATCCACCTACAACATTCGCGCTTAGAAAATGTAACGCTAGTAAATTAACGGTGCATGAAATGGTAGGGAAACTTAGTGGCTATGTAAAATAAAAGCAATAATAATAATAATGGTAATCTGTTCTGGAAAGCATACAAGTTTTGGAAAGCATACAAGATCTGGATAGCATACAAGTTCTGGATAGCATACAATCTGGATAGCATACAGTTTTAAATGAATGTGTTCCACCATGTAAAATCTCACCCCGCGTTTAGAAACAATGTATAAGTAGTAAAAAGGGGCTATAAACTCACTTGATATAGCTATTACACGTAGATCAAGGAACAAACGTCCAATAGTTGATACACGACTTCACGAGATATCAATCGCCCATTGATCGAGAACGAGAAGCCTAACGGTCGACATATAACCGAACGAGACCTAATATAACGAGACGCGTCTTAGGCTCGATACTATACCTATTAGTCATATATATATGTAAATAGTTTTTATAACATGTATCACCATTCATATGTTTGCATTTGCGTTTATAAATCAAAATATACTTAAATCCAACTCCCCCAATTATTTTTCATCACAATATATCTTTAAGCGTTCATTTTTAAACAATTTGCCAAAAAAATTGGTTCTTATCACATTTGTAAAACTCCCGACACATTTAGAAAGTACGTAAATCATACAACATTATTATTAAAGACATCATAGTTCATTCGGTCTAAAATGCCTAAAACTGCCTTCTAATAGCTCACATTTAACAAGTAAATAGTTGAATTTTTACTAAAAAGACAAATTTCTGCCATCTTTCGTGGGCAGTAGATTTTTCGTTACTAGGTTTCATGACGCCCACAAGTACAATCTGAAAACTAGATCTCGGGGACTACGAGAAGTCTTTTAATCACTTTCACCCAATTCAGACCAGAAGCGGGTCAAAAACAGGTGCGAAGATGTGACATCAGAAATATTTAGTGCAGTTTTTCAGGATTGGTTACAATTTATCTGATTTTCAAATAGACATAACTTCTTCGTTGTATATTTTCACAGTGTACTCTTGGACTTTCTGAAAACTAGGCTGGGTGTACTTTCAAAAGTTCATTGTGCTGATTTTTCCAGTTCTTATACTAAATGACTCAAAAACAGTCTCAAAGTTGACAGCTCAGAAATATCCATCCCAACACAGAATTTATTCAGTTTCCAGCTACTGTTTATCTTTTATGTCAGATTTTTAAACAACCATAAGTTCCTTGTTATTAGTCCGTTTTCAGTGTGCTAAGCGGATATGGAAAGCTAGCTATGTGAACTACAAGTTCCTAGTTATTACAAGAACCAAGTCCAACTATAAGAGGGTCGAAACATGGGCTGAAGTAGGGAGATCAGCAACTTTATATTTTCAAAAAAAAAAAACAAATATTGATAAATGCAAACTTTTATAGGCGATACATCATAATGTTTAAATGATGTATATGATTAAATAAGCATATATATATATATATATATATATATATATATATATATATATATATATATATATATATATGTAGATTCCTTCAAAGAAAAGATGAAATACCATCAACAATGACAACTTTAAATTCTTGATCAAAAACACCAACCAAGCTATCCATTATATATTTTTACCAAATTATTGAACCTTGCAAAAACTCTTTTACTTCAGCTTATAAATCATCAAAAACCATCTAAACCAATCTCCCATTGATCAACTGAACAATAACAATAGTGGTAGTCTTCAAGTCCCAACAAGTTTACACATTTTGTAGTAGTAAAACTAAATGAAGGATATTTGGTGGACTATAGTAGTCGGTCAAAAAGATGAGAATAAGAAGAAAAGCAAAGTTTGTGATCTAGTTAGGAAATGAAAAATTATGTTTGTAAAATCAATACATGTAAATTTTGACTATGCCACGTAGTAACTGATTAAGAAAAGAAAGAGTGTCATATGACACTTGGGGTGAGATGAGCACCTCACTAAGAGGTGGTGTATTTATTTAATTTTTGTGATATTTGGATGGAAAATAAATGTAAGTTGGGTAAAAGCGGGTATTATGAAAACCCGATATTTTAAACGTTGCGCGATTTGAAAGATACACGTTAAACACGAAAAATAAACACTCAATATAAAATAAAAACATCGACATTCGGATAACATTGATATTTCGATAATTGAATGAGGCTTATAATTTAATAAACGTTAGCGCGTCGAATAAACGAATGACGCCTAAAAGCTTAACGTAAAATGTTCGTAAAACAAAAAAATTTAAAATGACGACAATAGAAAATATTTATGATTCATGACGATTATGTTTACGGTCGATGACGGACATACACTTTTTCGATAATAATAATTGACACGTATTCGATACGTTAAAGCCCTAACCTTGCCGGTTAGTCAAGAATTCAATATTAATCGTAGAACGAACATGACAAATAAAAGTTGTGTAATAAATATTGGCCTAACATTAGGAATAGAATTGGAGCTCGGTCTAAATGTTAATTTTAAATTTCGGGTTATTACTCTGAATAAATATGGAAAAATAAAAATAACTTTTTTTATTTCCGTATAAAATATTATCAATGATCAGAAAAATAATTAAAATATAATTTAATTAAAATTATCGAGATCTCAGGATTTACGTATGAAAAAGGTATAGAGGAACAAGAAAAACATTATAAAATCGAGAAGTACGAATAAAAGAATAATTTAATTACAGGGAAAAATACGAGTTCTCATACCAGGACATGTATCAAAATTCTCCATAGCTCGTGTTGTTGATGAAGTACCATCCTCTGCTTGTGTGGTAATGGGTCTGAATTCAAAAACTGGAGGTGGATTCTCAAGAACAGTGACGAAGAGCAGTTCGGGTCTCTTTCCCGTCGAGAAATATGAGAAAACGAGATCTCCATTGAACGTAGCAACCGGCAGTAAGCACAGGTGGATTACCATAGCCACCTTGTTCCAGACGAATTTGATTGACAGTCGCAATGTTGATGTTGTTGTTAGACATTGTAAATATGTGTGGAAGGATTATGATCTTAGTGGATGTGTTGTGATTGTTGTTGAAAAAAAATGTTAAAATCCCCTAAAAAAATCTTCTCAAGAAACTAAAAATTCTCCAAGACCGAAAAACCACGCGAAAGAAAAATTTATGATATTTTGAATACTTCTCACAATTTTTCACTATCTGATAAACTGAGTTTCACAGCAAATCCACTTTCGTAGATATCCAACTTTCGTAACCCTCAACTTTCGCAGAGGTAACTTTCGGAACCATCAACTTTCGCAGAGGTAAACTCTCGTAGAAGTAAACTCTCGCAGAGGTAAACTCTCGTAGAAGTAAACTTTCCTAGGACAATCTACTTGCAGAAAAACCTTTCGTAGAAAGTTAAGTTTCATAGAAAACAATCTTTCGTGAGAATATGAACTTTCGTAACAATTTCTTAGTTTCGGAGTATATTACTTTCAGAAGACTGTAACTTTCGGAACAATTGATGATGTGAAACTTTCGGAACTGTTGAGATTGTGAACCTTTCGTAACTTTTGAGATTGTGAACCTTTCGAAAATTTTTGAGATTGTAAACCTTTCGGAACTTTTGATAACTTTCGGAGCAAATAGTTTTCGGAACTATTAACTTTCGGAGGAATTGTACTTTCTTAACTAATAGCTTTCAGAGCTTTGAACTTTCGGAGCTAAGAACTTTGAACTTTCGGAACTAATAACTTTCGGAGCTTTGACCTTTCGGAACTAAAAACTTTCGGAGCTTAGACCTTTCGGAACTAAAAACTTTCGGAGCTTTGAACTTTCTGAACTATTAACTTTCGGAGAAATTAGACTTTCGGAGGAAACCTTTCGTAGAAAGCAACTTTCGTAGTTTTTTAATAAACCCTCTTACGAAAGTTATACACTGTAGTCTCAGGAAGCTATATTCTCGGACAAAACACACCCAAAACGTGAATTTAAGCCAAAAATTGATCCAAATGCCCAAAACTTTTGTGTTTTTAGCCAAAGAAACAATACCAAATCTCTACTACAACTATGTAGAATATTTGTATCAAGATTAAACCATAAAAAAACACAAAAAAAAATTTTGGATCAAGGATTATGGATCAAATACCTCACAAAAATCAATAAGAACACAACCATGAATCTTCAATCACCTATCCACTATAGGCTCTTGATACCAAATGTTAATCCCACTTTAATCCATAAAACACAATATTAATGATATTTAGAGAGAGAAATAGATGAATGTAGTGAGAGAAAGTAGAGAGGTCATTGATGGTTAAACATTGCTTAGAGAGAGAAACTAATGTAACCAACACCCTCTTCCACACATGGAAGAGGGTATTTATACCCTACGCCATTAAGGCTTTGGTGGGCTTGTTCATGGGCCGGGCTTGGCTTAGCTTGGGCTTACGCTCCTAACTTATACAATATTTGCTTAAATACCAAGCTCGGTTAACCCTACTAACCTATTACAATACAAGACCAATAACGACTAAGATGACCTATTACATTCTTGTTCGACTATATAAAATATAGGGCTAACACATTTTGCCTATGAAGAAGACGGATAGTATGGACAAGCTTACCAGCGTGTATGTGAAGGAGATCATTTGTCGACATGGGGTGCCTTTTTCGATTAATTTGGATCGCGACATCAGATTTACTTATGAGTTTTGGAGATCTCTCCAGCGTGCGTTGGGTACTGAGTTGAGTTTGAGTACGGCTTATCATCCCGAGACTGATGGCCAGAGTGAGAGGACTGTTCAGACGTTGGAAGACATGCTTCGGGCGTGCGTGATTCATTTTGGTGGAATTTGGGAACGTCACTTTCCTTTAGTGGAATTCTCGTTTAAAAACAGTTATCACTGGGTATTAAGGTTGCACCGTTTGAAGCGTTGTATGGGCGGAAATGCAGGTCTCCAGTGTGTTGGAGTGAAGTAGGGGAGAGTCAGTTGACTGGACCTGAGATGATTTTGGAGACTACTGAGAAGATTGTGCAAATCAAGAACCGATTGCTTGCTGCAAGAAGCCGGCAGAAGAGTTTTGCCGATAATAGGAGGAAACCATTGGAATTCGAGGTTGGAGACATGGTTATGCTTAAGGTATCGCCATGGAAAGGTGTGATCCGTTTTGGGAAGAGAGGAAAGTTGAGTCCAAGATATATTGGACCATTCAATATCATTAAACAAATTGGACCAGTTTCTTATAAGTTGGATTTGCGGAATGAGCTTAGTGTCATTCATAACACGTTTCACGTGGCAAATCTAAAGAAGTGTTTGACAAATAAGGATTTGGTGATTCCTTTGGATGAGATTCAACTTGATGACAAATTGCATTTTGTGGAGGAACTAGTGAGGATTATGGACCGATAACTTAAGAGGTTGAAGCATAGTAGGATTCCCACTGTGAAGGTACGATGGAATTCTAGACGTGGACCGGAATTCACGTGGGAACATGAGTATTTCTTTAAGGAAAAGTATCCTCATTTGTTCTAGCGGTACAAAATGTAAATGTGAGTATAAGAAGAGGTGAGCGTCGGGACGCCGCTCTTTTAAGAAGGGGAGGATGTGATACCCAGAACCCGAGGTCATTATTTAACTCTACTTTACGTATATTTTTGAAATTTTTAAAATTTTTTGTTAATAATATGTTTGACGGTTTGAGTTGAAACCAATGTTTGAGGTCGTGTATTTTACGTTTGATGATTTAGAAGAACCGATAGCGATTGCGAGACCGACAGATGCCCAAAAATTTATCTTTTATTGTCGATTGATCGATATTTTAATTTTTCGAAGTTTTTATTTTATTTACGTGTTAAGTCGAGTCAGAACCATTTCACTTCAATTTGTGTGTGTTTATACCTTTGAAAAGTATTTTTAGGTAGCCGGGACGAACCCCGACTCCAGCAAAATTCAAAACCCGTCATTTAGCTAAAATCTCGCTCTTTATTATTACTTTTACCACAAAGGCCAAAAGATAGTTAAAATGGCAAGAATTACCTTTACCTTGGTATAAAAGAGATGCAAACACACATACTCTTCATTTCTCACATTCAAAATTTTTGAAAACCCTCTCTCTCCCTCTCTTGAATACCGCCTGCCACCACCACCCTAAAACCATCACCACCAAAAATTTTCTTGTGTTTTGGAAGAAAAGAAAAAAAGTCTCATCTCTAATTTATTCTTGTAAGTGTTTTGAATCCATAAAAACACACATGCACCATCTTTAATTTTTCCAAAAATTATTTTCATAATTAAGTGGGTTTTGATCTAAAAATATTATGTACATGTTTTAGTAATGTGTTTAGGAACAAGGGAAACTAATTAAACAAGAAAGGGGAATAATTTCTTGGGTGTTTTGGTTCTACATACCCCACGGCCAAAGGGGGTGTATGGTTTTGTTGATATTGATCTAATTTGCTTGTGGGTTTATGTTTATGTTGATTTTAACATCCTTCTAAAATTAATTAATCATATTGCAAGTATGATTAACGAAATGGGTTCTATTAATGATTGTTCATACAAGTTATTAAGTGTATTAGGAATGGGTTAGGATGTTTGATTAGTGTTATAATTGAAGGTTTATTACTATCATAACAATTATATAAAACCCTAAACGAGATCAAAGCACATATAGCGGAAACGATTTAACAAGATCATAATAATAACACAATTATAATTAATCAAGTTAGGGTTACATACCTTTACGCTAAAGCAATTCCACAAGATGAAGAACGAATCACCAATTCGAGTTTATACTGTAATACACCAAGATATAGTCTAAAGTAAGACTATATTACGATCTTGTACACACGTAATACAATGAGCTAACCGTGATTCTAGCACGTGAAAACCAAGCTACAACGCTTGTAATTAATCCACCCAACAACCCTAGAGAGGGGATAGGACTAGATTATATACACATTCGATCAACCAAGAAAAACCAACCAAAACCCTTCGTGGGTTGTGTCCTGCGATCGAACAAAGAGAGAAGGAGAGGAGAGATTAAAGTTGTGAAGATTATTAGGGATAAGGAGGTGTATTTATAGGCATCAAACCCATTGTAGCCCAAGTAAATAAAAGGCAACTTTTGCCCCCTCCCCTTTGGAGCCCTAACTGACCGACCAAACACCCTCATGGGGTGTTCCGGAATCTTCCATCCTTCTTCCTTTATATATCTCTTTCTATATATTATTTAACACTCGTTAATACTTAACTATTAATTAATTAACGATCGTTAAATTTATATAGTTACTTGCTCGGTTTAATTTAATAAATACATAAATATATGTTTATTAAATAAATTAATAAATACAATAAATATATTTATTAATTAAATTAACTCTTTACGTATTGTGTGCAATCCCGTAATCTCGAGTTCGATCCTATCACACGACTATTAAATATAAGTCCATAAACTTACAGCTCCCACTTGGACATATTTCGAATATCGTGATCACATTGACTAGCGTCTAGTTACACTAGCAATGCATCTAGTACAACTCGAGTAAGGTCTCTTGGACAACCTTTTAAATGATTCATCATTTATTATTATCCTTTTATTTCTAATACAACATTAATAAGGTTATGGATCTCAGTCATTTCCTTTCATTAACCATTCTGTTTCTCGTTCACATATTCAACAAGATTACCAAAACAAATTTGGGTGTGGCCACACAAACATCTTACTAATCCCACGAGGGGCCCAATTGTATTAAACTCCAAAACGAAATTGGAGGAAATAAATTCCATATTGACTATGAGCAAAACTTATGAATTTTGCAACACTTCCAGCTACCAGTTACGTTTAGCGTTAGATTATTCCATAGAGATGCACTAGATTCACAACAGTTTTCTGGTATCTCAAGTCTAAGATAACTATTTATGTTTTACTTGATGACAAAGATCCATAAAATAAAATCATATAGTTGGGATAAGTCCAATATTCGATTCATCGAATATCATCCAAAATCGATCAATATACTTTCAAGTATACTCTATCACTATTTTGGTTTTTCTTAATTTAATAATATTCCCATATTATTAATCGACAACCGACATTTAGCATAATATTTATTCATGGATTAAAACATGTAAAATAGGATACACTTATTAGATAATAGAAATAAACGAAACCCACTATTTATTTCATTATATAATAATGTCATAACATCCTTTATCAAAAAAAAATCACATATTTATTGCATGAGTTCGCTAGCTAGTTGCAGCCCAATCGCTTTGGCATGCTTAACTACCTATGGTCTAGGCAAAGCCTTAGTTAAAGGATCGGCTACGTTATCATCTGTGTGAACTTTTATCAGTTTGATTTCACGAGCTTCAACTTATTCTCGTACGTAGTGATGTCTACGCATAAAGTGTCTGGCACCTTTCATGACTCTAGGGCCATTGGCAAATATTATTGCGGCAGAATTGTCACAATACATATCTATAGGTTCTTTAATTGAAGGCATCACTCCAAGACCTACAATAAACTTCCTAATCCAAACAGCTTCCATTGCAGCTTCTGAAGCAGCCATGTACTCATATTGAGTAGCATGCATTGCAATCATTATCTGTTTCTTGCTCTTCCAGTCAACTGCTCCTCCATTGATAACAAAAACGTAACCCGTATGAGACTTCGTATCGTCTTTATCACATTGCCAGGACGCATCACAGAAACCTGTAACATTCAGTTATGTGTCTGGTTTCCCTTCAAATACCAAAAACATATCTTTCGTACTCCTCAAATACTTTAGAATATGTTTGACAGCAGTCAAGTGGAGCTTCCCTAGATTCTGTTGGTATCTACTGACCAAATTCTGAGCAAACGCCACATCAGGCCTTGTGCATCTTACAACATATATAATAGATCCTACAGCCGAAGCATAAGGCACCTTCTGCATGTATGGCTCCTCTTCAGGAGTTGATGCATCCATCTCATGACTCAAATTATGCTTAACTTCCATAGGTTGAAAACATTTCTTGGAATTATGCATGTTATACTTCTTCAATATCTTATCTATATAAGCATCTTGACTTAGACCAATTAACCGTCTTTTCCTATCCTGATAGATCTTAATTCCCAGAATGTATGTAGCTTCTCCTAAATCCTTCATAGAAAAACATTTACCATGATAATCCTTAACAGCTTCAAGTCTTAGAATGTTACTTCCCATGACTAATATGTCATCAACAAATAGGACTAGGAATACTACATCACTCCCACTAGCTTTGCGATATACACATGACTCATCACGATTCTGAATAAAACCAAACTTTTTGATTTCTTCGTCAAATCGTTTATTCCATTGACATGATGCTTGCTTCAAACCATAAATGGACCTTTGAAGTTTGCACACGTGTCTTGGATTTTCAGGATCAACATACCCTTCTGGTTGCTGCATATAGATGTCTTCATCTAAGCGACTGTTCAAGAAGGCAGTTAACATCCATTTGTCATATCTCATAGTCATAGTATGCTGCTATAGCTATGAGAATCCTAATAGCTCTTAAGTCTGCTATAGGAGAAAATGTATCCTCGTAGTCTACACCAAAAGTTTGAGTAAAATCTTTTGCTACTAAACGAGCTTTATAGGATTGTACTTTTCCGTCCATGTCGGTTTTCTTCTTGTATATCCACTTATGTCTCACTACTTTAGCATTCGGTGGTGGTTCTACAAGAATCCAAACATCATTTACTTTCATGGATTTCATTTCCTCATCCATAGCAACCATCCACTTATCCTTTTCAGGATCAAGTATGGCAGATTTACAATTAGCGAGTTCACCAAGATCCCCTAACTCATCATCATCCTCTATGTTAAGACATATATTGCTATTTGCGTTTTTAATCGTTGTGGATCTACGCAGAAGAACTAATTCCGGTGGAACCACCAGACTTTCTGGTTCTACTGGAATTATTTCGCTAGTGTTTTCAGAAGGCAATGTATCTATATGACTCTCTTCTAGATCATAATTTCTCCCACTAAATTCTTGATTTACAAGATCATATTCAAGGAACTCTCCATACCTAGCAACAATCACTTTGTTCTCAGGTGGATAATAAAAGTAGTAACCCATAGTTTCCTTAGGGTATCCTACAAAGATACATTTTACAGATCGTTGTTGGAGTTTGTCACCCAAGTCACGTTTCACTACGCCTCGCAACCCCAGACCTTTAAATAAGACAAATATGGCTTCTTGCCATGCCCATATGGTTTCTTATCGATATTCTTTGTGGGAACCATATTTATAATGCGAACAACAGATTCTAGAGCATAATCCCAAAATGATAAAGATAAAGTTGTAAGATTAAACATTGATAGCACCATATCCAATAATGTACGATTTCTCCTTTCAGATACACCATTTTGTTGTGGAGTGTGGGGAGAAGTAAGATGCTAAGCAATTTCATTCTCACTTAGATAATCTATAAACTCTTGACTTAAATATTCACCACCTCTATCAGAATGAAAACTTTAATCTTCTTCCCTAATTGTAGTTCTACTTCTGCTTTAATCACTTTGAATGTTTCAAATACCTCATGTTTATGTTTAAGTAAATAAACATAACCATAACGGCTATAATCATCCGTAAATATTAAGAAGTAGCTAGCATCTTTCCTTGACACATGTCTAAATGGTCCACACACATCAATATGTATTAGTCCAAGTAGATCAGTAGCTCTTTCAATATTGCTATTAAAAGGTTTCTTCGTCATCTTTCCAGAGATACAAACTCACATTTATCAAATGATTCATCATTGATATTTTCCAAAAGACCTCCACGTTGAAGCTTTTGTATACGAGTCTTCCTAATATGGGCAAGTCTACAATGCCAAAGATAAGGAGAGTTCTTGTCAGACTTTCTCTTCTTACTCATGCTAAAGACAGATTTATTATTCTTGGATTCATTATCATACATGTCTATCTCAAACACACCATTCACAGAAATTGCATTAAAATAGAAAGTACCATTTTTCCAAACAGAAATTCCGTTATTATCAATCGTGTGAACAAACCCATTATTTAACAAACAAGAAAAGGAAATAAAACCCCTAACAATTGTAGGTGCATAATGACAATCATTTAAAATCAGTACTAAACCCGGAGGTAAAACTGGATTAAATGTTACTATAGCTTCAACCGCTGCTTGTGTGCCATTGCCCACTTGCAGAAATTGTTCCCCATAGGATAGCTTTCTTTCCAGATTAGATCCCTGCAGCGTATTACAAATCTTAATACCGCATCCCGTATCATATACCCATGAATTTAATTTGTATGTTAAATTGAACAATTCAATCATAAATAAAGTACCTGAAGCTGCAGCGCTTTGCTCAGACTTCTTCTTTATTTCTCGCAATTCTTCGAGGTAAAGAGGGCAATTACTCTTCCAGTGACCACTTGCCTTGCAATGGTGACAAGTCTCATCTTTATGAGATTTATTCTTCTTGACAAAGTTCTGCTTAGGTTTTGAATAGGTCGCAACTAGTTTGCCCTTATCACCATTGCCTTTGCCTTTCTTCTTATTCTCTTGCGGTTTTGGCTTACTCACTCTACCCTTTTGTATAGTTAGTACAGAAGGCGTAGCAGTAGATGCCTTGTCTTTCAACCCATTTCATAGTCAATGAGCATTGCATGCAAATCATTAATTGTCTTCCCCGTGCAATGCATATTATAGTTTCGAACGAAATCATTGAAGTCCTTGTTAAGGGACATATTGATCAAGTCGATAGCCATATTATGATCATAGGGTTGTCCTAGTGCAATGAGCTGTTCCATATAACCCCTCATCTCCGTAGAATGGGCACTTACAGAATTTCCAGGAGCTTGCTTGCAGCTATGCAAAGCATCTACCAGTCGTAGATCTCCACAGCTTGTGGCTTCTCGAACATAGCCTTGAGCTCATCAAGCATTCTCTTAGGTGAAAATAGCTCATACTTATGTTGAAGTGGAGGAGCCATTTATTCTAACATTAAAGCAACCACCTTAGAGTGCTTCTTAACATTAGCAGCGTGTTCAAGCCTTTGTGCATCAGATGCTCCTTCAGCAAGATCTTCCGGATAAGGAGTAGTCAAGATATCGATAGTAACCGTTACTCTCAAGATAATTCTTAGTGAGCGATACCAATCATTGAAGTTTGGGCCAGTAAGTTCAGGACGATCAAAGAAAGATTTGAACGCAAAACTTATAGTCATATTGTTTTCGGGTTGAGCCATTTCTACATAAATAAGTTCAAATATTAGTATTTTCGATTATAAAATACTTTCAAGAATATAAAATTACACTGGTATAAAAACCATATTATTTTCCTTGAATTCTAGAACTATATTGACATGAATCCATTACAGCAGTTGATCTGCTAGTAACGAATGTACCCAACATAGAGACTTATCTAACAATTCAGTTGACAAACAATTTTCAATTTCTAGATATTTTAAGAGATTTACATTGCCAAAAAACGTTTTGCATTGTAAACATGTTTCATCCCTTCTAAATGCATTAAGTTTCCAGATCTCACTGAGTAACTTAATTAAGTCATCTAATCTGAGTAACGTAAAACCATCATACGAATACTCATTCTACAAATGGTTATCTCTCCATTACAACATCAAGCAAAAATCTCGTCTGATGACGAAGTAATTTCAAGTGTTCGTCAATTAGGAGCATTCGACTTAAATTTTAAAGGGTATAAATTTTCATGTCAAAATCAATGTATGGATAAGCATGCATACAACTCCATAGCATAAGTTTAATAAAATATTTAGTAAACTTCTTCATGAGACTAAATTTATACATAAATTATGTTGAGGTATTGGTTAAACCAATTAAAGAATTTATCCACAACTATTCAAAACATACTTTTGCTAGAACTCGGCTACTCACAAAGCAATACCCTTATTCATTATGTTTCGTATGTGAAATTGTGATAAGTCACCCTTAAGGTAATTCAATTAATAATCATAGGTAATTTCAATTTGACGCACAGGCGAGCCGGGAATTTGGTCACCGACTAATGGCATAACACCTCCTTCCTTAACCAATAAACTTAATCTTATGTAATTTAGATCTCTTTACAAATCATTATTTTAATATGATTTAGTCCATATTATTTCTTTTCATAAAAAAACCCTTGTTTACAACAATTCAACAATTTTATATATAAACAAGAAAAAAACTAAATCATAAATACATAATAACCATTTATATGTGCAACAAATAAACCAAACAGCCACATGCAAACGATTTATTCAATAATTATCAAATCTAGGTCTTTATATTCATATAAAAGTCTTCCCTAATTCTAGATTTATTGAATCAAATAATCACGTAGCACATAAAATCATATAAACATACAATTTTATAATCCATAAAAACATGCACGTAATCATGGACTCCCCATAAATCTTAACAATTAAATCTCTACGGATCGTAACCATACATGACATAACAATTAATCATGCAATTTAATCTAAAATTATCCTACATGTAATTTAGGGTTTCAAAACAATTCACTTTTTTATTAAAAATTCGACAAAAAAACCCAATTTTTAAAAAACCAAACCCTAATTTTATGAAAACCTAAAAAACATGTAGTTTTAACTCAAAACAATTATTAGCTAAAAAACTTTAGATTTTCGATAATTATAACATGTTAAAACGACTTTATGATACTACTGAAGGTTTATTACTATCATAAAAATTATATAAAACCCTAAACGAGATCAAAGCACATACAGCGGAAGCGATTTAACAAGATCATAATAATAACACAATTATAATTAATCAAATTAGGGTTACACACCTTTACGCTAAAGCAATTCCAAAAGACGAAGAACGAATCACCAATTCGGGTTTATACCGTAATACACCAAGATATAGTCTAAAGTACGACTATATTACGATCTTGTACACATGTAATACAACGAGCTAGCCGTGATTCTAGCACGTGAAAACCGATCTACTACGCTTGTAATTAATCTACCCAACAACCCTAGAGAGGGGCTAGGACTAGATTATATACATAATCAATCAACCAAGAAAAACCAATCGAAACCCTTCGTGGGTTGTGTCCTGCGATCGAACCAAGAGAGAGGGAGAGGAGAGATTAAAGTTGTGAAGATTATGAGGGATAAGGAGGAGTATTTATAGACCTCAAACCCATTGTAGTCGAAGTAAATAAAAGGCAACTTTTGCCCCTCCCCCCCCCCCCCCCCCCTTTGGAGCCCTAACCGACCGACCAAACACCCCCATGGGGTGTTCCAGAATCTTCCATCCTTCTTCCTTTATATATCTATATATTATTTAACACTCATTAATACTTAACTATTAATTAATTAATGATCTTAAAAGTTATATAATTACTTTCTCGGTTTAATTTAATAAATACATAAATATATGTTTATTAAATAAATTAATAAATATAAATATATTTATTAATTAAATTAACTCTTTACGTATTGTGTGCAATCCTGTAATCTCGAGTTCGATCCTATCACACGACTATTAAAAATAAGTCCATAAACTTACAATAATGGGTCAAGGTGTTGATAAAAATGATTGAAAAGATGATTTAGTATGATTTTTAAAGTAGTATTTTAGACCAGATTGTTTAAGGGGATTTTTTGTGGTCTTAAGCCTAAGGCAAGTTTGTGACTATAGGATATAGTTGTAGATCTTGTTTTGAGCTTCGATTTGGTATAAGATAGACCTTCTAACTCAAAACAAGGTACAAGTTACGCTAGTTTGATTTTTCGTGTACCGGGAGGCGAGTATCGACACAATCCAGATTTGTGTTCGATATTAGGTCAAATCTCGGGGACTATAGTTGGAGTTTTAAAAATGTTTGATGTCTGTTCTTGGGATCTAAACCTGGAGTCTCGAGTCTATTTTCAAACTTAGGAGTTGTATTTACAAATGGTATTGGTTAAGTGAGTCAAAATAGTTTTACAATGCAAGGGTAAAAATCTGCTCGGTTTTCAAGTTTGGAAATGTGTTGGGCAGCATGAATTAAAAGTGAAATCTTTTTATAAATTTTTTTGAGTGCTTTCTACATGATGTAAGTGAGACCTCCAACGAGTTTCATGAAATTTAGTGATGTTTAAGTATGGGAATTCAGTCTGTACATTTGGTATGTACCGGCAGAATTGTTTTAAGAGTATTAGTTCTAATAAGATAGAAAAATGTGAATGGCTAGTAAATATCACTTGTGTATATTTTTGGCGTGAGTTTGATGAAGTTTTGAGTAAACTTATTTATTTATATCAAGTACAAGTCGGTACTTAAATGTATTGATTCATTTCGTTTTTGTTCGTTAGGTGTTGTCTTTGAATTTCCCGGGCATCCTCATCGTCGGTGATTGTCGTTGCTACAACAACTACTACTACTACTACTACTGCTACTACTACAACTACTACTACTACTACTTAATGTGAGTCTATAGCCTCGCTTTCTATTGTTTTAAATTATTTTACCCACGAGGGGGATACATGCTATTTAAATAAAAAGGAATATGAGTCGTGAATGATTATTGGACCCGAATGATGCCTTAAATTATGTTAAGTACCTAGTTGCTAAAAGGCCCTCAATTCATGAACCATTAACTATTGTCTAATCCTTTTGTGGGTTGGAAATAGCCTCTTGAACAATTGATAGATTTATTGGGTTGACGACCCTATCCGAGACGAGAGCTAGTATGTTGAGTACCCTCTGTGAATGGATAACTTGTGTTAAGAAAAAGGTATAATTTGCAACGAATACCTAAGAGGGGCAATGGTTTCACTTAAATCACGCCGACAAATTAGCGCGGGTGATTAGTTTATGAGGTCGGTGTCATGAACTTAAACATAATTAATTAGCTTTTGCTATAACGAGAAATGCCTGAATAATATTTTCTAATGATCAACATTCTATTGAATAATCGTGCATGATTTTATACTTATGTTCAATCTGTGATTTATAAACCTACAGATTTCGCTCAACATTATTTGTTGACGATTTTAAGCATGTGTTTCAGGTAATCGAGGCTGAGTGTGGTGGAGCATACAAAGGAATGTTGTTGTGGATTTTGGGCAGTCTAAATGGAATTTCCTCCCTTGTCTTATAAACAATTTATGTTCTATTATGTCTTGTTGAACAAAATGGTTTTCGTGGTTATGGTCTTTAGGGGACCAATACGCTACTCTGTTAAAACTTTTGGGTTGGAAACATTTAGACATGTTGTTGTAACTTTATTATGTAAATCTTGTTCAATTTAAAACGTCTCTTTTGAGTCGTTCAATATGGCTTGTGTGATGATTCTTTGCCTAGCACCCAAATGTGGTATTCTGTTGCATGGTAAATTTGGGGGTGTTAGATGTTGAGGGTTCTGCAAGGTATGCTAGACAAACTGGCAAGTATGATAATAAAAGGGTTGCTACTATTACTGGGAATAGGGAAACAGTTGGTACTCAAGTGGTTCAGCAAAGTGGGACTCAGTGTTTTAATTACAAAGGTTTTGGGCATATGGCAAAGGAATGCAGGCAGCCAAAAAGGGTTAAGCAATATGCCTATCATAAGGAAACAATGTTGCTATGCAAGAAGATGGATGTTGGGATTAAGTAATCCGCTGAGCAAGGAGAAATACTTGATGACACTGATGATGAACTCTCCGACCAAGAAATCAAAGCAGATTACTCATACATGGCAAAGATTCAAGAGGTCCTCGACGTCACTGAAGATGACAATGGTCCTATCTTTGATACCGAGCCAATTGATAAGGTACAAACTTATGAGGAATATAATGTTTTTCGTGATACTCATGAGCATAGTGAGCTACCCACAACCATTACTAACACATTGATGTTGCGTAAGCGAGTTTTAAATTTTTATATTACTAGATGATTACCAAACAAGGGACTAAAAACACAACACGGGCAAGTATACCCTTTCGTGTATAGTATAGTCTAAGGTAAAGTCCAGGTCGATCCACGGGATTGTTGTTAAAAAGTAAAAACAATTATCCTTAGAGTGTCACAAGTTCTAAAGATTTAAGCTTCTAACAATGATTTAAAGGTGCGTTTGGTTAAGGCTAGAACATAGAAAAGATAGATATCAAATATGAATTATAAGCACATATGTAGCAATTCGTAACTTTTGGATCAATATTTATAGCACGTCTTTTATTGATCATGTTTCTTTTTATAAAAAAAAAGATATATTGAATTCACGGTGAACCGACAAGGTTATGGCTTTAACATAAATGTGTCATTTATTATTTAATAGCAAGGTTTACATCCGTTATCGACAGTAAATATCCTTGTTGTGACATAGAAATATTTTCTTATCATTATTCAATTATTCGTTTTATGGACATTCTTCGTAAATTTATGATAAACCTTTAATTGTCATTCGTTTATATGATGCATTAACGTTTATTGAATAATAAGCCCTCATTTATATATCAAAATATGAATGTTTTCCGTATGCCGATGTTTTTATTTTTTATTGCGCATTTATTTTTCGTGCTTTACGTGTAAATTTTAAAATCGCGTAACTTTTAAAATATCGGACGTCGATAATACCCGTTTTATTAAATACGGTGTATAATATAAAGTTATATCATAGATAGGAAATATATATAACGAGCTATATATGTTTTTAACAAAAGGAGTGATGTTTTCTTAGGCTTAATGTTTCTCACATGTACATGTCACACATTAGTCTATATGATGACTAATATAACTAAAACAAGCCACGTTATAAAGCATAACAAAGAGTCACGATCAGCTGGTCAATTAAATGACATCAAATAATTCTACTAAACATGACATGGTACCTATGTATTATACTTAATAATTAAGTATTAGTCACCTATATGTAATAAAAACTTTAATTTCAATTTTGAGCAAAGTGAATAACACTAAAGACGTCTACAACCAAAAACCATGTACGAAATCTTAGCAAGGTAGTTCATGGATTCTTCTCTTTTATTGGTGGAGATATAAACTCTATGTTTTGTTTTAGCAATAACTAGAGCTAAAACATTAAGTTGAACATATCTGATAACGTTGGAGCATATGGGTTAGCAGAATAGAAAATATAAAGGTGGTATAAAAGAAAGCAGTTGATAACCATTTGAAGAGAGTTTGTTTTAGTGATACTCGTTGTGCCTGTTCACGGTGAGTTCATAGCCTCACTTTTACTACTTTAATTGTTTTATTAAACCCGTGAGGGGGATACATGCTACTTTTTACGTATGGACGCAAGTGCTTGAACTGTTTGAATTGTATGCTTATTTTATCCCACTTAGTCATGAACCGTTAATTACTTGGACCGACTGTACTGGTCGAGTAAACACGAATGCTGTGAATAGATCTATTGGGATTGACCTCTCCGTCCGGGTTTAATGGAAAACCGACTGGACGCACTGTATTTGAAACTTGAACGGAATAACGGATGTTAATGTTCGGTTTCATGAGCTAAATGCGATAACTGATGCTATCTGACTTTTGTAATCTGAATACTGAAATCTTGTGGTCCACTGCTTTTACTTGCAAACCTATGAATTCACTCAACCGTTGTGTTGATGTTTTTAGCATGTATTTCTCAGGTACTCAGGTTTAATAGCAGTTGGAGCATGGAGTCGCACTGGATATTTTAAAGGCAATAAAATACTTATTACCATTCGATAAACTTTTTGAAACAGTTTATTATTACATTTTTGTTGGGACCTCTTTATAAACTGTGATGTTTTATTAATCGAATGGACTAAACTTTTCAAATGTCTCGTTAGGGTCATTTTCTGTAACTTGTGTGTTGTGCTATGAAGTAATACTCCCAATGACCCTTCCGCTGCTATCCGAAATTTGGGAGTGTTACAACATAAACAATGTAAGACAACATATGGATTACTAGTGCACGTGCAACATCTAATCAATATAACAAAAATCCTACTAAAGATCATGTCATACCAAAAGCATTAAGAATGGTTTATGCTTGATTTCAATAGTTCAAGCACTAAACAAAATTATGCAAGAGTCATTATGTATTTTATTCCACCAATCGCGACAAAGGGGAATACCAAGATTAATTTACTAGATGACATGGAATCCATTCAATCATATAAGTACTAGTTATAATCATGAATGAACCAAATACATAACAATGATCAAACATAATAGTATCGAGTGTAAGAACAAATCAACCACACTTATAATCACGAACCAGGGAGAAAGTGTGCCGCACAAAACTAATTGTGCGTCGCACTTCACCCCTGCGAAGCTAATACAATCTATTCATAGTTCTATATACACCTAATCAAACACAAGACGACTAATCCATAATCAAAGAAATAACAAACATAACATTCATCATAATTTTAGAAAAGATAATGATAAAAGAGTTATAGAGATTATACCAAATGATTACAAGTGTTTGTAATTCGAAAATTAGTTTTCCCAAATGAAAACTTTATGCTAATGATCTTAACAATCAACTCCAAATGTTCCGAACCCTTTGGGTGATGTTACTACACCCAAATTCGTCCTAAAACTACTAAGGAATGATGGTGGGAGATGGTGGAATGGAATGAGAAGTGTGTGAGAAATGAGAGAGATTGCTCTCTATTTATAGTTTTCACTAGGGCAAAAGTGCGCCGCACTTTTTCAAATGTGCGCCGCACATTTGGCGGGTCAGATGTGCACCGCACAACCAGGACGGTGCGCCGCATAATTTCGCGTCTAGAACGTTCGAGGATTTGCAAAAACGTGCGCCGCACTTTTTGGATTGTGCGCCGCACTTTTGGTCATTTCCAGATTTGGACCAAAAGTCAAAATTGTAGATCTTTCTTTCCTCTTTCGGTGGCCGCTTAAATCAACTAAAACAGAATTTGTATGCTCAAGATATTGCCAAAACAATGACAGGTGTCAAGAGATCAGAAGCTTGACTTTATTTCTTTGTTTAAGCTTCATGTCTTCGTGTTTTCTTTCATTTTCTTTCACGACACGTCCTTGGAACGTATACATCAAATATAGTCTATTAAGTATCGATAGTTCATATAATTAACCTAAATATATACAGATAACGCACACGTAAACATGTATACTTAGAGTGTTATCAAATTCCCTCACACTTAAACTATTGCTTTCCCTCAAGCAATACTTAAACTATTGCTTGCCTCAAGCAATGCTAAGAAAAAGAAAGTTAAAAATAAAATTTACCTAAGTGCCAAAAAATTCTAAATTTTTTTGAAATCGCAAATATTTTTGGATTTTTGTAAGAATTTTTGCTAAAACTGCAAACACTCCCCCGCACTTAAGGGTTTGCTTGTTCTCAAGCAAGGAAAAGAAAAATAATAAGTTTTTACATGTTTAAAGTTACCTATGTTGCAAGTACCACAAACCATGAAATATTACACTTTTCTTCAATAATCACATATCGAACAACATACATATATCACGTCTTAGCACATTGGCTAATCGATATCTCAAGAAAATTCGTCTTCCTTCATCTTCATAAATATACATATATCTCATTTGCTATTTTTTCACATTTTTTTTCTACTTTTTTTTTACATTTTTCTACTTTTTTTTCGATTTTGACTTTTTCTATTTTTTTCTTCGTCTTTTTCTCTTTTTTTTCTTCGTCCTTTTCTCTCTTTTTTCATTCTTTTTTTTTCATCACGCCCTTCACAACTAACAATTCTCTCACACTTGATATAAGCGTGTACCACAAAAAATACGAAACATAAAGCATGCATTGTTCATCTTCGTTGGAATGGCACAATACTCATAACCAACCGCGAACCAACTATTTGCAAAAATCAACCAATCGTTCCGGCAACTAGCAACCAAGCATTTTTTTTCTAAGTTTTATTCTAATATATTAACCTATGCGGCAAAGAAAAAGAAAAACAATTTTGATTTTTAGATTACTGAGGGCGAACAGAAGTCTATATTAACTAACAAGTCACATTTTTCAATTCATTTTCCCCCCACACTTAAGTTTAGCAATATGCGTAATTTAAAAAATAACTTAAAAGTAGGACAAGTGAAAAAATAAATATAAGAGAAACGAGACTTCCCGGGGCTCATAAATTCTTCGGTTGAATTCTGAAAATATAGCGCAAACAGGAGCACCATCACAAGCATGTGAATTAAACAATATCTACACCGATCCAAATATATATGTGACATCCCTAAGTGATAAGCTAGTAACACCAATCTACACCAAGCTTCACCTATTTATTAAATCTGCAAAATAGACAAAACTACAAAAAAAACGTAAAATTCTAAAGCACACATTCGTAGGCACCACGATTGCATTTAGCGTATGCAACAAGCCTTTAAACCCCTCGGTGTATCGAGTGGACGAGTTATTGTCTCGTGAGGGTTTCCACGAAACACACCCACAAAGTTCGTAATATATATTTTTTTACAATAGTTAAGGTACGAAACACACCGGCCGAATGCATGACATACTCAAAACTGTAAGGTTTTTCGTTTTATATTTTCTTAAAATTCTTATTTATTCACACATTTTACACAAAACATTACGAAATAAAAAAAATAAAGGAGAATTAAATCTTTTTGGATTTTTAATTTTTAGACAAACACTCATGAAGCACATTAGTTCAAAACGATTTATATTTTTTTTAAAGTGCGCCGCTCAACATAATATGTACTGCGGTTTTATTCCGACAAAAAACACACATAATTTTTTTGTTTTTCATATTTTATTAATTAACAACATACATAACAATTTAAATACAACACATAAATGAAACGAAAGTAAAAATCTAAATAACAAAACTCTTATATATTCTTTTGTAAATTTTTTATTTTTTATTATTTTCTAATAGTTCTATTATTATTTCTACTACTACTATTATTATACTAGTACTATTAATATTATTAATACTATTACTATTTTTTATTTTAGCTAGATTCAAGATACCTTTACGATACGGTTCAAGTGGGAAACATCCATTTTCAAACGTTGGGGATACGGTATTTTTGGTATATACTCCAAAAATGGATATTCTTTTGATTTGACCACATAAAAATCCTTTTTCGTTGTTTTAAACGGTTTACTTCTTCCAATTTTATTGTTAACGATGATAGGAGGTGGTGGATCTTTTGGGGTTTTCAGATGTTCATCGGACTTTTCACTCCACATGAATACGGCATTCACGTGCTCAACTCGAGCGGATGGAGAAGGAGGTGGGTTAGTCCTAACGGTTTGATCAAAAGAGACATGAGTTTGAGGCTTCGACAACTCACTAATTTTTGTTTCCATGTTTTCAAATAGTGTTTGGAGATTCTTTTCATTTTGCTTCATCTTAAAACTCATAATCTTAACGGTCTCTTTCACAAAAATATTTGCAACTCTTTGACTATCCAAAAATTTAGTGATTGTTCTTTCGAGATCGATTTCAGATTGAGGTGGAGGTTGAGATTGGTGAGAATGCAAATCATGAGTATTTCAGTTTTCACAACCATCGAGCTGATTTGATTCATGACGTTCACACATCGGCGTGTCATCGTTCATGCGATTTTTTTGAAGCGAGATTACCTTCGAGATCGTTATATTTTTCACGCATCATGTGTAATTCTTCTTTAAAGATTTGGAAATGAGAATCCATTTTAGCTTCAAGAGCTTCCAACTTCTCCATTAATCGAGAGGTACCAATACTACTTTCATCGGCGAAAGAAGCAAATTTTTGATTATCTTTGTTTCGAGACTTTTTGTGCCAATTAAGTTCTAAAAGAACTTTGTACTCAAGAAATTGAAAAGCTTGTTTTGGAGTTTTGTAGAGGAAGATTCCTCCAGCAGTTCCATCAAGGATTGCTTGAGTGGATTCGTCTAAATCATGATAGAATACTTGAATAATAACTCTTTTGGTCAGACCATGCCCATGGCATTTTCGAAGCATGTTCTTATGTCGTAACTAGGCTTGGGTTATACTTTCACATGTGGTTTGAGAGAAATTTCTGATTTCGAGTAAAAGAGGTTCAAATAACGAAGATGGAAAAAATTTGCTTATAAAATATCTTCTCATATGTTCCCACGATGTTATAGAATCTTCATTAAGTTTTTTGAACCATATTTTAGCATCATCGGCTAAGAATAGTGGAAACATCAAAAGTTTGACATCTTCGCTTTGAGTTTCACCATATTTGAAAATGTCGCAAATTGCGAGAAATTCACGGATGTGTTCATGCGGATCGGCCCGCAAATGAGAATCGAATTTATTATCTTGAACCATTTTCAAGTGGGTAGTGTTAATAACAAAATTGTCATCAACATCGGTTCGAACAATGGCGGAATTATGAGTCGGTGCTACGGTACTAGCACTATTCCACAAGGGTTGATCATCGAGATCGATATCTATGATATGTTCGGTTGGATTGGGTTGGGTTTTAACATCCTCTTCATGTATATCTATAACGACAAATTCATTGTTGGATGGATTATAGGTTGAAAATTTGGGTGATTTGATTTGAAGGCATTCTTTTGAGATCGTTTGAAATTCATAACTCCATGTTGTTTTATTTAATTTAAATAATAGATTTACAAGTTCTTTTCCCCACGATCTAGGATTTAAACAAAAGTTCAAAATTTTGCAAAAAGTCATTTTTATACCTTTTTTATATTATTATTTTTTATTTATTTTATGTTATTTATTTATTTATTATTATTATTTTGTTTTATTTTTTAGATTAAGATAAGAAGATAAATCAAAACGAAAGTAAAACTAATATTTTTGGTTTTTTTTTTGAAATTGATGATGAACTGTATATTTACAAATTCACAAGGCATAAAGCCTAAAATATAGTTGGGTGGGTTTTTTGAATAGTACTGAAATTAATCAGTTGAGAGGCAAGTTCGTTCAGACAAAAAGTGTGTCGCACTTGCGAGAAGTGCGGCGGACTTATATTTTTCCAGAAAGTGCGACGCACAATGGGTAAGTGAGTCGTACTTAGAAATCCTACAGAAAATCCGACGCACAAATGAAATGTGCGGCGTACTTATAAATCCTCTAGAAAGTGCGGCGCACAAAAGCAAATGTGTGACGTACTTTCTGCAAATTTTAAGACAGAAATTTTGAGATTGCCAGAAATCTCTACGACGATGGTTTATTTTTTAAAAGAAGTATCTCAGAAAGTTTTAACAAGTAACAAAAACAATCCTCGGCAGCGGCGCCAAAAACTTGATGTTGCGTAAGCGAGTTTTTAATTCATATATTACTAGATGATTACCAAACAAGGGACTAAAAACACAACACGGGCAAGTATACCCTTTCGTGTATAGTATAGTCTAAGGTAAAGTCCAGGCCGATCCACGGGATTGTTGTTAACAAGTAAAAACAATTATCCTTAGAGTGTCAAAACTTCTAAAGATTTAAGCTTCTAACAATGATTTAAAGGTGCGTTTGGTTAAGGATAGAACATAGAAAAGATAGATAGCAAAGATGAATTATAAGCACATAAACAATGTAAGATAACATGTGGATTACTAGTCGCACATGCAACATCTAATCAATATAACAAAAATCCGACTAAAGATCATGTCATACCAAAAGCATTAAGAATGGTTTTGTTAGAAGTATTTAAAGTGATGGTCATATAATATACCGTTGCGAATCTCCTGGAAAATGCTACTTAACGGTGTTGAGAGTTCTAGCATAATGTTATGTATGTAACGAGAATTAGTCCCGAACTCACAAATGAGGAAGGTCTTCCATACATTAGACGTGTAGTATAAAAGGCCCAAGGCACCTCATTTGTGATGTGTGTCTTCCATTTTCATAGATTGTAGAGAGAGAAACATATGTGTTTCTCTCACTAGGAATTCACAACCATCTTTGTTTTTCTCTTTTTCTTCATCTAATCTAATCTTTCTTTTTTGGTTTAATATTTATCTTCATTTCTATATCCTGTATAGTCGTGTGTATCCTTCCTACAAGTGGTATCATTCGCCAAGGGATTCGTGGATAGCTCTTTGGTGTTGTCCGTGTTTTTCTTGAAATTCGTGTCCTTTTGATCAAATTTTTTCGTGTGTTGTTGCTCCAAGTGATTCATATCTCTTCTACATCGTTGTAGTAGCGATTTGTGTTTTTTGGTTTTGTCAAAAACACGAATTTGTTGCCTAAAGTTGTGAATTTTTTTTTCCTACATTGCGACAGCTACCATCGTAAAGTACATGTAAGTACACTGTGATCGCAATAAACCTAGGGTTTCGTCTTTGCGATCAAATTATTACGATACTCCTTATTCCATTCGAGGATTGCGATCGTTTTTGCGATCGTGGATTGCGACGGAATTAAGGCACATTGCGACGTTACTCTGCCAAATTTCAATTGCCATATTGCGATAGAAGTGTATTGCGATAGACATTCCGACAGAAGACATTGCGATAAGTGATATTGCGATAAGTGTGACATTACGATTGTCAAGATATTGCGATAAAGGGATATTGCGATACAGGGCTATTGCGATAGGACGTACATTGTGATAGGGATGCTACACTGCGATGGATGTTCCGACATTGCGATGGGTGATAACATTGCGATCTGTTTGATTAAATTTTTGTTCGAGTAATTTTTAGTCTTAGCCACCATCTAGACTTGTCTCGGAGCATAGTTTACACGAAAATTTTAAAAAAAAGTTAAAATTTTTTAGGTCTAGTAAAACAATTTTTTTCCTACTAGTTTTTGGCTATCTCTAACTCAATTTCAAAATTTGGCGATACACAAATTTTTCAGCTTACCCTTTTTTTGGACTGAGGAATTTATTTTCAGACTGAGAAAAAAATCGGAAGTTTCGGAATTTCAACAACAACACACACTTTCTATGAATTGAGATCCTGTTTTTCACACGACTTCTACGATGACGTCTCAACAAGATATTTATGCTGCGGGTACTAAGAATCGTCCACCCATGCTTACCAAGGAGAACTACACTAAATGGGCTAGTCGTCTCCTTCGTTATGCAAAATGTAAACCTTTGGGAAAGTTGATTGTCAACTCGTTTCAAAAGGGTCCGTATGTTAGAAGAACAATTATTGTGCCTGGGGACCCTACGAACGCTAACCTAGTGGCTGACTCTAGTCATGAGCAAGCGGATGAAGAATTAACTGAAGCTGAATCCAAACAACTCGACGCTGATGATCAAGCAATTCAAGTCATTCTTATGGGACTTCCTGAAGATGTTTATGCTACTGTCGATAGTTGTGAAACCGCACACGAGATGTGGCTTAGGATTCAGAAAATGATGAAGGGCAGTGAAATTGGTTTACAAGAAAAGGAAACTAAGTTGCTTCGTGGATGGGAGAAATTAACGTCTACTGAAGGGGAACAAATTGAACCTTATTATCATCGGTTTTCAACCCTCATGAATCATCTTAGAAGAAACAAACATGAACCTGCACAAATTGCCGCCAACATCAAATTTCTTGATAATCTTCCTTCGGAATGGTCACGATATGTCACTCTTGTCAATCAAACCAAGGACCTTCATGTCGTGGACTACAATCAAGTATATGACTATTTGAAGATGAATCAAGATGAAGCTAACGAAGTTAGGGCAGAAAGACGGGCCAAGACTCAAGACCCATTGGCTTTTATGGCGAACTCTCCATCATCTATGACATATCCCATGGTACCGTACCATCAACCCTCTTCAAGTAACTTCATGCCACAACAACAACAACTCACCCCTTATGGATATCAACCTCCTGCTGTTGTGAACTACTTACAACAACCCATTTCCTGTTTTGATGACATCACCGATCCTACTCATGCGATTAATACTGGTCTTGCTCTTCTCGCAAAGGCATTCAAATTTACCATTAACCCCACCAACAACAATCAGAGAATATCCTCGAACACTAGAAATAGGCAGATTGCTCAACCTTTCATGAATGCAAATCAAGATCGCCAATTGGTAGCTGCTGGAAACACGGGGACACAATATGGTCAGAATGTTAGAAATGCAGGAAATCAGTATGGACAAATCCGTGGTCAGAATCCGAATGTTCCAAATGCAGGTAATTAGAATGGGTTAATAGTTGTGCCAGCGGTTGGTAATCAGATGGGAAATATTGTGGCTGCAAGAACGGAGAATACTGGTACGGGAAGTGGAAACAACAATCGTCAGGTTCAGTGATACAACTGCAGGGGATTTGGTCATTTGCTCGAGATTACACAGCCAAAAAGAAGAGGAATGCTGCTTATCTTCAGACTCAGCTTCTCATAGCACAAAAAGAAGAGGCAGGGATTCCACTTCAAGCTGAGGAATTTGATCTTATGGCTTCTGCTGCAGAATATGACGAGGAAGAGGAGGTGAATGCCAACTACATCTTGATGGCAAACTTACAAAAAACATCTACCTCAGGAATGCATGTTGACAGAGCTCCCGTTTATGACTCAGACGGTCCCTCTGAGGTACATCCACATTTTGATGATAATGATATATATAGTACGTCTAATCAGGAAGAGGAGTATACTGAGATGCTTGAGCCTTACATTGAGACACACGGGGATCACACAAATAATAGTAATATTATTTCGAATGAGCCCAGTGTGGACCTTAGTGTGGATCAAGTTGCTCAGCCTACAACCCTTCCTGATGTGACACATGCGTATTATAAATCTTTATTTGATAAGCTTGCTAAGGATGTTGACCATGCTATGGTGGTTAATAATAAGTTTAGAGAATCTAATACCAAATTGACCACTGAGCTTGCGGGATATAAGGAACGGGAGATATGTTTTAAAATTCATCAGGGTAAAATTAAAAAACTTGAACAAGCTGATGCTACATCGGTTTAACAAGAAAAATGCACAACTAAGAAATTAAATGCCTTACACTTAAGTAGTGCTAAAAAGATAAGCGGATTCAATGATGAAATCACTTCTCTTAATAAACAGCTTTCAGCTGAAAAATCTACTATTTTGGATTTAAAAGAAGAACGAAAGAAGCTGAAACATGATTTCAAAATTCGAAAAGATGGGCTTCTTGAGGATTTTTGCAAAGCTTAGGATAGGATTAGAGAATTAGACAACCTCTTAGTAAAACGTGGCCAAACTATGCAGACAATAAATATGCTCGCACCAAAAGTGAATGAGATAAATTACACTCGATAAAAATTGGCTTTAGGTTGTCCTCTTCCCCCTAACCCTGGATATCTTAAGCAAGTTCAGGCCACAAATGAAACCTTATATAGTGGTAGTGTGCTCTTATATGATGAGCATGATCCTCCTAGTGTGCATGATTCCGAGGAAACTACTGATCTTGCAGTAGAGACTCGTTTAAGAATGAAAAAGCTTGATAGAGAAGTGACACCCGTTTGTTATCCGAAAGTTAATCCTCCAACTGCTTTTGTTCGGTCTAAAACGAGTACTGAAATGCTTTTGCTACCAAGTGAGGAATTGTCTTATGACCCTCCTAAACCGAGTATCACACGCCGATTTCTAAACGAGCTTAAAGATAACTTTGTCATCCTTAAACGTGTTGTTAATTCCAAAATCACTAGAGGAAATTTTACATCACCTGTTCAGATATAGGTCCAGAAAATTCTTCAAAATGATATTAATCCGATTATTAATCAAGTTGATGCTCAGTTAGGCAATTTGGAAAATGCTTTTCTAAAAGAATTTGCCAACTTTGTTGAAGACTTTAAATCTTTGGCGAAGGAAGCTGATAAATCTCTTGATAAAATCAAAGTTTTGGAAAATGATCTTGAACGCCTCTCTAAAGCACATGATTGTATTGATAGTAGCCCTACTGAGTTAAGTACCTCTATGTTGCATAATGAAAACCTTCAAACTGAGCTTGATCTTATGAAAGAGAAAATGGAATCTTATGTCATTAAAAAGGATAAAGAATTCACCGATCTTTGGAATAAATTTGTCAAAAAATGTGATGAATGCAAATATGACAAGATTTCGTTTGAAAAAGCTTACAATGAAATGCAACAAACTATCGCACGGTTGCAGGCTCAGTTAGGAGGGGTTACGGAAACGAATTTGGCCTCTTCAGGGTTAGAGAGTGCTAGTGATGGTAATGTTCAGAAGCTTAAGGCTAAGATTGCAGATTTAGAATCTGTTGTTGTTTCATATAAGCGGGCTGTTGAACAAAGTAAGTCTGTCTATCAGAAACTTATTGATAACATCTGTGAGAACTGTAAGTTAAAGGCCTTGTTAAAAGATAAGACTTCTAAACCTAGCCCGATTATGGATACGATGATCCAGAAACCAGCAACCTTGGGACCCACTCGTATTGCTGTGACACCTTTTCCCAAGGTTGCTGGAACGAAAACTGTTGTGATTGCCCCAGGAATGTTTCGTGTTAGTTCTCCCTCTGTGCCTAGCAAACAACGTAAAGCAAGCGTTAGGACAAAACCGATCACTATAACTCAACCACAAGTTATTGATTTAAAAAGTGCTAATTCTAATAGACGTGTGTCTTCTTCTACAGGAATAAACAACTACACTAAGAGCAGAAGGCCACAGCCTACGAGCAATACAAGGAATGATAGGGTCCCTTTTGCCCCTAGAAGTAGTCGCCCCAAGATCAATAATGTGGAAGTAGAAGAACACCCTAGGAATTTACCGCTTTTTAATCATAATCAGAAACCTAATTCATCTGAATGTAATGACTTTTAACTTGCTATTCGGAATGAAAAATCTGAAGTTATTTGTGCTAAATGTAATAAATGTTTCTTTACTTTTGGTCATGATGCTTGTGGTTTGACTATGAATGGTTTGAATTATGGTGGTTACACTCGAATTGACAAGCTGTCAGTCAGTGAACAACAACGCACTCCTAAGGCTAAGGTGTATGTTCCAAAAAGTACGCATGTAGGGTCCACAGAAAGTCTTGCTAAGCCTAGTAGCCCTAGATTCAGCTCTAAATGGTTGCCTACTGGTAGAAATTTTGACTGTAGTGGCAAAATTATCGACACTAGTAGATCTCATACTGACAGTGAAACGTCGGTATGTGATACGACTTAATTATCATCTAACCCTACATGAACCTATTTCTTCGGTTGCCAAAATATTTTCTTCTCTTATCATTGGCAGGCTGTTGAAATTTGTGTCTGGTGCGTGGACTCGAGATGTTCCAAACATCTGACTGGGAATCGAAGCCTTCTCAAGAACTTTGTTTGGCGATTCATGGGAACTGTCCGATTTGGAAATGATCATGTTGCTGCAATTCTAGGCTATGGAGATCCTTCATTGGGGAAATATAATCATCACCAGAGTCTCTTTTGTTGATGGCTTGTGACACAATTTATTTTCGGTTGGCCAATTTTGTGATTCAGACTTCGAGGTTGCTTTCAGAAGTCATACATGTTTTGTAAGAGATCTTGAAGGAATTGATTTGTTGAAAGGAAATCGTACCATCAACCTTTAAACCATTGATCTTTTTCAAATGTCTGATGTCTCTCCAATTTGTCTCATGGCCCAGGCCACTTCAACAAAGTCATGGTTATGGCATCAAAGGTTATCTCATCTCAATTTCGATGCCATCACCCAACTTGTGAAAGATGATCTCGTTACCGGTCTTCCAAAGTTTAAATATACAAAAGACCATCTTTGTCCTTCCTGTGAGCAAGGTAAAAGTAAGAAGAAACCTCACAAACCCAAACCTGTTCCCAACTCAACGAATAGGTTACATCTCTTGCATATGGACTTGTGTGGCCCAATGAGAATCAAAAGCATTAATGGAAAGCGGTATGTCCTTGTAATTGTGGATGATTATTCTCGTTACACATGGGTTCATTTTCTTGCATCAAAAGATGAAGCCCCTGATGTAATTATTAACTTCTTGAAGAAAACATCAGTTCTACTGCAAGCCCCTGTTATCATTGTAAGAACAGATACCGACACAGAATTCACCAATCAGAAAATGAAAGCTTACTTTGACGAAGTTGAGATCTCTCATCAAACTTCGACTGTAAGAACTCTAGAGCAGAATGGAGTTGTGGAACGGAGGAATCGTACGTTAGTTGAAGCTGCTCGGACGATGCTTCTCTCCTCCAGTGCACCGTTATTCCTTTGGGCCGATGCCATTCCAACTGCATGTTATACTCAAAACCGCTCCATTATTCACACCTGTTTTAATAAAACACCTTATGAGATCATTAATGGAAGAAAACCAGATATTTCATTTTTACATGTCTTTGGTGCATTATGTTATCCGAATAAAGATCGTGAAGATATCGGTAACTTGAACCTAAAGGTGATATTGGTTTTTTCATTGGTTATTCTTCAACTGCTTGTGCTTACAGGGTTTATAATCTAAGGACAAGAAAGGTAATGGAGACTATGAATGTTACCATTGATGAACTCTCGGGTATGGCCTCTCAACATAGAAGTTCTCAACCCGAGCTTCAAGGTCAGACTTCTGGACACGTAAGTTTAGGACTCGCACTTCAATTTGCACCGTCAGCAATCTCATCGTTACAACCCTCGGAACGTGACTTGGAAGTTTTATTTGGGCTAATCTATGATGAATATATGGGGGGTCCTTCGTCATTTGGTGTTCCTCAAAATGCCCCGGCTGCACCTCTTACAGTAGTTCCAGAACCACCAATTGCATCTACACCAATGGCATCCGTTTTTGCACCATCTACGTCAACCTCAACCAAATTGACTCCAAACATTCCAACCACTTCTCCGACTGCTGACGCAACTCAACAACATTCTCAGCAAATTCCTACTCATGTTCATCTTTAGAATAAAATAGTTGCTGAAATGCAAACAATGCGATGCTCAACGAACACGAGTTTGTTAATCCATTTGTGGCTTCCACAAGTTCTACTCAGCCTTCAACACCATATGTGGATCCGTCGAGCTCGCATCAAGGTTCTCATACACTTCCACATGGACACAAATGGACTAAGAATCATCCTTTGTTTCAAGTGATTGGCAATCTCTCACGACCAGTCTCAACACGAAATCAGCTGCGTACCGACGGTGATATGTGTATCTATGCACTATCAGTCAGCACAATGGAACCAGCAAGTGTGAAAGAAGCAATGACCGATGCATCATGGATTGAGTCTATGCAAGAAGAACTCAATCAGTTCATCCGGCTTGATGTATGGGAGTTAGTACCTCGACCGAACAATATCGATCCCCTTACTTTGAAATGGTTATTCAAAAACAAGATGGATGATGAGCAAACGGTCATTAGTAACAAGACTCGGTTAGTCGTGAGAGGTTATAAACAACAGGAGGGAATTGATTTCGCAGAATCCTTCGCCCCGGTTGCTCGAATGGAAGCTATTAGGATTTTCTTGGCATACGCAACACATAAATCATTCACTGTGTATCAAATGGATGTGAAGACGGCTTTCTTGCATGCGCCGTTAAAAGAAGATGTGTATGTATGTCAACTTGAAGGTTTCATCAATACCGAACATCCAAGCCATGTCTACAAGTTGAAAAAGGCAATTTATGGTTTGAAACAAGCACCGAGGGCATGGTACGACGAATTTTCATCATTTCTTCTATAAAATCACTTCAGCAAAGGAACCATTGATCCAACATTGTTTATCAAGCACTACGGCAACGACATCTTGGTGGCTCAGGTCTATGTAGATGATATTATATTTGGTTCTACTAACCCAAAATATTCCATATTATTTGCCGACCTTATGAAAAGCCGATTCGAAATGTCCATGATGGGGGAAATGACGTTTATCTTGGTCTCTAAGTTCACCAATCCCCCCGTGGTATTTTCATAAATCAGTCCAAGTACGTGCTTGAGATTCTAACAAAATTTGGCATGGAAAACTGTGATCCTATTGGTACTCCAATGGACACTAAACACAAGCTTGATTTGGATAAGAAAGGGAAATTTGTAGATGCTACAAAATACCGAAGCATGATCGGGTCCCTTATGTACTTAACCTCAAGCAGACCGGACAATGTGCATGCTACTTGTTTATGTGCTTGGTACCAGGCGAAGCCAACCGAGAAGCACCTCAAAGAGGTTAAAAGTATCTTTCGTTATCTCCGGGGAACCATTAACATGGGTCTCTGGTATACAAATGATTCTGGTTTTAATCTCATTGGTTTTTCTGATGCCGACCATGCAGGGTGTCATGATACATTCAAGAGCACTTCCGGTGGAGCACAATTCTTAGGCGAGAAGCTAGTGAGCTGGTCATCAAGAAAAAAAGACTGTACGACGTTGTCCACCGCGGAAGCATAATATGTGTCTCTATCCGTGTGTAGTGCTCAAGTCCTTTGGATGCGAACACAACTCACGGATTATGGCTTTCAATTTAACAAAGTTCATATTTATTATGATTCACAATCAGCCATATCCATATCCTGCAACCCGGTCCAACACTCCAAGACCAAGCACATAGCTGTCCAATTCTATTTCATAAAGGAGCATGTGGAAAGAGGAACAATTGAACTGTACTTTGTCAAGACGGACTACCAACTAGCTGACATCTTCACCAAAGCTCTTTCTCAAGAAAGATTTGAATTCTTGGTTCGCCGACTTGGTATGCGTAGTTTCACTCCAGATGAACTTGAACGTCTTGCACATTCGCAGTAACCTTGTATATATCTATCAGAAAATCAAAATACAAAAATATAAAACCTATAAAAACAAAATAAAAAATGAGAAAATCTTTCAAAAATACAAAAAAATTCTTCTTCGACATATCTCTCAGCATCGATAATATGGACGTACTTAGAAATGTTGTTCAATAACGACACGGGTACGTACATAAAGTTCGAATGAGAGTTCAAATGTCTTCAAAACATGTCTTTTCTATTTTCTTCTCATAATGGCTTATAGTCACATGTAAGACTATATCCCGGTCCCCAAAGAAAGGAAAGTCTTTGACTTATCCTCAACAAAGAGAAATTAATTTTTCTCGGTCATGGGCTTATATCAAAACATTCATAGTTTTAAGCTCATGAACACAAGGAAAATGTTCATTTATGTACATGATTCCTTAACAACGGGAAAGTAAGTTTTCTCGGGTTTTTGAGCACAATTTTTCAACGTATTTCAAAACTGTGTGCTCATATACTCCTCTAATTTTAATTAGAATTTCTTTTCAAGGGGGAGTATAAACTTTCATGCAACATTATTCTCTCCATGTTTCATCACTAGTTTCACAAAAATTTCAATGTCATGTAATTTTTGAGGGGGAGAATAGTGACTAAAATGTGTTATCTTGGATAAGATCTTTGATATAAGTGCTTTCTCTTCCTAATATGTGCAAAAACCTTTCCTTTGATGATGCACATATGTAGGGGGAGTGTTTTGGTGATACAAAAAACCTTCAAGGTGTAAACACTGATTTCATCAACACCTTGATTGCTTTTTCAACAAGTTTTTCTAGTTACGATATCTATGCCCTTCAACACATTAATTCACGACGGTATTAGTGTCAAAAGGTGGTTAGGTATTCGTCCTATGATCTAACCAGAACCAGAGGGATCTTCCCAGGGACAATCCCTTAGTATTTAGATGTCCTTAGGAAAGATGGAGTAGTTGAGTGTACGGGAAAAATTCCGACTAATAACTTAAGCTAGCACTGGAACAATCACAACAAGGTGCTAGTTATGACGTCTTGGTAAGCATTGAAGAGGTTGAAGAATGAAAAAGAAATGTAAGGATAAAGGGTGTAAAGAAAGAAGCCCTCCATACAACTTAGGCAGAAACCGGGTCAATACATCTATTATTAGAATCACTTTGATGACTTCTGATACTGAAGACAAAGCATCATGGACCCAGTGATGCAATGCACAACCCTTCCCAGTGTAAAATCCATGATTTTAACATGATTGAATATAACACCTAATAATCCTAGAACACTCATTCATGTGTTATATCTCCTTAAGATGTGTGTGAACTTGTCCATCATGTAATTATACTTTTACTTTCATCTTTGTTGTAAATAACTTCATAACCTAAAACCATGAAATAAAAACTAGGAAAAACAAGTACTAAAGTTATAACTAGCAATGTGTGTACCACACTTAACACAATTTGAAAATATACTACATTACACATATGTAGCTATGAATATGTGCATACACACTATGGGCTTGCTTAACCTTTCTTGGACTAGCCCAAGATCTTGTCTACTATATTAAGCCCAACATAAGCCCATGACCAAATCCCATCTTCCCCCCCCCCCCTTTTGGTGAATGTTACACGGCACCAAGGTGTATGTGGAAAGACAAGAGATACATGGGAAACACAAAAGCCTACACTTGGCACAAGTGTTCTTGCCAAGGCAATCATTCCTTTTGCATTCCCTTTCCCTCTCTCTTCTTTAAGCCGAAACACACACATTCCCATTTCACATACATTCAATCTCACTTCTCTCTTCATCTCTCTCTCTCTCAACATTTCGGCTATAAGGCACAAAAATCCAAAGTTTTTCATTAGATCAACTAAATCTTTGTCCCATCTTGATTGCAAATCATTTGGTAGCATCAATTCTTTTGGAATCACTATAAACAAGCCCTAGCCGAATCTTTAAGGCCACGACTTGGTTTATATTAGGGTTTTCTTCATCAACTAGATAAGATCTCTAATCTCCTTGTTCATCTAGATCATCTTTGGTACTTATAAGCAAGAAAGGTATACTCCTTATACTCTTTCATTTCTTCACTTGCATGCATCATCATACATCTATAAACACATATAAATAACTTGTTAAAATCAAGATTTGGTAAAGCCATGACCATCCTAGGTCACGGCATATTTTAGATCACCATAGTTATGGTTAAAACATTTTAATAAAGAAACCTATAGCTTGTACTCTATGTTTTTAACATTGATTAAAAATCATATGAACCATTTTATGAGTTTAAAATGTTGCATGGGTTATAAATCTTACTTTTGGGATATTAGTTAACTAATAATCATAGATCTCATGAGTAAACATGAGTAACTCAAAAACCATGAAAACCATGACCTAGAAGGTCACGACATATTAAGTGGATTAACTAGGAGTTAAGTACCAAGTTTTAATAATGGGAATGTATTATTACATGTGAAATGGAATACTAAAAATCACAAAATATAACTTATGTGTATATATGTAGCCGTTGGTTACATATGAACTAAAATGGGTTAGATGTACATGCATGCTTATATAAACCATAGATCTAATGATAGAGTTAACTTGAGCATGATAAACATAAAACAAGCTTATAAAATCTTATGGGAACATTGGGAGAAGATAATATAGCCGTGGGCTATATGTAGTCTTCTTGGAATAATGGTAACCTTGGGAACATGCATGTAACTTAGATAGTCATGATGTATATTTGTAAATATTTACAAGACTTAAAACTAGCTAATATGTTCATCTTGGAAACACCAAGATTTAGAAATATAGTCGTGGGCTATATATGAGTGTACATGGATCTATGATTATTTTTAGGTCTAGACATAGTTTAGATCTCATTTTGGACTTGTGACTTGTTTTCTTGACTTTTACATAACGAGATCTTAATTTGGACACATATAAGTACATGCAACCTTAAAACAAGTTTAACTCATCTTAATAAGCTATAACAAATTATAGTCGTGAGTTATAAGCTCCTATTAGGGCTTATGACTTGCGTGCAACCTTGTAACACACCTAGATCTAATTTGGATCATCACATAAAACCAACTATTAGTTTTATTCTTTAATTAAGATTTATAACTAAATATAAATAAGCTAATAATAAGCTTATAAGAAAATCCTAAGTTAATACTTACATAAAATGTAAAGTAGTGCTAATGGACTATTTAAGCCCATGCAATGTTAGTCCAAGACTTAATGGACCCATGAAGCTCATTTTGATAAATCTTAGTATCTTAATGGACTTAAGATTACACTTAGGCCCATTAAACTAATTAAAGGACTTAAAAATGTATTTAAGCCCAGTAAATGATTTAAAGGCCCATTTAAATAAATTAGTGTACTTGAGATATATTTAGGCCCACTAGATAGCCCATTAGATTTTTAGCCCATTTAATGAGCCCATATAATGTTTGAATGTTAAAATAAACGTTTTTTATAATAAAATATAACTTATAAAAACTTTTTGGATTAAAATGACAATTTATGAAACTTAAGGACTAAAATCGTAACTTTTGAAACTTGTTTTGATAAACTAGTAAACACAAGGACTGAAAATGAAAATATCTGAAAGTCTAGGGTTTAATAAATACCATCCATGACAAATTAAACCCTAGGGACCATTTTGGGAAGTTTCTAAAAGTTATTTTGTCATTTTATAACCCTAAGGACCATTCTTGTAATTAGCTAAAACTTAAAGAAGCCCTAGGAGCTGTTTTTGTCATTTTAGTAAAGTTACAAAACCTAGATATAACTAGGGGGACTAAATCTGCCATAATTCGAAACTTAAACAAGCCCTAGGTACCAAATAAGTAATAATCTGAAAGTTTACTTTGTTTAAAAATATGGAGGGACTAGTTTTGCCATGTTCCGAAACTTTAACCAACCCTAACCCTAATTCTATTTTTAAACTTAGTAAAACTCAAACAAACCCTAAACTATAAGAATTTATAATATAAATTCTTAAACTTGAAAATTATAAATTATTTTATAAATGTTAAATAATTTATGGAAACTTTAAAGTTAAATAAAATATTTTATTTTATTTTTCAAAATAAAATATTTATTTTTGCTTTAGGGAATAAATTGTATAAACAATTATGAATATGTATTATTAATACATGAACTCATATACTTTTAGAAAATAAAATTTATATGAACGTTGGATGAATTGAATAACTAATATTTAAGTAGAACACCTTACGTCTACTTAAAATATGAAACTTAATAGTAAGTTTAAAGGAATGATTATAATACATGAACTACGAACGTAAACTAATATTAAGTAGAATTTTTTTTATGTTTACTTAATAATGAAACTTAATAGTAAATGACTGATTATAATATGTGAACGGAGAACGTAAACTAATATTTTAAGTAGGACATTTTATGTCTACTTAAATAAGAAACTTAATTGTAAGTTGAATGATTATTATTAATACATGTATGCTAACTGATATTAAAAGTTAAACATTTTATGTTTACTTAGAAATGAAAACTTATATAGATAAGTTTAAATGAATATTGTTAATACTTGTACTACGGTTATTTAGATAACTGCCGTAACTTAAATGAACTAACTAAAATCTGTATAAGCATACATATATGTTCTTTGTACTATCTATTAAGACAGTACTATTTGATTAGGCATAACTTTTGGCGTGAGCTTTATTTGGATATTCGTATTAAACAACTATTGCCTACTCCCAGGTGAGTTTCCAGCCCCATATAAACTATTGATAAAATTTTCCTCTACGGGGGAGAAAACATACAACTGTTTTAAATTGTACATAACTGAATTGTATAAACTTGACTATGATTGACTATTATTGAAACTGTTAAATTTCTGTAAATCGCCCGAATGTTATAAATAGATCTATTAGGGATTGTCCATCCCCGTCTGGGTGAGTCATGCTCACTGTGCCTTGGCCGGGACAACAAATGTATACCATGTTGGAACTGGGTTTGGGTGTCTTTTTTGTAAGACACTACGTCCTCATCATTTGAGGACTATGGAAGGTTAAGCTTCAGTTTCGAATAATAGCAAATGTAATCTAATTTTTAGTAAGAATGCTTTGTGCATTGTTACTTCTATAATTAATGTATGTCCAAACTAATAAATGTTAAAACCTGTAAATTCACCAACTTTATGTTGACCCTCTAAGCATGTTTATCCGAGGGAAATGAAGTTAGAACGAGATATGTGCATGGACTCAAGCATCTATGTAATCTGCATCGTAGGAATCGTCAAGGGTTCCATTTGGGGGAAATGAACAATCTTCTTATGACATGTTTAAGACAATTTTTATTTATTTGTTTAATAAACATGTAATCTGATTTGAATAACTCTTTATCTTATGCTCTATGGACTATATGTTATCGATCCACCCTTGTGACATCTCCGTCGATAATTCCGCATATTTTGACCCTACCCGGGGTGTCACAGAGAATGGCATCAGAGCTTTAGTTATAGAGAACCAGATAAATTTTTTAAATAAAATAAAAATAAAATGATTTTTCTTTTATTTAAAACTGGTCTATAACTTATAAAAATCTTTTGGGGATTTAATTTGGGACCGTATTAGTTAAGCATATAAATATTAGGGCATTTTATGCTATGTAAACTAAGTGTGTACAAATTGTTACTAAACTTGATTATTAATACTGTTTAGTGAAATATTGCTATAGAAAATGTTAGATATGCTAAACTTTAAAATTTTACACTACTTAGTAAAATACTTAAATGAAAATAAGGTGATACTAAACCAAACCTGCACTTACAAATTGTTAGATGAACTGCGTAAATGATAACATATATATAAGTATTAATATATGTAACCTTAAAATATTATGATAATTGTTTAAAAGGAATATATTTCATAAAACATGTAATCTAAAATAATATTGTTATTCGTTTGTAAGCTAATACTTACTTCAAACTTAAAATAATACTATTTCAGAGCATCATGACTCCGCCTACTACACCTTCGACTCTTCTACCCGTAGTAGCTCCTACCCCAGTTGTTTGTTAATCTCCACGATCGACGCAGTGTGGATGGTTATCAGCCTCGGATTCAGAGGATGACCCAACTATCGAAGCTGTACTCCCAGAGGACCCTTTTTCTATCTCAGCATCAGGCATACTGGCCCCAACCTCTATGGAGGAGGACCAGGTTCTTCCTAGCATACCATCTTTCGTGCCTCCATCTTTATCATCGGGCTATTTTTCCGGGTCCATACCCGTCTCCACTTATGAGACCGGGGAAGGCTCCGGGGCAGGGCGTGTCGATTCTGTCCAGGCCCAGATCGCCGCACTGGCCGCACGCCAGGAGCGGGAGATATCTGATCTCCGCAGCCAGTTGACAGTCAGTCAACAAGGCCACGCCATCATCTATGATCGTATCGACTCTCTCTTTCGCACTATGAGAGGAGAATCCCAGACCGCTAAAGGCATCCAGGCTAGGACAGACGAGGCATTGAAGTGGTTATTGGAGGAGAACTACCGTCTCCACCAGCGCATTCAAGTCATGGAGGGTCTGTAGCATCAGACCCATGCTGCTCTTTCTGCTCAGGAGCAATCATTATCTATTTTCTTTGATCTCGCCATTGTCCGGCTTGATGAGGTTACTAGGGAGATGGCTTATCTCTGAGGGGTCGTTGATAGACTCCGGAACCAGCTACTATCAGCACTTCGTACGCTTAAGGAGACCCGAACGACAGTTCAGACTCTATGGAACACCAGGAGGAATTCTGCAGCTCCACCAGCTCCATCAGCATCGGCCTCATCTAGTGGACCCTCTAGGCAGGATTAGTATAGACGTACTAGACTTCTTGTACGTCATGATAAGCTTACGGGTTACGTCCCGGCTATCATGACATAGGGCCTTTGTACTTTTATTTCTTTTCAGCTTTTGGTGATATAATCCTGTACTTTATCTTTTCTTTTCTTTTGGACATGTAACTTTGGGATGTAATGTTTTAAAGACTGTGTGTATCATTACCTTGGATAAGGCCCGACAGGCCTATGACTTGAATTTTGTTATGCTAGATGGATGTTAAATTGCTTATGGAAATAGCATGTAATCACTTTCTTTATTATATTTGTTGTGCAATGTATTATATTATGAGATCTTGACAGGTTATCCAAATTTATGAAATCAGTGCATGAATTTTCCCCGTGCAAATAATATAAAAACTGTACTAATGTTTGAACTAATAATCTCATTTTGTGTATGATTATAGACAAATGGTGATTACGAGATCAAATCCCAATAATGCAACCACTTCCAATGCTGATAATGCTGAATCCCCAGAAGCTACTCAAAATGTCACTGCCGCACAACTCCGGGAAATGATAAGTGAAGGCATCACAGCAGCCATGGCAGCCAGAGGAGCTGACTCGAATGCAAACGATGATCCAAACCTCAATGCAAGCAGAAACAACACCAACAGGGGTTGCTCTTACCCCTACTTCTCAAAGTGCAAACCCTCATACTACCGAGGAAAAGAAGGAGTTGTTGAATTGAAGCAGTAGTTTGAAAGACTAGAGACAGTTTTCCGCATCAGCGGTTGTGCTGACGAGAACAGAGTCAAGTTTGCCACATGCACACTACTTGAGAGCGCCCTCACCTGGTGGAACTCTGTGGTTGTTACCCTTGGACATGACACTGCTTACACTCTCACTTGGGCCAACCTCAAAGAGAGGATGACTGAGAAGTACTGTCTTAGAGGAGAAATGAAGAAGTTGGAGATAGAGCTGTGGGATCTAAAGTGTAAGAACAATGATATCCTTTGGTACAACCAAAGATTTCCAAGATTTAAGCTTGATGTGCACCAGAATGTTCCCTCAAAGGAGTGATAAGATTAAGAGTATGTTAGTGGAATCCCTGACAACATCCATGACAGTGTGCTAGCTTCACGGCCCACTACCGTTGAAGGAGCTATGGAATTTGCGACTGAGCTGATCAACAAGCGAGCCCGCAATCTGTCCGAAAGGCAAACGGACAACAAGAGAAAATCCGAAGAAAGATCTCGCAGCCAGCACCAGCAGCTTTCCAAAAAGCAAAACGTTGGGCAAGCTGATGACACTACTCCCACAACCCGCACCAAGAACTACTCGGGATCCAAGCCCAAGTGTCCAAAGTGCAACTATCATCATGTCGCTGGAGGATAATGCCAAGGATGCTACAAGTGTGGCCAACAAGGCCATTTTGCTCGTGATTGTCAAGAAAATGTTGCTACCCCGGGTCGACCCAATACCAATCCCAGAAACAGAAACAAGGGCAAGTCCAATGCGCGTGGGAGTGGAAGTGGGCAGCAGGGAAACCGAAACTCCACAGGTGGAAGCAGTAGTGGACCAAATAAAGTTGTGGTATGTTACGAGTGTGGAACCCCTGGGCATGTGAGACCTGACTGTCCCAAGTTGGCCAACCAGAAGAAGGACAACAAGGGAACTTCTTCGCAAGTGTACATGGCCGGCAATGCCCCAGCTAATCCAGACTCCAACGTCGCCCTGGTATGTTTTTACTAAATCAACGTTATGCATCTGTCTTGTTTGACACATGGGCAGACCAAAGCATTATATTTACTAAATATAGGAAGGTATTGAAAATCATTCCATTAGTTCTAGACCCCTACTATGATGTATAATTTGCGACAGCAAAGTTGTGACGGTTAACACCATCATTCGAGGTTGTTCTTTAAAACTTTCCAATCACCCGTTTTACATCAATCAGATCCTAGTAAGTCTTGATAGCTTTGATGTCATCATTAGCATGAATTGACTAGAAAGTATCATGCAGTTATCCAATATGATCAAAAATTGGTTCGTGTACCTTGGGGAGATGAAACCTTGATTATACTAGGGGACAGTAACCCCGATACAGTCAACACTAGATTTAGTGTCATTTCTAGCACCAACAAGCCAGGGAGAACTTGGTCCGGAGATGCCCCATTTCCCTAACCTGTTTCTCGCACCCTAAACCTGAAAGACACATCCAAATCACAATGGGTGTATTTTGTAGGGTTATAACCGCCACTTAGGCAACCCTAAACCTGAAAGACACATCCAACTCATAATGGGTGTATTTTGTAGGGTTATATCCACCACTTAGGCAACCCTAAACCTGAAAGACACATCCAACTCACAATGGGTGTATTTTATAGGGTTATATCCGCCACTTAGGCAACCCTAAACCTGAAAGACACATCCAACTCACAATGGGTGTATTTTGTAGGGTTATATCCGCCACTTAGCAACCCTAAACCTGAAAGACACATCCAACTCACAATGGGTGTATTTTGTAGGGTTATATCCGCCACTTAGGCAACCCTAAACCTGAAAGACACATCCAACTCACAATGGGTGTATTTTGTAGGGTTATATCCGCCACTTAGGCAACCCTAAACCTAAAAGGCACATCCAACTCACAACGGGTGTACTTTGTAGGGCTGTGTTCGACATCCCTCGTAAAGATATGTTGAATGTCCCATGTCTTTGGACATACCCTTTTCTCTTCGGGTCCAATTAGTTCGAAAATACCATCATCCACCAGAACCCTGGGAGATGTGACTTCCTCACCTTTTAAAAGTCAAAATTTGTGCAAATTTTGAACTAGTAATAGTGGATGCATTACCCTTTTTGTAGCACCCTGCAAGGCGCGCACTTCTTTATTCTTGGTACCTTCTTTTATTTCCACAATTTAAGGTACTTCTTTTCTGCGGCCCTCTCGCTCAGCCCCGCGGCAAATGAAGCAGATTCTTTGCAACTTCCTACCTAATCGCCATCAACAATAATCTTAACCTCTCTGTTAGGTAGAAACTTTAGTACTATTAACTGATGTTTGTATCCCACAAGCTTGAGGTATAATTGTAAGATTTTTCATAAAGCTATTTGACATAGGTGGGGACTATAGTTAAAATATTTTATTTTACTTTCAACCCCCAATTCTCATCATCGGGTGTGGAGATATAACCTATATCTCACCCGTAAAAAGGATGCGGGTATAGTGCATCCCCAGCTTCCCCAACATATAAAACATGTTGGCGTGTCCTCCTCATATCAGAAACCATTTGCAGTGGATTTGCCCTCCTAACCGAATCCACAACACCATTGGTCCTCTCCCAGCTCTTGAAAGTACATAACTACGACCCCCATTGAAAAACCCACACCTATCCATCCATAGCAACAGTCTCCTTTACTGCCTAATCGGATGTATAGTGCGATCCGGATAAAGATCTCTTTGCATTTCCTTCCTATCCATCCATAGCAGCAGTCTCCTTTACTGCTCAATCGGATGTATAGTGCGATCCGGATAAAGATCTCTTTACATTTCCTTCTATCAATCCATAGAAGCTGTCTCGTTTACTGCTCAATCGGATGTATAGTGTGATCCAGATAAATATCTCTTTGCATTTCCTTCTATCCATCCATAGCAGCAGTCTCCTTTACTGCTCAATCGGATGTATAGTATGATCCGGATAAAGATCTCTTTGCATTTCCTTCTATCCATCCATAGCAGCAGTCTCCTTTACTACTCAATAGGATGTATAGTGTGACCCGGATAAAGATCTCTTTGTGTTCTCTTCTGTCCACCGTAGTAACAGAAGCCTTCATTACTGCCCAATCGTATGTATAAGGATAACCTAGGTGAAGACCACTTCGCGTTTATGCCGCCATTCGTACCTGAGAGAGAGTCTGAAATGAACCATATACTTAGAACATCTTTCACTTAAAAGATAACTATGTTTTTAGTAGCTTTGAGGACAAAGCTAAAATAACGGGGTGTTGCTGTAAAATCTATGATTTTACCATGATTGAATATAATAAATTTCCACCTAATAATCCTAGAACACTCATTCATGTGTTATATCTCCTTAAGATGTGTGTGAACTTGTCCATAATGTAATTATACTTTTACTTTCATCTTTGTTGTAAATAACTTCATAACCTAAAACCATGAAATAAAAACTAGGAAAAACAAGTAATAAAGTTATAACTAGCAGTGTGTGTACCACACTTAACAAAATTTGAAAATATACTACATTACACATATGTAGCTATGAATATGTGCATACACACTATGGGCTTGCTTAACCTTTCTTGGACTAGCCCAAGATCTTGTCTACTATATTAAGCCCAACATAAGCCCATGAACAAAGCCCATCTTCCCCCCCCCCCCCCCCCCTTTGGTGAATGTTACACGGCACCAAGGTGTATGTGGAAGGAGAAGAGATGCATGGGAAACACAAAAGCCTACACTTGGCACAAGTGTTATTACCAAGGCAATCATGCCTTTTGCATTCCCTTTCCCTCTCTCTTCTTTAAGCCGAAACACACACATTCCCATTTCACATACATGCAATCTCACTTCTCTTTTCATCTCTCTCTCTCTCAAAATTTCGGCTATAAGCCACAAAAATCCAAAGTTGTTCATTAAATCAACTAAATCTTTGTCCCATCTTGATTGCAAATCATTTGGTAGCATCATTTCTTTTGGAATCACTATAAACAAGCTCTAGCCGAATCTTTAAGGCCACGGCTTGGTTTATATTAGGGTTTTCTCCATCAACTAGATTAGATCTCTAATCTCCTTGTTCATCTAGATCATCTTTGATACTTTTAAGCAAGAAATGTATACTCCTTATACTCTTTCATTTTTTCACTTGCATGCATCATTATACATCTATAAACACATATAAATAACTTGCTAAAATCAAGATTTGGTAAAGCCATGGCCATCCTAGGTCACGACATATTTTAGATCACCATAGTTATGGCTAAAACTTTTTAATAAAGAAACCTAAAGCTTGTACTCTATGTTTTTAACATTGATTAAAAATCATATGAACCATTTTATGAGTTTAAAATGTTGCATGGGTTACAAATCTTACTTTTGGGATATTGGTTAACTAATAATCATAGATCTCATGAGTAAACATGTGTAACTCAAAAACCATGAAAACCATGACCTAGAAGGTCACGGCATATTAAGTGGATTAACTAGGAGTTAAGTACCAAGTTTTAATAATGGGAATGTATTATTACATGTGAAATGGAATACTAAAAATCAAAAAATATAACTTATGTGTATATATGTAGCCGTGGGTTACATATGAACTAAAATGGGTTAGATGTACATGCATGCTTATATAAACCACAGATCTAATGATAGAGTTAACTTGAGCATGATAAACATAAAACAAGCTTATAAAATCTTATGGGAACATTGGTAGAAGATAATATAGCCGTGGGCTATATGTAGTCTTCTTGGAATAATGGTAACCTTGGGAACATGCATGTAACTTAGATAATCATGATGTATTTTTGTAAATATTTACAAGACTTAAAACTAGCTAATATGTTCATCTTGGAAACACCAAGATTTAGAAATATATCCATGGGCTATATATGAGTGTACATGGATCTATGATTGATTTTTAGGTCTAGACATAGTTTAGATCTCATTTTGGACTTGTGACTTGTTTTCTTGACTTGTACATAACTAGATCTTAATTTGGACACATATAAGTACATGCAACCTTAAAACAAGTTTAACTCATCTTAATAAGCTATAACAAATTATAGCCGTGAATTATAAGCTCCTATTAGGGCTTATGACTTGCATGAAACCTTGTAACACACCTAGATCTAATTTGTATCATCACATAAAACCAACTATTAGTTTTATTCTTTAATTAAGATTTAAAACTAAATATGAATATGCTAATAATAATCTTATAAGAAAATCCTAAGTTAATACTTACATAAAATGTAAAGTAGTGTTAATGGACTATTTAAGCCCATGCAATGTTAGTCCAAGACTTAATGAACCCAATAAGCTCATTTGATAAATCTTAGTATCTTAATGGACTTAAGATTACACTTAGTCCCATTAAACTAATTAAAGGACTTAATAATGTATTTAAGCCCAACAAATGATTTAAAGGCCCATTTAAATAAATTAGTAGACTTGAGATATATCTAGGCCCACTAGATAGCCCATTAGATGTTTAGCCCATTTAATGAGCCCATATAATGTTTGAATGTTAAAATAAAATTTTTTATAATAAAATATAACTTATAAAAACTTTTTGGATTAAAATGACAATTTATGAAACTTAAGGACTAAAACCGTAACTTTATGAAACTTGTTTTGATAAACTAGTAAACACAAGGACTGAAAATGAAAATATCTGAAATTCTATGGTTTAATAAATACCATCCGTGGCAAATTAAACCCTTGGGACCATTTTGGGAAGTTTCTAAAAGTTATTTTGTCATTTTATAACCCTAAGGACCATTCTTGTAATTAGCCGAAACTTAAAGAAGCCCTAGGGGTTGTTTTTGTCATTTTAGTAAAGTTACAAAACCTAGATATAACTAGGGGGACTAAATCTACCATAAGCCGAAACTTAAACAAGCCCTAGGTACCAAATGAGTAATAATCCGAAAGTTTACTTTGTTTAAAAATATGGAGGGACTAGTTTTGCCATGTTCCGAAACTTTAACAAACCCTAACCCTAATTCTATTTTTAAACTTAGTAAAACTAAAACAAACCCTAAACTATAAGAATTTATAATATAAATTCTTAAACTTGAAAATTATAAATTATTTTATAAATGTTAAATAATTTATGGAAACTTTAAAGTTAAATAAAATATTATATTTCATTTTTCAAAATAAAATATTTATTTTTGCTTTAGGGAATAAATTGTATAAACAATTATGAATATGTATTATTAATGCATGAACTCATATACTTTTAGAAAATAAAATTTCTATGAACATTGGATGAATTGTATAACTAATATTTAAGTAGAACACCTTACGTCTACTTGAAATATGAAACTTAATAGTAAGTTTAAAGGAATGATTATAATACATGAACTACGAACGTAAACTAATATTAAGTAGAATTTTTTTTATGTTTACTTAATAATGAAACTTAATAGTAAATGAGTGATTATAATACATGAACGGAGAACGTAAACAAATATTTTAAGTAGGATATTTTATGTCTACTTAAATAAGAAACTTAATTGTAAGTTGAATGATTATTATTAATACATGTATGCTAACTGATATTAAAAGTTAAACATTTTATGTTTACTTAGAAATGAAAACTTATATAGATAAGTTTAAATGAATACTGTTAATACTTGTACTACTGTTATTTAGATAACTGTCGTAACTTAAATGAACTAACTAAAATCTGTATAAGCATACATAAATGTTCTTTGTACTATCTATTAAGACTCTACTATTTGATTAGGCATAACTTTTGGCGTGAGCTTTATTTGGATATTCATATTAAACAGCTATTGCCTACTCCCAGGTGAGTTTACAGCCCCATATAAACTATTGATAAACTTTTCCTCTACGGGGGAGAAAACATACAACTGTTTTAAATTGGACATAACTGAATTGTATAAACTTGACTATGATTGACTATTATTGAAACTGTTAAATTGTTGTAAATCGCCTGAATGTTATAAATATATCTATTAGGGATTGACCATCCCCGTCTGGTGAGTCATGCTCACTATGCCTTGGCCGGGACAACAGATGTATACCATGTTGGAACTGGGTTTGGGTGTCTTTTTTGTAAGACACTACGTCCTCATCTGTTGAGGACTATGGAAGGTTAAGCTTCAGTTTCGAATAATAGCAAACGTAATCTAATTTTTAGTAAGAATGCTTTGTGCATTGTTACTTCTATGATTAATGTATGTCCAAACTAATAAATGTTAAAACCTGTAAATTCACCAACTTTATGTTGACCCTCTAAGCATGTTTATCCCAAGGAAATGAAGTTAGAACGAGATATGTGCATGGATTCAAGCATCTATGTAATCTGCATCGTAGGAATCGTCAAGGGTTCCATTTGGGGGAAATGAACAATCTTCTTATGACATGTTTAAGACAATTTTTATTTATTTGTTTAATAAATATGTAATCTGATTTGAATAACTCTTTATCTTATGCTCTATGAACTATATGCTATCGATCCACCTTTGTGACATCTCCGTTGATAATTCCACATATTTTGACCCTACCTGGGGTGTCACACCTAGCCTACTCAAGCTTCTCTCAATAGAAGTTTGTTTTATTGTCAAGGAGTTCAACTCATTTTTATCAACTTTCTCACTCCGAGATAGTAGATATTGAAAAGGTGGCAGTCTGCTCCAGCCTCCGATCACCAAATAAACGAGCACTTATAGAGTCTAGAGCCAACGAGACTCATCATAAATCTCATTAGGACACTTAATCCATATATCAATTGTTGTTCATCACTAGAACACATGCGATAATTTACAGAGTCCTACGCTCTATCCTTGTGATATTGCCAAAACATTCAGAGTGATACTCATTAGTATTCACAGTGATGAATGGAAATCCTTCCAGTGTTAACATCAAACAGCACTGCGGTAGGTCATATGTAAGATTCACTTAAACTAAACATATGTTAACTGGAAAGCAACAGTGGTTTGATTCTTTTGTGATTCAAACTCATTCCAGGTCTCGACGCAATATCTTTATGATCTTGCCAGAACATTCAGAGTAATACTCCTCTGTATTTACAGTGACGAATGGAAATCCTTCCAGTGTCATCATCAAACAGCACCGCGGTAGGTGACTTGTGAGATTCCATACGAATCTAACTTGTGTCAACTGGAAAGCAACAATGGTTTGATTCTTAATTGATTCAAACTTGTTCCAGGAAATTGAATTGACGACTTAATCAGCAGAATGGAACTGCATGATTCACTCCTTACTATGAAGTATCTTTCGATATATTCAAGTATTGAGAACGGCTACCACAGCTAGAAACTCTGTCAAGGAAGTTCATTGAACTTACCTAAATACAGTTACAGTATTCGTACTGTATAACGGGAAACCGGAGGAATGCAAACGGTGGAGTAACCTCAAGATGTTGATCCCAAACTTAGATCGATTAGCTTTGTGTAAACGAGATTAGATCAAGTAATACACGTAGAGAAACCTTTGTATATGCTTTATGAATCTAAGTGTTATGCGGAATTTAACACTTAAACAAGAACACACAATGATGTAAACAAACTTTCACTTTGATTATCAATATCAAACTTGCTTACAATGAAAGATGTTTACGAACGAAAACTTATATATAACTTATATCTATTAAACATTAACCTAAAGGCCTTCTTTTATAGACATAAGAAGCCTTGTACAATAATCTACGTATCAACTATTCTAGGTAAAGATAAATATAGAAAATACATTGTTGTTCTTATCTTTACTAGAAGTATTCTAGAATATAATACACGCGTAGAATATATCTTCCATCAGTGCTTGTCTTCAATATGTCAACGCTTGACTTTAACTTGTCAACGCTTGAGTTGTCAGCGCTTGTTTTGTTCTTGTCAACGCTTGATTTGTTCTTGTCAGCGCTCAAGTGATCTGGCCTTAATTTATTCCCAACAATCCTCCCCTAAACTTGATATCCACTCTTATGATCAAGTTTCTGAATAAGCGTTAAGGACTAGGAGGAGTCTTACAAACCTTCTCATATTGGTAATGAATAAATTTGATCAAATCTTTTGCCACGTCACTTAAATAATCTATTTCCAGCCGAGTGTCCTTCATCTTTTCCAAAATAGCCTTGGATATGAAATACTGAGCATCCACAAGTAGATACTCAGCAAACTTTATAGAACTCAAATGGTATACACCAGCAGCTGAATATAACCTCCATTGAAGACCACTGAGGTCATCTTCAAGATCCTTCCATATTGCAGGATCCTCATCTTTTGGTCCACACATTCTTTTGAATGTGGTCCAAAGTTTTATTCCATTAGCTGAAGTTGGTGCTTCAGCCTCATACTTGGTCTCCAGCAACTTCCAAAGGTCCACCAAGTCTTCTCTATCACAACTTGCAAACAAAGATATGAGAGTGGTAAAAGTGTGTACCTCCTTGCCAAATATTCCAATCTTCCAGAACCCACATTCATCTTCTTCATAGCTCACAATTGGGTTCCTGGAATCTAATGGTAACACTTGCACCATATCTGAAGCTTCTAATGGGGAGAGCTTGAGGCTCTTTCTTATAACTGCTTCACTTGGATATAGTGGATCCATATCTTTTGGAAACTCAAATTTAATTCCCTTCTTTATTGGCCTGGGAACCATCATAGCTTTCTTGATTTCCATTTCTTCTGCAAGTTCCTCCTTTCTTTCATCTGAAAGAAGTCTGAGAGTGTTTGCTTCCTGCACTCTCACCCAAATGGGATAAGCCCTGTTTTCCAACTCATCAAATGTCAAAGCCTTCAACTTCTGATATGTCCATCCAACTCCATGACATCTGAGCAACATAAAGTAGAGCTCCCTTCTATCCCTTTTCAACTCTGAGAGAATATTGCTTGCCTTGTGTTTCAAAATTACCTGGCAATCCTTCTGAACTCTAAGAAGAAGCTCCAAACCCAATATTTGATCTGAAATGGTCAAATCTGGATTATCCATGCATCTTTCTTCCCAAGAATTGTACATTTGAACCACCTCTGGCATATCAAAGTCAACCTGCAATTTCAACTCTCTCAGCTTCTCTTTGGCCAACTCATCTCCATACTCAAGCCTTTCAGGTTCTATAATCATTATTGAGTCTGAGCTAGCTCCATCAATTTCTTCTTCTGAAGTCACAACAAATGGTGACTTTTCCTTTTCACCTTGTTCCATCATTTGTTCAGCCAATCTTCTATCAAATTCAACTTGAGCTGCATCCTTTGGAACAATCTCTTCTACCATTTTACCCTTACCCTTATCTGATGGTGCAATGGTTGGTAAGATAGATGGCAATACCTAAGTAGAAACTTCCTTGATGATAGATGATGACTGGGATACATCACCTTCATGTGCAGGTCTGTCAACGCCCAAATTTGTTCTATCAGCGCCCAAAATACTTCTATCAGCGTCCAAATTTTCCTTGTCAACGCTCAAATATCTTCCCTCAGCGCCTTGTGTAACCTCTCTCAACATAGCTGTAAATGATAAATTTAAGTTGGTGGGAGAGACTAAGGACGTATCAAAACCTGTTTGTTTCTTCAAAGTTGTAAGGGCTTCAGCAACATCCATTGATTGACCATCCTGGCTGCCCTTATCACTCAGATTTATTTGATCTTCCTCCCCTTTGGAAGATTCCTCCATACCCCTCCTAGCACGATCACTTTCCAAAACAACAATCCTCTCCCTCAATTGCTTGAGTTCAAGGCCTTGTGAGCTGACAATTTGTACTAAGTCTGCATTTTGCTTTTGTAAGCTAATGCAGACTGCCGTCAATTCCATAAGAGTCATTGGTTCCAGTTTGCCCTCTTCTAAAATGGGGATTTGACCTCCCAAGTCAGATTCATTGGGCAAGGATGAGGACTTAATGATGGTGGGACTGCCTTGGCCAGCTTCTAAGCCAGAACCAATAGTCCCAGCCTCATCCAGGTCACCAGCCACACTTGTGGTGGTGGTTCTCTCTGCTTCATGGCTAGGACCACCAGAGGAGAACACTCCAGTAGTCCTTTGGCGTTTCATCAACCTATATTCAGGGGGTGTGGAAGATGGTGTGGAAGAATGGGTAGATGTGGGTTGGTTAAGGGGTGTTTGGGATTGTGAAGGTTGTGTGTCAGCGTTGGAAATAGGCACATCAACGCCAACATTTAATGTATCAGCGTTGAAGGATTCAGAGTCAATTTGCATATGTTCAGGTGAGGGTAAAGGTTCAGGAATTGGTTCAAGTTGTGGTTGAGGGTCAATTTGAGGTTGGGGGTCTGGTTGGGGTTGTGCTGCTGCAATAACAGCAAGCATGGCTTGGGTTAGAGGTAAGTCTCTATGGGGTGGTGAATCCATCTTCATAAAAATAGCTTTCTTTTGCTCAGGGATCTTATAAAAATCATTGTGATCCCTTGAGCAGTAACCTTGATCATCAAAAACCATTTGTAGAAAACGGGGATAAGCTAAAGTCATTTTTGTCCCCTTGTTTTTACACATCCCCTCAAAAATCATTTTAGAATAGTTATATTTTTGCCCTGTTGCAATGCACATAATAGCACTGGCAATGGATCTATTGATCTCATTGTGTGCAGTACATTTGGGACTCAAACATTGAAGGAGGACATGTATGAGGTACTTCCAGGCTGGGGGAAATTCCTGCTTATGATACTTATTAAGAGTACCTTCATCAGGAAAAGGATATCCCAAAGCCCTAAGCCCTTGTTCTATTTCATTTATGGGAAGGGTGGCTATACCATCAGCATCATCAAGATGCAAGGCTTGGCGTACCAAAGCCTCAGTAACCACCCAAGATCTCCCATGAACAATAGAAGTCAATGTGGTCACTCCATTAACTGTTGAGGAACTAACAGTGTTCCAAAACTGCTTAATGTGTGTGACTGGAATGAGTGGTGCATGAGAAAGAGCATACCTTAATGGGGATGCGTTCAAATACGCCACCATTTGTGTGTATTGTGGAAACAGAGCATCATCAGCTTCAAGATAAGCAATCATGTTGTGTTGTGATCTGAACCCCAATTCCAATTCTGTTGGTTTAAACTTTGGTGCCATTGATGAAAGCTGTTAATTTTAAGTGTAGAAGATGAAGTTGATAAGAGAAAATTGTTAGACAAGAATTATAGATACCCTGTTTAAAATAGGAGCCAAATTTATAGGAGAAAAAGAATGCATGTGATTGGCCCAAAAATAGGCAAAGATTTTCAAAAATCAATCATGAAAATATTGAAAAAGTTATAAGTTATCTCATGCATTGAATGAAAGTAACAACTCCTAAAATTACGGCTTGAAAATATGTCAAAAAGTAACAACTGGGTAGGTCCCATTGAGTGTCAACGGTAAAAAACAACCTATCAACGCCCAACGGCTATAATCTTGTCAACGTTTGCCTATAGCCATGTCAGCGTCCAATTTGGTCACAACAACGCTTGGAAAATTCTTGTCAGCGTCCAAAAATAAAATTATTTTAAAAAGTGAAAAATGACCTTAACAAGTAATTTATCCTAGAGAAGATAACCAAAAGCTGATAATTATCATAGGGCGGCAAGCACTGTCCAGTTATGCACACTTGCATAAGCAAGATAGACATAACAGTCCTCTAGTGTCCCTTGCTAACCAAAACTCTTAACAACAAAGTTACCTTATAAAATCCTTGTTACTCCCAGGTAAATCCCATATCAAAATCATTCCCAAGTCTCCCAACAGACCACAACCAATTCTAGGCCAAAAATGTCTTGGCAGCATGCATAGTATATCAATTTTGCATGCTACAGTGCCTCATGATTTAGTAGAAACTAACTCATACTCACCTGTGGACACAATCTAGAATTGTGATAAGAGTATCATATGGATACCCAAACATCCTAAAGGTTCCTAAAACCTTCCCTTAAACTATGATACAAAAAGTTTGCTAAAATCATGCATGAACATAAAAAATTTATGTCAAGATAGGAATGAAACATTCCAACCATCATCCATAAATAAAAACTTGTCCAAATGCTTCTCCATTGATCCATAAGCAACTCTGTATCCAATGGTATACTGCTAACACCATCTGCACATTTAGATTGAAAACCACAAAACTAACATTGTTGCTGACAACGCCCCGATAACACATGACAGCGTTGAGAGAAGCTTTGTCAGCGTTAGACAATTATATTGCTGACAACGTTGCAAAAACACGTATCAGCGTTCAAGCAACCTTTGTCAGTGTTAGAAAAATATAGTGGAAAATCTAAATCATCAATAAGACCAATAATAATAATGCGTCATCCTGTACATACTTTTACAAAAAGAATCCAAAACACATATTATGTGAGATTAACCATTCCAATACTTGTTAACAAGTATTGAAATATCCCAGCATCAAAAGGTTTAGTTAATAAATCTGACACATTTTCCTCAGTGTCAACCCTATCTGGTTGTATTAAACCTTTCTCAAAGCAATCTCTTATAAAATGGTGTCTAATTTCTATGTGTTTAGTTTTAGAATGATGTACAAGATTCTTAATGATGCATAAAGTACTATTATTGTCAACAAATATCTTAGTATGCATGAAATTATACCCATAGTCCAACAGCTGGTTCTGAATCCACAACACTTGGCCACAACATGCAGCTGCAGCCACATACTCTGCTTCAGTTGTAGAATTAGCCACCACTGTTTGTTTCTTGCATTGCCAAGATATTAACCTGCTCCCAAGAAACTGACATCCACCAGTTGTGGATTTCCTATCAAATTTATCACCTCCATAATCACTATCTGAATATGCAATCAGCTCCAATGGTGAATCCTTTGGGTACCACAAACCAAGACTAGGATAGCATCTTAGATACCTAAAGATCCTCTTCACAGCATAAAGGTGACATTCTTTGGGAGTCACTTGATGGCGTGCACAAGCACACACAGCAAACATAATGTCAGGTCTGGAGGCAGTAAGATACATCAAGGATCCAATCATGGATCTATAGTGCCTGACATCAACATCTTTCCCATCTCCAATCTTTCCCCAAGGGTGTTCTCTATCCATAGGAGTAGTAGCCCTCTTTTAATGTGGAGAAAAGCCAAACTTCTTCAAGATCTCAGCAACATATTTGTCCTGGGAGATGAAGATACCATCCTCTTTCTGCTGAACTTGTAAACCTAGAAAGAAGTTCATCTCCCCCATAGCACTCATCTTGAATTTGTCTGTCATAAGCTTGGAGAAATCCTCACTCATCTTTGGATCAGTAGACCCAAAAATGATATCATCAACATAGACCTACACAAGCAACACATCCTTGCCTTTCTTCTTTGTAAATAGTGTCTGATCTATGGTGCCCCTCTTGAATCCATTATCCACCAAATAGGTAGACAAAGTACCATACCATGCTCTAGGGGCTTGATGAAGACCATACATAGCCTTTTTGACTCTATACACTTTATCTGGATGCTCTGGATCCTCAAAACCAGGAGGTTGCATTACATATACTTCCTCAACAATGGTGCCATACAGGAAGGCACTCTTGACATCCATTTGATAGACTGTGAAGCCCATGCAGGAGGCATAGGCTAGAAAAATCCTAATAGCTTCAATCCTTGAAACTGGTGCAAAGACCTCCTCATAGTCTATCCCCTCCTCTTGTGTATAACCTTGAGCCACTAACCTTGCCTTGTTTCTGACCACAATGCCTCTTTCATCTCTTTTGTTCCTGAGAACCCATCTTGTCCCTATAGGTCTGACATATCTAGGACAATCAACTAGCTCCCAAACATCCTGAATTGCAAATTGGTGAAGCTCATCCTGCATTGCTTCCACCCAACTTGGTTCTTTGAGAGCATCAAATATTTTCTTGGGTTCTTCTTGTGACAGAAAATATGCAAACAAACATGCTTGCACAAGAGGGGTATCAACCTTCTTGTGTATATTGGTAATAAACCCACCAAGACCTTGATGAGATCTTCTAGTCTGAACTGGAGTCATAATATCACCAATGATCTGAGATGTAGGGTGATTCTTCATTGTGGAAGTGAGAACCCCTCCTTCAAAAAGTCTGGTGTCCTCAACCTCACGCTCCATGTTGCCAATATCTTCTTCACCAGACTCTCTTTGATCAATGTGAACTTCTTCAAGAATATTGGAAGGTCCACCTTGTTCAAAACTGGAAGAGAAAAGATGCCCATAAGTGTTGTCAACGTCTGAATCTTGGTTGTCAGCGTCTGGGCTAACAGTGCTTGAAATGTTGTTGTCAACGTCTGAGCCATCAACGTCTGAATTGGTCTTGTCAGCGCTAGATTTGCCTTTGTCAGCGCCTGAAGGACCATGCATGTTTGTATCTGGTGGTATTTGGAAACCATCATTATCTTGTCCAGCAGCAGCAAAAGCATCTGTCCAAATGGGAATTGTGACATATTCTAATGTAGGAGATGCCTTTTCTGCTTGTGATCCAACCTTCTCATGAACCTGTGTACCTGAAACATTAACAACTTGTTCCTCCACAGCAGTTGAAGTTACCTTCACAATGTCTGGATTAGTGACAAGCATATAATTTAAAGTTCTAGATAAGGGTTCCAAATCAAACAACCAATTAGGACCACTTTCAGGATCACTAGGTTTATTCTCTAAGAACCTAACATGTACTCTCTCAACTATACGTTTGTCCTCTTTAAGATAAACCCTATAACCCTTGCTCTGGACTGAATACCCCATGAAATAGCCCTCATCACCTTTTGCACTAAATTTCCCTAAGGCATCACTAGTATCCAACACTACTACATGACAACCAAAAGGTCTGAGAAAACCAATATTAGGTTTTCTTCCCCAAAGTAACTCATAAGGTGTTTTGTTCTGAACTTTGTTAACCAATGCTCTATTTTGCACATAGCATGCTGTATTAACAGCCTCAGCCCAAAAGGCTATTGGAAAGTGAGCATCAGCCAACATTGTTCTGGCTGCTTCAATTAGGGTTCTATTTTTCCTCTCAGCAATCCCATTTTGTTGTGGGGTTCTAGCAATACTAAATTGCCTAGTAATTCCTTTCCTGGCATAGAAGTCATCTAGCTTCTTGTTCCTAAATTCTCCACCATTATCACTCCTAAGCATTTTAACCTCATTGCCAGACCTTTTCTCAATCTGAGTGATAAAATCAATAAGAACATCAGCAGTGTCACTCTTCATAGCTAGAAAGAATGTCCAAGTAAACCTAGAAAAGTCATCTGTGATAACAAAGCAATATGACTTATCATTCAAACTTTCTATATTTGTTGGACCAAAGAGGTCCATGTGAAGCATATGAAGAGGTCTGGAACTAGTATGCACCTGTTTGGACTTGAATGAGACCTTGTGTTGCTTGCCTTTAAGACATGCAACACAAGAGTGGTCATTGTGGAAGGCCTTCTCAGGCAAACCATCAACTAAACCAAGCCTCACAAGTCTATTTATATTTTTAAAATTTATGTGCCCTAGTCTCCTGTGCCATAAATTACTCTCATCTACTGAGGCCTTAGCATAAAAACAAGACATATTGGTATTCATTTTAATCCCATTTAAATTCACATTATATATGTCCTTATGCCTAGGTGTTCTATACTCAATATATTTCTCATCAGGGATCTTAAAATCCTTGCTTAACACCAAACACTCAGTATCAGTAAAAAGAACTTTATTTTTGTTATCACATACTTGTGATACACTAAACAGATTATAATCAAGTTCTTTTACTAGGAAGACATTCTTAAACCGCAGATTATTGGTGAGAAGGGTTCCTTTGCCTGTGATGGTACCATAACCACCTCCAAAGTATACCTTGTCACCATCTTTAATAGGGGTGAAATTCGTCAGATAGTCTTCCTTCCCTGTCATGTGCCTTGAGCATCCACTATCCCAATATCCATAATCATTGATCTGTCTTTGAATGCCCTGCACATAAAGAAAACAAATTAGTTTTCTTTGGGAACCCAAGTCTCAAAAGACTTGGATTCATCTGGTTGTTCAATAAGAACAGACTTAGTTCTCACAACAACCCCATTCTCATCCTTTTTAGGATGAAATACCCAGTTAACCCCAATAGGTTTTGTAATGACCTTTGAAATGTAATTAAATCTGTTGCAAGTAATTGAAATCCCATTATCATTAGGGTTTTGATCTTTCTTGGGTCTCCATGTTAAGCTTGAAGAAGCTTAAGACCCCTTACCTCGTGGCTGCAAATATTTAGGTCTGGTCACGTTTCTGTCAGCGTTAGAATTTGTCCTGTCAACGCTGAAATTACCCTTGTCAGCGTTGAACCTAGGGTTTGCTACAGAAACCCATTGCCTATTTGACCAGGTGTTTGTCTTTTGAAATGGTCTTTGTCCATGAGTGTTAGATCTTCTAGAAAAGAATGGGGCAGGTCTAATCACTTGTGGACTTTGCTGCACACAAGGTTTGGGTCTGACAACGTTTGACTTTCTAACAACGTTGACTTTCTTCTTGTCAGCGCTGAAATTGTTCTTGTCAGCGCTGGCTTTGGGAGCGTTGACACACTTGTATGCCAAATGTGAAAAGCTACCACAAGTGTAACAGGCTTTCTTAGACACAACCTTAGGTCTATAAGAGAAGAAGCCTGTTCCATGATTGCTAACTTGGCTTTTGGGTGACCTATTATTCCTATACATCTCTGCATATTTAATGGTAGGTCTTCTAACAGTGTTTGAGCCTAGGTCAACAGCTTTACCAGTGATTGGGTTAGTAACCTTAATGGGTGGTGATTCATTGGGACTTTCACATAGCAAACCTCCCTTAACAAATAAAGTAGGGTTAGCTTTCTTCCACTCATTTAGGTCAGTTAATTTTTGTTGATACTCTTCCACTGGAGTGACAACTCTTGGTGGAGGAATGAATTCCTCCTCTTGAAGCTCTGGTAAACCAGTCCAAGATAAGTCCCTTCGTTGGACACCATAGAAGTCACCAGCTGGTGGTGGAACCAGAGAGTAATCATTCATCCCAATCCCAGTCATGTCCTTAGGATCCCTTTGTTTAGCTACACAGTCTCCTAGGGTTTGGGTGGCTCTATCAAATCTTTGAATTTTGAGGTCAACATTATCTTTATTCTTAATGGCCTCATCTAACTTAGCCTGTAATTCCCTATTAACCTTTTTCATGATGTTTCTAATATCCATACTACCCTCTAACTCATGTTTTAAGATATTGATCTTATCTTTTAAGTCAAATTCCATTTTCTTGTATTCAGAAACGGTTTTCTCAGTTTCAGTAAGAGCTAGTTGGTAATTAGACAATTTACATCTTTCAGTACTCATGTCATCTTTTAGTTTTAACACCTCTTTGTTAAGTCTTTCAGTATTTAACCTACAACCTTTGCTACAAAAAGCATCATCATATACCTTATTATCAGATGAAGAGGAGGAGTGTGCCATGAGAGCATATTCAACATGCTCTTCTTCTTCAATATCAGCAACCAAAGCTTTGTCCTCTTCAACATTCTTAGCCAGATAGCTCCAATCCCATCCTGTACCATCAATTCCTTGAACTGCAACCATAGCTTTGGAATCCTGAGCTTTAACAACCTGACTTGAGGGTTTACCAGCATCAGATCTTCTAGGAGATCTGCATTCCCTCATGAAGTGCCCCATACAATGACAGTTGTAGCATTCAACTTTGGATTTATCAAATCCAGCTGTGTCTTTAGCATTGAAGGTCATCTTCTTTTTAAACCTTCTGTTCCACCTATTTGCTCTTATACTAGCAAGAGCCATGTTCCACTTGATGTCCATCTCTTCCAAGTGCTCATCACTTATCTACTCAAGGTCCTCATATGTAATCACTGAACCATTGGGCAAAGAAGCAATGTAAGCACAAACAGTATCCAAATCCAAACCAGCAGGTTTAACTCTTGGGGAGTCATTCTTGAATGTGTCAGCGTCTGAAAAGGAGACGTTGACAGGACTTGTTCCAGCGCTGACATATGATGATCCAGTAACTGGATGCATATAAGAGTCCTTCTGATTGAATTGACCTTCACTATGAGAGAAGAAGGCCATGTTGCTGGTGGTAGATTTGCTTCCATGCTCTGAAAGAGTTTCATCTTCCAATAGTCTTAGTTTGTTATAGATGTCATCAAACGAGGAGCTCTTGTAAGTATTGTTGGCAAGAATAGATCTTGCCTCAATCTTCCATGCCTCACCAAGACTTTTAAGAAAGGTAGCATTGGTGTCAACATCACCAACTTGTGTCCCCATGAAGGACAACTTACTTGTGACGTCAAGCAATCTGCTTCTCACACTACTCAGTTTCTCATTGGGTTGAGCTTTGAAGACAGCATAATCATGCAGAAGTTGCTTTTTCTTTTCTTCCTTAGTGTCTGCATTGCCACCATATGCAACTTCTAGAGCTTCCCAAAGATCCTTAGCAGATTCATAGCCTCTATATTTATGTTGGTTTTCTTGTCCCAAAGAGACTTTCAGAATATTTAGGGCTTTCATGTCAACCCTTTTCTTTGCAATATCATCAGCAGCTACAGCTCTACCATCTCCAGGTTTTTCTTTCTTATCCTCTTCAGGGCATCCTTCAACAGCTGTTCTTTGACTAATGGCATCAAGAATCTTTTGAGCTTTATTGAAAGTGTTTCCATATTCAATAATCTCCCAGAGTGTGTAGTCATAGATCCCCAGATATTGTTCAAAGTTGAACTTCCATAAGTCAAAGTTGGTTGCATCAAGCATGGGAATCTTGATGTTTGGTAAGGCTGAGGAGGAGGAGGTTATTGCTTCAGACATGATGTTGTTAGGGTTTCTGAGAAAATTAGGGTTTTGGTGATTTTAGGGTTCTGGTGTTCTTTAAGATCAAAAGTTCCTCAACAAGCTCTGATACCACTTGTTGATCCCAAACTTAGATCGATTAGCTTTGTGTATACGAGATTAGATCAAGTAATACACGTAGAGAAACCTTTGCATATGCTTTATGAATCTAAGTGTTATGCGGAATTTAACACTTAAACAAGAACACACAATGATGTAAACAAACTTTCACTTTGATTATCAATATCAAACTTGCTTACAATGAAAGATGTTTACGAACTAAAACTTATATATAACTTATATCTATTAAACATTAACCTAAAGGCCTTCTTTTATAGACATAAGAAGCCTTGTACAGTAATCTACGTATCAACTATTCTAGGTAAAGATAAATATAGAAAATACATTGTTGTTCTTATCTTTACTATAAGTATTCTAGAATATAATACACGCGTAGAATATATCTTCCATCAGTGCTTGTCTTCAATATGTCAACGCTTGACTTTAACTTGTCAACGCTTGAGTTGTCAGCGCTTGTTTTGTTCTTGTCAACGCTTGATTTGTTCTTGTCAGCGCTCAAGTGATCTGGCCTTAATTTATTCCCAACACAAGAGTCGTAATTCAAGACCACATGCTCATGTAAAAGAAGAAAGCTCAAGAACATCTAAAGACAAAGACTTTCGCTACTCTGATGATCAAGGGAGATGGTTAACAAGCTTTCATGACTACGCAAACTACGAGTATGTGGGAAAAGACACAAGAACACAAGTTGGCAAAGCTTAAAGATCAAGTCAAGGCAAAGATCAAAGATCCAAGATCACAAGTCATGAAAGGAACAATGAAGGAACTCTCAAGACAACGAGCTTCAAAGTCAACAACACCAAAGAAGTGAAGTCACATATTACATGACCACCCCTTAGGGGGAGATTGTTAGAAGTATTTAAAGTGATGGTCATATAATATACCGTTGCGAATCTCGTGGAAAATGCTACTTAACGGTGTTAAGAGTTCTAGCATAATGTTATGTATGTAACGGGAATTAGTCTTGAACTCACAAATGAGGAAGGCCTTCCACACATTAGACGTGTAGTATAAAAGGCCCAAGGCACCTCGTTTGTGGTGTGTCTTCCATTTTCTTAGATTGTAGAGAGAGAAACATATGTATTTCTCTCACTAGGAATTCACAACCATCTTTGTTTTTCTCTTTTTCTTCATATAATCTAATCTTTCTTTTTTGGTTTAAACTTTATCTTCATTTCTATATCCTATATAGTCGTGTGTATCATTCCTACAGGTTTATGCTTGATTTCAATAGTTCAAGCACTAAACAAAATTATGCAAGAGTCATTATGTATTTCATTTCACCAATCGTGACAAAGGCGAATACCAAGATTCATTTACTAGATGGCATGGAATCCATTCAATCATATAAGTACTAGTTATAATCATGAATGAACCAAATACATAGCAGTGATCAAACATAATAGTATCGAGTGTAAGAACAAATCAACCACACTTATAATCACGAACCATGGAGAAAGTACGCCGCACAAAACTAATTGTGCGTCGCACTTCGCCCCTGTGAAGCTAATACAATCTATTCATAGTTTTATGTACACCTAACCAAACACAAGACGACTACTCCATAATCAAAGGAATAACAAACATAACATTCATCATAATTTTAGAAAAGATAATGATAAAAGAGTTATAGAGATTATACCAAATGAATACAAGTGTTTGTAATTCGACAATTAGTTTTCCCAAATGAAAATTTTATGCTAATGATATTAACAATCAACTCCAAATGTTCCGAACCCTTTGGGTGATGTTACTACACCCAAATTCGTCCTAAAGCTACTAAGGAATGATGGTGGGAGATGGTGGAATGGAATGAGAAGTGTGTGAGAAATGAGAGAGATTGCTCTCTATTTATAGTTTTCACTAGGGCAAAAGTGCGCCTCACATTTGGTGGGTCAGATGTGCGTCGCACAACCAGGACGGTGCGCCACATAATTTCACGTCTAGAACGTTCGAGGATTTGCAGAAAAGTGCGCCACACTTTTTGGATTGTGAGCTGTACTTTTGTTCATTTCCAAATTTGGACCAAAAGTCAAAATTTTAGATCTTTCTTTCCTCTTTCCGTGGCCGCTTGAATCAACTAAAACGGGGTTCGTATGCTCAAGATATGGCCAAAACAGTGACAGGTGTCGGGAAATCCGAAGCTTGACTTTATTTCTTTGTTTAAGCTTCATGTCTTCGTGTTTTCTTCCATTTTCTTCCACGACACGTCGTTGGAACCTATACATCAAATATAGTCTGTTAAGTATCGATAGTTCACATAATTAACCTAAATATATATAGATAACGCACACGCAAACATGTATAATTAGAGTGTTATCACACATGTATGATGGAAACGGTTGATAGCAATACCACACCCGATTCATCAGACATGTGCAATAATGAGTCTAAGGATGATCAACATGAAAATGAGTATGATGATGAGGAGCGTGTTGCACTTGCTAATTTAATTTCCACTTTACAAAAGATGTCAAAGAAACTAGATTGAGTCAAAACCAATTAAAGAAGGCAAACACAACACTCACTCAAAACTTTGAAGAAAGCAAAGCTGTAGTTATAAAATCTAGTGTGCTTCTTGCAAGCTGTAGAGCTGAGCTTCTTCATAAAGACAAAGAGCTTGAGGGGTAAAAAGTGTGTGTCATTAATACTAAAAAGGATGTTTTTGAAAATAAATACAACGAGGCTCTTAAGCTTTTAGAATAAGAGAAACGTGATTATAACACATGTTTAAGTAATGAACGACACAAAACATATCTTGCTACCACTAAAGTGAATGAGCTAACTCAAAAGATTGATTTTTTTCAAGAGGATAAAATTAAACTTATCAATGAGAAAACGGAAGAGGTTGCAAACTTGAAAAATGATTTCAAAACCAAACAAGCTAAAGATATTGACAAAGTCGTGGAATTTGAAGAACAAGTTGATTTTTATAATAAAATTGTTTATAAAACTAATGAAACTATTCAAACCATGAGAATGTTGGCACCTCGTTCATTTTTCAAGGGTAAAACTAGTTTTACAAGTCCTAAGTATCTCGAGCAAGCTCAATCTGAAAACCAGCACCTATATCTTGATGAGTCCCAATGGACCGATCTTGATTGCCTTGTTGTTAGGCCCAATAGTGAAGAGACAAATGATTTGGAAGAAGTGAGTAGATCACAAGTTAATAAGGATTTTTTTAACCATATAATTATGCCTATGAAAACAGTCTTTATGAGCTTTTCAAACCGCAAACACAGAAGTCTCGTGAGCAATTTTTTTCCAAATGTGAACAAAAAAGAATACATTAGAGGAAAGCTTTTGCCACTAAGAAAACTAACATTTCAAATTATATTGGGTACTTGCCGTATCAAGCTTCTATAAGCAAGAGTAAGCAAGCACTTAGTATTCTTCAACAAAACATTGAACATTTTGAAATAATTATGGATGAGGATTGGGAACGACGTGAACGAAAGAAAAGCAAAAAGAAATTTCCTCATGATATAATTGTGCTTGTGAAAATTGTTTTGATTCCGCTTGCGGAAAAAACAAAGAAAATACTTTGGAATTTGAAACATTAATTCAACAAGAAATGTTTGACGATTTGAAATAGAATCTCTTGAAAAAGAAATTGATGACCATCAACCTGAAAGAGACGAGTTTTCAAAGCATATGATCTACTCTTACAATAATGTCTCTCTAAAGATATTATGTGTGTTTATGTTACATCTTATGCTGATATAGATGAATGTTCTTATGTTGCATAAAAATATCTTGATAAGGTTAAATAGTCTGAACGTCTTGAAATAGAGCTTTTGAAAAACGTTACAAAAAGAGTTTACGTTAATTCAACACCGATGTGATTTCCTTCAAAAACATTTTTATTCTCTTGAACTTGCTTTGCAAAACAAAATCGACAGTTTTCTAAATGATAATAACTTGCAAGTAAAACTATCTGAATTGTTTCGCAAAATGATTGAAAAGAGTTTGGAAGTTACAGACTTGAAAGCTCAGTTGCAAGAAAAAGACATTGTGATAGTTGAGTTGAAGAAACTCATTGTTAAGATGAGTAGAAAAATTGTGGAACCTAAAGTTGTGAAACCAGTTGTTAGGCAACCCAATGCGTACAAGGTAACTAAACCCTCTGTCTTGGGAAAATCATATGCTTTCTCAAATTCTTCATTTTCAAAATCTGGATTTGCCCCCAAGACGAATGGGAAGGATAGGTTACTACAGATTTGTCCCAAAACAGATATTCGAGCATAAAGCATTAAGAACACAAATGTGATTATACCAGGGATGTATAGATTGGCCACTAAACCCACACACAACAAAGATGGTCAATCGCCTCAAACTTCTAGAAACACTAATAGACGTGTGTCTTTTACTATAGGAGTATTCCCCACTTCTAGTGTTAGCCGACCTCAGCTTAAGAGCACTCAAATGAATAATAAGGTTTGTCAAAAAAAGAGTCAAGGGAAGATGAAAGAAGTAGAAGAACGCCTTAGGAATTTGAATGTTTCGAAGAATAAAACGTCTGTAATCACGTGTAATGACGATTTGACTGCTTTGAATGTTAAGTTTGTTTATGTAAAATGTGGTAAATGTGATGTTAATGCTAATGATGCTAAGTGTGCTTTAAATAATGTCAAAGGCGTAGATACTAGAACTAAGAAGCAAATTCTGATGGCTATTAGTTCTAGTAAACCCAAACGCAAAGTGAACCATTCTGTTACAACCCTCCCGAAGAAAAATGTTGCCTCATATTCCACTACTCAGACTTCTAGAAACAGAGTTAGGGGATTATATGAGTCTGCTAGCAAAACTTGGAAATGGTGGTTTTTTAATCAATGTCCTCTAGGATATTAATGGATACCTAAAGTTAGGATAGAAAATGTGACTACGAGCGTTAGCGTGCCTTTAAGCATTGAAATTAGGACAACCAATTATTCGATAATCAGAACTAACATGGAATCCAATTTAGCAAATTCTCCATTGTGTTCTAACTCTTCTGCAGATCATTGAGATAATTCTGTTCATACTGGACTATGGGTGCATGAAGCACATGACGGGGAATCTCAAGCTTCTCACTTACTTTGTTGAGAAGTTCCTTGGTACGGTCTGATTCAGAAATGATCAATATTCACTGATCCTAGGATATGGAGATTTGGTTCAGGGGAATATCACAATCAAAAGGGTATACAACGTCGAAGGGCTCAATCACAATCTTTTCTCAGTTGGTCAATTTTGTGATGCCGATTTGGAGGTTTCTTTTCGCAAGAAAACATGTTTTGTTCGTGATTATGATGGGAATGATTTACTCACCGATACACGGGGAACAAATCTTTATACAATTTCACTTCAAGACGCAACTTCCACAACTCCAATTTGATTTATGGCTAAAGCCTCAACGAATCAAGAATGGTTATGGCATCAACATCTATCTCATCTCAACTTTGATACCATCAACTTTCTTTCCAAGAAAGATATCGTGAGAGGCCTTCCAAGCTTGAAATTATCAAATATCATCTTTCTTCTTCTTGTGAGCTTTGTAAAGCTAAAACGAGTAGTTTCAAGACCAAGACTACACCAAGCTCTAAAGGATGGTTAGATCTTCTTCATATGGATTTGTGTGGTCCTATGCGTGTTCAAAGTATCAATGGGAAGAAATACATTTTGGTAATTGTCGACGACTACTTAAGGTACACGTGGACTCATTTCTTGTGGTCCAAGGATGAACACCTGAAGTTCTCGTTAACTTCCTAAAGCAGATACAATGTGGTCTTCAAGCTCAAGTAAGAGTAGTTCGTACCGACAGAGGAACATAATATTTGAATTCAACTCTGAAGAAATATTTTTAATACGAAGGGATTGAACATGAAACATCTATTGCTAGAACACCTGAACAAAACAGCGTTGTTGAAAGACAAAACCGTACTTTGGTTGAGGCTGCTCGAACAATGTTATCCGCTTCAAAACTACCACTTTTCTTTTGGGCCGAAGTCATATCAACCGCATGTTACACACAAAACCGTTCCTTAATTATTCCAAGACACGAAAAGACACCATATCGCATAATTCATTATCGAAAACCTTCACTAAAACACCTTCACATTTTTGGATGTACGTGTTACATAATACGAGATGGTGAAAATATGGATAAGATGAAAGAGAAAGGTGATGCATGCATTCTAGTGGGATATGCAACTCGGTCTAAGGGATATAGAGTTTACAACAAGAGAACAAAACTGATAGTCGAGACTATTCATACCAGATTTGATGAATTGTAAAAAATGGCACTTGAACAAAACAGTTGAAGTCCAGGTCCACAACGAAAAAAGAATTCTATGCTATGCACAACCGCACGAAACTCGGTGCTCAAGACCATAACAATGAACCGTCAAGTTCAAAGCTGGTTTAACAAAATGTTCCAAAAGCAGATATGACAGTGGATACGACAATTGAAGAGTTAGAAATGTTATATGGACCAATGTTTGATGAATACTTCACCGGAGAAAAACATGTTGTATCGAAGTCTTCCGCTTTCACTCATGATAAGAATGATGATACCGATCATCATCAACAAAAGGATACAACTTCATCTACTTTAACACGGGTTGCTACAGATTTACCTCCTCAGAATATTACATCAAAAAACGATCCTACAACATCCACAACTACTGTCATTGCTCCGGAGAACATAAATCAACCAGACAATGCATTATCTGACGAAGATGATTTCGGTACATCAGTACACGAAATTGGAGAGTCTTCTACTCAGCATGTAGATCCGTCAAATATGAATATGTTCTACCAATGACATCCTTCTACACATCATTGGACCCGAGATCATCCTTTGGTTCAATTAATTGGAAACCCTTCATAGACCGTTCGTACAAGACGACAACTAGAAACCGATGGTGATGTTTGTATGTTCGCACTCGCCGTGAGTACAGCTGAACCGAAGAACATCAAAAAAGCCATGGGTGATCATGCTTGGATTGAAAAGAAGACAGATGAACTTCAACAATTTGAAAGACTTACAGTCTGGGAATTTGTTGACAGACCATACGATGTAACACCGTTAAACCGTCGATGGATCTGGAAAAACAAAATGGATGAAGAAAACACGATCATCAAGAACAAATCTAGGCTAGTGGCTAAGGGGTATGGCCTGAAAGAGGGCATTGACTTTGAAGAATCATTTGCACCAGTGGCTCATTTGGAAGCGGTCAGGATTTTCCTTGCTTATGCTGCACATAAGGGATTCACCGTTTATCAAATGGACGTAAAGACTACATTTTTAACGGTCCTTTGAAAGAAGAAGTCTATGTCACACAGCCAGAAGGATTCATTAATCCACATTATCCTGATAAGGTGTATCGTCTCCATAAAGCACTTTATGGACTAAAGCAAGCTCCAATGGCGTGGTACGATGAGCTCTTAAAATTTCTGGTATCCAAAGTTTTCTCAAAAGGTTCCATTGATCTAACTTTGTTCATATATAAATATGGGGATGACATTTTGCTTGTGAAGATTTACGTTAAGGACATCATTATTGGGTCTACAAACCCAAAACTTTCGGATTTGAAAAACCAATGCACAACAAATTTGAAATCTCAATGATGGGCAAACTAAAATTCTTTCTAGGAATTCAAGTTCACCAATCTCCAAGTGGTATCTTCATCAACCAAGCTAAGTACTGTTAAGAGATAATCAAAAAGCATGGTATGACCTCATGTGACCCCGTTGGGACACCATTTTCAACCTCATCCCTAGTCGTTGACTTGGAGGGATTACCCATAGATCAAACGAAATATCGTTCCATGATCGGGTCCCTCATGTACTTCACAATAAGCAGATTAGATATTTCACATACAACATGCTATTGTGCACGATATCAAGCCAGACCCACTGAAAAGAACCTAAAGGAGGTTAAATGGATCTTTAGGTACCTCAAGAATACCATTCATTTGGGACTCTGGTATCCGAAGGAAATAGGTTTGTTTCTAACGGCCTATTCAGATTATGATCACGCAGGGTGTCTTGATACTTGAAAAAGTACTTCTGGTGGTGCACAATTTCTAGGACAAGATAAGCTCGTGGGATGGTCATCCAAGAAGCAGGATTGCACGTCTCTATCATCAGTCGAAGAGGAGTATGTGTCTCTATCTGCGTGTTGTGCTCAAGTTCTTTGGATGATAACACAACTCACGGATTATGGCTTCCACTTTGATAAAGTACCTATGTATTATGAATCAAATTCAGCCATAGCCATCTATTGCAATCCGGTACAGCATTCCCGCACAAATCACATTGACGTCGGATATCACTTCATAAACGAACAACTTGAACGCGGTATAGTTGAATTATACTTTGTTGGAATGAATTACAAATTAGCCGACTTTTTTACGAAAGCTTTGTCGAAAGATAGGTTTGAGTACCTCGTTAGGTAAATTGGTATGAGATGTTTGACTCCATTGGAACTGGAGATTCTTGCAAAGATGCATGCTTGATACATCTATCAAACATCTAGTTTTACATATCTATGAAAAAGCAAAATACAAAAATATAAAACATATAAAAACAAAACACAAAATAAAAAATCTTTGAAAATCCAAAAAGATTCTTCTCGACATGTCTTTCAGTATTGATAATACGGACGTACCTAGAAATGTCGCTCAATAACGACACGGGTGTGTACATAAAGCTCGAATGAAAGTTGTAAATATTTTTCAAAACATGTCATTTCTATTTCTTTTAACAAAGGAAAATGTCTCTTTAGGACAATTTTTCTAACAACGGGTAGAGCGATCTATCAAGGGTTGAGCTTATCACAAAACATTCATAGTTTTGAGCTCAACACAATGGCTTGTAATCACTTTCAGATTGCAATCCGGATCTATACTCGCGGGGGAGTGTACGATTTAGTACGCTTACCCTCGGTAAAAGAAGAGAAATCTTCTTACACTTGAGTGGATTCGTCATTCAAAGTCTATGAACTCAAGGTTATGCTTTAGAAATACCATGTCGCAAAAAAGAAATGGTTTTCAAGAAGCGTTGAACACAATTTTTCAATATTTTTTCAACGATTATTCAAAATCTTCAAAAACTTGTGTGTTCAACAACTCCTATCCTCAAAAAGTGAAATATGGATCACATCCTCGTAATGACAATTCAATTGGATCAATTTTTGAGGGGGAGCTTTCCAAATCAAAGTTTTAATGTTGTTGGATATATTACGTCAAGAAATTCTTATGTACCCAACACAATGTGTGTAATTATCATTTGGTATTATTCACATGAAAAAGCTTTGATGTTCGTGAGCACATTCTTCAACGACAATATTTTATGTGTTCATGAACATGTAGTGTGCGAGTACAATTTTTTTAAGTATTTTTCAATGATTATTCAAAATCTTTTAAAAATTGTGTACCCGACACTACATAAAATGTTCCAATAATTCATGCTACGTTAGACACAGTTTTTTCCCGAAAGATGTTCAAGACTATTTTTTCGTGATATATTTTAATCAAATTTGGTATCTCTAATATCAAACGCTTTTTTTATATTAAAGATAAGGGATAAAATATGATTAAAATGTAATCTAATATATGAAACGAACATATAAGACTCAAACACTTTAACTCTTACCCACATGTGCGAAACAATTTCGATTATCGATGCACATGTGAAGGGGGAGCTTTTCTAAAATGTCATAACTATCAAGGTGTTAAAAGGTTTTTCAAACAATTTGATTGACTTTCAAGTAGTTTTATGGTTACAATCTTATACCCACAACCTCTTTAATTTACGATGTTATTGGTGTCAAAAGGTGGTTAGGTATATGTCCAATGATCCAGCCCGAACCGGAGGGATCTTCCCAGGGAAAATCCAATAGAATATTAGAAGTCCTTAGGAAAGATGGAGTAGAATGTGAAAAAGGAAAAATGTCGACTAAGTACTTAAGATATCACTGGAACAATCACAACAAGGTGCCAGTGATGACGTCTTGGTAAGCATTAAAGGGGTTGAAGAATGAAAAAGAAATGTAAGGATAAAGGGTGAAAAGAAAACATCCCTCCATACAAATTAGGCAGAAACCGGGTCAACACATCATGAAGATAAGACATCATGAAGCTAGTGATGTAATGCACAAGTCTTTCGCAGCTAACTCATGCTTCTCTCAAAAAAGTTTGTTTTATTGTCACGGAGATCGACACGACTTCTATTAACTTTCTCACTCCGAGACAATTGATATTGAATAGTTGGCATCTGCTCTAGCCTCCGATCACCAAAAGTGCACAAATCGAGTCTAGAGCCAAGAGATCAATCAAATCTCGTTAGGACACAGCGCATGACGAAGAAGAGAGTCCTACACTATATCCTTGTGATATTGCTAGAACACTGAGAGTGATACTACTTAATATTCATAATGATGACTAGAAATCCTTCCAGTGTTAACATCAAACAGCACTTCGCTAGGTCATGTGTAACATTCTTTATGAATTGAACATGTGTAAAACTGGAAAGCAACAGTAGTTTGATTCTTAATTGATTCAAACTCATTTCAGGTTTCTACACAATATCTTTATGGTATTGCCAGAAAAGTCAGAGTGATACTCTTCAGTATTCATAGTGATGAATGGAAATCCTTCTAGCGTTATCATCAAACAGCGCTACGGTAGGTGACTTGAGAGATTACTTATGAATCAAGCTTGTGTCAACTGGAAAGCAACAATTGTAAGATTATTTATACATCAAACTTGTTCCAGGAATTTGAATTGACGACTTTAATCAAGCGGATATTTATCCAATTGATTCACTCTTTATGTTCGCAGTCTTGCTTTGAGACGTTCGAGTAAAGAGAACGGATAGTACAGCTACGAAACCCTGTCAAGGAGGTTCTTAACAGAATCTACCTAATCACATGTATGCTATTTGATATAGTCTGACGGTCTTCACCGACCGAAGGTAAAACGCTACTGATTTAGGACAAATGTCAAAGTCATTTAGTCCGTGTCTATGTTTTTTCTCGAGAAGGTGACGATACAGTGTACTCAACAAAGTCTAAGATTCAAAACCACATACTCATGCCCAAAGACATATTCAACCATCAAGAAAGATGAAGACTTCCACAACTCTGATGTTCAAAATCTTCCTTAAAAGGTAATATAGAGGAATGACCTCTCTTCAAAGGAGATTGTTAGCAAGCTTTCAAGATGGTGCATAGTGTGAGCATGTGGATGAAGACTCAAGATCGCAAGATGGCAAAGACAAGTCAAGGACGGTGACCAATAAGAATGAATCAGTCATTCATTTGAATATCTCAATACTAAGGATTAATAATCTCTATAAATCATCGTATGTTGTAGAGGAATGACCTCTCAGTGAGGGAGATGTTAGTCTCAAAATATTTTATCATCAAGAATGACTCAAACAAAGGTGTGAAGATCTCAAGATTAAAGACAAATTCAAAAGACAACGAAAAAGGCTCAAAGATCACAACATGAAGGAACAAGACTACTATTACACGTTCAAGACTCATTTATGGCGAGATTAGTAATCTCTATAAATCTCCAAACGTTGAAGAGGAATGACCTCTCATTGGGGGAGATTGTTAGCCTAAAAATATTGAGTCGAACAAAAATGAATCGGTCATAGGTTTATTACGTATCGGTCATAGGAACGTTGTAATTAGTAGTAGGTTAGTCGAATTATACGGGCTTGATGACTAGCTTAAAAGGCCTCTTTCAAGGTACTAAGCATTTATTCAAGCCCGACCCATCAAAAAATATAGCCCATTATGCTACATGTAAGCTTGGCTATATATACCTCTCCTGGCATGTTAGGAGAGGGTTGGTTGCTCATTTTTATTGATCTAGTCTTTCTTCAATTTCACATTCTCTCTCTTTTCTCTCTCTACTTTCTCTCTAACTTCATATCTTTTCTTCCTATGTTCTTACTTATTTCTTATAATCCTCCATGGTGAAGTGATATTTATGGGTACAACGTAATTCCTCTGCCCATCCAGATCTTTCACGTCCCAACCTTGTTTTAATGCCTTCCATGAGTGTTTTGTTGTCTCGTTCCACTAAACCATCTGCTTGAGAGTGAGCCACGGAAGTGTTGATTTGTTGAATGTTCAAGTCCGAAGACCAGCTTTTGAAAGGTTCATTAATGAACTGTTTGTCGTTTTCCGTGACGATAATTCTTGGTATTCCGAAATGGCAAACTACATTGTCCCAAAAAAACTTTATGACTTCCTTTCCTAAAATTTTGACCAACGGCTTAGCTTCCATCCATTTTGTAATGTAATCAATGGCTACAATCATGTATTTGACATTTCTAGATGTCATGCGGGTAATGGACCCAAGATATCCATTACCCATTGGGAAAAAGGCCATGGAGACATGATAGATTTCATTAACATTTTCGGAAGTCTTGCCACCGGAGTATGGATTTGGCATGAATCACACTTGTCAAGTTCCTCCCTTGCGTCCTTATGCATGCTTGGCCATTAATACCCGGATCTTAATACTTGAGCAACTATTGATCTCAACTTCAGATGCATGCTACACGAGCCCATGTGTACCTCGGAGTACATAATTAGCTTGCAAAGGCCCTATACAACGGAGCATCGGTGCCAAGTATCCCTTTTTGAACAACACATCGGCTATCAATTCATACTGATGAATTTTCAACCTTAAACAACGTGCTTCGTCCTTATCTTCCGGCCATACTCCACCCCTTAGATATTTTATGATTGGGGTCATCCAATTTTATCCTTCTTCTTCTACTATGGTATTGACCTCTTTCGATCAATTTATCGTTCGTTCAAAACTTCAACTAGAACCTATTTTGTTAAATGGTCGAATGCCAAAGTTTCTAGTTTGCTAAGTACATCTGCCTTCTGGTTTTGACTCCTCGGTATGTTTCGAATAGAGAAGTTTACGAATTTGGGGATCATGACTTTTGCTTCGGCCAGGTATTTCATCATTCGGTCATGTATGTCCATTGATCTTTTTAGCAACCAACTTTATATCTACTCGGACTTTAATTCTTTCCACTTTCATTTGCGTTGCAATCCTTAGTCTTGCTTGTAATGCCTCGTACTCCGCTTCATTTTTGGTACTTTCGAAATTTGGACAAATTCTATATGTAAATTCGGCCCCTGTTGGACTTATGAGTACTAAACCGGCCCCAGCACATTGGGAACTGGAAGACCCATCGGTAAACAGTGTCCATGATTCCGTCTCGTCATTCCCTGGCTTTCCGACCGGATCTTGGAAGAACTCTTCGGATGTCTTGCCTATAGGTGCTTCTGTTAAGAAATTAGCTAAAACTTGTCCCAAAATCGCGTTCCTTGGCTTGTATTTTATTTTGTAAGCCCCAAGCACTATCGTGTATTTAGCTAGCTTTTCGGTTGCATTTTCTTTGCTTAGTATTTGCTTAATTGGTTGACCAGTGATCACATTTACCTCAAAGTACCTTCGAAGTCTTCTTGATGCTTTAAGCAAGGCTAATGCTAGCTTCTCCACGGGGGAATAATTCTTCTCGGCTTCACTAAGTGTTCGACTTATGTAATGTGTCGGGCATTATCTTCTTTTCCTTCTGTCATCGGTATTGCATTGACCGACTCATGTGACGCCGCCAAGTACATGTATAGTGGCTCCTTCGAACAAGGGGTTGTTAGAGTTGGTATGTTGATGATCAATTGTTTCATTTGCTGGAATGCTTCTTCCGCCTCCTTGGTCCACTTGTATTCGTGCTTGTTTTCCTTTGTAATATTCTTCAACGTATTATAAAATGGGAGTGCCCTCTCGACCGAACGAGCTAAAAACCATTTTAGAGATGGCAACTTCCTACTAAGCGATTGCATTTCCCTCCAAGTTTTTGGGGATTGGATGTCTGCAATGGCCCAGGTCTTCTTCGTATTTGATCGAATGCCATCTGGCGCAATCATGTAGCCGAGAAACTTCCCTTCTTCAACTCCGAACGAGCATTTGACCGGGTTCAACTTCATCTTTATCCGTTGAAGGTTGTCGAAGGTTTCCGTTATGTCTGCTAAGAAAGCCTTTTCATCGTTGCTCTTGATAACCATATCATCAATTTATGCCTCCAAGTTCCTCCCAATCTGAGTTTGAAAAGCAGAATCCACCAACCTTTGGTATGTTGCTCCAGCATTCTTCAATCCAAAAGGCTTTTATTGTAACAATAAGTTCCTTGATCCGTATAAAAACTTGTCTTTTCTTCGTCCTCCGGAGCCATTTGAATTTGGTGATAAACCTTGTATGCATCCAAGAAACTTTTAAAACGAGATTCTACTACAGACTCAATTTTTTTCATCTATGTCCGAAGGTGAATAATAATCTTTCGGACATGCTGAATTGAGGTTTTTGAAGTCAACACACATTCTCTATGATCCTTCACTCTTTTTGACCATGACCGGATTAAGGATATAAGTTGGGTACTTGACTGGCCTTACTATTCCTGCTCTCACCAGTTCTTCTACTTCCGTGATCACTGCCTGACTCTTCTCTACCCCTAGCATCCGTCTTTTTTGGCATACCGGATCTACACTCTCGTTAACGTTCAAATTATACTGCATGGTCCGTCTCGGAACTCCAGTTATATCGGATGTTTCCTACGCAAAAAAATCCAAGTTATCTTTCAAAAAGTTCTTCAATGTTGTTTGGCATGTTTTCGTTAAGCCTCCTCCAATTATGGTTAACTGTTTCGGGTATGCCGGATTCAGCATCACGCTTTCAGTTGCCTTTCGGGGCGAGTCCTCTACCTATTGCTCCTTCTCTGGATAAGATTAATTTTGCTTTTTTGCCAAATGTCTGCATGCTGACACAATGACTAAACGATAGACTAGGGTGGCTACGCCTCTCGGCGTGGGAAACTTCATCATTGCATGAATAGTTGAAGGAACCGCTCTGAGGATCAAGATACCTGGTCTTACAATGATCACATTGTATGGAGAGGTGGCCCTTATCACCACGAACTTCATGTGCGTCCGATAGATTAAACCGTCTGATCCGAAATTAACTTCCAGTTTGATTTTTCCCATCGGCTTGACTACTTCTCCGGCAAATCCGACGAGATCAGTTTGTGTTTGCCTCAACTTAGATCTAGTTTCCGAAGGTAACTTCTCGAAACAGTGCTCAAACATAATTTCGACCGAAGCACCCTCCTCCACATATACTCTTCTTACCAGGTACCCTCCTAACTCTGCCTCTACGATTATCATCTCGTCTTCTTTAATAGGGGGAATGTGATAGGAGCCTTCATCCAACTTTTGGTTTCTCCCCTAAACTTCCTTTTTTCCTGTCCGGAATTTCCGTATCATGTTGATTACCCTGTCTTGACGTGGGGCTTCTTCCCTTAGGTTGTCCCGACCTCTTTGTCTCACGTCTCTTACCAAATGATTTAACTTTCCAGATTCTAAAGCTAGCTCAATTTTCTTCTTTAACTTAATACAGTCATTAGTGAAATGACCCTTGTCCTGATGATAGTCACAATACCTATCCATGTTCTCACCTCTTGCCGGATTGTTCATTGGACGAGGAGGAGGAAGACAGAGTTGTGTCTCTATAGCCAGAATCTCTTTGATATTTTTTGTTAAGGAATTTATATTCAAAATGTGTGTTGGTCGGTGGTAATTGTCGTTCCTGTCACGATAATCGTTTCGATAATAATTATCGTTCCGAGGAGGTGGGTATGGTAGTACTCTCTGTCCTGGTTCCTGTTTGAGTTTTGAAAATCTCTCCCCTCATCCATTCGGTTGTTGTTCCAGCTGTTGTATCTTTGATTACAATCATCTCTTCTTTAGTCGGGTGGGTTGGGCTTCCTGAATACCTCCACACCTTTTCCTTTCGAAAGCTCAGTATTGGCGAATGCCTTTTCTACTCGGAGGAAGTCATCTAACCTTTCCATCATCTCATCGACCATTTCTGGTGCCTTATCTGAATATCTTTCTGCTAGCTCATGACATGAACGTCGATATCTTCATTACCCCCGGGACTCCGTGGATGAGTCCTACTTCTGTCGTCCATCTTGCTTTGAAATCCGTCAGTGTTTCATTTGCTTTTCTTGTGATTTTAGTTATCTCATAAGGGCCCTTATGACATACTTTCCTGATCGAGTACCTTTTGGTGAATGCTTTTCTTAGATCGACCCATTCGTTAATGCTATTTGGCTCCAAACTTTCGAACCATCCTCTGGCTCCTCCATCAAGTGTATGTTGAAACATTCTACACCACACCGGCATTGGCCACTCTCCGGAGTTGGCCGCACCGATAAAACGATTCAAATGATCTTCCGGATCACCTGATCCGTCATATGACTTGACGTTGGCCGGAAGCTTGGATTCCGGACCAGCGAAATCAATGATTATTTGAGTGAGAGGAGTCTTGACCGCTTCCTTCAAAGGCTTCCTCATATCTGCATCGGACACTACTTTCCCTCGGACTATCTTAGTACTAGTACTCCCTTCGTCCTCTTCATTAAGGTTCAGTCGGACCAGTTCAATAGCGTTCTTGTTGTGTTCTTTCACTAGTTATCTAAGTGCCGAGATGTGTTGTTCAGGCTATTCTCTTGTGAGGTTTTGGTTCTCATGAGTTGGAGTGGTAGGGTTAACACGAGTGGTAGGAGTGATGGGACCTATAATTCTTAGCAAGTGGCAGATAGAATGTTAAGTCCCATGGATGGCGCCAAATATTCGGGTAATTTCTTGCTTGGGTCCGGATGGGTTAATCCTTCGAACTTCAGCTAGGCTTGTCCTTCAAATATCCTGAAACCAAAGTAAACGCGTTAGCCTCGTCCGAGTGTTGGAACCGAGATCAAGCTCCAGCGTAAAAGTAAGTTACAAGTGATAGGCCAAAAGGGTAGAATTAGGTATATAATATATATGTAATATAATAATAAGAAATTAGTCACCTCAAACCTGAATAGTATAGGGGTATTTATACTGCTCAAAATCTCTTAAAAGTTGGAAGGCCCAATAGGCCTTGGTCAAGAGGTTGTTATCCCCAAAAGGAACAGTCTTCCTGGATTTCTGGGTGCTTGTCTGTTGACTCTATAGTTGACCTTTTGTCTTAATGTTCGGTTGTTTATCTAAACCATTCGGATTAGTGATTCGGAATCTGGTTGGGTTCGACCATTCGGATCCATACACGAACAAAGCTCAAGCTCAAACCCTCGGACAACAACTTTGGTGCAAGTTTTTAGGAACGTAAACGTTCTATGAGGTGAGAACTCAATGGACGTGGGTTTGATCCAGCATTCCTGAACACATTTAAACATTATATGGGATACGGTTTTCAAAAAGAGTTACGTCGAGTTTAAAATGAATGACGAATGCATCGAGTCTAAAACCAACAACTAATTACTTTTGGCTTATATATCGGGCTTGGCTTACGTGGTTTTCGACTTATATTTCATAACCTCAATTTTTTTGCTTATTATGAAACTTTTTCATCGAGGCAGGTTTACAACGTGCGAGTAATCGTCGAGCAAGCTTATGGCATGCAGGAAGCCTTTATCGTGGCATGTCCCAACAGGCTGAGAAACCTTGATCTGTTTACGTGAGGTCGAAGAACCATTAAAGCATGTTATTACTCCATATGACATGATAACGACCTAATTATACATATTCAATCTATCATTATAATGCCACTTTGTAGTATAAATAAGAGCTTCTGATACTTAATATGTTGTGTTTTATATGCAGATATAAAGTTTGAAGGAGCAAAGTGAAGATATACAAAGAAGGGCCCTCAATATGCAAATAAGCCAAAGTTGTTGAAAGAAGATTCTGGATCGCTCAGAATTGTGGCGCACAAACTCAGATGTGCGGCGCACATTCACGTCTCCAAAGTGCGGCGCACTTTCGGAGAAGTGCGACTCATATTTGACCCCAGACAACACTATAAATAGAGGCCACTTCCACTCATTTTACACACACCTCTATCTCTCAATACTCCATAGCTCGAGTATTTTAGCTTTCTTAGTAAAATTTCAGTATTATCCACTTTTGGGAGATACTTGTAACGAGAGTATTCCACTCTTTGATTTTTGGAGGAACGATACAATCGTGACACTTGTGTACTCGTTTATTCAATCCAATCTAAGTATGATGTTCTCTTACTCTTTTCTAATTGTTACTTTGATTACTATGTTAGGCTAAGCTATTTGTGACTATATGGGTATGTGACTATAATTAGTCATGATGCTATGATATGATCTTTTATAAATTATTTCAAGCTAATGTTGTAGAACCATTTTACCTCCTAGTTCTATAAACCATATTTTATCTAAGTTGATTTGTTACGATAGTTTGGCATTGAGAAACGCGAATTGTTATAATAAGTTTTCAAGAACTTGTCTATGGTCATGAATCTTTGGTTGGATAGATCCGCTTAGAAACTTGTGTAACACCCCCAATTTCGGTCATAGCAGCGGAAGGGTCATTGGGTGTTACTATCATGGTTCAACCTCAATATCATAGAAAACGCCTCAAAATGAGTCGTTTTAACAAAACATACATCCATTCATTTGTTACTAAATAAAACAGTCACACATGGTCCCAAATAGTTTTAAGTTTACACAACCAACCAAATAATAAAAGTTTCTTAGAATGGACATAGTTTAGTAAAGCGGGCCAAAACGTTTTAATTTAGCAAGCTGCATGAAACCGCCTTCCCTGAGTGCCTTCTTCATGGACCTGAGATAAGACATGCTATAAAGTCAACAAAAATGTTGAATGAATCTATAGAGTTTAAATTAAATAAATGAACACAAGTATTCTGAATAAACCTTCCGTAGTTGACAATCATGTGGATCAGACATAATTATCGTTGTTATTTCATAAGCCTCGTGAAATTGAACGTTAACATATATTATTTCAGCCCAACACACCTAGCCAAGTGCGTATATTTCTCTTATACAATTGCATCCGATGTTTCATTACTGGTGCATCACAACACCACGCGATAGCTAGTCGCGACCGGACTGGGTGTCACCCCGATAGATCTATCCATAGTATTAGCGTTCCTTTCGATTAACAATTCACGATTCATGGGTCTTTTAGGCTAAACAAACTTATATAACAACTTTCATCTAAGCATACAATCGGGTCCTTTGTGTTCAATTTTAAAAGAATGAGGGTTTACCACAACTTCTCGTTGTACCCTTCATTTACAATAATGTTTTTCCCAATAATAAGGGTTCCACAACTTCTCGTCGTACCCCTTTTATTTTAATAAAACAAGCATGTTATCCCCCTCGCGGGTTTTATAAAACAAGTAAACATGTAAAGCGAGGCTATAGACTCACCTTGGTACGATAGTAGTGACGTGACGATCGCCGACGATTTGTGATGCCCGTTAAACACGAAGACCGCAACCTACCAAATAAGGTGCGTTCGTTAATAAACGACTCAAGTATAAATAATACTTAAATAATGTGAAAGTCAATTTCAAATGACCATGAAAATCCCGAAAAATAACAAAAATGTAAGTGTACTTCTATACCCTTTTATTCAACACTTATTCATTTAAAAACTTACACCCTTGACATTGACCCGTCATAAGACGCCAAGTCAACGCAAGTCAAACCTTCATTTTACTTCCCTCGGACCAGTAGCTAAGTCATTTATATAATGACTTAACACTTGAGTAAGTCACCATGACCAATAGTGAATACTCAACTCACGCCATACAAGTATTGGACTACGTATCCAAAATACCATTCAGCATATACACTCCAAATGTACACACCAATCTAACCTATCTAGACATGTCCGATTTCGACGAAACTTGGTGACAAACTCACACATAATATGAATAAGACTCAGTTTAAATTTCATTCAAAAATATTACTTCTAAGACCTTCCGCCCGACACACCTTCGTGATGCAAAAACCGGACAGTTTTACGCCTTTGACTTGTAAAACCATTTTGACTTATCTAAACAATTCCGTTTGCAAAACCGACACTCGGGTTTGAAAATAGACTCATGACCTGAGGTTTATCAACTTACAACAGCCCTTGAACATTTTTAAAACTCATTTTATAGTCCCCGAGATTCGTTCCAAATATCGACAACAATTTTCGGATTGTGCCGATACCCGTCTCCCGGTACACAAATACTAAAAGTAGCATAACTTTTCGCTCGTAATGAGTTAGAAGCTCTACTTTAGCTCAAATCGAAGCTAACGAAATTATCTACGACCCTATCTTATTAGTTTACCAAGTTTATCACAGTAACAATTTCAAAAACGGCCTTAAAGTTACTGCCTAAAATAGACCATCTCAAAATCATACCAAAACAATTTTTCGACCCATTCCAACAATTCCTATAGTCCTAATATGATCCTAATATCACACTAACATATCTAACTAACTCATAACACCCTCAAATTTGATCTCTCAAAAATTAAACAATTAAAAATCTTACATGCAACATAAACCCACTATGAATATAATAATATTAACACCATTCACCATCATAAAAATGGATCAAACTTGATGTTCATCATCAAAAATTAAAAATAAAATTTAGTGAATGCATGTAGAAGAAAATTATACCAATAGAAAGCTCTTGAAATTTCTAGGATGGGACTTTTCTTAGTTTCTTTAGATTCAAAGTAAAAATCAAGAAATCAATGGATTTGGGGTGTTGGGGGTGGACGGCCAAGAAGGAGAAAAAGGAGAGAGATGAGATTTTTTTTTTTAAAATGAATTGTTTAATGAAAATAGTTAGTGGAAAATCTTTAAATAGTGGGGTGAGGGTATTTTTTGCCATATTTGCATTCTTTTGGTCCCAAAGTGCAAGTAAATAGTTTACAAGGTAGAAAATGTAAATTGTAAATTTTAAAAATATTTACGGGGCTCGGGTTTCGTAAAAATACTTTTCGAAAGTTAAAACGCTTCATAAAAATAATAATAAAGCTTCGACACGACTTAAAACGAAATTAAATCGAAAACGTCGAAAATATACAATATCGAGACAATCGATAATAAAACGTAAATTTTTGGGCATCCGTCGGTATCGCGATCACTAATAGTTATCGTCATTCGTTAAAACGTAAAATACGAGAAATAAAGATTAAATATAATAAAAATCATTTCCATGATTATTTGAGAATATAATATCGATACCTAACATATTCCTTGTCGGTTTTCATCTAATCGACATTCTTACGCTAGTTTCAAGTCATAACCTTCTCGGTTAGTCGATAAATTGAAATTCTCATTAAAGTAAACACGTAATACGTAATAGTCGAGATTAAAATAACGACCTGAAATTGACGGGTTGTCACATCATCCCCACCAAATTAGGATCTTCGCCCTCGAAGATCAACTTGCGTTCTTGCCCGATCGCTTGTTGAAATCAAATAGATGAGGGTAATTCTTCCACATTTGGTCTTCTCGTTCCCAAGTAAACTCCGGTCCTCTCCGAGAGTTCCATCGAACTTTGACGATAGGTATTCGGCTTTGCTTCAGTTGCTTGACCTCACGATCCATGATCTCGACTGGTTCTTCAATAAAGTGCAACTTCTTATCAACCTTAACCTCGTCTAACGGTATAACGAGTTCTTCATCGGATAAACACTTCTTCAGATTCGACACGTGAAAAGTGTTATGAATCCCATACAGTTCTTGTGGTAGTTCAAGTTGGTATGCTACGGGTCCTACTCTAGATGTAACCTTGAATGGTCTGATATAACGAGGACTTAACTTCCCGCGTTTTCCAAATCGTACAACACCTTTCCATGGTGATACCTTTAGCATAACCTTATCTCCCACGTTAAACTCCAATGAATTTCTTCTCACATCCGCATAACTCTTCTGTCGGCTTCGAGCAGACAACAACCTATTCTTAATTTGCACAATCATATCCGTCGTCTCTCTAATCAAATCTGGTCCAGTGAGTTGGGCATCACCAACCTCACTCCAGCTAACGGGTGATCTACATTTTCTCCCATACAGTGCTTCAAAAGGTGCAGCTTTAATACTCGCGTGATAACTGTTATTGTACGAGAATTCGGCCAAATGTAAGTGCTTATCCCAGCTACTTCCAAAGTCTATCACACAAGCACGTAGCATATCCTCCAAAGTTTGAATTGTTCTTTCGCTTTGCCCATCAGTTTGCGGATGATAGGCTGTGCTCATATCCAAATTGGTTCCTAACGACTTTTGAAGTGATCTCCAAAATCCAGAAGCAAAACGACTATCTCTACTGGAAATGATTGAAATAGGAACACCATGCTTGCACACGATTTCCTTCAGATAAATATCGGCGAGTTTCTCCAAACCGAACCTCTCGTTGATTGGAATAAAATGAGCGGATTTAGTTAAACGATCGACTATAACCCAAATTGCATCGAACCCAGACGGTGTCCTTGGGAGTTTTGTGATGAAGTCCATCGTAATTCGCTCCCATTTCCAGACTGGAATTTCAGGTTGGACAAGTAATCCTGACGGCTTCTGATATTCAGCTTTCACTTTTGCACATGTTAAGCATTTCGCGACGTATGTTGCAATATCAGCTTTCATATTCGGCCACCAGTATAACTTTTTCAAGTCTTGGTACATTTTGTCCGATCCAGGATGAATAAAATACTTGGACTTATGAGATTCTAACATAATCAAGTCTCTCAGTCCACCATATAATGGTAACCAGATTCGACCTCTCAAACATTTGATACCATCGGCTCGCGTCTCAAATGTTTCACCGTCCCCTCTAAATCTTTCGGCAGCAATATTTTCCTTCTTGCATGCTTCGACTTGTGCGTTTCGAATCTGCTCAGGTAAGTTATTATGAACTGTCACCAGCAAAGCACGCACTCGAATCGGTTTCTCCCTTTCCTTTCGACTTAACGCGTCAGCTACCACAAACGCCTTTCCTGGATGATAACGAATTTCGCAGTCGTAATCACTCAATAGTTCAACCCATCGACGTTGCCTCATATTCAGCTCCTTTTGATCCAATATGTATTGTAGGCTTTTATGATCAGTGAATACTGTACACTTCGTACCATACAGATAATGTCTCCAAAGTCGCAGAGCAAAAACCACAGCGCCCAATTCCAAGTCATGGGTAGTGTAGTTCTCCTCATTCTTCCTTAATTGTCTAGAGGCATATGCGATCACCTTTTCGCGTTGCATAAGAACAGCACCGTATCCTCGAAGAGATGCATCGCAATAAACAACAAAGTCTTCACTTCCTTCAGGTAACGATAAAATCGGCGCACTACAGAGTTTCATCTTCAGGGTTTGGAAAGCTTCTTCTTCATCATCGCCCCACACATATGGTTTATTCTTCTGAGTCAGCTTCGTTAATGGTTTCGATATCAAGGAGAATCCTTCAATAAACCTTCGGTAATAACCAGCCAGACCTAGAAATTGTCGCACTTCAGTTGGAGTAGTCGGAGCACTCCAATTCTTGATGGCTTCGATCTTTGCAGGATCAACATGTACTCCACTTTTATCAATCACGTGTCCGAGAAATTATACAGAATTAAGCCAAAAATCACACTTTGAGAACTTAGCGTACAACTTTTCGTTCTTTAACAAGTTCAAGATAATCCTTAAGTGTTCGGCATGCTCTTCATTGCTCTTGGAGTAGATTAGAATATCATCTATGAAAACGATCACGAATTTATCAAGATACGGCTTACAAATGCGATTCATTAAGTCCATGAATACAGCAGGTGCATTAGTTAAACCAAAAGGCATAACCAGAAACTCATAATGACCATAACGAGTTCTAAACGCCGTAATAGGAATATCTTCCTCACGTATGCGAAGTTGATGGTAACCAGAACGAAGATCAATCTTGGAGAAAACACGAGAACCTTGAAGTTGATCGAATAAATCATCAATTCTTGGAAGCGGATAACGATTCTTGATCGTCAGCTTATTCAGCTCTCGGTAATCAATACACATACGAAACGAACCATCTTTCTTCTTAACGAATAAGACAGGAGCTCCCCAAGGTGACGAACTCGGTCGTATAAAACCCTTATCAGATAGCTCTTGTAATTGCACAGATAACTCCTTCAGCTCGGATGGGGCTAAACGATATGGCGCACGAGCCACGGGTGCAGCACCAGGAATTAGGTCAATTTGGAATTCTACTTGCCTTGGAGGAGGAAGTCCAGGCAAATCTTCCGGAAACACTTCAGGAAAGTCGCGGATAACAGGTACATCTTCAGCACGTTTCTCCTTCGATTCCTTCTCCACTACTTTAGCTAGGAATAACTCACACCCTCTTTCGATATACTTACGAGCCTTAATGCACGAAACGATTTTCAGTCGTGAATTACGTTGATCACCTTCGATAACCATGGTCTTGTCATCTAAAGGAATCCTAACTTTCTTTTCCCCACACAAGATAGACGCGTTATACTTGGATAACCAATCCATTCCGATAATAATATCAAAACTTCCCAATTCGACAATCATCAAGTCTATCTTAAAAATACGGTTCAAGAGATTAAGAGAACATCCTAGGAGCGCACGATTGGTACTCACTAATTTACCATCAGCTAGTTCTACCTCATAGCTTGCGTCTAATTCGACCGGTTTGATATCAATTAAGGTACTAAAACTTGTAGACACAAAGCTTTTGTCCGCACCAGAATCAAATAAAGCTGTAGCATAACGGTTGTTTAGTAAAAACGTACCAGTGACAACTTTCGGGTTTTGCTTCGCTTCGGCTTCTCCCAACTGATAAGCTTTTCCTTGGTTATCTCCACCACGTGCATTCTTCGGAGGTTGAGGGCATTGGTTCCTCATGTGACCTTTACCTTGGCAGTTATAACACGTCACTCCCTTCTTTCCTGGTCCCCAACAGTCTTCAGTCTTGTGACCTAACTTGTTGCACTTTCCACACTTAGCACATTCACCAGTATGAGACTTCTTGCATCGTTGACATCTGGTTCCCTTATCAGCAGTTGCAGCTTCAGTCATCGCATTAGCGTTGCCCCTCCTTCGGTTTTGATTTCTGTTGTGAGATTGACGGTTATCACCACGATCATCACTGTCATGTTCAGCTCTTCTTTTGTTGCCTTCAGAAACACCATCAGCCTTGTCTTGGATGATTTGACCCATTAGTTGGTAGGCCATACGAACAGCTTCATCAATATTGGCAGGTTTAGATGAGGTCACATCCCCACGGATGTTGGTCGGTAAGCCTCGAATATATTGCTCTACCTTCAAATATTCTGGGTTAACTTTGTTTGGACAAAGTAGAGCAAGCTCATGGAATCTGTTGGTGTATCCATCGATGTCAGTACCCTTCAGTCTCAGCTGATATAATTCCTGTTCTAACCTCTGAATAACACTCCTTGGACAGAATTCCTCAGTCATCCACCTTCTTACCTCAACCCAAGGTGTAGCATAAGCAGCATCCATACCCAATGATGCCATTCTTCCATTCCACCAAGTTAATGCTCGCCCTTGAAGAGTAGCAGAGGCAAACATCACTTTATCTCCTTCCTCACTTCCACTAAATCGAAACACGGATTCCAATTTCTCAAACCATTGCATTAACCCAACAGCGCCTTCAGTACCCTTAAAAGTTGGAGGTTTGCATTTCATGAACGAGGTATAATTGCACTTCTTGTTTTCAGGAATCACTGGTCTATCAGCATCCCCAATTCCAGCACCAGCATTGCCAGCTCCCGCATTATCAGCTCCAGTAGCGCCAGCTCCAGTAGCGCCAGCTCCAGTAGCGCCAGCTCCAGTAGCACCAGCTCCAGTGTTGCCAGTTCCAGTATCGCCAGCTCCACCAGATCCACCAGCTCCACCGAATCTACCAGCTTCACCGGATCCACCAGCTCCACCGGATCCGCCAGATCCTCCAGCTCCATTATTCAAGTTTGCCATAAATGCATTCATAGATATCTGAAATTGATCAGCTACTATAGCACGTAACTGAGTCTCAGTCAACTGTTTTGGCGGCATGATCCTGTTACACAATTCACATCAAAATGAGTATTCATTCAACGCTTGTGATAACAAAACATGAATAACACAGAATAAGAATAGATAGATGAAAAGAAACAAGAATGGATGATAGAATAAGGAATAGAATTTAGACAAGGAACGAAGATTCACGAGGAATGAGTCAAAAGACAGGGATTTCTATTGTGACAATCAGCGTAGTTTGTAAATCACGTATTAGTATTATAATAATCAAATAATAAACATTTATAAATAAATAAATGTAATTTCATTATGCTTTAAGCATAATTAATAATTAAATATGTATAACATATATATACTTTTCTTGTTCTCGTCCATTGGCAACTCGGAGGTTTCGCTTGCAGATGTTATAGTCAAAAGATTTCAAAATTATATTTTTGGAAAATCTTTTCGTTCTCTATAACTTGAGCTCTGATGCCAATCTGTAACACCCCCAATTTCGGTCATAGCAGCGGAAGGGTCATTGGGTGTTACTATCATGGTTCAACCTCAATCATAGAAAACGCCTCAAAATGAGTCGTTTTAACAAAACATACATCCATTCATTTGTTACTAAATAAAACAGTCACACATGGTCCCAAATAGTTTTAAGTTTACACAACCAACCAAATAATAAAAGTTTCTTAGAATGGACATAGTTTAGTAAAGCGGGCCAAAACGTTTTAATTTAGCAAGCTGCATGAAACCGCCTTCCCTGAGTGCCTTCTTCATGGACCTGAGATAAGACATGCTATAAAGTCAACAAAAATGTTGAATGAATCTATAGAGTTTAAATTAAATAAATGAACACAAGTATTCTGAATAAACCTTCCGTAGTTGACAATCATGTGGATCAGACATAATTATCGTTGTTATTTCATAAGCCTCGTGAAATTGAACGTTAACATATATTATTTCAGCCCAACACACCTAGCCAAGTGCGTATATTTCTCTTATACAATTGCATCCGATGTTTCATTACTGGTGCATCACAACACCACGCGATAGCTAGTCGCGACCGGACTGGGTGTCACCCCGATAGATCTATCCATAGTATTAGCGTTCCTTTCGATTAACAATTCACGATTCATGGGTCTTTTAGGCTAAACAAACTTATATAACAACTTTCATCTAAGCATACAATCGGGTCCTTTGTGTTCAATTTTAAAAGAATGAGGGTTTACCATAACTTCTCGTTGTACCCTTCATTTACAATAATGTTTTCCCAATAATAAGGGTTCCACAACTTCTCGTCGTACCCCTTTTATTTTAATAAAACAAGCATGTTATCCCCCTCGCGGGTTTTATAAAACAAGTAAACATGTAAAGCGAGGCTATAGACTCACCTTGGTACGATAGTAGTGACGTGACGATCGCCGACGATTTGTGATGCCCGTTAAACACGAAGACCGCAACCTACCAAATAAGGTGCGTTCGTTAATAAACGACTCAAGTATAAATAATACTTAAATAATATGAAAGTCAATTTCAAATGACCATGAAAATCCCGAAAAATAACAAAAATGTAAGTGTACTTCTATACCCTTTTATTCAACACTTATTCATTTAAAAACTTACACCCTTGACATTGACCCGTCATAAGACGCCAAGTCAATGCAAGTCAAACCTTCATTTTACTTCCCTCGGACCAGTAGCTAAGTCATTTATATAATGACTTAACACTTGAGTAAGTCACCATGACCAATAGTGAATACTCAACTCACGCCATACAAGTATTGGACTACGTATCCAAAATACCATTCAGCATATACACTCCAAATGTACACACCAATCTAACCTATCTAGACATGTCCGATTTCGACGAAACTTGGTGAAAAACTCACACATAATATGAATAAGACTCAGTTTAAATTTCATTCAAAAATATTACTTCTAAGACCTTCCGCCCGACACACCTTCGTGATGCAAAAACCGGACAGTTTTACGCCTTTGACTTGTAAAACCATTTTGACTTATCTAAACAATTCCGTTTGCAAAACCGACACTCGGGTTTGAAAATAGACTCATGACCTGAGGTTTATCAACTTACAACAGCCCTTGAACATTTTTAAAACTCATTTTATAGTCCCCGAGATTCGTTCCAAATATTGACAACAATTTTCGGATTGTGCCGATACCCGTCTCCCGGTACACAAATACTAAAAGTAGCATAACTTTTCGCTCGTAATGAGTTAGAAGCTCTACTTTAGCTCAAATCGAAGCTAACGAAATTCTCTACGACCCTATCTTATTAGTTTACCAAGTTTATCACAGTAACAATTTCAAAAACGGCCTTAAAGTTACTGCCTAAAATAGACCATCTCAAAATCATACCAAAACAATTTTTCGACCCATTCCAACAATTCCTATAGTCCTAATATGATCCTAATATCACACTAACACATCTAACTAACTCATAACACCCTCAAATTTGATCTCTCAAAAATTAAACAATTAAAAATCTTACATGCAACATAAACCCACTATGAATATAATAATATTAACACCATTCACCATCATAAAAATGGATCAAACTTGATGTTCATCATCAAAAATTAAAAATAAAATTTAGTGAATGCATGTAGAAGAAAATTATACCAATAGAAAGCTCTTGAAATTTCTAGGATGGGACTTTTCTTAGTTTCTTTAGATTCAAAGTAAAAATCAAGAAATCAATGGATTTGGGGTGTTGGGGGTGGACGGCCAAGAAGGAGAAAAAGGAGAGAGATGAGATTTTTTTTTTAAAATGAATTGTTTAATGAAAATAGTTAGTGGAAAATCTTTAAATAGTGGGGTGAGGGTAGTTTTTGCCATATTTGCATTCTTTTGGTCCCAAAGTGCAAGTAAATAGTTTACAAGGTAGAAAATGTAAATTGTAAATTTTAAAAATATTTACGGGGCTCGGGTTTCGTAAAAATACTTTTCGAAAGTTAAAACGCTTCATAAAAATAATAATAAAGCTTCGACACGACTTAAAACGAAATTAAATCGAAAACGTCGAAAATATACAATATCGAGACAATCGATAATAAAACGTAAATGTTTGGGCATTCGTCGGTATCGTGATCACTAATAGTTATCGTCATTCGTTAAAACGTAAAATACGAGAAATAAAGATTAAATATAATAAAAATCATTTCCATGATTATTTGAGAATATAATATCGATACCTAACATATTCCTTGTCGGTTTTCATCTAATCGACATTCTTACGCTAGTTTCAAGTCATAACCTTCTCGGTTAGTCGATAAATTGAAATTCTCTTTAAAGTAAACACGTAATACGTAATAGTCGAGATTAAAATAACGACCTGAAATTGACGGGTTGTCACAACTTGATAGAATATTGAACTCGTTGGCAACTTGTTTTGAGATTAGTCGCTTAATTAAACGTAAGTCTTGAATCAAACCCTAGTAAATTGTGTAAATGCCATTTTGACGAAAAAGGATTATCACTCTTTACCTACATAACATATCTCGATCATTATTATCATCATCACAAACTTATACGAACTATCCCATATTAGTCATACTTGTTACTATTGATATTATTTCAACTATTTCTTTCTTCAATTATTATCTTGATTAGCAAAACGAAACTAAGTCTCAGCGAACGATCCTCGCTTACCACTACAAAGCTATATGACAAACGAAAGGGTATACTTGCCCGTGTTTGTCTTCTAGTCCCTTATTTTATCTAAACCTTGTAATAGAAATTTAAGACTTGCAAACGAACATCAAGTTTTTGGCACCACTGTCGGGGACTTATAATCCTGTTTTGTAACCAAATTCGTATAATCCTTGAAGAAATTAAACCATTTGCCACTCATTTTTAACCAAAAATTTTCTACAGTACCGAAAGTACGCCGCACAAACCAAAAAGTGCGCCACACTTCCTGTAGCGGACCAAATCGCGCCGCACAAACCCAAAAGTGCGCCGCACATTCCCACTAAAAAACAACAAAAACCTTATTGGATGCACACCCGTTCATCCGGAACACCACCAACATCACCGTTACCAGAACCGGAACGTACCCTTAACCGAAGGCTACGTAGACTTCGTCGTCGTGTACCTTTAGCTAGGAGACACGAGCAAACTCAACCTCGCATAATCTACCAACCTTTCGTCAATCTTTCACAAATCCTATTTCTCACCAAACTCATCAACCGTTACGATCCAATGTCGGACACCGATGATGAACCAATGTGGTCAGCCGATAGAGTTGTAGCACCAACTCTTGGCTCCGCAATCGTTTTACCTGAAATTGCAAACGATTTTGCAATCAAAGGAAACCACTTAACACTTGTCAACAATAACCAATTTGATGGTCGAATCAAAATCTATCCTCACAAACACATCCACGAATTCAGCGGAATTTGTAAAATGTTTAACTATGGAGAAGGACAAGTCGAATCCGTCCAACTCATGATGTTTACATCATCCCTGACTAGAGAAGCCAAGTCATGGCTCGACGAACTTAACGAAGGAACCATTCGAACATGGGAAGGTCTTAGAACTGCTTTCATTAGCCGATTCTTTCCTCCTGCCGTATTTGAAAAACTCCTCGGAGAAATCCGAAGCTTTTCTCAACAAGATCGAGAATCTCTCACTGACGCATGGTTAAGAATGAAAGAACTACTCAGAAACTGCCATGGTCATGGACTTAAAAAAGAAGGAATAATCAAGATTTTTTATCATGGTCTTGACGATGCTACCCAAGATGCATTGAATGCCGCAGCGGGCGGAATTTTCCTTTACAAAACTCCTAACCAAGCTTACCAATTATTGGATAACAAAGTCCTGCTTAAGCTTGATTGGTCAAAAAATCACAAAAACAAAAACCCACGAAAAACCGTAGCTTTTGCCGAAGAAAGCAACAACCCAACCGACACCAAGAAAATTATGGCTCGAATGGATGCCATGTCTCTTAAAATTGAAGAGATGAAAAACAAAAACTGCAAACACTGTGGAGGAAACCATCCTTCTAGTGAATGTGATGACGATGACACACCCATGACGAAGGAAGAAGAAGCCAACTTCATGAATACCTTTCGTCGAACTAGATTTTATAACGATTATCGTAATCGCGACCGCAATAATTGGAGATCAAATGATAAACCAAGTTACGATCGAGACGAAAAGAAACCCACTCAAACCAAAGACAAAAACAACCTTGAAACCAAACTCTAAAACTTTATTGAATCTCAAATAAAAACCAACATTTTTGTTCGAGAAACATTCACTGATTTCAAAACAAAGTTCGAAACTACGACCAAAAACCACCAAGCTTCCATTCAAAACCTTGAAGCTAAATTTGATCGTTTGGCCGATAAACAATCGAATCGCGCTTCTGGTTCTTTACCAAGCAACACCAACCCAAACCCCAAAAACAACAACAAATATCAACCCCCACAAGCTCGTAACGAGCATGTGAATGTCGTATTCACGCGGAGCGGTTTATCTTACGAATCACCTATCAAATCTACTCAAGTTACTCTAACCTAAATTCCATTCGATAGTAGTAATGAGGATGAATCTCAACCAACCCATACCAAACCAACTGAAAACCCAACACCCAAACCATATAAAACAAAAGTGTCATACCCACAACGCTTACGCAAGCAAAAGATGCAAGCTAAGTATGGTAAATTCCTCGACTTAATATAAGAAGTTCGAATTAACATGCCTTTAGTCAATCTTCTGGCTGGAATGCCAAATTATGGCAAATTAATCAAAGAACTTATCAAGAGCAAGCATAAGTTTGAATAAGTTCTTCAACTTTTCTAAATGATGAATGTTCTGCCATTTTCCAAAACAAAGTACCACCAAAACTGGGAGATCCTGGAAGTTTCCTAATCCCATGTACTTTCCATCACTCATATTCTTGCAATGCCTTGGCCGATCTTGGCGCAAGTATCAACCTCATGCCATACTCTTTGTATGCTAAACTCTCTAAAAACGTTTTAAAAACCACAAAAATGAGCGTTCACCTCGCAGACCGTTCTTTCCAATACCCAATGGGGATAGCCGAAAACATGCTCATAGAAGTCGGAAAATTTGTTTTTCCTGTTGACTTTGTAATCTTAGAAATGGAAGAAGATAGCAAGGTACCACTTATCCTTGGTAGACCTTTCTTGCACACAGCTGACGCTATAATTAGAGTAAAACAAAAACAACTCAACCTTGGAGTTGGGGAAGATGGAATTTCTTTTTCTATCGACGAAGCAATGAAGCACTCGTACTTCATGACGATACTTGTTTTAGTATCGATGTCATTGAAGAAATCGTTGAAGCCGATTTCGACGCTCTTCTTGATGAAGGAAGCGAAATTTTGTATTCTATCGAAGGAACCATCCTCGAAGAAGAACTCTTTGCTGAATTTGATGCCTTCATAGCCGACCACACTGATGAACCAATCGAACCAATCGAAGAAGAAATCAAAACACCATTTGAAACCGTAACTTTCGAAGCCGATTTCAAAGTTAAGAAATATGTCAAAGAACCTCCTACAGATTTAGAACTTAAACCTCTTCCTGAACATCTGGAATATGCGTTTCTTCACGAAGAAAAATTACTCCCTGTAATTATTTCATCCCAACTTTCGAAAGAACACAAAGACGATCTAATTGATGTTCTCAAGAAGCATAAACAAGCTTTTGCTTGGAAAACTTCTGACATTCCTGGCATATGTCCATCGTTCTGAAAACACAAAATCCAACTTTTGGATAACAAGAAACCAATTGTTGAAAAACAATGAAGATTAAATCCTAACTTGAAAGATGTTGTTAAAAAGAAATCCTTAAACTCTTAAACTCTGAAATAATCTACCCAATCGCCGATAGCCCATGGGTTAGTCCTATTCATTGTGTACCTAAAAAGGGAGGTATCACTGTAGTAAGTAACGAAAATAACGAATTAGTACCAACACGAACCATCACCGGATGGAGAGTTTGTATTGATTATCGAAAACTAAATGATGCAACCGCGAAAGATCATTTTCCTTTACCCTTTATGGATCAAATGTTAGAAAGACTTGCAGGAAATGAGTACTTTTGTTTCCTCGATGGTTTTTCTGGATACTTTCAAATCCCAATCGACCCTATGGATCAAGAAAAAACCATGTTTACTTGTCCATTTGGAACTTACGCTTATAGGTGCATGCCTTTTGGTCTGTACAATGCACCTGCTACTTTTCAGAGGTGTATGATTGCAATCTTTCACGATATGATTGAAGAATCAGTCGAAGTCTTCATGGATGATTTCTCCGTCTTTGGAAATTCTTTCGACACATGTCTAAACAATCTCGATAAAATGTTAGCACGATGCAAAGAAGCAAATCTTGTGCTAAACTGGGAAAAATGTCACTTCATGGTTAAAGAAGGAATTGTGCTTTGACACAAAGTGTCTGGAGCCGGCCTTGAAGTTGACAAAGCAAAAATAGACGTAATCTCAAAACTCCTACCACCTACTAATGTTAAAGGCATTAGAAGTTTTTTTAGGTCATGTCAGTTTTTACCGACGATTAATCAAAGACTTTGCGAAGATCGCAAGACCTTTAATTCAGCTTTTAGAGAAAGAAAGAACGTTCGATTTTGACGACGAATGTCTTTCAGCATTCGAAACACTTAAAGAAAAACTTACAAGCACGCCCATTATTACAAGCCCTTATTGGAACCTTCCATTTGTGCTTATGTGTGATGCAAGTGAACATGTTCTCGGAGTCGTCCTTGGACAAAAAGATGGTAAACAATTTCATCCCATCTATTTTGCAAGTAGAACTCTTAACGCAGCCCAACAAAATTACACAATTACGGAAAAAGAACTCATGGCTGTAGTTTACGCGTTTGACAAATTTTGATCATACCTCGTACTGTCAAAAACAATAGTTTACACCGATCACTCAGCTTTAAAATACTTGTTCAAAAAGCAAGACGCCAAACCTCGTCTAATACGATGGATATTGCTTTTACAAGAATTTGATTTGGAAATTAAGATAAAAAAGGAGCTGAAAATGTTGTTGTCGATCATTTATCTCGCATAGTGAATGATGATTCTAGCGATGATAAAATCGATGATTTTCCCGATGAGCATATAAGGCAAGTAAGCACTAACAAAACACCATGGTTCGTAGACTTTGCAAACTATTTGGCTGTAGGTATTTTACGAAAGGGAATGACGCCCCAACAAAAGAAAATATTTTTCTCTGATCTTAAAAAATACTTTTGGGACGATCCTTACTTATTTATAATATGTTCTGATGGAATAATCCGACGTTGTATTTTCGGATTCGAATCTAGAAAAAATCTCGATGAATGTCACTACGAACCGACCGGAGGACATTATGCAGCGAACACCACCGCTAAAAAGGTGTTCGACGCTGGCTTTTATTGGCCAACAATTATTCGTGAAGCTCATACCTTAGTAAGACTATGTGAAGCATGTCAAAGGACTGGAAAATTTCTAAAAGAGACGAAATACCTCTAAATAACATCCAAGTCTGCGGAATCTTTGACGTGTGGGGTATCGACTTCATGGGACCATTTCCTAAATCTTACAAATCTGAATACATTTTGGTCGCCGTCGACTATGTATAGAAATGGGCCGAAGCTCAAGCTTTACAAACAAACGATGGAAGAGTTGTTATAGCATTCTTAAAGAAATTATTCTGTCGTTTTAGAATTCCAAAAGCATTAATAAGCGACAGAGGAACTCATTTCTGTAACAAACTCATGGAAAATATTATGAAAAGATATGGAGTGAACCACCTATTTTTCACATCTTACCACCCTCAAACGAGTGGTCAAGTTGAAAACACTAATAGAGCTCTCAAATGTATACTTGAAAAGACCGTTCAAAACAACCCTGCTTGTTGGTCTAAAAAATTAGAAGATGCTCTATGGGCCTTTCGTACCGCATTCAAAACACCAACTAGAACCACACCGTACAAACTTTTGTATGGAAAAACATGCCATCTGCCAATAGAAATTCAACACCGTGCATATTGGGCACTGAAAAACTGCAACCCAGATCTTATTGCAGCCGGAGAAAAACGTAACTTCCAACTTCATGAGTTAGATGAATTTCGACATCAAGCTTATGAAAGTTCATGATTATATAAAGAACGAACCAAAGTTTGGCATGATCGCAAATTGCGACAAAGAAAAGAATTCAAAAAAGGAGAAAAAGTACTTCTCTTTATCTCGAAATATAAATTCAAGAAACCTAAGCTTACTTCGAGATGGACTGGACCATATCTAGTAAAACACCAATATCCGTCCGGATATGAATTATATGGTGGAGACAATAGCACTTTTATAGTCAATGGACATAGACTTAAGCTCTACCATGAAGAAGAACACTGTAATGAAATCGAAGGAGAAGAAATTCTTTTCTTCTTAAAATAGATCCGAGTAGCCGAGTCTGGCTGAAGACTCTAAACTTAGCGCTATTCGGAAGGCAATCCGTATTTTAACCCCCACCTTTTAACTTAAGTGTGGAGGAGGACCTGTAAATAAATAAAATCATCCTTGTATATATTGCATGTGTTTTGTTTTGTTTTATAGCATGCAGGAAAATAGCAAAGTGGAGCTCTAAGCTGGATTTATCTCTCGAAATTTCGCGATTTTCTACTAAGCCTCGAGAATTTATCGTTTCCCTTTGTATTTTTCCTATTTTTAATGTTTTTATCAGTAACCACCTCGAGGGAGATGTTCAACTTAAGTGTGGAGGATGTGACAAATAGAAAAAATGAAAAAAAATAAAATAAATTTCTCCACATAAAAATCTTTTTGAATCAAAATAAAAATATATATGTTTTGTAAATAAATAGGTTTTTAGCAAAACAAATATCTCATTGATTGACATTATAATTAAGCACAAAAACCATCACCCAAATATGTGAAAAAAAAACTTAGCCTTATATTTCTCTATTTTGTGTGAAAGCCGATAATCTATTATGCTTCTTTGTGCTTGATCATCATTTACTAAACCGCAGTGAGGTTAATTTATAGATATTTTCGAAAGGAAGCAAAATAAAATCACCCTTAATATCATTTTAATTAAGCTACACTGGCTTACTAAAATATGTGGCACTTGTACGCATGTGTTATATTATCCATTGTGTCGATATCCTTATATGTTATGCCTAACCACTTGTCAAGTCATAAAGTTTATGATGTTCTCTTAAAAAAATGAAAAAATGATGAAAAAGAAAGAAAAAGAGTCAAGTATTACAGTATAGTTTATTCTATGACTTTGACAAAGGCATACTTTTTGATCCTACACCCATATCATTTATCACGTTTTGCTTCTTTGAAAATTTATCTGGTGCTCACGCCGCAACGGTTATGTTTATGTGTCATGTACAAACCTGTGGTAGCTATCTATTTTATGTCCGAGCTAATTGAGTGTTATCTTACATTTACCCTTTGTGAGTAACATTTGTGTGAACTTAAAATCCAAACACTATCCACATGAGGTGCTGAAATTATTTTGTCATTTGCTTTTGCTATTCATAAAATTAAATCATTTTCCTATCATACTTCACAACACTTAAAAGCATTTTTAAAATTGAACTTGTTTTCTCGCTTTGATTGCTTGAGGGCAAGCAATAGCTAAGAGTGGAGGAATTTGATAACGGCCTAATTATACATATGCAATCTATCATTATAATGCCACTTTGTAGTATAAATAAGAGCTTCCGATACTTAATATGTTGGGTTTTATATGCAGATATAAAAATTGAAGGAGCAAAGTGAAGATATACAAAGAAGGGCCCTCAATATGCAAATAAGCCAAAGTTGTTGAAAGAAGATTATGGATCGCCCAGAAGTGCGGCGCACAAACTCAGATGTGCGGCGCACATTCACGTCTCCAAAGTGCGGCGCACTTTCGGAGAAGTACGGCGCACATTTGACCACAGACAGCACTATAAATAGAGGCCACTTCCACTCATTTTACACACACCTCTCTGTCTTAATACTCCATAGCTCGAGTATTTTAGCTTTCTTAGTAAAATTTCAGTATTATCCACTTTCGGGAGACACTTGTAACGAGAGTATTCCACTTTTCGATTCTTGGAGGAACGATACAATCGTGACACTTGTGTACTCGTTTATTCAATCCAATCTAAGTATGATGTTCTCTTACTCTTTTCCAATTGTTACTTTGATTACTATGTTAGGCTAAGCTATTTGTGACTATATGGGTATGTGACTATAATTAGTGATGATGTTATGATATGATCTTTTATAAATGATTTCAAGCTAATGTTGTAGAACCATTTTACCTCCTAGTTCTATAAACCATATTTTATCTAAGTTGATTTGTTACGATAGTTTGGAGTTGAGAAACGCAAATTGTTATAATAAGTTTTCAAGAACTTGTCTATGGTCATGAATCTTTGGTTGGAGAGATCCGCTTAGAAACTTGATAGAATATTGAACTCGTTGACAACTTGTTTTGAGCTTAGTCGCTTAATTAAACGTAAGTCTTGAATCAGACCCTAGTAAATTGTGTAAACGTCGTTTTGACGAAAGAGGCTTATCACTCTTTACCTATATAACATATCTCGATCATTATTATCATCATCACGAACTTATACGAACTATCCCATATTAGTCATACTTGTTACTATTGATATTATTTCAACTATTTCTTTCTTCAATTATTATTTTGATTACCAAAATGAAACTAAGTCTCAGCGAACAATCTTGGCTTACCACTACAAAACTATATTACAAACGAAAGGGTATACTTGCCCGTGTTTGTCTGCTAGTCCCTTGTTTTGTCTAAACCTGGTAATATAAATTTAAGACTTGCAAACGAACATCATGACACAATAAGTTTATATGAGCCAAAAAGTTCCAATATAAGCCCCCAAACAGTGATTTAATAAAATATATGTTGATAACCAAATAAGCTATAAATTCGTGGTATATTCACACAAAGATGTGAATTGACGAGAACACTTTAACCCCGGGTGTCTTTTGACACCGACCATCATCCAACCCACAAGAAATAGCCTCAAAAACTCTTCTTTACTTAGTGAGGAACCAACTGGAGTATAATCAATTGAAACCCGATAAGTATAATCGAGTTTTGATATTATATAAAATCCAGTTTAATTTAACAACGTTTGTTTACCAAAAGCAACCTGTTGATTCCAACAAACATTCTACAAACGTTATCCCAAAAAAACCAATACCATAAAGTCTTCTCTTTCATTTCCTAAAATAATCACAATAACCTCAATCTCAATCAACCATAAATAACCACCCTAACCGTCTTAAAAGAAACAAAAATGGCTTCAAACCTAAATAACCTTGATATAACAATATTACAATCCTTTGTTACCAGCAACAATCCTAGAAGCCTAAAAAAACACCTCTCACAAAATCCCTATCTCAAGCCCTACCTTCCCGAAACATTAAAAATCTCTAAAAACCCTACGAAACTCATTCTCAAGCCATCGACAATTCTACTTAAACTCCAGCAAGCTCTACTACACCAATGCCCTTCAAAGACCTTCAGGGGTAGCTTTAGTTATGCTCCTAGAAGCTTTTGTGATGATCAGTAGTGATGAGGGTGTAGAAGTGGGGAAATGTGAGAGGGCAACGACGAAAGAAAGTGTGAATGCATGGCGAAGTAGGATGGTGACAGAAGGGGAGTTGTGAGTGTGAAGGAGGTTGATGCGTGCGGGTTGTTGTTGCTTATGAGTGGGTTTGGGGTGAGTGTGAGGGATGTTTTGGGAATTGAGGAGTCGACGAACTTGATTAGGCGTGCGGGTGTTAAAGGGATTGTCGTGGTGTTGAGGCGATCTGTTAGTTTTATTTCGAGAGTGGCAAGCTAGTTTTAGTTTGTGTGCGCAATGAAATAAATTATATATGTTGCCTTTTTTGAAATATGATCTTTGTGTGCCCGTAGTTGCCATATTTTCCCCAATGTATATATGCTTGCATGATCCCATGTTCCTATCTCGGTATGCGTTTATGTCTATGCTCCCATATTTTCCACCCACACAGGCACCTCACATAAAGTTTATTTGCTTACACACACACTTTCTGTAGGTGTTTCTAGAAGCGACCCCTTTTACCCTCGGGTAGGGTTGTGAGTGTGTGACTGTATACATCTCACCTTCCCTGTAGCTTGCTTCGACGAGATTGAGGATTATTGTTGTTATTATTTATATATTTTTGGAGGTTGAATTAGCTTAATCATTGGTTAAAGTATTACCCCGTTGTTGTGGAATACTTGTGTGATAGACAAAAACACAAAGTTTAAGAAAACTGCAATTATTGCGGATTTAATTTGATATGGAACATTTTTACTCTTTGACCAATATGGAAAGTTAATTAATTTAACTAATCATTTTCTAGAAATGATCGATTTGTTGTGGCAAGCTGTAACTAGATAATAGTGAGGTTATGTACTAAGTATGCTTTGGTAATTGAACAAGCTCCATTTATATGGGGCGATTAGTATTGATTTTTGAAACTGATTATGTGATGTTTAATAGTTATAGTCGGATATTGAGCTCTAACAAAATGAAAATGGGCTGTATGAGACATTTTTTAGCTGTGTTTCTGTTTTAAGTTGTGATTAGGGGTGAAAACGAGTCGAGATGCTTGTGAAAAGCTCGAGATCAGATCGGTAGAAAGCTCGAACGAACCGAGCCTAAACGAGCTCGCTCCCGAGCTCGAGCCTCAGTTGCAGCTCGTTTATTAAACGAGTACTAGCCAGAGGTTTACGTACAAAGCTCGTTTGGACTTGCGAGCCTAAACGAACCTAATACTTTATATACGATCTTATTAACGAGCATAATTTATATATATTACGAGCCGAGTTCGAGCCAAGTTTTATTTTTACATTTCCAAATCTTATAAACGGGTCGAGCTCGAGCCGAGCCCAAGCTTGTCTACCATACCGCGAGCGGAGCCCGAGCCTAAATAATAAGGCTCAAAATGAGCCGAGCTCAAGCTCGAGCTTTGTAAAACTTAAACGAGCCGAGCTCGAGCTCTGGCGAGCTCGTGCTCGGCTCGACTCGTTTTCACCCCTAGTTGTGATTGTCAGATGGTGTTTGATGAATTTTGATTATTTGTGGATTTACATGTAAAATAACCGTTAAGTAAGCGGAAGTATCTTTTTATTATGCAAAACTGATTATTTTGACCTCATAAAATAGACAGATAATCATGGTCAATTTCCCTATATCGTAGTCTAAACACTATAAACTGATTATCTACGTAAGCGGAATCAACTCGAATATGGTCGATTCGATTAGTTTCCGCTAGTTTGTCGGTTTAGGTCAGTTTTCGAGTTTGATTACGCTACACTCTTTACACATTTACTAATTTTTAAGTAATACAACTTTAAAAATTTATTCCACAAATCAATTAAACATTGCAATTATTTTTCTAAAATTCTACATATAACATATTACGAGGCTTCCGAAACCTTTATGTTGCATTAGGGGGCATGGAAACAATAATTTAGGAAGACGGGTCGGTTTCCTTTATTGGAAACAATAGTTCGTGAGTGGCTAGATTTTTGGCTCATCTATTTGTATGAGTCCGGTTATTTGAGAACCTTGTATTTTGGTGGAATCCAAGGGACCAATCTGGACCAATGATTACCTAAGATCTTGTGTCAAAAAAAACACGAAAGGACTATTTTTGCCAATATGATAAATATGACAAAGGGACTAAAACTGAAAATATGGAACCCATCCAACTACCCCAAATTACCAGTCACAAAAACACACACATAACACGCACACTCTCTCTACTACACCTCAACCCCCAAAAAAATCCAAATATCTGTACAAATTAACCGTCCAAATCACGAAATAGATACAAAAAATCAACAAGGAACTAGTAATTCAACCGATCCTTGAAAAAAAACGATTCGAAACGAACAGACTCGTAACGGCCGATGTGGTACAGATCTATGAGTAAGTTTTTTTAATTAGTATACTGTACAACTTATTGATTTGAAGATCTATAAATGTGACTATATAAGTAGGACTATAGTTTGTTTGATGAAGTTATTGATATCAAACATGAAGATATAGGATGCGCGATCCAGAGCGTATCGTTGCTGGTACATGTCATAGTGCTAAGATGGTGAGGACTATTATCGTTGGAGTGGACTATATTCATTATGTCAAGAAATATCAAAGGGAACTGATACAGCAGGATTGTGTAGGGTATCAATCTGGATGGTTAGTTTAGTTCGGATGTAGTTAGGGTGATCCATGTGCTTTGTTTGTTTATGTTGTTTCTTTTGGAGTATGTTCAAAGGCAACTGATACAACAAGAGCTTTTATCACTATTGATATTAATATAATATTTATCAACTAGGATTTGCTTGTGGCTTAACACTGATTACTCATGAGATTGACATATCACCGGTATTAGATATTACTCGTGATATTTGACATTTATGAAATATAACAAGTGATAGTAGACATGTTATACAACAAATATCAAAAGTGATATTATATATTAATTATGTTTACGAAATATCACAAGTGATATTATACATTATTTATGTTTACGAAATACCACAAGTGATATTAACAAATATCTCTGGTGATATTTGACATCTATTAAATATCACAAGTGATATTAGAGATTAATTGTTTATGAAATATTACAAGTGATATTAGACATGTCATATAACAGGGGTAATGGCAGCCGCTCATTAAATTTTTTAAGCATATTCATTTTTGGTTAGTCGAGTCTAAATGTTATTCGAGTTAATTGGGTCAATCTGACTAAAAACAAATTTTCTAACAAATACATCTAAAAGAAGTGAACACTCAAACTCCCGCTTTATATTTAGACCGTCTACAACAACGTGATACGATACTTTCTTAATATGATTAGATGATAATCTAGCCATAGTGTTAGAACACACTAAATATATACTTTAGAATCATATCTTGAGCCAAAGCAATGAATCAACAAAAAAAGTTGGGTGAAATGATAGGTGTGCATGTTGCACAACTGGACCTTTTTGGGTTCGAAAAAGTATATGATAAAGGAACGCTTAAAATTGTCTTAATCACTAGTGATATTTTAAAGATAAAGGTAATATTTTCTAACTTAATGTAGACAAAAGTTATTTTGCATCCTTGTTTTTTGTTGGAAACCAATGGATAAATCTCCACCCTTCATTAATTTTTGATCTAACGGTGGAGATTAACCTAAGATTTAAAAAACATGGAGGGACCATTTTTGCCAAAATGTCCAAAAGTTGATAAAATGGGCGGAGGTACCAAAGTTGTACTAAATATGACGGATTAATGATTTATCACTAGTGATATTTCACTAGCGAATATCAATAAAATATCATTGTTGATAAAACAATTAAATATCACTGGGATATTAAGCAGTAACTATGTTAATGAAAGATCACTAGTGATGTTTTATTGATTTATCTCTAGTGATATTTCATTGTTTTAATCAAAAACAAAATATCGCTTGTGATAACCGATTTTTGTCATATTTACAATTTAGGATATTACGTAGTAACTATGTTAATGAAATATCACTAGTGACGTTTCATTGATTTATCTCTAGTGATATTTCTTTGTTTTTATCATTAATGAAATATTACTTGTGATAACCGATTTTCGTCATATTTACAATTTATTCCTTCCGCCGCTTTTTGCAAATTTTGGACATTTTGGCAAAAATGGTCCCTCTGTGTTTTTTTAATCTTAGTTAATGGACGGCTAAGATTTGTCCAAGAAACAATTTTACAAAATAACCGGACTCCTTAATGTATTATCAAAGGTGATATTATTATTAACTATTTATCACCAACGATATTATAATGTACAGGGTAATAAGTATACAGTAACGGCTGAATCGGGTGAATCTTAGTAAATAAAGGTTCAAGATTATTTATCACTAGTGATATTATAAGGTAATAAGTGTTAACCACCGGTGAATCGGTTACATTTGATAATAATGGAATATAAAAAGGTAAATCAGTAGTGATATTACTAATATGTAGAATATTTGAACTAGTTACATTCTATATTTCTATTGGTTTATCACTCGTGATATTACTCATATGTAAGATACCAAAATTCATGTTGCATTCTATTGCTTTATCACTTATGATATTACTTATATGTATAATACCAGAATTAGAATAAGCTTTCATTATCTGAATTAAAATACATTAGACAAAAGAAACAAATATCAAATAAGGTGATCATCATAGGTAAAAATCTAGATACAGTTTGCACATTGTGAGTCAAGGAACAAACACATTTACTGATATTTGGACAAGTTGAATATACATCAAGATACGAAACTTTAAGAAATATGGGGAGATTGAATATTTATTCCAACATTTATCGTATTAGTACTAGCATTACAAAATTCACATACACTTGTGATCTAGAGTACACACCACTATTACAATTAGACATCCATGAAGCAGTGTCTTCTTCACTAATCGACTTAAACAAACCTAAATAGTGTCTGGAACCTGTTTGAGACGCCATTGGTCGTACAGACACCATGGATAAACCCGTGAGCATTTGAACAACTTCAGTCATAGGTTCATATCATCTTGTATGCACCATAGAGCCACTAGTATAGCCACACGCACAAATTCATATTTCTCAACTGAAAACGTCTATCCTGTATAATTATACAAAATTAAAATTCATTAATTAACCATCAACGACAATATATTATAGTACAAGTTCACCCATAGGTAAAGTATCTGAATATTTATTATAAGAAATCAGTTTTATGCTTACAGGGATAACGACACTAAGATGGCTTAGCCTCTTTCGTAAACAATTACAAATCTAGAAAGAATAGTGGTGGCTACCCTGTAGCTCATGTCCATGTTGGTGGTCTAAAAGCACAAAAAAATCATCTTTGGGTGGGATTCATCAGTTAGTCAGGGTCTAAAAGCATGGATTTTCGTTTCCATTTACTCAATTTGAAAAACTTTGACTGTATTATAGAGGGCGACCATTTGGCTTTCCTACATAACTATAGTATTATTCACTTAGTCATGATTTTGTGAGCAGTTCAAGTCTTTCACCCCAAACTAGTTGAATTTGAACATCCCAAACAGTTTATTCAGTATATAAACAATAAGGGGTTGTTTTGGTTTTGCCTTTTCTAACTAAGCTATTGACACATGAAGTCACATTCATCAGTTTGCAATGTTTTCATGATCAGATTATGCTTTCAATCGCAATTACTACTAAAGGCTGAAGCATATGGTGCGTGATAAGATCCATTCACGTGTACGTGGTCCTGATCAGATTCTGACCCTGAAGCCAAGGGAGGATCATGTGAATCGTGCTATGCGATAGGTTGTAGAAGCACACTTTGCAAGTTTCATTATACATAACAATTGAAGGTCTTCTACACGTATGCTTTTTTGTTTAGATTCGAATCTTGACTTGGCTAAATGGATCATTTGGGAAAGAAATTATAAACGGTCCTTTTTTTCAACCATGTCAAAACTTTTAGAGTCGATCCCTAAACCATTAGCATATTTTCAGTCCATCCTTTATAATATTGAGAAAATAATCTATAACCTTCAACCAATTTACATGAGCATGAGAAACATTTCTAATCTATCTAATTCGGATGTCCTCTTTTAGTCAAGTATAATGTAAAACTCCATCTTGATAGTAAAATTGTATTACTCGCTATAAGACTTGATATTCGATTAGATGTTTATTGTCGAAACACAATGACTCTATCTTTTCTTTCAAGTTATGACCAAGAAGGATAAAGACTACAGTTCTATTTACATAGATAACTTGGTTATTTGTTGTTTATTCACAACATAACATGATGTACTTATGTAAACATAAAGGGTTCCGTTTGCACAATATTACCAGTCATACACTCTAGCATTACTATAGCATCATGTATTTCATCTATTCAAGTTCGAGTAATGTAACTTTATGCCTAATACTGTAAAATCATTTACTTGATTGAACTATCAAAATGTTAATGTTTTTTCGAACAAAATTTTAAAGCTATCTGCCCAACGGGCGGGCCTTGAAGCTAGTTATGTTATATAATAGTTGACTTAGAGAGGCTCTCGAATCGAATCATCTGACTTGTTTCTCCTACTTCTCTGTAAATACTAAAACTAATGAATCTAAAATAATTAAAATGTACATATAATATTCAAAAATTCATTTTACATACATAATTCAGCCTATTTAACACTTAATTCACTAAAAATGAATATTTATAGCTAATTTATCTATGATATTCAAAGTAAATAAAAGATTACATAATTCAAATTAATTTGGAAGAATAAAGATATTGCATTAATAACTTATGCTAATAACCAAATAATCAATTAAGTCAAAACAAATTATTGCAACCTATGAGTAATGTGATGATAGTACCGTGATGTTGAGATGATGATTGCTAAATGACCGTGGATCCAAGCTAACAATCGATGAAGATGATCGCGGATTTGAATGAAAAATCGATGATAATGATGATGCTGATGATGATCCTGTAGTAACTGATTTATGGAGGTTGTTGTTGGTGGTGGTGGTGGTTGAGTGATCTTGGATTTGCATTAACTAATCTCGGAAAAGGATTAGACCGAAAGAAAAACACACATTTAGTGTGTGAAAATAAATGGCCGAAGATAAAAGAACAAATAAAATAGGTTAGACCAATTAAATCTTAGATTAATCACCACCATTAGATCAAAGTTAAATGAAAGGTGAGGATTTGTCCCTTCGATTCCACCAAAAAACAAGATTTCAAAATAACTTTTGTCCTATTTGTATACGCATGTTTACATATTCCAAATTCTTTGGAATTTCTGCGGGAAATATAAATTGGTTTTTAAGCCTTTATATATTGGCATGAATTGGTGAATGTATAAGCAATTTATTAATGCTTTAGTAAGTTGAAAGATCTCTTCTTAATGTTTTGGCACATTAAACTCTTCATTTATGCGTGTTTGATTAATTCTTAAAACTGTTAGTTTATTTTATTGAATATGATGTCAATATCATTATTGAAGCGTATAACACTGAAAGCAAATAACTATCTAATATGCCTGTTAAATAATAAGACCAGATCTTTATATATAATAGATAGATAGATAGATAGATAGATAGATAGATAGATAGATAGATAGATAGATAGATAGATAGATAGATAGATAGATAGATAGATAGATAGATAGATAGATAGATAGATAGATAGATAGATAGATAGATAGATAGATAGATAGATAGATAGATAGATAGATAGATAGATAGATAGATAGATAGATAGATAGATAGATAGATAGATAGATAGATAGATAGATAGATAGATAGATAGATAGATAGATAGATAGATAGATAGATAGATAGATAGATAGATAGATAGATAGATAGATAGATAGATAGATAGATAGATAGATAGATAGATAGATAGATAGATAGATAGATAGATAGATAGATAGATAGATAGATAGATAGATAGATAGATAGATAGATAGATAGATAGATAGATAGATAGATAGATAGATAGATAGATAGATAGATAGATAGATAGATAGATAGATAGATAGATAGATAGATAGATAGATAGATAGATAGATAGATAGATAGATAGATAGATAGATAGATAGATAGATAGATAGATAGATAGATAGATAGATAGATAGATAGATAGATAGATAGATAGATAGATAGATAGATAGATAGATAGATAGATAGATAGATAGATAGATAGATAGATAGATAGATAGATAGATAGATAGATAGATAGATAGATAGATAGATAGATAGATAGATAGATAGATAGATAGATAGATAGATAGATAGATAGATAGATAGATAGATAGATAGATAGATAGATAGATAGATAGATAGATAACTTATTTGACAAACAACTAACCCACTCTTAAACTTCATTTTTATTCAAACATGTTATAAAGCATATGATACAACAATAATTAAATGAATGTTTTAAAACTGAAAGTCCCAAAATGCATGCCTATTGTAATACTATAACTCGTAACCAAGATAAAACATTTAATAAATTACTTTTCAAATGCGTAATGCTTTATTACTTATAAACAAAGTACTAAAAAGTGTTATGGATCACACTTGTTGAATGACAATGAATGAAACCCTTTGAACAAGTAAACTTGACACTAGTATCAAGTTTACAAGTGAACCTTAAGAGTCGCTGAACACAACCTTATACTCTAGAGCAAGGCTGTTAAGATCGCGATCCTACCTAAGATCATTTTTATCTTTGCAAGATCGAGATCGTAAGATCGGATCGAGATTGTAAGATCCCACCAAAATGTCTTGTCTTTTTAATAGGCATTGGTGGATGACAATGTTATATACTTATACATATCCATTGAATATCAAACATTAATTCATAAGAAAAAATTTGACGTTTAAACATCATGATAATAAGAAGTACATTTAATTCTTTTAAGTTTTTATAGCTAAATAAACAATTTAGCGAGAAAGAAAAAAAAAGGCATTACACGTAATTAAGTATGTGAAAAATCCATAAAAATTTAATCTCTTTTAAATGTTTCGAGAACTTAATTTCTCACATCCAAAAAAATATTGGTTCTCTTATAAAGTATTCCTCACGAATTTGCACGGTATAAACATATACACCTTGAAAAAGACTTTAGAACAAAAATAAATTAATATAGAGTAATATAATAGCAAAGAAGAAAAAAAATACAAATCTTATATACTGTTTTGACATAAAATAATTAGGTAACTCATCAAATTGGTAGGATCGGATCGAGAGCCGATCCTACGATATTACGTGCGATCCTACGATCTTACTTACGATCCTACCTCACATGCGATCTTAGGGCGATCTTACACGATTTTAGCTAGTAAACACGTAAGATCGTACGATCTTACGAGTTTACTCGCGATCTTGACAGCCTTGCTCTAGAGGTTTCAATAGGGAGAAAAGACAAACAATATCTTCAATAATGCAAGTGATACTTTTTTCCCATTTTCTATCTCTATTTATAGTGGTACGAGGTTGCTACCTTAGTAGGGGTAGTTGATACGTGTCGACTTCTAAGTGGAAGCAATACACTACATTAAATGCATGTCTATTCTTGGACACGCCTTTAACTAACTTTCTGTGAACACTTCTACCAACTGTTCACTTTTTCCACTAGGTCGTACTAGGCGCCTTTAACTTGAATCTTCACTTTGTCTCGCTCAAAGTACTTTATCAGATTCTCCCGCCTAAACTATAAAGAGATAAGGCAAGTCTCTGCTTGCTAAGCCTTCAAAGGGTCTAGAGTGACCTCTGAGTATTGCCACCTCAGAGGTCCTCGAACACCATCACATTCCTTCTATATTCCAGTTTACCATAAGAGATGGTGAGTATGACTTCAGATAATCTTTGACTTCTCTGACGTTGTCTTTGACATGAATGTGTCTGGTGTGCTATATGAGGCTTTGCCTTCAGCTGGTCGTTGTCTCTGTCGCTGGGCTCATTAGTGACACATAACACTTAGTCTATTTTAAATCAAATCTAGACTAGAGTATAGTTAGAACTTTCATTGGCCCAACAAAAACCAATTTATAAATTGGCTCGATCAAGCTAACGAGCCACGATTTAATCGGGTACTTAAAGTCGAAATCCAATCACCCGACCGAGTCATGGTTCAATCGTCCTGATAAACCTATACAACTTACATATATTTTATACTCTGATAAAACACAAAATCTCATGTAACTTATATACTAACAAATTGATGCATGTATAGTTTTGAAAAAAGACCGAATCAAAATGTTAACCGAAAAACATGAGTCGCTATTGGTTCGATTAACCGATAAAAACAGTCTGAAAACAAAACGATAATAACCTAGCGAAACCGATATAAATAACTAAACCAGGTTAAAATAAGATTTGTTTTATTATTGTCTAATTAATTAGTTTATCATTTTTATTTGGATTTTGCTAACCACATCCTCATAAATAAAAACTCAACTACTTCATTCACAATTACAATCATTAAATGTGTATATATATATATATAAATAATGAGTTTATTAAATGTTATTTTTATAAAAATATAACCCTTAGGCTACCCGCAATGGGGTGAAAATGTCTCGGTCGCGACTGAGTCGTTGCAGGTTCCGTTGCGGCGATTTGATGCAACCGATATCTTGCCCCAAATCGTTCGCCAACACGACCTATTTGATCATTCGGTCCTATGTATTCTTTGTTTATTTTTTCTTTTTATTTATATTTTGGATAAATTGTATTAGTTTTAATTAAGTTTTAATTAGATAAAATTTGTAAAAAATTCCAAATTTTAATATATTGAGCTTTGTTTAATTCCTCACAACATATATTAATTTGACCATTTTTAGAGTTAGTTTTAGTTAATGTATTTTACCTTTTTAATTTCTAATTAATTTTTTTAGTCATTTCTTTAATAATATTTATGTATAAATATTATTGTAATGTTTTTTTATTTTACTTAAATAATTATTTGATAAAAAAATATATATTAAAAAATTGAGCTTCTCTTTGCACAACACTTCAAGGATGATAGTGTTCTTCTCTTTGCACTTTGAGAGAAAAAGATGAGAGGAGAAAGATTCACTTCTAAACAAGTAGTAATCAAACAAATGATCAAGGATTTGAGTGATTTAAGAAGTATGAAAGAATCTGGAAATGTATGTGCAAAAGAGGTGAGGTGAAAGTCTGAGAATGATCCACTATTTATAAGACAAACATCCAACGGCTATATCTGCCCGCGGTTCCTTATTGGAGCCCGCGGTTCCTTATCGATAAGGAACCGCTATAGACACTAAAGAACCGCCTGCGTAGACTCTGCTCCCTTTTGTCTTTTAGTGGATTGTTTGAATCCGGGATTAAAATATCCTGAAAGGATATTCCAAACCAAGATAGAATATGTTATTTTCAAATTTCAAATTTTCAAATAATTACTTTAATAAAACATTTTCTTAAGAAGAAAGTTTAATAAAAACTTGTCACACTTAATAAAAAGTGAGTTTTAAGAAAAGATTAAATCCTTGATCACTTAATTAAGATGAGTACTTGTTTGTTCATACCTTAACTGATAATGGTTGAAATAAAAAATACTTAAACTCAAGAATTCGTTTTTCGTTGTTTTCGTAAATGCTTGTTTTTATATATTGTCGTAATCAAAACAAAGCGAGACCGAAAAATGCAAGTAACCTTTTTAGGCATCATTGCATTAACAGATACCAATCAAGTACTCTTAACCAAAAATGAAAAATCTTGTGATAAGTTTGTTAATTAATTCAAGTCGAGTCGAGGAAAACGAACATTAATTTCTTACACACAAATTTCCTATATTAAGTACCTTTTGGTGAATGCTTTTCTTAGATCGACCCATTCGTTAATGTTATTTAGCTCCAAACTTTTGAACCATCCTCTGGATCCTCCATCAAGTGTTTGTTGAAACATTCTACACCACATCGGCATTGGCCACTCTCCGGAGTTGGCCGCACCGGCAAAACAATTCAAATGATCTTCCGGATCACCTGATCCGTCATATGCCTTGACGTTGGCCGGAAGCTTGGATTCCGGACCAGCGAAATAAATGATTCTTTGGGTGAGAGGAGTCTTTACCGCTTCCTTGAAAGGCTTCCTCATATCTGCATCGGACACTACTTTCCCTCGGACTATCTTAGTACTAGTACTCCCTTCGTCCTCTTCATTAAGGTTCAGTCGGACCAGTTCAATAGCGTTCCTGTTGTGTTCTTTCACTAGTTATCTAAGTGCCGAGATGTGTTGTTCAAGCTGTTCTCTTGTGAGGTTTTGGTTCTCATGAGTTGGAGTGGTAGGGTTAACACGAGTGGTAGGGGTAATAGGAGAGGTAGGACATGTAATTCTTAGCAAGTGGCAGATAGAATGTTAAGTCCCATGGATGGCGCCAAATGTTCGGGTAATTTCTTGCTTGGGTCCGGATGGGTTAATCCTTCGGACTTCAGCTAGGCTTGTCCTTTAAATATCCTGAAACCAAAGTAAATGCGTTAGCCTCGTCCGGGTGTTGGAACCGAGATCAAGCTCCAACGTGAGAGTAAGTTACAAGTGATAGGCCGAAAGGTTAGAATTAGGTATATAATATAAATGTAATATAATAATAGGAAATTAGTCACCTCAAACCTGAATAATAGAGGGGTATTTATACTACTTAAAATCTCATAAAAGCCGGAAGGCCCAATGGGCCTTGTTCGGGAGGTTGTTATCCCCAAAAGGAACAGTCTTCCAGGATTTTTGGGTGCTTGTCTGTTGACTCTGTAGTTGACCTTTTGTCTTACTGTTCGGGTGTTTATCTAAACTATTCGTATTAGTGATTCGGATTCTGGTTGGTTTCGACCATTCGGATCCATACACGAACAAACCTCAAGCTCAAACCCTCGACAACAACTTTGGTGCAAGTTTTTAGGAACATAAACGTTCTATGAGGTAAGAACTCAATGGACGTGGGTTTGATCCAGCATTCCTGAACACATTTAAACATTATATGGGATACGGTTTTCGAAAAAGAGTTACGTCGAGTTTAAAATGAATGCCGAATGCATCGAGTCTAAAACCAACAACTAATTACTTTTGGCTTATATATCGGGCTTGGCTTATGTGGTTATCGACTATATTTCATAACCTCAATTTTTTTTCTTATTTTGAAACTTTTTCATCGAGGCAGGTTTACAACGTGCGAGTAATCGTCGAGCAAGCTTATGGCATGAGGGAAAACTATATCGTGGCATGTCCCAACAGGCTGAGAAACCTTGATCCGTTTACGTGAGGTCGAAGAACCATTAAAGCATGTTATTACTCCATATGACATAATAAGTTTATATGAGCCAAAAAGTTCCAATATAAGCCCCTAAACATTGAGCTAATAAAATATATGTTGATAACCAAATAAGCTATAAATTCGTGGTATATTCACAAAAAGATGTGAATTGACGAGAACACTTTAACCTCGGGTGTCTTTTAACACCGACCATCATCCAAACCACAAGAAATAGCCTCAAAAACTCTTCTTGACTTAGTGAGGTACCAACTGGAGTATAATCAATTGAAACCCAATAAGTATAATCCAGTTTTGATATTATATAAAAGCCGGTTTAATTTAAGAACATTTTTTTACCAAAAGCAACCTGCTGAATCCAACAAACATTCTACAAACGCTATCCCAAAAAAATCCAATACCATAAAGTCTTCTCTTTCATTTCCTAATAATCACAATAACCTCAATCTTAATCAACCATAAACAACCACCCTATCCGTCTTAACAAAAACAAAAATGGCTTCAAACCCAAATAACATTGATATCACAATATTACAATCCTTTGTTACTAGCAGCAATCCCATAAACATAAAAAACACCTCTCACAAAATCCCTATCTCAAGCCCTACCTCCCTGAAACATTAAAAATCTCCAAAAATCCTACGAAACTCGTTCTCAAATCCATCAGCAAATTCTACTTCAACTCCAGCAAGCTCTACTACCCCAATGCCCTTCAAAGACCTTCAGGGGAAGCTTTAGTTATACTCCTAGAAGATTTTGTGATGATCAGTAGTGATGAGGGTGTGGAAGTGGGGAAATGTGAGAGGGCAACGACGAAAGAAAGTGCGATCGCATGGCGAAGTAGGATGGTGACGGAAGGGGAGTTGTGAGTGTGAAAGAGGTTGATGTGTGCGGGTTGTTGTTGCTTATGAGTGGGTTTGGGGTGAGTATGAGGGATGTTTTAGGAATTGAGGAGTTGACGAATTTGATTAGGCGTGCGGGTGTTAAAGGGATTGTCACGGCATTGAGGCGATTTGTTAGTTTTATTTCGAGAGTGGAACGTTAGTTTTAGTTTGTTTGCGCGATGAAATGAATTATATATGTTACCTTTTTTGAAATATGATCTTTGTGTGCCCGTAGTTGCCATATTTTCCCCTATGTATATATGCTTGCATGCTCCCATGTTCCTATCTCGGTATACGTTAATATCTATGCTTCCATATTTTCCACCCACACAGGCACCTCACATAAAGTCTATTTGCTTACACACACAATTTCCGTAGGTGTTTCTAGAAGCGACCCCTTTTACCCTCGGGTAGGGGTGTGAGTGTGTGACTGTATACATCTTACCTTTCCTGTACCTCGCTTGGACGAGATTGAGGATTATTGTTGTTGTTATTGATATATTTTTGGTGGTTGAATTAGCTTAATCATTGGTTAAAGTATTACCCCGTTGTTGTGGAATACTTATGTGATAGAAAAAACACAAAGTTTAAGAAAACTGCAATTATTGCGGCTTTAATTTGATATGGAACATTTTTACTCTTTGACCAATATGGAAAGTTAATTAATTTGACTAATCATTTTCTAGAAGTGATCGATTTGTTGCGGCAAGTTGTAACTAGATAATAGTGAGGTTATGTACTAACTATGCTTTGGTAATTGAACAAGCTCCATTTATATGGGGCATTTGGTATTGATTTTTGAAACTGATTATGTGATGTTTAATAGTTATAGTTGGATATTAAGCTCTAACAAAATGAAAACGGGCTGTATGAGACAGTTTTTAGCTATGTTTCTGTTTTGAGTTGTGATTAGGGGTGAAAACGAGCCGAGATGCTTGTGAAAAGCTCGAGATCAGATCGGTAGAAAGCTCGAACGAGCCGAGCCTAAACGAGCTCGCGCCTTAGCTCGAGCCTCAGTTGCAGCTCGTTTATTAAACGAGTTCGAGCCAAAGGTTTACGTACAAAGCTCGCTTGGACTCGCGAGCTTAAACGAACCTAATACTTTATATACGAGCTTATTAACGAGCATAATTTATATATATTACGAGCCGAGTTCGAGCCAAGTTTTATTTTTATATTTCCAAATCTTATAAACGGGTCGAGCTCGAGCCGAGCCCAAACTAGTTGTGATTGTCAGATGGTGTTTGATGAATTCTGATTATTTGTGGATTTACATGTAAAATAACTCATGTAGGTTTTTTCGTACACGTTTTAGGAAAAACGCGTATGAGTGGCAAGTATTAAGTCTTACGCTTTAGGAAAAACGTAAAACCGAATAAATGCGGGTTCGTTCTCGAAGGAGGTGTGTGGATTAATGTGCCAATATGTAAAATCAAGTTTGGATTAGTGACGTTTTTGGTTGAGAAGAGAGAAAAAGTAAAGACGAGCTACGATTACGATTAAACTACGACGTTGACGTAAAACGATGACGTAATTACGTAAAACGCGACGAAATTAAAAATTAAACCTAAAAATTAATTAAAAGCTTAAACTAAGTCTAAAATAATATAAATAAGGATAAAAATCCAACAAATATATTTTAAAACCTTTTATTAATTAAATATTCAATTTTTAATGCTAATTAAAGCCCTAAAATTAAATATAATTAACAAAATGTCCAAAATATTGTTTTATTGAACTAATAATTTACTTATATTATTTAAAGGCTAAAAAGTATTTTTCCTAAATTTTTAAAACTATTTTTTCTATTTTAAATCACTAAAAACTATTTTTAAACTAAAATAATCATAAAAATAATAAATAATGTTAAAAATAATTTGACAATTTTAAAAATCCTAATTTATGCTAATGAACAGTATAAATTTGAAAAAGTTTGAAAAATGTAAAATTTTTCACTAAAAGACAAAACTGATTTAAATTAAAACCCTAATTAATTCTATAAAAATAATTAAAAAGTGAACAGTAAAAACTTTTTAAACTAAAAATCTTAAAATGTTTTTCTAAATATAAGAAAAATTTTAAAACTGAAAAATAATGACTTTCTGCACTAAAAGACAAAAACAGACTATTTAAAAGTATTTAAAAATAGCTATTAAACCTAAAAAATACTAAATGAACAGTAACTAGAAAATAAATTATACTGAAAAATCAAAAATAAAATAATAAAAATACTGAAACAAAAACCAAAGCCTAATTCCTATTTAAGTTCACTAAAGACAAAAATACTAGAAAGCTGAAAGTGACATGTGGAGAACTTTTGTTTTCTAGCTAAGCAGTGGGAACTAAAGTGCTAACAGTGGGAACTTTGTTCCCACTGACAATGAAAAAAAAGGAGGTCTGTGGACCTTTTGAGTTATAACTTGCTTGATACTTGGTATTTTTGGGAACCAAAGGCACCCCCACACTCATGGAAGTGTGGGGAGTCACAATAAACAAGAAAACAGGCAAGTTGTTCACAAATTTCACACAAAAAGAGGCAATTTCAGTGACTGATATGCAAGGGTGGGTTCTGATGAACAGTGTTTGATCTACTTTGCACAAAAACGATTTTCCAATGCTCAAATCATGCACACAACCCTACCAAATCACTTTTAACTGATCTAAAACCCTAGATCACCCTATCTTCTAACAATCAACACAAGTACAAAGGAAATTTTACACTAAAATAGACAGAAAAAAGGATTAGATGATTTTTATGATATGTTTACCAAACACAAAAGCATATAAACTGATTTTTCCTAATAACAATGAACCAAGCTACTATTTATCACTTACCAAGAACTTAAGTAGTGTGTTAAACAGGTTTTTAAGACCTAAGCTAATCAAATTATCTTCTTAAAACCCTAATCCAAACACTCCTTAATATCTGAAAATCAAAAATATTCAAAGAACTCTCATACAAATTCACTCAAACCTGATTCTAATTACTTCAATCATGCATACAAATCCTAAATCAGTAAGAACAAATAATGAAACATGCATCAAACAGGCTACTACATAAATAGCATAGCATCCAAAAAACAAAAATGGTGGGTTCAAGCTCTTACCTGCCTGATTCACATACGAACCAGGCTATGGCCTGCTGATGCCATCACCTTTTAAGCTTAATGAGGGAGCTAATGATTATGCAAGTTGCTGTTTAATGTAGAGAAAGATGCTGGTGTGGATTTCACAAATCCACACCCAATATATCTTCTAAGGTGGGACCTGAAAAGAAGTAACAAACAGCCCACACCAAAAGCTGAAGGCAAAAGCTGTGGTGTCAAGACAGCTTATGCTTATAGCTTATGGAGTTGGGTTAAGTGCATAGTTGAATAAGACCAAAGAAAAATCTGCCAAAAACAGGTTTTGAACTCCAATTTTTAAACACTACTTGAAACAAGAGTTGCTACTCAAAAATGTGGATAGAAAAATAACAAGCTTATCACAACCTTTGTGTATGTTTGCTTGTCAGGCAACCACACACAACGGCTATACTAGCCTTGGGTCCCAAAAGATCTTAAACAAAACTGGTTGAAAAGATTTTGGTTAAAGGAACTCTACTTTCTGAAAACTAAAACACAATGATAATATAAAAGCGAATTAAGCTAACATGGAACTCATAAATTTTAGACAAAAGATAAGTTTTCCATTACTCTAAATATTCAATGAAAAAGATTACAATTTGGAAAAAATTCTGGAACAATGAACAAGGTCACAGACTACCTTGTTATATACTACTAACTAGGATGAAAACCCTAACTAAGAACTTCCAAAAACACCCCTGAAAGATTCTTGGCATATGCTTGCTAGATGCTTTAATTTGAAACTGGTTCTAGATCCTTCTTGTTGTGCCATGTGATGTAGCAGGGTGAAGCTTGATCCTAGACGTCCAATGTGTTGTGGGGATCACGCAAATGTATCTAAATCGTTTAAAAGGTCAAAGATTTTTGGATGGTAGTGGTGACCCGTGTTGTCTTCTTGGCAGGTAGCAAGTGTGGGATGAGCTGGACGTCAGTTGTCACATGGGATGTCAAGCTTTTGGGTTTAATTAAACTTCTGGGTAATCAATTTCAATAAACCCTTTGGAATGAAGATTAAAAATCTGGGCTCATTTGATTAAGAACAAGAGGATTATGGGGCTTAATCTTGCACAGTACTCGTTTCCCTCCCCTTTTAATTATATTAAATCATTTTTAAAACTGATTTAATAAATAAAAAGATTAGGGGTGGTGGGATCTGACGTGTAGGAAAAGTGATTCGTGATTGGTGGATTAGAGAGGAGGTGATGAGGTGGCAGCTGGTGATTTGTGGTGGTGTGTTTGTTTGTCTGGGCAAAAACAGCCCCCCAAGTCTCTTCACTTAGATACTTCCCATTAAACAGCTACAACTCTTTTTCCTTTGATAATATGTTTAACCTAATTACATATTTAGTCCTTTTACTTGATAAATAATGGGAAAAGGGTTAAATATGTAATAAAGGCATTCTTCAAGGGCATAAATGATAAATTCTTGAAACTTTAAGGACCCACTTGTAATAATTGAGTTTTACAAGGGCCTAAAGTGACAAGTCTTCAATAGTTGAGGGACCAATCTTGCCAATCTTCAAAACTTCAAGGGCATTTTTTGCAAATTCTATTCTTGGGCCCGGTTCTTTGTGCGGCTTCATTTTCCGGGTTCGTTTTTGCTTGATTCTTGTAATCTTTTGGTGAATTCACGATATCCGTACCTGAAATACACAATGAACAAATACAAGCATATATTTGGGTATTTTGATGATATTTTAATCGTTTTAAGCCTGATTTGGATGATGAGACTATGTATAAATACAGTCTCATCACTCCCCCATACTAAACCATTGTCGTGTCTCCACGCAATGCTAGAATTAAGTATCATAGCACTTCCAAAATTCATTTTATGATGACATTTATTGAAGACATAAATTTAAATAAACTACTACACGCGTTTTAGACATAATGTATTGTTTTCATCACGAGAAAGTGACTTTTAGGATCATAGAACAAGAACACGTGAGTGCTTCGTTAGAAATAATTCCGTCGTCCTCGATTTTCACCCAATTCCATGCTAAGCGTGTAACGAGATCATTGTTATTATAAGTTAGCAACACGATCATTTCTCATGAGTGTTAATTACGAACCTAAACTACCTTATTCCTACTTGGTATCTCTTATATTTTATTTTGTCTTAATGATCACGAGGATACATCATTGACTTATGCGTGAATAGAGATTAAGTCTAAAAATAGAGTTCTAACGGTGTAACCAAAATCATTAAATTAATAATTCATCCTAATAGACAACGATGTCAAAAAATTAAGTCAACAAAAAGGATCGATAAACACGGTTTTATAACGGTTTTGAACATGAGACTTATTACCAAGACTTTTATACGCCCCCTAACGGAAGGGCCTTATTATCTTTGGTTTACCTCCATCTTTTATTCAACTTCGCCATGAAGCTTTTATTATGACTTCGGTCTTGCCTTGCCTTTTATTATCCGCCTCATCGGTGGTTTTATTAGCCAAAGACGTATATCCTCACGCAAAGGCGAATTTTGGATCTTTAAAGCTTCGAAGATTAAGGCTTGATTCACTTTCAATTTGGGCATAGATTTTTCGGCCTTGTGAGCTTCAAATTTTTGCTTAATTTAGGTGAGCACTTGAAATCTTATTATTAGGTGAAGCTTTCGATTATTTGGGTGCCAATACTTCAAAACCGTGACGCTGGCGATACCTTAATATTTTCCCAATTTAATTACATGGAAGCTACTAAAACAAATTAGAAACCAACAATAGTGACTAAACCGCCAAATCAATATTTATTAACAATTTATTATACAAAAGCGTGGGGAGAATAAGCTAATAATTACTACACATGAGATCGTGACGATTACGAGACTTATAAATAAATCTATCATTTCTCGTCCTCATTTAAGAGACTTAGCCTAAAAAGTTAAGGAATCGAAGCTAAGTGCTCAACACGCACGGTCGAGTTAAAAATTACTCTTATTCTCACCATCGGAAAACCTACATTCGTGTCTTAAACACTTATGAAAAACTAGAAAAATTTTAAAATTTGGCCATTTTTAGCCTTATTTTGCATAAAACGATAACAAAAAGATGAAATTTGGATAGCGTGTTGACGTAAGCAAGGTGAAGTATCTATTCACCCCCCATACTAAAACTAAACATTGTCCTCAATGTTTCGAGTCTAGGGGTGAAAACACCCCCATACTAGAGACAAAGTCAAATGCTTAATCTCGAGCATGGAAAGGGTAAAACGAATAACCTATAGCCGTTTATGAATTATGCTAATAAGATAAACGTTAGAACATAAAAGGATATCATCGGATATCGGAATCTCCAAAGGCAACGATCGAAGCTCGAGTGATCCATAGAACGAACACGAGAGGCTTCAATGATGACGATGAACCTAATGAATCACAATCACAAACAACCACGAAACAAAGGTTGGAAGAGCACAAGTCCCCTCGTTACATTAACTAAGAAAGCAATAATATTTACAAGGATAAGCATGAGAATCCCCCACGAGGCACCTTGTTTTTGATAACCGAGTCAAAAGCTCGACTCGAATCCCCATAAATGTGATCATTTAGGGATAATCATGGTTTGGTCATTTTTGGTGGGGCTTACATGATAAACAAGGCCCAAAAGTACGTGGAGTACTTTAAAAACCCGATATACGAATACCGGGGTCAAAGATGGCGTCCACGTTTTCGGATGAAAGACGAGACAACGCCACTCCAACACGAACCCCAATGGGGTAGAAGAAAAGAGATAAGAAGTAGAAAGGTGGGGCAATGGGTAAGGCAACATAATGAGCTACTCGAGGTAGACTCACACCAAGCAAACGAAAAGATTTTCCATTTATTGCATCGGTGGAAGACCGAGATTTCCCTTTACAAGCAATTCCGGGATCGTAAATCTCGTCCTCGGTGGAGAAATGGGAGGGAACATTTGGGGCTTCCCCCACACTAAAACCACACCAACCGTCGTCAAAAGGAGTGACGAGGTGGTAGCACTCATAAAACGCGGTGATGACGGAGTTAAACATGTAGAAAAATCTTTTAAAACATTTTTAAAATCTTTTCCTTTTTCATCGTTCAAAAACTCTTTATGAAAACCCGATTGAATAATGTCGAAAATATTTGGCGTGTCAAATTCAAAATTAGTCGCGCTAAAAATCCTCACATTTAAGTCGCGGTTAGGGGGTGGTGGATTGTATAAATTCTCAAAACGCCGATCAACAAAGAACACCGCCCCCTCGGGGTCAACATACTCGTCATCCTTATGAACGTCGATCTCATCGATTTCTTCGTCATAGATAGGCTTGTCAAACCATGGTTTGTCATTCCCCTCTTTGATGATTTTAGAAACTCTCTCGAAGAGATCACGATCAAGCACGAAACCATCATTCTTTTGTGGGGATCATTGATAAGTTAGATCCTCACGAATGTGGTAAACGTCATTCTCAAATGAGGAGTGTTTATAAGGTAACTCCTCGAGAATGGGACTTGTGTCTATAGCGAGAAATTCATCGACCTCCTTAAAGAATTCTTCATCATCACAATCGTGAAACGAAGGAGGATCGATGATATGGTCATCAACGTTCTTGAATTCATCATCAAAAATGGGATTATGATGAAAAATAGGTTCGTATACGGAATTCGAGTACGTTGTGAAAGTGTCGTCATTCTCATTATCATAAGAAATTTCCGACATGAGATCGTCCTCTTCATTTGAAGATTTATCAAAGGGTAAATCCTCGAAGATGGATGGCGGATTAGCAAGTATATGCTCGATCTCGGCAAAATCACCATCGTCATCAAAGAAAGTGTCGATGTGAGCAAGTTCTCGAGTGGATTTCTCGAGAGTCACAACCATGGTCTTACAAGCCCTTGGGCTATGCTTAGGTGACATATCTATGATGGGTGAGATTGCATTGGGTTGGTACACTTCCTTAGCCTTAATGGGTTTGGGGCTAGGAGTGGGAGGCACTTCAATGGGTTTAGAAGTATGGGCCTCAAAGTCATGGTCCTTCGAAGGTGGTGAAGACGAGCCCATATTGGTCTTTGTTGTGATGGCACCAACGTCGCCGTTCGGAATTGGTGTTTCACTTGTTTCGCTAAAAACATCCCAAAGTGAGTTTTCATCCATAAATTTACACATACCCTTTCGAATTAGGTACACGTATTCTTTATCATTAAAATCATCATCTTTAAAACCGTTTTTCTTAATTCTTTCAAAACATGCGTCAAGCCTCATACTTTCCGCTAAAGTTAACATTTTGAAATCATTAGGTTTAGAAACATTAGGTTTTGAAACCTCGGTTTTTTCATGATCATTAAAAACTTGGGATTTTCTAGCGAAAAAGTCCATTTCCTCATCCCCATATCTCATAGTAATTCTCCCCTCGTGAACGTCGATTACGGTTCGAGCCGTCGATAAGAATGGTCGGCCTAAAATAATGGGACATTTAGGGTCACACTCGTAATCGGATATAACGAAATCCGCGGGAAAAACAAACTTTCCAACTTTGACATAGACATCCTCGGCTATTCCAATTGGTATTAAAGGCGTACAATTTGCAAGCTCGATTGTCATGTTCGTGGGGGTAAGTGAAGGCAATCTCATCAATTTACAAAGAGAATGAGGCATGAGATTGATGCTAGCACCTAAATGGGCAAGGGCTAAACATCCCTCAATCTCGAAAAAATCACAAGGTAGTAGAAATTGGCCCGGATCCTTTTCCTTTCTCGGCATACGCCTTTTAGGTTTTTTAAGAAGGATTGAAGCACAAGTTTCTTCAAGGGTTACTTTGGTAAGGTCGATAAAACTCTCTTTTTGAACCGTGGATGGAATTTGAGGTACACGAGGGTGTGCACTCTTTTCCTTGGTCGCCACGTTCACCCCTTCGACTTTAGAACAATAAGACGTCTTAGAAGTCGAGGGTTGAGAAGAAGGAACAACTCGAAATCCATCAAGGTTAGGGGTAATCACACGACCTTTCTCACGAGACGAGGCGGCTTTACATTGTTCCTTCGGATTTGCAACAGTGTCACTAGGTAACGAACTCGAAGACGCACCCGAGGCTTTGTTCATTATGGCCGAAAACATGTTTTTTATGTCAATTTGCCCTTGCTCAATCTTCGTGTTTTGCAATTTCAAAGTATTAGAAAAATCGTTTTTCAAAGTACCAATTTCTCCCTCTAATCGTCTCATGTTAGCCTCATTCGTTTTCATGTAATTTTGAAAATCGTTTGACGAACTATTTTGATTTGAATTAAAGTTCCCTTGGTTTTGATTGTTTCTTTGAAAATTTCCTTGATTCCCACTTGAAAAGTTGTTTCCTTGATTGTTATCTCGATTTTGCCAACTTATATTACGACCTTGATTATAACCTTGATTTTGATTCGAAAAATTTCCTTGTTGATTATTTCCTTGAAAATTGTTTCGGTTTTGATTAAAATTGTTGCCTTGGTTATAATTTCCTTGTTGTGATGGACCCGCGTTATTTTGATTTTGAAAATTGTTGTTTCCATTTAACGCACTCACATTCGACGTTTGGCCATCCGTAGCCGCACACTCATAATAATTATGAGGTCCACCACAAAACGTACACGAAACCTCAACCGCTTTCACCGTAGCGGGAGCGTCTTTCTTTTGCATCTCAACGAGAAAAGACGTAAACACATTCGTCAACTTGTCGACTTTCGCATCAACTCTCTCAATATCGCGATTAGAACTACTAACATTGGCGACATTGGCAACACTCGGTGCGTTGCGGAGTTGGTAAACCTTGGATCGGTTCTCGATAATTATCAATGCGTCTTTCGGAATTTTACACAAAACGTTGCCACCGGCGGCGGAATTCAACGAATCTTGCTCTTGAAAATTAAGACCGTTGTAAGACGTATCGATTTGGTGCAACTCGGAAAAACCATGGTGAGGACATTGCCTAAGCAATTCCTTAAAACGATCCCACGCGTCTCTAAAAGATTCATTCGGTTTTTGCTCAAATTTCGTAATCTCATTTTTGAAAAACGTCGTCTTAGACGGTGGGAAAAAATAATTAACGAACTTGGAAACGAGATCCTTCCACGTAGTTATAGAATTAGGTGGCTCTTTCTCGTACCAATCCTTGGCGGCACCATCGAGCGAGTACGGAAAAAGCATAAGCTTGACGACATCGGTGTCGACGTTCTTAAACTTGCTCGTGGCCAAAAGACGATCAAAATTCCGAATATGGTCGTGACGATTATCGGCTTCATGACCTCGAAACTTTGTAGCTTGGATCAACGAAAGCATTCCGCTCTTAATCTCAAAATTCTCCGCTTCGATAGCGGGAATTACGATCGCGTCTCCATAACCCTCGGTGGGTGCTTGGAGCAATTCCATCATCGAACGATTGTCGGCCATCTCCTCTACGGTTTCTTCAACAACGATATTAGGAACGTCGGTTTCTAATTCTCGTCTACGTCGTCGATTCCTTCGATTACGATTGCGTCGATTCGAAGCTTCGCTAGAATTGGAATAATCCTTCGATCGAGTCCGCATGCACTAAGCGTAGAATGGGTGGTAGCAAAGAAGATTCTTTTTGCGGTTTTTTGATTTTTGATTTTTTTTGGTTTTTGATTGTTTTTAATTTTTTTGGATTTTTGAATGTATTACGTAGACACAAATCTACAAATCTCTCCTCGAATCGACTTTCTCGATTAAAGGAGCCTCAAAGAATGAAAACGATCACGTGGAGTGAACGTCTTCGATGACTTTAGAACGTTGGTGGAACACCAAAACGTTCAAGAGGGTTTAATCTTGAAAACACAAGCAAATATAGTATACGTAGATAATACTTGGGCGGCAAACCCTCGATTAGCCTTCTTTCTCAAAACACGCACAAGCAAGCGCGGGAAACGAGGCGGCGCTAAGCACTTAAGAGCCTTTTTCCCTTAGGTCGTGAAATACAATCGCCTTATACCCACCTTATAGTTTGTGTTAATTGAAATTAAGCCTCACGAAAGTATTTATCTATTTTGCCTTTAAACTTTTGCTTTGGATTCGAATACAATGATCGAGTGATGAAATCCCGAATCAAGGTTGCATTTTCACGCTTTTGGAGTACTTGTATATTTATTGTTCTTACGTAGATACAATATAGTAATAATATATTCACAATAAAACGAAAACCAATATATCTACAATATAGTAAAGATTGTTGTGTGTTTAATTTAGGAAAATTAAACACGATTTATTTGGATATTATAATATAATAGATAAAAATAACAAAAATGAGTATGTACGATATTCACGCTTTCCAAAAATTGAAAAGCAAAAACGCACTACTCACACAAACACAATAGTAATAATGGCATACTAAAAACACCTCCCCGGCAGCGGCGCCAAAATTTGATAAGTCGTAGAAACACGTGTTTAGGAAAACAACGTATAATGGGCAAGTATTAAACTCGACGATTTAGAAGAACCGACAAGTCGAATAAGTGCGGGTTCGTTCTCGAAGGAGGTGTGTGGATTAATGTGCCAATATGTAAAATCAAGTTTGGATTAGTGACGTTTTTGGTTGAGAAGAGAGAAAAAGTAAAGACGAGCTACGATTACGATTAAACTACGACGTTGACGTAAAACGATGACGTAATTACGTAAAACGCGAGGAAATTAAAAATTAAACCTAAAAATTAATTAAAAGCTTAAACTAAGTCTAAAATAATATAAATAAGGATAAAAATATAACAAATATATTTTAAAACCTTTTATTAATTAAATATTCAATTTTTAATGCTAATTAAAGCCCTAAAATTAAATATAATTAACAAAATGTCCAAAATATTGTTTTATTGAACTAATAAGTTACTTATATTATTTAAAGGCTAAAAAGTATTTTTCCTAAATTTTTAAAACTATTTTTTCTATTTTTAAATCACTAAAAACTATTTTTAAACTAAAATAATCATAAAAAATAATAAAATAATGTTAAAAATAATTTGACAATTTTAAAAATCCTAATTTATGTTAATGAACAGTAGAAAATTGAAAAAGTTTGAAAAATGTAAAATTTTTCACTAAAAGACAAAACTGATTTAAATTAAAACCCTAATTAAACTAAATTAATTCTAAAAAAATAATTAAAAAGTGAAAAGTAAAAACTTTTTAAACTAAAAATCTTAAAATGTTTTTCTAAATATAAGAAAAATTTTAAAACTGAAAAATAATGACTTTCTGCACTAAAAGACAAAAACAGACTATTTAAAAGTAATTAAAAATAGCTATTAAACCTAAAAAATACTAAATGAACAGTAACTGGAAAATAAATTATACTAAAAAATCAAAAATAAAATAATAAAAATACTGAAACAAAAACCAAAGCCTAATTCCTATTTAAGTTCACTAAAGACAAAAATACTAGAAAGCTGAAAGTGACATGTGGAGAACTTTTGTTTTCTAGCTAAGCAGTGGGAACTAAAGTGCTAACAGTGGGAACTTTGTTCCCACTGACAATGAAAAAAAAGGAGGGTTGTGGACCTTTTGAGTTATAACTTGCTTGATACTTGGTATTTTTGGGAACCAAAGGCACCCCCACACTCATGGAAGTGTGGGGAGTCACAATAAACAAGAAAACAGGCAAGTTGTTCACAAATTTCACACAAAAAGAGGCAATTTCAGTGACTGATATGCAAGGGTGGGTTCTGATGAACAGTGTCTGATCTACTTTGCACAAAAATGATTTTCCAATGCTCAAATCATGCACACAACCCTACCAAATCACTTTTAACTGATCTAAAACCGTAGATCACCCTATCTTCTAACAATCAACACAAGTACAAAGGAAAATTTACACTAAAATAGACAGAAAAAAAGGATTAGCTGATTTTTATGATATGTTTACCAAACACAAAAGCATATAAACTGATTTTTCCTAATAACAATGAACCAAGCTACTATTTATCACTTACCAAGAACTTAAGTAGTGTGTTAAACAGGTTTTTAAGACCTAAGCTAATCAAATTATCTTCTTAAAACCCTAATCCAAACACTCCTTAATATCTGAAAATCAAAAATATTCAAAGAACTCTCATACAAATTCACTCAAACCTGATTCTAATTACTTCAATCATGCATACAAATCCTAAATCAGCAAGAACAAATAATGAAACATGCATCAAACAGGCTACTACATAAATAGCATAACATCAAAAAAAAGAAAAATGGTGGGTTCAAGCTCTTACCTGCCTGATTCACATCCGAACCAGGCTATGGCCTGCTGATGCCATCACCTTTTAAGCTTAATGAGGGAGCTAATGATTATGCAAGTTGCTGTTTAATGTAGAGAAAGATGCTGGTGTGGATTTCACAAATCCACACCCAATATATCTTCTAAGGTGGAACCTGAAAAGAAGTAACAAACAGCCCACACCAAAAGCTGAAGGCAAAAGCTGTGGTGTCAAGACAGCTTATGCTTATAGCTTATGGAGTTGGGTTAAGTGCATAGTTGAATAAGACCAAAGAAAAATCTGCCAAAAACAGGTTTTGAACTCCAATTTTTAAACACTACTTGAAACAAGAGTTGCTACTCAAAAATGTGGATAGAAAAATAACAAGGTTATCACAACCTTTGTGTATGTTTGCTTGTCAGGCAACCACACACAACGGTTATACTAGCCTTGGGTCCCAAAAGATCTTAAACAAAACTGGTTGAAAAGATTTTTGGTTAAAGGAACTCTACTTTCTGAAAACTAAAACACAATGATAATATAAAAGCGAATTAAGTTAACATGGAACTCGGAGATTTTAGACAAAAGATAAGTTTTCCATTACTCTAAATATTCAATGAAAAAGATTACAATTTGGAAAAAATTCTGGAACAATGAACAAGGTCACAGACGACCTTGTTATATACTACTAACTAGGATGAAAACCCTAACTAAGAACTTCCAAAAACACCCCTGAAAGATTCTTGGCATATGCTTGCTAGATGCTTTAATTTGAAACTGGTTCTAGATCCTTCTTGTTGTGCCATGTGATGTAGCAGGGTGAAGCTTGATCCTAGACGTCCAATGTGTTGTGGGGATCACGCAAATGTATCTGAATCGTTCAAAAGGTCAAAGATTTTTGGATGGTAGTGGTGACCCGTGTTGTCTTCTTGGCAGGTAGCAAGTGTGGGATGAGCTGGACGTCAGTTGTCACATGGGATGTCAAGCTTTTGGGTTTAATTAAACTTCTGGGTAATCAATTTCAATAAACCCTTTGGAATGAAGATTAAAAATCTGGGCTCATTTGATTAAGAACAAGAGGATTATGAGGCTTAATCTTGCACAGTACTCGTTTCCCTCCCCTTTTAATTATATTAAATCATTTTTAAAACTGATTTAATAAATAAAAAGATTAGGGGTGGTGGGATCTGACGTGTAGGAAAAGTGATTCGTGATTGGTGGATTGGAGAGGAGGTGATGAGGTGGCAGCTGGTGATTTGTGGTGGTGTGTTTGTTTGTCTGGGCAAAAACAGCCCCCCAAGTCTCTTCACTTAGATACTTCCCATTAAACAGCTACAACTCTTTTTCCTTTGATAATATGTTTAACCTAATTACATATTTAGTCCTTTTACTTGATAAATAATGGGAAAAGGGTTAAATATGTAATAAAGGCATTCTTCAAGGGCATAAATGATAAATTCTTGAAACTTTAAGGACCCACTTGTAATAATTGAGTTTTACAAGGGCCTAAAGTGACAAGTCTTCAATAGTTGAGGGACCAATCTTGCCAATCTTCAAAACTTCAAGGGCATTTTTTGCAAATTCCATTCTTGGGCCCGGTTCTTTGTGCGGCTTCATTTTCCGTGTTCGTTTTTGCTTGATTCTTGTAATCTTTTGTTGAATTCACGATATCCGTACCTGAAATACACAATGAACAAATACAAGCATATATTTGGGTATTTTGATGATATTTTAATCGTTTTAAGCCCGATATGGATGATGAGACTATGTATAAATACAGTCTCATCAATAACCGTTAAATAAGAGGAAGTATCTTTTGATTCTACAAAACTGATTATTTTGACCTCATAAAATAGACTAGATAATCATGATCAATTTCACTATATCGTAGTCTAAACACTAGAAACTGATTATCTACGTAAGCGGAATCAACTCGAATATGGTCGATTCGATTAGTTTTCGCCAGTTTGTCGGTTCCGGTCAGTTTTTAGGTTTGATTGCGCTACACTCTCTACACATTTACTAATTTTTAAGTAATACAAATTTAAAAATTTATTGCACAAATCAATTAAACATTGCAGTCATTTCTCTAATTCTAAATATAACATATTACAAGGCTTCCGAAACCTTTGTGTTGCATTAAGGGGGCATGGAAACAATAATTTAGGAAGACGATTCGGTTTCCTTTATTAGAAACAATAGTTCGTGAGTGGCCAGATTTTGGGCTCATCTATTTGTATGAGTCCGGTTATTTAAGAACCCTGTATTTTGGTGGAATACAAGAGACCAATCTGTACCATTGATTACCTAAGATCTTGTGTAAAAAAACATAGAAGGACTGTTTTTACCAATATGATAAAAATGACAAAGGAACTAAAACTGAAATTATGGAACCCATCCAACTACCCCAAATTACCAGTCATAAAAACACACACATAACACGCACACTCTCTCTACTACACCTCAACCCCCAAAAAAATCCAAATATCTGTACAAATTAACCGTCCAAATCACGAAATAGATACAAAAATTCAACAAGGAACTAGTAATTCAACCGATCCTAGAAAAAAAACGATTCGAAACGAACAGACTCGTAACGCCTGATGTGGTGCGGATCTATGAGTAAGTTTTTTTAATTATTCAAATTAAAAAAATATTCAAAGATTTTAAGCTCGTGTAAATGGCGTATAATCACATTCCAGATTATGCCCCGGACTTCAACTAAAGGGAAGTTATCGCCGATGATAACCATATAAAAACCATAAAAATTGAAAAATCTAGAAAAATCCAAAAATATTTTTACTTTATTTTTTAAAGGCATGTCTTTTGGTACGATAATATTTACGGCCTTAGAAATGTTGATTAATATTGACACGGCGCCATAAATAGAGTTCGTACAAAAGTTGTAAATATTTTATAAAACATGCCTATATGGCTTGTAGTTATTTCTGACTACAACCCGCTTTTCACATTAAAGTCAAGTATTTCTTATGAAAGCTTTGGCTCACAACGGGAATTAATTTTCTCGGGAAAGGTTTACTTTAAAACCTTTTAAGGGATCAAGTTTACTCTATAACTTGGTCTAACACAAATTTATGTACGTTTCAGTGCATTTATTTGTTAAAACAAGAGAAGTCTTGTTTTTAAGAAGCTATCATCTCTACAACCATAGCAATCTACAATTGGTATCTACATACTCGACGATGCGACTATTCAAACGACGACTACAACTCTTTCAATAGAACACGGGTCAACAATTGAGGGGGAGCAATTGTCAAGCATGCAGAATCTTCGATGCCGAACGTGCCAAGCTCACTTACTGGTGTCAAGACAAAAATACCAATCGTACATGTGGTGTCAAGAGATGACTTCAGACGTGACGAGGCGACCAACATATGCTGACAAGAACCATTTGATCTTATCATATGATGTTCTCATCTATCAGGTCCAACCTTGTCAATTCTTTTCTAATATGGTGAATATGTGATCATGTTACAAATCGGTATCATATCTCATACGTTTGATATCATGAAGATAAAATGGACTTGCATTTTTCTTCCCAAAACCTTTGTTAAAACTTCATTAAATCAATTGATATTAAAAACATCGACTGGGTTAATATTTTTAATATGGGGGAGAAAATGTGATTTAATATGGGATATTATCACAAATGGTTTGACTTAATGTGTTGGCTCATCCCGACATATGCGAAATGTTTTTCGAATATCGTGGCATATGTTAAGGGGGAGCAAAACGAATTTGCATATCAAAATAGATTTTCATGATGACATATACTTACCCACAACCCATTTATTTCACGACAATGAAGATTGTGGTGACATAAGGATGGTAGGATAGGTTAAGTCCTATGATTCTTCTAGAACCGGAGGAATCTTCCCAAGGACATTCCATAGCTAGAAATAGTAGTCCTTAGGAAAGTTGGAGAAAGATTGTAAACGTAGCTGAATGCCGACCAAGTACTTAAGTTAGCACTGGAACAATCACAACAATGTGCTAGTTATGACGTATTGGTAAGCATTGAAGGGGTTGAAGAATGAAAAAGAATTGTAAAGATAAAGGGTGTAAAGAAAGAAGCCCTCCTTACAACTTTAGGCAGAAACCGGGTCAATACATATGCTATTGAGATCATTTTTAATGATTCTTGATATTGAAGATAGACATCATGAACCCAGTGATGCAATGCACAACCCATCCCAGCTAACTCAGATATCTCTTAAAAGATATTTGTTTTAATCACACGGAGACAACACATTATCTATTGATTTATTCACTCCGAATAAATTGGTATTGAAATGGTGGCACTCCTCTCCAGCCTCCGATCACTAAAAATCCAAAATGCACGATTGAGTCTAGAGCCATTTTAGATCATCAAATATCTCATTAGGACACACTTTCATATTTCCTTGCTTCTTCACACACCGTGAAAAGTAAGAAAGATCTTAAGAGTCCTACACAAAATCTTCATGATCTTGCCTGAACATCCGAGTAATACGAAAGTATTTACAATGAAGATGGAAATCCTTCTTGAGCGAATATCAAAAAGTTCATGGTAGGTGACTTGTGCGATTCTTTATGAATCAAACTTGTGATAACTGGAAAGCAACAGTGGTTTAATTCTTAGCTGAACTTAAACACGTTCCAGGCCTCTACGCAATATCTTAGTGATCTTCAAGAACACTCAGAGTGATACCTTAGTGTTCACAGTGATGAGTGGAAATCCTTCTAGTGTTAACCTTAAACAGCACTTGGTAGGTAACTTGCAAGATTCAATATGAATCAAGCTCGTGACAGCTGGAAAGCAACGATGGTGCGATTCTTTAATGAATCAAACTTGTTCCAAGAATCAGAATTGACGGCTTCAATCATGCGGATAATTTTATCCAAATGATTCACTCTTTACGTTCGCAGTCAGCTTTTGACGGTCGACTAAAGAGAACGGGTTTACCCGCGAAATCTTGTCAAGGAGATTTTTAATTAAATCTACCTGCCACAAGTACGATATTTTATATTGTCCAACGGTCTTCACCGACCGGAGGTAAAATGCTACCGAATTAGAATGAAATGTTCAAAGCCATTTCGTTCGTGTCTACTTATGTTGCGGCATTTGAAGACGGTGGCATTGCGAAATCCGAGAAGAAGTCGTCCCCGCATGCTTATACTTTATGCACTTAATACCTCATCTAATTCAAGAAAGCCTAAAAGTTGAGTCTTCCGCTGTATTGAACTCTGAAGCTTTCATGAATTACGAAGGTATAAGTATGTGGGACATGGGGTCACGAAGAGGCGAAGATCACAAGTGATGGATGTACAAGATCAAGGCAATATATTAGTGCTCAAGATTGATATCAATGATCACATCAGCATGTTCACCTTAAAAGAAAAAGAAAAGAAAGACGAAGACTACGAGCTCAAGACAAGCATAGTTTGCTAGGTTTATCTTATTATTGTAACTTGGGTAATGCCCTTGTTTGGAGTGACCTCCCTTAGGGGGAGATTGTTGTAAATACGTTTTATGTATTAAGAAGGATCGGTCACTCCAACAATAGTCCATGTAATAGCTCGTAGTTTAGTTATTTATCTTTATTTAACTAACAATACCAAGCCTAGCCTACAACATGTGTAAGCTGACCCAAATGTAAGCTCAAGCCCATGACAAGGGCTTGGGTATATAAACCCTCTCCTTAGATGAAGAGGGTGTGTGGTTATTCATTTTTACACATAGTTCTTCTTATTTTCTCTCTCTAGAATTGTGTGAAATCCACCATCTCTCTATCTCTTTCTCTCTCTAAAACATAAGCAAGATTTACATATCCTACAAGTATATTGTACAATTTATTGATCTGAAGATCTATAAATGAGACTATATAAGTAGGACTATAGTTTGTTTGATGAAGTTATTAATATCAAACATGAAGATGTAGGATGCACGATCCAGAGTCGTGTCGTTTCTAGTACATGTCATAGTGCTAAGATGGTGAGGACTATTATCGCTGGAATGGACTATATTCATTACGTCAAGAAATATCAAAGGGAACTGATACAACAAGACTGTGTAGGGTATCAATCTGGATGGTTAGTTTAGTTCGAAAGTAGTTAGGGTGATCCATGTGCTTTGTTTGTTTTTGTTGTTTCTTTTGGAGTATGTTCAAAGGCAACTGATACAGCAGACCTGTTATCACTATTGATATTAAATATAATATTTATCAACTAAGATTCGCTTGTGGATTAACACTGATTACTCATGAGATTGACATATCACCGGTGATAGATATTACTTGTGATATTTGACATTTATGAAATATCACAAGTGATAGTAGACATGTTATACAACATATATCAAAAGTGATATTATATATTAATTATGTTTACGAAATATCACAAGTGATATTATACATTATTTATGTTTACGAAATACCACAAGTGATATTAACAAATATCACTGGTGATATTTGACATCTATTAAATATTATAAGTGATATTAGACATTAATTGTTTATGAAATATTGCAAGTGATATTAGACATGTCATATAACAGGGGTAATGACAGCCGCTCATTAATTTTTTTAAGCATATTCATTTTTGGTTAGTCGAGTCTAAATGTTATTCGAGTTAATTGGGTCAATCTGATTAAAAACAAATTTTCTAACAGATACATCTAAAAGAAGTGAACACTCAAACTCCCGCTTTATATTTAGACCGTCTACAACAACGTGATACGATACTTTCTTAATATGATTAGATGATAATCTAGCCATAGTGATAGAACACACTAAATATATACTTTATAATCATATCTTGAGCCAAAGAAATGAATCAACAAAGAAAGCTGGGTGAAATGATAGGCGTGCATGTTGCACAACTCGACCTTTTTGGGTTCGAAAAAGTATATGAGAAAGGAACGCCTAAAATTGTCTTAATCACTAGTGATATTGTAAAGATAAAAGTAATATTTTCTATCTTAATGTAGACAAAAGTTATTTTGCATCCTTGTTTTTTAGTGGAAACCAAGGGACAAATCTCCACCCTTCATTCATTTTTTATCTAATGGTGGAGATTAACCTAAGATTTTAAAAAAAATACGGAGGGACCATTTTTGCCAAAATGTCCAAAAGTTGATTAAATGGGCGGAGGTACCAAAGTTGTAAATATGACGGAGTAATGACTTATCACTAGTGATATTTCACTAGAGAAAATCAATGGAATATCACTGTTGATAAAACAATTAAATATCACTGGGATATTGCGCAGTAACTATGTTAATGAAATATCACTAGTGATGTTTTATCGATTTATCTCTAATGATATTTCATTCTTTTTATCAGTAACGAAATATCACTTGGATAACCGATTTTCGTCATATTTACAATTTAGGATATTACGCAGTAACTATGTTAATGAAATATCACTAGTGAATTTTCATTGATTTATCTCTAGTGATTTTTCTTTGTTTTTACCAATAACGAAATATCACTTGTGTTACAATTTAGTCCTTCCGCCGCTTTTTGGACATTTTGGCAAAAATGGTCCCTCCGTGTTTTTTTTAATCTTAGTCAATGGATGGCTAAGATTTGTCCCTTAGATTCCACCAAAAAACAAGTTTTCAAAATAACCGGGCTCCTTAATGTATTATCAAAGGTGATATTATTATTAATTATTTATCACCAGTGATATTACAATGTCAAGGGTAATAAGTATATAGAAACGGCTGAATCGGGTGAATCTTAGTAAATAAAGGTTCACGATTATTTATCACTAGTGATATTATAAGGTAATAAGTGTTACTTACCGGTGAATCGGTTACATTTGATAATAATGGAATATAAAAAGGTAAATTAGTAGTGATATCACTCATATGTAGAATATCTGAACTAGTTACATTCTATATTTCTATTGGTTTATCACTCGTGATATTACTCATATGTAAGATACCAAAATTCATGTTGCATTCTATTGCTTTATCACTTGTGATATTACTTATATGTAGAATACCAGAATTAAAATAAGCTTTCATTATCTGAATTAAAATACATTAGACAAAAGAAACAAATATCAAATAAGGTGGTCATCATAGGTAAAAATCTACATAGATTTTGCACATTGTAAGTCAAGGAACAAACACATTTACTGAATTTTGGACAAGCTGAATATACATCAAGATACAAAATTTTAAGAAATCTGGGGAGATTGAATATTTATTCCAACATTTATCGTATTAGTACTAGCATTACAAAATTCACATACACTTGTGATCTAGAGTACACAACACTATTACAATTAGACATCCATGATGCAGTGCCTTCTTCACTAATCGACTTAAACAAACCTAAATAGTGTCTGGAACCTATTAGAGACACCATTGGTCGTACAGACACCATGGATATACCCGTGAGCATTTGAACAACTTCAGTCATAGGTTCATATCATCTTGTATGCACCATAGAGCCACTAGTATAGCCACACGCACAAATTCATATTTCTCACCTGAAAACGTCTATCCTGTATAATTATACAAAATTAAAATCCATTAATTAACCATCAACGACAATATAATATAGTACAAGTTCACCCATAGGTAAAGAATCTGAATATTTATTATAAGAAATCAGTTTTATGCTTACAGGGATAACGACACTAAGATGGCTTAGCCTCTTTCGTAAATCATTACAAATCTAGGAAAAATAGTGGTGGCTACCATGTAGCTCATGTCCATGTTGGTGGTCTAAAAGCACACAAAAATCATCTTTGGGTGGGATTCATCAATTAGTCAGGGTCTAAAAGCATGGATTTTCGTTTCCATTTACTCAATTTGCAAAACTTTGACTGGATTATAGAGGGCGACCATTTAAGGAGGCTTTCCTACATAACTATAGTATTATTCACTTAGTCATGATTTTGTGAGCAATTCAAGTCTTTCACCCCAAACTAGCTGAATTTGAACATCCCAAACAGTTTATTCAGTATATAAACATTAAGGGGTTGTTTTGGTTTTGCGTTTTATAACTAAGATATTGACACATGAAGTCACACTCATCACTTTGCAATGTTTTCATGATCAGATTATGCTTTCAATCGCAATTACTACCAAAGGCTGAAGCATATGGTGCATGATAAGATCCATTCACGTGTACATGGTCCTGATCAGATTCTGACCCGGAAGCCAATGGAGGATCATGTGAATTGTGCTATGTGATAGGTTGTAGGAGCACACTTTGCAAGTTTCATTATACATAACAACTGAAGGTCTTCTACACGTATGTTTTTTTTGTGTAAATTCGAATCTTGACTTGGCTAAATGGATCATTTGAGAAAGAAATTATAAACGGTCCTTTTTTCAACCATGTCAAAACTTTTAGAGTCGATCCCTAAACCATTAGCATATTTTCAGTCCATCCTTTATAATATTGAGAAAAATAATCTATAACCTTCAACCAATTTACATGAGCATGAGAAACATTTATAATCTATCTGATTCGGATGCCCTTTTTTAGTCAAGTATAATGTAAAACTCCATTCTTGATAGTAAAATTGTATTACTCGCTATAAGACTTGATATTCGATTAGATGTTTATTGTCGAAACACAATGACTCTATCTTTTCTTTCAAGTTATGACCAAGAAGGATAAAGACTACAGTTCTATTTACATAAATAACTTGGTTATTGGTTGTTTATTCACAACATAACATGGTGTACTTATGTAAACATAAAAGGGTTCCGTTTGCACAATATTACCAGTCATACACTCTAGCATTACTATAGCATCATGTAATTCATCTATTCAAGGTCGAGTAATGTAACTTTATGCCTAATACTGTAAAATCATTTAATTTATTGAACTATCAAAATGTTAATGTTTTTTCGAACAAAATTTTAAAGCTCGCCGCCCAACGGGCGGGCCTTGAAGCTAGTTATGTTATATAACAGTTGACTTAGAGAGGCTCTCGAATCGAATCATCTAACTTGTTTCTCCTACTTCTCTGTAAATACTAAAACTAATGAATCTAAAATAATTAAAATGTACATATAATATTCAAAATGCATTTTACATACATAATTCAACCTATTTAACATTTAATTCATTAAAAATGAATATTTATAGCTAATTTATCTATGATATTCAAAGTAAATAAAAGATTACAAATTCAAATTAATTTGGCAGAATAAAGATATTGTATTAATAACTTATGCCAATAACCAAATAATCAATTAGTTCAAAACAAATTATTGCAACCTAGGAGTAATGTGATGATAGTACCGTGATGTTGATATGATGGTTTCTAAGTGATTGTGGATCCGAGCTAACAATCGATGAAGATGATCGCGGATTTGAATGAACAATCGATGATAATGAGGATGATGATGATCCTGCAGTAACTGAGTTATGGAGGTTATTGTTGTTAATGGTGGTGGTTGAGTGATCTTGGATTTGCATTAACTAATCTGGGGAAAGGATTAGACGGAAAGAAAAACACACATTTAGTGTGTGAAAATAAATGGCCGAAGATAAAAAGAACAAATAAAATAGGTTAAACCAATTAAACCTTAGATTAATCCCCACCATTAGATCAAAGTTAAATGAAAGGTGAGGATTTGTCCCTTAGATTCCAAAAAAAACAAGATTGCAAAATAACCTTTGTCCTATTTGTATACGCATGTTTACGTATTCCACATTCTTTGGAATTTTTGCGGGAAATATAAATTGGTTTTTAAGCCTTTGTATATTGGCATAAATTGGTGAATGTATAAGCAATTTATTAATGCTTTAGTAAGTTGAAAGATCTCTTCTCATTGTTTTGGCACATTAAACTCTTCATTTATGCGTGTTTGATTAATTTTAAAACTGATAGTTTTATTTTATTGAATATGATGTCAATATCATTGTTGAAGCGTATAACACTGAAAGCAAATACTATATAATATGCCCATTAAATAATAAGACTAGATGTTTATATATAATATATAGATAGATTAGATATATAGATAGATATATAACTTATTTGACAAACATCTAACCCACTCTTGAACTTCATTTTTATTCAAACATGTTATAAAGCATATGATACAACAATGATTAAATGAATGTTTTAAAACTGAAAGTCCCAAAATGCACGCCTATTGTAATACTATAACTCGTAACTAAGATAAAACACTTAATGAATTACTTTTCAAACGTGTAATGCTTTATTACTTATAAACAAAGTGTTATGGATCACACTTATTGAATGACAATGAATGAAACCATTTGAACAAGTAAACTTGACACTAGTATTAAGTTTACAAGTGAACCTTAAGAGTCGTTGAACACAACCTTAGACTATAGAGGTTCGATAGGGAGAAAAGACAAACAATATCTTCAATAATGCAAGTGATACTTTTCTTCCATTTTCTATCTCTATATATAGTGGTACGAGGTTGCTACCTTAATAGGGTAGTTGATACGTGTCGAATTCTAAGTGGAAACAGTACACTACATTAAATGTATTCTTTGTTTTTTTCTTTTTATTTATATTTTAGATAAATTATATTAGTTTTAATTAAGTTTTAATTAGATAAAATTTGTAAAAAAATTCAAAATTTTAATTTATTGAGCTTTGTTTAATTCCTCACAACATATATTAATTTGACTATTTTTAGAGTTAGTTTTAATTAATGCATTTTACATTTTTCTATTTCTAATTAAGTCTTTTTTTAGTCATTTTTTTAATAATATTTATGTATAAATATTATTGTAATATTTTTTTTTACTTAAATAATTATTTGATAAAAAAATATATATTAAAAAATTAAACTTGATCAAGTAGTTCGTCTTGTTAGACAAGTAGATCACACTAGCTCGTTAGAGAGAAAAAGTTGACGTGAAAGAAAAAAGTTAAGATCGCTCTTAAATACAACCCACTAATTACTCCCCTTAATTTGCCTTTAAATATGGTTACTTACATTAAGCTAATCATTTACTACATTTTTCACTAATCATGAACCCACTCAACCTTCCATTACCCCACTCTTCACAAAACCATAACCACTGTACAACCACCGTCAATGGACACTATCACCACCCCACAGCCACCGTTCAATCCCAAAACCATAACCCTAACACCACCGCAACCACCGCCGTCCGTCGCCGAACTCCGCCGCATCTCCGCCGCACTCTCACAGTTCCTCCATGACTACGACGACTTACATAACCACATCAGTTCCGTAAACGAAGCACTCGATCAAAAACTATCGGCTCATTACAAAGGTAACGATTCTGCATTACTAGATGATAATGATAATTCTGTTGAAAATGTTCTAGAAGGTTCTGTTGTTGTCCCAAACTCTAGGCCTAGTGTTGTATTGACTGCTGATAGTGTTTTAAAAGGCGTTGTTTCGGAGCGAAAGCTTAACGAGTGTGTATTGAGTGATAATGTTTTGGAAGGCGCTGTTTTGGGGCGAAAGCGTAAGGAGTGTGTAGTGGACAGTGATGATGATGATGTTAGGATGCATGCAAGTAGTGATAGTTTTGTTAATGATAGTGACCGTGTTGTTGTAAATGATGATGTTTTAGGAGATGTTACCCGAGGCGAGAGTGATGAAGGCGGGAAGAATTGTGAAGAAAGTGATTGTGATGGTGTAAAAGATGTTTTATATGGCGTTGTTGTAATGGAAGGAAAGAGTGAAGTAAGTGTGAGTGAGAGTGAGTGTGAACGGAGTGATGAGTATGCTAATTATGGGAAGAAGCGTGAAGAAAGTGAGTGTGATGGTGTTGTAAATGATGTTTTAGAAGGTGTTGTTGTAACGGAAGGAAAGGGTGAAGGAAGTGTGAGTGAGAGTGAACGTGAACGTGAACGTGAACGTGAACGTGAACGTGAACGTGAACGTGAACGTGAACGTGAACGTGAACGTGAACGTGCAGGAAGTGATGTAGATGATAGGATGTATGAGAGTAGTAATCATTTGAAGAAGTGTGAAGAACGTGATTGTGATCGTGTTGTAAGTGTCGATTTAACAGAGATTGGTTTGGAAGGAAAGGGTGATGCGAATGTGAGGATGTGTCAAAGTGTGAAGAATGATGAAGAGGTTATTGATGCTTTGGTGACGATGGAAGAAAGTGATTGTGATGAGATCATTATTGACCTTTCAGAAGCCGTTTTTCCAGAACAAAATCTTAACGGAAGCGAGAGTGATCACATTGTAGCGGAATTTGGGGACGCTCGTGTTTCAGGGCAAATTCCTAACAGTGCTGCTAGTGAGTGTGAACATGGCGATGACGATGTGAGGATGGATGAAAGCCCTAATTCACAGGACAGTTGTAGAGAAACAGATAGCGAGCGTGGAGAAATTGGTGCATCGAAGAATGCTGAAGAAATTGGCAACGAGGGTGAAAAGATTGATGCAGCGAAGAATGTTGAAGAAACAGGTTATGATCGCCCCATAAATGAGCTTCTAGAAGAAATAGCTGTTATAGTAAAAGATCCTACCAGGGTCGCAAGTAAATGTGACGATGTGAGGAGGCCTCAAAGCAGTAGTTCCATGGAGATTAGTGAAGAAACCGAAGACGAGGATGGGGGAATTGAGGAATCGAAGAAACCTGAAGATGCTGATTATGAGCGTATTGTAACTGAACTTCTAGAAGACATTGATGTAGCACCAAAACCTAACAGAACTGCAAGTGATCCCGATCAGAGCTATGACAAGCCTCAAAGCCCAAGTTCTTCGAAGAATCAGCATGAAGAAACTGGTGTATCAATGGAGCCTGGAGAGACTGATATAGTGAAGGATCCTTCGGAAACTGATATGCTGGAAAAACCTGAAGAAATCGGCATCTCAGCGAAGCCTGTTGAAACTGGTGTATTGGAAAAACTTAAAGAAATTGATATCCTAAAGAATCCTGTGGAAACTGATGTATCGGGAAAACCTGAAGAAATTGATATCAGGAAGAATCCAGAGGAAACTGATGTACTATTTAAGAAGCCTGGAGAAACTGATGTATCTAAGAAGCCTGAAGAAACTGATGTACCAACTGATGCATTGGAGAAGCCTGAAAATGTTGAGATCCTGAAGCCAGCAGTTTCTGAATTAAAAAGGTTGTGTAAAAGTATGAATGGTCGGGAAATGAATAAGTATTTGGTGAAACATATCTCCAACATAGAAAAACTCAGAACAGAACTTCCAAAGGCTTTAAAGCTCGCAATAAATCCTGCAAAACTTGTACTAGATAGCATTGACATGTTCTTCTTACAAAGCGGTGTATCACACAGCAGGGGCTCATGCGAGTATCTGAACGATAAGATTGATAGAAGGCAGGCTTCAGTTTTGATTTTGGAGTGTTTTGTGATGATCAGTGGTGATGGGATCGAGATTAGTGGAGAAGATGAAGCGTATGTAACACAAGCTGCTAATCTTTGGAAAAATCGGATGATTAAAGAAAAAGAAGGGTTAAGAAATATAAAGCAGGCGGATGCCCGGGGTTTGCTTTTGCTTATCAGTGGATTTGGGATTAGTGATCGCCTATTCAGTACTGTTGATATTATGAATCTGATGATGGCTAGTAATGTGAAGGGGATTTCCAACATACTTTGCCGTTCAATTGTTCTTATGCCAAAAATTCCAGGTTTGTTTCCTATATGCTATTCTGATTTCCATACTGGGTAAATTGTACATTAGGTATGTGGTAGTTTTGTTATGTTAATAAAAATATTCTAGTTTGCTTTCAGTTAAAGACAGAGGTAGGTACACTTTCTCAATGATCATTAATTAGGATTTCATTTAAGGCCGTATGATGGTTAGATAGTATTGACAATATGGGAACATCTTTTTACTTCCTTTTATATATAGTAAACAGCATATCCTTCTTATTAACTGGACTTACTGGGTGATTGAGTACACAAATTGAATTATAGCGTAGAAGGCTCGGTGTATACCATATTGAACTTGGAAGAGTTATACTTTTTTTAGTCAAAAGCATTGGCGGATTTTTGGTTTAAACTTGAAACAAGTACGGACTAATATTAGAAATGCATATTAACAGATGCATTAGTGTTACAAATGCATAAACTTGTTAGAAAAATGTATTAGGACATGCACGTGCATCCCTAAATTCCTTCTAGATCCCCTCATGGTCTCACTGTCAGAAAGTTGTCAGTTATCATATCTGTTGTTTCATTTTGGTGAGATCAAGATTGTTTTTGGTATAGCGGATTATGTAACAGTTCAGGCTTTGTTCATTATACTTAGATCAACTGCCTCATCTTTTGGGTGTTTTTTCTATTACCGGGTTGGTTTTCGGCAAAATTTAGCTAAATGATGGGACCCCCCATAAAAAAAACAAGATTCGTGAATGAATCGAGGAGTCGAGATTGAACAGAACAGCCTACTCGAACAAATCCTATAAAGATTTATGAGTTAACTGCATTTTTGGTCCTCGTGTTTGGTCCTGTTTTCACTTTTGGTCCAAAAATTCAAATAGTTTCGATTTAGGCCAAAAAGGTAAACTTTTTCTCCACTTTTGGTCCAACTTATGTTGACTGCTAGTTTGACCGGTTAACTAACATAAAATGACGTAAATACCCTCAACCTTATTCATTTTAATGTCATTTTATTATTATTAATATAATTATTTTATTATTAAAAAATCATGATATTGTTATTATTATTAACACTTTTACTACCACTTGCTCCATATCATCTAAACTCTCCAGAACACACAAGCAATATTCGAACTAAGAAAAGATTCACACATACAAACAACACTGTATCAAAACAAAAATTTAAAATAAGATCAGCATTCACAAAGACATCTACACATGCACTCAGATACCATCTATGCTCAGATCCCAAAAAAATAAAAATGGTGGTGGGAGGTGAAGCCGACGGTTGAGATGAGATGAGGTGGTGGTAATTTTGCATGATGGTAACATGTTTTTATTTGTGATGGACATGGAGTTTCCAGATCGGGCCAATATCCAGGCGGATCCGACGGTTAATGGCCATTTTTAGATGTTGCTGATGGTTGGGGTGGTGATGACGAAGGAAAGTGGTGATATCATCATATTAAAAATTTCTTCAATTCAAACATAAAATCAAAGTTTTAGAATCAAAATTAATTTTGATTTATTTAGGTTTGATTTGGGAGATGTAGTTTTTAATGGAGTTATGAATGTACGAAGGTTAGAGATAGATGGAGTAGATTTGATTTGATATGAGATTTGTTTTTTTGAAAATGTTTAAGAATGAATGGGTAGACATGATGAAATGGGGTAAGATCGATATGAACCAGGGTAATTTTTTGTTTATATTTTTAATCAATAAAACATAATAATATTAATAAATAATAATAATGATAATATAAACAACAAAGAATAAAGAATAAACAGAGGGTAACTTAGTAACTTCACATTATGAAATTGATGGTATTTCGGTCATTTTAACGAAAACGGACGAAAGTGGAGAATTTTTTTACCTTTTTGGCCTAAGTCGAAACTATTTGAGTTTTTGGACCAAAAGTGAAAATTGGACCAAACCACGAGGACCAAAAATGCAGTTAACTCAAGATTTATAGACAACCAATTTATTAACTAGCAGACCTTTTATAAAGACATAAGAAGTGGACATATATGATAATAAATCTAGTGTAGATTGGAACATTGAAGTGTAAATCGTAAGTTAGTATTTTAATGACAAAGACATAAAAGATTGGCCAAGTACAAATTCTATAATGTATTCACAATGGGCATACAGAGTGTTTTGTGTAATAATCCTATGCCGCCACATGTTGTATTTCCTATGGAGATTCAAGTGTTGTGTGATACAGCTAGGATAACGTCAAGGTTTCATTTACACTTGTCTTTTCAGGAATTAGTCAAGACTTTCTTGTTTCCAGAATGTAACTGAACATAGTTTTTGAATGCTGAACATTTGTGATTGCAAATTTTTCAAGTATGTGCATCATAACATTATTTTGACCCTTCATATATGCTTTTAGTGAATCTATAGGCTAAGCTCTTTCTGATAATTTGTACCCGTTTCAGAGGTGATTGATATGATGGTTATGAGTAAGCTGGAAGTTGAAGCTGCTGATATCGCCTATACATTCGGATTGGAGTACAAGTGTCACCCGCTTACCATATTGAAGAAGTTCTTGCGATATATTATTGACGACATTGAAAGCAGACCACCTCTTCGAGTAAGTGGTAACCCATATCCTCTCTCTTGTAAAGACCATTCTATAGTTTCAAATTCAAGTTTTGCACTGCCTCGTCAATTTTATCATTATATCTGCTACTAGACGAATCTCTATTTACCTCTAGTTTTCAGTAGAAAGAGTTGTAGGACAACCTGTAATTTATTCTCAGGCGGTGCATGTTGTGTTACTCGAGTAGTGTACTTCATCTATCCCATGGAAATTGCAATAATTCTCTAATTTGACCACCATTAATTTGATATCACTTGTTTGTCCCATTGTCAACACTACGGAGATTTGAGTTAGAGGTATCGTATTAGTAGGTGAGGTGGGGTGGTAGTTAGACAAAGGGGGAAGTTTTGTACGAGCTGACTTTGGATGATCCGAAATACTTTTTGTCCATTGTTATTCAACCTTCTAATAAATTTTAAGTGTGCCAAATCTAGTTATTTCAAACAATAATGTATACTTATGAATATTAAGTTTTAGCCTTTAGGATGTTTTGCACTTTGGGCAACTTTGAACCAGTGTTGTAAAAGCGGTCTAGGTGCTAGGCGGCCATTAGCCGCACAAAGGTGGTCAACATGACGGTCAAGGGTGGTCAGTGCCGGTCAGCGGGCGGTCCATACTGTTTTTAACTTTAAATTAGTTTTTTTTTTCAATTGGTTGGATCGTGTATATAAATGGTGTGAAAAGATAAACTTTGTGACGTAATTGTTGTAGATGAGAAGAGAAGATTAAAGGGCTAATTATTTAAAAAATCATCATACTTGTCACAAAATACTTTTATAAACATCGAACAAAAAAAAACTTTTATCTTCACTTTTTTGTCCTGTTGCGGGTATTTTGTGACATTTTTGCCCTTCAAAATTCTTAAAACTCTTATTAGCTGAGGGGCTGGGCTAAAATGTCACAAAATACCACAAGAAGACAAAACTTAAAAGATTAGTACCCGGATAAGGAAAAAAATTTATTCGATGCCTATAAAAAGTTTGTGGCAAGTGTGATGATTTCAAAATGATTAGCCCAAGATTAAATTTATCAATATATACTTAAATTTATCAATACACATTTAATTTAAAATTTATATCTAGAAAAGTCCAATCCACCTAGATCCTGCCTCTGCCGATTACTAGCTAGGCGGTGGTCGACCGCCCTGCTGACGCGTAGTGCTTTTTGCAACCACACTTTGAACCCATTTTCCCTCTCATAAACCTTTTGAAGAATTTTTTCAGTTACTATAAGATATAAGCCAACCAGTGGATTTTATCATTGATTAGTTATTTCACTATCTATTAATTTATCAACAATACTTGATTTTGTTTATAAGAAATTGTATATCATGGGTTTATGAACCTTCTTTTAGTACTTATGATTACGATTATGGAGTCATGAGGCATATAAGTTCTTATTGTAGGTTCTTGCTGTATTTTCTCTACTCAAACTTTGTTTTTGTTGAATGATTGCAGTGAGTTTTCTACCTGCAACCTGTTATTACTTATCACTCTCTCTTTGCTTTATATTATGTCCTAAATTTGCAACATTTTTCAAAAGTTTCCATAAAACTTTATAAGATCCTGCCTTCTTTCGGACTGTGACCCAAAGAGCACATCTTTCTACATCCTATATGGATACAGATATCCCTGCACTTGCAATATATGTTTTTTATTCTTCGATAGTGAAGGTTATATCATGTGTGGCCAGCAATAATGGAGGCAATAGGTTACTCAGAAGACAAGTAAGTCCACTGCAGTGACAGGGGTTTAAAGATAATTAGAAAAGTGTTTATCTATCAGTTGCATGTCCCTGACAAGATGGCAATGATACCCGTTTGTTGGAACACCCCAGAGATGTTGCAATGAGTAAAACAAGGCAAAACGTGCTGATAATAGCCAACATTCACTTCAAAACAAAGCTTGAAAAGAGAAAAAATGAGCATTCCTGATCTAATAACTGCTAAAAGATTATACATGATCCCAATATATACAAACTCCCAGAACATGATCGCATGATCTAAAACTCGGCACAAAGCTACTATTCCAAAAACAAATCCACCTTTGCGTTTTACTTTGTCTTAAAAAGAATGTTGTTTACTTCCATGATATGCCAAGTTGACTTTTTATTCATAATGACTATTGCATATTGGCATTAATCGTAAATCTCTAAACCTAGTTATCATATAATTTATCAATGATAAATTCCTGAAGTTATGTTTTTTTATTTGCGAAGATTATATTTTAGGACGGAGGCAGTCATATTTCTTATTTAATTTGTTTGAGATTATACATAATGTAAACCACTTGCCACAAGGTGAATGGGCCAAAATCTGAGTCTCTAAATTAGTAAATTGATTTGGGTAAACTAGATTATTATAATGCATCATTGTTATTTGGTAACTGAAACTTTTGGTTTCTAGTCCATTTCTTATGAATTTACTCGATTGGTTAATCGTGGATATTTCATATCACAAGGGAAATAAAAATTGTGTTTGTGATTTGCTACTTTTCAGATAGAGGCAATAACGCAGCAGCTAGATGGTCTTATATCTGTAAAAGAATGTTTAGAATCTCATAACATTGATCCTTCAAAGGTTCTTCCCGAGTTCAAAATCGAGAAGAAAATACATCATCTGAAGAAAGAACGGAAGCTACAGATTCAAAAGCGTAAGGCAATGGACATCGAATCTTCACCAAACCCGAATCATCAGGAAGCAAAACGTACTCCTTCCAGTCACCAAACCATGTCACGTGGCACGAGTTCATACAACCGCCCAATGCAACCAGGTTACAACTACCTTGACTTTAACCCAAACCTTTCCAGTAATTACACCCCCCCGTCCTTACTCGGTCCACCTCCACTACCAGTAAACATAACTAACTCAGTAACCAGTGGTTTAGCGGGTCCCAATGGCAACATTAGGCCTTATTATGGTTGGCAAGATGAATCGGCGTTGGGCGAGAAGTATTTGGTGCCACCTTATCCGATACAAAGTCAAATGAATGATTCACAACCTTCATTGACTGGTTTGTATGGGAGACAGCCAGGATATCCGGTTTGCATGCCGGGCCATCCGGGATATCCAGGATATTTCCCATCTGGTGGGTTTCCAGCTTGGCGTGGTACACGACGTCCGTCTTACTACTGAGCAAATTATGTTATTGGTTCAGGTCGTTTTTATGTAGAGCTGTAATTCATCTGTCTTGGTGATATGTGCTAGATTTAATGGTAAAGGTGTTGTACCTTTTTTAGTAAATACTAGTACATCTTGAGAATGGTTGTAATGATTAATTTGTATTTATAAAATAAGAGCAGAAATGTTATTGAAATGGAACTATATGAATTGATGTTGTTTGGCTGGGGTGGGGAAGATTTTATGAACTCGAAAATGTCACTTTTTTCTAATTTATAAGTAAATCATTCATCAAGTGTAATTCAAAGATGTTATAGGTGACTATGGGACTTTGTAGCTACTTGATAAAATAACATAAAACTGAATCAAATCATACACGCTGCGACTTTGGGTCGTGTATCCTAAGGCTACCTTTATCAGCAATTTGCTCCAACCGGTTGGATTGTTAAAGGACAAAAAATAATAATATAATATTCAAATTACATGAATGAAAGAAGCAATCGGTCACGACCCGTTCGCTTGGTGACCTCCAAATCCACTGTCTAATCTTGCCACATGTCGTTTTAGATCGGTCTTCCAATTCATCAGTAACTCCAAAGCATTATTCATTTTAAATTAAAATTTGTTCACAGTTTATGGGTGCCTAACTGCGTGCCTTCAAGAAAAAAAGAAAAAAAGTACTGTTGATTCTTGAAGAAGATCGGAGGACTAGACTCTGGAAGAGTAAGCGGCTGTTAATTTTGTGGCTAAAAATAGAGTTTTGTGGTAGCTTTGGATCAAAGAAAAAATGGAGGTGAAGGATGATATATATATGTTTGAGTGGATGACGGTAAATGTCTAGAAATTAGGGATTAGTGTTAAGTGAGTGGATTTTGTTGGGCTTTCTTATTTATCAGATAAGTTTTATTATAATTTATTAGGCTTAATAGTGTTCTAATAATGAAAATATACATTTTTATTTGATATCTATAAATTTATATAAAATTTTAAGTAGTTAAATAAATATAATATAATTGTATTATAAGTTGGGTTGCGTTGTTGATAAATGATGAAATAGTTGAAATTAGTTATATGTATAGGTTGGGTAGATGGATAGATAAGACAAAAGATCCCTACCCTCAAAAAAGTTTAAGAGAATCAATCTAAGCCGTTCATTTTAAATGGTTAAGATTGTTTCACTCTCATTTCCTGCAGCCCACACCCCCACACCCCTGTTCTTATAAACACACATACATCCACCAACCACCGCCGCATCTCCCACCGCCATCGCAACCCCATCGTCGCACCCCTCCGTTGTCAAAATGAATAGATATGATTATACAATCACAATCTGATTTCACTTTTCTAGATCTCAATTTCAAAAGAAAGAAAATCCGGCCAGATACTCTTTTACTTTATCAATGCATCATACTTTTGTACTTCATGGCTCTTCTGCTTACAAGCTTTTACCTAACCACCATTGTATCTGCTTATTTTCCAGTAAAATAACCAGTTTCAAAGAGATGGAAGAACATATTATATTATAAATTTGATGCATGAAAAGTGTATGATAAAATGCTTAAAAGAGATGGTAGCAACATATAAGCAGTTTCAAAAATATGGCAACAACATATTATATTAGAAATTTGATGCATGAAAAGTGTTTGATGAAATGCCTAGAAAAGATGATAGTAACATATTATTAGAACTTTGATGCTTAAAAAGTGTTTGATGAAATGCGTAAAAGATATTGTAGCAATATATTATTGGTAGCGGTGCGCTAAATGGCTTGTTGCTCGAAATAAATGCTAGAACAAGAATGTTTCAGCTGAGACAAATTAAGTTAGACAAGTGGGATCATGTTGGATCATGCTCGAGATATATTAAGATGTCTATTGTGATTCATGCGAGATATATAAAACGAATCGGCTTCTGAATTACATGTGATTTTGCTTGAATCACATGTAATTTTGCTTGAATCACATGTTATTTTGTCGGCATAACTGCCTAGTGATAGTAAATCGCCTATCGTTGGTTGATCCTCGTTGCTGACAATCAGCATTATCGTATTTATATCTGTCAATCACGCGACACACAAATTACATGTAATTCTGCTTGAATTACATGTAATTATGCTTGAATTACATGTAATTATGCTTGAATTACATGTAATTATACTTGAATTACACGTAATTAAAGCATTTTAAACCTTACCTTCTTCTAACAAACCAATTTAGATAAATCACAAGTGATTTTTTAATCACATATAATTATGGTCAATATATAAAAATATCATTCTTATAAAATATATAAAACGAATTGGCTTCTGAATTACATGTGATTTTGCTTGAATCACATGTAATTTTGCTTAAATCACATGTAATTTTGTTGGCATTAACTGCCTAGTGATAGTAAATCGCCTAACATTGGTTTCCTCATTGCTGACAATCAGCATTATCGTATTTCTATCTATCAATCACGCGACACACAAATTACATGTAATTCTGCTTGAAATACATGTAATTATGCTTGAATTACATGTAATTATGCTTGAATTACATGTAATTATGCTTGAATTACACGTAATTAAAGTATTTTAAACCTTACATTCTTCTAACAAACCACTTTAGATAAATCACAGTTGATTTTTTAATCACATGTAATTATGTCAATATATAAAAATATCATTCTTATAAAATATATAAAACGAATTGTCTTCTGAATTACATGTGATTTTGCTTGAATCACATGTAATTTTGCTTGAATCACATGTAATTTTGTCGGCATTAACTGCCTAGTGATAGTAAATCGCCTAGCGTTGGTTGATCCTCGTTGCTGACAATTAGCATTATCGTATTTATATATGTCAATCACGCGACACACAAATTACATGTAATTCTGCTTGAATTACATGTAATTATGCTTGAATTACATGTAATTATGCTTGAATTACATGTAATTAATACACACGTATATAGCCAAATCACATGTATTTTTTACTTACTAAAATAGAAACAAATACATAGACAAATCACCACGTAAATTCATAAAAATTACATGTAATTCAAGTGAATCATATGTAATTTTCGCTTATTAAAATAAAAACAACTACATAGACAAATTTTATGTGATTAAAGTGAATCACATGTAATTTTCACTTAGTAACAAATCACAAATGATTTTAAAAAGTTATGTACTACTATTTCTTCTTCATCTTCTACCATGACACCTTCATCTTCATCCATGAAATCTTCTTTCATTCAAAACAAGCTGGGTAACCACAACCATAACATCATCTATCGTTGTCTCATCCGTTTTCCGGCGAAGTTGCTATTTTCCGACGACGTGGATTTGGTGCTCGTGGTCGGGGGTGACGGTCGGGGGTGGATCTGGTGGTAGAGAGAGAAAGTCGAGGTCGGGGTAGATAGCACAGAGAGAAGCGGACGTCGGGGTGGATCTCGTGGACGGTGGTGGTGGTCGGGGGTGGTGGTCAGGGGCGGTGGTCGGATTTTTAATTTTCCGGTGAGGTGGTTGTTATATAGATCTGGTTTTGTTTTAGATAGGGAGAGAAGATTTTTGTAGAGAGAGAAAGTGTATCTAATGTGTGTGTTTTTTGCTATAGATTTTAGTGTTTAAACATGGATTGTAAAATCAATCTTGATCGTTGGATGATAATAAATTTGATGGACAAGATTGGTTCATTTCTACTTTAATTGGGTAGGATTTTATATGGATCTCACATCGGATAGATAAAATAATAATATTTTAATAAGAGATCGGATTAGTTGATGTTGTGAATAAACACAGTCTAATGGCGAGGCTTGCGATTCCTCATTTGAAGCTCAAGCTCAAACCCTCGGACAACAACTTTGGTGAAGGTATTTAGGCACGTGAACGTTCTATGAGGTCAGAACTCAATCAATGTGGTGGGTTGAAACACGTTTAAACATTATCCGAGATCGGCTTTCAGAAACAGTCGCGTCAGAGAAACAGTCACTATCCCAGAAAAAACAAAACATTCTACAAAACAAGTGCTATCGCAGAAAAACCAATCCCATAAAAACTTCTCTTCACTTTTTCTAAAATAAACACGCCCTAACCGTTTTAACAGAAAAAAAACATGAATCGAAACCCTAACCCTAACCCTGATTTAACAATATTACGATCCTTTGTTACAAGCAACACTCCCAAAATGTTCAAAAAACACATCGCAGAAAACCCACATCTCAAACCCCTCCTCCCGGAAACCTTAAAAGTCTCCGTAAACCCCGCGAAACTCGTTCTCGAAGCCATCGGCAAATTCTATGACAATTCCAGCAAGGTCTACTACACCAGTGCCATTCAAAGACCTGCAAGGGCAGCTTCAGTTGTGCTACTGGAAGCCTTTGTGATGATTAGTAGTGACGAGGGTGTGAGAGTGGGGGAATGTGAGAGGAAAAGGGCGAAAGAAGGTGCGGTCGCGTGGTGGAGTAGGATGGTGAGGGAAGGGGGTGTTGGGAGTGTGGAGGAGGTTGACGCGCGTGGGTTGTTGTTGCTTATGAGTGGTTTCGGAGTGAATGTGAGGGATGTTTTGGGAATTGAGGGGTTGACGGATTTGATTAGGTGTGCGGGGGTTAGAGGGATTGCGGGGGCGTTGAGGCGGTCGGTTAGTTTTGTTTCGAAACTGCCAGGTTGGTTTTAGTTTTGTTTGCGCGATGAAATGGGTTTTATATGTTGCCTTTTTTAAAATATGATCTTTGTGTGCCTGTAGTTGCCATATTTCCCCCATATATATGCTTGCATGCTCCATGTTCCTATATCGGTATGCCTTTATGTCTATGCTCGCATATATTCCACCCTCACACGCACCTCACATAAAGTGTATTTGCTTCCACACACTTGCTGTAGGTCTTTCTAGAAGCGTTCCCTAGAAATCGTTAGCTTTTAAGTTATAATACTTGATTTTTTATTCGTATTTTAGTTTTTTCGCCTTGCTATCGCATATTTTTTTTTTGCCCCCCACATTGAAATTTCTTGCGTCCGCCACTGGAGGTGTGAGTGTCTGACCGTCTACATCTCACCTCCTCGTACCTTGCTTCGGCGGGATTGGGATTATTGTTGTTATTGATTTATTTTTGGAGGTTGAATTAGCTTAATGATTGGTTAAACTATTACTTTGTCCTGGAATAATTGTGTGTGATGGACAAAAACACAAAGTCAGGGGCGGAGCTAGAAAATTTTGCTCGGGGGGGTCAAACTTTGATATATTTTTTAAATTACACAACAGAATGTTTTTAGGGGGTCAAATTATAAGAAAATCTGGATTATTTACGAAAATTTACACTACAATTTTTTCGTTAGGGGGTCGGACGACCCCCTTGACCCCTCCCTACCTCCGCCACTGCACAAAGTTTAAGGAAAGTGCAATTATTACGGCTTTTATTGGATATGGCAGCATTTTTACTCTTTGACCAATATGGAAAGACTATTAATTTGAGTAATCATTTTCTAGAAGTGATCGGTTTGTTGCGGCAAGTTATAACTTGATAATGGTGAGGTTGTGTACTAACTATGCTGTGGTGATTGAACAAGCTTCATTTATATGAGGCGTTTGGTATTGATTTTGAAAGTGATTATGTGATGTGTAATGGTTATAGTTGGATATTGAGCTCCAACGAAATGGAAACGGGCTGTATGAGACAGTTTTTAGCTGTGTTTCTGTTTTGAGGTGTGACTTTTTTTTTGAACGGCTACTTAGTTGTTAGTGATTCGAGTCGCAGTGACATCCAATTGGGCAGTATGCGAGCCTCGAACCTTTCGCCTTAGGAGAATAAACCCCACTCCTGCTTCTATTTTATTCGGCCCCTGAAGGTACATGGTGAGACTCGAACCCGAGACCTCTCCAAAGATACCTCCCCAAGGATATCTTGATGGCCAACTGTGCTAGCACAGTTGGTTTGGTTTGTTTTGAGGTGTGACTATCAGATGGTGTTTGATGAATTTTGATTATCTGTTGATTTACATGTCAAATAACCCTTAAATAAGCGGAAGCATCTTTTGATTCTGCAAAACTGATTATTTTGACCTCATAAAATAAACAAATCAGGATCAGTTTCGCTATATCGAAGTCTAAACACTAGAAACTGATTATCTACTTAGAAATGCACTGATCCATCAAGTCACTTTGAGAATGGATGTCAAACAACCTCATACATCAAATTGTTGTCGATAGTGTTGTTATGCTAATACAAAAATGCTATTCAAATTTGAAAGTATCATAATAATATATTATAAAGTAGGAGATTAATTATCTGTTTTGATATAACAGTGTAAGACATAGGTACCCATTCCATTTTGTAATATGCATACTTCTTCTCTTGATTAGACTAATCAGGTGTATGGATTCGCTGGTGATTGATACATATGATTTTTAGTGTTCATTTTTAGCGACAAACCAATCACATTTCGAGTATACGCCCCCTAAAAATACTCATATCCAAACACCCCCTAAATAGCAAATGTTCTCATATTGGTTTGTGACTTGGGAGTATACACAATGTCAAATACAGTTAAATATAAGTATTTAGCAGGTTAGGTTTGATGTATATGGAACTTGGAAGAGGTCATTGTGTTCCGTAGTATCGAGTGTATCCACTACATGATTGTTGATGGTTTAGTTGATATTGAGGCTGTCCTTGGTGTAAGTACTAAGTAGTATGTGACCGTTTTTGTTCATTAAGTTTTTAAGTTTTAGCTTACAATTTGGCATATTATTTAAGCATTTAACAGCCTCCCACATTCACCAATGAAATAGCACTAAAAACTAGGTGTCTATCACAACCCATTTACCTAACAATGCGTCATGTTGGGTTTAATCTATCTCTATCGGGTATAATTTGGACCCCTAAAACAAACAGATAATCACATCCGTGGATTAGTCGGCCGAAAAGGTCGGAAACCATGGTTACCAAAAAAAACACAAATAATCACATCCAATTTTAGTATACCAGATACTAGGGAACTGATTATCTGCAGTCTGCGTCTTCTTAAAATGCAAGAATGAGAATCACTTTTAAAATGCAATGTGCCAGACAACCCCTATACATTTGGTTTTCGTTGTTAGTTTTACTAGTAAAAGAATGCTATTCGAAGGATCAGGTATGTAATGGGTGAATTATGTTCAATTGTCAGCTTTAAATTCGAGACAAAAGCCATGCAATCAACTCGAATTTCATCTTTGGTTGCATGATGGCTAGATAGAAATTGGTAGTATGAGTAATCCTGTAATTCAGTATTCAGTTTATGTAAACATGGTGTGTGTTTTGTTCCGCTGTAAATTTGATCGGTTTTGTGTTTCTCTATAAAACTGATTCTTGATGTTGCTTTTACCGAGACAAACCACCATTTTTTCGTTGCTGCAATAAAATGTCCTCTAATGTCATGCTGTAGACGCATAGTGCCAACATAAATGTGAGCCATCGCCTGTGCCGAGTGCTATACCACATGCCTATTTTATGGCAGAAGAAATATATACTATGACAGAATGATGCACTGAAAATAGGTATTATCAATCTCATTGTGTGACCAATTGCACACAAACAGAGAATCTTGGAAAATATTTCTGTATTACTAGTCAAATGTAAAAGCGAACAAAAAAAAAAACTAGAGCCAAGATGAGTAACAAAGTGAAATCAACAGCATTGAATGCTAGCTCTTATAGAAGAGTAACTCTCTAGTTTTAGAACCTTAAACTATCTATAACTGTAAGAAAACAACCAGTAGCCCAGTATAAGTTACCTTTGACCCTTTGGATTCCTTTTTAGGAGCTTAACAAATTCCTTTGGTAAATTGTATTACTTTCAGAGGTAATTGATTTGATGGTGAAGGATAATCTGGTAATCGAAGCTGCTGATATTGCCTATACTTTCGGGTTGGAGGATAAGTACCACCCTGAGACCATATTGACGACATTCCTACAAAATAAAGATAAAGACATTGAAAACGGTTCTTCTCCCCAATCAGTAAGTCGTACACTCTCTCTTAATCTCTTTTACTAAACTTTCTGCGAGTCAACTGAAACTTGCTCTATTATAGTAACATTCTGATCTTAGTTTACATACTTGCCCCTTGTCATGACTCATGACTACCAAGAAATTAAGTAGTGGCGTATATCATATTGGTTGACCCTTATATTATCTCAATACTGCTCTTTGTTTCATAAAATAAATTAGGAGGCTTAATGCACTGGAATTAAATTTGCGACAACGTTTGACCATATGACCTGTTTCCTTTGAAGCAATTTTTGTATTTTACCCGTTTGGTGTTTGGAGATTAAACATTGCTCAAACAAACGTACCCCTAAGTAGATGATTGAAATTGCCAACTCTTAGTAGGTGTGGTGGTGGACTGGTGGTGTTTGGGATTGCTTTTTAAAATAGATTATCCAATATGAAATAATCAGATAATCAGTTTCGAATAAGCCACTCTCAAAGTCCCAAACTGATTACTAAAATCTGTAGTAATTATTTCACCTTAGAAGAAGTAAATAACTTTACATAAATTGCATCCATCCAAACACTGATTGAAAGTCGACTATTTGCAACTTGAAAACGCATCAACGAGATGCATTAGTAAACTATCTTAGAATGACATTCCTACCTAAACTTAGTAAGTTGATTTGAGTGAGCTAGATTATTCTATTTTGTATTTATAAAAGCTGAACCGAACATTTGGCTGACAAATGTTGTTTGTTATTTGCATGTTTCAGTTAGCAGCAAAGGAGCTGTTGTCGAATTTCAAATCTGTCAAAAAATGCTTGGAATCTCACAAGATTGACCCTTCAAAACTCCTTCCAGACATCAATATCAATGAAAGAGTACAACATATGGAACATGAAATGTTTGGAATCTCACCAACAGGTCCTAAAGCCAGCAGACGCGAGGTTAATTGTGAAGTACTTGAAGCTAAAAAGGTGGTCTCTAGTACGCGTGGACATGAAGAGAAAACAATCCAGAAGAGGAAGGCAACAGAAAGCGTGTCTTTAGAAAACCTCAAACATCATGAAGAAAAACGTGCTTATTTTATTCATGAAAATATCTCTCAGGACCGGAAACCCCTTCGTGATCAAAATGGCCTCATCTCCCATTACAGGTCACTACAACCATGTAGCAGCTACTTTGACTTGGACCGAAACCTTTCCAATAATCACGTCACTACCTATTCTGCTCCATCTGTGTATAGTGCCTCTGCACTACCTGAAAACAGAACTAGCTATGTACCCGGTGGTTTTGCGGGTCCACATGGCACCACTGGTTTAACAGGTCCCTATCGCACTAGCGGTTTAGCTGGTTCTTACGGCACTAGTGGTTTAGCTGGTTCTTATGGCACTAGTGGTTTAAAGAGCCCCTCTGGCACCAGTGCTTATGGGAGAACGGTGACTGACCAATTGGTGCATAAAGTCGACTCAGCCTTAATCGAGAAGTATTCGGGTCAATCCTATTCGAGACAAAGCCAAACATATGATTCACAACCTTCATCGACTGGTTTGTATAGTAGATTATCAGGGCTGTCATCACTAGAATCATATACCAGATTGCTAGATTATTCCCCATCTGTTCCAACAAGGCAGGGCCCGACCTCAGATCTTTACAGTTTTGCTGACAAAGTTGAAATAGAATCACATGGTTCGCATCCATCGCGTATTGGTACGTCACGCTCATCCTACTTGAATGAGCAAAGATGAGTTGGGCTAAGCTAATGCTAGTGCATAATATTAAGGTTATCATAACGTATGGTAGAGCATTGTTGTTTGGTAAAATTGTAACTCGACGCACTTGGTAGATAGGATCATAGTTGATTTATAGTCTCTGTTTATAAAGTTCGTGAATTATGTACTTTTTGGGGTCTACGTCGGGCTAATGAACTGTCGGAGCAGGCTTATGGCGTGCGGGAAACCTTTATCGTGGCATGTTTACAACAAGCCGAGAAATCCTGATTCATTTACGTGAGGTCGAAGAACCATTAAGGCATGTTATTATGACATAATAAGTTTATACCAGCCAAAAAGTTTCTATATGAGACTCAAACAGTGAAGTAATAAACTATATGTTTCTGTTTCATAAAAAGATGTGAATCGACGTGAACACTTTGAGCTCGAGTGTCTTTTCATATCAGCCATCTAAAACTCTTCTAATTTAATGAGGCGCCAACTAAAGTATAATCAATGGAAACCCGACAAGTATGTTGGAAATACGTTTTTCGTATTAAGAAATTCTCGGTCACTCCAACAATATAGTTATAGGCTCGTAGTATAAGTTTAATTATTATTTACATTAGCCCGACCCATGAGCATGTTCATGGGCCGGAGACCCAAGTCCATTAAGGGACTTGGGTATATAAACCCTTTTCCATCATGGAAAGGGATGTTGGTTGTCATATTTTTCACACATTAATTTCACATTCTCTTTAGTTTCTCTCTCTAGTTTCTCTCTCTAGAAAGACAACAACCCTCTTGATAAATCAAAGATTATCACACTTCTACATATGGTATCAAGAGCTATGAGATGAAATAAAGATTGGTTTTGTATTGTTCATACTTTTCTAAGTGTGTTCATGTGTTTTTGATTGATTTTACCAAAGTTTCAAAAAAAAATAATTCGTGTTTTTGTGGTTCCAAGTGATCTATATTTCTTCTAAATAGTTGTAGTAACGATTTGGGGATATTGGTTTGGCTAGATACACGAATTCCCAGGTAAAATTCTCTTCTTTCTTGTTGCTTACAAGTCTCGAACTCTTTCTCTGTTACGATCTGATCATTGCGATTGCATAAACCCTGGGGGTTTCTACTTGCGATCCAATATCACGATCACATCTTACGATCCACGTTATGATCTAGTGACTGTGATCCACTACTACGATCAACGTTACGATCAAGACTACAATCAAAGAGTGCGATCAACCGTTACGATCAAGACTACGATCAAAGAGTGCGATCACCAGTACGATCAACCGTTACGATCAACGAGTGCGATCACAGGTTGCGATCAACCGTTACGATCAAGGAGTGTGATCACCAGCACGATCAATCGTTATGATCAAGGAGTGCGATCACAGGTTGCGATCAACCGTTACGATCAAGGAGTGCGATCAACCGTTGCGACTAGGGACTGCGATCAAGGGGTACGATAGCACATCACGATCAGCCCAAATTTGCAAGACTTAGAGGATTTTTCAACTTTTCATTTCTTTGGAGACATGAACAAAAACACACAACCAAAAGATCATAACATCTTTATTCAAACAACACTAAAACACATAATCTTATTTCATTGCTCGATCATATTTGATAATCTTTATTCAAGGGATCATAACATGAATTCACATTCATACATGCCAACAATGACATCGCTTACCGATATTTCCATCATCTCGGGTACCGATACCCGTCCACCCTTGCTCATCAAAGAACTCTTTGAAGCATGGCACGGTCGCATGATGACATATATTATGGGTCGACCGAGTGGGAGGCTAATAGTCAAATCAATCAAGGAAGGACCTCTTGATTATGGTACCATTACTGTCGACAATGTGACTAGGCCTAGGTTATTTGAAGAATTAACTCTTCCCAACCAACTCATTGCCGATGCGGATGAAAAGGCTCTTCAAACGATTCTTCAAGCACTTCCACCCGATATTTATCGAATGGTAAGCAATCACACAGTGGCAAAGGAATTGTGGGAACGTTTGACGGTATTGCTACAAGGGACTTCATTGTCTAAACAGGAACGAGAGTTTCAACTTTATGATTTGTTTGATCGGTTCACATACATTCCGGGGGAAACTCTTCATGACTATTATTGGCGATTTACCACATTGATGAATGACTTTAACGTGTATAGTCTTTCGATTGCTCAATTTCAGCTCAACATCAAGTTTCTCAACACACTACCTATAGAATGGAGCCAATATGTCACTGATGTCAAGCTGATTCGAGATTTGCACAAGTCGAACTTAGATCAACTATACTCGTTCTTGCAGCAACATGAGAAGCATGTAATCAAGAACCGTATGTCTCACGGATCATATCCTGACCAATGTGCGTTAATGGCAAATCATCCAACATTATCATACAATAACACTCTTTCTCCTATGGGACAACGAGCCTACTACCAGCCGGCTTATCAAAATCCAAGCTTCCCACAGTATTCCATCCTCCCACAACCACCAACATCACATCAGCAACAATATCAGCAACCAGCATTATCATCACAACGTGTTCAACAACCATACTCTCCTTATCAACCACCAACAAATCGTGCTATCACTTACCAACAACAGGAAGTTCCTCAACCTCACTACTCACAACATGTCAGTACTCCTTCAAATGTGTATGTGGCTCCACCAGCACCGGTCTTCTACTGCGATGATGAGGTTCCAATTCCCAAGATCAGACAAGGGGATAATCCTACTGATGTACTAGCACAAATGTCTGCCTACATAACTCAAACATTGAACAAAAGAGGTTATGACCATCTCCAACAAACAATCAGTTGAGAACTTCTTCTAACTCTCGTCAACAAGCAACAATTCAGGATGGTAGAGTTACCGTGCAACCACTTCAGGGGATACCAAGCTCATCCAATATTGTTGCACGCCCATTCAACACTGCTCCAAGAGGAAACAATGCTGGCAAAGTGAAAATGATCATTTGCTACAACTGCAAAGGGGAAGGACACATGGCTCGGGAGTGTAAGCAGCCAAAGAGGAAGAGGGATGGTACATGGTTTCAGGATAAGATTTACTTGGTTAATGCTCAAGCACAAGATAGAGAGCTCGATGAAGAGGAGTTAGCATTTCTAGAAGATCCAGGAGTTGCGGATACTGAAGGATTCACAACAGCTTCTACCAACAATGCAGCATATCAATGCGATGATCTTGATGCATACGATTCAGACTGTGATGACCTTAATACCGCCAAGGCATCTCTCATGGCAAATCTTCACTTTATGGGGCTGATACAATCTCTGAGGTACCAAATTGTTGGGACTTATATATCTTGAGTTGATATGACAAAAGAAGATGAAGGACTTAATAATAAATAAGTAGCTTTGATAGTAAGCTAGGGTTGTGATGTAACCCTAGTACCTCTATTATATAAAGAGGATTAGGCACACATGGTTATTCACTGATTCATATACAATGTAAACTAAAGGTGTGTGTGCGTTCTCCTGGTGTCAAGCCTATTAGGTACCAGGAGTAGTAGTAGCTTATTAGTATTTTATGAATAAGAAAGCCTTGTTCATAACTTTGATTGTGTTCTTTATGTTCCGTTGTGCTTATTACAATCATTGTTATATATCTAGATGAGTCTAGATCCTAAGACTCAACAAGTGGTATCAGAGCTTATTGGCTCTCGATCTGGTTGATCTACAAGGTTTTCATTTTATTTTTTGTTTTGAATAAATAAAGCTGCTGATCTAGGTTTTTCCCAACGAACCCTAGAAGATTCGGTGTTGTGTTACTGCTGTCATTGGTTGCTGCTGTTACTTGGTATTGCTGCATTCGTTTTGATGATTCTGCTAGCTTTGGTGAGTTGATCATTGATCAATGATGAACCCTAGTAGAATCTGCTCAAGAATTTCAAAAACTGCATGAATGCATTCATGGTGTATGGAGATTCGTGGGAAACAAGGATGAACGTCAATGAATCTGTGTTAATAGATGACTGTCATCAATATATTTAAACAGATTCGTGTTTAAACTATATCTTGGCTGTTGCAATGTTCTTACAGAAATTTGTTTAGGGTTTTAAAACCCTAGATTCGTTTTATGGAGGCATCATAAAATGAAAGACAGATTCGTTCTTAGGGTTTCAAGGATACTGATGGTCCCCAAAGAAGGACATCACATATTCTGTTCTTTGTGATTGCTGCTGGACAAAGACATGTGACTGGTTTCGCAGTAATAGAGATTGGACAAAAGGAGTGCTGATGTGGTCCAAGACAATCACGTGAGTCAGACTTGAAAGGCACAAGGTGATCTTGCCAGATCCTAATATTGATTTACTCTCATAAATAATTCCATTATTTTTGGTATGTGACGTGGGGAATACTTTATTCATGCGATTTGGTTTAAGAGTGGACGTGACATTCCTAATTTATAGGAACTGATCGTTTGACTCTTATTGCTACTTTATGGAAGTAGTTATTTCCTACGAGATTTAAGAGGCAAATATGGGAAGCAGCAAACGAATAAGTACAAATTGTTTCCTTCATTGTAATGTTGCTTTCTTGTTTGTACTTACTGCCACAAAGCTGCTCGATAGAATGATACTATCACGTGAAGAAAAGTTACTGTTTCTTGCTGCATTAACGATGCAAAAGGAGGATTGGTGTACTACGTATAAAGTGACAGCTATTGTATAGCATGAACTGGTACATATCCTTTACCTTTTATAGTACACTTGCTTCTTTTATGGACGTGAATATGCATTGGAACAGTTCTACGTGTGGCATGATTTTCGGTTGTATGGGTTCTTCACACGGTTCTACAGATATTATTGTGATCCTACTTTGTAGGATTTAAAAACTATATAAAACGTGTGAGGTATAAAAGGTATGGAATAGGTCGTGCTATTAGGCTGATGATGATATATATACACGAGATAAAGGTGCTGATATTCAGGGATATGAATTTATCTCTCATATTTTTGGCATGGATATACATGGCTGGCAAAGTCGTGTGGTACCAATTACCAAAACTTTTGAAGATTCTTATTTGTTTCCTGATTTTGTGGGATTAATTATGGAAGGGTAGAAGGTACCTGTTACCAAATATCGTCCATCTATTGTTTTTGTACACGTTGTTCTATCTTGGACAGTGACACCAGCTTCAGTGTCACGATAGGTATTGAGGGACAATATTGTTGATGTCCGCAACAGCTTCAGCAACAGTTTCGTAACAGATTGTTAAAAAAAAGAAAAAAAAGAAGGGTTTTTGGGATGCTACTGGTGGGAACTTATTTTAGCAGTAGTTCTTACTACTGGTCAGCTATTTCTTACTACTGGTCGGTTCCTCCTGGTCGATTTCTACTGGTCGGTTCCTCCTAGTCGGTTCCTCCTAGTCGTTTCCTCCTTGTCGTTCCTACTGGTGATCTTGAACAATGAAGAGGTATATGGTTTATTTCCAAAGTTCAGTTTATGCTATAATTCTTGATTGGAACAGTTACACGCTCTTTTACAAATATTTGGGGGGCATATGATACCATACAGTTCATGATATTATCATCACAAAATTAGCATGATCATAAGCATCAAGTGGTTTCTGGTTGATCCGTCAGAGCTCACTGAGACTATCGGCCATTGCATGTGATCGCCATGCATATATTGATTACAAGAATTATACAAAGACATTTTATTACATGTTATTGTAACAAGCATGTCTTTTTCACACTGAATGAGTGGATGATCTGTATTACTGAGTTTAAGATGAAAGAGATGGTTCGCTTATGGTTCCTACTGGTGAGTTACGGTTTCTTGACGAAGACAGTTGATTATTGCTTATTTGATGTTGGAGTTGATTTTCACAAACTTGTTATCTTCTTATATCTCAATTAGGTGAGCAATACACCTTGTCTTTGGACTAAATATATTGTTACAGCTTACAACTGGCTCATAGTTGTGAAGGTTACCAGTTCCCATGTACCAAAAACTGTTGGTGAGCAATACACCTTATCGTTGGATTAAATATATTGTTATAGCTAACAGCTGGCTTATAGTTGTGGGGGTTATCAGTCCCATGTAATAAAAACTGAGATGATATAAGACACAAGTTTGGGATATTTCACTTCTTCATAAAATTTGTTATACTTAATTTTCTTCATCAGTGATCACTCCAAGGAAGCCTACTGGATTCGACATGCATTTCTTAAGGGGAAGACGATCCGTTTTGAGTTGATGTGACAAAAAGGGGAAGAATGCATGGATCGAGGGGAAGCTTAGCCTTCATCTATATTTGCTTCAGGGGAAGCTTGTGCTTACTGGTTTTGTCAAATCAACTAGGGGAAGATTGTTGGGACTTATATATCTTGAGTTGATATGACAAAAGAAGATGAAGGACTTAATAATAAATAAGTAGCTTTGATAGTAAGCTAGGGTTGTGATGTAACCCTAGTACCTCTATTATATAAAGAGGATTAGGCACCCATGGTTATTCACTGATTCATATACAATGTAAACTAAAGGTGTGTGTGCGTTCTCCTGTTGTCAAGCCTATTAGGCACCAGGAGTAGTAGTAGCTTATTAGTATTTTATGAATAAGAAAGCCTTGTTCATAACTTTGATTGTGTTCTTTATGTTCCGCTGTGCTTATTACAATCATTGTTATATATCCCAGATGAGTCTAGATCCTAAGACTCAACACAAATACTGCCAATGATACTAGTATCGTACCTTATCAAGTTGAGCAAGTGTCTGAGTATCCGGAACAGCCTCTGGTGGTTAGTAATTCAAACGAGGAGACAAACAATGATAGCAATATCAATGCAAGTCCCCAGACTTTGAGTGAAACACAACCGGGAGCTATTACGTCTACAAATTCGTCTGCTCAACAAGATTTGGTTATGGTGTCGGCATCTATGCTTGGCCAAATGAATAATGCGTTCCTTGAAACCCTAGGTGTTAATCAGACATTATCTGACGAGCTTGCTTTGTATAAGGAAAATGTTAAAACCTTGGAATTAACTCCAGTGACCACTACCTTAACCAATCCTGAATTTGATATGTTTAGGAAAGTCCAAATGGATTACTTGCTAGAAATTGAAAGTTTAAGAGCAAACCTTTCAAAAGAACTTAAAGAAAAAGAGTCAGTCATTAATAATTTTCTAAAACTACAAACGGATTTCGAAATTCTCGAGTCTAAAAGGGTTGAAACGGAAATTAAGGCGTCTGAGAAAGTTAAAAAGACTGAAGTTTTACTTTTAAAACAATACTCTGCTTCACATCTAGTACACTTGTTTCATTCATCATTTAAGGAATTTACTCTATTGCGTCTAATAGACTTACCACCTAACCCGGGGTATGCAAAGCAAGCATTTAACCACAACCCTCGACTTTATGATGCAACCAAGTTAGTATTGGTCTTAGATCCGATTGGTAATTCGAATGAATCAGAGAATATGTCACTGCATAAAGAGAATCGGTCAAAAGTGATTCTCACATATCCTAAGTACGATTATGAACACCTTAATGCAGAGAATGCAAAAACGGATTTTAGAATTCGCTTTAATATACAAAGGGAATTTATCCATACACCAACTCACATGTCTACTAGAGAAAGCCTTAGTATATTTCCTACACTTGTCAATCCGAATGAACCTAAGGAAATCCCAAAGGGTCTTTCACCAGCAAGTACCGTATTGGTAAGCTTGAAAGAGATTAGGCGATACCTTACCGGATTTGACAAGGTCATTAAGGAATGTACGACTTCAATGGCTCAAACCGCTGGAGAATGGGCTTTCGAACACATGAAAACGGTGTTTGAGAAAGAGATCGTTCTGTTTGTAGACAATATTAAAGAAGGATTTTTAGATCTTGGGGATAATCTTAATTTCGAAATGGCTGAAGTTCAAAAAGTTTTCTATGAAATGGATGATGCTTATGAGCAACATTTAATTGAGAAAGAAAAAAATTTGTCTGAATATGACCATTTCTTGGAACATGTTGTGTCTCTCGATGTGATGCAAGTTGTTACTATTAAATGTGCTATTGAGATTACATCTGCTATGAATAACTGTGATGATGTTCATGATATCTCTGTGAATATTGTTGAACCTGTGAATAATGTAGATAATCATTCTTGTCACGAATCTAACGCTGAATTTTTAAAGCTTCAAGATTCTTATAACTCACTTTCAAAACATTTTGATGAGCTTCAACAACATTGTATATCTCTTGAAATTGAAAATCAATCTAAAAATGAAACTCTTTCAAAAACAAATGATTGTGAAAACTCCGTTGAGACTTGTGACAAGATGATTCGGGTGGTTCAGGCATTAGAGGAAGAAATTATGAGACTTAAGAGAGAATCATTTGCAGAGAAATTGGAACTAGAGGTTGTAGAGATTAAAAATCATGCCCTGGAAGATAGAATTACTTCTATGCTAGGAGAGTTCGAAAAAGTAAGGCAGGGTGTCTCACAAGTTTCTGGTTCAATAGAAGAACGCTTCGCTATTAATGCGGCAGAGCAAAAGTCACTTGTTGACCAACTGAACAAGAAATGTGAGGAAATCTCTGACCTAAATATTCAGCTCATAGATAAAAACATGGTTATGGCTAAATTAAAGGAGACACTTCAACTCAAAGGACAAGAAGTTGTTGATAATCCAGCTACAATCTCTGCCCCGCCCTCTAGTGCTCCAAAAACAAAAGAAGTGGTGCTTTTTAGGAACCAGGCCCTTATGAATTCAACGGTTTACATGGATTATATGAAAAAGGCAATTAGGCATGTGCTTCTTACTAGGGACATTTTAGATGATTTATATGAATCTCATCTCACAAACAACGAGTACAACGCTGCTCATTTATATATTGAGCGCGTTCAATGTTGCCTATCATATCTAAATTTCATAGGTCCACCTAGTTCCGCATCACTGAAACAACAAACCCCCACCATTGCCATGACTCGATTCAATAAGAATCCATGATCTAAGCCTATATTAAACACACCTATCAAGGCTAAATCAAAATCTGTCACTAATGTTCCCTTGGCTTCTACAGGAGTAATTATGTCTACTAAGGCTAAAGGATCTCAAGACAAGAAAGATAGGATCAAGCCTTCCACTAATAGGACTGCGAAGAAGAAAGTAGAAGTTCACCCTAGGAATGTTATTTCAGTTTTAAATAAAAAGAATCATGTACCTAAGACAAAAGGCTCTGCCTCTATGCAGACGTCTAAGCAAAATGTGAACTCTAATTTGAGGTGTTGGAATTATAATGAATGCATGTTTTCTCAGCGTCATGATTTATGCCTTATTGATCACGTGAATGAAATGTATGCCATTAGGAACAATCTTGAATGGATTCCAACGGGGAAGAAATTCACCCAAGTTGGTTGGCAATGGAAACCCACTGGTAGGACCTTTACAGCAAATAGAACTAAGTGCCCTTTAACTTGGATCACATCCACTGAAGTTAGGTCTCAACGTCCTTTAAATAGGAACTCCAGCACTAAGAAATGGAAAAAGCGCCCTTTAACTAGGTCTGCATCCACTATTGTGCCTACCAGTGAAGAAGTACCTCAGGTTATTAGACAACTAGAATCTAAGCCATCATCTAGGAAACAAATTTGGAAGCCTAAGACCTCTTCTGATAGCAAATCTAAGATAAATATATCTGTACCTGCTAACACAGAGGAACATTTAGATTCCGATACATTGTCTTCGTCTGGTGATATTTTCAGGTGGTCCAAATCATCCTCTGGTACTTGGACTCTGGATGCTCAAAGCATATGACCGAAGACCGCTCGATGCTCAGAAATTTTGTCGCCAAGTTTCTAGGAATGGTTAAATTCGGCAACGACCATATTGCAAAAATCATGGGTTATGGTGAATATAAAATTGGGAATGTTACGATTTCAAGAGTATATTATGTGGAGGGACTTGGTCACAATTTATTTTCAGTGGGACAATTTTGCGATTCAAACTTTGAGGTTGCTTTTCGACAACATACTTGCTTCATTCGTGATCTTGCAGGAAATGATCTATTAAAAGGTTCTCGAGGGGATAATCTCTACACATTGTCCATTTAAAACATGATGGTCGCCTCTCTTGTATGCTTTCTCTCCAAAGCATCTAAGACCAATTCATGGTTGTGGCATCGCCGGTTATCTCATCTTAACTTTATGCTATTAACCATTTGGCTAAAAACGAGCTTGTTCGTGGTCTTCTGAAACTTAAGTTCGACAAGGATCATTTATGTTCCGCGTGTTCTTTGAGGAAAAGCACCAAGAAATCATACAAACCTAAAGTTGAAGACACCAACCAAGAACCACTGCATCTTTTGCACATGGATCTTTGCGGGCCAATGCGTACGACTAGTGTGAGTGGTAGAAAATACATCCTCGTCATGGTGGATGATTTCTCAAGGTTTACATGGGTAAAGTTTTTAGCAACCAAGGATCAAGCACCAAATTATATTATTACTTTCTTAAAGATGATCCAAGTACGTCTTAATGCTACTGTTCGCCGCATTCGTACTGATAATGGAACTGAGTTCGTTAATCAGACTCTACGAGACTATTATGAAGAGGTCGGTATTTCACATGAAACTTTTGTTGCTCGCACTCCACAAAAAACGGTGTCGTAGAAAGACGTAACCGTACACTAATGGAAGCTGCTAGAACTATGTTGATTTATGTGAATGCTCCTTTATTTTTATGGGCTGAAGCAGTGGCAACAGCATGTTATACCCAAAACCGCTCCATCATTCGTAAGCGCCATGGAAAAACTCCATATGAGCTACTTCATGGACATAAACCTGATATTTCTTTTCTTCATGTGTTTGGTGCACTATGTTATCTAAATACTAATAGTGAGAATTTGGGCAAACTTCAACCGAAGGCTGATATTGGAATTTTCATTGGTTACTCACCCGCAAAGAAAGCTTACCGAATTTATAACCGTCGTCTTGGCAAGATAGTAGAAACTTTGGATGCCGATTTTGATGAGCTGATAATAACTAGAATTTTAGTTAGAAAAATTGTTCGGTGAAATCGGTCTAATCGAATTGATTATTGGTTATTAGTGCGACTCAGCTGTCTTTTGGTGGAAACAAATAATAGATTTGTCGTTGTAGTAAAGTAAATGTTCAAGACGTTAACGTAAATGACGTGAAAATAAATCTAAAACTAATTAAAAAGTAATTGTGCAAAATTTAAATCTTTAAAAATAATTAATTAAATGACAAAAATTAAAGCTTGACGAAAAATCAATTTGACAATGTAATAAAAATGTAAACTTGAAATTTAAAATAAAGAAAAACGATTAAAATAACACTAAAGTAAAATGGCGGAAAAATAAGCTTTAAAAATTAAACTAAAAATTACTAGAAAAACACTTGGTAAAAACAGAGATTTCGGGAAGCGTGAAAAAGTTGAAAACTTAAAACAACGTAAACTTAAAAATAAAATTAAAATGATATATTAAAAACAAACCTGTCGGAATACACCTAATCGGAATCCTGGTCGGAATCCGATCAGAATGCACTCTTACCTCTCCAATCGGAATGTGATCGGAATCCCAGATCGGAATACTTGAAAACCAAAGCTGTCGGAATAACCAAACAAACACCCCTAATCAGAATGTTGATCGGAATCCCAGATCGGAATCAGGATCGGAATCCTGGTCACAAACTCCTAACCGGAGTACCAAACAAAACCCCTTGTCGGAATGTGAGAAGCCAACACCTATCGAAATGTCAAATCGGAATCCCCAATCGGAATGTAAAACCCTTTTCCGATTTGGGGTGATCGGAATGTGGGAAACCCTTTTCCGATTTGGTAGTAATCAAAATACAGTAGTAAATCGTAATAAGCAAAAGCAAAAATAAGCTATGAACCAAATAAGCACTAGACTAAAAGCTTAATATAAACACGTATAAGAAAAAGCTAATAAGCTAAAATTTAAAGACTTTTGAAAACACTTAAATGAAAAAGATATACGAAAACAACTTTTATATAAAAATAACTCTTATAAAAACTTAAGTAACTTAAAGATAAACACAAATAAGCTATAAAGTCAATAATCTAAAACAATCAAAAGCATAAAAATATAACATTTAATCAAATAAGCATAAACATAAGCACATAAACATAAAGATTAAGCAAAAACAAGAAAGGTAGAATGAGAGATTAAAAATAAGAACTTGATTAAAAGAAAAGATTCAACAAAATTGAACTTACTTGAAATTAAATGCAAGAAATTAAGGTGCAAGACAAGAAAATTAAATGACAATTAAGTAAAGTACAAGTAATTAAAGGTGGAAGAACTATGTGTCAAATAGCCAACACCTCCTAATGTGAGATTAGGAGGGTATTTATAGTGATTAGGGAGGTAAACATGTTGTTGGAAGCTTCCTTCTTTCTTTCTTTCTTTTCGTCTTCTAAATTCTTCGACTTTATCGACTTTGTCTCGGGATTAATTAAACTCGTCTTATAATATCTTCACTTATTTAGACTTGAGTTCTTCGGCTTTATTAAACTTCCGTCTTTATACTTTTCTTCGATAAATCTTTAGAATAGGCCTTGGACTTCCGTTCTTTTTGCACTCTTGATCTTTCGACTTCGTCTTTTGTCTTTTTCTTCGATAAAATCCCGTGAAAGCCCGTGTTTTCTTCCTTTTTCACATTTTGATCCTAAATCACAACAAAAACATAAACCACACATAATTCCGACATTTACGACATAAAATACACGTTTTGGCTTGGTTATTATTATAATTAAGTGGTAAAAGGATAAGTGTTTTCACACTTATTAAATCCCCTGCAATTGACCATTGCAATGTCCTCATGCAATGCATTAATTACAAAGCAAACTTTATGTGGAAACCTTGGTTTCCGGATCTTTGAAGCTACTAGGATATGCATCTCGTTCATATAATAAATATATGCGGAATTGAACGAAACACATAAACAAGGTGTTGTGGACAAGATGAATTTCTCCCAAACGTTACTTGTATTATTAAACACAAATAACATCTAGACGTGTATACATTGAATCTCACGTCTAGACACACGAATTGCTTGTAGGTTACATTGTTAATGAAGTTATATATAAAACCTACGTAGGGTATGTGTTTATATGCTACACATAAACCCTTGTTACAAGGAAACTAAATAAGATATTTAGTAAATAAGATATTTAGTAAATAAGATATTCACTAAATAATATATTCACTAAATAATATATTCACTAAATCTTTTATCTTCTTGCAATATATCTTCTACAAGTTTGTCCACCGGCTTGTAGAATCTTCACTTGTCAGATTTAGTCCTTGTCTTTTAGTTTTGACACATCAACTCATAATACTTTATATTTTCGACCCAACAATCTTCCCCTAGTTGATGATGTCAAAACCCTTTGTACATGATCTCCAAGAAGCTTCCCCTTAAGTATAGCACATATTCTTGTTGATCCCAAACTTAGATTGATTAGCTTTGTGTATACGAGATTAGATCAAGTAATACACGTAGAGAAACCTTTGTATATGCTTTATGAATCTAAGTGTTATGCGGAATCTAACACTTAAACAAGAACACACAAGATGTAAACAAACTTTCACTTTGATTATTAATATCGAACTTGCTTACAATGAAAGATGTTTACGAATGAAAACTTATCTCAAACATTAACCTAAAGGTCTTCTTTTATAGACATAAGAAGCCTTGTACAATAATCTACGTATCAGCTATTCTAGGTAAAGATAAATATAGAAAATACATTGTCGTTTCTATCCTTACTAGAAGTATTCTAGAATATAATAAACGTGTAGAATATATCTTCCATCAGTGCTTGTCTTCAATGTGTCAACGCTTGACTTTAACCTGTCAACGCTTGAGCTGTCAGCGCTTGTTTTGTTCTTGTCAACGCTTGTTTTGTTCTTGTCAGCGTTCAAGTGATCTGGCCTTAATTTATTCCCAACAATCCTCCTCTAAACTTGATATCCACTCTTATGATCAAGTTTCTGAATAAGCATTAAGGACTAGGAGGAATCTTACAAACCTTCTCATATTGGTAATGAATAAATCTGATCAAATCTTTTGCCACGTCACTTGAATAATCTATTTCTAGCTGAGTGTCCTTCATCTTCTCCAAAATAGCCTTGGATATGAAATACTGAGCATCCACAAGTAGATACTCAGCAAACTTTGTAGAACTCAAATCGTATACACCAGCAGCTGAATATAACCTCCATTGAAGACCACTGAGGTCATCTTCAAGATCCTTCCATATTGCAGGTTCCTCATCTTTTGGTCCACACATTCTTTTGAATGTGGTCCAAAGTTTTATTCCATTGGCTGAAGTTGGTGCTTCAGCCTCATACTTGGTCTCCAGCAACCTCCAAAGGTCCACCAAGTCTTCTCTATCACAACTTGCAAACAAAGATATGAGAGTGGTAAAAGTGTGTACCTCCTTGCCAAATCTGCCAATCTTCCAGAACCCACATTCATCTTCTTCATAGGTCACAATTGGGTTCCTGGAATCTAATGGTAACACTTGCACCATATCTGAAGCTTCTAATGGGGAGAGCTTGAGGCTCTTTCTTATAACTGCTTCACTTGGATATAGTGGATCCATATCTTTTGGAAACTCAAATGAAATTCCCTTCTTCACTGGCCTGGGAACAATCATAGCTTTCTTGAGTTCCATTTCTTCTGCAAGTTCCTCCTTTCTTTCATCTGAAAGAAGTCTGAGAGTGTTTGATTCTTGCACTCTCACCCAAATGGGATAAGCCCTGTTTTCCAACTCATCAAATGTCAAAGCCTTCAACTTCTGATATGTCCATCCAACTCCATGACATATGAGCAACATAAAGTAGAGCTCCCTTCTATCCCTTTTCAACTCTGAGAGAATATTGCTTGCCTTGTGTTTCAAAATTACCTGGCAATCCTTCTGAACTCTAAGAAGAAGCTCCAAACCCCATATTTGATCTGAAATGGTCAAGTCTGGATTATCCATGCATCTTTCTTCCCAAGCATTGTACATTTGAACCACCTCTGGCATGTCAAAGTCAACCTGCAATTTCAACTCTCTCAGCTTCTCTTTGGCCAACTCATCCCCATACTGAATCCTTTCAGGTTCTATAATCATCACACTTGAGTCTGAGCTAGCTCCATCACTTCCTTCTTCAGAAGTCACAACAAATGGTGACTTTTCCTTTTCATCTTGTTCCATGATTTGTGCAGCTAATCTTCTATCAAACTCAACTTGAGCTGCATCTTTTGGAACACTCTCTTCTACCAAAATACCCTTACCCTTATCTGATGGTACAATGGTTGGTAAGGTAGATGGTAATACCTGAGTAGAAACCTCCTTGATGATAGATGATGACTGGGATACATCACCTTCATGTACAGGTCTGTCAACGCCCAAATTTGTTCTATCAGCGCCCAAAATATTTCTGTCAGCGTCCAAATTTTCCTTGTCAACGCCCAAATATCTTCCCTCAGCGCCTTGTCAACGCTCTGATACCAATTGTGGAAACCTTGGTTTCCGGATCTTTGAAGCTACTAGGATATGCATCTCGTTCATATAATAAATATATGCGGAATTGAACGAAACACATAAACAAGTTGTTGTGGACAAGATGAATTTCTCCCAAACGTTACTTGTATTATTAAACACAAATAACATCTAGACGTGTATACATTGAATCCCACGTCTAGACACACGAATTACTTGTAGGTTACATTGTTAATGAAGTTATATATAAAACCTACGTAGGGTATGTGTTTATATACTACACATAAACCCTTGTTACAAGGAAACTAAATAAGATATTTAGTAAATAAGATATTTAGTAAATAAGATATTCACTAAATAATATATTCACTAAATAATATATTCACTAAATCTTTTATCTTCTTGCAATATATCTTCTACAAGTTTGTCCACCGGCTTGTAGAATCTTCACTTGTCAGATTTAGTCCTTGTCTTTTAGTTTTGACACATCAACTCATAATACTTTATATTTTCGACCCAACAATCTTCCCCTAGTTGATGATGTCAAAACCCTTTGTACATGATCTCCAAGAAGCTTCCCCTTAAGTATAGCACATATTCTTCCCCTTTTTGACACATCAATAGGGAATATGTGAAAGTATGCAATCTTGAAAATTCTCCAAAAGTAGCTCTATGTAATGATCTTGAAGAAAAATAAGTACAATAATTTTGATGTAGAAGCAGAATAACCTAAACTTTGTATTTCTTTCACCCAATTGCTCACTAGTTGATAAACTCTTCCCCTAGTTGTCGAAACGACTAGAGAAAAATGCAACTCTTTCACTGCAAAAGGGGCCCCAGTTTATTGGTAAGAACGGAAACTGAAACCAACAAAAACCGCACAACTATAAGCCAGTTGTTAGCTATAACAATATATTTAGATCCAATGATAAAGGTGTATTGCTCACCCATCAGTTTTTATTACATGGGTACTGGTAACCTTCACGACTATGAGCCAATCGTATGCTATAACAATATATTTAGTCCAATGACAAGGTGTATTGCTCACCACAGTTTTTGTTACATGGGAACTGGTAACCTTCACGACTATGAGCCAGTCGTACGCTGTAACAATATATTTAGTACAGAGACAAGGTGTATTGCTCACCTAAATAAGAACAACAAATTTGTGAAAACTAACTTCAACATCAAACTTACCATAAGAACTCTTCCCCTTAATCATATACGACTTTATAAAAAATATCCGAGCCATAAATATCAATTTGATATTCTGTATAGAAACGGAGATCCCATGTACCTTCGTGTGTAAATACCTCGTTTTGTGTGCAAAAACGTAACCAAAATACCAAACAGCAGCGAATCCTTTGTCGTCCAATATCGTTCACTGTCCAAGATCTTATCAGTGTGTGTTGTCCAATATCGGACAACACTTGTCAGCGTTTGAAAAACCATATCTCGGACAACACATGAATTTCTGTCAGCGCCTACATATAACTTGTCAGCGCCATCTTTAAACCTGTCAGCGCCTGGCCATCAGCGTCTCATCCATGCCTTGTCAGCATCAACGACATCCACTGACACTAACATCTATCAGCGTCAAAATAACACACATCAGCGCCTAATCGATCTAGGGTTTTATAACCCCTAAATCATGATTTTATGTAAAGATCATATTCTGCAGCGAACTTCGACATCAAATATCTTCTTCATGAGAACTCAGATCGAAGATCCCTTCGGTGAAATCTTAGACACAAGTGTTAAGAACCTACAGCAAAAATTTCACGATGATCCAACGGTTAACGAAGGAGAAATCGCGTTTTTACCATTACTGTTCACAGAAAACAACATATGATCACTGCTGATTTCGACGATTAATAACGTTTTCTTGGGGATAGATCTCGACAATCCCTCCGGTGGATATCTAGATATATGTGTGTAGAACACACACAAAAAATTTCGTTGCGATCCAACGGTTCAATAAAAAGTTATGCCCTTCGTACTACTGCTGCGCACACAAACTGCATAAAAACCCTATACGGGATTTTCTTCTTTTTCACTAAGAACGAACACCTCGTTGATCCTAGCATCGAGAGCCACCCGCTCTAATACCAATTGTGGAAACCTTGGTTTCCGGATCTTTGAAGCTACTAGGATATGCATCTCGTTCATATAATAAATATATGCGGAATTGAACGAAACACATAAACAAGGTGTTGTGGACAAGATGAATTTCTCCCAAACGTTACTTGTATTATTAAACACAAATAACATCTAGACGTGTATACATTGAATCCCACGTCTAGACACACGAATTGCTTGTAGGTTACATTGTTAATGAAGTTATATATAAAACCTACGTAGGGTATGTGTTTATATACTACACATAAACCCTTGTTACAAGGAAACTAAATAAGATATTTAGTAAATAAGATATTTAGTAAATAAGATATTCACTAAATAATATATTGACTAAATAATATATTCACTGAATCTTTTATCTTCTTGCAATATATCTTCTACAATTTTGTCCACCGGCTTGTAGAATCTTCACTTGTCAGATTTAGTCCTTGTCTTTTAGTTTTGACACATCAACTCATAATACTTTATATTTTCGACCCAACACTTTACATTTTCCATCACAATCAATCCACATTGGCCTTTATTAAAGAGACAAAATATTTAAAGGAAGAAAACAAGTAAAAAGATCAAAAACTTACCTTGGGGTTTTGGAATGTCATGAATGATTATCATCCTCAAGTTTTACATTCCCCATACCAAGCTTAAAAACGAGATCATTGTTATTATAAGTTAGCAAACTAACACAAACTCATGTAGGCCAATTATTCACTTAGACTCCCTTATTCCTAGGTGTATCTTTTATATTTTATTGTTGTCTTGAATGATCACGAGGATTCATTTTTGACTTATTTCGATAGGTTATTAGGCTGAAAATAAAGTAGGACGATTTAATCAATAGTTAGCTAAAGGACAAAATCTTTTAAAACTGCTTCTCGGGACCTCATAAAGTTCATATCTTGGCATAACTCGCTTCACGATTTGAGACCTTTCTCGGACCGATATTTGGCATTGACTTCATACTTCAAATCTTGAGAGACGTTCATGAAATAATGGTCTTCTCTTCATAATAGGAATTTCTTCACTTGAAATTTTGAGAGATTCTTCATACTTGGACCAGGACTTCTTCATTTTTCTCCAATCTTTATTTGGGATTTTGATATACAACGATCCGCCTCCTTTTAGGACTTGGATCTATTTATCCTCATACCTGTTGGGGTTTAGTTCGTTCCAACAGGGTGAAGATAATCAATAGCCTAACTACGTACCAATGAATGGTTACCGGATATCTCTTGAAGTCGTGTAATCACTTTCCAAAGAAGATTATTCGACCCTATGTCTGGGTTAACACGAATACCTCCTTGGGATAAAACCAAGAGTTAGTTCTTGTTTTAGGTACAAATCAAGAACTCTGTCCGTGTAAGTGTTTCTTGTTTCTGTATATTTCATCATGAAAATATGATCACTATTTATAGTGATCTTAGTCCTAGAAGGATGTAACTCATAGTCAATGGTAATTAAGAGCATTAATCGGCCAATTAAGCTCATAATTACCTACATGACACCATAGTGGTTACATGACCATAAAACTGGTCATCAAGTCAATATTCAACCCACATTGATTGGTCAAAGAGGTTTACAAAGACTTTGTGCATCACCAGGAGTAACATCCTAACCAGGAGCAACTTCCTGACCAGGAGCAACTTGCTCACCAGGAGCAACTTCCTAACCAGGAGCAGCATCCTACTGATGAACTTTCAACCACTATATTGAGTCCAGGGAGGTCAGGGACTTAATGGGTGTACACTCCGTACCTCCAAACCCATTTACAAGTGTGACTCGATTCCACAATTGCACTAAATTTCCAACAATCCTCCCCAATTTAGTACAATTCCTTTTGCATGAAAATTAACTTTAACAAAACCAGTGCATAAATGAAAATGTCCTGAGGATTGAATTTCCATATTAGTACATCACTTCAAATATTCGAGAATTAGGGTGTTCTAAGAATTGAACCCTTCAACTACTTTGAATACCTGAAGATAAAATACACACAAGTTTTCAAACACTTAAAACGCTCCTGACACCATACAAGCTATGTGTCCATATCCAATTCATAAATGTTGTAAGAGCCAAAGTCCATGCTCCTTGAGGCGGCGAAACCTCAACATTTACATAGGTGGTTCCTCTTTAGTTCATGCTCCTACTTAAGCACTTTTTCAAAGAAATTAACCATTAAGAAGTTTATAACTTCATCCTCCTTTTAGCAGATACAAGCACATCCTTGGGATGATATACATGTGCTTCAGTCCCCTGAATGTTCAGCTTTCCACATTGAACTCAGCTCCCAAGTTTCCTCAGGAGGGAGTTGGGTGTCCTAGCATTCAGTGACTAGTTTGGACTTTAAACCCATCCCTTTAGCAGACTTTATAACCAAGTCTCTAGCCAATCCCTTCGTTAAGTGATTAGCTAAGTTTTGTTGAGACCTCACAAACTCTATTGATATCACCCCATTCATGATTAGCTCATGAATCATGCTATGTCTAACACCTAAGTGTCTAGACTTACCATTGTACATTTGGCTATAAGCCTTAGCCAATGTAGCTGCACTATCATAACGGATAGATATAGGTGCCATAGGTTTAACCCACAATGGAATCTCAAGAAGCAAGTTTCTCAACCATTCAGCCTCTTTACCAGCAGCTGCTAGAGCCACAAATTCAGATTTCATTGTTGAACCAGTAATGCAAGTTTGCTTCTTGGATGCCCAAGAAATTGCACCACCACCAAGAAGGAATACCCAGCCACTTGTGGATGAATTATCCTTAGTATTGCTGATCCAACTTGCATCAGTGTAACCTTCCAACACTGAAGGATATCCAGTATATGACAAACAATAATCCATTGTTCCTTTCAAATACTTTAGTACCCTTTGAATTGCTTGCCAATGCTGAGTACTGATAGGTGTGTAAACACCCATCTTTTCTACCACTTAACTACAATAATAACCGGACCAAAACGTGTATTTTATGTCTTTTATGTCGGAATTATGCGTGGTTTGTGTTTTTGTTGTGATTTAGGATGAAAAGGTGAAAAATGGATAAAACACGGACATTCACGGGCATTTATGGACTTTTATTGAAGAAAAGGATAAAAGACGAAGTCAAGAAGTCAAGAGTGCAAAAAGAACGGAAGTCCACGACCAATTCTGAAGATTTATCGAAGAAAAAGTCAAAAGACGGAAGTTTATCAAAAGCCGAAGAATTCAAGTCTATTTTATTGAAGAATTTAAAGACGAGTTCAAAGAAATCCCGAAGCCAAAAGTCCCTTAAGTCTACATTTAATGAAGATTTAAAGAAGGAGGGACCTAATCTTGCAATTAAAAAGAAGATTAAAGAAGGAGGGACTAAGTATGCAATTAAGGAAGCTTCCTAAGCAAGCTTTAGTCTTCCCTATAAATAGACTAGATTAGTTATCATTTCACTCTTGTTGGCTAAGTGTGACAATTAGCTCTTCCACCATTTAAATACTTGTCATTTACATTAATTGTCAATTTAATTACCTTGTCTTGCACCTTAAATTCATTTAATTTCAAGTAAGTTTCCTTTTAGTTATTGTTAATCTTTACTTTATCTTGTCAATCTCTTATCTACCTTTCTTATTCTTTGATTTGTGGTGTTTATGTTCATGTTCATGCTTTTATTTTGATCCAAAGTGTTTTTGGTTATTATGGTTAAAGTTGTTTAATTTCATGTTTTTGATTGTTTGTTTATGCTTATTTGTTTGATCGTTACTGTTTTTATTGATCCGTGTATTTGATTTAGCTTACTTTTTGTTTATCACTGCTGGTACTCATCTTCCTTGTTCTTCGGAAGAGTTTTGCTTGTTTCTGTGTTTCCAGAAAAAGTTCCGAATCAAGGGAAGGATAGAGGTTTCATTCGGAAGTCAATACTTCCGAACCAAGGCTTCATTCGGAAGACAATACTTCCGAACCAAGGTTGTCTATTCGGAACTCAAAAAGTTCCGGATCAAGGAAACTCATTCGGAACTTCAAAAGTTCCGAATAAAGGAGCCTCATTCGGAACTTCAAAAGTTCCGAATCAAACTTGTTCATTCGGAAGTAAAAACTTCTGAACCAGGATTCTTCATTCGGAACCTTCCGAATCATTAACTTCTGAACCAATCCCAACAGTTCCGAACCAAGAGCCTTCATTCGGAACTTCAAAAGTTCCGAATAAAGGTGCTTCATCCGGAAACTTCCGAATCAAGGGGTGACCAAAACTTCCGAATCAAGGGTGATTTTACAAGATTCCGAATCAGCAAGTTCCGAATGAAAGATTGTTTTGGATAAGTGACATATTCAGGCAAGTTTGTTCCAGATCAAGGACTTTGGTAATATTCCAAGTGAAGAAGAATCATTTCAACCAAAGGTGACATTTAGGTCGAGTGATTATTCCTAACGAAGGTTTATTCCGAATGAGCTGTATTCAGGTCCTTATTAGCTTTTATCTTTAATTTTTATCTTCAAACTTTATTTTACTTGCCTTTTATTTAATTGCACTTTTAGATTATTTGCCTTAGTTTTAGTCGCACTTTAAGTTTGCCTTAGATAGATTTGAGTTTACGTCATTTTACTTTAGTGCCTTTTAATTTTAGTCACGTTTTTAAATACTCGCACTTTATTTTAATTAGACTTAGATTTACTTTAAGAGCACTTTTACTTTTAAGTCTTTGCATTTAAATTTAAAAACAACCAAAAATATTCTTTTTCACCAAAGATCAACATAGTCACGCATAGAAGCTTAGATCAATTCGTTAAGATACCGAGAACAAATAATTGAACCTAGTAAAACCTAGTTATCAAATGGCGCCGCTGCCGGCTCTTTACGTTAAGATCAACAGTTTTCTGTGCTAGACACGTTGCTTTTTGGGATCCGTTCACTTGTGAACGTTAATTTTCTTGCCTAAAAAATTCAAAAATCATAAAAATTAAAAATTGCTAAAAAACCATAAAAATTAAAAAATTTCAAAAATCCAAAAAGATTTTCTTTTTATTGTGTATATATATTGTCTTTGCGTTTGGTTTCTTTTTCTTTTGCATTTTCAGGTGTATGCGTACTAGATCTTCTAACTACCAAGAGCCCGAGCCTCAAGAAGATTTAGATATGGCAGGTGTTAACAACAATAATCAACTACCGCACCTCAACAATAATAACAATAACAACAATGCTCCTCCACAGCCCGATCTTCGGACCATGGAGGAACTTTGTCAACCAACAATGTTTGGACGAGGAGGACCGATTGCGCCGATGCAAATCAACGCTCCTGAGTTTTCGTTGAAGCACCACATGATTCAGCAAGTACAAACAAACCCATTTAGAGGATTGCCTGATGATGATGCCAACAAACACCTCGACAAGTTCATTACAATTACCCAAAGCATGAAGTTGCCTGGGGCCACAATGGATGTACTCCGCCTACAACTCTTCCCACATACTCTATCGCATCATGCCGAGAAATGGTTTGATCGTCTCCCGAAGAATTCTATTCACACTTGGGATGATATGACTCAACGCTTTCTTTCGCGCTACTTTCCACCATCCATGGTCACAAGCCTTCGCAATCAGATCAGCGGTTTCATGCAAGATCCCGATGAATCTCTTTTTGATGCATGGGAGAGATATAATGTCTTGATCGACCGTTGTCCAAACCACAACATGCTTCCGGTCACCTTGATCGATACTTTCTACAACGGATTGACTTTTCGAGATCGTGATACGATTAATGCAGCCGCCGGTGGCACATTCATGAAAAGGAGACCCGAGGAGTGTAGAGAGCTAATAGAGAACATGACTACTCATCATAAGAACTGGGATTCTTCTGCTTCTTCTAGAAACAACACAAGAGTCAATGTTTCCTCTACCTCAGCAAACCCTGAGATGACCGAACTCACCCGCATGATGGCTGAAATGAGCAAAAGTATTACGCTTCTCGCTTCAAACCAACAACAACAAGTTAAAGCGGTCGCTAATCCTTGTGAAACATGTGGCGGTCCTCACTCATACACCGATTGTCCTTCGACACAAGGAAATCCGGAAAATGTGTATGCAGCTTACGGTAATTATTCACCGGAAAATTACCAAGCTAGACAACAAGGGGATAGAAATCTGCTGAGCTACCGTTCAAACAATTACCTTTCACCCGGTTTTTCTCCTCAAAACCAAAACCCCGCCAACAACTACAATAGAAGCAACCAAATCCCACCTCGTGCTTCTAATACTGATTCGGAACTTCTAAATTTTTGCCTTGATTCGGAAGTTTTAGGTCATCCTTGGGTCGGAAGTTTCCGAATGAAGCCCCTTGATTCGGAAGTTTCAGACTTCCGAATGAACACCTCTTGAATCGGAACTTGCCCCTTGATCCGGAAGTTTATTCGGAACTTTTAAGTTCCGAATGAACAGCTCTTGGTTCGGAACTTTGGAAACTTCCGAATGAACGATCACTGATCCGGAACTTTCGGAGTTCCGAATGAACAGTGCTTGATCCGGAACTTTTGAGTTCCGAATGAAGCTTTTCTGGTTCAGAACTTTTGAGTTCCGAATGAATGACTATTTGTTCGGAAGTTAACCTTCGTCCGGAACTTTGAATGTTCCGGATGAACAAGTTTGGCACGGAACTTTTGTTGATCCCAAATCTTCCGGATGAAACCTTGACCCGGAACTTTGGAGTTCCGGATGAAGCCTTCCCTCCTTTTTGGTTCAGAAGTTTACCTGGGAAGATCAGAAACACAACAAACCTTCCCGAAGAACAAGGGAATCACAAAAACAGCAGATCTAAACAAAGATTAATCAAAATAAACACAAACGATCTAATAAAAATATCAACGCATCAACAGTAAAATATCAAGCGCTTCTTGGGAGGCAACCCATGTATCTATCTTTCCGCTTTCTTTACCATAAGTGTAGGGGGGACCCCTTTGGATTGCTATTTCCTCTCCTCACTTCTTAATCAGGGATTCGAGCTTCAATGATCCACTCTTGATGATTCTTGACGACCCGTGATTCCGTGTTCTACTTCTTCCCGGTTCTATCCTAAACTCTTTTCGATTCACTATTTTATATTTCCTCAATATTAAAATAGGAATCTCTTTAGTTGTCTTTTCCTTAGCAAGATTTAAACAACGTGCACAAATGTCCTAAGTGTAGGGGAGCTTACTCCCACATGCTTAAACATTGAGGACAATGTTTATCTTAAGTGTAGGGGGGACTTCTATCGAAGTTAAGTGGTCTTTTCCTTGTTTGTGTCCTCATTTTAACCGGAAAATCAATTTTTCGACATTTTTCAAAATTTTTGATCTATTTTGGCCTATTAGTTGTTATCTTTGTATAGTTGATTTCTTTCTTTGCTAGAATAAATGTTTAATAAGTGGTTTAAATTTTCAAACGTTGTGAATCTTTTGACTCAATCCGAGTTTACTCTAGCTAGTATCCTTAACGTGTTTAAGTCAAGTTTTGCTAGGCTTTTATATAGGGAGCTATAAAACGCGAAAGTCTTAACTTTCACGAGTTAAGAACAAGAACTTTTCGCAAGTTCCTATAATTGATCCTAGAGAGTCGTTTATCAAGGGAACTTTAAGATGCGATTTCTAAACTTGAAAGAGTCTAAGAATTTGCAAGATCCTATAGGCGACTCGAAAACCCAAAACTTTGATTTAATAGGCTAAGTATCCACGAATCTCATTACTTGAGATTTTAAACTGTGGAGAACGAGAGATGATAGAGCCAATTATAAGTTCGGTATTCTTTCGTGAATTTATGTGAGTTAATTATAAGCCTATTCTCCCATCGCTTGCTAATAATTTATTTGCTAATAAATAAGGTTGTACGATTTGAAAAGTTACTTAGCTTCTAGCCCCAGATCGTTTAAAAGTTGCTCGGTAATGACGAGAGTTCATAGCCAAGGCATAACTTATGAAGCGGGGCGCGAAGATTGGCGAGTCCGAAAAGGCCCTAACAAGGCATGAGGGCTATGTTTTTTTTGCTAAAGATCCAAAAGTGATGTGAAGAATCATTTATCGAAAATCAATATGAAGGATCGAGACACACGACGAAAAGCAAAAACTCCCCAAAAGTCATGGAGAAGTGTATCCGAAAAGACCCTAACAAGGTATGAGGATAAATAGATCCAAGTCAATAAAGGAGGCGGATCGTTGTATATCAAAATCCAAAATAAAGATTGGAGAAAAATGAAGAAGTCGTGGTCCATATATGAAGAATCTCTCAAAATTCCAAAGTGAAGAAATTCCAATTATGAAGAGAAGACCATTATTTCATGAACGTCTCTCAAGATTTGAAGTATGAAGTCGCTGCCAAATATCGGCCCGAGAAAGGTCTCAAATCGCGAACCAAGTTATGCCAAGATATGAACTTTCTGATATCCCGAGAAGCAGTTTTAAAAGATTTGGTCCTTTAGCTAACTATTGATTAAATCGTGCACTTTATTTTCAGACTAAATAATTATCGAAATAAGTCAAACAATGCATCTTCGTGATCATTCAAGACAAATAATAAAATATAAGAGATACCCATAGGAATAAGGGAGTCTAAGTGAATAGTTGGCCCACATAAGTTCGTGATAGTTTACTAACTTATAATAACAATGATCTCGTTTTTAAGCTTGGTTTGGAGAAAGTGAAAACTTGAGGATGATGACTATTCATAACATTTTCAAAACCCAAGGTATGCTTTTGATTTCTTTATTTTGTGTGTTTTCAATTTTCTATCTCTTTAATAAAGGCCAATGTGGATTGATTATGATGAAAAGTGTAATCTTGCTTTGTAACTAATGCATTGCATGAGGACATTGCAATGGTCAAGTGTAGGGGATTTGATAGGTGTGTAAACACCCATCTTTTCTACCACTTAACTACAATAATAACCGGACCAAAACGTGTATTTTATGTCTTTTATGTCGGAATTATGCGTGGTTTGTGTTTTTGTTGTGATTTAGGATGAAAAGGTGAAAAATGGATAAAACACGGACATTCACGGGCATTTATGGACTTTTATTGAAGAAAAGGATAAAAGACGAAGTCAAGAAGTCAAGAGTGCAAAAAGAACGGAAGTCCACGACCAATTCTGAAGATTTATCGAAGAAAAAGTCAAAAGACGGAAGTTTATCAAAAGCCGAAGAATTCAAGTCTATTTTATTGAAGAATTTAAAGACGAGTTCAAAGAAATCCCGAAGCCAAAAGTCCCTTAAGTCTACATTTAATGAAGATTTAAAGAAGGAGGGACCTAATCTTGCAATTAAAAAGAAGATTAAAGAAGGAGGGACTAAGTATGCAATTAAGGAAGCTTCCTAAGCAAGCTTTAGTCTTCCCTATAAATAGACTAGATTAGTTATCATTTCACTCTTGTTGGCTAAGTGTGACAATTAGCTCTTCCACCATTTAAATACTTGTCATTTACATTAATTGTCAATTTAATTACCTTGTCTTGCACCTTAAATTCATTTAATTTCAAGTAAGTTTCCTTTTAGTTATTGTTAATCTTTACTTTATCTTGTCAATCTCTTATCTACCTTTCTTATTCTTTGATTTGTGGTGTTTATGTTCATGTTCATGCTTTTATTTTGATCCAAAGTGTTTTTGGTTATTATGGTTAAAGTTGTTTAATTTCATGTTTTTGATTGTTTGTTTATGCTTATTTGTTTGATCGTTACTGTTTTTATTGATCCGTGTATTTGATTTAGCTTACTTTTTGTTTATCACTGCTGGTACTCATCTTCCTTGTTCTTCGGAAGAGTTTTGCTTGTTTCTGTGTTTCCAGAAAAAGTTCCGAATCAAGGGAAGGATAGAGGTTTCATTCGGAAGTCAATACTTCCGAACCAAGGCTTCATTCGGAAGACAATACTTCCGAACCAAGGTTGTCTATTCGGAACTCAAAAAGTTCCGGATCAAGGAAACTCATTCGGAACTTCAAAAGTTCCGAATAAAGGAGCCTCATTCGGAACTTCAAAAGTTCCGAATCAAACTTGTTCATTCGGAAGTAAAAACTTCTGAACCAGGATTCTTCATTCGGAACCTTCCGAATCATTAACTTCTGAACCAATCCCAACAGTTCCGAACCAAGAGCCTTCATTCGGAACTTCAAAAGTTCCGAATAAAGGTGCTTCATCCGGAAACTTCCGAATCAAGGGGTGACCAAAACTTCCGAATCAAGGGTGATTTTACAAGATTCCGAATCAGCAAGTTCCGAATGAAAGATTGTTTTGGATAAGTGACATATCCAGGCAAGTTTGTTCCAGATCAAGGACTTTGGTAATATTCCAAGTGAAGAAGAATCATTTCAACCAAAGGTGACATTTAGGTCGAGTGATTATTCCTAACGAAGGTTTATTCCGAATGAGCTGTATTCAGGTCCTTATTAGCTTTTATCTTTAATTTTTATCTTCAAACTTTATTTTACTTGCCTTTTATTTAATTGCACTTTTAGATTATTTGCCTTAGTTTTAGTCGCACTTTAAGTTTGCCTTAGATAGATTTGAGTTTACGTCATTTTACTTTAGTGCCTTTTAATTTTAGTCACGTTTTTAAATACTCGCACTTTATTTTAATTAGACTTAGATTTACTTTAAGAGCACTTTTACTTTTAAGTCTTTGCATTTAAATTTAAAAACAACCAAAAATATTCTTTTTCACCAAAGATCAACTTAGTCACGCATAGAAGCTTAGATCAATTCGTTAAGATACCGAGAACAAATAATTGAACCTAGTAAAAACCTAGTTATCAAGTACTAGGATTACTAGTGTACCTACTCAGTTTACCCATTGCAAAAGCAATATCGGACCTAGTACTAGTCATGGCATACATCAAGCAACCAATCACCCTAGAATACTCAAGCTGGGAGACAGCCTGACCATTGTTAGGCATTAGTTTCTAACTTGTATCCATAGGTGTACTCACTGGAGTACAATCAAAGTGATTGAATTTCTTCAGGACCTTCTCAATATAATGAGACTGAGAAATTACAATGCCATCACTTTCATGTTTAATCCTTATGCCAAGGATAACATCAGCCTTCCCCATGTCTTTCATAGAGAACCTTGATGACAAAAACTCTTTGGTTAATTCAACCTGAACTTGGTCAGTACCAAAGATTAACATGTCATCAACATATAGGCAAATGATGACTCCTTTACCAGATTCATCAAATTTGCTATATACACATTTGTTAGCTTGGTTAAGTAAATAACCATTAGACAAAACCACTTCATCAAACTTTTGATGCCATTGCTTAGGTGCTTGTTTGAGTCCATATAAGGACTTAATCAGTTTACACACCTTACCTTCATGACCATGCATGATGAAACCTTGAGGTTGGTTCATATAAACCTCCTCATCTAAATCACCATTCAAGAATGCTATCTTCACATCCATCTGATGAATAATCAGATTGTGAATGCTTGCCAAGGCAATCAACATTCTTATGGTACTTATGCGTGCTACAGGAGCATAAGTATCAAAGTAATCTATTCCTGACTTTTGTCTAAAGCCTTGAATGACTAACCTTGCCTTGAACTTTTCAATAGTTCCATCTACCTTCATCTTTCTTTTGAAGATCCATTTGCATCCAAGTGGATTGCAACCTGGAGGTAGATCAACCAAAACCTAAGTGTTGTTGCCCATGATGGAATCTATCTCATCATTGATTGCTTCTTTCCAGAAAGCAACATCTTGGGACTTCATTGCTTCATCAAATGTTTTGGGATCATCCTCAACATTAAAGCAATAGTAGTACTGGTCAGAGACCTCATACCTTGTTCCTTCAACTAGGTATAGTTGAAATTCAGGCCCAAAATTCTTTGGAGTCCTTTGCCTTGTGCTTCTTCTAAGCTTAGGCTCAGGTTGCTGAACCACAGCCTCATTAGTGACCCTTTCAGGTTCCACTGAAGCCCTAATGTCCTCAGCTCTAGTAGGAGTCCTAAGGCTTGGTCTAGGAACTGATGAGAACCTAGTCTCATCAAAGTTAGCATCCCTTGATTCAATGATTGAGTTTATTGAAACTGAATCATTAGGTTCAATAACATAGAACCTATAAGCCTTGGAATGCTCAGCATATCCAACAAAGATGCATTCAATGCCTCTTTCACCCAAGGTTTTCACCTTTGGATCAGGGAGTCTTACAACAGCCCTACAACCCCAAACTTTGAGGTTGTTCAAGTTTGGTTTCCTTTTAGTCCAGAGTTCATAAGGGGTAATCCTGTTCCTTTTATTAGGAACCCTATTTAATAAATAGCAAGCTGTTAACATAGCTTTTCCCCAAAACCCTTGACTCAGTCCTGAGTAGGACAACATGGAGTTAACCATTTCTTTTAGTACTCTATTTTTCCTTTCACATATACCATTTTGTTGTGGAGTATAGGGAGCAGTTGTCTCATGGATGATTCCAACAGACTCAAAGTACAAAGTATCCATGTACTCACCTCCCCTATCAGTCCTAAATCTTTTGATTTGGACTCCTTGTTGTAATTCAACTTCAGTTTTAAATACTTTAAATTTATCTAATGCTTCATCCTTAGTATGTAACAAATAAACATAGCAAAACCTAGAAGCATCATCAATAAAAGTTACCAAGTATTTCTTATTCCCTAATGAGGGAGTAGCATGCAAATCACATAGGTCACTATGGATTAGCTCCAAAACTGTAGTCTCACGTTTTACATCCTAAAATGGTTTCTTAGTAATTTTGTTCAGCATACAAGTCTGACACTTATCAGTGTCCATGTCAAAAGCTGGAATTAACCCATCCTTAGACATATCTTGCATCCTCTTATAGTGGACATGGCCTAGTCTAGCATGCCATAGTGATGAATCATTCAGTTTAGTGGTAGTCATCAGGACAGAATCAACATTTATACTAGAATCAATATTAAGCCTGAACATTTGATTACTCAAATAGCCAAAACCAATAAGCACACCATGTTTAGATAAAACAAATTTATTAGATTCAGTCACTTGTTTATAACCACAATTATTCAAAACACTACTAGAAACCAAGTTCTTCCTAATATTAGGAACATGCAAAACATTAAACAAAGAAACAATCTTTCCAGAACTAAATTTAAGATCTACACAACCACGTCCATGCACTAGGGCTGTTGACTCATTTCCCATGTGAAGAATAGATCCATCATTCATTGACTCATAAGTCTTGAACCAGCATCTATCTTTACACACATGTACTGTTGCTCCAGAGTCAACCCACCACGCAACATCATCATCCTACACAAAATAAGCTTCAGATACATATGTAACATAATAAATCTGGAGAGATTTATTAAACATAATTGATTGACGAATCTCCGGGTTCACTCCCCCACTAACGGACTTTACTGGCCTGAAACTTTCAGTTCTCTTACTCGACTAGAGGGCTTTCCCTCACGACTTTCTTTTTTCGTAATTAGATCCTTTAAAGTGCTCGCAAGAGGTAGATTCCGAAATGACACGCTATTCCGTCTCATCCTTTCGCCCCGGATGGTAGGAATAAGATAAAGGAGGAGGACTTTTTTGACTTCAACCGAGGAAGACTCGCACCCGCGTCTTTGTTTGAATCACTGACAGTTCGGGCAGGCCCGCAGGACTGGAATTCTGAAAAGAAGGCCGAGTACTCAGTAAATTATAGACCACTTCAAATCTGCGTTTTCGAGAGGGATGATCAACTCCGCAAATATCGATCGAAACTTGAACCCTTGTATAAGTATGCAATTTAAGAAAGCACAACAATTGAAATGGGCAGTCCGTATTGGTATCAGAGCTATTCCCATGTTCCGATCTTTCCATTTTTTTGACCCATTTCTTGGGTAAAGTCTCCCAACTATATTTGAAAATGAATTGGTTATCCATGACCTTTTGTGCATGATCCATTATCTTGGTTGCCAATGCTAACACCTTTGCAATCCCTTTTGAAGTGTCCAGGTTTCCCACACTTCCAACAAGCCACTGATGACTTCTTGTTAGGATTAGCTTTGGTGTTATCATGATGCTTACGTTTGCCCTTGTTGTCATTGTACCTGGTGGAGTTGTTATGCTCCACCATATTGACAACAGATGAACCATCAACATTGTTTCTCTTCGGCTTATCACTTTCATGCACCCTGAGGGATTCCTCAATGCGCAAATGACTACCCAACTCAACAAGAGTTAATTCATCCTTCTTATGTTTCAAGGTGTGCTTGAAATCTTTCCAAGAAGGAGGTAGTTTGTCAATGACACACACGACCTGGATGGTCTCATCCATGTTCATTTTATGTTGTGTAAATCTGCCAGTATTCCGAGAAGTTCATTGTATTGTTCCATGACTGGTCTTGAATCAGTCATTTTGTAATTTGTAAAATCACTCACAAGGAACTTCTTACTTGATGCATCCTCAGCCATATATTTGGCTTCCAAGGAATCCCATAGTTCTTTAGCAGATTCAACATTTTGGTAAATATCAAATTAAGAATCAGACATACCATTGAGAATTATGCCGCGACACACATAATCATCATTCTCCCATTTGCTCCTTTTCCTCAGTTCTTCCAAAGTAGCATCATCACCACCATCAGGAATGGGAGTGGTCAGCACGTACACCACGTTCATGGTAGAAAGAAGAAAGTGCATCTTCTTCTGCCATCTCCTAAAATCAACCCCTTCAAACTTGTCCAGTTTGGAGAAGTTAGCCACCATATGCTTCATTGCCGCCGACATTGATTATCACAAAATAATCTTCTTTGATTGTTGGGGTTTAGTTCGTTCCAATAGGGTGAAGATAATCAATAGCATAACTACGTACCAATGAATGGTTACCGGATATCTCTTGAAGTCGTGTAATCACTTTCCAAAGAAGATTATTCGACCCTATGCCTGGGTTAACACGAATACCTCCTTGGGATAAAACCAAGAGTTAGTTCTTGTTTTAGGCACAAATCAAGAACTCTGTGCGTGTAAGTGTTTCTTGTTTCTGTATATTTCATCATGCAAATATGATCACTATTTATAGTGATCCTAGTCCTAGAAGGATGTAACTCATAGTCAATGGTAATTAAGAGCATTAATCGGCCAATTAAGCTCATAATTACCTACATGAAACCATAGTGGTTACATGACCATAAACCTGGTCATCAAGTCAATATTCAACCCACATTGATTGGTCAAAGAGGTTACAAAGAATTTGTGCATCACCAGGAGCAACGTCCTAACCAGGAGCAACTTCCTGACCAGGAGCAACTTGCTCACCAGGAGCAACTTCCTAACCAGGATCAGCATCCTACTGATGAACTTTCAACCACTATATTGAGTCCAGGGAGGTCAGGGACTTGATGGGTGTACACTCCGTACCTCCAAACCCATTTACAAGTGTGACTCGATCCCACAATTGCACTAAATTTCCAACAATACCTTGTTAGGGCCTTTTTGGATAGACTTCTCCATGATCTTTAGGGGAGTATTTGCTTTTCGTCGTGTGTCTCGATCCTTCATATTGATTTTTGATAAATGATTCTTTACATCACTTGGGATCTTTAGCAACAAAATGTAGCCCTCATGTCTTGTTAGGACCTTTTCGGACTCGCCAATCTTCGCATCCCGCTTCAATAAGTTATGCCTTGGCTATGAACTCTAATTAATACCGAGCAACTTTTAAACGATCTTGGGCTAGAAGCTAAGTAACTTTTCAAATCGTACAACCTTATTTATTGCAATTAAATTTATTAGCAAGCGATGGGAGAAAAAGCTTATAATAAACTCACATAAATTCATGAAAGAATACCAAACTTATAATTGACTCTATCATCTCTCGTTCTCCACAATTTAAAATCTCAAGGAATGAGACTCGTGGATGCTTAGCCAATTAAATCAAAGTTGGGTTTCCAAGTCATCTATAGGATCTTGCAAATTCTTAGACTCTTTCAAGTTTAGAATTCGCATTTTAAAGTTCCCTTGATAAACAAATTTCTAGGATCAATTATAGGAACTTGCGAAAAGTTCTTGTTCTTAACCCGTGAGAGTTAAGACTTTCGCGTTTTAAAGTTCCCTAAATAAAAGCCTAGCAAAACTTGACTTAAACACGTTAAGGATACTAGCTAGAGTAAACTTAGATAAGTAAACTCGGGTTGAGTCAAAAGATTCACAACGGTTAAAAATTAAAACCACTTTATTAAAATTTATTCTAGCAAAGAAAGAAAATAACTATAACAAAGATAAAACTAATAGGCCAAAATAGATCAAAATTTTTGAAAAATGTCGAAAAATCAATTTCCGGTTAAAAAGAGGATAAATACAAGGAAAAGCCCACTTAACTTCGGTAGAAGTCCCCCCTACACTTAATATAAACATTTTCCTCAATGTTTAAGCTTGTGGAAGTAACCTTCCCTACACTTAGGACATTGTGCACTTTGTTTAAATCTTGCTAAGGAAGAGACAACTAAAGTGATTCCTATTATAATATTGGAAAATATAAAATAGAGAATCAAAATAGTTTAGGATAGAACCGAGAAGACGAGAACATGGAATCACGGGTCGTCAAAAGTCATCAAGAATGGATCTTTGAAAGCGCGAATCCCTGCACAACATAAGAAAGAAAACAACAAACACATACTAGGGTCTCCCCCTACACTTATTATAAAAACAAGGAAAAAGGATAGATACTGTGGGTTGCCTCCCGAGAAGCGCTTGTTTTTGTTAACCGAGTCGTGAGCCTGACTCGACCTTGATTAGCATAGGAAGAAGCTTGAAACATATCCACCGGGATCAAATACATGGTTTTCGTCCATCAAGTAGCACAAGCTTAAGGCGAACAAGGCAAGACAAAGAAGAATAGGCAAGGTTCCCTTAAGCAGTTGTTGAGCACGGTGGTAGCAAGGGTGATGAGGTGCAAGCATATCTCCAAAAGTTCCAAAAATCTTTCCTTTTATTTCATCAGATGGATACTGAGATGGCTTCAAAATTGCAATACCAGGATCGAACACCTTTTCCTTTAGGGGAAAATAACACTCAGGCTCAGTGGACCTTGAAGAAGATCCGCTCATAAGTCGCACAATCTCATCCTCAGAAGGGGGATAGAGAGGTGTCAAGACATAAGTACTGCAGATATCGGTGTCGTCCGGCTTCTTCTCCTTTGAAACGGGTTTCTTCATATCCAAAGGAGGATAAAGACCATAATCATCAAAGTCCAAAGGAGGAGCATCACTCTCATTAGGGAAGTAAGTGTTGAGAAAAGTAGCAAAATCTTCCTCAAATGAGTAGTCATCCAAAGTAGGATCAAGCATTGTTGGTGGAGGATCTTCATCAAATGTAGGTGCAAGGTCATCATGTGAAGAATCACTCGAAAGAGTATCGACATCCTCAAAGTCAAAATCATCATATGTTGGCATGTCTTTATACTCAGAAGAAAAATCATCAGAATCATCCATGTCAGAACTAGAATCATCATCATAGTCATCATAAATTGGAGGAGACTCATGAATTGGTGGAGGATCTAAATTGGAGAGAGAATCATCCACATCATCTTTGAACAGTGGATTATCATAGCAAGAATCGAATAGAGGATTGTTGTGGACGACAAAATCATCAAGCACATTAATCATATTCGTTGATTCTCTTCCATTAGGTTTGGTTGTGATCTTCCCCATTTTAAATACTTGTGCATCATTCCCGACCCTTAAGATTAACTCACCTTCGGCAACATCGACTAATGCTTTTCCGGTTCTCAAGAATGGCCGACCAAGTATTAATGGAATACGAGGGTCCATTTCATAATCAACAACAACAAAGTCGACTGGAAAAGTGAAGGTGCTAACTTTAATAAACACATCTTCGGCAATACCAACTGGGTAAGCGAGAGTGCAATTTGCAAGCTCAAGAGTCATCTGCGTTGGTGTAAGATCGGGTAATGATAAATTTTTCCAAACACTTAAAGGCATCAAATTTATACTTGCCCCGAGATCGGATAAGGCAGTAAATTCTTCGGTTTGGTTAAAAGTACATGGTAGCACAAAACGACCGGGATCTCCAAGTTTCTCCGGAAGTTCTTTAAGAAGGACGGCAGAATAATTTTCATTCAATCGAGTATTAACAAACTCGACCATCTTCTCCTTCTTATTAAGCAAGTCCTTAAACATCTTAACAAAATTAGGCATTTGTGCAAGAGCTTCGACAAGGCTAAAGGTGATGGTCAGTCCCAAAATCTTCTTCAAATAGTTCGACACTTGAATGTCATCCTTGGTTTGCAGTTTGGCATTGTCTAAGCGAGAAGGATAAGGGATATTGGGTTTATAGGTGGAAGGTGGGGTTGGTGAAGGGTGTTTCTTGGGTAGTTCTTCATGCATAGGTGGAGACGGTAATGGAGAACTAATACTAGGCGTGGGAGTAGGAGGGATAAATGGCGGTGGAGGAGGTGTAGATAGAGTAACTGGGGGAGGGATAGATGGTCCTACTAAGGTTGCTCCACTGCGTGTAGTAATAGCACTCACATTCGCTCTCGGGTTGGTGACGGTATTTGAAGGTAGAGAACCCGAAGTAGAGGGTTGAGGAGTTGGTAAGAAACTAGCCAGCATATTCTTCAAATCATTTGTTTGAGTGCTAAAATAGGTTTGAATATCATGTCGAAGCTCGGATCTAATATCATTACCTTGCTTAGTGATATCTCCTTTCAAGTTTATGATTTGGCTTTGAAGATTCTTGATTTGCTCTCCTTGGGTTCTCATGAAAGTTTCCACATCTTGATTAATGGGTGGGGCTTGTTGAGCGGGTGGGTAATAAGGATTAGAAGCTCGAGGTGGGTTTGGGTTGCTTCGATTGTAGTTGTTGGGGTTGTGGTTTTGAGGAGAAAAACCGGGTGAAAGAAAGTTGTTAGAACGATAACTTAGCAAGTTACGATCACCTTGAGGTCGAGCTTGATGGTTTTCCATTAAATAGTTACCATAAGCTGCATACACGTTTTCCGGATTGTCTTGAGTAGAAGGACAAACAGTGTATGAATGAGGACAGCCGCAAGTCTCACAAGAAATTGCAACAACTTTAACTTGTTGTTGTTGATTTGTAGCCAAAAGTTGCATATTCTTGCTCATTTCGACCATTGCGCGGGTCAATTCGGTGATATCAGGGTTTGAAGAAGTAGAAGAAACATTGACTCTTGGGTTACTCCTTGAAGATGCGGATGAATCCCAATTTTTGTGATGATTAGTCATGTTCTTTATAAGCTCTCTACACTCCTCAGGTCTTCTTTTCATAAATGTGCCACCGGCGGCTGCATTAATCGTATCACGATCACGAAAAGTTAAACCGTTGCAGAAAGTATCAATTAAGGTGACGGGGAGCATGTTGTGGTTTGGACATCGATCAATCAAGACATTATATCGTTCCCAAGCATCAAAAAGTGATTCATCAGGTTCTTGTGTAAATCCACTAATTTGATTTCGAAGGCTCGTGACCATGGATCGTGGAAAGTAGCGCGACAAAAATCGTTGAGTCATCTCGTCCCAAGTATGAATTAAATTCTTCGGAAGACGATCAAACCATTTTTTGGCATGGTGGGATAAGGTGTGTGGAAATAGGTGAAGGCGAAGAAAATCCATAGTAACCCCGGGCAACTTCATGCTTTGAGTAACGGTAATGAACTTGTCGAGGTGTTTGTTGGCATTATCATCCGGCAATCCTCGAAATGGACAAGTGTTATGCACTTGTTGGATCATGTGATGCTTCAACGAAAACTCCAGAGCCGTGATTTGCATCGGCGCAATCGGTACTCCTCGTCCATTCATCGTGGGTTGACAAAGCTCCTCCATTGTTCTAAGATCGGGTGGTGGAAGAACATTGTTGTTGTTATTGTTGAGGTGCGGTGGGTTATTGTTGTTGTTTACACCTGCCATATCTAAATCTTCACGAGTCTCGGGCTCAGAATAAGTTGAAGATCTAGTATGCATACACCTGCAAAAGCAAAAGAAAAAGATACCAAAGAAATAGAGAATATATATGTACTTGTAAAAATAAAAATAAAATCTTTTTGGTGCAAAACTTTGAAAAAGAAATGCTTTTTTATAAGGTTTTTAACGTTTTTGTATTTTTGAATTTTTTTAATTTTTATGGACTTTTTGAAAATTTTTGACACGAAAAATAACGTTCACGAGTGAACGGATCCCAAAATTCAACCCGTCTCTCACAAAAAACCGTTAATGTTTACGAAAAGACCCGGCAGCGGCGCCATTTAATAACTAGAATTTTAGTTAGAAAAATTGTTCGGTGAAATCGGTCTAATCGAATTGATTATTGGTTATTAGTGCGACTCAACCGTCTTTTGGTGGAAACAAATAATAGATTTGTCGTTGTAGTAAAGTAAATGTGCAAGACGTTAACGTAAATGACGTGAAAATCAATCTAAAACTAATTAAAAAGTAATTGTGCAAAATTTAAATCTTTAAAAGTAATTAATTAAATGACAAAAATTAAAGCTTGACGAAAAATCAATTTGACAATGTAATAAAAATGTAAACTTGAAATTTAAAATAAAGAAAAACGATTAAAATAACACTAAAGTAAAATGGCGGAAAAATAAGCTTTAAAAATTAAACTAAAAATTACTAGAAAAACACTTGGTAAAAACATAGATTTCAGGAAGCGTGAAAAAGTTGAAAACTTAAAACAATGTAAACTTAAAAATAAAACTAAAACAATATATTAAAAACAAACCTGTCGGAATACACCTAATCGGAATCCTGGTCGGAATCCGATCGGAATGCACTCTTACCTCTCCAATCGGAATGTGATCGGAATCCCAGATCGGAATACTTGAAAACCAAAGCTGTCGGAATAACCAAACAAACACCCCTAATCGGAATGTTGATCGGAATCCCATATCGGAATCAGGATCGGAATCCTGGTCACAAACTCCTAATCGGAATACCAAACAAAACCCCTTGTCGGAATGTGAGAAGCCAATACCTATCGGAATGTCAAATCGGAATCCCCAATCGGAATGTAAAGCCCTTTTCCGATTTGGGGTGATCGGAATGTGGGAAACCCTTTTCCGATTTGGTAGTAATCGGAATACAGTAGTAAATCGTAATAAGCAAAAGCAAAAATAAGCTATGAACCAAATAAGCACTAGACTAAAAACTTAACATAAACACGTATAAGAAAAAGCTAATAAGCTAAAATTTAAAGACTTTTGGAAACACTTAAATGAAAAAGATATACGAAAACAACTTTTATATAAAAATAACTCTTATAAAAACTTAACTAACTTAAAGATAAACACAAATAAGCTATAAAGTTAATAATCTAAAACAATCAAAAGCATAAAAACATAACATTTAATCAAATAAGCATAAACATAAGCACATAAACATAAAGATTAAGCAAAAACAAGAAAGGTAGAATGAGAGATTAAAAATAAGAACTTGATTAAAAGAAAAGATTCAACAAAATTAAACTTACTTGAAATTAAAGGCAAGAAATTAAGGTGTAAGACAAGAAAATTAAATGACAATTAAGTAAAGTGCAAATAATTAAAGGTGGAAGAACTATGTGTCAAATAGCCAACACCTCCTAATGTGAGATTAGGAGGGTATTTATAGTGATTAGGGAGGTAAGCATGTTGTTGGAAGCTTCCTTCTTTCTTTCTTTCTCGTCTTTTCGTCTTCTAAATTCTTCGACTTTATCGACTTTGTCTCAGGATTAATTAAACTCGTCTTATAATATCTTCACTTATTTAGACTTGAGTTCTTCGGCTTTATTAAACTTCCGTCTTTACACTTTTCTTCGATAAATATTCAGAATAAGCCTTGGACTTCCGTTCTTTTTGCACTCTTTATCTTTCGACTTCGTCTTTTGTCTTTTTCTTCGATAAAAGCCCGTGAAAGCCTGTGTTTTCTTCCCTTTTCACATTTTGATCCTAAATCACAACAAAAACACAAACCACGCATAATTCCGACATTTACGACATAAAATACACGTTTTGGCTTCGTTATTATTATAATTAAGTGGTAAAAGGATAAGTGTTTTCACACTTATTAGCTGATAGCAATGGCTTCGGAACAAAACAGCTTTGAACCCGGATTACATGAGATGGGAACCGGTACGATTAGTTCCGGATTAACTCCCAACAATCCTACTTCTCCATCATTTACACCACCTACAAGGCCCGAGTGGGATGATTTATTTCAACCTATGTTTGATGAATTCTTTGATCCACCTAGTGATGATTCTCCAGCACCTGCAGCTGTAGCTCCGATTCCCGAAGTTGTTGCTCAAGATAATGGAAATCAGTCTGATGCATCTACTGTTACTATTGCACCAGATGCACCATCCCCCACCAATTCTCAAACTACACCCGAATCATCACCCCCACTCGTTCCTAATGATGTTGAAGAGGATTTCTTTGATCACGATTTGGAAATTGCTCACCTACAAGAACTTCCATTCTTTGGTTCACAAATACCCGAAAACCCTAACGGTGAGTCTACCTCAGAGGAAGCTCCTGCAATCGTTCACTCCAGACCCCCACGGATTGAAAATCACAATACAAAATGGACAAAGGATCACCCAATCCACAACATTATTGGTGACGCGGATCGACCAGTCTCAACACGCCATCAACTACAAGAACATGCATTATACTGTTACTTTGATGCATTTCTTTCTGACATTGAACCTAAAACTTGGCAGCAAGCAATGACGCAATCATCTTGGATTGAAGCCATGTAAGAAGAACTTAATGAATTTCAGCGACTTGAAGTATAGGAATTAGTTCCTTTACCCGACAAAGTCGATATTCTTACTTTGTTGTGGGTTTTTAAGGTTAAGCTTGATGAGTTGGGTGGTGTGTTAAAGAACAAGGCTAGGGTTGCGAGAGGTTACAAACAAGCATTGGGTATTGACTTTGAAGAATCCTTTGCTCCTGTTGCTAGATTAGAGGCGATTAGACTATTCCTTGCTTATGCTGCTCATATGGATATGATTGTCTACCAAATGGATGTAAAGATGGCATTTCTCAATGGTGAACTAAGGGAAGAAGTCTATGTTAGTCAACCGAGTGGATTTGTCAACCCGGAGTATCCTAATCATGTGTACAAGCTTAAGAAGGCTCTTTATGGTTTGAAGCAAGCTCCACGCGCGTGGTACGATTTCCTATCGTCTTATCTGATCTCAGAAGGTTTCTCCAGAGGCAAAGTGGATCCAACACTGTTCATTCTTAAGGAGGACAACGACATGATACTTGTACAAATTTATGTTGATGATATAATTTTCGCTGCCACTACTCAAAGACCGTCTGACCATTTTGAGAAAATAATGTCCACACGTTTTAAGATGTCGATGATGGGAAAAATATCATTTTTCTTAGGGTTACAAATTTCTCAAAATCCCAGAGGCATCTTCATTAATCAATCCAAATATGCTCTTGAATCTTTGAAAAAGTATCACTTTGACAACTGTGAACCCGTGGATACTCTAATGGTGGAGAGATCCAAGTTGGATGAGGATAGGGATGGGATTGTTGTCGATCCTAAACTTTATCGTGGAATTATCGGCACCCTTCTCTATCTGACTGCTAGCAGGCCTGATTTGCAATTTTCTATATGCATGTGTGGTCGGTATCAGGCTCGGCCTACCGAAAAGAACTTACATGTTGTGAAAAGGATCTTTTGGTATCTTAAAGGAACACTTCATCGTGGTCTGTGGTATCTAAAGGATTCCTCTATTGCACTAATATCATATGCAGATGCGGATTATGCCGGGTGTCAAGATACTAGACGTAGCACTTCTGGCAGTGTGCAACTTCTTGGAGATAGACTGATTAGTTGGGCATCCAAAAGGCAGAAAAGCGCTGCGATATCAAGTACAGAGGCTGAATACATTGCTATGTCCGGTTGTTGTGCTCAAGTTCTTTGGATGAGATCACAATTAACTGACTACGGTCTTGGATTCAACAAAATCCTGATGTACTGTGACAACAAAAGCGCCATTGCCCTTTGTTGTAACTATGTTCAACACTCCCGGGCGAAGCACATTGACATACGCTACCACTTCATCAAAGAGCAAGTGGAAAATGGAGTGATCGAACTATATTTTGTCAACACTGAGTATCAGCTGGCGGATATATTCACAAAGGCTTTAGATCGAGGACGTATCGAGTTTTTGATCGAAAAGCTAGGCATGAAATCATTCTCACTAGCGACACTTAAGGAGTTGGCAGAAGAATCTGCAGCATAGTGGTGGTAAACTATTCTCGAGTATCTTTTTATCGTGATCTTGTATATTATCGTATATATATAAACCACCAAAAGCAAAATACAAAAATATAAAACATACAAAAACCATAAAAAATATAAATTCAAGAAAATCCAAAAATATTTTTTTCATTTTAAATCGGGCATGTCTTTTAGTAAGGTAATATTTACGGCCTTAGAAATGTCGATTAATATTGACACGACGCCATAAATAGAGTCCGTATGAAAGTTGTAAATATTTTAAAACATGCCCATATGGCTTGTAGTTATTTCTGACTGCAACCCGCTTTTCGCATTAAAGTCACGTATTTCTTTTGAAAACGTTGGCTCACAACGGGAATTAATTTTCTCGGGCAAGGTTTACTTCAAAACCTTGTAAGGGATCATGTTTACTTTATAACTTGGTCTAACACAAATTGGTGTACGCTTCAGTGCACTTATTTTGTTAAAATATGAGAAATCTTATTGCCACCAGAATCGTTTCAAAAAATCATTTAACGGAAAAGGTCTTCATGGATATTTGTCTTTTTAAAAACAAAGACTACAACTCTTTAAATAGTAAACGGGTCTGCGTTTAAGGGGGAGCAAATATCAAATCATTTTTGTTTTGACAAGTCTTAAAAACGGGTTTTCAGAAAAAATGTAAAATGATTATCTTCTTCATCATATGCTATGCGTGCCTTGTGATCGTGTTAGTTGAGTGATTGGTGTATGTGATCTTGTTAGTATGTCAAGATAAGAAGTTACGGGTTATTGTATTAACAACTTTTCTAACTGGGGGGCCAAAATTGCATCACCTGCAATCAAGGGGACCAAGATGCAATTTAGTGCAAGTGATTTGGCCAAAGTCAAAACAATATATCCCCCTCCCTGTATATCCCTTATCGTCTCACATACATTAGTTTTTCTCCATCCGCCATTGTTAAACAAGATTCAAGCTTCATCTTTGTGTGCTAAAACTGCAACATCACCTAGGTACTATTATCATAAACGAGTTACCTCTTTGTTCATCTTGTTACGTATATCATTATCATTCAAACCAGTTCATCATAATCAAATTAATTTAGGGTTTCAAAACTCAACTACCATCAAAGTGATAATTGAGTGGTGGGTTTTGTTAATCTAAGATAGGTAACCATTGGTTTTGAACAGTTTTGTATTAAACGAACTCTAAGACCAGTAATCGAGATCACTAGGCTCTTCACTATTTGTATCGCATTGATTGCGATGGATGTAATGCGATGGATCCGTTGCGATGGGTCTGTTGCGATGGGTCTGTTGCGATGGGTACGTTGCGATGGATTCGTTGCGATGGACTCGTTGCGGTGGACTCGTTGCGATGGATTCGTTGCGATGGGCTCGTTGCGATGGGTCTGTTGCGATGGGTCTGTTGCGATGGATTCGTTGCGATGGATTCGTTGCGATGGATTTGTTGCGATGGATTCGTTGCGATGGATTCGTTGCAATGGGCTCGTTGTGATGGGCCTGTTGCGATGGGTATGTTGCGATGGGTCTGTTGCGATGGGTCCGTTACGATGGATCCGTTGCGATGGATTCGTTGTGATGGGTTCATTGTGATGGGTCCATTGCGATCCCACGTTGTGATGGTCACTACGATAGCTCGTTACGATGGACCAACATTTGCAAGGACAATTTGATGAGTTTAGCATTACGATGGACTTGATTAGTGTGATGGAAATTTAGGACATACTTGAGATATCATAGACTATACCCATTGTGACTTGTGATACTAAAATAAACACTACTAGCTTATGTTGTTAAAAAGATGATAAATTTCTAAGAGTAGTTTTGTCTTAGTGTGATGTTATGCAATATGGTGACTTGTTGTGATTTATTCCCTATGCTTAAGATTTACATAGTTTATGAGATATATATGTGTGTGTATATATCAAGTGTGCATGCGTTTATTTAAAGCAGGAAAATTTCGATAAACGAAGAACAACAAAAACAACTAGATCTTGTCCTTGTTCCACTTAGTGCAAGAATGCAACATGCACCAAACAATTTTCGTCTGAAAGACGATTTTGATCCTACTTTGCCGGCATTCAAAATTGCAACGGACATCCTAGATTGTTCACCGATAGAGGACGCATTACGTGTCACAGCATCAGTTCCTGAAGTATACATGCACGAGTTTTGGGCATCAGCCACAATTACACAGGGAAAACAATTGTCAAAGAATATTATCTCTTTCACGCTCAACAAGAAGGACTTGACACTTGAATTACGTCAATTTAGGCAACTATTCAAGTTTCCTAAGTTAGCAAAAGGAGAACACTTTGTGCCTGACCCAAATACAGATGAACTGCTTCGAGTAATTCGAGAATTGAATTATGAGGGTGAAATTGGTTTTCTATCTCACTTTAACACGTCACATATTGGGCAACCTTGGAAAGCAATTGTAACTATCTTAGTAAAATGCCTTACTTCCAAGATTCGTGGAGCAGACGCAATGAGACCCTCTCAGGCTAATATCTTTTGGGGTCTCTACATTGGATCTAAAGTGGACTATGTACTACAACTTTGGGAGGAATTCTGTCATCAATTCACAAGTTCCAAGAGGAAAGCGGTGCATCTCCCATTTCCAAGGTTCACAAAACTCATCATCAATTTCTTCATGAAGAGTGACCCAGCTATTGATCCTCGTGGGAATTTCTTCTATCATACTCAAGATAGAGACGATGTGTTGGACACTATGTACTCACTACGAACAGCTCCTGTGCCAGACATCATGATCAATGAAGGGATCAAGGAGAGTGACCACTACCAAGAGATGCTCCAAGACATTGAAGCACAGTTTAAAAGAGCAAATGCAGATCCCTCTAAGAAACAAACAGAGAAACAAACAGGTAAAAGGAAGAAAAATATGGCCAAGCGTCAAAGGACTTCTTATTCCAAAAATAAAGGCAGAAGGAAACAAGAAATAGTCGATGAAGATGAAGAAGAGGATGAGATGATCCAGACTGATGTTGAACAGGAAGAAGTATCCCTAAAAAGGACAAAGAGAGCAAAGCAAACCAAAGGTAAAGAAACACTTGTTGCTACAGATGGACCAGTTCAACAAACCATTTATGAAGCCAAACAACTACGTATCACTCTTCAGCAGAGCAGATAGGAGGCTTTTGCAACATCCAAGGGATCAGGCTCAACACTGTTCGATGACTTAGACGAATTTGGTAACCCGGATGACGATATTCTCTTTTATGAAGATCCTAATGATGAAGATGTTGATAACTTCAATTTTGAAAGTCGTGAGCATAGTGAAGAGGGTGCTGGCAGTGACAACACATAAACAAATTTACTATATCATGATGCCAATATCACCACATCATTACCGGAACTAACTTGCACGGTGATTAACGACGATGCTCATGCAACTCTCATCCCAGGAACTCAACTCCAAAGTAAGTCTACTTCTGGCTCTGATGATGTTATGAAATATCTTAATTTTGAAGGGGATGGCGTCGAAGTCACAAACACTGATCCATCGACAAATGAGAATTTGGTGGACGTTCCTATAACTTCTGTTACAACAACTACCATTCCACCACTAACCCCCCGGTCATCACTAATGTCATCACACCAACTCTCACACCCGAACTTTTTGAACCACGTGTACCAACTACCGCCCCAGTGACTGAACCAACGCCGTCACCAATCATTGAACAACCTGTACCTATTACCGCCCTAATGACTGAACCAACAACGTCAACAATCCTTGAACAACCTGTATCATCCACAACCTCTCTAACACTCGTGGTTACACCTCCACCATCAGTACAACAAGTATCATCCACCTCCAACCCATTCCTCACAGTCAGTGATCCACTGATCCAGAATCTTCAACAACAACTGGAGGCTTAAGCTAAACAAATTGAAGCACTAAACGAAAGAATCACCAATCCTGACACACAAACCCTCAAGGAACCGCAACATGACGAGCCTACACTTAAGAAAATATCCGACAGTGTCTCTAAACTTAAAAGACAACATAAAACATTTCTTGGAGAGAAGAAAAATCGTGACAAAGAGAATGATTCCTTTCTTGGGTCAATTAATGATACTATGACCAACATCATTCGACGTGAAGTGAAGTCATATGTTTATCACGAGCTACCAACTCTTTTCAGCACATGTTTATCTACTCTTCAACTGATGCAATTGTTGCAAACACGCCTGAAAGATATGGGGCCTCGTAAAACGAAAAATAAACGCAAAGTTCTGCAATATCTCAACAAAGCTATAATTGAAAATACACCAGCAGATACTGAAGACTCTGAGTTTGAAGATGAAGACGAGCTAGAGGAGGCAGATAACGAGGGTAATAGTGATGAGGATGATGGTGATGATGATCAAAATGAGGAAGAGGATGAGGAAGAAGAGGATAAGGATAAGGATGAAGAAGAAGAAGAGAACGAGGAAGAAGAGGATGAGGATAACAGAGAAGACGAGGATGAGGATACATATGGGGATGAGGATGATGATGATGATAATGATAATGACGGGAATGGAACCAGAAATGGTGATAAGAATGACAAAACGAGTACGAGTGGCGACGAGTCAAATAAGGGTGAAGGTGATAAGGAAACTGAGAAAGGTATTGAGGAAGCTGAAGAAAGGGTTAATGGAACTACAGAAAAGTCTGTGGACGCTACGGTGCCAGAATCTCAGCATACTGACACAGGTATGTCTACTGAACCGGTTTCTACTACTGCTTCTCACAATGAAACTGTAGAACCTATGCAAGAAGACGAAATTCTAATTTCTACGCATGAAGATGAACCCATAGGGTCTATGCCAGAAGACGAAATTCCAGTCTCTATGCCTGAAGATGATATACCCGTGTCAGAAGAACAACCTTTCACACCTTCTGAAGATCAGCACAATTCTAATATGGAAGTCGAAAACTTAAATGTACCAGAACCGACTTTTGCTGAATTTATTATCATAGACGAGACTGTACAGGAGTAACTCTGGCTTACAAATGCAGCACCACAACATCCTTTCGCCACAACAACAGAAATGGAGCTCACTCAATACCTAAACAATCCAATCGATTTCTCGGCCTTTCTAAGGTATCATCATAGAAAACCAACAATGACTCTGGATCTTCTCAAAATGCCAGCCGCAGATGTGGATTTATTTGATACTTTGAAGATCAGCCTTAATGAGGCTGAATATCACATAAATGAGCTTACAAAGGCCATGAGAGCGACGACTACGGGAATTCAGACTCCAGTTTTACAGCCTCTTACACCCACAGTCATCGCCGGTTCTGCAACGATTCCATTAGAATACTTTGCCTGTCATGATCTCGAGTATCTTGAAAAAGGCGCGAAGAAATATGCTACATCACTCACCATGGTCAAGGCGATAAATATGGAGAATATACCTTGGATTGAAGATAAAGTACCTGATGCTCTATGGAGAAGGAAGTTGCTCAAGTTTTATGATACATATGCATCACTTGGCATCTCTCACTGGAATGCAAAGAAAAGGTTAGCTTACAATCACTTTCATCGTCCAAAAAGAGGTTCTTCTATTGTCGCAGATCATAGAATTAAAAACATACAAGGAGCAACTACTCAGACTGTATTCGGTTATGATTACTTGAATGTAATTGTGTTCAAACGTACCGATGAAAAATAATACAGAATTGACGAAAGTGATCTCCAGTACCTTCGCCTTGAAGACATTGAAGATTTTCTGTTGTTATTGGCTTAAGAAAAGGTAGACCATTTACCTCCTGACATAGTCATTGCGTTGAGTTCAAACCTTCGTCAATATGCTCGAAAGATTGTCATCAAAAACCGGGTGGAAGATTTTCAACTTGGAGTGGAAAGTTACCAAAAGCAACTAAATTTGCAACGTCCCCACACATCTCCGCTCAGTAATTACCACAAGGACAAAAAGCCTTACATGGGGACTACGACACCGGAAGCAGGAATATTTTATCTGAACGAGACAGGCGTCATGCAGTTCATGAGATTCTCCGAACTGCATAAATTCAGTGATGGTACGCTCAAACACGTTCGAGATGATCTGACTGTTCTCAATGCCGGTCACTCGCTTCCAGCAGTCAAGTACAACTGGACGGCCCAATGCAAAAGAGGAGCTAAGTACGCAATTAAAAAGATCGAGGAAAAGCTAAGGCAACACCGGTTACTAAGAAGTTTGGAACGATTCGTAGGTGGAAGACCATATGGAGCTCACCACAGGTTCACGGAACGATCTATTTAATTATGGATCGTCTTCTATCAGGTCAACTCCATATGTCTATTATTGTGAATATGTTAATATATGTATAATAGGCTTTTGTGGCACAGTTGTAGTGTAAAAGTATGATATTTTTCAAGAATTTTTCTTGAGATTCTAAATCTTTCAAACATATCGTACTCAAGCACTACAACTAACCCTCATTAATTTGAGGGGGAGCAGTAATATGTTATATGGCCACCAACCAATTTCATTTTTAACCCAAAGACCGGTTAATCCATTAATATCTAAAACATTAATGGTTAACATTTTGGATAAGGGGAGAAAATGGGATTAAGGAGACTTGTAAAACATATGTGGCTAAAATGAAAAAGGGCTTAATAGAAAATCCAACTTGATATATGCTACGCATATGTTAAGGGGGAGCATTTTGTTGATAAAAACACTAAAGGTACAAAAACTTTTGATATTTATATCACAAGTACCTCAGTCATTTTAAGGAATTTTTCATGAAGACGAATACTTACCTAAAACACACTTAACTCACGACGAATGTGGTGACAAAAGGGTGGTAGGATTAGGTACTATTCCAATGATTCTTCCAGAACCGGAGGAATCTTCCCAAGGACAATTCCATAGTTAGAAAATAGAAGTCCTTAGGAAAGATGGGGAATGGATAGTAAATGTAGCTGAATGCCGACCAAGTACTGATGCTAGCACTGGAACAATCATAACAAGGTGCTAGTGATGATGTATTGGTAAGCATTGAAGGGGTTGAAGAATGAAAAAGAATTGTAAAGATAAAGGGTGTAAAGAAAGAAGCCCTCCTTACAACTTAGGCAGAAACCGGGTCAACTCATCTTGAAGACAAAAGTATCATGGACCCAGTGATGCGATGCACAACCCCTCCCAGCCAACTCAAATATCTCTCAAAAGATATTTGTTTTAATGTCACGGAGTTCAACACGTTATCTATCGGTTTATTCACTCCGAATAAATTGATATTGAAAAGGTGGCAATCCTCTCTAGCCTCCGCTCACTAAAACAAAATGCACTATTGAGTCTAGAGCCACGAGATCATCAAAAGTCTCATTAGGACACAATTTTAAAAACAATAAAGATTTTTTTATGAGTCCTACACAATATTCTTGCAATATTGCCAGAACATCCGAGTGATACGAAAGTATTACAATAAAGATGGAAATCCTGCTTGAGCCAACATCAAACAAGCTCATGGTAGGTGACACGTACGGTTCTTTAAGAACTAATCTTGTGATAACTGGAAAGAAACGATGGTTTAACTCTTAATTGAGATTAAACTTGTTCCAGGGCCTCTACGCATTATCCAAGTGATCTTGCCAGAACACTCAGAGTGACACTCTTTAGTGTTCACAGTGAAGAGTGAAAATCCTTCCAGTGTCAACATCAAACAGCACTGCGGTAGGTGACAAGCAAGATTCTATTTGAATCTAGCTCGTGACAACTGGAAAGCAACGATGGTGAAAATCTTAATTGAAATTCACTTGTTCCAGGATTCATGAATTGACGGCTTCAATCATACGGATTTTATAATCCAAATGATTCACTCTTTATGTTCGCAATCAGCTTTGGACAGTCGAATAAAGAGAACTGGTTTACCCGCGAAATCCTGTCAAGGAGATCTTTAATTAGAGCTACCTGTCACAAGTACGATGTTATTATCATCCAACGGTCTTCACCGACCGGAGGTAAAAAGCTATCGAATTAGAATAAAATGTCAAAGCCATTTATTCATGTCTTATTATGTTGCTACATTTGAAGACGGTGGCGTTGCGGTGTACCAGTTGAAGTCGTCCTCACATACTTATACCTTCTGCATCAAGTATTTCAGAAAATTCAAGAAAGTCTGACCTAAAAGTATTCCGCTGTATCGACTCTGAAACTTTCAAGAATTCAACAAAGGATCAGTATGTGGGACATGAAGTCACGAAGAGGCGGACATCACAAGAAGACAAAGATTGCACGTGAAAGGCCAAAAGAATATGCTCCAAGCAAAAGCCTGATGATATTCAACACATATTCACAAAAAGAAGAAAAGTAAAGAAGAAAAGAGAAAGTGGACTACGAGCTCAAGAACGAAGATCTAACATGCTAGATTAGGACTTTGTAAATTTGGAGTGACCTCCCTTTGGGGGAGGTTGTTGGAAATACGTTTTTCGTATTAAGAATGTCTCGGTCACTCCAACAATATAGTTATAGGCTCGTAGTATAAGTTTAATTATTATTTACATTAGCCCGACCCATGAGCATGTTCATGGGCCGGAGGCCCAAGTCCACTAAAGGACTTGGGTATATAAACCCCTTTTCCATCATAAAAGGGGTGTTGGTTGTCATATTTTTCATACATTAATTTCACATTCTCTTTAGTTTCTCTCTCTAGTTTCTCTCTCTAGAAAGACAACAACCGTCTTGATAAATCAAAGATTATCACACTTTTACAAAGTATAATCCAGTTTTGATATTACTACATATATATAAAAGCCGGTTTAATTTAACTCTAAGGTTTTCAATATTAGGATCTCTTACCTAGGATCGTTTTTGTCTTTGCTAAATCGACATTGTAAAGTAAGATCGGGGTCGTAAGATCCTATTACAATGTAATTTTATACCTTTACAAATTAATTGTAAACACAAAATTAGACGAATATTTTATAAAAATGTGGTCCTAAATTATGATTATGAAATGTATAAGAAGATATACACGTTAATTTTTTGTCTGTTATTCGATAAAAAGTAAGATCGGATCGTAGTAGATCTTAAGATCTTATGAGCAAGATCGGAATCTAATAAGATCTTAAGCAGGAAAAGATTCTACGTAACATCTAAATAGTTTTTTGCTTTGTAGTATTATAAAATTGTAAGATTCTAAGATCAAAATCGGGATCTTATTGATTTTAACCGTTTGCCAAAAGCTATTGAAAACCTGGTGAATCCAACTGGTTTCAAAACATTCATACAAACACTATCCCAGAAAAAAACCAATTCCTTAAAGTCTTGTCTTTCATTTCCTAAAATAATCAAAGTAACCTCAAATTCTCAATCAACCATAAACAACCAACCAACCACCCTAACCGTTTTAAGAGAAACAAAAAATGGCTTCAAACCCTAACAACCCTGATTTAACAACATTACAATCCTTTGTTACCGACAACAATCCCAGAAGCTTAAAAAAACACCTCAACCAAAACCCCCATCTCAAACCCCACCTCCCTGAAACCTTAAAAACCTCCGAAAACCCCGCGAAACTCGTCCTCGACACCATCGGCAAATTCTACGTCAACCACAGAAAGTTCTACACCAACCCCCTTCAAAGACCTTCAAGGGCAGTTTCAGTGATGCTACTGGAAGCCTTTGGGTTGATTAGTGGGGACGAGGGTGTGGGAGTGGGGGAATGTGAGAGGGAGAGGGCCAAAGAAAGTGCGGTCGCGTGGTGGAGTAGGATGGTGAGGGAAGGGGGAGTTGGGTGTGTGGAGGAGGTTGATGCGCGCGGGTTGTTGTTGCTTATGAGTGGGTTTGGGGTCAATGTGAGGGATGTTTTGGGGGTTGGGGAGTTGGCGGGTTTGGTTAGGCGTGCGGGGGTTAAAGGGATTGCCGAGGCGTTGAGGCGGTCCGTTAGTTTTGTTTCTAAATTGCCAGGTTGGTTTGAGTTTGTTTGCGCGATGAAATGGGTTTTATATGTTGCCTTTTTTGAAATATCATCTTTGTGTCCCCGTAGTTGCCATATTTTCCCCTATATTTAGTTCCGCGTTCCTATGTCTGTGCTGGCATATTTTCCACCCTCACACACACCTCACATAAAGTCTATTTGCTTTCACACACACTTGCCGTAGGTCTTTCTAGAAGCGGCCCCTTTACCCTCCAGTAGGGGTGTGAGTGTGACCGTCTACATCTCACCTCCCCCTTACCTCGCTCCGGCGGGATTGAGGATTGTTGTTGTTATTGATATATATTTTTGGAGGTTGAATTAGCTTAATGATTGGTTAAAGTATTACTCCCGTTGTCGTGGAATAATTGTGTGTGATAGACAACAAAAACACAAAGTTTAAAAAAAAGGGCAATTATTACGGCTTTAATTTGATATGGCGGCTTTTTTACTCTTTGACCAATATGGAATGTTTATTAATTCGACTAATCATTTTCTAGAAGTGATCGATTTGTTTCCACAAGTTATAACTTGATAATGGTGAGGTTATGTACTAACTATGCTGTGGTGATTGAACAAGCTTCATTTATATGGGGCGTTTGGTATTGATTTTGAAAGTGATTGTGTGATGTGCAATGGCTATAGTTGGATATTAAGCTCTAACGAAATGAAAACGGGTTGTATGAGACGGTTTTTGGCTGTGTTTCTGTTTTGACTTGTGAGAATCAGATGGTGTTTGATGAATCTGATTATCTGTGGATTTACTTGTTATCTGGGGATTTACTTGTAAAATAACCGTTAAATAAGCGGAAGCATCTTTTGATTCTGCGAAACTGATTATTTTGACCTTATAAAATAAACAGATAATCAGGATCAATTTCACTATACCGCAGCGCAGTCTAAACACTAGAAACTGATTATCTACTTAGAAATGCACTGATCCATCAAGTCACTTTGAGAATGCAATGTCAAACAACCTCATACATCAAGTCGTTTTCGATAGTGTTGTTATGCTAATACAAAAATGCGATTCAAATTTGAAAGTATCATATTGTAAAGTAACCACCACCAAGTGGCCTAGTGGTAAGGTCCTTGACTCTCAAACAAGAGGTCAAGGGTTCAAACCTCACTAGGTGTGTACACTTGGGGGTGGCCACGGAGGTTCACCTGCGACGACTCCGGGCTATCCAAAAGGGTAGTCGCCCTGGGATTAGTCGGCTCGCAATGTCGAGTCGGAAACCTAGGTATACCCAAAAAAAGTATCATATTGTAAAGTAGGAGATTTTATGTAAAATTATCTGTTTCGGATGTAACAGTGTAAGACATAGGTACACATTCCATTTTGCATACTTCTCTTGATTAGACTGATCAGGTGTATGGATTCGCTGGTGATTGATACATATGACTTTTAGTGTTCATTTTTAGACAAACCAATCACTTTCGAGTATACACCCCCTAAAAATACTCATATCCAAACACCCCCTAATAGCAATGTTTTCATATAATATTTAGCAGGTTAGGTTTGATGTATATGGAACTTGCAGGAGGTCATTCGTGTTCTGTAATATCGAGTGTATTCACTACATGATTGATGACTTGATGGTTTACTTGATATTGAGGCTGTCCTTGGTGTAAGTAGTATGTGACCGTTTTTGTTCATTAAGTTTTAGCTTACAATTTGGCATATTATTTAAGCATTTAAAAGCCTCCCACATTCATCAATGAAAAAACACTAAAATCTAGGTGTCTGTCACAACCACATCCGTGGATTAGTCGGCCGAAAAGGTTGGAAACCATGGTTACAAAAAAAAATCACAGATAATCACATCCAGTTTTAGTATACCAGACACTAGGGAACTGATTATCTGCAGTCTGCGTCTTCTTAAAATGCAAGAATGAGAATCACTTTTAAAATGCAATGTGCTAGACAACCCCTATACATTTGGTTTACGTTATTAGTTTTCGTTGTTGGTTTTCGTTAGTTTTACTAGTAAATGAATGCTATTCGAAGTAATAGGTATATAATGGGTGGATTATGTTCAATTGTCAGCTTTAAATTCGAGACAAAAGTCATGCAAATCAACTCGAATTTCATCTTTGGCTAGATAGAAAATGGTACTATGAGTAATCCTGTAATTCAATATTCAGTTTATGTAAACATCATGTGTGTTTTGGTCCGCTGTAAATTTGATCGGTTTTGCGTTTCTCTAAAAACTGATTCTTGATGTTAATTTTACCGAGACAACCCACCATTTTTTTCGTTGCTGCAATAAAATGTCCTCTAATGTTGCTGTAGGCACATAGTGCCAACATAAATGCGAGCCATTGCCTGTGCCGAGTGCTTCAGGCATAAGAAATATATACTATAACAGATTGATGTACTGAAAGTAGGTATTATCAATCTCATTGTGTGACCAGTTGCACACAAACAGAAAATTCTGGAAAATATTTCTGTATTACTAATCAAATGTAAAAGCGAACAGAAAAAAACTAGAGCCAAGATGAGTAACGAAGTGAAATCAACAGCATCGAATGCAAGCTCTTATAGAAGAGTAATGCTCTAATTTTAGAACCTTAAACTATCTATAACTGTAAGAAAACGACCAGTAGCCCAGTATAAGTCACCTTTGACCCTTTGGATTTCTTTTTAGGAGCTGAACGAATTCCTTTGGTAAATTGTATCAATTTCAGAGGTAATTGATTTGATGGTAAAGAATAATCTGGTAATCGAAGCTGCTGATATTGCCTATATTTTCGGGTTGGAGGATAAGTACCACCATGAGACCATATTGACGACATTCCTACAAAATAAAGATAAAGACATTGAAAACTGTTCTTCTCCCCAATCGGTAAGTCGTACACTCTCTCTTAGTCTCTTTAACTAAACTTTCTGTGATGAAGATTTCAGTGTTCTATTATCTTGTCAACTGCAACGTGCTCTATTATAGTAACATTCTGATATTAGTTTACATACTTGCCCCTTGTCATGACTCATGACCAAGGTAGTTAACGGCGAAAGCGACCTCAAAGCGACATGCCTTTCCCTAAAGCGAGAAGCGAGAAGCGGCAAAAGCGAGCGCTTCAGTTAACTTTTTACCCTTTGTGGCTTTGTGCATATAATACTTTCTAGTATGAAAACAATGATTAAATAAAAACATAATTATCTTAAATCTTCATTTTTAATATAAAATGACCACAAAAGAGAAGTTTATTCAAACTTAAAGCCTAAAGTCTAAAAATTAGCCATTATACATAAAAGCGAGCGCTTTTCGGTCGCCTGACAACACTTTTTCTCGCTCTAGTAAAACGCCTCGCCTTTTTGGAATCAAAGCGCTTTAGGGCGCTTCGCTTCTTCGCTTAAGCGCTCGCTTTTCTCGCTTTTGACTACACTGCTCATGACTACCAAGACATTAAGTAGTGGCGTATATCATATCGGTTGAACCTTATATTATCTCAATACTGCTCTTTGTTTAATAAAATAAATTAGGAGGTTTAATGTACTGCCTGTTTCCTTTGAAGCAATTTTTGCATTTTACCCGTTTGGTGTTTGGAGATTAAACATTACTCAAATATACGTACCCCTAAGTAGATGATTGAAAATGCCACCTCTTAGGAGGTGTGGTGGTGGACTCGTGGTGTTTGGGATTGCTTTTTAAAATAGATTATCCAAGATGAAATAATCAGATAATCAGTTTCGAATAAACCACTCTCAAAGTCCCAAACTGATTACTAAAATCTGTAGTAATTATTTCACCTTAGAAGAAGTAAATAACTTTACATAAATTGCATCCATCCGAACACTGATTGAAAGTCGACTATTTGCAACTTGAAAACGCATCAACGAGATGCATTAGCAAACTATTTTAGAATGACATTCCTACCTAAACTAGTAAGTTGATTTGAGTGAGGCAGTGAGCTAGATTATTCTATTTTGTATTTATAAAAGCTAAACCGAACATTTGGCTGACAAAAGTTGTTTGTTATTTGCATATTTCAGTTAGCAGCTAAGGAGCTGTTGTCTAATTTCAAATCTGTCAAAAACTGTTTGGAATCTCACAAGATTGACCCTTCAAAACTCCTTCCAGACATCAATATCAATGAAAGAATACAACATGAAATGTTTGGAATCTCACCAACAGGTCCTAAAGCCAGCAGACGCGAGGTTAGTTGTGAAGTACTTGAAGCTAAAAAGGTGGTCTCTAGTACGCGTGGACATGAAGAGAAAACAATCCAGAAGAGGAAGGCAACAGAAAGCGAGTCTTTAGAAAACCTCAAACATCATGAAGAAAAACGTGCTTATTTTATTCATGAAAATATCTCACAGGACCGGAAACCCTTTCCTGCTCAATATGGCCTCATCTCCCATTGCAGGTCACTACAACCTGGTAACAGCTACTTTGACTTTGACCGAAACCTTTCCAATAATCACGTAACTACCTATTCTGCTCCATCTGTGTGTAGTGCCTCTGCACTACCTGAAAACAGAACTAGCTATGTACCCGGTGGTTTTGCGGGTCCATATGGTACCACTGGTTTAGCTGGTTCTTACGGCACTAGTGGTTTAGCTGGTTCTTACGGCACTAGTGGTTTAGCTGGTTCTTATGGCACTAGTGGTTTAAAGAGCCCCTCTGGCACCAGTGCTTATGGGACAACGGTGACTGACCAATTGGTGCATAAAGTCGACTCAGCATTAATCGAGAAGTATTCGGGTCAATCCTATTCGAGACAAAGTCAAACATATGATTCACAACCTTCATCAACTGGTTTGTATAGTAGATTATCAGGGCTGTCATCACTGGAATCATATACTACCAAATTGCCAGATTATTCCCCATCTGTTCCAACAAGGCAGGGCCCGACCTCAGATCTTTACAGTTTTGCTGACAAAGTTGAAATAGAATCACATGGTTCGCATCCATCGCGTATTGGTACGTCACGCTCATCCTACTTGAATGAGCAAAGATGAGTTGGGCTAAGCTAATGCTAGTGCATAATATTAAGGTTATCATAACGTATGGTAGAGCATTGTTGTTTGGTAAAATTGTAACTCGGCGCACTTGGTAAATAGGATCATAGTTAATTTGTAGTCTATGTTTATAAAGGTCGTCAATTATGTACTTACTGAAGAGTTGTTTGGACCAAATTGTAATTGATGATCAGCAAATGGGTAATCTTCTAAAGCAAAGGATTGTTGCAGTTTTCCTGTAACAAATGATGTATTTGAGTACTTTCTTTTTTCTTTTTTCTTTTTTCTTTATTTTTGGGTTGCGAAAGAAGAGTGTGTATTGATTATCTTGAATAGTTAAGTTGCACTTAGGGATACACAATAGGTCTTGCCATGATTAATAGTTTTGAGCATGAAGCAATAAGAATTTCTTTGATGTTGCTTCACTTGCTTGCTCTTAAAATTGGGGCTTAAATAATGTAAAACATCACCGGAACTTAATCCATATAATGCGACTTGACGTTGTGAACCAACTAATCTCAGAGCGACTACCCTTTTAGATAGCTCGGAGTTGTTGCAGTTGAAGCTCTGTGGTCACCTCCAAATGTGAACACCTAGTGAGGTTTGAACTTTTGACCTCTTGTTTGAGAGCGTTTCTGAGCAATTAACATTTAGTGTTATTATTACAAAGCTGGTTTGGAAGAAAGCATTTAAAATTTATAAAATTACTAAAACGCTGACTTTTCAATGTTTTTTGAATTAGCATTTAGCATTACTGTTTCATCACTTTACACATTAAAATTACAGTTACAACTATCTTATCAAATACTTTTATAAATTAAACTATTACCGCTATTGCTAGTTTCAACTAACCTGATTGAGTCTTGCTTGGATATGATGAAATGGAAGGATGCCACTGGTCACTTCCATGGGTTTTTGGTCAGCAAGGCGTGAGAAGCATTTCGACCTCGGGGGCTGAAGTTACTTGGTTCCGTGTTGTGTGGTTTAGTCATGTGATTCCGCGACATAGTTTTCACATGTGGCCGCTTATGCGCCAATGTTTGAAGACACATGATAAATTACGTGCATGGGATCTTGGTCCGAATATGAGTGTTGCTACTGTTAGGTGTGCATTGTGCGAGACACAGCCCAACTCTCATGCTCACTTGTTCTTTGAATGTCCTTACTCAACGAAGGTTTGGTTACTTGTTCGCGAGCTAGCAGATATGGACAATATTCTTATTTCTACTAAGCGGACTGCTAGGAGTATTATTAGGCGTATGCTCGTGGCTATCGTGGCTTATTTTATATGATGCGAGAGAAATATGCGTCTTTTTAAGGGTACGAAAAGAAAGCCAGAAGATTTAAGAGATAGTATCATGGTCATGTTGCGGCTCAAGTTATTATCTTTTCGTTTCAAGAACACGGATGTGGTGAATCTTATTTTGTCGCGATGGAATATGTCGAACTGCTTTAAATTTTACTCGATGTAATCGTGTTAGTAGCTTGTGTAGTTGTCTAAATCTTGTGGCATGTCATGAGTTTGGTAGTTTCAAGCTTTGACTTGAGGTTTATGTGGACGTCAGCCGCATTTAATTGTACTTTTTTGGTTGTTTCCGTGATTAATACATATTTACCGGGGTAACCCTTTACCAAAAAAAAAACACCCTAGTTCTAAAACTAAAATCTTGATCAAGAGTGTCAACTATAGCTTGAATGTGTAACTATAACTATTTTTTTTAAAAGCAACTTATAAGAGTAAAATGCAAATATGCTCCCTAGGGTTTTTCATAATTTTAAGTTTACTCCTCAACGATGAGAAAATGCAGGCGGCCTCCTCAACGACGAGCATAAGTAGCAAGCAACCTCCCTCGTCGTTACCTCTGTTAACTTATGGTCGTTATCTTTTTATTTGCAAGGGCATGCTCGTCTTTTACATTATTTATAATAGCAAAGTTTACTTCTATTGTAGTCATACTCCCTTTGTTGTTCTTTATAACAAACATTTAGTCGCACACACTTTAGATCAAAACCCCCGAACTGAAAACTCATAAACCCTAATTCATAAATCGATGATTTTGCTCTGATTTCGCTCTGTCCATACGGATTTTTACACAGTATCTATGCTCAGCATGTGCAAACATTAAAAGTTTTGAATTAATTTATACGACTAATAAGATATAAAGAGAACTATTTCACATTTGATAATTGATTTGGTTGCAAACAAAAGCTGATTATGAACTTTCATTACCGGTATGAAGCTAATTGTTATACTACAAATCTATTAAAGTCACTAATCTAATTTCATGATATAGTTTGGCGATCAAACCATTACCACCACTTCGGTAAAACCCACCCGCAACACTTTCTTTTTCGGTTTCATACACAATTCTTAGTATTTCTCGTGGTGTCCGGCCATATGCCAATGAATCTTAGTATTTCTCGTGGAGTCCGACCATATGCCAACACTTTCTTTTCCGGTTCCATACACAATTCTTAATATTTCTCGTGGTGTCCGACCATATGCCAATGAATCTTTATCGCCTGCTAGTACGTTCCCTTCAATTTTCCCTTCGGCCCCTAGCTCAAGTGGCACACTGGGCCCTTAATCCTTTAATCCATTGCCGCCTAACGCGTTTCGTAGTTCTGATATTGTGTTTGTGAAATCAGCTACGGTTATATCGTAAAGACTAAAGAACCACCTTTTATTTCGCTCGTTCATAAAGAAGGCTTCTAATGATCGCGTCTTGACCTGATTCTACTCCCAATAAGCCAGCTACAAGCCGAGCATCATTGTATATAAAAATGTCATGATACATCAGCAACGAATTAGTAAAGTGTGACTTAAACAAAGAAAATTATTCATGTATTGCAAAGATTTATTCATTTTAAGCAGCATAGTTATTTTTTGTGACAATCAAATAAATACCTTTCTAGAAACCAGGCTATGGAGTTTAGGATAAGGTCGACGTAAAGGATCACATAGCACGAAATAAGAAAATTGACGTCATTAGCATAAGGATCAAAAGGTGGAGATAAAGCTCTCCAAATGCACTATTCCTAACAGTTGCAAAGAATTCTCTACTTAGATTCAACAATGGCATTTAAAATCCTAGTACAGTCTTCTTAATCGCCCTAGATTACTAAAAACCATAAACCAACATCGTCGATTTATGAATTAGGGTTTATGAGTTTTCAATTTGGGGGTTTTATCTAAAGTGTGTGTGTGACTAAGTGTTTGTTATAAAGAACAACACAGGTAGTATGACTGCAATAAAAGTAAACTTTGCTACTAAAAATAATATAAAAGACGAGCATGTCCTTGCCAAAAAGAATAACCACCAAAAGTTAACAAAGATAACGACGAGGGAGGTTGCTTGCTACTTATACTCATCGTTTGGGAGGCCGTCTGCACTTTCTCATCCTTGGGAAGAAAACATGCAATTTTGGAAAACCTCATAGAACATATTTGCATTCTACTCAAATTATAATGAAGAAACTTCTTAACTTCGAAAAAATTGTTCCATAGCACCCTCAATCATCTTGAGCCCAAATAGATAACCACCATTCCGAGGATAGGTTCAAAACAAAAGAGCGGATATTATAAGCCACATTTCTACAAAAGATTGTTGATGCTATTAAACGGGTTTTGCTTTTTAAAAGTCCTTACGTGTCTACTAATGTGAAAGTACTGATATACTAACAAATAACTAGTATGACTGTGTTTGGTAGCAAGCGTTTTAAAGCATTTAGAGATGACAAACGGTAAGCAGTTTAGATGAGAAATTTGTTTAGGAACATCCAACAAGCATTTCAATATTGTTTAGCTGCTCCAATATCAAATGCTTGTTAGAGAAGCATTTCAAAACTGCTTCGAGCAGTTTATTTACAAAATTACATTTATGCTCATAAATATAACATTTATAATTTATTAATTAGGTTATATGTCATTTTCAATAATTTTACAATTTCTAACTGTATCTTACTGTAGAAAATCAAGATCCAATAGATTTAAACTAGTTTATAAACAAAAATCAAAACCTTTTATTTGAAATCAAGATTATAGCTACAACCAAAAACCAAATAGATCACCATAACTAATCTGGTGTGATCCTATTATCTATATTGATAATAGTCTTACAAAGATAATCCAAATGATTTGGGTTGCATAATAAAAAGAGAAAGAATTTTTATATAACATAGACAAGATGAAAAACAAAGATAAGGGTTAGTGTGTGTGTAGGAAGAGTAATAAACAAAGCAACAGAAAGAAAGAGCCGTTGCTAATGGGCTGGATTTGTTGGGCTCTTTGGTGGGCTTATAACTTTAGCCATCTTGACAACCTTAGTCCTCAACATCCATAACAACTTCCATAGAGAGTCCAAATGGCTAATAACTGAAATATAAGCCAAAGCAGGTTAGTCCCTTTGGTTAATAAAGGTTAGCAGATTAAATCTTTTATTTTAACATCCTCCTTTAATCTGATAACCCATACAGGTTTATCATGTCCAGTTTTTTCACAAGGTCACAATGTTAAACTGTATCCAATCCTTTTGTAAGGATGTCTGCAATTTGATTTGTAGATCCCACTTTTTTTAGTTTTTACAACACCATTTAACTTTTTTTTACAAAACGTAAGTCAATCTCTAAATGTTTGGTTCTTTCATGAAAACAAGATTGACAGCTATCTTAATAGCTGAACTGCTATCACAGTAAAGTGTTAGATGCAAAAGATTTTCACAGTGTATATCTTTTAGGATTTTAAGGATCCAAACCACTTCACTGGTTACAGAAGCAATAGCTCTATACTCTGCTTCTGTAGATCATTTGGAGAGAGTATTTTTTGTTTACTCTTCCAAAAAACAAGATTATCATTTACAAAAACACAATACCCGATAACAGATTTCCTAGTAACAATACATTTAGCCAAGTCAACATCTGAATAAGATTTAAGAAACATACCAGAGGTCCTCTTAAAGTGCATGCCCAAACCTGGAGAGCTTTTAAGATATATTAATTTCTTAAAGGAAATTTTGAGATGAGAGTTCAAAGGAGAATGCATAAATTGGGTTAAACAATGCACAAAATAAAAAATATCATGTCTTGTGTTAGTCAAATAGATAAGCTTACCCATAAGCTTCTAATAGTCAACAATATTTACATGTAAGGGATCATATTAGTAGGCTCATCAGATATATCAATTTTAGACACCAAAGGAGTCTTAGAAGGTTTACAAGCAAGCATACCATACTCAGATAACAAATCTGACAAATACTTTCTCTGATTCAAACAAATACCAAATTCAGTATCAACAACTTAAATACCCAAAAAGTACTTCAACTTGCCCAAGTCCTTAATCATAAACTTGGTTCTCAAAAACACTTTGAATTTCTCAATTTCAACAATGTTGTTGCCAGTGATGATAATATAATCAACATATACAAGCAAACAAGAAATATATCACCATCAGACTTGGTATAAAGAGAGTAATCATATTTACTTTGACAAAAACCATTTTCATTTAGAACAGAGGTGAGCTTACGATTCCATTACCTAGGTGCCTGTTTGAGGCCATATGGAGACTTTTTAAGTCTGCAAACCATGTTTTCACCTCCAGGAAGATGCCTTGAGGTGGTTTCATATACACAGACTCATCAAGGTCACCATACAAGAAGGAATTATTAATTTCAAGTTGAAACATAGGCCAAGACTACACAATAGCTAAGTTGAGAAGGCATCTAACAGTAACCATCTTAACAATATGAGCAAAGGTCTTCTCATAATCTATTCATACTTTCTGACCAAAACCCTAAGCAACAACCCTAGCCTTATATCTTTCTATCTCCTCACTGGACTTAAATATTAATTTCCAAATCCATTTGCAACCTAAGGCTTTCCTACCTTTAGGAAGCTCAACAATTTCTCAAGTATCATTCTCAAGATTGGCAGCAAGCTCAGTATTCATAGAATCAACCCAAAGGGAGTTATGAGATGCTTCAAAAAAGTTTTTTGGTTTACTGTTTTTATTAAGTTAGTTGACAAAACAAAAAATTTCTAGATCAAGTTTAGAATAACCAAAAAACTTTTCAAAACCATACTTAACCTTGGAATTAACAATAAAATCATTATAATTCTTTAGAAAAATAGAATAACTAGAAGACCTTCTTAAATTTTGAGTTCCCTGAGCTGAAGTGTTTAGATTTTGATCCAAATTTCCTTCAGACTCATTTTTTCATCAAGTGTAGCAGGCTCCTCTTCCAACCCAACATTAATGTCTTCACTGTTATGAGCATCATCCCCAATAATTGGGGAATCAACAGTGTTTACAATATCCCCATGGTTGGGAGAGTGGCCACCTTCACTATGTGACTCATGGTCACTGTTATAATTTGGTGTTAATCTCTCATCAGCATTAGGAAGCTCAGGGTCACCTAAATCAAAAAGTTTAACAAGTTTTTTTCTTGACTAACATTGGATATATCATACTTATTATGTTTGTTTTCTGAAACAGAATCCTTAAAAGGAAAAATAGACTAAAAAAAGTTAACATCTCTTGAAACCAAGAATTGATTCCTATCAAGATTAAAATGCTTGTAGCCCTTTTGAGAGTTAGAATAACTCATCATAACACATTTCTCAGATATATTAGACATTTTATCATGACTATTTAAAATAGTAGCAAAGCATAAACAACCAAACATTCTGATAAGAGAGAGATTTAGACGAGTATTATAAATCATCTCATAAGGAAATTTTCCATTTAACATAGAGGAAGGCAATATGTTAATAAGAAAAGTAGCAGTTAGGATGCATTCAGACCAAAATTTCAAAGGAATTCCACCTTGAAACATAAGACACCTAGCAAAATTTAATAGATGTCTATGTTTCCTTTCAGCCACCCCATTTTGTTGTGGAGTATATGCACAAGATGTTTGGTGTAGTATCCCTCTATTATTACAAAACTTGTTAAAAGCTTGATTAACAAATTCAGTTCCATTGTCACTGCTAAAGATTTTTGTGACACCCTAGGAAAATCCCACATCGGATGTGGCTAGGAGAGATCTTGGTTCATAAAATAACATTCGCCTTACCATGACACAACGTGTTTTGTGGTCTACTGCAAGTAGGGTTCTTAGGAACTGGCAGTTAAGCGTGTTCATGTGAGAGTAGTACTGGCTTTGGTGGCCTGTCGAGAAGTCTTCATAAGAGGGCCATAAAGCAAAGTCGTGAGCTTGCGAGAAAAGCGGACAATATTGTGGTCTGAGTAGGCGGGGTGTTACAAGTGGTATTAGAGCCACTCTTGAGCCGTTCGGGATGGTGGGGTAAACCTCATCGAGGACGATGAGTTCCTAAGGGTGTGATTGTGATACCCTAGGCAAATCCTACATTGGTTGTGGCCAGGAGAGATCTTGGTTCATAAGATAATATCCGCCTTACCAGACAGTCAGACACAACGTGTTTTATGGTCTACTGCAAGTAGGATTCTTAGGAACTAGCAGTTACACGTGCTCATGTGAGATTAGTACTGGCTTGGGTGACCTACCGGTAAGTCTTCACAAGAGGGCCACAAAGCAAAGCCGTGAGCTTGCGGGCAAATCAGATAATATTATGGTATGAGTAGGCGGGGTGTTATAATTTTAATGGTTCTTTTAAGCTGATTTTTTATCATGTTATAAAAAAACATCAATGAAAGTAACAACTTCATCTTTAGACTTAATAAGATACACCCAAACAGCTCTAGTATAATCATCCACAATAGTCAAAATGTATTTGTGGCCAGAATGACTGATCACTTTATAAGGCCCCCACAAGTCAAGGTGAACAATATCTCCTAACAATTTTGTTTTATGTTCACTTAAAGGGAATGGTTTCTAGTCTGCTTAGCCCTTTGGCACACTTCACAATAATCACACTTATCATTTTTAATAATTTTCAACCACTCTTTTAAAACATCTAAAACAGGGCCTGCATGATGGCCAAGCATGCAGTGCCAATCATAGTAAGAAAGAGAACAAGTGGTGACACTTTTATTATTATTACACTTAATACCTTTAGTATCTAAGTAGTACAAACCACCACACTGATTACCAGTCCCTAGAACGTTTCTTAGATTTAAATCCTGATTCAAAAATAAACACTTTTTCTCATCAAAGACAACAAAACTTGTATTGTCCTTGGCAAGCTTATGCACAAAGATCAAAGTGACACAGTACTTAGGTATGATCAACACATCAAACAAAACAAACCCATTAGCTAGCTTAAGATTTCCAATTTCAGATATAAAAGCTTTAGTCCTATTCGGATGAGCAACTTTGTTTTTAAGATGAGATATGCCATAAATATTATCCAATTCCTTTTCATTAGTGGTCATGTGTTTATTAGCCCCTAAGTCAATAACTTTCCTAATTTGAGTCACTTTAGACTCAATATTGGTGTTAAAACAAAAAAATATTTGAAAAATATCATTGAAAATCATGCTAGAGTTAAAGTAAGTACCTTCCATATCGGCTTGTACATTTCTTTCAGAATTGTAGAAACTAGAAGGGGGTTGAATAGTTTCTAATTAAGTTTTCAAAACATTTCGTTTAATCCTCTGGCCGCGGTTCCTTAAATACCCCTGTGGTTCTTTATCAATAAAGAACCGTGGGCTCAATAAAGAACCGCCGACAGTGGATGCCAAATATTGATACATTATAAACCTTGACAATCATTTGTATCAAATTCTCGATTAAGCTTGACTAGATATGAGATGTGTTTTTCATAGAAGTAAACAAGTAAGTAAACACACAAACACATCAAATCAAGAGTACATCAAGCAATATTTTAAACACTAAGCCCACACGTACTAAGCCTTAGCTTTTTCGCAACTTAGATGTTTAGATATGTGATGCACACAAATACACACAACACAAGTATGCAACTATAAAAGTAAAGACTAAGAACTAAAGACATAAATGTAAAGGAAATTATCGACACGATGATTTATAGTAGTTCAGTCACGAATCTCCTCTTCGCCCTACTCCACTACTCGAGTACCCAACTCGAGAGTTACTTCACTAGTCAACAAAACTCATTTCAAGGCGGAGAAAACCATACATGTCGCTTACACAATTTCCGACACTAAGCTAGATGTCGAGTCCTAATCTTAGGTAGGACCAATCTACACAACGTCGCCTACTTCACCATTTTCCGACACAAGGCTAGATGTCGAGTCCTAATCTTAAGTAGGACCAATCTACACACAACTTACACACCTTCCAAATTGACGCACCAATTTGGATCTTCACAACTACACAACTCTTCACACTAGTTATGTTTTATGGCCTAACATAACAAACCTTGTGTTTTATGGCCTAAACACATAAACCATATAGATCTACGTACACAACACTTAGATCTATGAATCCAACATTATATCCAAGTATTAAAAAACTTGGATCTACACAACTAACACCTAATCCAAGGATACCTATCTCTTGGATCTACTACCCACATCCAAGTGTACCCACAACTTGGATCTTCTACATATACATAGTAGGAAAACAATGACTTGATCTAGAAGAAGAGATCTTCATCAGTTGTGAACCCAACACTTCATAGTGATGAAAGTGTTCTTCTCTTTGCACTTGATAGGATGAGAGGATTGAAGGAGAGAATCACATCTTAAACAAGATTAATCTACCAACTAATCAAGGATCAAGTGTGTTTAAGGAAACATAAAGATTTGTGCAAAAAGGGTTGAAAGAAAAGCTGGAAATGATCCACTATTTATAGGGCAAAAGTGCAACAGTCATAAACACCCGCGGTTCCTTAATTGTCTCTGCGGTTCCTCATCAATAAAGATCCGCGGGTCTATTTAAGGAACCTCAGGCTTGGAGTCCGTGTACTTTAGTCCTTTAGGGGAAATACCATATGGTGAAGTTTATACCTTAAGGGGTATATTCTTAAACCATTTGAAATATCCTAAATTCAAATTAAGGAATATTCTTTGGAATATACCTTAGGGAATATTCTTTGGAGTATGCCAAATTCAAATTTCCATTTTCTTTTTAATAAAATATTTTCTTTTTAATAAAATATTTTCTTAAAAATAAAGTTAATTAAAAATTACTTTGTCACTTTAATTAAAAGCGAGTTTTAAGAAAATATTAATCCTTGATCACTTAGTAAGGTTAATGACTTGTTTGTACATACCTTGAGTGATTCATGCCGAATGCGATCTTGGAGGTGTCAAGAGAAGTATACAAATGTATTCTTAAGTGATTACGAGTACTTTAACATTTTACATAATGTATTGCGAATTATACGTTTGTCATCAACAAAATACGAAGAAATTATATCGACTAAACATCATATGTTTGCACTAACAATCTCTCTTTTTTTGATGATGACAAACAAGTAAACCGAAACGCATATTAAAATGTATAAGTTACTCGTTTACACTTACTTCTCCCCTTTTTGTCGAATCAAAAAGGCAGTCAACGTCTTTGAAGAAGAGAATAATCAACGTCGAGAGAGTACACATCCAAAGTGGTAGTCATCGATTGCACGTCATTTGAGGAAGAGAAGAATTGACGTCAAGGGAGCTTGCATCCGAAAAGTAGTTTTCATTGGTAGAAGAGGAGGATCGACTTTGAAAGACCTTGCATCCAAAAGGCTAGTCGTCCCTCGGTTGAGAGGCGAGAATCCAAACCATAAACCCATCATCTAAAAATATTGAGCTTGCGTCATCCTAGTGAAGTCTTCAATCACCATAGTTAACCAAATCTACGCATAATAGTATGCTTATCTTCGAGATTCCAAATTTCATTACTTGTAAGATGTTCGATGAATCCAATTTAAGTGAGTTAACGATCGTAAATGTAATGAGTTGAACTCTTAAAAATGCTCCCCCTTGATAAGAGCTCCCCCTTGCTTGAGGAACCAACAAAGCAAGAAAAGTGACGAGCTACAAAGAAGGGTTATAAAAGTCCTACAAAACAAAGTTAGTGGACAAGAGCATATATAGCAAGGGTCACCCAAGCGGAATTAGCTTTAAATAACTCAAGTACAAAGAGAGGGACTCAAGAGAAAGCTAAAACAATCTTAACTTTTAGAAGTGTCAAAAATATGACAAGTTAAAAAAATAGGAGGGCTATTAGATAGAAAAGAGAACCCAACTTATTTTGGTGACACCAAAAAATATAAAAAGGACTAAAGAGAGAAAATAAATGTCCAATTTATAAAAGTAGAAAATATTGTCGAGAGGACATACTCCGCTTTAATATCTTGGCAAAAATACCAAACTAAAGAGAGTATGACATGGACAATAAAAATAATTTCACAAATTCGAAAATAGAGGAAGAATGACTATGATGAAAAGGAAACTGAGGTAGATAAACAAATCGTTTGCACAAACAATGACAAGCATTGAAGAAAGAAATGTGCACGCGATGCTATCAATCCAAAAAACAAGGAGAGGATTTTGAGAAGATCAATTCAAAATTGTGGAATATAGGTAGAAAAGAAACATCCAACAATTTGAAGATATTATCTCAAAGGGTTAAAAACTTAGAATTGATGGAATCACCCATACCAATTGTAAATTTTAACCGCAATCAACTCTCAACAAAGAAGGACAAAAAAAATCTCAACCTAGAGACATTTTTACCTTAAAAATAATTCCTTTAGAAAGCTCCAAAAGCGGATAAATCGACGCTTTTAAGAAGAATACTAGATAAAAGACATTATAGGCAAGGATGCTTATGAATATCGACACCAAAAAGATGACTCAAAAGAATTCAAGAAGACATGATAGAGTTAGCACAAAATCTAACACATAATCAAGTAAGCACATAGGATAAATCATGAAAAGCCTAATGTAATCATAGAAGAAGGATATACATTAAAGGAATATCCTAGTTAATGCCTATATGCAACAAAAAGGAGATGGCGGTTTACTTAACTTTTAATAAAGTAAAACCTAACTCAACTAAGCATGCAAAATCATGGAAAATGTTCCAACGCTCCTAGACCTAAACGCAAATAGGTTAGAGCACAAAGATTTAAGCATGTAAGCATACACATGTAAGCCTAATCATGTAAGCATAAGCATTTAAGCATATGTAATCACATAGGTTTGAGCATGTAAAAGCAATTAAGCAAGCATCAAAACAATAACCATCGGGATTAATGTGCAAGACTAAATGTAATCTAGAGACTTATCTAGAAAACGTAAGCCTAATAAAGTCTACAATAAACCAATGTAGAGAAGGTGCACAATTAACACGTGTGACACGCAAGAAACATGATTACTAAAAATGAGAACACCAAGTAAAAACATGTTAGCACTTAGCATTTAAGGACATGCATGATTAAACACATCTAAGAGATACTATATTGAAATTACTCGATGAAGACAAAACCTTTATAATAAGCATGCATTCAATAACGAAGCAATTAAGCACGTAGCATAAGGATAAACAAGAAGATATATAAGCAAGCAACATACAAGCATCAAGCAACACTTAGTGTAAATATCCAAGGAGAATCCTAATTCTTATTAGTCTATAAAGGAAGACTTAAAAGAAAGAAAGGAAGACCAACGAGATCCAAAACCCATGAATATATCATGTTGAAAAACATAAAAAGAACTACAAGCAAATAAAGATCATACAAAGATGTATGAAACACAAGCCTAAAACTTAAGCATAATTCTAATCCTAGTTACGCTAGAATTCTAAGATTTGCTTAAATTGGATGTCTTATTAATAAGCAACACACATGCTTAATTAGAAGACAAGGTGGTGGCAGAATTTGGTGGAGAAGGCTTGGTAATAATATTGTAATTCAATTCATCATAGATATGAGACATGGCAAGATGTTGATATTGACAACAATGACAATATGTTCCATGATCCATGACATTATCATGTGATGGAGGAAGAACACAAAAGGTAAGAGGTGGAAAATGAGAGTTTCCAAAGTGAATAGATTTGATTGTGTGTTCTTTGGCGGAAAATCAAGGCTTTCATTTGGTGAATAAGACATGTTGCTTAGGTGTGAAAGAGATGCAAAATGCTTAGAGGTAAGTAGAGAAAGCACAAGATATTTTGGGAGTGGTCAAAGGCTTGAAACAAAGATTCTAAAAATCGTTGGAACAATTGGGAGGTTTCAGAAAATAAGTTTTTGACTGCTTCTGCCCATGGTTCTTAATCTCTTCCTGCGGTTCGATAAATATATGGAACTGTGGGTTAATTAAAGAATCGCTCACAAAAGGTGTGTTGTGACACCCTAGGCAAATCCCACATCGGCTGTGACCAGGAGAGATCCATGGTTCATAAGATAACAGTCTCCTACACAACGCGTTTTGTGGTCTACTGCACGTTGGGATCTTAGGAAATGGCAGTTAAGCGTGCTCATGTCAGAGTAGTACTAGGTTGGGTGACCAGCCGGGAAGTACTTACAAGAGGGCCACAAAGCAAAGCCGTGAGCCTGTGGGCAAAGCGGACAATATTGTAGTCTGAGTAGGCGGGATGTTACAAGTGGTATTAGAGCCACTCCAGAGCCGTTTAGGATGGTAAGGCAAACCTCATTGAGGACGATGAGTCCCAAAGGGGGGTGATTGTGACACCCTAGGCAAATCTCACATCGGCTGTGACCAGGAGAGATCCATGGTTCATAAGATAACAGTCGCCTTCTCATGATACAACGCGTTTTGTGGTCTACTGCACGTGGGGTTCTTAGGAACTGGCAGTTAAACATGCTCACGTCAAAATAGTACTAGGTTGGGTGACCAGCTAGGAAGTACTTACAAGAGGGCCATAAAGCAAAGCCGTGAGCCTGCTGGCAAAGCAGACAAAATTGTAGTCTGAGTAGGCGGGATGTTACATGTGCTTAGGAGGATAAGGGATTTTTTCTGATTCAACAAATCCTAATTTTCTATTCTAACTTATCATAAAGTTATGCTAAAGATAAATAAAAGCTAGAAAACACACAAAGGAAGAACACATATGTTCAATTAGCATGTAGGAAGAAAGCTAAGAAAAACCTAATGGCTATAAATTAAGAAGACTCCTAATGACATACAAGGTTCATCGATGTAAACTATCATTAGTCATACTTAGGAAGAGCCATTTAATCAATTTAGAAGAAGAGTATGAGACTATCACTAGAGGTGCTTGATGTGATGGCATTTATACATGATCTCATAGTTTTTTTCGGGCTTTAAATGCATAAAAATGTCATAAAATACCATATATATGCTTGTGTTTATTTACTTGTTTATTTTAGGTATGGATATCATGAAAACGACAAAAGATCACAAGAATCAAAGAAAAACGAACACGAGAAACGAAGCTGCACAATGAACCGGGCCCTAGTTTGTGAATTATCAAAGAAAAACCCTTGAAGACTTGAAGATGTACAAGATTAATCCCTTATTTATGAAGAAATTACACTTAATACCCTTGCATATTCATAATTACAAGTTTGGTCCCTTAAGTTTGTCAAAATTACAAAAAGGTCCTCCAAGTTTGAAGAATTGGCAATATTAGTCCCTCAACAAAACTAAATTGTCAATAATGGTCCTTCATAAAGTCCAAGATCCAAAGAAGCCCTTGAAGTTCAAGAATATAACACTTCTAGTCCTTTAAAATTGGATTAAACATCAAAAGGACTAAAGTTGTAATTATGCCAAAATGGAAAAAGCCCTAAAATCTGTTTTGAAAACTATTTGTAACCAAAGTGTGAAGAGTGAAAGTTATTTAACAAAGGAAATGAGTTTATAAGGTGAATAAACTTGTTATACACTTTCTGCCAAAGAACAAGGACTCCTTTTGCCATTTCCAAAGTTTAAACTTAACAAAACGCGCCAAACACTAACCCACCACTGATTTCGGATCAAACGTGTCACTATTCACACGTATAAACCCCAGTTTTTACTTTTCACCAGCAAAGGGGTTTTTAAAATTACCTTCACCAAAATTTAATTCACCCTCACACGAACCAATCCCATGCCTGAATTCTCACACCACTTCACCATGGACCCCACTCACATTCATCCGTCCACCAATCACATGACACCCTCCTTTCCAAGAAATGCCATGTGGCCAAATCAACGTCCCATACTCTTTGCTTAGCCCCAAAGCTAAAATGAACAACTAGGATTGAATTGGAAAGCTCACAACCTCAACACGCCATCAAGCACTCAAGGGTATTTTTGAGACTTCATAGCTAGGGTTTCTGATGTATTTTTCCCTTCTAGAATCATCTTAGTCGTCTATAAAATGAGGCCTCAACATGTGAGAGCCCCTTTGTTCCAGATTTTAGCTAAGTCTTTGTAATTCCTTTTTATGAAATAAAAAGTTTGATTTTTTGAAATAGTGAATTCCCTTTTTGTGTTTTATGAAAGTTCGGTGTTTGATTAGCTAAAGTCTGAGTTCTATTAATCTGTTTCATTGATTTTGAGGAAAGGTTTTAAGGTTTAAAACTCTTGTTTTCAAAAATCAAGTCATAATCTGTTTTTGGTTTACTTTTGTGTTTGTTGTTCTTAGCAGGTACAAAGAAGTTGGTGCTTGTTTTGCTAGCACCTAAGCTAAAACACTCCAAGGCTTGGATGTGAGTCTTGGAGGTGTGCATCTCTAAGTTTGCATCTCTAAACCTTTTTCATTTTTCTGAATATTGCATGAATTTTGGTGATTTTGAGTATTTGACTGTGATTGAGTGTTATTGTTGTTGATTCTGGTGTTTTGAGGTTTGATTGTTGATACTAGGTTGATTAGATCTTGGTTTGTGGGTTAAATCACACAAGTCCTTTGAAAACTTGAGAAATCAGTTTACAAAGGGGTGTTTGGGTTAACTGATATACTAGGATTTGATGCAACTTGAGTAGGTGTACTTGGTTGTTTTGTTTTTGTTATTGTTTCACTGGTGTATTTGGTCATTTATCTGCATATTTTGTGGTTTGAATCATCATAATCCAGCAAAGGGCTTTAAAATCTAAAATACTTGGTTAAATTGGATAAAATTTTAGGGATACCTAGATCTAAGGGTAGACTAGGGTTAACAAGTGCTAAGTTTTAGTTAACATAATCAGGGAAAGGGATTTAAGGGTTTAAAAATGGATTGGTGGTCATTTAGATCAGCAAAAGGGTTTTGGATATTGCCTTTGTTCATCAGTCATATGCATAAGCTTGAATCTGCTTCTAATCTTTGATCTAGTGTTTGAAACAAGTTTATTTGTGCTTATTGGACTTAATTATAGCTTGTGTATGCATATGCTTCATTTTGGTTGGCTTATTCATGCTTAAACTGCTTTTTAGTTCATAACTGCTTATTTGCATATCTGTGAGGTATCTGGTGACTATTAGCTTATTATGTGCTTATTGTCTGGATCAATTTGTGATTTCTTTCTTGATATTGACTCCTTACAACTCACTGGTTGTAAGGGTTCCTTTGTTTTCCATTGAATCCAACTGGATCTCTCTAAATTTGCAAGTCAAATAGTCAAAGCAGTCGGAACTCCTTTCCCCTGCTGCTAGCCACTACTAGTGTTATTTTTGGGATAGCTTATCAATAAGCTGTTCTAGCTTATTTAAACCTGCAACAACTTTAATTTTTTAATAGGTGCTCCTTATTTGACCCATTTGTTCATTCTAGAACATTTGAGGGGTTGACTTTGAGCTTTGACTAGAAAACCAATTACTTTGACTTTTACATAAGTGCTTATCAGCTTATTCAGCTTATTTGGCTTGGCTTATTGAACTTTTCTTTGTTGATTTGTCTTAATTAAGTCATTTAGAGTCTTTTTCAACTTGAATCAAGGTCTGAGGTGGTCTAGAACTCCAAGTCGACTATTTTGTCTTTTAGTGAAATTTTACTTTGCTTATTTCTGGCTTATTGGTTGAGCTTATTTGAAACTTCTTTTCACAGATCTCTTAGGCATCTCAAAAGAAGGCTGTGTGTCAAGTTAGAGCTTATGGCATTGGCTTATAACTTAATGGGCCAAAAAGCCCATTAAGAATAAGTTGTTGTTCAAATAAGTTGTGATAAGCTCACATTCAACTTTTGGGCCTTTGGACTTTTGTGTTTAGAATTGAATTTCAAGCAAGACTAGTGATTTTCAGCTTATTTGGTTAAGTTTCATCTTATTGGGCCAAAAAGCCTATTTTCATAGGTTGTTTTCGTTTTTAGCCCATTTGGGGGCCCATTAGGGGTATTTTGGTAATTTCACTTTCATTTTTTGATTATTTAGGTTAAAATAAACTAGTTTGCAAGTTTTTAAAATTTTTTATAATTTTTGGATTTTTAATAATATTTTAATAATATTTTATTATTAAATTTCATTTTTCATATTTTTGCAACTTTTATATTTTTCTTAGGTCAAGTACATTGAGTTAGGTATTTTAAAACTCTTAGATTAATTTTAGTATCATTTTCTTAATTTTTAGAATTATTTTAATATTTTAAGAGTTTTTAATCATTTAAAAATAGTTTTCCTTAGTTTAAAAATTCATAAACTTAGTTTTTAGTCTTTTTAAGTCATTTTAGAGTTTTACAAAGTGAAAAATATTTATTTGGACTTTTTAACAATTATTTGGATTTTTAGGGCTTTAATTAGCATTTAAAAATTAATATTTAATTAATTAAAAGGGTTGAAAAAGTTTTGATCATTTGTAAACTCTTAGTTTATTTTATTTGATTTTTGGTAATTTTTAGGGAATTTTTTGAATTAATTTTTATTTTATCACTTTCTACGGTTTTTAATTTAGTCGTTGTAGTGTAATTTTAACGTAACCGTCACTCTCTTTTCTCATCCCTTCTTTCTCATTTTAATCTCAAATCATTACGAATTATTCACACACATATACCTCCTTGGGAAACGAATCTATTTGGGTCATTAGTACACGGTTTTCCTAAATCGTCGTATTTAATACTTACCGCATTTACGCCTTTTTCCTAAAGGGTGTATTTTACCACAATCATTTTGGCGTCGCTGCCGGGGAGGTGTGTCGTGATTAATTTGTCATTTGTCATTTTGTACTTAATATTAACCATAAATAGTACTTGTATTAGTAGAACTCTACTAATACGTATTATCGGTTTTTTCGTTTTTCTTGTGAAAATAGTATTACTATATTGTATTAAGTATCACAACAAATACAAAATATCTCCAAAAGTGTGAAAGCACAACCTTAATTGAGATTTGATCTCCTAATAATTGTATTCGAAATCTTAAACAAAAAGAAAAAGGCAAAAATAGATAAATACTTTCGTGAAGCTCGATTTTGAAAAATACAAACTATAAGGTGGGTATTATAAAATATACCCTAAAGAAAAAGGCTCTTAAGTGCTTCGTGCCGCCTCGTTTCTCCGCTTGCTTGTGAGTATTCTGAGATTGAAAGCTAATCGAGGGTTTTTGCCACCCAAAGTATTATTACGTATCATATATATTTGCTTGGTTTCTTTGTGATTAAACCCTCTTAAACAATTTGGTTTTCACCAAAGTTCTAAAGTCATTCGAAGGCGTTCACTCCACGTGATCGTTTTCATTCTTTTGAGGCTTCTTTAATCAAGAGTTTAATTCGAGGAGAGATTTGATAGATTGTTGTCTACGAATACACACAAAATCCAAAAAAATTAAAAACAATCAAAAACACAAAAAAATTGAAAATCCACAAAACACCCAAAAAGAATCTTCTTCGCTCACCTCCCATTCTTCGTCAAGTTTATGCTAACTCGTAATCAAGCAAAACGAGCTCGTAAACGTCGTCAAAGCCAAGGAAATCAAGAGCCTTTGATTGAAGAACAAACTCCAATTGTCGAACCCGTTGTAGAACCAATAGTCGCCATGGCTAATCGTACTATGATGGAGTTGCTTCAAGCACCCACCGGGGGATTTGGAGAAGCTATTGTAATTCCCGCCATTCTTGTGGAGAATTTCGAGATTAAGACGGGTTTAATGTCGATGTTACAAGCAAATAAGTTTAGAGGTCATGAAAAAGACAACCCGCATTATCACATAAGAAATTTTAATCGTCTCACCGCAACAAGCAAGTTTAAGGATGTTCCACATGACGCCATTAAGATGATGTTGTTTCCATACTCGTTGGATAGACCCGCAAAAATTTGGCTCGAGAAAGAACCGCCAAATTCGATTTTGACATGGAGTGATCTCGTCTCTAAGTTTGTGAACCAATTTTTTCCACCATCTAAAACAACACATTTGAAAAATGAGATTTCAAGGTTTACACAACGAAATAATGAAAGTTTTTTGATGGCATGGGAACGATTTAAAGAAATGTTACATGAATGTCCACACCATGATTTTTTGGAATTGCATCACATAGATACTTTTTACAATGGGCTTAATGATCATGAACGAGATTATTTGAATGTCGCCGCGGGTGGTAATGTTTTGTGCAAAATGACCGATGAGGCTTTAAAGATTATCGAGAATAGATCTAAGGTTTATAACCCTCGTAACACACCGAGTTTTGCCAGTATGGGTTCATCGTCATCGTCATCGTCTCATAACATTAATGCCTTACATGATGAAGCAAATGAGGAAAATCGGTTTTTCGATAGATTTTTGACGCTTATGACACATTGGAAAGCACAAGATGCTTTGAATTCCGCATCGGTTAAAGCGGTTGAAAAGATTTGTTTATCATTTGGTGGAGCTCATGATCTTTCAGAGTGCACTACCGCCGGTGGTAACACTTCGAGTGCTTTCATAGCAACGGGAACTTACAACCAAAACGGCCAAGGTTCCCGCCCAAATCAAGCTCCACAAAATCAAAAAGCTAACAACTATCAAAACAACAATCAAAATGGTGGTTATCAAGGCAATTCACGTAATTACAAAAAAGGGAATTATCATAGTGGAAATGGGCAAGTTTCAAATCAAAACCAAAACCGTGATTTTCAAAACACTACACAAGGTTTTCAAAATGCTCACACTAAGAATCTTAATAGAGAATTTTTTGATTATGCAAAAGCAAACGATGCTAAGTTTGATAATATGCAACGTGAGATGATTAGCTTAAGATCCGAGTTGAAAAACGAGCTTACAAACGAACTTGCTAATGAATTGAAAACTCATGCTAACAAAATGGAAGGAAACGTTCAACTTCTTCAACAAAATCAAAAAAAGATGGAACAAGGACAACATGAGATTAAGCAAGCGTTGTTAAAAGCGGATGCTAGGCAATCAAAATTTGAAGACCGAATGGAAAAAATGTTTGAAGCAATCATGTGTAAACCTTCTTCCTCGGGTGGTCTTCCTAGTGATACCATTGCAAACCCGAAGGGAGAAATGAAGGTTATTACTACTCGTAGTGGTAAAACTTTCAAGGAACCAATCTCTCGTCCAAGTACTTCTACCGAGAAGGAAATCGAGAAAGAGCCCGAAATGATGGTCAAAAAGGAGCATATCACAAGCCCACGAAGTACCGCTCATACCACACCTACGGTTGAACCAATAACAATTATGGAACCCAAGATTCCAAGGCCGTTGCCTAATGCCCAACCCACACCACCCTTACCTTACCCTTCGAGACGAAACAAAGAGAAAATGGAAGAACGTAACAAACAACAAATCGAGCTTTTTATAAAAATGTTTCAACAAATTCATTTTGATGTAAGTTTAGCTGACGCGTTGTTATACATGCCTTGTTTCGCTTCCACTTTCAAAGGTATGATGAACGATAATTAAAAGCTTTCAAAGCTTGCTAATTGTTCTTCGGTTTATCTTAACCGCATACCGGAAAAAGTTGGTGACCCCGGGAAGTTTCTCATTCCTTGTGATATACAATATATGAAAGAATGCCTCGCCTTGGTCGATCTTGGTGCGAGCATTAATTTGATGCCATTTTCCATTTGGAAATCGCTTTCGCTTTCGGCTCTTACTCCTTTGAACATGTCTATCGAGATGGCCGGTTATTCTACTATTTTAGCACGTGGAGTAGCCGAGGATGTTTTCGTGAAAGTGGGGAAGTTCTACTATCCCGTTGATTTTATAGTAGATGACATCCCCGCGGATCCTCAAGTTCCTCTAATTTTAGGGCGTCCATTTTTAGACACCTCGAGATCGCTTATCGATGTTCATGCAAGAACTATTACTTTGAGATTCAACGAAGAGGAACTTGTTATAAACGCTACTCAAAACTCGACACCTTCTCATGTTTATGCAATCGCTACCATCAATCACATTGACTTAGTTGATGTGGTTTGCGATGAGTTTTCACAAGAAGTGTTAGGTTTTTCCGATAGCTCGTCAAGTGGCAATCCCACTATTTTGGATCCGATTCTTGCTAAATCTACACCAAATCTCACTCCATTCCAAGGAGGCGATTTTACTTCAAATGAAATCGACAATGAAGATGGGGTGATTATTGGTAATGATACTTATATTCCATCATTTCTTCCGCCGATAGAAGTTATGAGTGTTGAACAAAAATCTTCGATCGAGGAATCGCCTATCCTTGAATTGAAAGATCTTCCATCTCACCTTGAATACGCATTCTTGGAAGGTGATGACAAGTTTCTGGTTATTATTGCAAAAGATCTTGCTAATGATGAAAAAACCGCACTTTTGAAAGTTCTTAAAGCTCATAAAGGGGGAATTGCGTGGAAAATTTCCGGCATTAAGGGTATTGACCCAAAATTTTGTACTCACAAGATTTTAATGGAGGAGGACTACAAACCCGCAATTCAAAGTCAAAGAAGGGTAAACTCCAAAATTCACGATGTCATCAAAAAGGAAGTCTTAAAGCTCCTTGACGCGGGAATGATTTATCCTATCTCCGATAGCCCATGGGTGAGCCCAATCCTTTGTGTCCCTAAAAAGGGAGGAATGACCGTTGTGCCCAATGAAAACAGCGAGTTAACTCCCACTCGTGTTGTGACCGGTTGGAGGGTGTGTATTGACTACCGAAAGTTAAATGACGCCACTCGTAAAGACCACTTTCCTTTGCCCTTCATGGATCAAATGTTGGAGCGACTTGCGGGAAATGAATTCTATTGCTTTTTAGATGGTTTTTCCGGTTACTTTCAAATCCCTATCGACCCTCGTGATCAAGAGAAAACTACGTTTACGTGTCCTTATGGAACGTTTGCTTATCGTAGGATGCCTTTCGGACTTTGCAATGCACCGGGTACGTCTCAACGGTGTATGATGGCTATTTTTCATGATATGATCGAGAAGTCGATGGAAGTGTTTATGGATGACTTTTTGGTGTTTGGCAATACGTTCACGTCGTGTTTATCTAATCTCGAGCAAATGTTAAAACGTTGTGAAGAAACCAACCTTATGCTTAATTGGGAAAAATGTCATTTTATGTGTAAACAAGGAATCGTCTTAGGGCACAAGGTTTCGAAAGCGGGGATTGAGGTCGATAAAGCTAAGATAGACGTCATTGCCAAGTTACCTCATCCCAAAACCGTCAAGGGAGTTAGGAGTTTCCTAGGCCACGAGGGCTTTTATCGTCGTTTCATCAAAGACTTTTTGAAAATCTCTCGACCTATGACACACCTTCTCGAGAAGGATGCTCCTTTTAACTTTAATGAGGATTGTGTTAGAGCTTTCGAAACTCTTAAAAGGAAACTTACCGAAGCTCCCATTCTTGTTGCTCCTAATTGGGAATTACCCTTTGAAATCATGTGCGATGCAAGTGATTATGCAATAGGGGCCGTCTTAGGGAAACGTTATGAAAATCACTTCCGTCCTATCCATTATGCTAGTAAGACGATGACCGAGGCTCAACTAAAGTACACCACAACGGAAAAAGAATTCCTTGTCGTGGTTTATGCTTTTGAGAAATTCCGACTTTATCTCGTCTTGACTAAAAGCATCGTGTATACGAACCATTCGGCTATCAAGTATCTTTTAGCTAAGCAAGATGCTAAGCCGAGATTGCTCCATTGGATGCTCCTTCTCCAAGAATTTGATGTCACCGTGCTTGAAAAAAAAGGAGCCGAGAATCTAGCATTCGGTCATCTCTCTCGTCTAGAAGATCCTCACAAAGATGTTTTCGAGAACAAGAAAATTACCGAAACATTTCTTCTTGAGACTCTTGGTGTAGTGAATTCTAAAGACACCACCCCATGGTTTGCCGACATTGCAAATTACCATGCGAGGAACTTCATAATCAAGGGTATGACGACACAACAAAAGAGAAAATTCTTTCGTGACGTCAAGTTCTATTTTTGGGACGACCCTTATCTCTTTCGGGTTTTTGCGGATCAACTCGTTCGATGTTGTGTCTTTGGTACCAAAGCTTCTAACATCCTTAGAGCTTGTCACGAGGGACCCACGGGTGGTCACCACGATGTTAATCTCATGGCTAAGAAAGTGTTCGATGTCAGCTTCTTTTGGCCTACGATCTATCGTGATGCACACGCACTTGTGAAGTCGTGTGATTCTTGACAACGTCAAGGAAAATCGTCTCAACGTGATGAAATGCTGCAAAACATAATTTAAGTGTGTGAGATTTTCGACATTTGGGGCACAGACTTTATGGGGTCGTTCCCATCGTCTCATGGTAACAAGTATATCCTCGTCGCCGTCGACTACCTTTCAAAGTGGATGGAAGCTAAGGCTTTACCTACTAATGATGCTCGTGTGGTAGTGAAGTTTTTGAAGCAACTATTCTCTCGGTTTGGAACCCCTCGTGCTATTATAAGCGATCGTGGAACCCATTTTTGTAATGACCAATCCGAGAAGGTCTTAAGGAAATATGGAGTTACTCATCGTCTTTCTACGGCTTATCACCCGCAAACGAGTGGGCAAGTCGAGTTTTAAACCGAGCTTTGAAGAGGATTTTGGAAAGGTCGATTGGAGAAAATCGTGCTTCATGGTCCGACAAACTCGATGACGCTTTATGGGCCTTTCAGACCGCTTAGAAGACACCGATCGGTTGTACTCCATATAAGTTGGTTTATGGAAAGAATTGTCATTTGCCTATTGAATTGGAGCATAAGGCATATTGGGCCCTTAAGCATGCAAATTATGATTTGAAGACCGCGGGAGATCACCGGAAAATATAATTAAATGAATTGGATGAATTAAGAGATAATGCTTATGAAAATTCATTGATTTTTAAAGAAAAGACTAAAAAGTTTCATGATGCAAAGATTAAAAACCGGGTTTTTAACGTTGGTGATCAAGTGTTACTTTTTACCTCTCGTTTAAAGATATTTTCCGGGAAATTGAAATCTCGTTGGCCGGGTCCTTTCACCATAACACAAGTGTTTCCTTATGGGACCATCGAGCTAGCTCAAAATGATGGTCCTGACTTCAAGGTGAATGGACATAGGCTTAAGCACTACTTCGGTGGGGAAGTCCCTTCGTTGGACGACCTTGACCAAGTCACCTTCCCCAATGATAATTAGCATTAAGGGAATCGAGTCGAGCTCATGACTTGGTAATCAAAAACGAGGTACCTCGTGGGGGAGATCCCATGATTATCCATTGTATATGATAATGCTTTCTAATAGTTAATGAGAGGGGATTTGTGCCCTTCCAACTCATTGTCTCGTGGTTGTTTGTGAATGTGTTATCTAGATCATCATCATCGCAACGATTGAAGACTCTCGTGTTCGTTTACGTGAGCCTCGATCGTTTGATTGAAGAGTTTTTCACGAATCCATGACTTATCCTTTGTTGTTCTAAAAATTATCTTTTAGCATAATTCATAAACGGCTTTAGATATATTGTTGATCACCCTTTCCATGCTAGATCCTAAGCATTCGACTCTTCGTCTCAAATATGGGGGTGTTCCACCTTTAGACTCGAAACATTGAGGACAATGTTTAATTTTAGTATGGGGTGAATAGATACTTGCTTTTCTACGCCCTCACGTTTCCAACTTTCAACGTTTTGTTTTGTTTTGTTGCTAATAAGGCTAAAAATGGCCCAATTTTAAAAAAAATTCTTAGTTTTCATAAGTGTTTATAAAACACGATTGTATATTTTCCGATGAGTAGAATAAGAGTTAATTTTTGACTTGGTGGGCATTTGGAGCCCTTTACATTTCTTAACCCGCTCGAATCAAGTTTTGCTAGACTTTTATATCGGGAACTTTAAAAAGCGAAAGTCTTAGCTCATTCGGGTTAAGAACAAGAACTTTTCGCAATTCCTATAATTGATCCTAGAAAGTCACTTATCAAGGGAACTATAAAATTCATTCTCTAAACTTGAAAACGTCTAAGAAAGTGCAAGATCCTATAGGTGGTAGGGGTGAGCATGGTTCGGTTTGGTTCGGTTTTTGTATAGAACTGAAATCGAACCAACAAATTTTGGTTTTTGATTTTTAGAAACCATTCGGTTTCGGTTTGTATCGGTTTGGTTTTTCGGTTGTCGATTTACTTTCGGTTTGGTTTTTTCGTTTTTTTGGTTTCTATATGATTTATTGAGCTTCGCTTTTACAAGTCAATTTCGAATATACCATAAACCAACACGTTAAAAGCTTTAAATAAACAATAACAACAAGAAACACGACATTAACAATAAGGAAAAAAGTATCATATAAAATCCTAAAAAAATCACTTATGTGTATAAATCAACACAATAGCAACGATAAAAACCTAATTAAAAAGACAACCTAGAAGAAAACTTATTAATTAGTCATGTTCAATAAGCATATGAATCAATGGTTTGTTATTAAACATGATATAATTAATCTAGCGTAGCATATTCATCGTCCATTAGCTTCGACGTGAACTTATATATATATATATTCTCATGTTTATAAAGCGGTTCGGTTTATATTGGTTTTCTTTAATGCTAAAATCAACCGAACCAAAAGCTTCGGTTTTTTCAAAATGCAAAAACCGAACCATCGGTTTTTCAATCGGTTTCAATTTTTTAGGTTTCGGTTCTTTGGTTTTTTTCGGTTTAGGTTCGAGTTTTCGGTTTCTTGCACACCCCTAACAGGTGGCTTGAAAACCCAAAACTTCAATTTGATATAGTCTTAATGAAAGCTAATCCAGATTTGGCTTAATTTTGACTTGCATGGCTAAGTATTCACAAGTCTCTTTAATTAGAGGTCTTTAATTAGTGAAGAACGAGAAGTGATAGAGTTAGACAAGTGATCATGCTAAACGTAGAACATGAAAATGTTCTTTCAAAAACTCATATGTTTTTAATTGTGGCTTTTTCTCCCATAAGATCAATGCATTAGGAATAAAAATAATTGCAATGAGTAAGGTCGTACGATTTGAAAGGTTACTTAGCTTCTAGCACAAGATCGTTTAAAAGTTGCTCGGGGTTGAATAGAGTTCATAGTCAAGGCATAACTTATTTAAGCGGGATGCGAATATTGGTGAATATCCAAAAAGGCCCTAACAAGGCATGAGGAGCTCTATTTTATTGCTAAAGATCCAAGATGATGTGAAGTATCATTATTCCTAAATCAATATGAAGGATCGAGACACACGACGAAAAACAATTACTCCCCTGAAGATCATGGAGAAAGTCTATCCAAAAAGACCCTAAGGTATTAGGATAAAAATTATCCAAGTCCTAAAAGGAGGCGGATCGTTGTATATCAAAATCCAAAATAAAGATTGAAGAAAAATGATGAAGTCGTGGTCCAAGTATGAAGAATCTCTCAAAAACGTCAAGTGAAGAAATTCAAAAATATGAAGAGAAGACCATAATTTCAAGAACGTCTTCCCAAGATTTGAAGTATGAAGTACATGCCAAATATCGGTCCAAGAAAGGTTTCAAATCGTGAAACGACTTATGTCAAGATATGAACTTAAGGAGATACTCGAGAAGCCGTTTTAAAAGATTTTGTCCTTCGGCTAACTATCAATTAAATCGTGCTACTTTATTTTCGGACAAATAAATACTCAAATAAGTCAATATGAATCACTTGTGATCCATGACAAATAGTTAAAAAAATTCTAGAAACCTTTTCTTTCATAATAACTAGGATTGCGGGGAGAAAAAGTATTACTCCGTTCGTCCCACTTTAATTGTCCTCATTTGACTTTTTAAAGTCTTACTTTTTTAACTTTGATCTTACATAATTTTGTTTGTGTTATATAACACTTGATGAATTATATATGCATGGATTAGTTTTTAAATATATTTTCATTAATATCATTTTTATCAAGTATTATATAACACAAATAAAATTATTAAAGATTAAAATTTAAAAAATAAGACTTCAAAAAGTCAAATGAGGACAATAAAAATGGGACGGAGGTAGTACATAATTTGGACGTATGAGTAGTGTTAGCATTGTGACTTGTACCAACAATGATCTCGTTTTTTCACTTATCATGGAATGTATGACAATCAAGGATGACGAACTTTACTCTATGAGACATTTACTTGTTTCTATTCATTGACCCTAAAAGTCACTCACGTGATGAAAATCATACATTATGTCTTTACACATCCTCGTAGTATTGTTGCAAGTTTTTACTTTTCAATAAAGGAATAAAATTGAATTTTGGAGATGCTTAGATACTTTATTCTAGCATTGTGTGAGGGCACGACAATGGTTTAGTATGGGGGAGTGATGAGATGGCATTTATACATGATCTCATCGTTCTTTTCGGGCTTTAAATGCATAAAAATGTCATAAAATACCATATATATGCTTGTGTTTGTTTACTTGTGTATTTTAGGTATGGATATCGTGAAAAAGACAAAAGATCACAAGAATCAAGGAAAAACGAACACAAGAAATGAAGCCGCACAATGAACCGGGCCCTAGTTTGTGAATTATCAAAGAAAAACCCTTGAAGACTTGAAGATGTACAAGATTGATCCCTCATTTATGAATAAATGACACTTAATATCCTTGTATATTCATAATTACAAGTTTGGTCCCTTAAGTTTGTCAAAATTACAAAAAGGTCCTCCAAGTTTGAAGAATTGGCAAATTTAGTCCCTCAACAAAACTAAATTGTAAATAATGGTCCTTCATAAAGTCTAAGATCCAAAGAATCCCTTGAAGTTCAAGAATATTACACTTTTAGTCCTTTAAAATTGGATTAAACATCAAAAGGACTAAAGTTGTAATTATGCCAAAATGGAAAAAGCCCTAAAATCTGTTTTGAAAACTATTCGTGGCCAAAGTGTGAAGAATGAAAGTTATTTAACAAAGGAAGCGAGTTTATAAGGTGAATAAACTTGTTATACACTTTCTGCCAAAGAACAAGGACTCCTTTTGCCATTTCTAAAGTTTAAACTTAACAAACACGCGCCAAACACTACCCTATCACTGATTTCGGATCAAACGTGTCACTATTCACACGTATGAAACCCAGTTTTTACTTTTCACCATCAAAGGGGTTTTTAAAATTACCTTCACCAAAATACAATTCACCCTCACACGAACCAATCCCATGCCTGAATTCTCACACCACTTCACCATGGACCCCACTCCCATTCACCCGTCCACCAATCACATGACACCCTCCTCTCCAAGCAATGCCACGTGGCCAAATTAACGTCCCATACTCTTTGCTTGGCCCCAAAGCTAAAATGAATAACTAGGATTGAATTGGACAGCTCACAACCTCAACACGCCATCAAGCACTTAAGGGTATTTTTGAGACTTCATAGCTAGGGTATCTGATGTATTTTTCCTTTCTAGAATCATCTTAGTCGTCTATAAAAGGAGGCCTCAACATGTGAGAGCCCCTTTGTTCCAGATTTTAGCTAAGTCTTTGTAGTTCCTTTTTATGAAATAAAAAGTTTGATTTTCTGAAATTGTGAATTTCCTTTTGCGTTTTATGAAAGTTTGGTGTTTGATTAGCTAAAGTTTGAGTTCCATTAATCTGTTTGATTGATTTTTAGGAAAGGTTTTAAGGTTTAAAACTCTTGTTTTCAAAAATTAAGTCATAATCTGTTTTTGGTTTAGTTTTGTGTTTGTTGTTCTTAGCAGGTACAAGGAAGTTGGTGCTTGTTTTGCTAGCACCTAAGCTCAAACAATCCAAGGCTTGGATGTGAGTCTTAGAGGTTTGCATCTCTAAACCTTTTTCATTTTTCTGAATATTGCATGAATTTTGGTGACTTTGAGTAATTGATTGTGATTGAGTGTTATTGTTGTTGATTCTGGTGTTTTGAGGTTTGATTGTTGATACTAGGTTGATTAGATCTTGGTTTGTGGGTTAAATCTAGGGCTGAGCTTCGGGCCGGAACCGACCCGACCCGAACCGAACCGAAATGGCCCAAAACCGAGATAAGCCAAACCCATAACCGAAACCGAAACCGAAAATGTTCGGTTCGGTTCGGTTCAATGTCGGGATAACTCGGGTTAAAATCGGGTATGGCCCGAAACCGACTTTAACCCCAAACACCCCCTTAGCAGCCAAAAGTAAAATATACTCCCAAACACCCCCTTATCAGCAGAATGCAAAAAAAAAAAGGAAGAACCTGTTTCACAGTAGGTTTTTCAGTTTCACAATGGGCATACAAAGTTCAAATTCAAAATAGAAAGTACAAAGTTCAAATCCAACTAACAAAATACAAAGTTCAAATTCAACAAACATAACAAGAAACTAGGTTGAACGAATCAATGCTCAATTCTTCGACATTTCTTCATCTCCAAATTGTTTCTCCAATCCGTCTTGAATTTCTATAAAAATATAACAAACGAGTTACACTTTGATCGTTGTCATATAAGCCAAAACTTTGATCGTTGTCAACTTTCCATATAAGTTCAAGTGTTCCAAAATATAACAATGGGCATAATTTTGAACAGTGGGCATAATTTCAATATATTATCACTATATTATCACTGTATCAACACTATAACTATGATAATTTTGCTCCAAAAAAAACAGTGGGCATAAGAAGCTATTTTCGACAGTAGGCATAACATTATAACAACAAACATTACAAGAAACATACCTTTAGCAAGCTCGTCGTCTTTCATCAAGTCTTCAAATGAATCCATAGTAATATTTTTACTTGATGTACGAATCCAATCTTGCGTGCACACCAAAGCTTCTACAATGTTTGGCGCTAAGCAATTTCTATATGGGTCCAAAACTCGACCGCTCGCGCTAAAGGCGGATTCGGAAGCAACGGTGGATACTTGGATGCATAAGATATCTATAGAATAAAAAATCCACAAAAAATATTTAAAAATCAGAAAAAATATTTAAAAATCAGAAAAAATATTTTAAAATCAGAAAAATATTTAAAAATCAGAAAAAATATATAAAAATCAGAAATATTAAAAAAAGTAGAAAAAATGAGAAATTACCTTTCGCCATCTTTGATACAATCGGAAAACGTGGACTATTTAACTTCCACCAATTAAGAATGTCAAATTCCTCGTCATCATCAAGCTCTAGAGGCGGTTCTTTAAGATATTTCTTCAACTCATCTTAACCCCCACTCGACTTATTTCCCATTATATCTTTATACTCCATTAAGAAAGCATTGCCACGACGATTTCTAGAGCTACAACTTTTATTTGACATTGTTCTCGATGAGTCATTTGATGTGGTTGTGCCATATTTTTCTTTGTATATGGCAAACAACTCTCCCATGTCCTTCTCAACCTTCTCAACAAATTTTTTAGATAACTCATCGTTAGTTGAACAAAAAAATGGCGTCTCATTACTATCTTCATCATTTTCCTCCATGGGCATACAACCAATATCTAACAAACGCTTTAAACCATATCGTACTATTTCGGACTTCGTCGTGGGATCTAAAATAACGGCAAAGTACATATAATGGTTGATTTTTTTGTAATCACCCCAATATTTGTCATACTTTTTTCTCATTTCTCCAACCACATACTTAAATGATGGATTTTTTTTCCACTCACGAAGATGCTTATCAATATCAAGTACCTCTCCAAACCACAAATGAGCAACCGGATTTGATACGTTTGACACAAGTTCGGTAGTTTCCTTAAATTTTTCCAAAAATTGAACTACCTTCTTGCAAACCGCAAAATCAGCCCGTTTTGGTGTTTCCTCCAAGTCTCGTGCAAAATTAGAGTTTCTAAAATCATAATCAACAAAAGCATCTTTTAACTCAATGGCGGTTTTCAACATATCATGTGTTGAATTCCATCGTGTAGGGCATTCGGAAGTCAAAATTTTTTTTGAATCGGTAGTCTTTTCAACACTTTCTTTAAAGTTAGAAACTCTTTGGCTCGAGTGTTTTATGTATTTCACGGCTAAGGCTATGGTATCAACTTCTTTTTGGTACGTTTTTAAACCATCTTTGACAATTAGGTTTAAGATATGAGCCATACACCTTATGTGGAAATGTTTCCCATTATCATACTTAATTGGTAAATTCTCTACCAAGTACTCGAGGGCTTTGTCATTTGAAGAAATGTTATCAACCGTCACCGTCATAACATTCTTTAAAACCCATCCGTTTATACATTCCAAAAGAGCCCTACCAATATCCACCCCTCTATGACTATGAATTGGTCTAAAATTTATTATCCTTTTGTGCATAACCCACTCATCGTCTATGAAGTGTGCGGTTAAAACCATAAAGTTCATTATTTTACAACTAGAAGTCCAAGTATCGGTGGTTAAATGGACCGTAGTGGAATCATTGCTTAAGTATTTCAATAGGCTCTTCCTCTCTTCTAGATAAAACTTAGCAATATCCCTAGCAACAGTAAAACGGGAGGGCACATGGTATCTAGGTTGCAAGTCTGAAACGAACTGAATGAATGCTGGGTGTTCTACAAACTTAAAAGGAAGCTCGGCAAGAATGAACATCCTAATCAATGATTCTTTGATTACTTTTTCATTATACTTCCACGTTTCTAAAATCCCACTACTAGTACCACCCTCATCGTTCTCATAAATCTTTTTCTTAAATGCTAGCTTTTTTTGTTTCTTAATCTTCTCAACATCGGGATTTTCATCACAATTAACATAATGGTTGTTTAAGTGTCGCGTACCATGTTTATGAGAGTCGGCTTTGAAAACCGTTGGACACCATTTGCAATATGTCATCTTAATAAGTACCCCATCTTCATCATTTTCAAACTTTTGATCAAAGTATTTCCAACATTCGGCTTTTAGTCTCCTTGGATTTGATGGGCCTTTTCTTTTGCGTTTCTATCTTCATTGCCAATAGTCTCCACGTCTTTGGTATCATCCTACAAAAAAAATAGTGGGTTAACAAAGTATTATTAACAAGTAATCAAAACAGTGGCATAAAAACATTGGTACAAAAACAGTGGTACAATTAAACAAAAAAAAATTAAACAAAAGTAGATTCGTGTGAAATTAAACAAATCAGTGGGTTTATCACTTGCATAAGAATGAAAAAAGTGTATAATTAAACAAAAAAAATTAAATTCGTGTGGAATAAAAAAAATAACTAATTAAATTCGTGTGGAATTAAACCGTGTGTTAATACTAATTAAAAGAATATATTTAAGCCTAAAATATATATTAATATAGACGAATTAAAAAAAATAACTAATTGCATAAGAATGAAAAAATGGACAAATGGGTGATAATTATTATCTAATTTACTAATTAAAACCGAATGAAAAAAATTATTAATTAAAAAAAAATTACCTCAACATTAATGGTGTTTTGTTGAGTTGAAAAGGATCCAAATACGGGTATAGATGATGAAATTGATTCAAAAACGTTGTTTTGTTGGGGTATTTGTGCATCTTGATTCAATTCTTGATCCATTGGATTGCTCATTTTGTTTATTGTTCTTCCCTTTTTTTTAAGAGAGAGTGAGAGAGAATGAGAGAGAAGATAGAAAACGGATGAGAAAGAGTAATAGAGATAAGTAGGGTTTTTAATATTTCGGGTAAATCCGGCCATTTCGGGCTGTCGACGGTTTTTGGACCGAACCGACCCGAAACCGAAATATACCCATTTTATAAACCGACTATCGAACCGAATCAGTCATTTTCGGTTTCGGGACAATCGGTTTGTTCGGTTCGGTCGGGCCATTTCGGTTTCGGTTGGGCCTGCTCAGCCCTAGTTAAATCACACAAGTCCTTTGAAAACTTGAGAAATCAGTTTACAAAGGGGTGTTTGGGTTAACTGATATACTAGGATTTGATGCAACTTGAGTAGGTGTACTTGGTTGTTTTGTGTTTGTTATTGTTTCACTGGTGAATTTGGTCATTTATCTGCATATTTTATGGTTTGAATCATCATAATCCAGCAAAGGGCTTTAAAATCTAAAATACTTGGTTAAATTGGCTAAAATTTTGGGGACACCTAGATCTAAGGGTAGAATAGGGTTAACAAGTGATAAGTTTTAGTTAACACAATCAGGGGAAGGGATTTAAGGGTTTAAAATTGGATTGGTGGTCATTTAGATCAGCAAAAGGGTTTTGGATATTGCCTTTGTTCATCAGTCATATGCATAAGTTTGAATTTGCTTCTAATCTTTGATCCGGTGTTTGAAACAAGTTTATTTGCGCTTATTGGACTTAATTATAGCTTGTGTATATGGTTCATTTTGGTTGGCTTATTCATGCTTAAACTGCTTTTTAGTTCATAACTGCTTATTTGCATATTTGTGAGGTATCTGATGACTGTTAGCTTATTATGTGCTTATTGGCTAGATCAATTTGTGATTTCTTGCTTGGTATTGACTCCTTACAACTCACTGGTTGTAAGGGTGCCTTTGTTTTCCATTGAATCCAACTCGATCTCTCTAAATTTGCAAGTCAAATAGTCAAAGCAGTGGGAACTCCTTTCCCCTGCTGCTAGCCACTGCTAGTGTTATTTTTGGGATAGCTTATCAATAAGTTGTTCTAGCTTATTTAAACCTGCAACAACTTTAATTTTGTAATAGGTGCTCCTTATTTGACCCATTTGTTCATTTTGGAGCATTTTAGGGGTTGACTTTGAGCTTTGACTAGAAAACCAATTACTTTGACTTTTACATAAGTGCTTATCAGCTTATTCAGATTATTTGGCTTGTATTATTGATCTTTTCTATGTTGATTTGTCTTAATTAAGTCATTTAGAGTCTTTTGCAACTTGAATCAAGGTCTGAGGTGGTCTAGAACTCCAAGTCGACTATTTTGTCTTTTAGTGAAATTTTACTTTTCTTATTTCTGGCTTATTGGTTGAGCTTATTTGAAATTTCTTTTCACAAATCTCTTAGGCATCTCAAAAGAAGGTTGTGTGTCAAATTAGAGCTTATGGCATTGGCTTATAGCTTAATGGGCCAAAAAGCCCATTAAGAATAAGTTGCTATTCAAATAAGCTGTGATAAGCTCACATTAAGCTTTTGGGCCTTCAGACTTTTGTGTTTAGAATTAAATTTTAAGCAAGACTAATGATTTTCAGCTTATTTGGTTAAATTTCATCTTATTGGGCCAAAAAGCCCATTTTCATAGGTTGTTTTCGTTTTTAGCCCATTTAGGGGCCCATTAGGGGTATTTTGGTAAATTCACTTTCATTTTCTGATTATTTAGGTTAAAATAAACTAGTTTGCAAGTTTTTAGAATTTTTAATAATATTTTAATATTATTTTATTATTAAATTTCATTTTTCATATTTTGCAACTTTTATATTTTTCTTAGGTCAAGTACATTAAGTTAGGATTTTTAAGACTCTTAGATTAATTTTAGCATCATTTTCTTTATTTTTAGAATTATTTCAATATTTTAAGAGTTTTTAATCATTTAAAAATAGTTTTCCTTAGTTTTAAAATTCATAAAAATTGTTTTTAGTCTTTTTAAGTCATTTTAGAGATTCAGAAAGTGAAAAATATTAATTTTGACTTTTTAATAATTATTTGGATTTTTAGGGCTTTAATTAGCATTTAAAAATTAATATTTAATTAATTAAAAGGTTTGAAAAAGTTTTGATCATTTGTAAACTCTTAGTTTATTTTATTTGATTTTTAGTAAATTTTTTAGGAATTTTTAGAATTAATTTTTATTTTATCACTTTTTACGGTTTTTAATTTAGTCGTCGTAGTGTAATTTTAACGTAACCGTCACTGTCTTTTCTCATCCCTTCTTTCTCATTTTAATCTCAAATCATTACGAATTATTTACACACATATACCTCCTTGAGAAACGAATCTATTTGGGTCATTAGTACACGGTTTTCCTAAATCGTCATATTTAATACTTACCGCATTTACGCCTTTTTCCTAAAGGGTGTATTTTACCACAATCAGTGCTCAATTAAGGCTAAACACGACCGTTTTTACAGGTTATACACGAACTCAACTTCTCCGCGAAGCAATCCAACCGTTAGGTCGAATTGAATTTCTAGTGCAATAAATTCTCTAGTAGTTATTCTCAAGTTAGACAAAATGTAATTCCTACATTTGCCTAATAAAGTGTAGCAAGGATGAAAAATTATATGACGACACAATGCACAACCTAATGAGGGTTAGGAATGCACCATTTCAAATCTTGTCAAAAGAGTCTAGTTAATGTTATTTACCTTAATAGATCTTGAGGCCAATAACTTTGAAGTGTATAAACAATGTTCACACAAAACAAAGGAACACTGTTGATTGGTCCTTCAGAAATGACACATTTATAAATTGCATTGCAATATAAATTACTTGAGTATTTCGGATGAAACATCCATGTTTTCAAACCGACTCCATTTTGTATTATAAGCAATTATTAAACAAATTTGTCTAACACTTTTGAACAAGTAGATTCAATATACCATTATCAACACAAGTGTGAGTTATGATCCAATGTATATTATTAATAATCCACATTTATGTGTACACTAAAAAAACATGTCAATTATATTTGATAATGATAACAATCATAATTTGAATAATGAATTGATATAAATTCAAAATCTTTCTTGATTACCACTAACATTCTTTAAGAGAAAATAGCTAAGATTTTCAAAGAGTTTTTCATGTTTTATAGTAAGACATTAATCTACTTGATCTAATAACTCAATGATCGAGTAAGACGACCGTCATCAATAGATTTGACAAGCTCACAAAGCTTACAAACCTAAGAGTGTTATTAAACATAACGAGGTATACAAGATGTTTACGTAACATTTTTATACCTAGAGATGTTGATCCTATATGCAATGCACAAATAATGTTGCAAACAAAATGCAAGAAATCTAGAATAAATCCTACTAAGGGAGAAACTAGATACTAACAAATACCAAGCAATGCACAAGAGACTAGACAAATAAGAGCTCTACTAAAAAGAGTAAGAAACACTTAGTAATGTCTACACATAATAATAACACACAAGGAAACACACATAAACAATTAGCTTAACACATAAAAGCTTTCGTCCATGTTTTGAGTGTTAGATACGAAAAAGTTTTCATAGCTTGATTTTATTTGAAAATAGTTTTCGACCCATTTTAAAATTTAATTAAGTTTAACACTTTGTAAATATATCAATTTTCAAAGATATATCACCAAGAGATGTCCAACTTAATAGAAAAGAGTAAAACACAAGTTTTACGACAAACCAAGACTCAATACTTTGGACAAAGTATATAACTTAGAAAACATCCAAATTTTAAAGTTTGAATAAAGATTTAGAAGAATTTTTAATTGAAAGAAAATTCAATTACGTTCGAAATGACGGGTGGCACGACTTCTACGGACTTACGGTCGATTTTATATGATTTTTCAAAGTTTGCAAAAACTGTGTCAGACTGAACGCGGTTCCTTATTGATAATGAACCTCGGGGAACAATTAAAGAACTGTGGACAGTGGACAAAAAATGAGTTTTTGGCCAAAATCATTTGGTAACATTTTGGAAGGACTTAGGACTCTAAAAATCATTTTAGACACATAGAACTCGTATTTTAGAGTTAATTATGACACAAAAGATTTATATACTTCCAAACATGAAAAGATTTGTAATCAAGCTATTATACGAAGTTTATTTAACATCAAAACTTGTATGAATGAAACATTAAAACATATTTCGTATGTAATCACTCTTCATGAACAATTTGATACAAAGATCGTCTCTTATTTTAAAAACCGTTATCATTATTAAAAACCATTTGTTTTGAAAACGAGAGCAAAGATCGATCCAAGCTTTAAAGTACAACATACTTTAAAGATCTTGAATAACAACGCTCTGATACCAATTGTATAAACTAGAAGGGGGGTTGAATAGTTTCTAATTAAGTTTTCAAAACATTTGGTTTAATCCACTGGCCGCGGTTCCTTAAATACCCCTGCGGTTCTTTATCAATAAAGAACCGTGGGCTCAATAAAGAACCACCGACAGTGAATGCCAAATATTGATATATTATAAACCTTGACAATCCTTTGTATCAAATTCTCAATTAAGCTTGACTAGATATGAGATGTGTTTTTCATAGAAGTAAACAACAAGTAAGTAAACACACAAACACATCAAATCAAGAGTACATCGAGCAATAGTTTAAACATTAAGCCCACACGTACTAAGCCTTAGCTTTTCTGCAACTTAGATGTTTAGATTATGTGATGCACACAAATACACACAACACAAGTATGCAACTATAAAAGTAAAGACTAATAAGTGAATACATAAATGTAAAGGAAAGTACCGACAAGATGATTTATAATGGTTCGATCACGAAGATCCTCTTCGCCCTACTCCACTCCTCGAGTACCCAACTCGAGAGTTACTTCACTAGTCAACAAAACTCCTTTCAAGGCGGGGAAAACCATACACGTTGCTTACATAATTTCCGACACTAAGCTAGACGTTGAGTCTTAATCTTAGGTAGGACCAATCTACACAACATCGCCTACTTCACCATTTTACGACACAAGGTTAGATGTCGAGTCCTAATATTAGGTAGGACCAATCTACACACAACTCACACACCTTCCAAATTGACACACCAATTTGGATCTTCACAACTACACAACTCTTCACACTTGTTGATACAAAAGTTGGATGGACCGAGCTTGACCCGAATTAGGCTTAATTCGGGGTCTTGTAAACTCCGGCTCTTGTACCAAGTGAAACTTGTTTTAAGGACCATGCGTACTAAACAGACACCGTTAGGCTTACCGTGGGTTTGTGACCCACGATTAGACTCCGGCGTGAGAGTAAGTAATCGATAGTATATTAGGGTTTAGAGTATTGTGTGTATCGTACCTTTGTGGAACAATGGGGGTTCCTTTTATACTCGAGAGAGTCCAGGCTGGGCTTCCTATTCTTGCGGCCTAAGGGAGAGATAATGATCCAAAATAGATTGATCCTTATCACATAAATGAGGTAAGTGTATATCCTCTCTTCCTTAGGCGAATATAATCATAAGATAGATTATACTCTTGTATGATCATATCGCAGCGCGACGAGGATATGGTTAAGCAATGAACCATGTGTGCGACATCGACTTACCGGGCCTCCTGGGTTGTACGCACATCGCATAAGCATTAATCCATTCCTGATGGATACGGGTAGTACCCGTGAGTCGGACTATCCAGCCCGACTAGGGACTACACGTCATCATGTGCCCCCCAATCTAATGGTCGCAGGTTCTAATCGCGGCTACTATACTACAATCTACTAAGCACACAAAAACCAATACACGCATAGACCTCACATGAGTAAAGAATCCAAACATTCCGCCGAGAAGACATTCATCCCCCCTTTTACCTAACCTCCTCGAAACCCGGGAAAAGCGTCTGCCACGTCATAGTTACCCCTTCATCTCCCACCGTCGGATTTAGCAAGTGGGTAACACGTGGCACATATCTAAGCCGTGGACATTAACTTAGGAGGGCTATATATACCCTCGACGCCCCTATTTTGACTGTTTATTCACGTCTAACTTCTCAAACTTCTATTAACGTCTTCAAAACACTCCATCGTTACCAGATCTCTTCTAAGGTAATCTTTGCGACCACCTTATTTTTATACACGTCATCATGGTGAGACAGTTATCCGATGTCACGTTGATCCTGACGATAGGGTAGCTAGACCAGTTCACGACGTTCTACTACATACCAATTTATCTACACCCAGAAATCCCTAACCCTCGGCACAATATAAGCCAGGCGCCCAAGGGAAAAATAGGGGTATACACCCATTTTTTCGATTACGCTAATCAGCGTATTCCCATGTCGCGCTTCCTCATTAGCGTGTTAATGCATTACGAGATTAACGTATCTTAATTGCATTGCATAGGGGCGGCAAAATTTCTAACTTCGAAATTAATTATCGTACATTAGATATAGAACCCACCGTGGACTTATTCCGCGTCTTCTACCAACGACAATTAGCCAATGGTTGGGTTTCCTTCGCTAATCGAAAGAGCGGGATGCAATGTTCTGATGGGAAAATAGATTCCCTAAGGGTCTGGAATGACAGGTTCTTCTGGGTTGACGAAGCTGCCTTTCCCTTTTATTTCCCGTTTTTGACCCATGGAACGGTGAGGAAGGACCCAGCACCTGGCCTGATTCCTACAATACTGGGGACGCGGAGACTCTGAATAATAATCGCATTCCCGTGCAACCGTATCCGGAGGCTTTGTTGGTTATTCTCGGCCTAAGTCGCGCAGTCATTTGTGGCGCGCAGCAGATTCCTGTCTTCCGCGCCCAGAGTGGCCGGGGTTAGTGGTTTTTCTCGCGTTCTTCGTAGCATTCTGTAAGTACCATCTTGTGCCAAAAACTAAAATTCGTCCTTCTGCTTGTTTGTTTGTTTGTCACGCAGGCATGGATATTCTTGACCTTGTTCATGAAGCCTTCCCTGAAGATTTGATAGTCTACTCCCGTCCTGAGAGGGAGAATGAGGAGTCACTTCAAGAACGTGCTCAAAAGAACACCATGGAGCTGGAGGTTGGGGAGGCTTCCGCCGCACAAGAGCATGAGGATACTGGCGCAGACCAGTCATCACTACCACCAGTACAACAACCACCCGCACAACAACCACCAGCACAATAGCAGCCACCACCCTTTCTTAGCTCCTTGCTATCGTCAGATAATCTTACCGAGGATGCTGAGAAAGCCGCGGAGGAATTTGAAGAAGAGGAGAACTCTGCTTTGGGTAAGAGGCAAAGGAGCCCCCCAACATTTTCGCGCAAAGCCGCTCGTACGGGAGCTGGGCCCTCATGGACAGAGGCGTGCGTGAGCGAGGAAAAGATTAAGGAGAATCTTGCGAGGACTCCTCCACGTACTCCTCCTTCCACCATCAACTTAAGGTAAACACTTGTTCTTGTATTAGGGCTATCACCCATATTCCTCCTTATATCTCTCTAATTGCTGCTTTCGTGTATCAGTGATGACCAGGAGAAGTCCTTCGCGAAGGTTGATGTTACGCCTTCCCACCAAAAGGAGAACTCAAAAGCGGGGGGAAGCGCGTTCCCTCAAGACCCCGTGTTCGCTCCTAATTGGGAGTTGCCCGTGTCTTCAGATCTGACTGGTGCATTTGACTGTTCCAGCTTCTTGGATAATATCGTGACCCTAGATGAGTTGCGATGCTGGAGGGGATGAGTAATGTGTTTCTGGCAGTCGAGGTTTGTTATTTTTCGTCGCAGAACGTGACATTGATGTCGCGCATCAAGAAGAGGTTTTTGGAGTTATCCGCCCAAGTTCATACCACTGAAGAAAGACTTGGGCAGATTATCGAGGAGAAGTCTCTCGCCCTTGGTGAAATGCAAGAAAAAATCAACCAAGAGGTCAAGAGAGGGCGACAAGACGCTTCCCTCATCCACTCCCTAACAGAAGAGAAGGATAAGCTAGCCTCCGCCCTTGAAGATGAGCGCGCCCAGCTCAATCAGCTAAAGGCTTCCAACCAAGTTGCAATGGGGGCTTTTGAGGATGGAAGCAATAAGTTTGTGGCGGATGGGGATGCGTTGGGCGCAAGAGTTAAAGAAGATGTGGGTGATCTTAGCAACCAACTGAAGAGGTTGAGTATTGAGTTGGATGAAGACCTGTATTCTCGGTTGATGAAGGAGGTAGGCGAGAAGCGATGGCTAGTGCGCTACGGTTTGCACCTAGCCGCCATGGGTGCTTTGGAAGACCCTACCTTGCGGGCCACCTTTTCTCAGTCTATCATAGCTGCGGTGAATGAGGGTACTCCCAAGGGTCTGGTGAAGGCGCACAAAGCTGATTTGTTGAAGAAAGAGTTGACAGAGGTGCCCTTCTATGACCCTACTGCCGAGTCAAAGCTTACAACCGCCCTGAAGGACATGAGTGTTTGTCCGTTGCCATCTTTCGGTCTTGGTGACAAGGACCATGAGCTGCCTACTAAGGTTGTAATGGAAGGCCTTACTTTGGCGCGCCATAAGGCAAAGGGCGCAGAAGCACAGCCAGATTTTCACCTGAAGCCTTCCGCGGAGCAGCTAACAGTATCAATATTTACTCAACCCAGGGATGTGCTTGACCCATTTAGGGTTGAGAAGGAAGTGCCGTTGTCCGAGGTGCTCGCAGCACATGAAAGTCGTGATGCGACCAAGAAGGCTATGTTGAACATAGAGGTTGCACCTTCTGTTGGTGCGACACACCTTTCTTCCTCCATCCCTGTACTGCCTTTGTCGCTGCTAGAGAGGGACGTGCGCATGTTGGATCTGATGGAGAAGGGCATGAAAGAGCACCACGCCACAACTTATTGCTCCCCCCTGCAAAAGTTTAAGAGATCCTCATCTGACACCAATTTGCTCTCCAACAACTTATCTGATTTGTAAACATGTTGTGTATTTTGTGCGAATGTCTGCGCTTGGTATGTAATCAACATTTTCCACTTTTGTTAGGAAAATATGTTTCTACGCTTTAATGTTTGTAGCGCAAATTTGTTTATGAATTAGTGTAATTGCATAGGTGGTTCCTATGTGTGAGGCAGGCTCATTACCTGCGGTATACCGCTACTACCATAAGGACGACCATATGGGGCTGACCAGTCGTTAGGTGTGCACGATTGTGTCTTATCAGTCTCAGCGTGTACTGGCTGTATAACTTGCTATAACGTCATTAATAGCAAAAGGCCTAACAAGGATACATGATCCATGGTCGATGAGGTTGCATCCCTCTTACTCGACGAGTGTAACTAGTAGGGTAGGCGCATTCCTCTTATTTCTCTTGGAAACGTTGTGCACGCGTGCGCTAGTAGGCAACATATAACATAGACAAAGTGTACGTATGATAAAAATAAATGTTTTTAGAATGGGCCGTGGAACTAGCTAGGCACCACGACAGTTTTATTAATACTTGCAAGATTTTTAATACATGAAATAAAAGAAAAAAATAATACATTGGTTCCAGAACTTTGCCGCTAAAGGTAGCACTTCTTTAGGTGGCATATGTTCCAAGGCCTCTGTAGGTCGCGACCATCCATGTCGCATAGTCGATATGCGCCATTCCCCAATGCATCTGTTACCATGTAAGGTCCCTCCCACTTAGGCCCAAGTTTTCCTGTATTTTCAGCGCAGCTGTCCGCGTTTGAGCGATACACGAAATCACCTAGTCTAAAGGAAGTCTTTCGTACCCTAGCATCGTAGTAACCCTTCATTTTTGCTTTTGACTTGGCTTCGTGGATAGCTGCCAACTCTCTCCGCTCCTCGATTATTTCCATGTTCAATCGTAATTCATCATCATTAGTGACCATGTCTACTTTCACTGTGCGGAGCGTTTGTAATCCAATCTCGTTCGGGATAACTGCCTCTGTTTCGTAAGTTAGAGCGAAAGGGGTATCGCCCGTAGCTGTTTTTATCATTGTTCGATGTGCCCACAAGACATGTGATAACTCGTTGACCCATTTTTTGTTGTGTTCCCCTAATCGCGTTTTTATGCCGTCCCCCAGGCTCCTATTTGCTCTTTCCACAAGTCCATTTGTTTGCGGATGGGCTACCGATGCGAACCTTTGGTTTATGTTGTTTTTCACGCACCAATATGTGGATGGATTCTCTCTCCTCGGGTAGCCCGAAGCGACATACTATATTATCCCATACGAAATGCTTGGTTTCCTATAATTGTTGCGACTGCCTTTGCTTCAATCCACCTCGTGAAGTAATCCATCGCGAATATTAGGAACTTAATTCCACCCGCGGCTACAGGAAAAGGTCATGCGATGTCTATTCCCCACTTGAAAAATGGCCAAGGAGAAGTAATGGGTGTCAGCTCCTCTTGGGGTTGACGTGGTATCGGCCTGTGTACCTGGCAGTCATTGCATTTGTTGATGAGCGTACGCGCGTTCGCGTGCATGGTTGGCAAGTAATACCCACTACGCAACGTTGTTGCCACTACTGACCTTGGTCCTGCATGTATGCCGGAGGATCCCTCGTGTATTTCACTAATGACATACTGTGCTTCTCACGACCCCACACATCTTATCCATGGCTGAAGGAATGACCATTTGTAAAGAATCCCGTCTCTGACTTCAAACTGCTTCGAGCATCTTCGTATTAGCCGCGCCTCGATTTCGTCATGCGGGAGCGAATCTTTCGTCAAATAATCCGCAATCGGTGTCATCCATGTAGGACCTTCTTCCTCGACTACCGATGTGACTTCCATCTCTTTTATTGATTTATCTTTAAGGATCTCCACCAGGACCTGTTTTGATAGGTGTGCAAAGCTGGTGGACGCTATTTTGCTAAGTGCGCCCGCTTTCTTGTTCTCCCCTCTAGGTACTTGGCGTATTAGGAAATTTTTGAATCCTTCAATCAATGACTTGGCTTTTTACAAGTATTGTACCATGTTCTATTCTTTTGCCTCATATTCGCCGCCAAGTATGTGGTTTGCTACTAGGCGAGAATCTACATTTTCTTCGAGATTGCGCACGCCCATTCGGGCTGCAATTCGTAGTCCCGCTATAAGCGCCTCGTATTCTGACTCGTTATTTGTGGTCGTGAACTCAAAACGCAGTGCGTATGTAAATTCCATTCCTTCAGGATTGGTGAGTATGAGGCATGCGCCAGATCCATCAGTACAAGAGGACCCATCAGTGAATAAGATACATGGATCTTGGTCTTCTTCCTTTTGTTTTGGCTCCTGAACGTCCTCTTCTGGTTTCTCGATGATGAAATCCGCCAGAATTTGTCCTTTTACGGCATTGCGCGGTCTGTAGGTAATATTTTGCTCCCTCAGTAGGACACTCCACTTCTGTAATCTTCCTGCGACGTTCGGTTTTGAGATTATCTGTTTTATGGGATGATCTGTTATTACTACTATAGGATGTGCTTGGAAGTATATGCGCAACCTTTTTGCTGCTCCATTGGGGTATAATTTAGTTCCGAGCTTTGTAATGCTCTGCTTATGAAGTATACTGGTGTTTGCACATTTTCCCTATCCGTCATTAGCACCGCGCTGATTGCACCGTGTGTGGCTGACAAATACATTATCAGTTCTTCTTTAGGGCGTGGCGCGACTAACATAGGGAGTGAAGCTAAATGTGTTTTTAGTTCCTCGAAGGCTTTCTCAGCTTCCTTTGTCCAATTGAAGTCTCCTTTTTAATGCACTTCTTGAGTGTTTTAAATAAAGGGAGCGACTTCTCTGTGGATTTGGACAAGAACCTATTCAACCCTACGAGCTTCCCATTTAGCGATTGCACTTCCTTTTTCGTCTTTGGGCTTTGAAGCTGAATGAATGCGTCTGTCTTTTTCGGGCAGGGTTTGATGCCATTGGGGTCAATCATGTATCCTATTAACATGCCTTCTGTTGCCCCAAAAGTGCATTTCTTTGGGTTTAGCTTCATGTTTATCCTCCTAAGTGTGGAGAATGTTTCCTCTATATCCTGGATAAGTTCACTTTCTGCGTGACTTTTTATTACCAGGTCATCAACGTACACCTCCAAATTTCGCCCTATTTGTCCTTCAAACGCTTTATCAACCAATCGCTGGTACGTGGCCCCTGCGTTCTTAAGTCCAAATGGCATTTTTGTGTAGCAATACACACCCTGGCTGGTATGGAATGTTGTTTTTTCTTCATCTTGCTCTGTCATTTGAATCTGGTGGTATCCCTTATATGCGTCCAGGAAGCATTTAAAAGGATATCCACACAACGATTCTACTTTCTAATCTATCTCTGGGAGTGGATAGCAGTCTTGGGGACAAGCCTTATTGAGGTCTGTGAAATCCACACACATGCGCTAGCTACCATCATGTTTTTTAACCATTACTGGGTTAGCGAGCCAATCATGGTAGTAAACCTCCCTCATGATTCCTGCGTCTACCAGCTTTTTCACTTCTTCAAGTATTACCTTGTTGCACTCTAGGGCATGTCCTCTTTTCTTTTGCCTACTAGGGGGTATCCTTCGTGGATTTGAAGCTTGTGTTCAGCTATTAACCTTGGTACCCCCGTCATGTCTTTAGGTTCCCACGTGAAGATGTCTAGGTTGTCCTTTAAGAGGTGGCACATGTCAGCCTTTCCTTTGTCAGACAATGTCCCCCAATCATTATCTCTTGATCTGGATACTATGGGTGGACTGCCACTTTTAGGTTCGGCGGCAAGTCTATCCTAGGTTCCATTGTAACCCGAGGAGGTTCTGCGATCGTGTTGCACTCTGGGAGTGCTATCTATGTGTTGAAGATCGTTTCGATTCCTCTCTTCACTGGGAACTTCATCATGCCATGGGCCGTAGAAGGTACTGCTCGCATTGCTATTATGGCAGGTCGCCCAATGATTCTGTTATACTGCGATAGAGACCGTATTATCAAGAAGTTCATTGAGACCTTTGTCGAATGTTCGTCGTTTCCCACTTTTACTACCAGCTTTAGTTGGCATAAAGGCCACACCGCTTCTCCACTAAATCCAATGAACGGGGAGGTTGTAAGCACCATTTGGCTCCTTACTTCTGCGCTGAGTTTCAGGAAACAGTGTTCATACATTATTTCTGCTGATTAGCCTCCATCGACATACATACGGTGTATACTGTGTTCACCGGTGTTTATTTCTATCACTAACGGGCCCTCTGCCACATTCCTCGTACTGAGGGGGGAAGGAGATGTCTCTCCCTTTCGAGAATTTTTGGCTCACCTTTTGTTTTGTCCTTCGCTGCCATGCGTCCACCATGTAAATATTTGCGTTAGCGGTTTTTGGTTTCTCATCTACCGCGGTTCCTTTTATAAGGTGTTTTAGCTTGCCTTCTTTTATCATATTCTCGATGTGTTTTTGCAGCTGAATACATTCATTCATGGTGTGTCCTTTCTCATCGCGATATTCAAAATATATGTTACCAATGCGCCTTTCTATCGGGGTGGTCATTGGCAACGGTCTTGGGAAGTTCGCACCTTCTGATATGAGGATTTCTCTCGGAGTTAACTTAAGGGGAGTAAACCTGAAGTTACTGGCTCGCCCCTCTCTTCTATTTCCTTGGTAATCAGGACCTCTAGGCTTGCTTTGCCTACTAGACCCTTTATTAGGTGCTTCGCGGGATCTATAACCCTGGGTGTTTTGTATGACTGCTGAGGCAACTGATTCCCCTTGTATGAAGGATCTTACTCGCCGCAGTACTTCATCAAAGGTTTCTAGTGTTCTTTCATTCAGCTTTTTTATTAGATCACTGTTGCGTATACCTGCCATGAAGCAAGACACTTTCAAGATCTCTGGGCATTCTTTTATTTCAAGACACTCGCTCTTGAAGCGTTCTAAAAAATCCTCCAGGTATTCGCCCTGGTTTTGCTTGACTCTGGTGAGTGATACAGCGCTCCTATCATGTCTTTTCTACTACACATAATTTCTTTTGAATGCTTTCCGCAATACTTCATACCCATTAATTGTTCGTGGCAGAAGTCTGTCAAACCAGATCCGCGCGTTTCCTACGAGCGTAGAGTTGAACATATTGCACCATACAGGTTCTGGCCATTGCTTGATGCCTGCTTGAGATTCGAAGACCTTTAAGTGGTCTTCCGGATCTGAGGTGCCATCACACGTTTTCACGTTTGCTGGCATGCGGCGCTTTCTTGTATCCACGTAATATTGTATGCGTCTCGTGAAAGTATTTTTCCTGGCTCTTCTCCAAGGTTGTGAGAAGCTTTGGTCATCTGAGGAGTAACATTCACGCCTGCGCTTTGCAGAGTGGTTATCACTTGATCCTGATGGATTGCCTTCAGAGTATTCAACGTGTTCGGCACGCTCCTTTCCTTTTGCTTCCTTCTGATTTTTTCTATGTCTGGCAACCAGCGGGATGAGGGCTTGTAGATTATTAGTGTCACACTCCCAAAATATCAGAGTATAATGGCGACAAGGGAGTGGTGACGTCATGATTATCATACACACATAGTCACAAAGAACGACCTCTAAATGAGACGTTCGGAAAATAGATCACTTGTAATTAATAAAATAAATTGTTTTAACAAAGTGCGGAAGCATAAACTGAATACGGTTACAAAACATAGTTTTCTTAAATGGTACAAATGATCGTTGTTTCAAAGAAATGACGGTAATGCATGAGACCTCATTTAGCATCTTCCTTCTTAATACCTGAGAAAAACATTGCTAAAGTGTCAACATAAAGTTGGTGAGATCATAGGTTTAGTTAGTTTGAAATGTTTAATGAACCACAAGATTTTCCCAAATGTGATGACAATATAACAGATACAAAGTCATCCCAAAAGTATTTATTACAGTCTAAGCTCGTGACACCGAAGCGTTAACAACACCGGCAGTATAATCATATAAATGTAGCCCAAACTAGATGCCTAAACCCACGACATCCTATATCAGATTCAAATGAAACTGTGCCCGCTTGTCCCCTTGTTGGACAAGACAGACAGGGACGTCAATCCCGATAGATCTATCCATTACATTCGCGCTTACACAAAGTAATTAACGGTTCACGATTCACGGGCCAAAGCAACTGGGTTTTTAGTGGGACTTAGACTAATATATAAATCAGTAAATGCACTTGTGTTTAAACGTTAAAATCAAGCAATGTCTCACCCCAAAAAGCAGTGAAAATAGTAGAGTATGGGGCTATAAACTCACCTCGTTAAATCAGCAAAGAGAACGTAGATAAAATAGCTCGAGAGTACGGTTACGCTAGCCGCGACCTAATTAATTTGAGAATCGAGTTACGATACGAATAATTGTATTTATTAAATGACTCGACACCCTAGTTGTGCTTGACGAAACCATACGTTTATGAAAAGTACGATTTACGGAAAAGTATGATAAATAAAATCGGTTTATTAAATGGTCGGGTTTCACGGGTTAAATTATAACTTAATTTAACAAAATTCGTTTTGGGCTTTAATTAAACCAAATAAACATATAAGGCCCAAAATGGGAGTCCAAAACATTTACACAACAACCGGCCCAAGGGTCATTGACCCGGCCCGGTCCACTGGCGGAATAAACAAGGAACGGAGGGAGTACAAACGTGTGTTTATCACACACAACTTCCCATATCTGAGAGTTAACTCTCTCTCCTCCCTCGATATTACCTCCACCGTCCCAAAACTCTCTCTCTCTTAATCTAGATCGGTTCCATCCTCTTCTATGGCTATCATCTAATCAGGTTGAGTTATAGAATCAAATATGGGTGGTCTGAGGTTCTATATCGCGTGAGATGTGGGGTTTAATCCCCACATCAACCGATTTGGTTTTTCTGATGGTGTTCTCCCTTGTGGTTTCGTGAATCAAATACCAAAATCAAAGATAAGTTTATTCTCCTTGGTTCTTTTAAAAGCTTTAATTGATTTTCGATTTAATAAATATCAGTGGGTTTAATTTATTTGTATATACTTGTTGTAAATCATATGATTCTCGGATTGAAAATAAACAAAATTAGGGTTTTGAAATATTTGGGGGTTTTCATCAAAATCGGGTTTAAACATAATTAATTGGTGTTTTCTATTATAAAATCAAACTAATTTCATATATAAAATCGGTTTATAAAAATTAGGGTTTCGGTTAATTTGGGGGTTTTTGCATATCACGTTTTTAATTAAATTAAATATGGGTTTTGGGTTTAGATTAGGTTTAATTAGCATTTTAATTAATAAAAAGTAAATCTAGGGTTTTATAAAAATTGGGGGTTTCTATATATTCGAATGTTACTCATGTTTATATGATGTTTCTGGAATGTGGCAAATGTTAATTAGATGTTCAAAAAGGTTTTAAAATAATTAGGGTTTTGATTCGAATTGGGGGTTTCTATACCCGCGGCATAATTAATGGTTTCTGTAAAATAAAACTTGATTAAGACATTTGGATTGGTTGGTAATAATGGTTAATAATTTTGGCAGTAAGAACTTTGGTTGGTTTGCTTTGATTCTCGGTTTGGTCCTTGATTGGGTCTCGGTTTGGTTGAACATGGGTCTCGGTTTGGTTCTTGATTGAGGTCTTGATTTGGTTGGACATGGTCTCGGTTTGGTTCTAAGTCGGGTCTCGGTTTGGTCTCAATCGGGTCTCGGTTTGGTCTAAATTGGGTCTCGGTTTGGTTTAAATTGGGTCTCGGTTTGGTTGACAGAAAAGCAATAACATAAACATGTTTGCATTTAAAAAGTTTAACAATTTTTCAGTTTTTAGTTAAAAATATAAGTCCATTACAATGACTAACCATTGTTTCGTTTATTCGTAGGTTCGTACAAAACAAGCACATCTAGACTTCAAAAGGAAAGACGAAAAGACAAAAGACTCACAATGGGGATGCTACGTTCGGTTTTGCAGGTTCGGACGGGATGAAGACTTTCTGTTTTGCAGGTTCGACGCGACTTATGGGTCGGCTGGACCTAATCTTCTATCCAGGAGTTGTATTGTGAAGACTTGTGCAGATTTTTGATGTTTGTATTTTGGACTGAGATAACTTGTATTTGGACATTGGATAATACTTTGGGTTTGTATATAAACTTGTATTGTTAGTCTAGGGTTAGTGTAAATCTGGAAATGTTAACTTGTGATATACCCAAAAGGGGTAAACTAGGCAAATGTGCTATCCTTTAGTGGGGCAAATAAACTATAAAGTTTATGTGTAGGTTTAGACATGTGACTGATTTTTGAGACCCTTGTATGACAAGCTTGGTAATATAAATGAAGGTTTTATATTCAGTATATGTACACATGCTGTGATAGCTTATACACTCGACTCGGCTCACAATGGTTAAGTTTAGACGCGACTGGATAATCCCGACACCAAAACCGTTTAGCATACGATCCCAAAACAAAACAATTGTGTGAGACGTCACGAAAACTTAATAACTATAACAATAAACGTACGGCAAAACATAAAACGTTCACAAACTTGTGTATTGCATTCAACTTAATAATCGCGAAACATTGAGATGTTACATATGCTCTCCCTAAAAAGGGCTTTGTCCGCAAAGCAAAACAATTAACACGTTCATGACGACAACTAGTCGGTAAACAGTTAAAATACTCGTACTACATGAATAATTAAATGATGGAAATTTGACGAATGTCACAGTATTCCCATGTTTTAGAGATTTCGTCACGAAATCAAGACGTTGTTGTAGTAGGTTGGTTAGCGAAGAGATGAGGATACTTGCTCTTGAACTGATCTTCACGTTCCCACGTGTATTCTGGACCTCTACGCGCGTTCCATCGGATTTTCACAATCGGTATACGGCTTTGCTTGAGTTGTTTAACTTGACGGTCCATGACTTCTACCGGTTCTTCTACGAAATTGAGTTTGTCGTCGAGTTGAATCTCCTCCAAAGGAATAACGAGTGCTTCGTCGGCTAAGCATTTCTTCAGATTGCAAATGTGGAACACATTATGCACTCGGCTAAGTTCTTGGGGTAATTCCAAACGATAGGCTACGGGGCCAATCCTCTCTATAATCTTGAAGGGTCCAATGTAACGAGGATTTAACTTTCCACGCTTTCCAAAGCGAATCACACCTTTCCAAGGTGAGACCTTCAACATGACTTTGTCACCAACTTCAAACTCAAGAGGTTTGCGTCTCATATCAGCATAACTCTTCTGTCGATCTCTTGCGGCTTGCATACGGCTCTTAATCTTGAAGATCTTCTCAGTAGTCTCGTGTATAATCTCAGGTCCAGTGAGTTGTGCTTCACCGACCTCTGCCCAACACACGGGTGAACGACACTTCCTACCATACAGTGCCTCGAACGGCGCTGCCTTAATGCTAGTGTGATAACTATTGTTGTATGAGAATTCCACCAGAGGTAGGTGTCTATCCCATTTATTTCCAAAGTCAATCACACAGGCTCTCAGCATATCTTCTAGGGTTTGAATGGTCCGTTCACTTTGACCGTCGGTCTGGGGATGATACGCAGTGCTCATATCCAACTGCGTTCCCAATGCCTTCTGCAGTGACTTCCAAAACTGCGAAGTAAATCGGCTGTCTCGGTCGGAGATTATAGACACAGGCACACCGTGCTTCGTGACTACTTCCTCCAAGTATGTCCTTGCTAACTTATCCATTCCATCAGTCTCCTTGATGGGTAGGAAATGAGCCGATTTGGTGAGTCGGTCGACGATTACCCAAATCGTGTCGAATCCGGCTGCGGTCTTTGGTAGCTTGGTAATGAAATCCATAGTGATCCTTTCCCACTTCCATTCTGGCAGTTCGGGTTGGACCAATAATCCTGATGGTTTCATATGTTCGGCTTTGACTTTGGCACAAGTCAAACACTTGCTAACGTATGTAGCAATATCCGCCTTCATGTTCGGCCACCAATACAACATCTTCAGATCATGATACATTTTATCAGATCCCGGATGTATGGAGTACTTTGACTTATGCGACTCATGCATAATCAAGGATCGTAGGTCACCATGGCATGGTAACCAACTCCTATTATCAAGGCATAACGTTCCATCCGAACGTGCTTCCAACTTCTTTATCATTCCTCCAACATCTTCAGTCTTAAAAATTTCTTCCTCGACTGCTTCTTTCTGAGCCTTGAGAATTAAGGATGGAAGGTCTAAGTCAATGGTCATCACTAAAGCCTTCACCCTAAGAACTCTCTCCTTTCGACTCAAAGCGTCGGCCACGACATTTGCCTTGCCTGGGTGATAACGGATCTCGCAATCGTAATCATTGAGCAACTCTAGCCAACGTCGTTGTCTCATGTTGAGTTCCTTTTGATTCAAAATATGTTGTAGACTCTTATGGTCAGTGAATACAACACACTTAGTACCATAAAGGTAGTGTCTCCAAATCTTCAAGGCAAACACCACTGCTCCCAACTCTAGGTCATGAGTTGTGTAGTTCTTCTCGTGCACCTTTAGTTGTCTTGATGCGTAAGCTATGACCTTAGTCCTTTGCATCAGTACTGCACCTAACCCTTTTATGGATGCATCACAATACACCACAAAGTCTTCATTACCCTCAGGTAGGGCTAGTATCGGTGCTTCACACAACATCTGCTTCAACGTCTGGAATGCCAAATCTTGCTCCTCCTTCCACTCAAACTTCTTATCCTTTTGAGTCAATTCCGTCATTGGTTTAGCTATCTTGGAGAAACCTTCAATGAATCTCCTATAGTAACCAGCAAGACCTAAAAATTGACGGATCTCCGTGGGTGTTGTTGGAGTCGCCCAATCCTTTATAGCCTCGATCTTAGCAGGGTCAACGTGAATACCACTGCTGTCGATCACATGCCCAAGGAATTGCACTGTGTTTATCCAAAACTCACATTTGGAAAACTTTGCATATAACTTCTCCTTCCTTAGCAGCTCTAATATAGTCTTCAAATGCTCCTTGTGCTCTTCTTCATTACGAGAATAGATAAGGATGTCATCGATAAATACAATCACAAACTTGTCCAAGTATGGTTTGCAAACTCGGTTCATGAGATCCATGAATACCGCAGGTGCGTTTGTCAAACCGAAAGGCATAACTTGGAACTCGTAGTGTCCGTACCGGGTTCTAAAAGCCGTTTTATGAACGTCTTCCTCTCTAACCCTTAGTTGATGATATCCTGACCTTAAGTCGATCTTCGAGTATATGCTAGATCCTTGCAATTGGTCGAAAAGATCGTCAATCCTCGGCAATGGATAGCGGTTCTTTATCGTTAGCTTATTCAATTCTCGGTAATCGATACACATTCTAAAGGATCCATCTTTCTTTTTGACAAATAAGACCGGCGCTCCCCAGGGTGAGGAACTTGGTCTAATGAAACCTTTGTCAGAAAGTTCCTTTATCTGTTCAGCTAACTCTGTCATCTCGGCCGGTGCTAGACGGTATGGGGCTCTAGCAACAGGCGCGGCTCCTGGTGTAAGCTCGATGTGAAACTCCACTTGCCGTGCTGGTGGTAGTCCGGGTAAATCCTCTGGGAATACGTCCGGAAAGTCTCTAACGATCGGTACATCTTTCACCTTCTTCTCGCGATCTTCTTCTCCTTCCTTTTGTGTTACTTGAACCAAGAATACCGGACATCCCTTCTCAATGTATCTTTGGGTCCTGATACATGAGATGACTTCCAATCTTGATCCATTCTTCACACCACTTCTTTCGCCTTGTATGATGAGTACGTCGTTTCCATAAGGAACACGGACACACTTCTCATGACATACAATCTCCGCGTGATGCTTCGACATCCAATCCATTCCAATGATGACGTCAAAACTTCCCAATTCTATAGGGAGTAGGTCGATACTAAACGAACGACCTTGTAGCCTTACAATACATCCTTTCAGAATAACGTCGGTGGTTACTGACTTCCCATCGGCTAATTCTACATTATACTTAACGTCTAACGCAGTAGGGGTAACATTTAGGCGTTCACTAAATATAGACGACACAAAACTCCTATCCGCACCAGAATCAAATAGTACTGAAGCATAGTTGTTATTGACTAGAAACGTACCAGTCACAACATTGTTGTCTTGCACAGCAGCTTCGGCGCAGAGATGATACACTTTGCTAGGTGCCGTGAATCCTCCAGGAGTACTAGTTGTGGCTCGGTTATTCCCTCCTCGGTTCCCTTGATTCTGCTTTTGATTCCCTCGAATCTGGTTACTACGACCTTGGTTCCCACTGCTTGGACATTTGTTCTTGTAGTGACCTTTCTCTCCACATCCAAAGCAAGTGACATTTGCTCCTTGGCCACCTTGCGTTCCAGGTCCTCTTTGATTAGTAGCACGAGGTGGTGATCGGCATTCCTTTGCCTTATGTCCCGCCTTCCCACAATTGTAGCACGTAGGGGGACATGCTCCTTCGTGGTGTCGGCCACATTTTCCGCAGAAAGGTATTCTCCCAGCGTAGTTCCCAGTGTTTCCTTGTCCAGCAGTGAACACTCTTGCTACTTCTTGTCGCTTGTTCTGGTTGTAGTTGCTTGGGTTGTTGTTGTTGTTGGTATTGTTGTTGTAGTGGTTGCCAGACCACTTTCTTTTATCCCCAGTATTTTCTCCCAACTCCTGTACCACTTGGTACATCAGACTCTGAGCCATGTCGATTGTCTCGTGCAAATCGGTCGGCTTGGATGAAGTCACATTGCCTTTGATGCTCAAAGGTAGTCCTTCAATGTAGCGCTCCAACAATCGGTCATCGTTGGGCACCATTTCAGGACATAACAAAATCAGCTCTTGAAAGCGCTGATTGTAAGCAGTAAGAGCAGTACCCTTGACCTTCAGGTTCCACAGCTCAACTTCCATCTGCTTGACTTCATTTCGGGGACAGTATTTCCTCACAAACATAGCTTTAAATTCACTCCAGGGCGTCGCTTGGGCAACGTCAATGGTCACTGCACGAGCATAGACGTTCCACCAAGTCAAAGCACCATCCACTAACGTGCTTGACGCAAACTTCACCTTGTCGGCTTCAGCGACATTGCTAATCCCAAATTGGGATTCTAGCTTCTCAAACCATCTGGTTAATCCTACTGCTCCTTCAGTACCTCGGAAACTTACTTGCATAACTGCACGAAATTCCTTGTAGGTACAAGTCCGTGCAATAGCGTTAGTAGCTCCTTGGTTGGTCTCCTCCTGTGTGCTAGCTGTACGATTTGCTTCAGCGGTCGCGAGTGCCTCGGCCACTCGTTCGGCTATCATTTGGCTTAACAGGGCGGTGTCAATTCCACCGGTAGCGGCTGGCGGATTCTGCGTTTCGGATCTTCTAACTGGCGCCATAATCTAACAAGGTAATAGGATAATGAGTTTTGCCAGACATAACATGCATGGCACACACAACACAATTATGAAATGCTCCAAGATATAATACACAATATATAATGATCTCACAATTTTTGCAACTCATAATATCATTCATGGAATCGTTTGATAATACATCATAGTTTGTCTTAACATAAATAGAGAAAATAAAATACCAACTAGCTAAGACAAACTTCGAAGCTTAGTGGTCATACAGGGATAGGTCGATGGTACAAGATAAATCTAACTAGTGCCCTCACGGCGCTGATGAAGCTCCTTCTCCAACTCTGCTAATCTCCTCTCAACCACTAGCTCACGAGCCTGGGAATCTCTCAATCTAACATCGGTGTCATGACAAGCGGCTCTAAACCTCTTATCCAAGTCTGCAACAGGGTCATCCACTGGTGCCTCTAGTCCGCCTGTCTCCACCAATGGCTCTACTCCCCAACGGGTCATCAGGCTCTCAATCTCCTCAAGACGAGCGTTCGGCATGGATTCCATCTAGTCAAGAACAGTAAGAAGCTGTCCTCGTAGACGGGTCACACATACTGTCAACACTGTCTCATCCCTGACTGGACTCTTCTTCGCCAGTGCCTCCAACTTATCCTGCACTTCATTGTACTCTTCACCCAACGCCTCTACAGCATCCTCCAACCTGTTCAACCGTGTCGTCACACATCCATCTGCCGCCCCAAGCATCACCATCGTCGACGTAGCTCTCCTAGGAAGAGGAGTCGTAGCCCTCGGTCCTGTAGAGATACCAGCGTCAGTAAGCATCTCCTGGTATACTGCAGGTACAGTCTCTGGTGGTGGTAGTAGTAACGGTGTCTCTGGGACAGAACTGGCAGGTGTGCGGGCTGCATGCCTGTCAGTGGCAGTGAAAGGTATGAGGGGTCTGTAAGGTGAAAGTGGTGGTCGAGCAGCTCTCCCCCGAAGACGTCGTCTCACATAGTAGAAGGGTAGAGTACCAGGTGCTGGAGCAGGAATAGCAGTCCTTTCTCCTTCGTCTTCAGATGAAGATGAGGAGATGTGTGTTAGGGAAACCTCAGGAGTAGCGGCATATGCAGTAGGAGGGTCCTCAGTGTCTGTGACCTCCATAGGCTCTCCTTCCCCATCTGTAAACTCTATCTCATCATCCTCTGTCTCCTCTACCGTCTCATCTCCAGTCACTGATGCCTGACCTGGTGACTGCACCACGTCAGTGTCTAAGTCATCCTCTCCCCCGCCTTCTAGGCTAAGCACATCGTCAGCTGATGCATCAGGAATACGAATCGGTGAATGACGAACCTCCTCAGCCTCTCTCTCTATACCGTCATCTGAAACCATCCGGTACCACGGATATCCTGACGGCGATCCTCTAGGTAGTCCTACTGATGAACTGATGGTCGACTGTGAACTACGGTTGTAGTACGCTCCTGTAGACGTGGAATCATCGGATGAAGACATCGCTGTAAGCATAAACAAAATAAAGGTGTGTAAATATCTTATAAAATTAGTCCGTAAAAAGGACATTAACATAACATAGCAATCATTGTTGAATCCACATGTATCCCATATAACATAATTCAGATTTTGTTGTTGCACATGTAACCCATGTAAATATACCTCGTAATTGTTGATTCACATGTATCCCATTTATTACTTATGTATCTACATATACTTAATACTTACAATCTGTATGATAATCGATTAAACATAGAGCAGTTATAGTCTAGAATTACTAAATGCAACCTAGTTCTCTATAACTAGTGCTCTGATACCAATCTGTCACACTCCCAAAATATCAGAGTATAATGGCGACAAGGGAGTGGTGACGTCATGATTATCATACACACATAGTCACAAAGAACGACCTCTAAATGAGACGTTCGGAAAATAGATCACTTGTAATTAATAAAATAAATTGTTTTAACAAAGTGCGGAAGCATAAACTGAATACGGTTACAAAACATAGTTTTCTTAAATGGTACAAATGATCGTTGTTTCAAAGAAATGACGGCAATGCATGAGACCTCATTTAGCATCTTCCTTCTTAATACCTGAGAAAAACATTGCTAAAGTGTCAACATAAAATTGGTGAGTTCATAGGTTTAGTTAGTTTGAAATGTTTAATGAACCACAAGATTTTCCCAAATGTGATGACAATATAACAGATACAAAGTCATCCCAAAAGTATTTATTACAGTCTAAGCTCGTGACACCGAAGCGTTAACAACACCGGCAGTATAATCATATAAATGTAGCCCAAACTAGATGCCTAAACCCACGACATCCTATATCAGATTCAAATGAAACTGTGCCCGCTTGTCCCCTTGTTGGACAAGACAGACAGGGACGTCAATCCCGATAGATCTATCCATTACATTCGCGCTCACACAAAGTAATTAACGGTTCACGATTCACGGGCCAAAGCAACTGGGTTTTTAGTGGGACTTAGACTAATATATAAATCAGTAAATGCACTTGTGTTCAAACGTTAAAATCAAGCAATGTCTCACCCCAAAAAGCAGTGAAAATAGTAGAGTATGGGGCTATAAACTCACCTCGTTAAATCAGCAAAGAGAACGTAGATAAAATAGCTCGAGAGTACGGTTACGCTAGCCGCGACCTAATTAATTTGAGAATCGAGTTACGATACGAATAATTGTATTTATTAAATGACTCGACACCCTAGTTGTGCTTGACGAAACCATACGTTTATGAAAAGTACGATTTACGGAAAAGTATGATAAATAAAATCGGTTTATTAAATGGTCGGGTTTCACAGGTTAAATTATAACTTAATTTAACAAAATTCGTTTTGGGCTTTAATTAAACCAAATAAACATATAAGGCCCAAAATGGGAGTCCAAAACATTTACACAACAACCGGCCCAAGGGTCATTGACCCGGCCCGGTCCACTGGCGGAATAAACAAGGAACGGAGGGAGTACAAACGTGTGTTTATCACACACAACTTCCCATATCTGAGAGTTAACTCTCTCTCCTCCCTCGATATTACCTCCATCGTCCCAAAACTCTCTCTCTCTTAATCTAGATCGGTTCCATCCTCTTCTATGGCTATCATCTAATCAGGTTGAGTTATAGAATCAAATATGGGTGGTCTGAGGTTCTATATCGCGTGAGATGTGGGGTTTAATCCCCACATCAACCGATTTGGTTTTTCTGATGGTGTTCTCCCTTGTGGTTTCGTGAATCAAATACCAAAATCAAAGATAAGTTTATTCTCCTTGGTTCTTTTAAAAGCTTTAATTGATTTTCGATTTAATAAATATCAGTGGGTTTAATTTATTTGTATATACTTGTTGTAAATCATATGATTCTCGGATTGAAAATAAACAAAATTAGGGTTTTGAAATATTTGGGGGTTTTCATCAAAATCGGGTTTAAACATAATTAATTGGTGTTTTCTATTATAAAATCAAACTAATTTCATATATAAAATCGGTTTATAAAAATTAGGGTTTCGGTTAATTTGGGGGTTTTTGCATATCACGTTTTTAATTAAATTAAATATGGGTTTTGGGTTTAGATTAGGTTTAATTAGCATTTTAATTAATAAAAAGTAAATCTAGGGTTTTATAAAAATTGGGGGTTTCTATATATTCGAATGTTACTCATGTTTATATGATGTTTCTGGAATGTGGCAAATGTTAATTAGATGTTCAAAAAGGTTTTAAAATAATTAGGGTTTTGATTCGAATTGGGGGTTTCTATACCCGCGGCATAATTAATGGTTTCTGTAAAATAAAACTTGATTAAGACATTTGGATTGGTTGGTAATAATGGTTAATAATTTTGGCAGTAAGAACTTTGGTTGGTTTGCTTTGATTCTCGGTTTGGTCCTTGATTGGGTCTCGGTTTGGTTGAACATGGGTCTCGGTTTGGTTCTTGATTGAGGTCTTGATTTGGTTGGACATGGTCTCGGTTTGGTTCTAAGTCGGGTCTCGGTTTGGTCTCAATCGGGTCTCGGTTTGGTCTAAATTGGGTCTCGGTTTGGTTTAAATTGGGTCTCGGTTTGGTTGACAGAAAAGCAATAACATAAACATGTTTGCATTTAAAAAGTTTAACAATTTTTCAGTTTTTAGTTAAAAATATAAGTCCATTACAATGACTAACCATTGTTTCGTTTATTCGTAGGTTCGTACAAAACAAGCACATCTAGACTTCAAAAGGAAAGACGAAAAGACAAAAGACTCACAATGGGGATGCTACGTTCGGTTTTGCAGGTTCGGATGGGATGAAGACTTTCTGTTTTGCAGGTTCGACGCGACTTATGGGTCGGCTGGACCTAATCTTCTATCCAGGAGTTGTATTGTGAAGACTTGTGCAGATTTTTGATGTTTGTATTTTGGACTGAGATAACTTGTATTTGGACATTGGATAATACTTTGGGTTTGTATATAAACTTGTATTGTTAGTCTAGGGTTAGTGTAAATCTGGAAATGTTAACTTATGATATACCCAAAAGGGGTAAACTAGGCAAATGTGTTGTCCTTTAGTGGGGCAAATAAACTATAAAGTTTATGTGTAGGTTTAGACATGTGACTGATTTTTGAGACCCTTGTATGACAAGCTTGGTAATATAAATGAAGGTTTTATATTCAGTATATGTACACATGCTGTGATAGCTTATACACTCGACTCGGCTCACAATGGTTAAGTTTAGACGCGACTGGATAATCCCGACACCAAAACCGTTTAGCATACGATCCCAAAACAAAACAATTGTGTGAGACGTCACGAAAACTTAATAACTATAACAATAAACGTACGGCAAAACATAAAACGTTCACAAACTTGTGTATTGCATTCAACTTAATAATCGCGAAACATTGAGATGTTACATATGCTCTCCCTAAAAAGGGCTTTGTCCGCAAAGCAAAACAATTAACACGTTCATGACGACAACTAGTCGGTAAACAGTTAAAATACTCGTACTACATGAATAATTAAATGATGGAAATTTGACGAATGTCACAATTAGCTACATATTCCTCCATCGCGCGCGCCTCCGTAGCGATTACTTCCTCGCTTTCTTTGAGGAGTATCCTTCTTTTTTGTTTATTAGGGGGAGGCTGAGTTGATTTCTGTTCTACGTTCCTTTCCTCAACAGTGGGTATGGGAGTTGAGAATAGTACACCTGTTCCTCTGAAAGGTGGATTTGTTACATCCCGAGTGTTTGCCTCGCTGGCAGATCCAGGAGTAACGTTCACGGATGCAATGTGGCCATCTACCGTCGAGGATCTTTGATGGCCTTCGTTCATACAGTATTTCGTCATTGCTTAGAGCTTTAGTGTAGGGCCTCACGGATGGCGCCAACTTGTTGATACAAAAGTTGGATGGACCGAGCTTGACCCGAATTAGGGCTTAATCCGGGGTCTTGTGGACTCCGGCTCTTGCACCAAGTGAGACTTGTTTAAAGGACCCTGCGCACTAAACAGACACCGTTAGGCTTACCGTGGCTTTGTGAACCACGATTAGACTCCGGCGTGAAGTAAATAATCGATTTAAGTATATTAGGGTTTAGAGTATTGTGTGTATCGTACCTTTGTAGAACCATGGAGGTTCCTTTTATACTCGAGATAGTCCAGGCTGGGCTCCCTATTCTTGCGGCCTAAGGGAGATATAATGATCCAAAATAGATTGATCCTTATCACATAAATGAGATAAGTGTATATCCTCTCTTCCTTAGGCGATATAATCATAAGATAGATTATACTCTTGTATGATCCTGTCGCAGCGCGACGAGGATATGGTTAAGCAATGAACCATGTGTGCGACAACGACTTACCGGGCCTCCTGGGATGTGCGCACATCGCATAAGCATTAAGCCATTCCTGATAGATACGGGTAGTACCCGTGAGTCAGACTATCCAGCCCGACTAGGGACTATACGTCATCAACACTAGTTATGTTTTATGGTCCAACATAACAAACCTTGTGTTTTATGGCCTAAACAAATAAACCATATAGATCTATGTACACAACACTTAGATCTATGACTCTAACATTATATCCAAGTATTAACAAACTTGGATCTACACAACTAACACCTAATCCAAGGATACCCATCTCTTGGATCTACTACCCACATCCAAGTGTACCCACAACTTGGATCCTCTACATATACATAGTAGGAAAACAATGACTTGATCTAGAAGGAGAGATCTTCATCATGTTGTGAACTGATAGGTGTGTAAACACCCATCCTTTTTACCACTTAATTACAATAATAACCGGGCCAAAACGTGTATTTTATGTCTTTTATGTCGGAATTATGCGTGGTTTGTGTTTTTGTTGTGATTTAGGACGAAATTATGAAAAGGGGAGAAAACACGGGCATTTACGGGCTTTTATTGAAGAAAAAGATGAAAGACGAAGTCAAGAAGTCAAGAGTGCAAAAAGAACAGAAGTCCAAGACTAATTCTGAAGATTTATCGAAGAAAAAGTCAAAAGATGGAAGTTTACTAAAAGCCGAAGAACTCAAGTCTTATTTATTGAAGAATTAAAAGACGAGTTTAAAAAAAATCTCGAGCCAAAATTTATTAAAGTCCAAGATTAACAAAAGATTAAGAAGGGAAGGACTTAATGGTGCAATTAAGAAGAAATGAAGGAGGGGAGGAAGCTTCCTAAGCATTCCTTAATCCTCCCCTATAAATAGTCATTAGGATTCATCTTTTCATTTTTGTTGGCTAGAGTGACACTAGTTCTTCCACCTTTTAATTACTTGCTCTTTAAATACATGTCAATTTAAATACTTGTCTTGCACTTTTAATACCTTTTAATTCCAAGTAAGTGTTCTTTAATTTTCTTGTTTTTATCTCTCATTCTACCTTTCTTTCTTTGCTTGATCTTTATATTTATGTGTTTATTATCATGCTTATTTGATTAAAGGTTATGTTGTTATGCTTTTGATTGTTTTGGTTTATTGATTTTTATAGCTTATTTGTGTTTATTTTAAGTTTCTTAAGTTTTTATAAAAGTTATTTTTATATAAAAGTTTGTTTTCGTAAACTTTGTTTCATTTTGTGTTTTTAAAAGTCTTTAAACTGTAGCTTATTAGCTTTACTTATACGTGTTTTGATTAGAATTTTAGGTATGTGCTTATTTGGGTTATAGCTTATTAGGATTAGCTTATTACGTTTTTCTTTACTATATTCCGATCACCACCCGTCGGAAAAGGGTTTTGTATTCCGACGGGGATTCCGATCTGCCAGTCGGAAAAGGGCTTTGGTATTCTGATTGGGAGGTGAGTTTGGTATTCCGATCAGGAGGTAGGTGACAGCATTCCGATCTGAGTCCATTTCTTATTCCGACGAGATCATTATTCCGATCAGGAAGGTAAGGTTATTCCGATCTGAGTCCACTCCACATTCCGATCAGTGGTTGTTTTTTGTTATTCCGATAGGTCAGGTGGTGACAGCATTCCGACAAAGGTGTTTCGATAAACATTCCGATTGCAAGGTAAGTGCATTCCGATTAGCTTTCCGATCAGAAGGTAAGTCTTCATTCCGATCATAGTTTGATCGGAATATATTCCGATTAGGGTAATTTTTTTACTTGTTTCGTCTTGTTTAATTTTTAAAGTTGTCATTTTAATACTTTGTCTAATTTTAACTTTCGTCAAGTTTTAAATTCAAGTCATTTAATTATTTTACTTTGCTAAGCTTTAATATTGCACCCTTTATTTTAATTAGACTTAGATTTATTTTAACGCCAATTTTATGTTAACGCATTTTACTTTAACGCCCTTTACTTTTAAGTCTTTGCACATTAATTTTATAAACAACCAAAAACATTTGTTTCACCAAAAACAATAGAGTCACACATAGAACCTAGATCAATTCGTTAAGATACCGAGAACACGAACTTTAATTTTTATACGGGCCAAAAGCCCAGTTATTAAATGGCGCCGCTGCCGGCTCTTTTCGTAAAGATTAACGGTTTTCTGTGAGAGACGCGTTGCTTTTTGGGATCCATTCACTTGTGAGCGTTATTTTCTTGCACAAAAATTTTCAAAAATCCATAAAAATTAAAATTTTCAAAAATCCAAAAAGATTTTATCTTTATTGTGTACATATATTCTCTTTGTGTTTGGTTTCTTTTTCTTTTGCATTTTCAGGTGTATGCGTACTAGATCTTCTAATTATCAAGAGCCCGAGACTCGAGAAGATTTAAGTATGTCAGGTGTTAACAACAACAATAATCTACCGCACCTCAATAATAACAACAATGTTCTTCCACAGCCCGATCTTCGGACAATGGAGGAGCTTTGTCAACCTACCATGTTTGGACGAGGAGGACCGATTGCGCCGATGCAAATCACGGCTCCGGAGTTTTCGTTGAAGCACCACATGATTCAGCAAGTGCAAACTAATCCATTCGCCGGAATGCCTGATGATGATGCCAACAAACACCTCGACAAGTTCATTACAATCACTCAAAGCATGAAGTTGCCTGGGGCCACAATGGATGTTCTTCGCCTTCAACTCTTCCCACATACTTTATCGCATCATGCCGAGAAATGGTTTGATCGTCTCCTGAAGAATTCTATTCATACTTGGGATGACATGACTCAACGATTTTTGTCGCGCTACTTTCCACCATCCATGGTCACGAGCCTTCGCAATTAAATCAGCGGTTTCATGCAAGATCCTGATGAATCTCTTTTTGATGCTTGGGAAAGATATAATGTCTTGATTGATCGTTGTCCAAACCACAACATGCTCCCCGTGACCTTAATTGATACTTTCTACAACGGATTGACTTTTTGAGATCGTGATACGATTAATGCAGCCGCCGGTGGCACATTCATGAAAAGGAGACCCGAGGAGTGTAGAGAGTTAATTGAGAACGTGACTACTCACCACAAGAACTGGGATTCCTCAGCTTCTTCAAGGAACAACCCGAGAGTCAATGTTTCTTCTACTTCAGCAAACCCTAATATGACCGAACTCACCCGCATGATGACTGAAATGAGCAAAAGTATCTTGCTTCTCGCTTCAAACCAACAACAACAAGTTAAAGCGGTTGCACCTTCTTGTGAAACATGCGGCGGTCCTCACTCATACACCGATTGTCCTTCTACTCAAGGAAATCCGGAAAATGTGTATGCAGCTTACGGTAATTATTCACCAGAAAATTACCAAGCTCGACCTCAAGGGGATAGAAATCTGCTGAGTTACCGATCAAACAACTACCTTTCACCCGGTTTTTCTCCTTAAAACCAAAACCCCGCCAACAACTACACTAGAAGCAACCAAATCCCACCAAGAGCTTCTAATCCATATCACCTACCCGCTCAACAAACCCACCCATTAACCCCGATGTTGAAGCCATCATGAGAACCCAAGGTGAGCAAATCAAGAATCTACAGAGCCAAATTATCAATCTTAAAGGAGATATTACCAAGCAAGGAAATGAGATAAGATCCGAGCTTCGAGATAATATCCAATCTTCCTTCAGCAATCAAACAAATGATTTGAAGAACATGCTTGCTAGTTTCTTGCCCGCCGCTCAACCTTCTTCTTCGAGTTCTCTACCTTCAAACACCGTCACCAATCCGCGAGCGAATGTGAGTGCTATTACTACCCGTAGTGGAGTTACCATAGTAGGACCACCTATCCCACCCCCATCATCTACACCTCCTCCTCCACCATTTATCCCTACTCCTCCTACACCTAGTATTAGTGCACCATTACTGTCAACGCCTCGTCATGACGATGTACCTAGGAAGGAACCTTCAACATCTCAACCTTTACCTACACCTACACCTTCACCAACCAAACCCAATATCCCTTATCCTTCTCGCTTAGGCAAGACCAACGAGCTAACCAAGAATGACTGTCAAGTGCAAAGCTATGTGAAGATGCTCTCTCAAATGAACATCAACATTAGCCTTGTTGAAGCACTTGTCCACATGCCAAAATTTGTGAAAGCATTCAAGGAATTGCTTAACAAAAAGGAGAAGTTGATTGAGCTCGCCAACACACGCTTAAATGAAAACTGTTCTGCAGTTATTCTTAAAGAACTTCCGGAAAAGCTTGGAGATCTCGGTCGTTTTGTGTTGCCTTGCATTTTCAACAAAACTAAAGAATTTACTGTCCTAGCTGATCTCGGGGCCAGTATTAATCTTATGCCTTTGAGTGTTTGGAAAACACTTTCATTACCCGACCTTACTCCAACAAAGATGACTCTCGAACTTGCAAATCGCACTCTCGCTTACCCCGTTGGTATTGCCGAAGATGTGTTCATTAAAGTTGGCACATTTACTTTCCCGGTCGACTTTGTGGTTGTTGATTATGAAATGGACCCTCGTATTCCTTTAATACTTGGTCGGCCATTCTTGAGAACCGGACGAGCTCTAGTTGATGTTGCCGAAGGTGAGTTAATCTTAAGAGTCGGGAATGATTCACAAGTTTTTAAAATGGGGAAGCTTACAAGCAAATCCTTTGGACGAGAATCAGTTAATATGATTAATGTGCTTGATAATTTTGTCATCTACAACAATCCTCTATTCGAGTCTTGCAATGATAACCCACTTTTTCAAGACGATGTGGATGATTCACTATCCAATTTGGATGCTTCTCCCATTTATGATTCTCCACCGATCTTCGATGCTTATGATGATAATTTTAGCTCAGATTCGGATGATTATGATGACCTTACTTCTGAGTATCCCGATCTGCCCACTTATGATGATTTTGATGAGGCCGATACTCTGTCGAGTGATTCTTCTCATGATGAAGATCCTCCGCCATCACTTGATCCTACTTTGGATGATTACTCATTTGAGGAAGATTTCTCTGCTTTTCTTAACACTTACTTCCCTCATGAGAGTGATGCTCCTCCTTTAGATTTTGAAGATTATCGTCTTGATCCTACTTTGGATTTGAAGAACATTCTTTCAAAGGAGAAGAAACCGGTCGACACCAATATCCGCAGTACATATGATTTAACACCTCTTTGTCCCCCTTCTGAGGACGAGGTTGTGCATTTTCTTCGCGGATCTTCTTCACACTTTGCTGAGCCTGAGTGCTATTTCCCCCTAAAGGAAAAGGTGTTCGACCCCGGTATCGATATTCTACAGCCATCTCAGTACCCACCTGATGAAATAAAAGGAAATATCTTTGGAACTTATGGAAATCTGCTTGCACCACTTCACCCTTGCTTCCACCGTGCTCCATCGCTGCTTAAGGGAACCTTGCCTACTCTTCTTTGGCTTGCCTTGTTTGCCTTAAGCTTGTGCTATTTGATGGACGAAAACTATGTCTTTGATCCTGGTGGATATGTTTCTTGCTTCTTCCGTTGATGATCAAGGTCGAGTCAGGCTCACGAGTCGGTAATCAAAAATCAAGCGCTTCTTGGGAGGCAACCCATGTATCTATCGTTTCGCTTTCTTTATCCTAAGTGTAGGGGAGACCCGTTGGTGTTTGCTATTTCCTCTCTCTCTTAATCAGGGATTCGAGCTTCAATGATCCACTCTTGATGATTCTTGACGACCCGTGATTCCGTGTTCCCTTCTTCCCGGTTCTATCCTAAACTCTTTTCGATTCACTATTTTATATTATCTCAATATTAAAATAGGAATCTCTTTAGTTGTCCTTTCCTTAGCAAGATTTAAACAACGTGCACAATGTCCTAAGTGTAGGGGAGTTTACTCCCACATGCTTAAACATTGAGGACAATGTTTATATTAAGTGTAGGGGGACTTCTATCGAAGTTAAGTGGCCTTTTCCTTGTATTTGTCCTCATTTTAACCGGAAAATCAATTTTTCGACATTTTTCAAAATTTTTGATCTATTTTGGCCTATTAGTTTTTCCCTTTGTATAGTTATTTTCTTTCTTTTCTAGAATAAACGTTAATAAAGTAGTTTTAATTTTCAAACGTTGTGAATCTTTTGACTCAACCCGAGTTCACTTATCTAAGTTTACTCTAGCTAGTATCCTTAACGTGTTTAAGTCAAGTTTTGCTAGGCTTTTATATAGGGAGCTATAAAACGGGAAAGTCTTAACTCTCACGGGTTAAGAACAAGAACTTTTCACAAGTTCCTATAATTGATCCTAGAGAGTCGTTTATCAAGGGAACTTTAAAACGCGATTTCTAAACTTGAAATATTCTAAGAATTTGCAAGATCCTATAGGCGACTCGAAAACCCAAAACTTTGATTTAATAGGCTAAGCATCCACGAGTCTCATTCCTTGAGATTTTAAACTATGGAGAACGAGAGATGATAGAGTCAATTATAAGTTTGGTATTCTTTCGTGAATTTATGTGAGTTAATTATAAGCCTATTCTCCCATCGCTTGTTAATAAATTTATCTGCAATAAATAAGGTTGTACGATTTGAAAAGTTACTTAGCTTCTAGCCCAAGATCGTTTAAAAGTTGCTCGGTATGGATTAGAGTTCATAGCCAAGGCATAACTTATTGAAGCGGGATGCGAAGATTGGCAAGTCCAAAAAGGTCCTAACAAGACATGAGGGCTACATTTTGTTGCTAAAGATCCAAAGTGATGTGAAGAATCATTTATCGAAAATCAATATGAAGGATCGAGACACACGACGAAAAGCAAAAGCTCCCCAAAAGTCATGGAGAAGTGTATCCGAAAAGACCCTAGCAAGGTATGAGGATAAATAGATCCAAGTCATAAAAGGAGGCGGATCGTTGTATATCAAAGTCCAAAATAATGATTGGAGAAAAATGAAGAAGTCGTGGTCCAAGTATGAATCTCTCAAAACTTCAAGTGAAGAAATTCCATTATGAAGAGAAGACCATAATTTCATGAACGTCTCTCAAGGTTTGAAGTATGAAGTCGCTGCCAAATATCGGTCCGAGAAAGGTCTCAAATCGCGAAGCGAGTTATGCCAAGATATGAACTTTATGAGGTCCCGAGAAGCAGTTTTAAAAGATTTTGTCCTTTAGCTAACTATTGATTAAATCGTTCACTTTATTTTCGGCCTAAATAACTATCGAAATAAGTCAACAATGCATCCTCGTGATCATTCAAGACAACAATAAAATATAAGAAATACACCTAGGAATAAGGGAGTCTAAGTGAGTAATTGGCCCACATGAGTTCGTGTTAGTTTACTAACTTATAATAACGATGATCTCGTTTTTAAGCTTGGTTTGGAGAAAGTAAAAACTTGAGGATGATGATTATTCATGACATTTTCAAAACCCAATGTATGCTTTTGATTTCTTTACTTTGAATGTTTATAGTTTTCTATCTCTTTAATAAAGACCAACATGGATTGATTATGATGAAAAATGTAAACGTGCTTTGTAACTAATGCATTGCATGAGGACATTGCAATGGTCAAGTGTAGGGGATTTGATAGGTGTGTAAACACCCATCCTTTTTACCACTTAATTACAATAATAACCGGGCCAAAACGTGTATTTTATGTCTTTTATGTCGGAATTATGTGTGGTTTGTGTTTTTGTTGTGATTTAGGACGAAATTGTGAAAAGGGGAGAAAACACGGGCATTTACGGGCTTTTATTGAAGAAAAAGATGAAAGACGAAGTCAAGAAGTTAAGAGTGCAAAAAGAACGAAAGTCCAAGACCAATTCTGAAGATTTATCGAAGAAAAAGTCAAAAGACGGAAATTTACTAAAAGCCGAAGAACTCAAGTCTTATTTATTGAAGAATTAAAAGACGACTTTAAAAGAAATCCCGAGCCAAAAGTCATTAAAGTCCAAGATTAACAAAAGATTAAGAAGGGAAAGACTTAATGGTGCAATTAAGAAGAAATGAAGGAGGAGAGAAAGCTTCCTAAGCATTCCTTAATCCTCCCCTATAAATAGTCATTAGGATTCATCTTTTCATTTTTGTTGGCTAGAGTGACACTAGTTCTTCCACCTTTTAATTACTTGCTCTTTAAATACATGTCAATTTAAATACTTGTCTTGCACTTTTAATACCTTTTAATTCCAAGTAAGTGTTCTTTAATTTTCTTGTTTTTATCTCTCATTCTACCTTTCTTTCTTTGCTTGATCTTTATATTTATGTGTTTATTATCATGCTTATTTGATTAAAGGTTATGTTTTTATGCTTTTGATTGTTTTGGTTTATTGATTTTTATAGCTTATTTGTGTTTATTTTAAGTTTCTTAAGTTTTTATAAAAGTTATTTTTATATAAAAGTTTGTTTTCGTAAACTTTGTTTCATTTTGTGTTTTTAAAAGTCTTTAAACTGTAGCTTATTAGCTTTACTTATACGTGTTTTGATTAGAATTTTAAGTATGTGCTTATTTGGGTTATAGCTTATTAGGATTAGCTTATTACGTTTTTCTTTACTATATTCCGATCACCACCCGTCGGAAAAGGGTTTTGTATTCCGACGGGGATTCCGATCTGCCAGTCGGAAAAGGGCTTTGGTATTCCGATTGGGAGGTGAGTTTGGTATTTCGATCAGGAGGTAAGTGACAGCATTCCGATCTGGGTCCATTTCTTATTCCGACGAGATCATTATTCCGATCAGGAAGGTAAGGTTATTCCGATTTGAGTCCACTCCACAATCCGATCAGTGGTTGTTTTTGGTTATTCCGATAGGTCAGGTGGTGACAGCATTCCGACAAAGGTGTTTCCGATAAACATTCCGATTGGAAGGTAAGTGCATTCCGATTAGCTTTCCGATCAGAAGGTAAGTCTTCATTCCGATCATAGTCTGATCGGAATATATTCCGATTAGGGTAATTTTTTACTTGTTTCGTCTTGTTTAATTTTTAAAGTTGTCATTTTAATACTTTGTCTAATTTTAATTTTCGTCAAGTTTTAAATTCAAGTCATTTAATTATTTTACTTTGCAAAGCTTTAATATTGCACCCTTTATTTTAATTAGACTTAGATTTATTTTAACGTCAATTTTATGTTAACGCATTTTACTTTAACGCCCTTTACTTTTCAGTCTTTGCACATTTATTTTATAAACAACCAAAAACATTTGTTTCACCAAATTCAACTGAGTCGTGCTAGGAACCAATAATCAATTCGATTAGACCAACCACTAGAACGATAACTTTTATACGGGGTGTCAAAAGGCCCGTTAGTGTATTATGAACCCAATACTTTATAGTGATGAAAGTGTTCTTCTCTTTACGCTTGAGAGGGTGAGAGGATTGAAGGAGAGAATCACATCTTAAACAAGATTAATCTACCAACTAATCAAGGATCAAGTGTGTTTAAGGAAACATAAAGATTTGTGCAAAAAGGGTTGAAAGAAAAGCTGGAAATGATCCACTATTTATAGGGCAAAAGTGCAACGGTCATAAACACTCGTGGTTCCTTAATTGTCTCCGGGGTTCCTCATCAATAAAGATCCGCGGGTCTATTTAAGGAACCTCAGGCTTGGATTCCGTGCATTTTTTTTCCTTTAGTGGGGAAATACTATCTGGTGAATTTTATACCTCAAGGGGTATATTCTTAAACCATTTGTAATATCCTAAATTCAAATTAAGGAATATTCTTTGGAATATAACTTAGCGAATATTCTTTGGAATATGCCAAATTCAAATTGCCATTTTCTTTTTAATAAAATATTTTCTTAAAAATAAAGTTAATTAAAAATTACCTTGTCACTTTAATTAAAAGTGAGTTTTAAGAAAATATTAATCCTTGATCACTTAGTAAGGTTAATGACTTGTTTGTATATACCTTGAGTGATTCATGCCGAATGAGATCTTGGAGGTGTCAAGAGAAGTATACAAATGTATTCTTGAGTGATTACGAGTACATTAACATTTTACATAATGTATTGCGAATTATACGTTTGTCATCAACAAAACACGAAGAGATTATATCGACTAAACATCGTAATGTTTGCACTAACAAGAACCATTATTTTATTTAATAAGAGAGAGCAAAATGGTGAGTTGTTCATCAGAAACAACAGAGTTGGAGTTGGTGCCCATGGAATTGTTAGAAACATTTCTCCTTTTAAAATTTTGACCAAACTTTTTCTTCCTAAAATCATTTGGATATCCAATAATTTTAAAACACCTTTCAATAATATGCCCATTATACCCATAATTTTCACACACCAACTCAAAATTCCCATTGGGTCTATAAGTGTGAGGTATGACAGTAGTATTAGGTCTATGGGTATTACTATTATTAGGTTTAAAGCCACTATAGTTAAAACTCTGGTTTCTTTGAAAACTGTTTTTAGCAGGCCCATTAAATAAAAAGCAGACGTGTGAGTCCTCCGAGAGGATCTAAACACAAATGCAGCTCTGTGAGACTCCTCACTATATATGATAACATAAGCACCTTTAACATTTGGTAAGATCTCTCTAGAGAGATTATAGTTTCTAATAGTCATATAAGAGTCATCAAGTCCCATTAAGAATTGCATTAATTTCAACAGCTTGTTATGATTCTTAAACTCATTATTAGGAGTGCACACACAATTAGGCAACTCAACCATAGCATCAAATTGTTTTCACAAAGCATTCAAACCATGATAATAATCTAACTAGTTAGAACCATTTTGCTTCAGAGTGTTAATCTTATGATGAAGGTTAAATATAACAGACCCATCAACTTTATGATAAGTTTGTCTCAAATCATTTCAAACATGTTCAATCATTTTTGAAAAAAATTGACCAAGAAAAAGTTCTTTAGATATAGAGTTAAGAATCTAACCCAACACCACACCATTGACTCTGTCCCATTGTTTTCCCAAAATTTCATCAATAATAGACCTTTTACAAGTTCTATCAATAAAATCAATTTTATTTTTTCCTTCTAAAGCAAGAAACACAGCATTAGACCAAACTTGGTAGTTTTATGTCCCTTTAAGTTTAACAGATATAACAGTTAATGTGGCAGAGTCATTAGGGTGAAGATGTAAAGGGTCAGTAATGTCAATTTTGTTAATCAAAGTCACTGAATCACCCCCAACATGTTCAGTGTCTGAGTTACCATGTTCAAACATGGTGAGAACTCATAAACAAACCACAAACAAAGAAATAAACAACTTAATCAGTGCTAACAAAGTTCCCAGGCTTCTAAACCACTCAAGGGTGGTAGGTCAAGGGCAAGGCAAAGATTAAGGGTCTAGATAAGCAAAGAATTAATCAACCAACAAAAAGCCAACAAGAGAGAGTAAACAAGTAAATATCAACAATCAATAGAGATAACCAACAAGTAAATACCAGCCACACAAGATAGAGTAAACAAATAAACACGAACAACATAAGAGAGAGAAAAGAGGTGTTACAATGCATGCAACCAAAATCAATATCGATCTGTCTCTCCTAGATTCACTTAGTATAGAATGAAACAGACCCTCCACACCAAACCCTAATTTATGATAAATTAGGGCAAACCAGAAAATCCAACAGATCTATACAATAGATCTACTGAATCAACCACCTGCACAAAAATCAAGGTTAGGAAACAAGATATTATCGAAACCTTAAAAAAAATTAAAAACCCTAATTTTTTTCATAATTTATAAAGAGAGTATGTATAAATATTATCAATCTGACTATCTCAATAGCAGATCTACCCAATAAGATATCAATTTAAAAAACCTCCAAATTTTTCGAAACCCAAAAAAATATTTTGATGATTTCAAAGAACATGTCTCTGATACCATGTAGAACATCAAGATCCAATAGATTTAAACCAATTTATAAACAAGAATCAAAACCTTTTATTTGAAATCAAGATTAAAACTACAACTAGAAACCAAATAGATCACCACAACTAATCTGTTATGATCCTATTATCTTTATTGATAATATTCTTACAAAGATAATCAAAACGATATGGGTTACATAATAAAAAGAGAGATAGTTTTTATAAAACACACAAGATGAAAAACCTGGATAAAGGTTAGTGTGTATGTAGCAATAGTAGTAAACAAAGCAACAGATACAAGAAGCCATTGCTAATGGGCTGGATCTGCTGGGCTCTTTGGCGGGCTTGTAACTTTAGCCATCTTGGCAACATTAGTCCTCAACATCCATAGAGAGTCTAAAGGGGTAATAACTGAAATATAAGCCAAAGCAAATTAGTCCATTTGGTTAATAAAGGTTAGTAGATTAAGTCCTTTATTTTAAGACTTACAGTTACGTTGCCAAACATCTTTATAAAACAATGCTTGCCACTGCTTACTACTCCCCTACTACTATTGCTTAATTTTATGTATCACCAAACATACCTTACGTTGTATAACCTTCCAAGAAATAGTGTTTACGACCACAATCCTCGAATAATACGTATAGAATCATGAGCCAAACAAAGCCTAAGATTGCTAAAACTCGAGTTCAAAATAATTTCAAGAGTTACATTTTTTTGTGGATCACTTACTACTAGATTGATGACTGCTACCCAAATTTTAGGGGGGCCAGCACCCCTTCATGCCTTTACTATCCTCCGTTAGTGGGCACGACCCATTAAACAAATTTCCTCTTATGTTTTCTCCATGTTCATTATCATAACGCTTACTTTGCAACGAGTTGGCATAATTAGTTACCCGGGCGTTTGAGCTCGCTCATGACGAAATTCATAGGCTCGATCCCATATGAAGTTCGTGAATGGTCTTGTGGGGGTGTTGTCATGTGCAAAAGTGATGTTAGCTCAACACTTTTTCATATAACACCATAATCTACCATATCACACAAAACACATGTCTCTCATATAATCGTGGTGTCAAGCATCTATACATAACTCACTAACACAAAAATAAATAAATAAAGTTGATCGTGTAGGTTGGTCTAGACAACACAAGAGACAAAAACACGAGCCTTGTTGGCGCCGTGGTCTCGACCGGTGGGATGTAACCAAGCCATCAACCCACCGTACGTAGCCTATAAGCAAAATGTAGCTCGACTTCAGGCTCAACTCGTTAATAGCTTTTACCGAATCAAAACTGAGTATTTAACGAGTAACTTAGATTGTTTACATCCATGTCCTTTCGTTTTCGAAGACTATTAAATAGAAAAACAAGAACGATACCAATTTTGTCTAGGCATGACATGTGGGAGGTGATATGCAGATATATTATACTGCTACATTTGGAAAAAAATGTAGATAATAAGATTTAAGTTCATTTGGATACCAAACTTATCTAAGATATGAGGGGACTCATCCCCACCCTTCATCTCTTTTTCATCCAATGACTAAGATTAAATCTCCAATTTACACTGCAAGGGTATTTCGGTCATTTCATCATCTACTATATAATGTTTTTTCTTCTTTTTTCTCTCACAAAAAACAGACATCGAATCTCTTTTTTTCTCTCTACCCCTGATTTACTTTATCTCTCTACCCCCGATCCACCATTAGTCCATCATTAATTAATCATGAATTCATCGAAACGCGATCATGATGAATCCATGACGAATTCATCACGAACATCTGTAATCACGAATTGATTCATCCATCACCAGGTTTGATTAAGTTGTATTTTTATTTTTAGCTTATTTGGTTTAAATAAGCTTATTAATGTATTACCATTAGCTTTTAATTGGATTATTGTGAACGAATCTTTTTGGATTGATTGTTCTTAATTATAAGCTAAGTTCTTAGATGAAAAGTTATGAATAAGTTATGAAGTTGGATTAATAAGCTAGTTAGTTTGAATAAGCTTATGAATAAGCTTTTTTTAATAATAGTGGCGTTATGAATAAGCTTTGTAAATTAAATGATTTGAATTTATTGTGTTGCATTATAAGATAGCTTATTAGATTATTTCAATGAGTTATACTTTTTTGTGAATAAGATAGTTATGAATAAGCTTATTTTCATGTTAATAAGTTGTATTATTATGATTTTTTTTTAACTTTTTGATGTTATCATATATGATGTACATTTCTTATCATATATGATAGATATATCATATATGATAACTGATGATATATCATATATGATATATATACATCATATATGATATATATACATCATATATGATATATAAAAAAAAATCATAAGAAAAAATAGATTTTGTATGAGTATCTTTTAAAAAATCTATATAAACTCTTGAAACCTGTCTTCTATCGTATATATATGAGTAATTCATTTGGTATTTAAATTTTGCATAATATGTTCTTTTTTTTCTTTTATAAATGCAGTCAAACAGAGATGGTGTGATTGCCCTATTTGGAGCAAATGAGAGAGGGATGTTGATTATAACAAGAGGATGTGTACGGATATGTTTTAAGGATCAAGACGGAATATGCGTTGTTCATGAATTCATCATTTGATAATTTGTTATAAGAAAGTGTATTATTGAAAAAGAAGAGTAGTTTCAATAATAATGTTGTTAGCACCTTTTGATTTTGTATAAATGGTTATCATATACGATATCAGATGTATATCATGTATGATTTTACATTAGGTTATGTTCTATTTGAACTATCATATATGATTCTGTTCAAAAGTACAATTTTTTATATTATGAACAAGTGTTTAGTTATTAATTGTGCATACTTTTTGTTGTAATCATGAATTCATCAGATTCTTTGTTTAATATATCCAAGTTTTCTTTGAGTATCATATATGATAATTCATTATCATATATGATAATACATTATCATATATGGCTTAATTTATCAAATCATCATGACATAATACCAAAGAAAGTTAATCATATTAACAAGACGTTGTACCAGATACCAATGGATTATAAAATCGTCCATATACATCAAACTCCATTAGGAGATTACATAGAAAAAACAAATAATAAACGTAAAAAATTCATGAGCTTCTTCACTAAGCTTCTTGGCCTTTTAGATGCTTGTAATATTCAACATGCCTTGTAAACAGCTTCCTCTACACAAAAAAGAAGATTTAATTCAATTTTCAAACACTAATCATATATGATATATTTTATCATATATGATATATTAGCTTATATCATATATGATATAGTATATCATATATGATATAGTATATCATATATGATATGTCACTGGCAAGTCATACTAAATATTTTCAGCGAGATTAAGCCATAAAAAAGAGTTAATTCAATTTTCAACCACATAATCATATATGATATATTTTTATCATATATGATACTTTAGCTTATATCATATATGATACTTTACAAACAGGTCATACTAAATCTGTTCAGCGAGATTAAGCCATAAAACCCTATGATTCACGAAAATAAGCTAATAAGTTAGCTTATAATTCATCATAATAAAGATGATGATAATCTATAAGGTTATTCACATTAGTTAGCTTTAAATTCACGTAGTTTCTCATATAAGCTATAAAAGAATAAGATGAATTATAAGCTTATTCACATCGAATAAGCTAAAAAAAGATGAATCAAAATAAATCGAATGAACTTTACCTTATTTATGAAGTGGATGATCGATGCGTTTGATGTTTGTTTTGATAAATTAAGATGTAAATATGTGTATGTGTGTGTGTGTGTGTGTTTGTGTGTGTTTTAGAGAGAAGAAGAAGAAAAAAAAAAGTATCGATCCAGATTTATGAATGTGGGAGTGGTAGGTGGTGTTAGGTGGAGGGGTAAAATGATGAAAATACCCCTCCGCCTTTTTTTAATTTAAAAATGAGAATTAATCTGGGCCTTTAATTAAGATTAGATGGAAGGTGGAGATTGATCTCCTCGTATCCTTTGGATACAAGGTATCCAAAATAACAGTTTTAAGCTAGACTTGACTAAAAGAAATAAAAAAATACAAAACACATTTCAAAACTTATATTATTTTGTATTTTTAATATATATTTTTAAGCTAAAAACAGAAGAAAAAGAAAAAAGTTAAGAAAACCGACCAAAAGTAAGATATTTGTATAAAAAGTAAAAGAATTTTGCTAATAAAAACCGTGCCTCTCACCACTTTGGGGTTTAAGCTTCTTTCTTTCCGGCTGCACACACAAAAACACAAAAACAAACACAAAAAGAAAAAGAAAGAGAATGGTTCGATTGAACGCTGATTTGATATGGAAAAGCCCCCATTTTTTCAACGCTCTTCGCGAACGCGAACTAGATCTCAGAGGTTTAATAATCTTCATCTCTCTTTTTATATAATTATTATGAATTAATAAGTCAATTAATTAAACCCTAATTTTATTTTTATTTAATTTACCCACAGGTAATAAGATACCCGTCATTGAAAACCTAGGTGCTACCGAGGTCAGTCTACTTGATTCTGTTAATTAGGTTAAATACTCTTATATTCACGCTTTACTTGTTTTGTTTAATTGACATGATTTTTAAACTGTAGTTTAGGCTAAATTAAGCTTATAAATGTCTGTTAGGGTTAGGGTTAGGGTTACGCTTTATTTATGAAATATGTAGTTAGAGAGGGTGGCTGGTAGTGGTAGCATTGGCGCCATCCCACCAGCCAAGCGGATAACATGAGCCCGACACCAGACCTCATGCCATAGGGTCTGGCGCAGTCAGGACCAACCCCACACCATAGGTTTTTATTCTTTTTTGTTTTTTCTTTTGTTTTTTTTGTGTGTTTTATTGGGCGGGTGGGCACGGGCGGCGGGCTAAACGAGCGACGGGCTAAACGGGCGGCGGGCCAAACGGGCGCGGGCCAAACGGGCGCGGGCTAAACGGGCACGGGCGAAACGGGCGCGGGCTAAAATAAGAAAAAAAACATATAAAAACGTAGAATTAAAAAATAAAAATACTTATTTAAAAGCCGGGGATAAAAACTAAATATAAAATATCCGTCGAGTAGCCTAATTAATGTTTATGTGCGCCCATTAAGCCCATAAGTTTCTTACATATGCGCTCGTTTAGCCCATTAATAATAAAGAATGGGCAAAAAGTGCCCCATCCTTTTTTGAAAATGGGCAAAAAGTGCCCATATATATCAAAATGGGCAAGATTTGCCACCTCTATGTGTCGGCCATGGATGTGCTATAACGCCAACTTTTGGAGGGAGGGTATTTTTTGTTGTAAGTTATAGGTAAAAAGTGCTGAGGTGGCAACACTTTTTTGCTATAACGCGAGATGGATAGCTTGTTGGTACCTGCGGGCTGGTGCTCTTAGTATTACGGTTATTTATAGTTGTTTGATAATGTGATTCATGATTTGTGTTATACACAAGAATAACTTGATTAACCTTAGCTTATAAAAGTGTAACTGTATGTCAGGGTTTGGGTTTTTTAAGTGTTGATTAGCGACTGCTTGTTAGTGTTTGGTTTGTGACTGATAATTTAGTGTATTAATGTAGGCTAGGGTTGGGGCTGGTTGATTGTTAGGTTTCTCACTTTCTGCTATTTGGTAATTGGTAATTGGGAATCGTGTTGATGATATTTTTCTGTGTTTATAAACAGGACCAATTTGACACTATCGATTTGTCTGACAATGAGATTGTCAAACTCGAGAATTTTCCCAACTTAAATCGACTTGGAACGTTGTTGGTTAATAACAACAGGATCACCCGTATTAACCCCAACATTGGAGGTATTGAAATTTTCTTCTTTTTTTCTTTTTGATACGGGCTGTTTTGATAAGTGCTGTACACATGTTTTGAAGTCTTTTTGGTTTACTTTATTTTCCAGCTTATCGAACTATCTGAATTTCGAAAAGCTGATAAGCTCATTTTTATCCAGTACTGATAAGGTTATCAACTTAGAGTTTATGACTTATTCTAGTTCATAAGCTCAACTTGGTAAGCTTATATAAGCTTTGCTTTTTCCAAATTCGAATAAGCTGCAAGCCAAAAAATTTAGCTAAACCAAATACTGCATCCTTTTGTACTGGTTTACTAGATCAATTAATGCGGGAGAGTTATAACTTTTAATCAAGTTAGTATTTTGTTTGTAGCCTTTTTAGAAGTTGCTTCCTGTTAGCATACATTGTTGACGCTTGATTTTAATAGAGAATAGAAGTACTATCTAAACGGCCCATATCACTGTGTGTGATTTTTCTATAACAATTTTGTGGTGTTTAAATGTACAGAGTTCTTGCCGAAATTGCACTCTTTGGTTCTAACTAACAATCGACTTGTTAATTTGGTTGAGATTGATCCGCTGGCATCACTGCCGAAGCTGCAGTACTTGAGCTTACTGGACAACAACATCACAAAGAAGCCAAATTATCGACTGTATGTTATCCACAAGCTGAAATCTCTTCGTTTGCTCGACTTTAAGAAAATCAAACAAAAGGTTAGTTATTTGATTTCAGTGTGCTTATGTTTATGCTCTGAATGTGGCATTACTGGGAGAGTGGGAATTTGATATGTATCCTTCGTTTCATTGCATTGTCTATGATCCGAATGTGGCATTACTGGGAGAGTGGGAATTTGTGATGTATCTTTTGTTTTATTGTATTGTTTATTGTGTGCGAAGTTTCTATCAGTAGCTTCCTGTTTTTGGGTTTTTGATAGGAGGGCGATTAGGTGCTGCCATAAGCATACTTTGTCCTTATTAAATGTGCCCAAATTATCTCACCCCTTCTTTGATAATTCGATGTTTTGGAAGTGAATACTTTGTGTTCTTATGAAATGTGCACCAGTCACACATTTAGACCAGATGCATTAACTGAAACCTTAGTTTCCCAGTTTCCCATGACACCCATGCTCTTAGTAAATGGAAAATATGGGGCCTAGTATTTCCCGAATATTAAATCTATGAGATTTTAGTCATTCTTAATATCTACAAGTTTCTTTCAAGTTAACATAGTCATTTTCCAATTCATTAAGTGGAAAACTCTGAATGTAGAAAAATAGAGTAAGATAAGAAGGAAGACTATTGATTGGTTAATAGTTTTGGACTAAGAATAGCAGAACAAGAACCAAGGAAACTAAACTCGCGTGTTATTATCCTCTTGGACCTCAGTTGGTTTAACATACTCCCTTCGTTCCAATATAAATGTCCACTATGGATGTGGCACAGTTTTAGAGAAGTTGGTATCAACCAATAAGATGCTACCTATAATTTTGAGAGTTTTTTTGATTGGTTAAAGTTTGGAAGTGGACATTAATTTTTGGAGAAACTTTAATAGTTAGGTGGAGACTTATTAGGGGAGGGAGGGAGTATCCAGTTACTCTTATCTAATGGTTTTATATATTCGCCTGGCTTGTAAATGACGTATAGTCCTCTTAAATTGACGACCCTTCTAGGAAAACTGTTATTTAGTCTGTTTGCGTTATGTATACTAGCAATGTAGTCTTGCAGCAACGATTACTGGTCGTTCTTGAACATAGAAAGTTATGTTGAAAGGAGTTAAGTACTGCAGAAACATAAACTAGCAAAATTATAAGTGATATTAGATTGTTTCTCATTCTAGGTAATAATTTGATGTTTTGCTTCCAAAGTCTCTCCTGCATAAATAAACCCAACATATTAGAGAGGATCGTTGAATTTCTCTACTATTGTGCTAACTTACTTTAAACTGAGCGGGACTTGATCATCTCTCAACCTGTTTATGTTTATGATGATCAAGCATGTAAAACAATGTTATGGCATGTCTAGTTCATATGAAATAAAAGTTAAGACTGAAGCTCTGTATCCTTAATAGTCTGCTGGTTAGCTTGATAGATGATATGGTGCAACTTAAAGGCCAGTGTGTGTGTTAATGCTTATATAAACTATATATGATATGACTCTTTGACTTTCTCTTTTTCGCCAATGTTGATAGAGGACGCAAGCCAACCTCTGAACCAACAGTTGTTGTATGCCATGCAGTTTACTACATTCTTAGTCATTATCATATATCTATGCTTTTGCGTTATGCTTGTTTGTCTTCTGCTGTTAAAATCATTTTGGTGCTCCTTTTACGAGAAGGTTGTTTGTAATACTGTACTGTTGATAATAGGAGCGAATTGAAGCATCCAAGCTATTTGCATCTGAAGAGGCTGAGAAGGAGGCTCAGAAAGAATCTGTCAAGACGATTGTACCCGGTGAGGTTACACATGAGGAGCCTATGGAAGAGGAACCATCTAAACCAGTTGGTCCCACACCAGAGCAAATTATCGCTATAAAGGTATCTTACCTTCTTAAAAATTCATCTTTTATCTCTCGAAAAAATAAAATATAAAACGATATTTTTAACATGTGTTAGTAAAAATGTGGTTACTGTGTTTTAAATAAAATAATAGGAGGTTTTGTGCATTTAGTTTACACGTCGGACGATTTTTTACCCGTTTTATGTCAACGTAATATACATTTTTAACGCTTACAATTTGTGCAGGCTGCCATTGTCAATTCCCAAACTCTTGAAGAGGTAGCAAGACTTGAAAAGGTGACGTTTCTTCTAATCTCAAGTTGTAATTCGGAAATGGTCTAAGTTCAACTACTGATTGTTTGATGTACTAACGCTGATGGGGGTGGATCAGGCTTTGAAGTCTGGTCAAATTCCAGCAGATCTTCTTATTGGGAACACCAATGCAACGGACAAAAATGCCACAGATGGTGACAAAGAAGGTTCACAGGATGGTCCTACAGACATGGAGCAGGTACTAAAGTACCATATTAAGAATAAGATAGGATTTAATTTGATTATGCCTTTTACAAATTTACTGACCCTGTTATATGAGAACATGGCAAGTTCAGTTATATTTTATGAAAAACGGGATAAATGGGTGTTTTTTTGTTAAAAAGAAACAAGGCAAACAGAAAGTTGCGAAAAACCTCTTAAATTGTTCAAAGTTGTAGACGGAAAACCTCTTAAATTGTCTCATTCCGAACAATAAGCTGAATTTTTATTTTTTTTTGCTTTATAGAATGTTGGTGGGTTAACCTAACTGCTTTTCCACAGCGTTTACCCTTTTTGACCTGATACAATTCTAAGTGTGTAACTCATGTTTTTGATATGCTTCAGGAATGAGGGTTGATGAGATCAACAGAGTTGTAGATGGAACAGTAGGTAGAATTTGGAAACCAGATCCAATCACGTTTCTTGTCATAGTGATTTCACATCTTTTCAGATTGTCCCAAGTTGTTTACTGCTGAGGCGAAGTCACTGTTGTACTATCATTTTGACCTGGAAGAGGTGGTTTTAAGCCCTATTTAATACTTTAGTTATTTGAGATGTTATTTTGTAAGCTAAAAATGGACGACAGGCCCACAAACGAGGTATCTGAGGTAAAAAAGGATCTTGCATGCAGAATTCAGTTTTAATTTTCGAACTCGTGTATCTAACCTTTTATTTTGTTAAACCGTTCTTAAGTGCATGAAAACGTTCTTTTCTCAAAGAACTGATTGTGGGTTTGTTGCCATGTTGTTGAAAGGGAAAGCCATCATTATTTTTCTCCAATCATATTGTTTTGTATTATGTTGCCCTCAGCTCGTTACATATTTTTAGATAAAACTTAAACCTAAACCAACAACATAAAAGCTGAAGAAACCTGGAACCACAAGATTTCTAATTGTTGGTTAGCAAATTATCTATCATTTACTTGCTTAGTTGCTTACTATTGCAGTTATGCAAGTAGTTTTATTGGATTCGGAGATTTTTGATACCACCACTTTATGGGAAAGCTTTTTGTGCTCTAGATCAAGGGTGAGCACTTGGACCGTCGGACCGACCCAGATTTCAGTCCGGTCCTCGGTCTCCGGTCCGGTTTGATCTTACCAAAAACTCGATGATTATGTCTAATAGGATCAGACCGAAGTTTGAACCGGACCGGTCTTGGTCCGGGCTTTTGGATCATTTTGATCCTCGGTCTGGTCTTAGTCAGTCCGATCCGGTCTGACCTATTGCTCAGCACCGAATGATATGAGTTATGATATGTCTTGTAAAAATTTTGGACTCATACCAAATTCTTATATGGACTGGGATTATAAGTTATATTACAACCATCACATATTCACATAACAATCTTTGTAGTAAAAAATTTTCTTAGCTTAACCTTGTAGTCAATCCGAGTATAATGTTTAGTTAATTCAAGTTAAATTGTTCTTTTTTTTAACGGCAACTTTCTTAGAATCACTAGTAAAGAAGTTAGAGAACTACAAAAAAATCAAATGCGGGTGTTGAAGCCAACTAAACCAATTCAAAGATCTAATATCTCTAGCTAAACACCAATAAAAAAAACGTAAAACAATATCATCAAAAATAGTGTCTTTACGAGGTTTGTTGACCGCAAAAAGTTGATTCCTGCGGTTTCGTAAACTCCACCATGAGACGTAAAAAACGCCTTCCAGCACTTTTTTAGACTTAGCTCCAAGGCGTATCAATTTGAACCAAACTAGCCACTCTGCGTAAGAATAAACTTTTTGTCCGAATTTCATTTCGAGCTTAAAGAGTTATAAAAATTGTTTTGACACTAGATTAGTATGAGATTATGAAAACTCAAGTTAATACCTTCGTTTTGGTATATTATAAGCTAAAAACGGACTTAAAATGAGCAAGTTATGGTGGTTTGTTTATCGGAATGAAAAATGTACGTTTTCTAAAAACTTGTACGTTTACTTGGATAAGAAAAATTCATTTGTGATATCGAGTCATATTTCGATGCTTTAAAGGTCCGAGAGTCAAATTTTTGGAAAGTATAAGTTTTCTAGATAGTCGGGGTTTAACACCCCCAAAATACATTGCGCAGCGGAAATACACATTTGGGGGTTAAACTCAGACCTCATTACACAAAACACTTTGAACGATCTCAAAATGGTACATTTGAAATATAAAAGGAAATAATTTAATCATTGTCTAAAACCGTCGATCCCAATTAAAACAAAAGTTTAACAATCAGAGCAGCGTTTCAGTCCACCAAAGATCTCAACTCTTCAACAAACATTTTTATCAAAATACATAGGCAAACATAATTAGTTTTATGACAAAAGAGAAAGAAATCAGTTTTATAGTCAACTACCACAAAAGCAACCCGCAACCTTCTCCAGCAAGCTCCGCCATCAATCAACTTCAATCACTTGAAATACATGCTTAAAATCATCAACACAACGGTTGAGCAAGTCTATAGGTTTAACAAAATCATCATTTGAACACAAGAGAAATATCAATCATAATCATTTAATAGAATTGTTGTACATACAATCCATTATCCAGGTATTCCGTCTTATAGCAACAACTATAGAATTGTATTAAGCTCATGACACCAACCCCTTAACTTAGTCACCCACGCTAAATGCCAGCATGACTAGATGAATTCCACTGCCACTACTAGGGTATCAGTTGCTAACTATATACCACCAACTCTCATTCTCGTAAATTATCCTTCCCAGAGGTTACTCAACGTAATGCCCTGGTCTCGGATAGGGTCGTTAACCCAATAGTACTATCATTTGAACAAGCGGCTATTCCCAACTCACAACATCGAGCTAGAAGATAGTTAACGGTTCATGAAATTAGGGACTTCAGCAACTAGGTACTTATACAATTCAAGGCAACAACATGCAACATTCGGGTCCAAACAATCATTCATGACTTGTGTTCATTTTATTTCAAATAACATGTATCCCCTTCGCGGGTATTAAAACGTTTAGTAGCTAGCATAAAAGCGAGGCTATAGACTCACCCTAAGTAATAGAAGTAGCAAGACGATCTTCGACGATAGATGATGCCCGTTAAACACGAAAACCGCAACCTATCAAATACGGTGCGTTCATTAATAAATAGACTCAAGTATAATCCATACTTAATAACTTTAAATTCAAAATCACAAAACTATGACAAACTCAAAAGAACAACAATGCAAGTGATACTACTATACCCTTCTACATGTTACTTTATTAGACTACACTCTCGATAAAATCTGCCGGCACATACCAAATGTACAAGCTTATTTACCCTACCTAAACACCTTCAATCTTTATGAAACTTGTTGTATAACTCATTCACATCATATAGAAAACCCTCAAAAATTTTCATCAAAATATTTAACCTCTAAGACTTTCTGCCCGACACATCTTTAAATTACAAAAACCAGACAGTTTTACGCCTTCGACTCATAAAACCATTTTGACCTCTCTAAACAATTCCGTTTACAAAACCAACACTTGAGTTTGAAAATAGACTCACAAACCTAGGTTTAGAACTTAATAACAGCCCTTGACCATTTTTAAAAACTCATTTTATAGTCCCCGAGATTCGATCCAAATATCGACAACAACTTCGGATTGTGTCGATACTCGTCTCCCGGTACACGAATAATTAAACTAGCATAACTTCTTCCTCGTTTTGAGTTAGAAGCTCTAATTTATATCAAAACGAAGCTTAAGAAAATCTCTATAACATAATCTTATCATACCAACCTCAACTTAGACTTAGGATTTCCAAAATTTCCTTCAAACCTACTGCCCAAAAATACTTATTTAAAAATCATACCAAATCAAATTTTTGACCCATTTTACTCAATCTCATACCCCTAATATTACCCTAATATCATCACAACCAATTTATCTAACCCTTAACACACTTGCATGATCATTCTTCAAATGATCCATTCAAACATGCAACCATTTTAACTCAAATATAATACTACTAACAACATGTATACTTCATAAAAATAGATCAAATCATCATGGATCATATGAAAAAAATGAAAGTTGGTACATGTGTACACAGTTTATACCAAAAGAATCACAATCAAATTTTCGAAGATGAGATTTTATTTAGTTTTCATGGATTCAAAGTAAAAATTGAAAGATCATTGTGTTTTTGTGTTGAGGGGTGGACGGCAATCGCTAAGAACAAAGAGAGAGAGAGAGATTTATTTTTCTTGTAAAAATGAATTTAATATTAAAAATGGATAGTGGAAAATCAATTTATAGTGGGGTGGAGGGGGAGTTTTTGCCAACTTTATAATATTTTGGACTAAAATGCAATTAAATAGTTTAAAGGGTAGAAAATGACTATTAGTCAATTTTGAAAATATTTACGAGACTCGGGTTTCGTAAAAATACTTTTCAAAAGTTAAAACGCACACAAATATGATAATAATATAGTCCCGGCACGACTTAATACGCAATTAAAAATAAAAACGTCAAAAATATAAATATCGAAGCAACAAATAATAAAAACGTAAAATTTCGGGCATCCGTCGATGTCGCAATCACTAGTAATCCTCACAACTATTAAAAAGGTAAAATAAGACTTTCAACATCGGTTTTAGATTAAACCACCAAACGTCAAAACTTTCAAGCTCATCAAAAATTTCAAAAATATTCGGAATATAGGATTAAATAATGACCTCGGGTTCGGGTTATCACACGGGATAGTTAGAACTTTTCGTACGGATTAAAAATGAGTAAGATATAAAAATGTACGTAAAAATGGTAAAACGTACCAAAAAGCTGTCAAGATTTATAAATAAGTTAAATGAGCGTTTTCGAGTCAAACCAGGTTATTTTGAGTGTCGAAACGAGTATAAAATGATGTACATAAATATTGGAAATGTTTTGAGAAGGGTAAAAGCGCGTGTTGGAAATATTGGTATTGTTACGATTTGGACGTTGTAAAATGAGTATTTTGTGGGAAAGTGAGTATTGGTTGATCGTGGATTGTGAAAATGGTCGATATTAGAGAAGTTACTAAAATGACAAATTTTGAAATGACGCCGAAAGGCTGCCGGATTTTCTGTAGAAAGTGTGTTGAGAAATTTACTAAGTTAAATTTGGCTAAATTAAAATTTACGCAGAAAGGCTGTCGAAATTTCGTTGAGTCAAAAATAAATATTTTTGCCTAAGTATAATATATTACTTATAACTATATGATTTCGATAAGTCATGCTTTATCTATAAAACTAAGCACATGATTGGTAAGTGACATGTATGATATACTTGTGTGATTTAATTGTTCGCGCTTAAACTATAGTATTATAGTTAGGTTGCTGCTAGTGTTGTTCGCTATTGCTTGATCTTATATTTGTGCGGATTGGATCTTTGTTTAAGGAGAGTCATAACCCCTTTTAAACTACTTTATATGTTTAATCTGTTTAGAGTGAGATAATGCTTGTAACATCTTTTATGGACACAAACTATATTTTCTTAATCTCTCCGCTAAAGTTATGTTTAGGGATATGCCTAAGTATCGTTATCCCACTTTGCCCATCATGAACCGTTAGTTACTTCCGGGTGACCGATCAAGTAAGCACATATATTATAGATAGATCTATTTGAGTTTGGCACTCCCGTTCAGGTGTCCTCTGCCAAACGGACGTATACCTATGGCCATTTCAGAGGTTTTCTTAGGGATAGGACACCTAGCGGGCACTTATTATTTTTTCATCTTGTCAATAGTATCGGTGTCATGAGCTTAGTGCTATCATAACTACTTTACCCACCATTTTCCATATGTTTGACATTATATCACCTATAATGGTCTCATATGCCTTGAAACATCTTGTTTGCGGTCCATCTTTTACAATGCTTTAAAATAAACCTATGAACTCACCAACCATTGTGTTGACACTTTTAAGCATTTATCTCAAGTATTTGATCTTGCATGCTATTTGAAGTATGTGAAATCTCATGCTTAGTTGAAAGATTTTGGAAGATTTATCTTATGCATTGGACATTTATATCATTGTCTATTTTAAACTTATGAATTTCCTCAGATTTATATTTGAAACTTATGACCTATATACTTTGTTATTTCAAATAAATGAAACGAGGTAAATTATTTTCAAAACGTCGCATTTAGAGTCGTTCTCTTGCAACTTGTACTTTGGTATTATGATGTAACAGCCCCCGAGCTTTATCGCTTCAGTTGACCGATTTTTGGGATGTTACACCATTAACATAATTATAAAATATAAACATGAGAATTTTCATAAATCCGTATTTTAGACTAAAATATTTAAATAAATATAATTTATATGCAAGCATGTATGTGCACGAGACTTATAACTTTTTAGATATATAGAATAATGGACAAATTCTACAAATACCCATAGGTTTGTGATAAATTCCGTATTAAAATGTAATTTTCTTCATATGTCCCAAAGAGACATAGGAGACCTCCCAAAGAGACATGAGAGACCTCCTAAAGAGACATGCGAGACCTGAGAGTCTCGGGAGACTATCCCAAAAAAGAGAAAATGATGTGTCATTCTTGTAAAAGTGCGAGGAGACTTGGGCGACTTAAATAGTCTCTTAAGTCTCCCGAGTTTCCCAAGTCTTGAAGAAATTATAGATAAAAGAAAATTCAAGAGGCATTTATCACAAACACATAAGTACTTTGGGGCTTTATAGACTTAGCCCTAGAATAATTGTGTTCTATATTTTCAATGTCGACACATCGTATGAAAACGTACACTTATATAAAAGTGAGAAATGTTATCAATTAAAAATTCGCCACTAGGCAGATATACAAAATTAGAGCAATTATGTCGTATCTTTTTTATATCGTTACATCATACTCAAAGATGAACTTATATGAGAGCTAGGTGTGCACAAGCAAAATCTAATTTTACATGAGAGCTCGGTGTGACACAAGCAAAACCTAATTTTAGGTCACAGAGTTCAAAAACTTTTCAAAACTTTCATTTTTAGGTATGTGAAACCCTTAATAATTTTTTATGCCACTCTCCTTTTTTATGATGCAACTTTAGTTAACCAACTAGTCTTTTGTGCAACATCCTCTTGAATATCTTGCTTCCGTCTCTAATCATACTTGTCCATAATAGAAAAATAAAAGGTAGAAATATCAAAAATATTTTTGAATACGATTAGCTTTATATTCAAAATTAATTTCAACAAGTCTCCCTTAATGCGAGTACGTTGTAATAAGCTAAGATTCACTTTAAACACAACGTGGGACTAGCACAAAACCAACACATTCAACTACATTAGTTTTAAAGGAGTTTGAGAGATGACAAAAAGGCAATACTATTACCGGTCAAAATCGTATTAGAAAAATTGATGATTTTAAACTTTGGCGATGTTGACAAGTCAAAGTCCAAGCATCAAGAATGATCAACTAAATAGTTGAAAAATGAACACATAACAATCATAATAATTTTAATAAATCTTACTTAATTTAAGTACGCTTTCAGAAATAAGCTAAGATTCACTTTATATTGTCACGGATGTGGGACTAGCACAAAACCAGCATATTCTACTTCATAGTTTTAATGGATACGGGGAGAGATGACAAATGAAAAAAACCCTATACAACTCTCGTTCAAAATCCATTTAGCAAAGTCGAGGAATTTAAACTCTGGCGATGTTGGCAAGTGAGAGTCCAAGCATCAAGAATGATCTATTACACAATCGCAAAATGAACATGTTATAATCAGTTTTCACAACACTAGGAATTCGTAGTTAAGCGTATCGATCCTTACAAACATAATATACATGAATGTTTTTAACTAAATTTTTTGAATGATTATACAATTATTGATTATTATTGCAATACTTCTATTGTGTAATGACATTTTTCTTCTAATGTAATCAATTATAAAAATCTATGTGTGAAAATTGATTATCAAGGTTGTAACCTATAAACATCTAATACTTTTTTTTTATTAATCAGTTATGTATATCATTTTTTATGCAAATAATGTAACGGTATAACTTTAATATGACGTTAATATATTTTTCTCTAGAGATAACTAATTTTATAAATATGACATTTTACATTATGGATCATTTATTATTTATTTGCTTAAACTCCGGTAAACATGTACAATGATTAACCATGACCACAACCGCGCATAAATGCTAATTTTGTGTAACCGAGTGTTCGATTACCCACCTAGATGGTTTGATTTCGGATAATAAAATAAATTATCCGCCTTTTGATGAATAGTCTAATTAGTTTCGTAACTAACTGGATCAAACCACTTCTTGAATTTAACTAACTGAACCAAACCACACTCCGTGAACTAGGGTGAGCAAAATCGACCGAAACCGAAAAACGACCGACACAAACAGATCAATTTGAGGTCGGGACTCCGGATGGGTTTTTTATGATGTCGGGACTCGGTTTGGGTCGGAACTCAAGATTAAATCGGGATCGCACAAAGAAATCACACAAATCAGAAGTAACTCAAGCCTAACTCGGTTTGGTTCTGGACTCAGGATTAAATCGGGTTGGGATTCGGTTTGAGTTTTTCACGATGTCGATTTCAGGATGAGTCAGGATCGGGTCGGTTCATATAGATAAACTAGTAATTACCATACTTTTTACAATGACCCCATCCAAGGAGGCAAGGATACTATAGTTCCTTAAAATATAATATACGATTTGTATTAAGAGAGTATATCTACATCGTTCAAAAAAAAGAGAGTATATCTAAAAGTTGCTTTATATAATTAATTACCATAATCGAACTAGATTTTCTTCCATATATATATCCACATACTTTACATCACGTATTGCGTTTTCCTACATAAGAGACATAATAACACATTATGATTCGTCGACTGAGTTCCGATTACTAACTTTTTTTCTTCATAAGTTGCTCTGAATTTTATTCTTCATTATGAAAACACCTGTGGAACGTTGTGTGAAGAAGACAAAGTCTCGTAAGAAGCACCTTGCTGCGGTAGGACCAGCGTTGGCCACAGCTTCAACCTCAAGGTTAGTTTCATGATCTAGTAATTATATTTTTAGTGAATTTTGCGTTGAACTCTTTGATTAACGACTGTTCAATGTTTCTTATGATCAGGCGACAAGATTCACCATCGATATCCCAGTTTCGTTATCCTCCTCCTGCTTCAGCCAACTACAGCAACAATGTATTATCTGATGGTACGTGACATATTCACATTTATAGAACTTGAAGTTTATTAATCTTGTGTTGGAAGTAGAAATCTGAGTCTTTTTTTTTATAACAAAACAACAAGTCTGAAGTTAATTTATATGTTACTTGTAGTGGATGAAGACGACAACCACGATGACAACCACATGTATTATAATCAAGACGAACATGGTGAAGACAAGCATGCAAAGAAACAGTTATACTTCTATAAAAGACTAAAAATGTTTAAAAGAGAACAAAATGCAAATTAACAGAATCCAACGTAAGTATGTTTATGATGAGGACGATGGGGACGATGAAGAGGGCTATTACGCGAAAAAGAAACAAAGGACTAAGGCTTCATCATCAAAGTGGCCACATGAGGCTGTTAAGGATGATAGTAATGTGTTATTAGCCGAAAATCAAAAAAAGAAGATGGAGTGGTATGCTCGGCAGGATGAGTCACATAACAGTACGTGTTAAGGACGATTGTAATGAGATATTAGCCGTAAATCAGAAAAAGAAGATGGAGTGGTGTGCTCGTGAGGACGAATCACTATTAGTACAAAACAAGATGCAAATTAACAGGATCCAAAATGTGGCATCTTCATCAAAACGTCCACGTAAGCCTTTTTATGATGACGATTATGATGAGGACGATTGGGAGGATGAGGAGGTTTATTACGCGAAAAAGAAACAAAGGACTAAGGCTTCAACATCAAAATGTCAGCATAAGGCTTTTAAGGATGATAGTAATGAGGATAACAAGAAAAGCAACCCTAAGAAGAAAATTGAACAAATTATTAGCAACCACATAACTGATCGTTTAAAGGAGCACATCACCCATCAGCTCAACGGTACTAATATTATGCTCGTGATCCAGAAACCCTTGTTTGCAAGTGATCTAGCAGGAAACCAAAACAGGTTAACCATGCCGTGTAACCAAGTGCAGACATCTGATTTCTTAACGGAACAAGAGAGATTAGAAAGCAAATCTGAAAGGGATGTATTGTTATTAGGGCCAACGCTTCAAATGTTCGACCAACCTATGAAGTTCATAACGTGGGAAATGAACACCACACAAAGTTATATTTTAAGGACTGGTTGGAACAGCTTTGTACAGGAGAACAAGGATGATCTAAAAATAGGGGCAACGATTCAAGTTTGGTCGTTTCGCAAAGAAGATAAAAATCGGCTGTGCTTTGCTATTGCAGTTGTTAACAGAGCTGATGATTAGATGGTTTGCTTATTAAGATTGGGAATCTGCTTATCGTGTTACTCGTTTTTTTTTTTTTTTTTTTTTTTCTTAAATTTTGAAATTAGCTGTTTTGATCTAAATCTCCCTTTTGGTACTTGTCATTCACTTATGGTGCTCTACTGATGGTTAGATTTGGTGATCGAATCTTTAACATTGGTCATGCTGGGACCTGCAAGTCTGGAACGTTTGATTATTGAAACCCTTGTCACCCTCTCGTCAACCCACGAGAGGCTTTGTAATGCCAACATTCGAGAAACTCATTTAGCTATGATTAACTTGTGTATCAATATAAAATAAGAAGTTCTTGATGGTATATTGAATCTAAGTCATAAAAGCTTCCCATCAAATAATTACTTCAATTTCGATCCGTTTCTGAACAATTGAACTCTCATACAACCGAAAATTAATTAAAAAATATCCCATTAATCACGCAAACCTCAACCATCATCTACTTGTACAGTACAATTTAAACGATGTCAGAACATGTACTTCAATCATCGATACTTCTCCCAATATGAGTTTCTCTTAACCACTCCCGGGTCCCTTAGCTTATTAAGAGATACAGTAAACCTTTTGTTCCATCAATGGGCTGTTAAGTTTTTACAAAGACTTAGATTCAAGAGATAGGATGGTTGTTATCTGGAATCCTACCGCTAGGAAAGCTGTTGGCACTGTTATCCCTTAACCGTCAACTATTGTTACCAGATGCTAGGGACCCTGACCCTTGCTGGCCAGATGGTCAAGGTGACAAAATTTGTTAGAGGGGAAATTATAAAAGTAGCAAGATATTTTATAAAATTTACACGGCAATTTTTTCCGCTAGGGATGTCTCCACAGTGTTAGGAGTTTAGTTTATGTTACCAGGGTTACCCATGTTTGGGTTATTTGTTAGTTTCCAACATTACCGACTACTCCTAATGAATTTCATATAATCTGTGAGCATTGAATGCAACTATCTTTTCGTCTGTCAGTGAGATATATTAGATACTAGCTTAAAGACCCGTCTAACGTCGGGTGTAGCTTATTGAGTAATTTAAAAAAAAAAAAACAAACGAATTTAATATTAAAAAAAATAAACGGGGTTATGGTAATAAATGAATTTTTTTTTATAAAAAAGAGTCCTAATTATTTGATAAGCGTTTAATTTTGTTTTTTTTGAACGGCAGTTTGGTGTAGCGGAGTATTTTGCGTGCCATCAAATCTCTCGACCCGAGTTTGAATCATCTCACGAAGAGAATATCAACCCCATGCTAGTCATCCAGTTTCCCATTAAGGGGCTTCAAGGCATTGCGATGGGATTCAAACCCGGCTGCCAATTCTGGGAAAATCCTCCACATGAGGAATCACAGGAGTCGAACCCCTGACCTCCCCACATGCAGACTATAACCAAATGCATCCATCCAACTGAGCTAGATTTCATTTGCAAGTGTTTGATTTTGTAACAATCACAATAATAGAGTTTCATGCATTTTGGTTTTCAACCGTGACGTATGTGGGAGCGAATAAAGTAAACAACGAATGTCCGTTCCGTGAGCACCTAACAGTTGAACGTAAAAGTAATTAAAAGAAAATTTTGAACAAAATTTAGATTTAACTATACATAAAAAACTATTGGAAAACGCATTTGAAAACACATATATTGTACACACCATTAGAACCTTGTTCATAAATCATGTAACACTTCTTTTTAAACCACGTTTGTAGTCATTTAGATAGGTTCCTATCTTGTTCATAAACTACGACCTTCAATCCTTGCTTGCTTTTCACTCTTGAAACGTCTACGCATAGTTGTCCATGAGTGAAAACATGAGGTGGGAGGTACAAACCTACTTTTGAAAGAGATTGTGCCTATATTTTGTTAATGGTCATTGCAAATGAAACTGAAAACCCGTGTAACCCTGGATTTACATTAAAGAATTTATTTTGCAAAAAGTTATATGTATAATAAATAAAGTAAGAAAAACAACGAATGTAGACAGGTTTTGATAATATATGTTAGTAAAAGGTATATTGTGATCAGTAATTACTTAGATTTTACAATATAGTAAATAGCATGTGATATGTAGATTATAGTTACCTCTTGCACGTTGTTCATAGCCTGTGATATGTAGATTGTGCGCATCTAAGGATAATGACTCAAAGAATAACCTCTCGATCACATCAATTCTTTTATATATTAAACAAAAATATTTTTTTCTTCATCACTAACAATCATATCTTTTTTCTTGTATCTTTTATAAACAAACATTTCTTAACTTGTCATATTTTCAAAAGGGTGAGAGGAGGTGTGATACATATTCTTACGTAGCATTAATAAGAATTTCGTCAGGTACATCTATCGAAACCTCTCAGCCGTTTTCTTTTTAGTGTCCAATGAAATAAGGTAATTAAGTAACATGTTCATAATATGATAAAAGAAGTTAAGATTCTATATGTACATTCATATATGTTATAAATATAACATGATGAGTGATTTTTTCATTATGTCAATAACCGCTTATTGTAAACATCTTATAACTTATAAGCACTTCTTAATTAAAATAATAACTCTAACACTATAGTTTTAAGACCCTAAAGCAAAATAGACTTTGGGTACTTTTCTTTAAAAGAATAACTCTAACAGTATAATTTTAAGACCCTAATGCAAAAAAGACTTTGGGGTTACCTGGCCATTTCAGCGTGTAACAAAATTAACCATATTGACCCGTTTCACAAAATCACCCGACTCTTTACACAAAATCACCTATATCAACTCATTACACAAAATTATCATTATCGACCCATTACACAAAATCGTCCATATCGACCTGTAACATAAAATAATTATAACAATGAAACTTAATAGGTTTTACCATTAACACAACAAAAATCATATGATAAAATGAATGTAACACATAATAAATACATGAACTATAAAACATGATATTTATATAGTCGTACATACATGTTGAGCATTAAACATAGTCCACTCAAAGAAATGTGCAAGGGCTTGAGTAAAAGCAAAAGATGCACTATCATTTATACATCATTCAAGCGTACCAAGTATGACTAAGAAAGAAAAAAACTACAGTATTTATGTGATTATTATAAAATTTGATGCATACTTTCTAATAGTTTTTTATAAAGTAATGTTAGTATTAGAGTACATATATGAAAAACAAAAACGTATTCATGCTTTCAGAAAATGAATACACAATGTTAAAAGAAATATGATATAAGTTCAGAAAACATAATGTTGACATGGTGTAAGGAAGTTTTCAAGTGAAACGTGTAACTCGTTAAATGACGTACTCATACTCATGATTCATTCGTATATATTATTCCATTCAATTTAAGGTAAATTAGATATAGTAAGGTGTTGTTTGTTTATTAAGAGGCTTTGAATCTAAATCTGATTCATACATCTGAATCTGATTCATACATCTGAATTTAAGGCACAGATGTCTGAATCTGAATCGAATGATATTGTTTGTTTTTTTAAACGTCTGAACGATCAGTTTTATTTTAAAAATCATTTTTATTCTTACGTAACATAAACGTGTTTAAAAATTATATAAAGTGTTTAAGTCATGTTTAGCAACGTGAAAATAAAATGTCCTAAAAAATATTCAAAAGAATTGTTTCACAATATTTTCTCGTACAACAGTCATATATTGTAGTCCCATATGCTTAAACATTTTTATATTTAACAATTTATTACTATTATTTACTTTTTTTATTGTAAGATTGTGAAAAATTAAATTTTATAATTTAACATTATTAATAAAAAATGTTTTAATAAAAAAACGTTTAGCTCACATGTCATAGTTTATTAAAAAATGTTACATGGATTGAAGTGGACAAAAAACAAAAAACAACCGAAAAAACAAAAAACAACGGAAAAAACAAAAAACAAAATTAAAGAAAGAAAAAAAACAAAAGAGTAAAAATCATGGTTAACAAAGAAAAACAAAAAAAGAGGTATTAAGAGGCATCAAAATCCTCTATCCACTTAAGTTGGTTAAGATGTTTCACCCGCTGACCGCGCCTGAACGAAAGTAAAAAAACAAACGCACTAAATGAACTAAATGTCTAAACGTGTCTCAATGAGTTAGATCAAGAGGTTGTTAAGAGGTTTTTTCTGAAAAACAAACACTATCTAAATATGAATCCCGTGTAAGGTAAATTAGATACAGTAAGTAAGAATCACGTGTAACAAAGATTAACCATGGACATTATTTATGAACAAATATTCTATACGCTCAAATTTGAGTACATTCAACAACAAATATAATTAACAAAAAAAAGCATATACTCGAATACTCTATACATCGAGATTAGATACTTGGTTTCATATTAATGTAAGTAAAGCACCATGTTATAAAGATAAAGTTATGTACTCCGTATGTGATAAACATAGAACCCATATTAACCCGTTTTCATATGGGTTGATATTACTACATGTATCAGTGATAGAATCAAAGATAGCCAACCCTTGCTACACCATCATATTTTGAATTAAACATAGACCAAAAGTATAACATACACAATGTACTCTTTGTCTTGGGTTGGTTGCATCAAAACATTTAGAATTTATGATTCTGACCTACATGGCTGTTCTGCTGACAAAATCTTCAAATGTCATTCTTTATAAAGACAGTACACAAACAAAATACATAGACATTTATTCAAAAGTTTGTCAAAGGAAACTAATTCCTCGAGCTCCCTGTAATGTGGAAGCCTATGATCTTATTGCTATTATCCATCTATGCATGAATGACTTCCTCCTTGTTATCCTATTAAGACCATATTGTTGAGGATGAAATTAAATACACTAATATAGTAAAATTGAAAAGAAAAATTGTATAGTAGGAAAAATTATAAATAAGCAAGAAGTCTACTCTATGTAATCTTCATTTCTTCAATTTAAAGTAGAAGAAGTCTATAACATAAGCAATAAATTTAGTACATTTTATGTTGCAAAGATAAAGATGACCAGGTCCACAACATCTTACTTAAGTATACGTAACTCAAATAAAATCTAATAATATCTTTAATACTATCCGTAACAAATACAAATTCACAAATAAACAAAAAATGCACAACAAAGTAATTATGTGTATGATAATCAAATTTTAACATCCGCGCACAACATCTAGTAACATCTTCTAATCACATCATCCTAATTACTAATGTTAGAAATAATTTTTTTTCATATAAGCAATGCTAATCACAAGTGACTAAGTACTAACATAACTCACTTCCATCTTTTGGTATTTGAAGACTCTTTCATTCGATTAATGTCATCATTCGTCTTGAACAAAAGAAGGACATTGTATTGACACCAGTTCAACATCTACATTTTTGAAAAAGATAGCTACTATAAACAACAATCATAAAGATATTCACATATACAAATATTCAAAATTAAATCAATAATAAAAGATAGTTTTCTCACCAGAACATATAAGATGAACACGATGTGAAGCTTTTTATGTGATTTAGGCTATTGCTTCTTGGACTAAGAGTATAAAACCTGTTATAATATCACAAACAACATTTCTTATTATTGACTTTACAAATAGCTTCTTATGGTATAGTTAGGACAAAGTTCATTTGATAATCACAAAATTTTTATTAATGAAATAAAATACAAACTCACAACTTATAATTTTGGTAAAAAAAACCATCATGTCATAGTAAACCAAAAATTAAGATGTAGTCTAATATAGCAATAGTCATAAGTGTGATTATGTGCAATTCTTTTATATAAGTCTTTAGAAGACATTTTACTGTTAGAGTAAAACAAAAAACTAAGATGTAGTCTAATATTATAATAGTCAATATTGTATGATTGTGTAGTTCTTGCGAATGTCTTTAGAAACTATTTTACCATTAGAGTAGAAGACTTTCTTGTTCATACCAAGTAAAATGTGCAACACCACTAATAATAAATCATATCACAATGACATCAACAAAATAATGTTCCCACAAACTTATCAGATTAATAATTTAAAACAAACAAATCAAAGTAAAAGAATTTCAATCAAAAATCAATTTGAAATGAATTATTAGCTTTACATCATAAACATAAATATTCGGCAATATCATAAGTCAAATGGATTTCAACACAACTGAAGGTTACCATATATTATTTGGTCGAATCAAGGTTCTGTGCGAACCATTGTATATTAACCTGTGAAGCATGCAAAAATAAAAATAAAATTATTAGTTTTTGAATCATTGTTAGATAGAAATTGGTTTAAATAAGTGGAATTGTAAAAAAGTGTGTAGAAGAAGAATCAAAAGATTTTGAATCATTGTAGGAGATTTGTATCATGCAAAATTGAAGGTTTGAAGATTGTTTTGTTTTTCTTTGTTAACTGTTAATGAGTTTATATAAATAACTCAACTTTACAAAAATAGTTGATTTTAAATGCTATTTTTCAAATTTCAAAATAAGTAACTACATAACCATCTATTACATTTACTGACTCCATAAAATTAATTATTTCTTTACAAAAATATCAAAAGTGCATAACGCTTTATTTTTAAATATTTCAAACCGGTTTGTTTTGAGCTTTTATATTTGGTAATGTTAAATAATTTTTATTTTGATTTTGTTGAAAAAGATATATTAACAATTTTCAATTTGTTTAAATAATTTGTGTTTTTTAATCTAAATTATTGTGTTTTACGTTATCTTAAAAATACTGGTTTTCTTAATTATGTTTTTTAAAGCATAACAATTATTTATTAAAGAAAATCGTGTTTTAATTAATTGTTTCATAAACATTTTACTTATCATTCATTTAGAACTATTTGAATCAGATATCAAAAATAAATTTTACTTTTTTCCATTTAAAAAATCGTGTTCTTTTAAATAAATAATTGGTTTGTTTTATTTACTATGATTTATTTTTCACACTTTTTTTTGATAAATAACTTTTTCGAAATAAAGCTCATTATGACTTAACAAAAATTAAAAAAAAACTCATAAATGTTACAGAAAGTGTTTTAGTTGAAAGAAAATAGTGCTTAAAAAGTTTGTACATTCACTCTAAATTAGGAAGTTAATTAATTGCAATTTTAATGCTTAAAGCTTAAAGGGTTTGTAATTTATTTCATTTTATTAGGATATATAGATTTGGATATGTAAACTGTCTTTATGCTTAAATTACGTACCGAATATATTGTCCAACTGCATAGTTAAATAAGTTATGCACGGACCACAGATAGCAACTAGTAAGGTGCAGGGGCGGACCTACAGCTTATGTAGGTGGTGCCAGGAACCACCTTACGAAATGAAATCGTTAAGAAGCGATATACGAAAAAAAACGAGGACCTACCTTGGAATATTATCAGGAACCACCTTGGAGATTAAAAAGATAAAATAAACTCATTAAGAAGAGTTTGGAGATCTAAATAGAAAGGAAATAAAGTTTTTTTTTGCTAGACTTGCTTTCGGATAGTTGCCGGAAATAAACGAAGAAGACGGAGGAGGTATTAAATGTTGGGTGGAAAAGTGATAGGACTTGTTTTTATTTTTATTGGGGAGAGTAAAAATTAACTATTAATTAATCAAAGTATATCTGTTGGGATTTTAATTAAATAATACTAATATTAGTTTTTGTAGATAGAGTGATAGACAATCTTTTTTAATTTTACATTTAGCTTATGGCTTGCTGTACTAGTGAAGGTTTTTCTTATTTTAAGTGCTAATTTGATTTTCATAACTTAGCATATGTGGTAAAACCGTAAAAGTTATAAAATATCATCTTATTTATTAAAATGTGTCACTTTATACATTTATTAATTAATCTCAAGACTTTACTATTATATTTTTAAATTTGTTTCGAATATACCAATGTAAGCCTGAAATGATTGTATTACCCCTTAAAAATACATTTTGAAAAATACGATTCTTTAAATAGTATATTCGTCATTTTAATAAGTACGTTGTTATTTTATAACTTTTACTCTACCATATGTTGCAAAAGATAGGACTCTCCTATATCCTTTTTTTCGAAATTATGAATTTTATTTTGAATCTATAACTATTTTTTTTCGCTACTGAAATTATGTACTCCACCCAACACATTGACGTGAATAAAACGAAATTATGTCTGCCAACCCAACCCGACACGCTCACGAGGTGACATTAATTTTTTGAATTAATTATTTTTCGAACTACGTTTAACTAAAACAAGGAACCACCTTGCATTTCCGGCTGGGTCCGCCACTGGTAAGGTGGACCTTCTATAAGTGGCGGCTCCTAACCAGCTCTTGAGGAAGTGCAAATGCCCCCTGTTATGCAAAGCAAATCCACTGTTTTGTATTGGCGGTCCACATGTTTTTTCAGTTCTGCTCTGTAGTTTCCTGGATTTCCACATTCTCAAGATACTATGGTAGATAAAGGCGAAGGCTGTCTGATTGATGATATAGGTTCAGGTTATGGGATAGTATTGTGAGTGCAGGGGTTGCCATTGCTTAATTCATTTATTCAAAAGATTGGCATAAAACATCTCTTGATCATTTCTTTTTGCTATGATAAGTGGCTAAAGTCAGACCATCTCCTCATGGGTCGTTTTACGCATTTGTTTGCTCTTGAGAGCTCCAAGTATTGCTCATTATCAGACCGTTAGCTTTGGAAAAGTAATTGCCAATGGAGATGGCAACCAGGGAGTAGTAACATATCTGATTTACAGGCGCTAAATGATCTTCTTTGTGGTGTTGCTCTTAGTCCCGGATATATGGATGGTTGGCGGTGGGTGCTTGATCATATTGGTATCTTTACCGTCAACCACTTGTCCGACATTGTTGATTCAACTACCTTGATATCAAACAGTCAAAGTAAAACTCATGATTGGATCTACTTAATCCCAAAGAAGATAATTTTCTTTGTGTAGCGTCTTGTCTTGATCATACCGGTATCTTTAATGCTACACCAGTAAAATTATACAATATCATCATCCTATCATTTCTGCTATAATGCCACACTAGTAAAATTATACCAACTGGTGCTCTTTAAGAAAGCAGATCAAAAAGGTAAAGGTAGGACTCGGTTTTCTAAATGACCATTCAGACCCGGTTTTCGAAATAAAAGTTAAAAGAACAGTTTGCCGTCATTTAAAAGATCAGTTGTTTAACAAAAATGTAGGTTTTAATACCTACAACCCTGATTATTAGATGCGGAATATCGATCACGAAGAATACACACACAACAGAATCGACAGAAAAGAAAAACGACGCCAACAAGGTATGATCCGTAATCGTTACGATTAGTTATATTGAAAGAATTGACGTGTTTGGTTCATTCCCCCTCACCTCTTTTTATAGAGATGAGGGGGAACCAACTATTACAAGTCCTACGGGTTGAGTTGGGCTTAGACATAAACAACCGACCTTTATTCATAGCTATTAGGAAACTAGGCTATTCGACACTATCCCTAGACACGATTTAGGAGATATAAAGACTAAACATAACAATTTCCACCTTAGACTTTATATTAGCCTATTCCAACACTCAGCAACTCCAAGCAGTGTTGTAACTTGCGTCCAGGTACCACCTTCGTCAAGGCATCCGCAGAATTGTGTTTAGTACCCACCTTCAGAAATTCAACCGTCTTTGCTTTCAAGACTTCTCTGATAAAGTGATAACGCACATTGATGTGCTTAGTCCTTTCATGAAAAACATGATTTCGCGATAAGTGAATCGCGCCCTGATTATCACAATTAACTGCAACTGTGCTCACGCCCAACTCTTCCAAGAGTCCCCTTAGCCAAATAGCTTCCTTCACAGCTTCCGTAAGGGCCATATAATCTGCCTCTGTAGTTGAAAGAACCACCACGTGTTGTAGCGTTGCCTTCCAGCTTACAACACATCCCTGTACTAAAAATGCGTAACCAGTGAGAGACCTACCCTTATCCGGATCCTTAGCGTAGTCTGAATCAATAAAACCTGTTACGTCCACATGGTTGCCACGATTTGTCCCATACACCAAACCCACGTTTACAGTGCCTTGCAAATATTTCATAATCCACTTCACTTCTTCCCAATGGAGTTTACCTGGATTTGCCAAATATCTGCTAACTACACTCACTGCATACGCTATGTCTGGCCTCGTGCACACCATCAAGTACATCAAGCTCCCAACCGCATTTGAATATGGCACCCTACTCATTCTTTCAACATCACAATCCCTAACCGGGAAATCTTTCAATGACAACTTGAATTGCCCATCCAATGGTGTCTGAACCAACTCCCCATTGTCCATTCTAAACCTGTTTAAAACTTTAGAAATGTACCCGGATTGTGACACCCTCAGAATCTTGCGACTCTGATCCCTGACGATCTCCATACCAAGAATCTTCTTTGCTTCCCCGATCTCTTTCATGTCGAACTCCCTTTTAAGCAAACACTTGGTAGCCGCGATCTCAGCCTTGCTTTTACAAGAAATCAGCATATCGTCTACATATAACAATAGATAGTGTTGTATGATACCGACAACAAACCAGAAGTTCGATAACGCGGAACCGCTAGATCGCGAGTTGTATCGAGCACAAGTAGCGAACACGAGAGACTACAAAGAACTGACAAATATATGCACACGATATACCCTCAACTGTCTCTTTATTAATAACCCTAATAAAGACTACATTCAGCAAGAAGAATATCATGAACTAGGATCCCCCTCATCCCTATTTATAGAGATGAGGGGGTAGGCACCTCCTTAAGTCAAATAAGAAACTTCCTATAAACCAACTTAAGGAGGCTAGCCTAAATACTTCCTAATACTATTCTATTCCTAATCTATATTACAAATTACACTTAAGTCCCTAAACTATATTTAAGTTTACTCCTAAATTCCAACAATTTGCACCTTAGGAGTAACACTTAAGCATAACCGATACTCAACACCTTTTACCAGTGTTGGAACCTCGGACCCGGGACCACCTTGTAACCAGGCATTGTACTTCTGTAACTTCCCTAGATTAGCTTTCATAGACTCCTTCATGTTCTTCTTCTCAACAACATTACCCTCCGCACCCTCTTGACCAGGTACTCTGGTTATTTTAATGTTTGCCCTCACCTTTATACCAATGTGTACCTTTTCCTGTTCATTTATCAAGCAGCCCGTGTTTGTTTTTTCTTCAGGTTGTTTGTCCTCCAGCCGTCTTTGAGCCACTGCAACATGATCGTTACTAACCTGAAAAACCCCAGCTTCACGATCCCCTTTGAGCTCCATACAGTTCCACCTCAAACCGTCTTTGAGCCACTGTAACATGATCGTTACTAACCTGAAAAACCTCAGCTTCACAACCCCCTTGAGCCCCCTTCAGTTCCACCTCAAACCAAACACGTTTATCAACATGTACTCCATGGACTCCTGTTTTAACACCAGGACCAAGTTGTTTGAACCCAACTTGTTTTGAACCTCCATGCTTATGTACATTAAATCCATCGAATTTCTCAGTGTTAAACCTAGTTATAGAACTAGCCATTTTTTCTTTATCCCTTTGTTGTTTGCTAAACCTTGTGAAAAACCTCACAATCACAAACTGAAAAAGTCCCTTCGATAATTCGCTAAACCTTGTGATATATTAAACCTCACAATTACGAATTACAAAGTCCCCTTGTGTAAAGAAAAACCTTGCTTTATCGATATAACCCTAATAAAAACTTCTTAGAAATTGATCAAACCAAGTAACCCTTCAAAAGAACACCCTTTCTTACTCAAATATCTATTGAGCCATGGAAATTAACCTATCCAACAAATCGACAACCCTTGAATCAAGAAAGTACCCGACTCCTTTTGATGTAACCCTTGTCGTACTTTTAATTTTGCAAAACCGATTTCTAATAACCTAAGAAATCTTGCATCCTCGACAAGTCTTGAATTTCCTTTAACCTTGCTACAAGCCTTGTCAAGTTGTTTCTTAACCAACAAGTCTCGCAAGCCGTGTGCAATATACCCGTTGTTGCTAAAACCTTTTCTTGCAAATCGAATTTATCAGAAAACCTCTACACCCTCGATCACGAACAAGCAACCCGATCGTAAACTTGAATAACTACCCAAGCGAACCACGATCAAACTTGAACCACAAGAAAAACCCTTCTTGCAAATCGAATTTATTAGAGAACCCTAAACCCTCGATTCCAAACAAGCAACCCAATCGCTAACTTGAAAACCCAAGTAAACCACGATCAAACTTGAACCACAAGAAAATACCCTTCTTGCAAATTGAATATATTAGAAAAAACCTATACCATCGATTCTGAACAAGCAACCCGGTCATTAACTTGAAACCAAGCAAACCACGATGTAAACTTGAACCACAAGAAGTAAATAAATCCGCAACAACGCATAACCTTAAAAAAAAATCGAACTAGATAAAAATCTATCCGAACTCTTGAAGTCGTTTTTAATAAAACGATTATTGTCTTTTTAGAAAACCACAAAAGACAAAACTTTGTCAACTTTGTATTGTCGTTAAACAATAAATGTGCATGTAGCCTACGTAGGTAATTAATAACCAAACAAGAACTACAACACACTTTTGTGGTTTTAATAACCTCACGTGAACAAACACTTCACGACAAACCTTAATCGCTGCTACTTCCCTAAATCGTTTCTATATCCGAAAACGATTATCGCAACCTCGACCGACTCGTCACCTAGACCTAGACACCGATCTTCTATTCTTTCTTGTAAAGATCAATATTAATAAAAGATGAATCGTTCGTTACCTTTGTAGTTGTCATTCGTCTGGGTTCGTTTGTTGCAACTCTGCGAGTCTTCTTTACAGTGTTCTAGGTTTCAGCAAGTCGATCTTCAGGTTTGTTGGTGGCGATTCCAACAATTGGTATCAGAGTTGCGGTTATTGTGGTCTTAAGTTTCGAGGTCTAGATCGATTCTTGGTTCGATCAAAGAAAAGGGTTTCGACTTTTGTCGATTAAGTTTCTTTGAGTTGTAGGTTAAAAGGAGGGACGGAGAAGACAAAGTGAATTTAGACTTTGTGGGATATTGTACTACTTGAAAAAGTCAAAAAAACATTATAACAAATGGTATCAGAGCTCACGGTTATTGTGGTCTCCGAAGATCGGGTTCTAGGTCGAGGTGACGAGTCGGGTCGAGGTTGCGATAATCGTTTTCGGATATAGAAACGATTTAGGGAAGTAGCAGCGATTAAGGTTTGTCGTAAAGTGTTTGTTCAGTGAGGTTATTAAAACCTCAAAAGTGTGTTGTAGTTCTTGTTTGGTTATTAATTACCTACGTAGGCTACATGCACATTTATTGTTTAACGACAATACAAAGTTGACAAAGTTTTGTCTTTTGTGGTTTTCTAACCTAACGTGAACAAACACTTCACGACAAACCTTAATCACTGCTACTTCCCTAAATCGTTTCTATATCAGAAAACGATTATCGCAACCTCGACCGACTCGTCACCTCGACCTATACATCGATCTTCTATTCCTTCTTGTAACAATCAATATTAATAAAAGATGAATCATTCGTTAACTTTGTTGTTGTCATTCGTCTGGGTTCGTTTGTTGCAACTCTGCTTGGTTTATCACATGATCTAGTGATTCCACGATCGAGCTTTGGTTTGTTGGGTTTTCGTCCAACAATTGCACTTGAAGAAGAAGCTGTTCACTTTCTACATGCATTCAGGTAAGAAATTATCTAAACATATAGATGAGTTTAATAAGTTGATCGGTGACTTGGCGAACATAGACGTTAAAATTGATGACGAAGATCAGGCACTCATGTTACTTACATCATTACCGTCCTCGTATGATAACTTTGCGGAGACATTGCTTTATGGAAGGGAGTCGCTCACTTTGGAATATGTCTTGTCTACCCTCAATTCACGGGAGCTGAAGAAGAGGACAAATGCAAAGGATGATGGTGATGGGTTATTTGTAAGGGGGAGGTCGGAGCATCGGGGTAATCAAGGACGTGGTAGTTCGCGACCAAATTCAAAGGGTAAAGGAACTTATAAACAGAAGTGTTACATATGCTATTCTGAGGATCACCTTAAGAAAGACTGTCCAAAGTGGAACAAGAAGAAATCAACTGGCTTTGTCAACAAGAGTGCAAAACAGGACGCTAATTTGTATTCTAAGGGTTATGACAATGGTGATTTGTTGATGGCGGTGAGTGAGCAAAGGTTCTTAGAGTGGATCATGGACTCTGGTGGTTCCTATCACATGACGCCTAGGAGGGACTTCTTGTTTGATTTTAAGGAGATTGATGGTGGTATGGTTTTGCTCGGTGATAATAGAGCATGTGCCATCAAGGGGACAGGGAAGGTGAGAGTACAAATGAAAGATGGTTCAAGTTTTGTGCTTGAGAATGTGCGTTACATTCCTGAGTTGAAAAGAAATTTGTTATCTTTGGGCACTCTAGATCGAGAGGGCTATACCGTGAAGTTGTAGAACAAAAGAGTAAAGGTGATCAAGGGTTCTTTGATGGTTTTGTCGGGAACTTTGAAGGAAAATTGTGTGTACTCCTTGGATGGTTGGGCTGAATCAAGTGAAGCTAGTGTCGGTATAGAAGAAAAGGAAAGTCTTGCGCAGGTGTGGCATAAACGCCTGGGTCATAATAGTGAAGCAGGCTTGAATGAACTCAAAAGAAGAGAGGTTTTGGGGAAGGAAGGTCTAGGTAAGCTCGAATTATGTGAAAATTGTGTTCTTGGAAAATCGACGAGGGTGAGTTTTGGTCGAGTTCAACACACAACAGAGGGAGTTATAGACTATGTCCATGCGGGTCACTAGGGTCCTTCTCGGGTGGAATCGATGAGTGGTTGTCGTTACTTCTTATCGATTGTTGATAATTATTCGAGGAGGGTTTGGGTTTATTTTCTTAGACACAAGAGTGAGGCGTTCAACAAGTTCAAAGAGTGGAAGCAGTTGGTAGAAAACCAGACAGGTAGAAGACTGAAGAAACTTCGAACGGATAATGGTTTGGAGTTTTGTAATCAGGTGTTTAATAACTTGTGCAAGGAGAGCGGGGTAGCAATACATTTGACGGTTGCTGGAACTCCGCAATAGAATGGTCTAGATGAACGAATGAACAGGACGCTCTTGGACAAGGTTAGGTGCTTACTGATTTAGTCTGGTTTGCCAGAATCATTCTGGGCTGAAGCAACGGTGACGACATCATATATGATCAATAGGTCTCCATCTACAGCATTGGAGAATAAGACACCTAAGGATTTATGGTCAGGACATCCGGCGAATTACGAGATGTTGAAGATATTTGGTTGCGTTGCTTATTCACACGTCAATCCGGGGAAGCTCAAGCCTAGAGCTCTAAAATTCACAAAACATTACGGTAATCGGAGTACCATGTCAAGAGGGTGCGGTGGGTAATGTTGCTGAGAAGAAGAACGTGAAGGAGTCTATGGAACCTAATCTAGGGATATTACAGAAGTACAATGCCTGGTCGACAAGGTGGTTCCCGATTCGAGGTTCCAACGGTGGTCGACAAGGTGGTTCCCGATTCGAGGTTCGAACCTCAAGACCACAATAACCGCAGCTCTGATACCACTTGTTGGAATCGACACCAACAAACCTAAAGATCGACTTGAGGAAACCTAGAACACTGTAAAGAAGACTCGTAGAGTTGCAACAAACGAACCCAGACGAATGACAACTACAAAGGTAACGAACGATTCATCTTTTATTAATTTTGATCGTTACAAAAAAGAATAGAAGATCGGTGTGATTTGAGCATCACCCCTCACCTCCTTTTATAGGGTGAGGGGGTCGGTTCCATAGTCTTCACCGACTAGGGATTGGGCTTAGATCCACCCGGCTCAAATACAACCTACCTTAAACAAAGCTTACATAGGAAACATGGCTTATACTAATGTTACCTAGACTTAGGAACTAATACTAAAAATTTCCACCTTAGTGACAAGACTAGTTAGCCCCGACACCAAGTATCTTCATGCAATACTTGAACTTTGGACCTGGGACCACCTTTGTAAACGCGTCAGCTGCATTATCCTCCGTGCCTATCTTTGCCACTTCAATCTCTTTAGATTTTGCGATCTCCCTGATGAAGTGATACCTTACGTTGATATGCTTCGTCCTCTCATGAAACATTGCATTTCTTGAGAGATGAATTGCACCTTGATTATCACAATTCACAACCACTGGCCTTAGGTTTATTCCCAGCTTGATTAGTAGACCTTTAAGCCAAATGCTTTCCTTAACAGCTTCCGTAAGCGCCATATACTCCGCCTATGTAGTAGGCAATGAAACAACATGTTGCAGAGTTGCTTTCCCACTCACAACACAGCCATGTACCATAAACACGTACCCGGTTATCGACCTACCCTTGTCAGGGTCTTTAGCATAATCGCTATCCACGAAACCCTCAACATCTACGTGCTTCCCTTGATCACTACCATACACTAGACCTACATCAGCAGTGCCCTTCAAGTACTTCAAAATCTACTTCACCGCTTCCCAGTGATTTTTACCTGGATTCGTCAAATACCTGCTCACAATGCTAACAACATACGCAATATCCGGTCTAGTGCAAACCATCAAGTACATTAAACTACCTACAACATTCACATATGGGACCTTACTCAGTCTTTCCACATCCCAGTCACTCGACGGACAATCCTTCAAAGATATCTTGAAGTGTGCTCCCAATGGCACAGAGACCGACTTGCCATTATCCACTCTGTAGTTATTCAGAATTTTTTGCACATATCCTGACTGAGACACCTTCAGGGTTCGGTTACCCCTATCCCTGACATTCTCCATACCAAGTATCTTCCTAGCTGGACCAAGTTCCTTCATATCAAACTCTTTCCGCAACAGTCCCTTGGTATATTCGATCTCAGACTTGCTTTTACAAGCAATCAACATATCATCTACATACAACAGTAGATATATGTACATACCTGGTGCAAACTCTTTGAAGTAAACACAACTATCATAGTTGCTACGGCTAAACCCATTGCTGACCATATACACATCAAACCGTTTGTACCACTGCCTTAGAGATTGCTTAAGACCATAAAGTGATTTCTTCAACAAACATACCTTATTGCCCGTTACTTCTTCAAAACCAAGAGGCTGCCTCATATAAATGGTTTCTTCAAGATTACCAGGCAAAAACGCCGTCTTCACATCAAGTTGCTCCAACTCATAATCTTCACAAGCATTTAATGAGAGAATCACCCTAATAGAATTATGTCGAACCACGGGTGAGAATACCTCATTATAGTCAATCCCTGCTCGTTGTGTGAACCCCGAGCTACCAGCCTTGCTTTATACTTTGGTTTCTGAACGCCTTCAATCCCTTCTTTAATCTTATACAACCACTTGCATCTTACCAGCTTCTGACCACGTGGTTGATCGACCAGCTCCCAAGTATGATTTTTCTTTAAAGAATTCATCTCTTCCTCCATAGCACGAACCCACTCATCCCTTTCAGATGAATTAATCGCCTCCTGGAATGTGATTGGTTCATGTGTATCTTCTTCCTCAGCAATAGCAAACACATAAGCCGTAATATCATCTTCTTCCCTAGACCCTGATGATCTAGACAATGATGCATTACCTTCATTCCTATACCTTGTAGGTATAGTAGTTGTTCTCTTAGCCCTATCACGCACCAGAACATAGTTGTCCAAATTCTGTTGTAGAGGCATTGCATCTACTGCATCTTCAACTTGATCCTCATATTCATTCCTTGGATTAACCCCAGTATGAGGATCCACAGTTGGTTCGACCCGACTGCCTTGAAGTTCCACCTTAAACTCAATTTCCTTCCCAGAATCTGCAGCACCAGCACCCTTAAGAATATCCTTATACATAAGGCTCTCATTAAAGACCACGTCCCTGCTTATGATTATCTTCGGTTTAACGTCATCCAACCTCCATAATCTGTATCCCTTCACACCTTCAGGATACCCCAGGAATATTCATTTTATAGCTCTAGGCTTGAGCTTCCCCTGATTCACGTGTGAATAAAAAACACAACCAAATATCTTCAACATCTCGTAATTCGCCGGATGTCCTGACAATAAATCCATAGGTGTCTTCTTCTCCAATGCTTTAGATGGAGACCTATTAATCAGATATGATGCCGTCACCGTTGCTTCAGCCCAAAATGATTCTGGCAAACCAGACTGAATCAGTAAACACCTAACCTTGTCCAAGAGCGTCCTGTTCATTCGTTCAGCTAGACCATTCTGTTGCGGAGTTCCAGAAACCGTCAAATGTCTTGCTACCCCGCTCTCCTTGCACAAGTTATTAAACTCCTGATTACAAAACTCCAAACCATTATCCGTTCGAAGTTTCTTCAGTTTTCTACCTGTCTAGTTTTCTACCAACTGCTTCCACTCCTTGAACTTGTTGAACGCCTCACTCTTGTGTCAGAAAATAAACCCAAACCCTCCTCGAATAATCATCAACAATCGATAAGAAGTAACGACAACCACTCATCGATTCCACCCGAGAAGGACCCGATAGATCCGCATGGACATAGTCTATAACTCCCTCTGTTGTGTGTTGACCTCGACCAAAACTCACCCTAGTCAATTTTCCAAGAACACAATTTTCACAGAATTCAAGCTTACCTAGACCTTCCTTACCCAGCACCTCTCTTCTTTTGAGTTCATTCAAGCCTGCTTCACTAATGTGACCCATGCGTTTATGCCACACCTGCGCAAGACTTTCCTTTTCTTCTATGCCGACACTAGCTTCACTTGATTCAGCCCAACCATCCAAGGAGTACACACAATTTTTCTTCAAAGTTCCCGACAAAACCATCAAAGAACCCTTGATCACCTTTACTCTTCCATTCTGCAACTTCACGGTATATCCCTCTAAATATAACAAATTTCTTTTCAACTCAGGAATGTAACGCACATTCTCAAGCACAAAACTTGAACCATATTTCATTTGTACTCTCACCTTCCCTGTCCCCTTGATGGCACATGCTCTATTATCACCGAGCAAAATCATACCACCATCAAGCTCCTTAAAATTAAACAAGAAGTGTAACACCCCCAAGTTGGTCAAATGCAGCGGAATAGTAATTGGGGTGTTACTTGGGTGGATCGATAGCACATAGCATATAGAGCAATGATCATAAATATCACTTTGAAAACATATTACATGAATTAATCGTACACATTTAGTATCTTGTCCGAAAAACCACATTTATTATAAAACATAAATAAATATCCCAGCCCGATGGTAAACATGATGCTTCCTAAAATGCTGGAATCCAATGCATGAACCTGCTTACTTTCCTGAGAAAACATAAAAGTAAAATGTGGGGGTCAACACGAGGTTGGTGAATTCACAGGTTTAATTAATTAAAGTATCAATATGCAAAGCACCACGATGGTAGCAGGACATCACAGCCCAACGCTACAGTAGTTCCTACTGCCCTGTAATAGAAGCTATACATGATTCTCAGTAAGCCCATTTGGGTCTATCCTGATTGAGGTTTCCCTTAATCCGACAATGACATAAACCTGCTGCTCGGCCTAAGCAATACGTGACAGCTGATCACGACAGGCCGGGTGTTGTCAATACCCGAATAGATCTATCCATACATTTCGCGCTACACTATTAACTATTACAGTCCACGGGAATGGGGCAAATAATAGGCAATAAATTGTTGTTGTCTGTGCATGCTTGCATATAAATAATTTTTGTATGTTTTCTCCCCCAGTTATAAAACAGTAAAGATGGGGCCATGAACTCACCTTAGTGATAATGAGGTAGTGAGGATGATGTCACAGTCTAGTCACGGAATGGAGAAATAACCTAAGTAAATTAAATGTCTCACTGAATGCAACAATAATAATGCATGATAAATGGTACATATGAAAATGCATGATAAATGGTACATATGAAAATGCATGATCACAATTTATGAGTTGTTACGTTGGTTCAAGTGTTTGTTCTTATAGTGAAATGAAAGTATACACATATTTTTGTTCTAAAAAATATATATGTATATATTTATTGTTTAAGAAAAAGGGGTCGTAATTAAATAAGTAGCTTTTATTGTATTTTATTTATCATAAAGAAACAATTTACAATTGATTAAGTTTTAAGGTTTCAAAGCAAAATGGTTAACGGGGTTTGTCAAATTTCGTAGAGTTTGTAAATAACTAAAATGATTTATTTTACAAAGGACACATTTTATTATTTCTTGTAATTAAATAAAACTATAATAAATCTTTGTAAGTATAATTGTTTAGAAAATTAACTTTAGGTTTTCGCCCGTTAAGTTTCTTACACCGTTAGTCCTTGTTGGTTATTTCTATTTATGAAAAACGCCCCTAGGGCTTGGAAAACTTTAAAGGAATGACCAAACACCCCCTCCAATCTCACGGAAATTATGTGACAAGAGTTAGGGCTTGATATGAGTTTCGAAAGTGGCAGAATAGGTCCTTGTAGTTTACTTTTAACTCTCGGTTTGAATTTTACATACCCTATAGTTTCGAAAATGACACAAACGACCCTTGGACTATATAATAGTCACGAAAATGTTTACACAAGTTTTACTAGTTTATAGTTTTGGACCAAACTTTCACCACTTGTCGATTTAGGCACGAAAAGTATATATATAAATCTAGTTTTGGGCTATACGGCCCATTAGGGTCCGGTTGGGGTAAAAGGGGTTAATGGGCTTGGTTTGGCTTAGTAAAAACTTAAGGTAATTTAGTAAATGTTAAATAATTACTATTGGGCCTATACTAGTTTTATTGTATGGGCTTATAACATGTTTTATTTCAAATCTAGCTTAGTGTAAGCTTATATATTTTCGGCTTATTTTTAAGGCTTATATAGGCTTATTGTTTTTGACAAAGTTTTATATTTTCCTAATTGTTAAACTTAAGCTTACGTTTTGAGGGCTCATGGGCTTATTCTAAGGCCTTTGAGATTCGGCTTATATTTGCATAGCTTATTGAGATTATGGCTTAGGTTTCTAAAAGCTTAAATAAGCCAACTAAGTCTCGGCTTATATTATTTTCTTAAGGCTTCAAGGCTAGCTTATTTCTAGTACTATTTTCGGCTTATATAGATATTTAAGCTTAAGTGACGTGGCTTATATAACAATATGGGCTTATATATGCTTAATGGCTCGGCATATTTTACTTTCATACACATTTTTAAGGTACTCACTTATAACTAGTTTATTTCTAGGAGTTTTAAGCAAGGTGTCCAACATGTTAGGACATGGTTAAGGATTTAGGGCACGAAATGCTTATCCACCATATGAGTCGTGGGCTTATAAGCCATATGGAAGGCATTTCATGGAGGTTTTACGTATGCATGGCAACCTAGGCTCATTTCCTAAGTTTCTACATGCATGTCATGAGATGGAAAGTAAAAATGATGGAAATAGGTCTAAGGTAGTCTATACTTACTTGTGTGATCAAGGTGGTGACGAATGGAATGGCGTTGGCGTCTGTTTGCTTTTAGACGAGTCCTAGGAGTCTTGAATGCTAGTCTTCAATGCTTGGAGTACAAAGATATGGGTAGTAAATGAGATGGAGGATTTTGTTAGCTCAAGGTGCTATGTGGGAGTGTTCTTGATCCGAAAATAATGGTGTGAGGGTGAATGTGTGTAGCTAGTTTCATAAATATCTAAGAGTGAAATGTGAATTGTGGTTTGGGGTAGGACACGACAAGAGAGAGGGAGTGGCATAGATTTAGCAAATTTTGGGAAGTACTAGGAAGTACATGTTTTAATGAAGCCTTGATGTACATATGACCCTTGTGGTCATTCTAGCCGTCGCCCACAAGGCTTCAAAGTGCAAGCATAGTGTTTTCATTTAAGGCTAGGTTGTACAAGGTGGGAATATGTGTGTGGTGTAGCATGTATACACGGCTAGAATTAAAGGGTGGGGTAGGGTTTGTAGATTTTTGAATTTGTATTAAGTATAAGTTAGTTTAAGTGTATAATACTTTGTAGTGTTTGAATATTGGGGTCTTAGTATGATTACTAGAGTTATAAGTATAATGTAGTAAAAATAGGTTTGAGTCCTAATTTATTTGGTTGGGTTTTGGGATCCTTGGTGAAAGTATGGTCGTTTAGGTGATTTTTATTACATCAAAAGTTTATTAAAAGAATAAAATGATTTAATGTAGTGTTCATGTATAAAAGTAATTGTCATCGTAGTTTAAAGTCAATTATAGTGTAAGAAAGTATATATGAAATATTCAAACGTAAGAATTTATATATTTAAGTTGTCATTTATTAATTGTGATCATGACATTGGATTTTTTAGAAATCAATAGGATGAATGCTAGTGATCATATGTTCAAGTGACTTAAAGTCCTTCACAATAGATTGTTTGTTGTCCAGTATGCTATTGAAATGTAGTCATACAAATGTGGTCATGCTTTTATGATTAAAATACTCATAGTCACAATGAAAGGTTGTGATATAGTTGTTTCCCTGTTCAGATGATTAAAATGATGTATGCTCAGTGATGCATATGATTGTTCAAATGATTTCATGCAAAGGTGATAGAATAAATATATAGATATCATGAGGTGACGTACACAATGTTGACATAGTCAAAACCTGAAATTTACAGGTTTTACAGCATAAACCCGTTATTTTAGCTTTGTCCTCAAAGCTTAAGATGACGTCACTGCTCAGGTGAAAAGGTGTGGGTACTAAGCTCTAAACGAGTCTTCGTGCTCCCAAGTAAACTCGGGACCTTTCCCAGAGTTCCATCGTATTTTAACTAACGGGATTTGGCTTCGCTTCAACTTCTTAACTTCTCTCTCCACGACTTCCACTGGTTCTTCTACAAATTGAAGTTTGTCGTCAAAATGGACTCCCTCCAATGGCATTGCTAATGGTTCATCTGCGTAGCACTTCTTCAAGTTTGAGACGTGGAATGTAGAGTGTACTCGGGTCAACTGCTGGGGCAACTCTAAGCGACGGGCGACCTCTCCAATTCTGTCAATCACCTTGAAAGGTCCTACGTAACGTGGATTTAACTTTCCTCGTTTCCCAAACCGTACAACACCCTTCCAAGGTGATACCTTCAGCATAACACGGTCACCTACAGCAAACTCCATAGGTTTACGCTTCCTGTCGGCATAACTCTTTTGTCTATCCTGGGTAGCCTGAAATCGTTGCTTGATGAGAGTGATTTTCTCAGTAGTCTCTTGGATCAGTTCGGGTCCTGTCAGTTGAAATTCCCCCACCTCTGCCCAGCATACTGGTGATCGACATTTGCGGCCGTAGAGGGCCTCAAATGGTGCTGCCTTAATACTGGCATGGTAGCTGTTATTGTAGGAGAATTCCACTAATGGAATGTGTTCGACCCATCCTTTTCCAAAGTCGATTACACATGCTCTCAGCATGTCTTCTAGTGTTTGGATTGTCCGTTCACTCTGACCGTCGGTCTGCGGATGGTACGCGGTACTCATATCTAGGTTCGTTCCTAAAGCTCGTTGAAAAGCTTTCCAGAAGTTTGATGTAAATCTGCCATCTCTATCGCAGATGATTGAGACTGGTATCCCGTGTCTCGTCACAACTTCCTTTAAGTACGTTTTGGCTAATTTGCTCAGAGAATCATTTTCCTTAATAGGTAAGAAGTGAGCTGATTTTGTGAGGCGGTCAACGATTACCCAAATTGTATCGTAACCGTGGGACGACGTAGGAAGTTTGGTAATAAAATCCATGGTGATATTGTCCCATTTCCATTTTGGTATTTCGGGTTGGACTAACAAACCTGATGGTCGCTGATGTTCTGTTTTAACTCTAGCACAAGTCAGACATTTCTTCACATAGGTGGCAATGTCTGCTTTCATGTTCGGCCACCAGTATAATTTCTTCACGTCTTGGTACATCTTTTCGGATCCGGGATGTATGGAGTACTTGGACTTATGAGATTCGTGCATGATCACGTTCCTCAAGTCTCTGTAACATGGTAGCCAGCTTCTTCCGTGTAAACACAACGTTCCGTCTGTTCTAGCTTCTAACTTTTCCTTGCTTAGGTCCGTCCTAAGCATTCCTCCTATGTCTTCCTTTCCGATATTCTCAGGCTTCTGTGCCTGGAGTTGGGCCTCTAATATTTGTTTGGGTAGGTCCAAGTTAATGGTCATGACTAAGGCTCGAACTCTCATTGGAGGATCAGTTCCCTTTCGGCTTAGTGCATATGCGACTACATTTGCTTTTCCTGGGTGGTATCTGATGTCACAGTCGTAGTCGCTGAGTAGTTCTATCCAACGACGTTGCCTCATGTTTAGTTCCTTCTGATCTAGGATATGTTGCAAGCTCTTGTGATCAGTATGAACTGTGCACTTGGTCCCGTACAGGTAGTGCCTCCAGATTTTTAAGGCGAAAACTACGGATCCAAGTTCTAGATCATGGGTGGAGTAATTCTGCTCGTGCTTCTTCAGTTGTCTTGAAGCATAAGCAATCACTTTCTGTCTCTGCATTAACACAGCTCCCAAACCTTTGTGCGAGGCGTCACAGTAGACAACGAAGTCTTCGTTACCTTCCGGTAGGGCTAAAGTAGGTGCACCACACAATTTTTGTTTGATGGTCTGGAAAGCAGCCTCTTCTTTTTCTCCCCACACAAACTTTATGCCTTTCTGGGTAAGCTTGGTCATTGGTTTAGCAATCTTAGAGAAACCTTTGATAAATCGTCGGTAGTAACCGGCAAGACCTAAGAATTGACGAATTTCCTTCGGCGACGTGGGAGATGCCCAATCTTTCACGGATTAGACTTTCGCGGGGTCAACTTGGATTCCCTTGTCATCAATCACATGACCGAGAAAGTGCACTTTAGGGATCCAAAAATCACACTTTGAGAATTTTGCGTACAACTTTTCTTCCTTAAGCAGTTTTAGTACCTGGGCTAGATGTTCTCTGTGTTCTTGCTCATTTTTGGAATAGATGAGGATGTCATCAATAAACACTATCACGAACTTATCCAGATAGGGCCTGCACACTCGATTCATGAGATCCATGAATATGGCTGGTGCATTGGTCAGTCCAAATGGCATGACTTGGAACTCATAATGACCGTAGCGTGTTCTGAAAGCTGTCTTTGGTATATCCTCCTCTCTGACCTTCAACTGGTGATACCCGGATCGTAAGTCGATCTTGGAGTACACGCTTGATCATTGCAGCTGATCAAATAGGTCGTCGATTCGTGGTAACGGGTAACGGTTTTTCACAGTTAACTTATTCAGTTCTCTGTAACCGATACACATTCGGAAAGAACCGTCTTTCTTTTTAACAAACAACACTAGGGCTCCCCAAGGTGAGGAACTGGGTCTGATAAAACCTTTGTCTGACAGTTCTTTGAGTTGTTCTGCGAGTTCTTTCATCTCGGTAGGTGCTAACCGGTAGGGTGCTTTAGCTACAGGTGCAGCTCCTGGCACTAAGTCGATTTGAAATTCAACTTGGCGAGTCGGGGGTAATCCTGGCAAGTCGTCTGGAAAGACTTCAGGATAATCACGGACGATGGGTACATCCTTGATCTGTTTCTTCTTGGGTTCTTCTTCTTTGTCTGTCTTAGAAATATGTGCTAAAAAGATAGGACATCCTTTTAGTAGATATTTCTGGGCTTGGGTACACGAGATCACACATAACCTAGTGTCTGTTTTATCCGAATTTCCGTCTCCTCGGATAATTAGATCTGCGTTTCCCCATGGTATACGGACTAGTTTCTCGTCACACACAATGGTTACATGATATTTTGCTAACCAGTCCATACCAATGATGACATCAAAACTACTTAGTTTTATGGGTATTAATTGAATATCAAATGGGTGATTCTGAAGGTTTAAAGTACAGCCTCTTATGATGGTATTAGTTTCAATGATTTTTCCGTCTGCTAATTCGACTCTGTAACAGTTATCTAATGGGGTAGGTAGAATGCCTAGTAAACTACTAAACTCTGTGGATACGAAACTCCTATCAGCTCCCGTATCGAATAAAATATTTGCATAGCGATTATTCAGAAGAAACGTACTAGTAACTACATTGGAGTCGGGGTTGGTCCTGTTTTCTCCTATGACATAAACTCTGGCAGATGCTCCGCCTTGGCTTTCATTCTTACGCTTTGGGCAGTCAGGTCTGATATGTCCGATCTCTCCACAACCAAAGCAACAGATCTCCTTACGAGTCATGTTTCCACTGCCAGTGAGCTGGCGGCTTCCTTGGTATCCACTTCCACGGGAATTTTGCCTGTTGCCGTTGTGGGGCTTATAGTTGGCACTGGAGTTGTTCCTATTGGTCGGAGCATATGCGCTGCCCTGCTCTGGTCTTCAGCATTCAACAGTGGAGTAGTGATGGAAGTTACACTTTGAGCATTTTGGTTTGTTTCCCACGTATGGTGGTGATCCTGAGGAAACAGCACTGCAGACTTGACTTAAACCTTGCCTCGTGGGCTGTTGAGTCTGGGGATGATGACGGTAGTTATCATCGACTTTCCTCTTGTGCTCTGCTTGTCTAATCAGATGATCACGACCACGTTTGTCCACTAATTCTGTGGCAAACTCAATGGCACTCTCGATGGTAGTAGGTCGAGATGCAAGCACACTGTCATGAACAGAGTCTGGAAGTCCACTAACGTACTTCTCTATCTTATCCGACACTTTAGGGTACATACGGGTACACATCAAAGTTAGTTCCTGGAACTTCTGGTTGTAACCCGTAATATTGAAGTTGATGCATTTGAGGTTCCATAATTCAATCTCCAGCTTTTTGATTTCACCGCGTGGGCAGTATTTCATGGTAAGCTTTTCCTTCAACGCAGTCCATGTCATCCCATAGGCTCCATCGTGTCCGAGGGTAGCAACTTACGAGTTCCACCATGTGAGTGCATGTTCCAAGAGTGTACAAGTGGCGAATTCCACTTTGTTTTCCTCAGTACATTCACTAATACAGAACACGGTCTCAGTCCTCTCAAACCATTGCATGAGCTCGACTACCCCTTCCTTGCCCTTGTAATAGCTGGGCTTGCACTTTAGGAAGTCAGGGTAAGTACATCCTCGAGCTTCGCGGTTTCTGTTATTAGAGTTTTCACTGTCTCCATGGGTTCCGCTGGGGCGGTTTTCCATGGCAGCTAAGGCGTCAGTAATGCCTTGCTCAATCAGTACTCTGAGTTGTGCATCGGATATAGTCGTCGCAGGTGTTTCTGCGAGGTTTGGGCGTGCGCGTCTTGGTGGCATTTTTCTATATTAATAAGAAAAACTGAGATTTATTAGCTGATAAACAAGATGGTTATATTAAACTGCATGGGTAATGTTTATGCATAGAATTCACAACAAATTTGATAATCCGTTAAGAGTTCATAATAATATAAATGTAAACAAACAAGTGGACGGTAACATGCTATTTCTGGCAAACAACAATATAGTACAAGTACAACCGATCTAAGACAGGGGCATAGCAAACCTGTCTGAAATAGTGGTACATATGTTTGTAATACAACCAAGATATCTTACCTACTAAGGTTAGGTGCTACAAATACAACTAAAAGGAATACAAGTACAAAAGAGATAAATCATGCGAGCTGAGATGCAACTCAGTGCTTGTCATGATGTACAGATAAAAATCTAGCCTACACTAGTATGGCTGCCTGCAGGTACAGATGGTCCGGCTGGTGGTGCACGCTCATCCTGCATGCGGATCACGACACTCCGGGTCTCTCTGGTGTATCTCAAAGCCTCTAGTAGCTGATGCTGACGTGCAGTGTCGGCACTCCGTAACTGCTCTGTCACTGTAGTGATCCCCTGATGACGAAGATCTGTCAAATCCACGAAGGTCCTGAAGGTGTCCTCCTGCGTGTATATGGCGGCTCGAGTCTCGTAGGAATGACTCTCTAGTGAAGCTAGGCGGTAATGGAGGTAAGCTACATCATCCAATAACCAGTGTATGGTCTCCCGGGTGGTGTATGACTCGCCGGCTATGGCCCAGTAGAGAGAGTCAAGTCTCTCCTGGAGCACGACGCGACCCTGCTGGTCCGCCTGTAGTAGAGAGTGGATAAGGGCGGTGTCCTGCGCCTATCGGGCCGTAAGTGCATCGACCTATGCCTGAAGGGCGCTAAGTCTAGCCTGCCCGGCTCCTGATCCCTCTCCAATCTCATAGGTCGAGTCAGGGATAGTGTCATGTCTCCTCTTACGAGGTGGCAAAACACTAGTGGGGTAAGTGCGAGGTACAGAAGGTGGTGGTAAGGGTGGTAAAGAAGGTACGACCTGGTCCACCTCTCTAGGAGGGATGCAGGTACTACAAGCAGTGGTGTAGTAGGAGATACGGTAGGTGGTGAAGGAGTAGGTGAATCTGTGAGTACGATGACCCCGTCCTGCTGGTCATCTCTGGACTCAGTGTCAGATGCGGGTCCAGCGAGCACTGATGTCGGTGAAAAAGGTGTGATGGTAGGAACCATAAGCTCCTCGAAAGTAGTAACAATAGTGGGCGTCGTCATGATATCTGAAAGTAACATTTTAAAGTTGAGCAAGTTTTTAGCTTACACAATTTAAAAAGTTTTATGATGCATATGCGATGTGGTTTTAAAGCTTTTAACCATGTTTGTCAAAATTATAGATGGATACTTATGTGATTTATTTGCCATAAGGGAATAAATCAATGTGAAGTTAGTTCACATAATATGCATGCTCTACAATGCTATATGCCTAACTTATAGGTTCCCCAAAAATCAATTTTCTTTAGACTGATTTTTATGTTCAGTTATAGTCCAGTTTAAAATTTTTATTATTTAAAATTTTTTAAGTTTTTGATCTGGTTCTCTATAACTATGCGCTCTGATACCATTTCTGTAACACCCCCAAGTTGGTCAAATGCAGCGGAATAGTAATTGGGGTGTTACTTGGGTGGATCGATAGCACATAGCATATAGAGCAATGATCATAAATATCACTTTGAAAACATATTACATGAATTAATCGTACACATTTAGTATCTTGTCCGAAAAACCACATTTATTATAAAACAGAAATAAATATCCCAGCCCGATGGTAAACATGATGCTTCCTAAAATGCTGGAATCCAATGCATGAACCTGCTTAGTTTCCTGAGAAAACATAAAAGTAAAATGTGGGGGTCAACACGAGGTTGGTGAATTCGCAGGTTTAATTAATTAAATAAAGTATCAATATGCAAAGCACCACGATGGTAGCAGGACATCACAGCCCAACGCTATAGTAGTTCCTACTGCCCTGTAATAGAAGCTAGACATGATTCTCAGTAAGCCCATTTGGGTCTATCCTGATTGAGGTTTCCCTTAATCCGACAATGACATAAACCTGCTGCTCGGCCTAAGCAATACGTGACAGCTGATCACGACAGGCCTGGTGTTGTCAATACCGGAATAGATCTATCCATACATTTCGTGCTACACTATTAACTATTACAGTCCACGGGAATGGGGCAAACAATAGGCAATAAATTGTTGTTGTCTGTGCATGCTTGCATATAAATAATTTTTGTATGTTTTCTCCCCCAGTTATAAAACAGTAAAGATGGGGCCATGAACTCACCTTAGTGATAATGAGGTAGTGAGGATGATGTCACAGTCTAGTCACGGACTGGAGAAATTACCTAAGTAATTTAAATGTCTCAGTGAATGCAACAATAATAATGCATGATAAATGGTACATATGAAAATGCATGATAAATTGTACATATGAAAACGCATGATCACAATTTATGAGTTGTTACGTTGGTTCAAGTGTTTGTTCTTATAGTGAAATGAAAGTATACACATATTTTTGTTCTAAAAAATATATATGTATATATTTATTGTTTAAGAAAAAGGGGTCGTAAATTAAATAAGTAGCTTTTATTGTATTTAATTTATCATAAAGAAACAATTTACAATTGATTAAGTTTTAAGGTTTCAAAGGAAAATGGTTAACGGGGTTTGTCAAATTTCGTAGAGTTTGTAAATAACTAAAATGATTTATTTTACAAAGGACACATTTTATTATTTCTTGTAATTAAATAAAACTATAATAAATCTTTGTAAGTATAATTGTTTAGAAAAGTAACTTTAGGTTTTCGCCCGTTAAGTTTCTTACACCGTTAGTCCTTGTTGGTTATTTCTATTTATGAAAAACGCCCCTAGGGCTTGGAAAACTTTAAAGGAATGACCAGACACCCCCTCCAATCTCACGGAAATTATGTGACAAGAGTTAGGGCTTGATATGAGTTTCGAAAGTGGCAGAATAGGTCCTTGTAGTTTACTTTTAAATCTCGGTTTGAATTTTACATACCCTATAGTTTCGAAAATGACACAAACGACCCTTGGACTATATAATAGTCACGAAAATGTTTACACAAGTTTTACTAGTTTATAGTTTTGGACCAAACTTTCACCACTTTTCAATTTAGGCACGAAAAATATATATATAAATCTAGTTTTGGGCTATACGGCCCATTAGGGTCCGGTTGGGGTAAAAGGGGTTAATGGGCTTGGTTTGGCTTAGTAAAAACTTAAGGTAATTTAGTAAATGTTAAATAATTACTATTGGGCCTATACTAGTTTTATTATATGGGCTTATAACATGTTTTATTTCAAATCTAGCTTAGTGTAAGCTTATATATTTTCGGCTTATTTTTAAGGCTTATATAGGCTTATTGTTTTTGACAAAGTTTTATATTTTCCTAATTGTTAAACTTAAGCTTACGTTTTGAGGGCTCATGGGCTTATTCTAAGGCCTTTGAGATTCGGCTTATATTTGCATGGCTTATTGAGATTATGGCTTAGGTTTCTAAAAGCTTAAATAAGCCAACTAAGTCTCGGCTTATATTATTTTCTTAAGGCTTCAAGGCTAGCTTATTTCTAGTACTATTTTAGGCTTATATAGATATTTAAGCTTAAGTGACGTGGCTTATATAACAATATGGGCTTATATATGCTTAATGGCTCGGCTTATTTTACTTTCATACACATTTTTAAGGTACTCACTTATAACTAGTTTATTTCTAGGAGTTTTAAGCAAGGTGTCCAACATGTTAGGACATGGTTAAGGATTTAGGGCACGCAATGCTTATCCACCATATGAGCCGTGGGCTTATAAGCCATATGGAAGGCATTTCATGGAGGTTTTACGTATGCATGGCAACCTAGGCTCATTTCCTAAGTTTCTACATGCATGTCATGAGATGGAAAGTAAAAATGATGGAAATAGGTCTAAGGTAGTCTATACTTACTTGTGTGATCAAGGTGGTGACGAATGGAATGGTGTTGGCGTCGGTTTGCTTTTAGACGAGTCCTAGGAGTCTTGAATGCTAGTCTTCAATGCTTGGAGTACAAAGATATGGGTAGTAAATGAGATGGAGGATTTTGTTAGCTCAAGGTGCTATGTGGGAGTGTTCTTGATCCGAAAATAATGGTGTGAGGGTGAATGTGTGTAGCTAGTTTCATAAATATCTAAGAGTGAAATGTGAATTATGGTTTGGGGTAGGACACGGCAAGAGAGAGGGAGTGGCATAGATTTAGCAAATTTTGGGAAGTACTAGGAAGTACATGTTTTAATGAAGCCTTGATGTACATATGACCCTTGTCGTCATTCTAGCCATCACCCACAAGGCTTCCAAGTGCAAGCATAGTGTTTTCATTTAAGGCTAGGTTGTACAAGGTGGGAATATGTGTGTGGTGTAGCATGTATACACGGCTAGAATTAAAGGGTGGGGTAGGGTTTGTAGATTTTTGAATTTGTATTAAGTATAAGTTAGTTTAAGTGTATAATACTTTGTAGTGTTTGAATATTGGGGTCTTAGTATGATTACTAGAGTTATAAGTATAATGTAGTAAAAATAGGTTTGAGTCCTAATTTATTTGGTTGGGTTTTGGGATCCTTGGTGAAAGTATAGTCGTTTAGGTGATTTTTATTACATCAAAAGTATATTAAAAGAATAAAATGATTTAATGTAGTGTTCATGTATAAAAGTAATTGTCATCGTAGTTTAAAGTCAATTATAGTGTAAGAAAGTATATATGAAATATTCAAACTTAAGAATTTATATATTTAAGTTGTCATTTATTAATTGTGATCACGACATTGGATTTTTTAGAAATCAATGGGATGAATGCTAGTGATCATATGTTCAGGTGACTTAAAGTCCTTCACAATAGATTGTTTGTTGTCCAGTATGCTATTGAAATGTAGTCATACAAATGTGGTCATGCTTTTATGATTAAAATACTCATAGTCACAATGAAAGGTTGTGATATAGTTGTTTCCCTGTTCAGATGATTAAAATGATGTATGCTCATGTGATGCATATGATTGTTCAAAGGATATCATGCAAATGTGATAGAATAAATATATAGATATCATGAGGTGACGTACACAATGTTAACATAGTCAAAACCTGAAATTTACAGGTTTTACAAGAAGTCCCTCCTAGGCGTCATGTGATAAGAACCAACAGAGTCTATGATCCACTCTAAGAACCTTTGCTCACTCACCGCTATCAACAAATCACCATTGTCATAACCCTTAGAATACGAATCAGTGTCCTGTTTTGCATTCTTGTTGACAAAGCCAGTTGATTTCTTCTTGTTCTATTTTGGACAGTCTTTCTTAAGGTGATCCTCAGAATAGCATATGTAACACTTCTGTTTGTAAGTTCCTTTACCCTTTGACTTTGATCGTGAACTACCACGTCCTTGATTACCCCGATGCTCCGGCGTTCCCCTTACAAATAACCCATCACCATCATCCTTTGCATCTGTCCTCTTCTTCAGCTCCCGTGAATTGAGGGTAGACCAGACATCTTCCAAAGTGAGCGACTCCCTTCCATAAAGCAATGTCTCCACAAAGTTATCATACGAGGACGGTAATGATGTAAGTAACATGAGTGACTGATCTTCTTCATCAATTTCAACGTCTATGTTCGCCAAGTCACCGATCAACTTATTAAACTCATCTATATGTTCAGATAATTTCTTACCCGAATGCATGTAGAAAGTGAACAACTTCTTCTTCAAGTACAACTTGTTGGCTAAAGACTTTGTCATATACAAAGTTTCTAACTTTAACCAAACACCCGCAGCAGAATTTTCTTTGTTGACTTCCCTCAACACCTTGTTATCTAAGCACAAGAGTAAGGCGCTGTGTGCTTTTTTATAGACTTCCGTCTTCAACGCCGCAGTCTTCTGAGCGTCCGTCATGGTATCCGAGAATGGATCTAACGCAGGCTCCCAACCATGTTGAATTAATAGACACCGATCTTCTATTCTTTCTGGTAACGATCAATATTAATAAAGTGAATCGTTCGTTACCTTTATAGTGTTTTCGTTCTTCTACTTCTTCAACAGGGTGTCGTTGAAGGTTGCAACTTGTGCTTGGTTTATCACATGATCTAGTGATTCCGCGATCGAGCTTTGGTTTGTTGGTTTTTCGTCCAACAAATGGTACCAGAGCTGCGGTTATTGTGGTCTGGAGGTTCGAGGTCTAGATCGATTCTTGGTTCGAGCAAAGAAAAGGGTTTCGACTTTTGTCGATTAGGTTTCTTTGAGTTGCCGGTTAAAAGAAGGGACGGAGAAGACAAAGTGAATTTAGACTTTGTGGGATATTGTACTACTTGAAAAAGTCAAAACAATATTATAACAAGTGGTAACTGTCAAGTAAATTAGTACTAGTACCAGTTTTGTTTTTATTCGTTTTTTTCAAACGAATATTAGTAGAGGTAATAGCATCTTATTTTACTTGGGGTTTACTTTGTTTAATTAAAGTAAATTTAATTAAAGCAAAGGTTCTTGTTGCGGGTTCTTGTGGTTCAAGTTTGATCGTGGTTTGCTGTTTTCAAGTTTACGGTCGAGTTTGCTTGTTCGTGATCAAGGTTTAGGGTTATTCTAATTAATTCGATTTGTAAGAAGGTATTTTTACGCAACAAGGAGAAAGAATATGTCGTCGATAGCGACGTTTGACGTTGAAAAATCCGACGAGTCTAATGACTTCGGGTTGTGCCGTGTGAAGATGCGGTGTCTATTAATTCAACATGGTTGGGAGGTTGCGTTAGATCCATTCCCGAATACCATGACGGACACTCAGAAGACTGTGGCGTTAAAGACATAAGTCTATAAAAAATCACACAGTGCCTTACTCTTGTGCTTGGATAACAAGGTGTTGAGGGAAGTCAATAAAGAAAATTCTGCTGCGGGTGTTTGGTTAAAGTTAGAAACTTTGTATATGACAAAGTCTTTAGCCAACAAGTTGTACTTGAAGAAGAAGCTGTTCACTTTCTACATGCATTCAGGTAAGAAATTATCTGAACATATAGATGAATTTAATAAGTTGATCCGTGACTTGGTGAACATAGACGTTGAAATTAATGACGAAGATCAGGCACTCATGTTACTTACATCATTACCATCCTCGTATGATAACTTTGTGGAGACATTGATTTATGGAAGGGAGTCGCTCACTTTGGAAGATGTCTTGTCTACCCTCAATTCACGGGAGCTGAAGAAGAGGACAAATGCAAAGGATGATGGTGATGGTTTCTTTTTAAGGGGAGGCCGAAGCATCGGGGTAATCAAGGACGTGGTAGTTCGCGATAAAAGTCAAAGGGTAAAGGAACTTATAAACAGAAGTGTTACATATTCTATTCTGAGGATCACCTTAAGAAAGACTGTCCAAAATGGAACAAGAAGAAATCAATTGGCTTTGTCAACAAGAATGCAAAACAGGACGCTGATTCGTATTCTAAGGGTTATGACACTGGTGATTTGTTACATATGCTATTCTAAGGGTTATGACAATGGTGATTTGTTACATATACTACGTCAAGTGGGGTTTTGACTTCGAGAATCGTCTTTTAAAGTTTTTTTCTAAAGTCGATTTAAACAAAGGTTCTTGTTGCGGGTTTCTTGTGGTACAAGTTTGATCGTGGTTTGCTTTGGTTTTCAAGTTTACGGTCGGGTTTGCTTGTACGTGATCGAGGTTTAGGGTTATTCTAATTAATTCGATTTGCAAGAAGGGATTTTTTACGCAACAAGAGTGAAAGAGTATGTCGTCGATAGCGAAGTTTGACGTCGAAAAATTCGACGGGTCTAATGACTTTGGGTTGTGGCGTGTGAAGATGCGGTGTCTATTAATTCAACATGGTTGGGAGGCTGCGTTAGATCCATTCCCGAATACCATGACGGATGCTCAGAAGACTGCGGCGTTGAAGACGGAAGTCTATAAAAAAGCACACAGTGCCTTACTCTTGTGCTTGGATAACAAGGTGTTGAGGGAAGTCAACAAAGAAAATTCTGCTGCTGGTGTTTGGTTAAAGTTAGAAACTTTGTATATGACAAAGTCTTTAGCCAACAAGTTGTACTTGAAGAAGAAGCTGTTCACATTCTACATGCATTCAGGTAAGAAATTATCTGAACATATAGATGAGTTTAATAAGTTATCGGTGACTTGGCGAACATAGATGTTGAAATTGATGACGAAGATCAGACACTCATGTTACTTACATCATTACCATCCTCGTATGATAACTTTGTGGAGACATTGCTTTATGGAAGGGAGTCGCTCACTTTGGAGGATGTCTTGTCTACCCTCAATTCACGGGAGTTGAAGGAGAGGACAGATGCAAAGGATGATGGTGATGGGTTATTTGTAAGGGGGAGGTTGGATCATCAGGGTAATCAAGGACGTGGTAGTTCGCAATCAAAGTCAAAAGGTAAAGGAACTTATAAACAAAAGTGTTACATATGTTATTTTGAGGATCACCTTAAGAAAGACTGTCCAAAATGGAACAAGAAGAAATCAACTGGCTTTGTCAACAAGAATGCAAAACAGGACGTTGGTTCGTATTCTAAGGGTTATGACAATGGTGATTTGTTGATGGCGGTGAGTGAGGAAAGGTTCTTAGAGTGGATCATAGACTCTGGTGGTTCCTATCACATGACGCCTAGGAGGGACTTCTTGTTTGATTTTAAGAAGCTTGATAGAGGTATGGTTTTTCTCGGTGATAATAGAGCATGTGCCATCAAGGGGACAGGGAAGGTGAGAGTACAAATGAAAGATGGTTCAAGTTTTGTGCTTGAGAATGTGCGTTACATTCTCGAGTTGAAAAGAAATTTGTTATCTTTGGGCACTTTGGATCGAGAGGGATATACCGTGAAGTTGTAGAATTGAAGAGTAAAGGTGATCAAGGGTTCTTTGATGGTGTTGTCGGGAACTTTGATGGAAAATTGTGTGTACTCCTTGGATGGTTGGGCTGAAGCAAGCGAAGCTAGTGTCAGTATAGAAGAAAAGGAAAGTCTTGCACAGGTGTGGCATAAACGCCTGGGTCACATTAGTGAAGCAGGCTTGAATGAACTCAAAAGAATAGAGGTGCTGGGGAAAGAAGTTCTAGGTAAGCTTGAATTCTGTGAAAATTGTGTTCTTGGAAAATCGACCAGGGTGAGTTTTAGTCGAGGTCAGCACACAACTGAGGGAGTTATAGACTATGTCTATGCGGATCTCTGGGGTCCTTCTCGGGTGGAATCGAGGAGTGGTTGTCGTTACTTCTTATCGATTGTTGATGATTATTCAAGGAGAGTTTGGGTTTATTTTCTTAGACACAAGAGTGAGGCGTTCAGCAAGTTCAAGGAGTGGAAGCAGTTGGTAGAAAACCTGACAGGTAGGAAACTGAAGAAACTTTGAACGGATAATGGTTTGGAGTTTTGTAATCAGGAGTTTAATAACTTGTTCAATGAGAGCGGGATAGCAAGACATTTGAAGGTTGCTGGAACTCCGCAACAAAATTGTCTAGCTGAACGTATGAACAAGACGCTCTTGGACAAGGTTAGGTGTTTACTGATTCAGTTTGGTTTGCCAGAATCATTCTGGGCTGAAGCAACGGTGACAACAGCATATCTGATCAATAGGTCTCCATATACAGCATTGGAGAAGAAGACACCTATGGATTTATGATCAGGACATCCGGCGAATTACGAGATGTTGAATATATTTAGTTGCGTTGCTTATTCACATGTCAATCAGGGGAAGCTCAAGCCTAGAGCTATAAAATGCATATTCCTAGGGTATCCTGAAGGTGTGAAGGGATACATATTATGGAGGTTGGATGACGTTAAACTGAAGATAATCATATGCAGGGATGTGGTCTCTAATGAGAGCCTTATGTATAAGGATACTCTCAAGGGTGCGAGTGTTGCAGATTCTGGGAAGGAAATTGAGTTTGAGGTGGAACTTCAAGGCAGTCGGGTCGAACACTGTGGATCCTCATAGTGGGGTAAATCCAGGGAATGAATATGAGGATCAAGTTGAAGATGCAGTAGATGCAATGCCTCAACAACAGAATCTAGACAACTATGTTCTGGTGCGTGATAGAGCTAATAGAACAACTACTATACCTACAAGGTATAGGAATGAAGGTAATGTATCATTGTCTAGATCATCAGGATCTAGGGAAGAAGATGATATTACGGATTATGCGTTTGGTATTGATGAGGAAGAAGATACACATGAACCAATCACATTCTAGGAGGCGATTAATTCATCTGAAAGGTATGAGTGGGTTCGTGCTATGAAGGAAGAGATGAGTTCTTTAAAGAAGAATCATACTTGGGAGCTGGTCGATCAACCACATGGTCAGAAGCTGGTAAGCTGCAAGTGGTTGTATAAGATTAAAGAAGGGATTGAAGGCGTTCAGAAACCAAAGTATAAAGCAAGGCTGGTAGCTCGGGGGTTCACACAACGAGCAGGGATTGACTATAATGAGGTATTCTCACCCGTGGTTCGACATACATCTATTAGGGTGATTCTCTCATTAAATGCTTGTGAAGATTACGAGTTGGAACAACTTGATGCGAAGACGGCGTTTTTGCATGGTAATCTTGAAGAAACCATTTATATGAGGCAGCCGCTTGGTTTTGAAGAAGGAACGGGCAACAAGGTATGTTTGTTGAAGAAATCCCTTTATGGTCTTAAGCAGACTCCAAGGCAGTGGTACAAACGGTTTGATGTGTATATGGTCAGCAATGGGTTTAGCCGTAGCAACTATGATAGTTGTGTTTACTTTAAGGAGTTTGCACCAGGTATGTACATATATCTACTGCTGTATGTAGATGATATGTTGATTGCTTGTAAAAGTAAGTCTGAGATCAAATATACCAAGGGACTGCTGCAGAAAGAGTTTGATATGAAGGAACTTGGTCCAGCTAGGAAGATACTTGGTATGGAGATTATCAGGGATAGGGGTAACCGAACCCTGAAGGTGTCTCAGTCAGGATATGTGCGTAAATTTCTGAATAACTACAGAGTGGATAATGGCAAGTCGGTCTCGATGCCATTGGGAGCACACTTCAAGGTATCTTTGAAGGATTGTTCGTCGAGTGACTGGGATGTGGAAAGAATGAGTAAGGTCCCATATGAGAATGTTGTAGGTAGTTTAATGTACTTGATGGTTTGCACTAGACCGGATATTACGTATGTTGTTAGCACTGTGAGCAGGTATTTGGCGAATCCTGGTAAAATTCACTGGGAAGCGGTGAAGTGGATTTTGAAGTACTTGAAGGGCACTACTGATGTAGGTCTAGTGTATGGTAGAGCTCAAGGGAAGCACGTAGATGTTGACGGTTTCGTGGATAGAGATTATGCTAAAAACCCTGACAAGGGTAGGTCGATAACCGGGTACGTGTTTATGGTACATGGATGTGTTGTGAGTTGGAAAGCTACTCTGCAGCATGTTGTTGCATTTTCTACTACAGAGGCGGAGTATATGGCGCTTACAGAAGCTGTTAAGGAAAGCATTTGGCTTAAAGGTCTACTAATCGAGCTGGGAATAAACCTAAGGTCAATGGTTATGAATTGTGATAATCAAGGGGCAATTCATCTCTCAAGAAATGCTATGTTTCATGAGAGGACGAAGCATATCAACGTGAGGTATCACTTCATCAGGGAGATCGTAGAATCTAAAGAGATTGAAGTGGCAAAGATAGGCACGGAGGATAATGCAGCTGATGCATTTACAAAGGTGGTTCCAGGTCCGAAGTTCAAGTATTGCATGAAGATACTTGGTGTCGGAGCTAACTAGTCTTGTCACTAAGGTGGAAATGGTTGAATATAGTTTCCAATCTAGTTAGCTTGTCGATTAGGGTAGCTTTCCTTAACTATGTTGTGATTGAGCCGGGTGGATCCAAGCCCAATCCCTAGTCGGTTAAGACTAGGGAACCGACCCCCTCACCCTATAAAAGGAGGTTAGGGGTGATGCTCAATTCACACCGATCTTCTATTCTTTCTTGTAACGATCAATATTAATAAAGTGAATCGTTCGTTACCTTTATAGTGTTTTCGTTCTTCTCGTTCTTCTTGTTGATCCCAAACTTAGATCGATTTAGCTTGTGTAAATGAGAATAAATCAAGTTAAACACTTAGAGAAACTTTGTTGTATATGAAACAATTTAAGTATTATGCGGAATTAATACTTAAACAAGAACACACAAACAAGATAAATCAAACTTTCACTTTGATTGATTAATCGAACTTGCGTACAATGAAAGTGTGAAAAACATATATTAAACTTAACCTAAAGGCCTCCTTTTATAGATTAAGGAACCTTGTACAAGAGTCTAAGTATCAGCTATTTTAGGTAAAGATAAACATAAGGAATACATTGTCGAACATATATTTACTAGAAACATAAAACTTGTAGACTAAGTATCCTATCAGTGCTTGACTTCTTCTTATCAACGCTTGACTTCTTCCTGTCAACGCTTGTCTTGACAACACTTTATTTCTTCCTATCAACGTCCAATTTTCTTTTGTCAGCGTCTAAGTGTCTTGGCTTCATTATATTCCCAACAATCCTCCCCTAAACTTGATATCTACTCTAGTAATCAAGTTTCTGAATAAAAACTAAGTACAAGGAGGATTCTTACAAATCTTATTAAGTTTAAAATAAATAAACCTAATAAAATATTTGCCAACGTCACTTGTGTAATCCATCTCCAGCTGTGTTGACACCATTTTCTTCAAAACTTCTTTGGACATAGGATATTCAGCATCCACAAGAAGATACTCAGAAAACTTTGTAGTACTCAAATGATACACACCAGCTGCTGAATGTAGACGCCATTGAAGCCCACTGATATCATCAAGATCCTTCCAAACTGGATCTTCTTCATCTGGTGCACACATTCTCTTGAATGTTGACCAAATCTTTATTCCATTGACTGAAGTAGGTGCTTCAGTCTCATTCTTGGCCTGCATCAACCTCCAACGGTCTGCCAAGTCTTCCCTATCCAGGCTTGCAAACAAAGACATAAGAGTAGTGAAAGTGTGTACCTTCTTCCCATATCTGCCAATCATCCAAAACCCACTTGCATCTTCCTCATAGTGAACGATAGGGTTTCTGGAATCATGAGGTAACACTTCTACCATATGTGAAGCTTCCAAAGGTGAGAGCTTAATACTCCTTCTAATAACAGCTTCACTAGGATTCACTCTATCCATATTTTCTGGGAACTCAAGTGGAACTCCCTTCTTCAATGGTCTTGGTGTAACCAAAGCCTGTTGGATCTGAAAGAAGCCTGATAGTGTTCTGCTCTTGAACACTTGCCCATATAGGATAAGCCTTATATTCCAACTCATCGAAAGACAATCCTTGCAACTTCTTAAAAGTCCAACCTATTTGATGACATCTGAGCAACATGTTGTAGAGATCCCTTCTATCCTTCTTAGTCTGTGAAAGAACTTTGCTAGCTTTATACTTCAGAATCACCTTGCAATCCCTTTGAACTCTTAGTAGAATCTCCAAACCCCAAATTTCATCTGATAAAGTCATGTCTGGATTCTCCATTACCTTATTTTCCCATGCAAGGTACATTTGAGCAACTTCAGGCAACTCATAATCCACCTGGTTTTTCAACTCTACAATCTTTTCCTTTGCCAACTCATCACCATATTCAAGTCTCTCTGGTTCTTCAATAATCATTACACTTGAATCTGTGCTCTCATCATCACTGCCTTCCTTACTCTCAATAGCAGTTTCCTCCATTCTCTCCTCTTTATCAAGTTGTGCAACCAACATGGAATCAAACTTTACTTGGGCTGCATCCGTGGGAAGTACTGTTTCTACCATGATCCCTTTAACCTTATCTAATATATCAATGGTTGGTAAAGATGATGATGGTACCTGTGTAGACACATCCTTGATGATAGCTGATGACTGGGATACATCAACCATAGCTGCAGGTCTATCAACGTTCAAACCCTGTGTATCAACGCCTAACTTACTCTTGTCAGCGCTTGGCTTAGAAACCTGTTCCAACATCTCCATAAACGAAATCTTTGTTTGAGTTGCCAGTGAAACATCAATAACTGGTCTCTCCTTCAAGCTGGTCAAAGCTTCAGCCATTTCTTACACCAATAGAACCACCTGAGCCTTTGTCACTTAAATTAAATGGCTCAGTAGCAGCTTCCTCCCCTTTGTAAGAATCCTCCCCTGATAAAAGGACTCTTGCTTTTGCAAGCTAATGCAGACAACCGTCAATTCCAACAATGTATAGGGTTCCAATCTGCCCTCCTCTAGAATGGGAATTTGACCTCCCAAAGTAGAGTCATGGGGCATGGATGGGGTCTTAATGATGTTAGGAATGTCTTGGCCTGCATCTAAGCTAGTACCAATAGTCCTAGCCCCACCCATATCACCAACCACACTTGTGGTGGTGGCTCTCTCTACAACATGGCTAGGACCACTAGAGGAGAACACTCCATTAGTCCTTTGGCATTTTTCCATCCTAAAGTGGGGTGTAGAAGATGATGTAGATTGGGTTTCAGTTTGAGGGTTAAGGGGTGTTTGGGTTTGTTGTAAAAGGGTGTCAGCGTTTGGATTTGGAGTGTCAACGCCAACATTTAACGTGTCAGCGTTGAAAGGATCTTGGTCAGTTTCCATATGTTGGGGTGATGGTGGTTGTTCAGGTAATGGGTCTGGTTGTGGTAGGGGGTCTGGTTGAGGGTGTGCTGCTGCAATAATAGCCAGCATGGCTTGGGTTAGGGGTAAGTCTCTGTTTGGTGGTGTATTCATCTTTCTAAAAAATGCTTTCTTTTGCACAGGGATCTTATAAAAATCATTATGATCCCTGGTGCAATATCTTTGTTCATCAAACACCATTTGCAAAAATCTTGGGTAAGCAAAACTCATCTTGCTACCCTTGTTATGACACATGCCATCAAAAATCATTTTAGAAAAATTATATTTTTGCCCAGTATCAATACACACAATGGCACTTCTAATTGATCTGTTAATTTCATTGTGTGCAGTACATTTGGGACTCAAACATTGAAGAATGACATGTATCAAGTACTTCCAAGCTGGGGGAAATTCCTGTTTTGAATATTTGTTTAAAGTTCCCTCTTCAGGGAACGGACAACCCAAAGCTTGAAGTCCTTGTTCTAGCTCACCAATGGGTAGGGTGGTTATACCATCTGCATCATTAAAATGCAAAGCCTGGGGAACCAAGGCTTCAGTAACTACCCATGGAAGCCCATGGACTTTAGCAGTCAATGTAGTCACATTATTAACTGTTGAGGAAGTGACAGTATTCTAAAACTGTTTAATATGAGTGACAGGGATAAGAGGAGCATGAGAAAGTGCATACCTTAGTGGGGATGCATTCAAATACTCCACCATCTGAGTATATTGGGGAAACAGAGCATTGTCAGCCTCTAAATAAGCAACCATATTGTGCTGACTTCTGAACCCCAATTCCAAAACATTTGGTTTAAACTTAGGCGTCATTGATGTAGAAAGCTGTGATATATGTTATAAAAGATGAATGTGTGTGAAAATTTAGTTAGACAAGAATAAGCAGTTACCCTGTTTCAAAAGAATGAGCCAAATATATAGGAGAGGTAAGCACATGTGATTGGTCAAAAATGAGGCAGTTATTTTCAAAATATAATGATTAAAATCTTGAAAATATATAACTTATCTTGTGCATTAATAAAAAGTTACCAACTCCTAAAATTACGGCCCAAATTTTTGTCAAAAATAACAACTGGGTAGGACCCAATGTTTATCAACGGGTAAAAATAACTCAACAACGCCCAATGGCTATATTCTTGTCAACGATGGATATTGCCATGTCAACGTCAAAATTGGTCCTAACAACGTTTGGAAATAAAACTGTCAACGTCCAAAAATAAAAATAATAAAAAAGAAAAAGGACCTTAACAAAGTAATTTATCCTAGTAAAGATAACCTATACACTGAAAATTACCATAGGGTGGCAAGCACTGTCCAATCATGCACACTTGCTTAAGCAAGCTAGACATGATTGTCCTCAAGTGTCCCTTGCTAACCAAAGTTCTTAACAATGAAGTTATCTTATAAAATCCTTTGTAACTTCCCAGGTAAACCCAATAAAAATCATACCCATGTCTCCCAACAGACCACATCCAATTCTAGGTCAAAAAGTCTTGGCAGCGTGCAAAGTATATCAACTTTGCATGCTAGAGTGCCTCACAATTTAGTAAACTAACTCGTACTTACCAGTGGACACAATCTAGAATTGTGATAAGAGTATTTTATGAATACCCAAAAAGTCCTAAAGGTTTCCTAAACCTCCCCTTAAAATAAGATATACAAGTTGCTAAATAAAATGCATGAACAAAAAATTTATGTCAAGATAGGAATATAAATATTCCAACCATCATCCATAAACTTGAACATGCTCCAAGTAAGCTCCAAGGATCCATAAGCAACTCTATATCCATTTGTACCATGCTAACAACGCCTGCATAATTAGATTAAAAACCACAAAACAAACATGTTGTTGTCAACGTCATTTTAACACTTATCAGCGTTAAAATAACCTTTGTCAGCGTTAGACACATAAAGTGGAAAACCTAATTTTATACAAAGACCAATAAGAATGCATATCCTGTACATACTTTTACAATAAGTTCCAAAAACACATATTATGTAAGATTGATCATTCCAATACTTGTTACCAGTATTGAAATCTCCCAGTATCAAAAGGTTTAGTTAATAATTCTGCCACATTTTCTTCTGTGTCAACCCTATCTGGTGGTATTAAACCTTTTTCAAAACAATCTCTTATAAAATGATGTCTAATTTCTATGTTTTTTGTTTTAGAGTGATGTGCAGGATTTTTAATAATGCATAAAGTACTGTTATTGTCTACAAAAATCTTGGTATGCATGAAATTATACCCATAATCCAACAATTGGTTCTGAATCCATAAGACTTGTCCACAACAAGCAGCTGCAGCAACATATTCTGCTTTAGTTGTAGAGTTGGCCACCACTGTTTGTTTCTTGCATTGCCAAGATATCAACATACTCCCAAGAAATTGGCATCCACCAGTTGTGGATTTTCTATCAAACTTGTCACCCCCATAATCACTGTCTGAATATGCAATAAGCTCCAATGGAGAATCTTTTGGATAGCATAATCCCAAGGTGGGATATCACCTAAGGTACCTAAAAATCCTCTTGACAACATGAAGATGACACTCTTTGGGATTCACTTGATGGCGTGCACATGCACACACAACGAACATAATGTCAGGTCTAGAAGTTGTAAGATACATCAATGATCCAATCATTGACCTATAATGCCTGACATCCACCTCTTTTCCATCTCAAACCTTTCCCCAAGGGTGTTCCCTATCCATGGGTGTGCTAGCCCGTTTTTCATGTGGAGAAAAGCCAAACTTCTTCAAGATCTCTACTACATATTTGTCTTAAGAGATGAAGATACCATCTTCTTTCTGTTGAACTTGTAACCCTAGAAAGAAGTTCATCTCTCCTATTGCACTCATCTTGAACTTGTCTGTCATGAGCTTGGAAAAGTCTTCACTTATTTTTGGACTTGAAGAACCAAAGATGATATCATCCACATAGACCTGAACAAGCAAGAAATCCTTTCCAGTCTTCTTGGTAAACAAGGTCTAACCTATTGTGCCCCTCTTGAATTGATTTTCCACCAGATAGGTGGACAATGTGCCATACCATGCTCTTGGGGCTTGATGAAGTCCATACGTTACTTTCTTCACTCTATACACCTTGTCTGGATGTTTTGAATCTTCAAAACCAGGAGGCTGCATTACATAGACCTCCTCTACAATTGTGCCATAGATAAAAGCACTCTTTACATCCATTTGATAAACTGTGAAGCCCATGCAGGAGGCATAGGCTAGGAAAATCCTTATTGCTTCAATCCTTACAACAGGTGCAAAAACCTCTTCATAGTCTATCCCTTCCTCTTGTGTATAGCCTTGAGCAACTAAACGTGCCTTTTTTCTGACCACAATCCCTCTCTCATCCTTTTTTTTTCTAAGAACCCATCTTGTCCCAATAGGTCTGACATATCTGGGACAATTAACTAGCTCCCAAACATCTTGAATAGCAAACCGGTGAAGCTCATCTTGCATTGCTTCCACCCAACTTGGTTCTTTGAGAGCATCAAATATCTTCTTGGGTTCCTGTTGTGACAGAAAACAAGCAAACAAACATGCCTGAACAAGAGGGGTATCAACCTTCTTGTGGATATTGGCAATAAATCCTCCATGATTCTGATGAGACCTTCTAGTTTATACAAGAGACATCACATCACCAATAATTAGAGAAGAGGGGTGATTCTTGATAGTAGATGTAAGCACTCCTCCTTCAATAATTATGTTGTCTTCAATTTCAGTCTCCAAATTGCTAATATCTTCTTCAAATTCTCTTCCATCATCATCTGAATGAACCTCTTCATGTACTACTGAAGGTTCACCTTGTTCAAAAACATTGGAAGAGAATAAATGGTCAAAAGAGTTGTCAACGCCTGAACTGGTGTTGTCAACGTTTGAGCCATCAACGCCTGAATTTGACCTATCAGCGCCAGATTTTCCTTTGTCAGTGCTTGAAGATTCATGCATGTTTTCATCAATTGGTGTTACTTGTGGACCACGTTTTTCCATTCCAGCAGCAGCAACATCAAATGCATCTGTCCATATAGGAATGGTAACATACTCAAGTATGGGAGCTGATTTGTTTGCTTGTGATCCTACCTCCTTATCAACCTGCATACCTGAAATTTCAACAACTGGTTCTTCCACAACATTTGGATTCACCTTCACAATGTCTGAATTAGTAACAGGCATATAATTTAAGGTTCTAGATAGAGGTTCCAAGTCAAATAACCTATTTGGTCCACTCTTAGGATCACTAGGTTTACTTTCTAAAAACCTAACATGTACCTTTTCAAGTATACGTTTTTCTTTCTTAAGGTAAACCCTATATCCTCTACTCTACACTGAATAGCCCATAAAATAGCCTTCATCACCTTTAGCACTAAACTTTCCTAAGGCATCACTAGTATCAAGTACAACTACATGACATCCTAAGGGTCTAAGAAACCCAATATTAGGTTTTCTATTCCAAAATAGCTCATAAGGTATCTTATTGTGGATTTTGTTGATCAATGACCTATTCTAAACATAGCAGGCTGTATTAACAGCCTTAGCCCAAAATGCAATTGTAAAGTGAGCATCAGCCAACATTGTCCTAGCTGCTTCTATGAGTATTCTATTCTTCCTTTCAGCCATCCCATTTTGTTGTGGGGTCCTAGCTACACTAAACTGCCTATTAATCCCTTTCTTGGCACAAAAGTCATCTAACAGCTTATTTCTAAACTCACCACCATTATCACTTCGAAGAATTTTAACCTCATTCCCAGTCTTTTTCTCTAATTGGGTAATAAAGTAAATCAAAACATCAGCAGTTTCACTTTTCAAAGCCAAAAAGAAAGTCCAAGTAAATCTAAAAAAATCATCAGTTATGACAAAACAATAAGATTTACCATTTAAGCTTTCTATATTAGTTGGACCAAGCAAGTCCATATGCAGCAAGTGAAGTGAATGCACAAGTTTAGACTTAAAAGAGACTTTGTGATGCTTGCCTTTAAGGCATGCAACACAAGAGTGGTCATTGTGGAAAGCCTTTTCAGGCAAACCATCAACTAAACCATGTCTCACAAGTCTATTGATGTTCTTAAAATTTATGTGCCCTAACCTTCTGTGACAAAAATTACTCTCATCAACTGAAGCCTTAGCATATAGACATGACAGATTATTATTCATCCTAATTCCATTAAGATTCACATTATAAATGTCCTTATGCCTAGGTGTTCTATAATCAATGAATTTTTCATCAGGTAATTTAGAATCTTTGCTTAACACCAAGCATTCAGTATCAGTGAAAAGAACCTTATTTTTGTTATCACAAACTTGTGATACACTAAACAGATTATAATCAAGTTCTTTTACCAGAAATACGCTTTCAAAACGCAAATTGTTGGTGATAAGAGTGCCTTTGCCAGTAATAGTTCCATATCCACCTCCAAAGTACACTTTGTCACCATTTTTAATGGGGGTAAAGTTTGTCAAATAATCTTCCTTCCCCGTCATGTGCCTAGAGCATCCACTATCCCAATAGCCATAATCATTAACCTGCTTTTGAATGCCCTGCACATAAAGAAAACAAATTAGTTTTCTTTGGGAACCCAAGCCTGAACAGACTTGGATTCATTTGGTTGTTCGACAAGAACAGACTTAGTCCTTATAACAACCCCTTGTTCATCCCTTTTTGGATTAAACACCCAGTTAACCCTAATTGGTTTAGTTATGACCTTTGAAATATAATGAAATCTGTTACAGGACATAGAAATCCCATCTGAATTAGGGTTTTGGTTTTGTTTGGGTCTGCATGTCAAGCTAGAAGAAGCTTTAGATCCCTTTCCCTTTAGTTGCAAGTATTTGTTATTACTTGATCTAACAGTGTTGGAAACATTCCTGTCAGTGTTAAAATTGTTCTTGACAACGCTAAAATTACCTTTATCAGCATCAAACCTAGGGTTTGCTACAGGAACCCATTGTCTGTTAGACCATGTATTAGTCTTTTGAAAAGGCCTTTGTCCATAAGTATTAGACCCTTTAGTAAAGAATGGAGCTGGTCTAATGACTTGTGGACTTTACTGGACAAAAGGTTTGGGTTTGACCATGGTTGACTTTGTATCAACGTTGACCTTTGAAGCATTGACACACTTATAAGCCAAATGTGAAAAACTCCCACAAGTATAACAGGCTTTTCTAGACATAACTCTAGGTCTAGAGGAAAAGAAACCTATCCCATTATCACTGACTTGACTTTTTGGTGACCTAGGTTTTCTATACATTTCTGTATATTTAATACTAGTTTTTTTATAAACGTTTAAGCCAAGGTCAACAGTCTTTCCAGTAGTAGCGTTGGTCACTTTTATGGGTGTGGACTCATTTGGACTTTCACTAAGCATGCCACCTTTAACAAACAAAGTAGGATTGGCTTTCTTCCATTGGTCTAAATTTGTCAATTTCTGCTTATATTCCTCTACTGGAGTAAGAACTCTTGGTGGAGGAATAAATTCCTCTTCTTGGAGTTCTGGAATACCAGTCCAAGACAAATCCTTTCTAAGGACACCATAAAAGTTCCCAGCAGGTGGTGGAACACCAGCATACTCTTTCATCCCAATCCCAGTCATATCCCTAGAATCCCTTTGTTCACTAACACATATTTCTAGGGTTTGAGAAGCTTTATAAAATCTTTGAATTTTAAGCCCTACATTATCTTTGTTTTTAATGGCCTCATCCAACTCAGCTTGTATAACACCTTTGGATCTCTCCAAGATGTCCCTAATCTGAATACTAGCATTTAGGTCATGAGTCAAAACATTGATTTGATCTTTTAGGTCAAGCTCCATTTCCTTATATTCAGCCACAGTCTTTTCAGTTTGAACAAGTGCAAGTTGATAGTTAGATAACTTGCATTATTCCTAAAAAACATCTGATTTTAACTTTAAAATTTCTTTGTTAAGTTTTTAAGTGTTCAAACGACAACCTTTACTACAAAATGCATCATCATATACCTCATTGTCTGATTAAGATAAAGAATGTACCATGAGAGCATAGTGAACATGCTCCTCTTCTTTCTTTTCTGCAACTAAGGCTTTGTTCTCTTCCACATCTTTGGCCAAAAAGCTCCAGTCCCAGCCAACACCATCAATCTTTTGTATGGCAACCATAGCTTTTGTATCTTCAACCTTGATAATTTGGCTTGAAGGCTTTCTAGTATCAGATCTTCTTGGAGATCTGCACTCTCTCATAAAGTGACCCATTTTATGGCAATTGTAACACTCAACCTTGGATTTATCAAACCCATCAGTGTCTTTAGCATTAAACGTCATCTTCTTCCTGAATCTCCTATTCCATTTATTGGCTCTTATGCTTGAAAGTGCCATATTCCACTTTATGTCCATCTCCTCCAAATGCTCATCACTAATTTGCTCAAGGTCCTCATATGTAATCACTGAACCATTGGGCAATGAAGCAATGTATGCACACACTGTATCTAGATCAATACCAGCAGGCTTAACTCTTGGTGAGTCAACATTGTATGTGTCAGCGTCTGAATGTGGGGCGCTGACAAAGCTTGATCCAATGTTGACACATGGTGATCCAGTAACGGGGTGCATGTATGACTCCCTTTGATCAAATTGACCTTCACTATGTGAGAAGAAGGCCATATTTCCATTGGTAGATTTGCTTCCTTGATCCAAAAGGATTTCACTCTCTACAATCCTCATTTTATTGTAGACGTCATCAAAAGTGGAACTTTTGTGAGTATTATTAGCAATCATAGACCTTGCTTCAATCTTCCATGCATCACCAAGACTTTTAAGGAAAGTGGTGATGATATCAGCATCATCATGCACTATTCCCATAAATGACAACTTGTTTGTTATGTCAAAAAGTCTACTTCTCACCCCACTTAGTTTTTCATTGGGAAGAGCTTTGAACACAGCATACTCACGTAAGAGTTGCTTCTTTTTCTCTGAAGCAGTATCATCATTAGCACCATAAGTGACTTGAAGGGCTGCCCAAAGATCTTTGGCAGACTTATAGCCTCTATACTTGTGCTGATTGGCTTGTCCCAAAGAAAGTTTGAAGATGCTTAGAGCTTTCATGTCATTCCTTCTCTTTGCAATGTACTCAGTTGAGACAACTCTCTCATCTCAAGGTTGTTCTTTTCGATCAGCTTCACTTGAGCCTGGAGTTGATCTTAAAGTAATAGCAGCTTGAATCTTGGCAGCCTTATCGAATGTGTTTCCATATTCAATTATTTCCCATAGGGTGTGGTCATGGATTTGAAGGTACTGCTCAAAATTGAACTTCCATAATTCAAAGTTGTCTGGGTCTAGCATGGGGATTTTTATGTTATGGCTTGAGGAGGAGGTCAACTCTAGAATAGACATGTTGTCTGGATTATATGGTTTCTTAAAAATTAGGGTTTTTGGCGATTTAGGGTTTTTGTGTTCTTTAGATCAAAGTTTCTCAACAAGCTCTGATACCACTTGTTGATCCCAAACTTAGATCGAATTAGCTTGTGTAAACGAGAATAAATCAAGTTAAACACTTAGAGAAACTTTGTTGTATATGAAACAATTTAAGTATTATGCGGAATTAATACTTAAACAAGAACACACAAGCTGTGAGAACCCGTACTTTCCCACCATTATTCTATTCTTTTTATTCGTGCTTCTTGAATTTTTTCCAACGAATTACGTTTTCTTGTATTGCAATATGTAAATCCTGAGATTTTTAAATTATACTTTTTAAGTATTTTCTGATAATCGTAAATATTTTGTACGGAATTATAAATTTTTATTTTATTTTTCCCTATTTATTTTAAATCAATGTTTTTGATTTAAAATCACCCGCGTGCGTTTTATAACGAGTTTATTCAAATCAATGTACTACGAGAATTTCCTAGTGATCGTGATACCGACGGATGCCCAAAAGTTTACATTTATTTATCGATTGTTTCGATAATTAATATTTTCGACGATTTCGTTTTAATTACGCATTAAGTCGTGACGGGAAATCATATAATCATTTTTATGATGCATTGTAACTTTTGAAAAGTATTTTTACGAAACCCGAGCCCCGTAAATATTTTCAATATTTACCAATAACCATTTTCTACCCTTTAAAACTATTAATTGTTTTTAAGGCCAAAACTATTCAATATTTGCAAATTTTACCCTAACCTTACTATATATACATTTTTTTTTCACCAACTAACTTCATTCCACTAAAAAAAAACACACACTAGTAAAATTTCTCTCCCTCCCCATTTTTTTTCTTCAAACCATCACCACCACCATACAAAACACCTCACTTCATCAATTTTCCATATGATTTGATCAAAACAAAATAAAGACCCATTCATAAAATTCAATGGTGATTCTTTTGATACTAAAATCACCCACATGCATCAAAATTTCAAGAACTTTTGATTTCATGATTGTATGATGATTTAATCATCTTGCATATGTTATATTTGGTAAGATTATCATGTTTTGATCCTTAAAAGTCTTGTTTTTAATCTTTGATTTTTGTTAGATTTTTCATACAAGTGTTTTTAGGAGTGTTTGGTTGATGGGTATGATAGTATAGTGATCCTAGGGGTATGAGAATGATTGATTTTGAGTGAAAAATAGATTTGTCATGTTTTCTAAAAAGCTAATTTGGGACAGCAGCCTTAAACAGTATGTTTCGTGGGTTTAAGGTCTATGTAAGACTGAGATTATTTGAAATTGTTGTAGAGTTTTCCGAGACGGTCGTTTTGGTATAAGATAGAGCTTATAACTCATCACGAGTCAAAAGTTATGCTAGTTTTAGTTTTCGTGTACCTGGAGACGCAAGTCGGCACAATCCGAAATTGTGGCTGATTTTGGGTCGACTCTCGGGGACTTTAGGCTTGGTTAGATAGTTGATACTACTGATTTTCAATGTTTACAAACTGAGTTTGATGAGTCTAGTAGTGGTTTCAAAAGACGGATTGTCGAGATAGTATTTTTAAAGTGGTCCAAACGGTGTTACAAAACAAGTACACAAATCTGTCCCAAATTTTGGAGTCGAGTAAAGGGTCGAGCTGATGGGTTTTAAAGTGATAACTTTGGCTCAAATTTTGGTGAGGTCTTATACAGGTTATAAGTGACCTTGACACGAATTTTCATCTAAAACGGACATGTCTAGATAGTGTAGATCGGTGTGTACATTCGGGGTGTACTTGCTGATTTTATTTTGGATACTTAGTTCAATGCTTGTGTTGCGTGGGTTTGAGTATTCACCATCGGACATTGTGACTTACTCAAGTGCTTAGTCATTATATAAATGACATAGCTACTGGCCCAAATAAGGTTAAAGGATAGTTTGACTTGCGTTGATTTGGCGTCGTATGACGGGTCATTTTCAAGTGTTCAAGTGTTTTAACGTGTAGTGTTGGAATAAATGGGTAGTATGAATTCATTTGATTCGTGTCAATGATTTTGAAACGTGTATACGTTGAATACATTTGAGTCATGTTATATTTGGTATATATAGTGATATTGAGTTCGAGTCTTAACGCGCGCCTTATTGTGATAGGTTGCGGTTTTCGTGTTTTCCCCAGGCATCCATATCGTCGGTGATCGTCTCACTACATTGTTTCTACTCAGTTGCTGAGTACCGTGATTGAATTAAAACGTGGCTAAGGGCCACGAAATTTCTAAGGATCAAGGAGGAGGAATTGTTTAATTTGCGTGTTTGGATTAATTCCTACTTGTTATGAAGGTATAGTCACTCCTAGCAATTTAGTTTTGATGTTACTAGTACTTTGATTCTTTTATTCATGAATTTTGAATTCCTTGGGTGAAACCCACTGAGATTATAGATATATAGGGCATATTAGGACTTAGGAAATTTGCGTGGCGATTTGGTATAGCCTAAGTGTTGCTTGACTGAGGTTAGGTAGCTAAATGGAGTCGTTTTTGTAGTATGGAAATCACCACAGAAACAAACAGGTCATGGCAAAATTTTCTTAAACATATGACCTTGTTTTTATTTGAAAAATGGATACCCACTGATGTTATTAGTATGTGTTGAGTTGGATGGAAACGGGAAGTGACCGGATGAGCCCGAAACGGTCGTTTTACTAAACTAGGTCAAATCTGAATGTTATGCTTAAAACGTGGGTAAATTGACTTGGGTAAAAAGGATTAATTTATTATTTTATGACTTTTTACAGTAGCTACAAATATAATAAAACTTTTCTTTTTGGTTTCGTGTCAAAATCTTTTACCGATTGGGATTTATGCTTAATCTACCGTAAGGTACGAAAGACGTTTACAACTTTCTGTTTTGATAGTCTGTCACTAAAAGTGTATTTCCCGTTGATTGAAAATAGTTCTAGGGCTGTTCTTTCCCAACTTTTAAAGGTAAGAGAAATACCTATACATGCCAAGAAATTTCACCTCCTGTACTATTATATATTTTTAGATATGACCAAATCTTCACAGCCTTTTTCAGAAAACTGAATGCAGTCCCTTGTTTTGGTTTTTCAAACCGAGTCTTAAACGTGTTCGGAACCCATACATAAATGCTTGGACCATCATACAAGGTTGAAATTAGGTTATTATAGGTTCAAGGTGTTGGGTCAAAATTTTAACTTAAGCTTAGGTCTCGCCATCGCACGCAAGTTACCTAGTCATACTATGTCCCACCACTTCTAAAACGTTATTGCTTCATTGAACGCATTCTTATTACGCGTCACCATTGCATAGGTCCGTGAAGACTTCTTTTTGCTCAGTAATAAGTGTGAAAACACTTATCCTTTTACCACTTATTTCCAATAATAACAAGACCAAAACGTGTGATTTATGTCGTAAAAGTCGGAATTATGCGTGGTTTGTGTTTTTATTGTGTTTTAGGAACAAAATGTGAAAAAGGAAGAAAACACGGGCTTTCACGGTCTTTCACGGGTTTTTATTGAAGAAAACGGGAAAAGACGAAGTCAAAAGATCAAGAGTGCAAAAAGAACGGAAGTCCAAGGCCTATTCTGAAGATTTATCGAAGAAAAAGTCAAAAGACGGAAGTTTAACGAAGTCGAAGAACTTAAGTCTAATAGAAGAAGAAAATTAAAGACAAGTTCAAATCCCGAGACGACAAAGACGAAGAATTAAAGTCGAGTCGAGAAAACGTGAAGAAAGCAAGAAAGAAGATGCAACACATGCACTCCTTCCACCTTCCCTATAAATACCCTCCTAATAGTCATTAGGAGGGTGGTTAGAGTTTTTAGTTAATTTTTCACTTTATAGTTTTTAGAGAGAGAAAGTCTTAAACTTTCTCTCACTAGTTCATCTTTTTCTTTTAATCTTTCAAGATTAAACATCTTTGTATTGCTTATTTCATTAATTAAAGTTCCATTTTAAGCTTTTATTTCTTAATCTCATTCTACTTTTCTTTGATTTAAGATTGATTTTGGTGTGATTATCATGTGATCCGTGTTGTTCTAATTGATTTCATGCTAAAAAGTTATTCTTTTGATCATTTTATAAGATTTCATTTGATTAAGCTTTAAGACTTTTGTGCTTATTGGCTTATTTTTATGATCATCTTATTTTTCTCATTAAAAAGTTTTATTAAAAAGTTTATGTTTTTATGGTTTGATATAAAACGTTGATTAATTTCGAGTTGTATAAGTTGATCAAAGTGCTTATTTGATTCGGTTTTGTGAATTCGATTTAGTTTTGGGAATAAGCTCAACCTAATAGCTTATTTTCTAGCTTTTAGATCGAATCCCTTAGATTTCGGAAAGGGTTTTAATCCCCTTTCCGATTGGTTTTCCGACCGGGTGTCCCCTCCTAACCGTTTTCCATTATTTTCGGAAAGGGTGGTAAAACCCCTTTCCGATTGGTGCATATTCCGACAGGGCCCCATCTTCCACATTCCGACGGTATCACTTCTCCGTATTCCGATTGGAGTGATTTTGAACATTCCGATTGTGTTACCTCTTTCCTCTATTCCGATCAAGGACTCATTGTCCATTCCGATTGGCTGTATTGATTTAGTATTCCGATTGGGGTGCACTTAGGTTTTCCGATTGGGACCCTTATTTACCCAGATTCCGACAGCTAGCTTTTGCCACATTCCGATCAGAATACATTCCGATCCGGGGGGGGGGGGATTCTTTTGGTTTGTTTTGGTTTTCTTTCGATATCACTTTCTTATAGTACTTTTTATTTTCTGAAAATTTTCCAAGTGTTAGTTTTATTAAGTGAGTTAGTGCTTTTCTATTTTACCTTTAAGTTTATATGCATTTACTTTTACTCGTCATTCAAATTAATCTTTTAATTTCCATTTTACTCAACGACACTTTAATTACTTGCTTTTAGTTAAAAACAAATCAACCAAACCTTTGATTCACCAAAAGACGATTGAGTCGCATTTAAGACCGGTTTTCAATTCGAAAAGATTCGGAACTATAACGAACTTTGATTCTTTGGGGTAAAATCCAAGTATTAAATGGCGCCGCTGCCGGCTCTTTTCGTTACGATAAACGGTTTCTAGTGAGAGACGCATTCAATTTTGGGATCCGTTCTTTGAACGTTATTTTCATTGCTATAAAAATTTCCAAAAATCCTAAAAAAATATAAAACTCTTCAAAAATACAAAAACATTAAAAAACCTATAAAAACCAAAAAGATTATATAGATATTTTTTGTGTATTTTTCTTCTGCAGGTGCATGCGTACTAGATCTACAAACTATTCTGAGCCCGAGACTCTTGAAGATTTAGATATGGCTGGTGTTAACAACAACAATAATCACCCACCTCAAAATAATTTGAATAACAACCATAACAACAACAACAACAACAATGTCCTTCTACCTGATTTACGAACCATGGAGGAATTGTGCCAACCCACCATGAACGGACGCGGAGGCCCGATTGCGCCAATGCACGTCACGGCTCAGGAGTTTTCGTTGAAGCATCATATGATACAACAAGTGCAAACGAACCCGTTTCGTGGAATTCCGGATGATGATGCCAACAAACACCTCGACAAATTCATTACCATTACCCAAAGCATGAAGTGCCCCGGTGTTTCTATGGATGATCTTCGCCTTCAACTTTTTCCACACTCGCTTTCTCACCATGCCGAAAAATGGTTTGACCGTCTTCCTAAGAATTCTATTCATACGTGGAACGACATGACTCAACGCTTTTTATCGCGCTACTTTCCCCCATCCATGGTCACTAGCCTTCGTAACCAAATTAGTGGATTTATGCAAGAGAATGATGAATCGCTTTTCGATGCTTGGGAACGTTACAATGATTTGATCGACCGCTGTCCTAATCACAATATGCTCCCCGTCACTCTCATTGACACCTTTTACAATGGTCTCACTTTTCGTGATCGTGACACGATCAATGCCGCCGCCGGTGGTACTTTTATGAAAAGGAGACCGGAGGAGTGTCGAGAGTTGATTGAAAACATGACTACTCACCACAAGAATTGGGATTCTTCCGCATCCTCAAGATCTAATCAGAGAGTCAATGTTTCATCTACTTCTTCCACCACTAACTCGTCTGTTTTGGAACGTGCTCTTCTTGATATCAACAAAAGTCTCCAAATTTTGACTTCTAACCAAACTCAACAAGCTAAAGCCGTTGCTCTTTCTTGCGACACATGTGGTGGTCCTCATTCCTACAATGAGTGTCCTTCTACCCAAAGCAATTATTCTGAAGACGTTAACGCAGCATATGGTACTTATCCTACGGGAGGCTATCAAGCCCGCCCTCAAGGAGACCGTAACTTGCTAAGTTATCGATCCAACAATTATCTTGCTCCCCCCGGTTTCCCCCCTGCAAACCAAAACCAACAACAAAGCTTTAACCGAAACAACCAATCCCAACCTCGTGCTCAAAATCAGTATCAATCCCAAAGAAACCCATACCCAACTCAAGGAAATTCTCAAGCTTACCAAGCTCCACCTCTCAATCAACCGATGGCTGTAAACCAAGACGTCGAGACGTTCATGAAGACTAATCGTGAGATGGTGACGAATCTTCAAAGTCAATTTGTCAACTTGAAGAATGACATGGTGAAACAAGGGAGTGATATTAGAGCCGAGCTAAGGAATGATATGGCCAAACACAGCAATGATATTAATGCCAACATGCAAAACTCTTTCAACAATCAAGCTCTTCACCTTCGTGATATGATTGGTTCGCTCATCCAAAGTAATCAACCCTCTGCTTCGGGTACTCTTCCGATTAATACCGTTGCGAACCCAAGAGGGGAGATGAAAGCAATCACCACTCGAAGTGGAAAAGGTTATATGGAACCCGAGCTTCCTACACCTCCACTCGTGATTGTGAACAAGAAAAAAGAGCAACTTTCTTCACCTCCTTCACCTTCTATCCCCATTTCCCCACCACCCGTGGTTGTGAGTGATCCTATTCCCCTAAAGCCTTCTTCTTCATCCAATATACCTTATCCTTCAAGGTTGAGGAAAGAGAAGCAAAAGAGCAAGGATGACATTAAGGTTTCGAACTTCCTTAAAATGTTCAAACAATTGAATTTTAACATCTCCTTTGCCGAGGCTCTCGCTCACATGCCCAAATACGCTAAGATGTTTAAAGATATTCTAAGTGATAAAGAAAAGCTTCTTGACATTGCTCAGACCCAACTTAATGAGAACTGCTCCGCAGTGCTCTTAAGGCAATTGCCCACCAAACTTGGTGATCCGGGTCGCTTCTTGATTCCTTGCAACTTCCCGGGAGTAGAGAATTGCATGGCCCTAGCCGATCTAGGTGCTAGTATAAACTTAATGCCTTTAAGTGTTTGGAAGCAATTATCTCTCCCCGAGCTAGTCCCCACCAAAATGACTTTGGAATTAGCCAACCGTACGGTTGCTTATCCAGTGGGGATAGCCGAAGATGTCTTTGTTGGCGTCGATAAATTCACCTTCCCGGCGGATTTTGTCGTCGTTGATTACGAAATGGATCCCCGTATTCCATTAATCGTTGGACGTCCATTTCTGAGGACCGGTCGCACTCTTATTGATGTAGCCGCAGGCGAAATAATCATGAGAGTTGGTGACGATCAAATTGTCTTCAACATGGGTAAGATTTCTAAGCAACCTTATTCGTATGAGAGTGTTAATGCTATTGATGTTCTCGATGAGGCTTGTGAAGAACATTTTCATGATGCTTGCAAAAGTACTCTTTCTTCTCTACCCAATGTTGAGACCGTTGCCTCAATTGCTCCTGCATTGACTCCTTTTGGAGAAAGTGACTTGGATGATTTCGAAGCTAGCTTGGGTCCTCTCGATATTAAGTATGATAATTTATCCACAAATTGGGATGAAGACATTAGTACTATTGAGAGACTTCTCAATGAGGACCCATTCTCTCCTCCTGCTCCTAAAGAGGTGACTAATGATGATCCATCGTTAGTTTCACCATCTATTGAGGATCCTCCTACTCTTGAGCTTAAGAACCTACCTCCTCATCTTGAGTACGTTTTCCTGGAAGACGACGAGAAGCTACCGGTCATCATCGCAAAGGATCTGAAAGAAGACGAAAAAGCCCGACTTGTCGCTGTGTTGAAGAAGCATAAACGCGCTATCGCTTGGAAAATCTCGGACATCCGTGGAATTGATCCTCATTTCTGCACACATAAAATTCTCATGGAGGACGACTTTAAGCCCACAATTCAAAGTCAACGAAGGGTGAATCCTAAAATACATGAAGTCATCAAAAAAGAGGTTATCAAACTTCTTGATGCGGGTATGATTTACCCTATTTCGGATTCACCGTGGGTTAGTCCAGTCCATTGTGTGCCTAAGAAAGGTGGTATCACCGTTGTGCCCAATGCAAACAACGAGTTAATTCCTACCCGTCTCGTTACTGGGTGGAGAGTTTGTATAGACTACCGCAAACTCAATGATGCCACGAGAAAGGATCATTTCCCTCTACCTTTTATGGACCAAATGCTTGAACGTCTAGCGGGTAATGAATATTACTGCTTTCTGGATGGTTTCTCGGGTTATTTTCAAATACCCATCGATCCCCAAGATCAAGAGAAGACAACATTCACTTGTCCCTACGGCACATTTGCTTATAAACGAATGCCTTTTGGCTTATGCAATGCCCCCGGGACTTTCCAAAGGTGCATGTTGGCTATCTTTCATGATATGGTTGAGCAAACCATGGAAGTCTTCATGGATGATTTCTCGGTCTTCGGGGATTCCTTCTCTGCTTGCCTTGCCAATTTAGAACGTATGCTTAAGCGGTGCAAAGACACTCGCCTTGTTCTGAATTGGGAAAAATGCCATTTTATGGTAAAAGAAGGCATTGTGCTAGGACACAAAATCTCTAAAGCCGGTCTTGAAGTCGACCGTGCTAAAGTTGATGTCATAGCGAAATTACCTCCACCTTCAACCGTGAAGGGTGTGAGAAGCTTTCTGGGTCATGCGGGCTTCTATCGTAGATTCATTCAGGATTTCTCTAAAATCGCTCGCCCGATGACCCACCTCTTGGAAAAAGATACTCCTTTTATCTTTTCTAAAGAGTGTCTCGAAGCCTTCAATCTTCTCAAGGACAAGCTAACTAAGGCACCGGTCTTGGTTACCCCTAATTGGGAGCTACCTTTTGAATTGATGTGCGATGCTAGCGACTTTGCTATTGGTGCGGTTTTGGGTCAACGTGTGAATAAACACTTCCAACCAATCCACTACGCTAGCAAAACAATGACGGGGGCTCAATTGCATTATACGACAACCGAAAAAGAGCTTTTAGCTGTTGTCTATGCTTTTGAGAAATTCCGCCCCTATCTTGTTTTATCCACCACCATCGTATACACGGACCATTCCGCGTTGAAATACTTGATGACAAAGAACGATTCTAAGCCAAGACTTCTTCGCTGGGTTTTGCTCCTTCAAGAATTCAACATTGAAATTCGTGCTAAGAAGGGAGCCGAAAACCTGGCCGCGGATCATTTGAGTCGACTTGAGGATCCATATCAGGGGGATCATCCGAACAAAGAGATCAATGACTCTTTCCCCCTGGAGACTCTAATGTCTATAAATCTCAATCTTGATGGCACCCCGTGGTTTGCGGACATTGCAAACTACTTAGCGGGTGGTATTCTCATCCAAGGGTTGACATCCCAACAAAAGAAGAAGTTCTTGAATGATGTTAAAACTTACTTTTGGGATGACCCTTATCTATTCAAACAGTGTGCTGATCTGATTATTCGTCGATGTGTTAACGGACCGGAAGCTTTTGACATCCTTCAAGCTTGCCACAAAGGACCCACCGGTGGTCACTTTGGTCCCAACTACACCGCTAAGAAAGTGTTTGATTCTGGATTCTATTGGCCCACCATTTATCGTGACGCTCACGAAATGGTTAAGCATTGTGATGCTTGCCAACGTCAAGGCAAGATCACACATAAGGATGAGATGCCTCAAAATTTCATACAGGAATGTGAAATCTTTGATGTATGGGGCATCGACTTTATGGGGCCATTTCCATCATCCAAAGGGAACAAGTACATCCTCGTCGCCGTCGACTACGTTTCTAAATGGGTTGAAGCTAAGGCTCTTCCTACGAATGATGCGAGGGTGGTTGTGAACTTTTTGAAGCAGCTTTTCGCTCGATTTGGCGTTCCTCGTGCTATCATCAGTGACCGCGGGACTCATTTTTGCAACGATCAATTTGCAAGAGTCATGGCAAAGTATGGTGTCAATCACCGTCTTTCCACCGCCTATCATCCCCAAACCAATTGGCAAGCTGAAATTTCCAATCGTGGCTTGAAGAGAATTTTGGAGCGTACTGTGGGAGAGCATCGCGCCGCGTGGGCCGATAAGTTAGATGATGCTCTGTGGGCTTTCCGTACTGCTTACAAGACCCCGATCGGTTGTACACCTTACCGTCTTGTGTACGGGAAAGCCTGCCACCTACCTATCGAGCTGGAACATAAGGCGCACTGGGCCTTGAAGTGGGCGAACTTCGACATCATTAAAGCCGGTGATCATCGCAAGGTTCAACTCAACGAGCTAAATGAACTTAGGAATGAAGCTTATGAGAACTCGCTGATCTACAAGGAGAAGACGAAGATTATCCACGATGCTAAAATCAAGAACCGAGAGTTCCACGTTGGTGATCAAGTCTTACTCTTTAACTCTCGGTTGAAGATCTTCTCTGGCAAGTTGAAGAGCCGCTGGACTGGTCCATTCACCGTCGCCAAAGTCTTTCCATATGGGACCATTGAGCTTTCTCAGCCGAATGGGCCCAATTTCAAGGTGAATGGCCAACGTCTGAAGCTGTACTTTGGTGAGGACATCTCTCAGGAGATGATTCCATCCCTCACCACATTCCCCATGAACTAAAAATGGGTCGAGTCAGGCTCATGACTCGGTGAACAAAAACAAGCGCTTCTCGGGAGGCAACCCGTGTTCTATCCCTTACTGCTTTCATAATAAGTGTAGGGGGAGCTGTGACATTCGTCAAATTTCCATCTTAATTTATTCATGTAGTACGAGTATTTTAACTGTTTACCGACGAGTTGTCGACATAAATGTGTTAACTATTTTTGCTTTGCGGACAAAGCCCTTTTTAGGGAGAGCATATGTAACGTCTCGAGTTTTCGCGAGTATTAAGTTGAATGCAATACACAAGTTGGTGGGCGTTTTATATTTTTGCCGTACGTTTATTTGGTATATTTACTAGATTTCGTGAAGTCTCGCACAATTGTTTTGTTTTGGGATCGTATGTCAAACGGTTTTAGTGTCGTGTTTATTCAGTCGCGTCTAAACTTAAACATTGTAAACCCGAGTCGAGTTGTATAAGTTGTCACAGCATATGTACACATAATTGAGTATAAACCTTCATTTATGTTTATTACCAAACTTGCCTTACAAGTGTCTCAAATTTCTGTCACATGTCTAACTACAAATAAACCATATAGTTTATTTCCCCACTAACCACTAAAGGACAGCACACATGCCTAGTTTACCCCATTTGGGTATATCACAAGTTACCATTTTCAGCTTGACACTAACCCTAGACTAACAATACATGTTTATATACAAACCCAAAGTTTATCCAATGTCCAAATACAAGTTATCACTGTCCAAATTACAAACACAAAAATCTGCACAAGTCATTCAAATACAACTCCTGGGTAGAGTGAAGTTTAGGTCCAGCCGACCCACACGTCGCGTCCAACCTGCAAAACCGAAAAGAGTCAAGCTTGTTTTCCATCCCGTCCGAACCTGCAAAACCGAACATAGCATCCCATTGTGAGTCCTTTCTTCTTTTTGTCTTTCCTTTATGAAGTCCTAGTTGTGCTTGTTTTGTACAAACCTGCGAATAAACAAACCAATGTGTTAGTCATTGTAATGGTCTTATTCTTTTTACTAAAAACTGAAATTGGTTAAACTTTAATAGCTAATACTTGAAACATGTCTATGAAATTGGTTAAACCAATGTGTTAGTCATTGTAATGGTCTTATTCTTTTTACTAAAAACTGAAATTGGTTAAACTTTACCAAACCGAGACCCGATTTAGACCAAACCGAGACCCGACTTAGAACCAAACCGAGACCCATGTCCAACCAAATCAAGACCACAATCAAGAACCAAACCGAGACCCATGTCCAACCAAACCGAGACCCAATCAAGAACCAAACCGAGAACCAAACCAAGCCAACCAAGTTTCTCACTTTCTGCCAAAACTATCAACAATCATTACCAACTAATCTACGTGTCTTAACCAATTCTTATTTTACAGAAACACCCTAAAAACCCTTAATCTTGTCGCGGGTATAAAACCCCCATTTCAAATCGAAACCCTAGAAATTTAAAAACCCTTTTAAACATTTAATTAACACTTTTCATATTTCAAAAACATCACATAAACATGAGTAACAGTCGAATATAAAAACCCCCAATTTTATGAAAACCCTAGATCGAATTTTTATTAATTAAAACGTTAATTAAACCTAATCTAAACCCAAACCCCATAGTTAATTTAATTAAAAACGAGTTATGCAAAAACCCCCAATTTACCGAAACCCTAATTTTTATAAACTGATTTTATATTGAAATTAGTTTGATTTTATAATAGAAAACATCAATTAATTGTGTTTAAAACCGAGATTGATAAAAACCCCCAAATATTTCAAAACCCTAAATTCGTTTATTTTAATCCGAGAACCATATGATTCACAACAACTTTATACAAATCAATCAAACCCACTGATCTTTATTAAATCGAAAATCAAATAAGCTTTTAAAAGAAAACAAGGAAAAACAAACTTATCTTTGATTGATGGCTGGAGATTTACGTGACCACAAGGATGAACACATCAGAAAACCCAATCGGTTTGATGTGGGGATTAAACCCCACATCTCACGCGATCTAAACACCTCAGACCACCCATATTTGATTGATGCATTCAAATTGATAAGATAATAGCCATGGCAAGGATTGAACCGATCTAGATTTAAGAGAGAGAAGGGATTGGGGCGGTGGAGATATTATCAAGGGAAGAAAGAGAGTGAAACTCTCTGTTATGGAGAGTTGTGTGTAAACACACGCATATTTACTCCCGTTCCTTGTTTATTCCGCCCATGGACCGGGCCGGGTCTAATGACCCTTGGGCTGGTTTGTGTGTAAGGGTATTGGACCCATTTTGGGCCTTGTGTATTTATTTAGTTTAGTTAAAAGCCCATAAACGAATTTTATAAATTTAGGATGTAATTTGACCCGTAAAACCCGACCGTTTAATAACCGACTTTTAATTGTCGTACTTTTTCGTAAACGTATGGTTTCGTCAAGCACAACTAGGGTGTCGTGTCTTTATTAATATAATTTTTCGTATCGTAACTCGATTCTCATAACAATTTAGGTCGCGGCTAGCGTAACCGTACTCTCGAGCTATTTTGTTTTCGTCCTCTTTGCTGAATTAACGAGGTGAGTTTATAGCCCCATACTTTACTATTTTCACTGCTTTTTGGGGTGAGACATTGCTTGATTTTAACGTGTGAACACAAGTGCATTTACTGATTTATATATTAGTCTAAGTCCCACTAAAAACCCAGTTGCTTTGGCCCGTGAATCGTGAACCGTTAATTACTTTGTGTAAGCGCGAATGTAATGGATAGATCTATCGGGATTGACGTCCCTGTCTGTCTTGTCCAACAAGGGGACAAGCGGGCACAGTTTCATTTGAGTCTGAGATAGGATGTCGTGGGTTTAGGCATCTAGTTTGGGCTACATTTATATGATTATACTGCCGGTGTTGTTAACGCTTCGGTGTCACGAGCTTAGACTGTAATAAATACTTTTGGGATGACTTTGTATCTGTTATATTGTCATCACATTTGGGAAAATCTTGTGGTTCATTAAACATTTCCACTTAACTAAACCTATGAACTCACCAACTTTATGTTGACACTTTAGCAATGTTTTTCTCAGGTATTAAGAAGGAAGATGCTAAATGAGGTCTCATGCATTACCGTCATTTCTTTGAAACAACGATCATTTGTACCATTTGAGAAAACTATGTTTTGTAACCGTATTCAGTTTATGCTTCCGCACTTTGTTCAAACTATTTATTTTATTAATTACAAGTGATCTATTTTCCGAACGTCTCATTTAGAGGTCGTTCTTTGTGACTATGTGCGTATGATAATCATGACGTCACCACTCCCTTGTCGCCATTATACTCTGATATTTTGGGAGTGTGACAGATTGGTATCAGAGCCATAGTTATAGAGAACTAGGTTGCATTTAGTAACTCTAGACTATAACTGCTCTATGTTTAATCGATTATCATACGGATTGTAAGTATTAAGTATATGTAGATACATAAGTAATAAATGGGATACATGTGATTTAACAATTACGAGGTATATTTACATGGGGTACATGTGCAACAACGAAATCTGAATTATGTTATATGGGATACATGTGAATTCAACAATGATTGCTATGTTACGTTAATGTCCTTTTTACGGACTAATTTTATAAGATATTTACACACATTTATTTTGTTTATGATTACAGCGATGTCTTCATCCGATGATTCCACGTCTACAGGAGCGTACTACAACCGTAGTTCACAGTCGACCATCAGTTCATCAGTAGGACTACCTAGAGGATCGCCGTCAGGATATCCGTGGTACCGGATGGTTTCAGATGACGATACAGAGAGAGAGACTGAGGAGGTTCGTCATTCACCGATCCGTATTCCTGACGCATCAGCTGACGATGTGCTTAGCCTAGAAGGCGGAGGAGAGGATGACTTAGACACTGACGTAGTGCAGTCACCAGGTCAGACATCAGTGACTGGAGATGAGACGGTAGAGGAGACAGAGGATGATGAGATAGAGTTTACAGATGGGGAAGGAGAGCCTATGGAGGTCACAGACACTGAGGACCCTCCTACTGCATATGCCGCTACTCCTGAGGTTTCCCTAGCACACATCTCCTCATCTTCATCTGAAGACGAAGGAGAAAGGACTGCTATTCCTGCTCCAGCACCTGGTACTCTACCTTTCTACTATGTGAGACGACGTCTTCGGGGGAGAGCTGCTCGACCACCACTTTCACCTTACCGACCCCTCATACCTTTCACTGCCACTGACAGGCATGCAGCCCGCACACCTGCCAGTTCTGTCCCAGAGACACCATTACTACTACCACCACCAGAGACTGTACCTGCAGTGTACCAGGAGATGCTTACTGATGCTGGTATCTCTACTGGGCCGAGGGCTACGACTCCTCTTCCTAGGAGAGCTACGTCGACGGTGGTGATGCTTGGGGCGGCGGATGGATGTGTGACGACGCGATTGAACAGGTTGGAGGATGCTGTAGAGGCTTTAGGTGAGGAGTATAATGAAGTGCAGGATAAGTTGGAGGCACTGGCGAAGAAGAGTCCAGTTAGGGATGAGACAGTGTTGACAGTATGTGTGACCCGTCTACGAGGACAGCTTCTTACTGTTCTTGATCAGATGGAATCCATGCCGAACGCTCGTCTTGAGGAGATTGGGAGCCTGATGACCCGTTGGGAAGTAGAGCCATTGGTGGAGACAGGCGGACTAGAGGCACCAGTGGATGACCCTGTTGTAGACTTGGATAAGAGGTTTAGAGCCGCTTGTCATGATACCGATGTTAGACTGAGAGATTCCCAGTCTCGTGAGCTCGTGGTTGAGAGGAGGTTAGCAGAGTTAGAGAAGGAGCTTCATCAGCGCCGTGAGGGCACTAGTTAGATTTATCTTGTACCATCGACCTATCCTTGTATGACCACTAAGCTTTGAAGTTTATCTTAGCTAGTTGGTATTTTATTTTCTTTTATTATGTTATGACAAACTATGATGTACTATCAAACGATTCTATGAATGATATTATGGGTTACAAAAATTGTGAGATCATTATATATTGTGTATTATATTCTGGAGCATTTCATAATTGTGTTGTGTGTGCCATGCATGTTATGTCTGGCAAAAACTCATTATCCTATTACCTTGTTAGATTATGGCGCCAGTTAGAAGATCCGAAACGCAGAATCCGCCAGCCGCTACCGGTGGAATTGACACCATCATGCTAAGCCAAATGATAGCCGAACGACTGGCCGAGGCACTCGCGACCGCTGAAGCAAATCGTACAGCTAGCACACAGGAGGAGACCAACCAAGGAGCTACTAATGCTATTGCACGGACTTGTACCTACAAGGAATTTCGTGCAGTTACGCAAGTAAGTTTCCGCGGTACTGAAGGAGCAGTAGGATTAACCAGATGGTTTGAGAAGCTAGAATCCCAATTTGGGATTAGCAATGTCGCTGAAGCCGACAAGGTGAAGTTTGCGTCAAGCACGTTAGTGGATGGTGCTTTGACTTGGTGGAACGTCTATGCTCGTGCAGTGACCATTGACGTTGCCCAAACGACGCCCTGGAGTGAATTTAAAGCTATGTTTGTGAGGAAATACTGCCCACGAAATGAAGTCAAGCAGATGGAAGTTGAGCTGTGGAACCTGAAGGTCAAGGGTACTGCTCTTACTGCTTACAATCAGCGCTTTCAAGAGCTGATCTTGTTATGTCCTGAAATGGTGCCCAACGATGACCGATTGTTGGAGCGATACATTGAAGGACTACCTTTGAGCATCAAAGGGAATGTGACTTCATCCAAGCCGACTGATTTGCACGAGGCAATCGACATGGCTCAGAGTCTGATGTACCAAGTGGTACAGGAGTTGGGAGAAAATACTGGGGATAAAAGAAAGTGGTCTGGCAACCACTACAACAACAATACCAACAACAGCAACAACCCAAACAACTACAACCAGAACAAACGACAAGAAGTAGCAAGAGTGTTTATTGCTGGACAAGGAAATACTGGAAACTACGCTGGAAGACTACCTTTCTGCGGAAAATGTGGCCGACACCACGAAGGAGCATGTCCCCCTACGTGCTACAATTGTGGAAAGGCGGGACATAAGGCAAAGGAATGTCGAGCACCACCTCGTTCTACTACTCAAAGAGGACCTGGAACGCAAGGTGGCCAAGGAGCAAATGTCACTTGCTTTGGATGTGGAGAGAAAGGTCACTACAAGAACAAATGTCCAAGCAGTGGGAACCAAGGTCGTAGTAACCAGATTCGAGGGAATCAAAATCAGAACCAAGGGAACCAGAAGCAGAATCAAGGGAACCGAGGAGGGAATAACCGAGCCACAACTAGTACCCCTGGAGGATTCACGGCACCTAGCAAAGTGTATCATCTCTGTGCTGAAGCTGCTGTGCAAGACAACAATGTTGTGACTGGTACGTTTCTAGTCAATAACAACTATGCTTCAGTACTATTTGATTCTGGTGCGGATAGGAGTTTTGTGTCGTCTATATTTAGTGAACGCCTAAATGTTACCCCTACTGCGCTAGACGTTAAGTATAATGTAGAATTAGCCGATGGGAAGTCTGTAACCACCGACGTTATTCTGAAAGGATGTAGTGTAAGGCTACAAGGTCGTTCGTTTAGTATCGACCTAGTCCCTATAGAATTGGGAAGTTTTGACGTCATCATTGGAATGGATTGGATGTCGAAGCATCACGCGGAGATTGTATGTCATGAGAAGTGTGTCCGTGTTCCTTATGGAAACGACGTACTCATCATACAAGGCGAAAGAAGTGGAGTGAAGAATGGATCAAGATTGGAAGTCATCTCATGTATCAGGACCCAAAGATACATTGAGAAGGGATGTCCGGTATTCTTGGTTCAAGTAACACAAAAGGAAGGAGAAGAAGATCACGAGAAGAAGGTGGAAGATGTACCGATCGTTAGAGACTTTCCGGACGTATTCCCAGAGGATTTACCCGGACTACCACCAGCACGGCAAGTGGAGTTTCACATCGAGCTTACACCAGGAGCCGCGCCTGTTGCTAGAGCCCCGTACCGTCTAGCACCGGCCGAGATGACAGAGTTAGCTGAACAGATAAAGGAACTTTCTGACAAAGGTTTCATTAGACCAAGTTCCTCACCTTGGGGAGCGCCGGTCTTATTTATCAAAAAGAAAGATGGATCCTTTAGAATGTGTATCGATTACCGAGAATTGAATAAGCTGACGATAAAGAACCGCTACCCATTGCCGAGGATTGACGATCTTTTCGACCAATTGCAAGGATCTAGCATATACTCGAAGATCGATTTAAGGTCAGGATATCATCAACTAAGGGTTAGAGAGGAAGACGTTCATAAAACGGCTTTTAGAACCCGGTACGGACACTACGAGTTCCAAGTTATGCCTTTCGGTTTGACAAACGCGCCTGCGGTATTCATGGATCTCATGAACCGAGTTTGCAAACCATACTTGGACAAGTTTGTGATTGTATTTATCGATGACATTCTCATCTATTCTCGTAATGAAGAAGAGCACAAGGAACATTTGAAGACCATATTAGAGCTGCTAAGGAAGGAGAAGTTATATGCAAAGTTTTCCAAATGTGAGTTTTGGATAAACACAGTGCAATTCCTTGGGCATGTGATCGACAGCAGTGGTATTCACGTTGATCCTGCTAAGATCGAGGTCGTAAAGGATTGGGCGACTCCAACAACACCCACGGAGATCCTCCAATTTTTAGGTCTTGCTGGTTACTATAGGAGATTCATTGAAGGTTTCTCCAAGATAGCTAAACCAATGACGGAATTGACTCAAAAGGATAAGAAGTTTGAGTGGAAGGAGGATCAAGATTTGGCATTCCAGACGTTGAAGCAGATGTTGTGTGAAGCACCTATACTAGCCCTACCCGAGGGTAATGAAGACTTTGTGGTGTATTGTGATGCATCCATAAAAGGGTTAGGTGCAGTACTGATGCAAAGGACTAAGGTCATAGCTTACGCATCAAGACAACTAAAAGTGCACGAGAAGAACTACACAACTCATGACCTAGAGTTGGGAGCTGTAGTGTTTGCCTTGAAGATTTGGAGACACTACCTTTATGGTACTAAGTGTGTTGTATTCACTGATCATAAGAGTCTACAACATATTTGAACCAAAAGGAACTCAACATGAGACAACGACGTTGGCTAGAGTTGCTCAGTGATTACGATTGCGAGATCCGTTATCACCCGGGCAAGGCAAATGTCGTGGCCGACGCTTTGAGTCGAAAGGAGAGAGTTCTTAGGGTGAAGGCTTTAATGATGACTATTGACTTAGACCTTCCATCCTTAATTCTCAAGGCTCAGAAAGAAGCAGTCGAGGAAGAAATTCTCAAGACTGAAGATGTTGGAGGAATGATAAAGAAATTGGAAGCACGTTCGGATGGAACGTTATGCCTTGATAATAGGAGTTGGTTACCATGCCATGGTGACCTACGATCCTTGATTATGCATGAGTCGCATAAGTCAAAGTACTCCATACATCCGGGAGCTGACAAAATGTATCATGATCTGAAGATGTTGTATTGATGGCCGAACATGAAGGCGGATATTGCTACATACGTTAGCAAGTGTTTGACTTGTGCCAAAGTCAAAGCCGAACATATGAAACCATCAGGATTATTGGTCCAACCCGAACTGCCAGAATGGAAGTGGGAAAGGATCACTATGGATTTCATTACCAAGCTACCAAAGACCGCAGCCGGATTCGACACGATTTGGGTAATCGTCGACCGACTCACCAAATCGGCTCATTTCCTACCCATCAAGGAGACTGATGGAATGGATAAATTAGCAAGGACATAGTTGGAGGAAGTAGTCACGAAGCACGGTGTGCCTGTGTCTATAATCTCCGACCGAGACAGCCGATTTACTTCGCAGTTTTGGAAGTCACTACAGAAGGCATTGGGAACGCAGTTGGATATGAGCACTGCGTACCATCCCCAAACTGACGGTCAAAGTGAACGGACCATTCAAACCCTAGAAGATATGCTGAGAGCTTGTGTGATTGACTTTGGAAATAGATGGGATAGACACCTACCTCTGGTGGAATTCTCATACAACAATAGTTATCACACTAGCATTAAGGCAGCGCCGTTCGAAGCACTGTATGGTAGGAAGTGTCGTTCACCCGTGTGTTGGGCAGAGGTCGGTGAAGCACAACTCACTGGACCCGAGATCATACACGAGACTACTGAGAAGATCTTTAAGATTAAGAGCCGTATGCAAGCCGCAAGAGATCGACAAAAGAGTTATGCTGATATGAGACGCAAACCTCTTGAGTTTGAGGTTGGTGATAAAGTTATGTTGAAGGTCTCACCTTGGAAAGGTGTGATTCGCTTTGGAAAGCGTGGAAAGTTAAACCCTCGTTACATTGGACCCTTCAAGATTATAGAGAGGATTGGTCCCGTAGCCTATCGTTTGGAATTACCTCAAGAACTTAGCCGAGTGCATAATGTGTTCCACATTTGCAATCTGAAGAAATGCTTAGCCGACGAAGCACTCGTTATCCCTTTAGAAGAGATTCAACTCGACGACAAACTCAACTTCGTAGAAGAACTAGTAGAAGTTATGGACCGTCAAGTTAAACAACTCAAGCAAAGCCGTATACCTATTGTGAAGATCTGATGGAACGCGCGTAGAGGTCCAGAATACACGTGGGAACGTGAAGATCAATTCAAGAGCAAGTATCCTCATCTTTTCGCTAACCAACCTACGACAACAACGTCTTGATTTCGTGACGAAATCTCTAAAACATGGGAATACTGTGACATTCCTCAAATTTCCATCTTAATTTATTCATGTAGTACGAGTATTTTAACTGTTTACCGACGAGTTGTCGACATAAATGTGTTAACTATTTTTGCTTTGCGGACAAAGCCCTTTTTAGGGAGAGCATATGTAACGTCTCGAGTTTTCGCGAGTATTAAGTTGAATGCAATACACAAGTTGGTGGGCGTTTTATATTTTTGCCGTACGTTTATTTGGTATATTTACTAGATTTCGTAAAGTCTCGCACAATTGTTTTGTTTTGGGATCGTATGTCAAACGGTTTTAGTGTCGTGTTTATTCAGTCGCGTCTAAACTTAAACATTGTAAACCCGAGTCGAGTTGTATAAGTTGTCACAGCATATGTACACATAATTGAGTATAAACCTTCATTTATGTTTATTACCAAACTTGCCTTACAAGTGTCTCAAATTTCTGTCACATGTCTAACTACAAATAAACCATATAGTTTATTTCCCCACTAACCACTAAAGGACAGCACACATGCCTAGTTTACCCCATTTGGGTATATCACAAGTTACCATTTTCAGCTTGACACTAACCCTAGACTAACAATACATGTTTATATACAAACCCAAAGTTTATCCAATGTCCAAATACAAGTTATCACTGTCCAAATTACAAACACAAAAATCTGCACAAGTCATTCAAATACAACTCCTGGGTAGAGTGAAGTTTAGGTCCAGCCGACCCACACGTCGCGTCCAACCTGCAAAACCGAAAAGAGTCAAGCTTGTTTTCCATCCCGTCCGAACCTGCAAAACCGAACATAGCATCCCATTGTGAGTCCTTTCGTATTTTTGTCTTTCCTTTATGAAGTCCTAGTTGTGCTCGTTTTGTACAAACCTGCGAATAAACAAACCAATGTGTTAGTCATTGTAATGGTCTTATTCTTTTTACTAAAAACTGAAATTGGTTAAACTTTAATAGCTAATACTTGAAACATGTCTATGATTTTACTTTTCTGTCAACCAAACCGAGACCCGATTTAGACCAAACCGAGACCCGACTTAGAACCAAACCGAGACCCATGTCCAACCAAATCAAGACCACAATCAAGAACCAAACCGAGACCCATGTCCAACCAAACCGAGACCCAATCAAGAACCAAACCGAGAACCAAACCAAGCCAACCAAGTTTCTCACTTTCTGCCAAAACTATCAACAATCATTACCAACTAATCTAAGTGTCTTAACCAATTCTTATTTTACAGAAACACCCTAAAAACCCTTAATCTTGTCGCGGGTATAAAACCCCCATTTCAAATCGAAACCCTAGAAATTTAAAAACCCTTTTAAACATTTAATTAACACTTTTCATATTTCAAAAACATCACATAAACATGAGTAACAGTCGAATATAAAAACCCCCAATTTTATGAAAACCCTAGATCGAATTTTTATTAATTAAAACGTTAATTAAACCTAATCTAAACCCAAACCCCATAGTTAATTTAATTAAAAACGAGTTATGCAAAAACCCCCAATTTACCGAAACCCTAATTTTTATAAACTGATTTTATATTGAAATTAGTTTGATTTTATAATAGAAAACATCAATTAATTGTGTTTAAAACCGAGATTGATAAAAACCCCCAAATATTTCAAAACCCTAAATTCGTTTATTTTAATCCGAGAACCATATGATTCACAACAACTTTATACAAATCAATCAAACCCACTGATCTTTATTAAATCGAAAATCAAATAAGCTTTTAAAAGAAAACAAGGAAAAACAAACTTATCTTTGATTGATGGCTGGAGATTTACGTGACCACAAGGATGAACACATCAGAAAACCCAATCGGTTTGATGTGGGGATTAAACCCCACATCTCACGCGATCTAAACACCTCAGACCACCCATATTTGATTGATGCATTCAAACTGATAAGATAATAGCCATGGCAAGGATTGAACCGATCTAGATTTAAGAGAGAGAAGGGATTGGGGCGGTGGAGATATTATCGAGGGAAGAGAGAGAGTGAAACTCTCTGTTATGGAGAGTTGTGTGTAAACACACGCATATTTACTCCCGTTCCTTGTTTATTCCGCCCATGGACCGGGCCGGGTCTAATGACCCTTGGGCCGGTTTGTGTGTAAGGGTATTGGACCCATTTTGGGCCTTGTGTATTTATTTAGTTTAGTTAAAAGCCCATAAACGAATTTTATAAATTTAGGATGTAATTTGACCCGTAAAACCCGACCGTTTAATAACCGACTTTTAATTGTCGTACTTTTTCGTAAACGTATGGTTTCGTCAAGCACAACTAGGGTGTCGTGTCTTTATTAATATAATTTTTCGTATCGTAACTCGATTCTCATAACAATTTAGGTCGCGGCTAGCGTAACCGTACTCTCGAGCTATTTTGTTTTCGTCCTCTTTGCTGAATTAACGAGGTGAGTTTATAGCCCCATACTTTACTATTTTCACTGCTTTTTGGGGTGAGACATTGCTTGATTTTAACGTGTGAACACAAGTGCATTTACTGATTTATATATTAGTCTAAGTCCCACTAAAAACCCAGTTGCTTTGGCCCGTGAATCGTGAACCGTTAATTACTTTGTGTAAGCGCGAATGTAATGGATAGATCTATCGGGATTGACGTCCCTGTCTGTCTTGTCCAACAAGGGGACAAGCGGGCACAGTTTCATTTGAGTCTGAGATAGGATGTCGTGGGTTTAGGCATCTAGTTTGGGCTACATTTATATGATTATACTGCCGGTGTTGTTAACGCTTCGGTGTCACGAGCTTAGACTGTAATAAATACTTTTGGGATGACTTTGTATCTGTTATATTGTCATCACATTTGGGAAAATCTTGTGGTTCATTAAACATTTCCACTTAACTAAACCTATGAACTCACCAACTTTATGTTGACACTTTAGCAATGTTTTTCTCAGGTATTAAGAAGGAAGATGCTAAATGAGGTCTCATGCATTGCCGTCATTTCTTTGAAACAACGATCATTTGTACCATTTGAGAAAACTATGTTTTGTAACCGTATTCAGTTTATGCTTCCGCACTTTGTTCAAACTATTTATTTTATTAATTACAAGTGATCTATTTTCCGAACGTCTCATTTAGAGGTCGTTCTTTGTGACTATGTGCGTATGATAATCATGACGTCACCACTCCCTTGTCGCCATTATACTCTGATATTTTGGGAGTGTGACAGGAGCCCCGCATATGTTTGTTGTCTTGTTTCTTGTGCTGTGCAGGGATTTAAGCTTCAGAGAGCATCTTGATGATTTTTGACGAACCGTGATACCGTGTTTCCATCTTCCCGGTTCTATCCTAAACTCTTGTGATTCAATATTTCATATTCTATATGTTCACATTGAATTCACTTTAGTTGTCCTTTCCTTTGCAAAATTTAAACAAAGTGCACAATGTCCTAAGTGTAGGGGAGTTTCCTCCCACATGCTTAAACATTGAGGACAATGTTTATCTTAAGTGTAGGGGGGACTTCTATCGAAGTAAGTGGTCTTTTCCATGAATTTGCCCTCATTTTAACCGGAAAATTTGATTTTTCGACATTTTTCAAAATTTTTAATCTATTTTGGCCTAGTTGTATAGTTGTACTTTCCTTTATCATGTTTAGTTTCTTTCCGTTGCTAGAATAAATTGTTAATAAAGTGGTTTTAGATTTTTCTTAGTCGTGAACATTTTGACTCAACCCGAGTTTACTTGCCTAAGTTTACTCTAGCTAGTATCCTTAACGTGTTTAAGTCAAGTTTTGCTAGGCTTTTATATAGGGAGCTATAAAACGCGAAAGTCTTAACTCTCACGGGTTAAGAACACGAACTTTTCGCAAGTTCCTATAATTGATCCTAGAGAGTCGTTTATCAAGGGAACTTTAAAATGCGATTTCTAAACTTGAAAAAGTCTAAGAATTTGCAAGATCCTATAGGCGACTCGAAAACCCAAAACTTTGATTTAATAGGCTAAGCATCCACGAGTCTCATTCCTTGAGATTTTAAACTGTGGAGAACGAGAGATGATAGAGTCAATTATAAGTGCGGTATTCTTTCGTGAATTTATGTGAGTTAATTATGAGCCTATTCTCCCTCCGCTTGCTAATAAATTATCTGCTAATAAATAAGGTTGTACGATTTAAAAGGTTACTTAGCTTCTAGCCCCAGATCGTCTAAAAGCTGCTCGGTAATGACGAGAGTTCATAGCCAAGGCATAACTTATGAAGCGGGGCGCGAAGATTGGCGAGTCCGAAAAGGCCCTAACAAGGCATGAGGGCTACATTTTGTTGCTAAAGATCCAAAAGTGATGTGAAGAATCATTTATCGAAAATCAATATGAAGGATCGAGACACACGACGTAAAGCAAAACTCCCCAAAAGTCATGGAGAAGTGTATCCGAAAAGACCCTAACAAGGTATGAGGATAAGTAGATCCAAGTCCTAAAAGGAGGCGGATCGTTGTAAATCAAAGTCCAAAATAAAGATTGGAGAAAAATGAAGAAGTCGTGGTCCAAAGATGAAGAATCTCTCAAAAACTTCAAGTGAAGAAATTCCTATTATGAAGAGAAGACCATAATTTCAAGAACGTCTCTCGAAGATTTGAAGTATGAAGTCGCTGCCAAATATCGGCCCGAGAAAGGTCTCAAATCGCGAACCAAGTTATGCCAAGATATGAACTTTCTGATATCCCGAGAAGCAGTTTTAAAAGATTTGGTCCTTTAGCTAACTATTGATTAAATCGTTCACCTTATTTTCGGACTAAATAACTATCGAAATAAGTCAAACAATGCATCCTCGTGATCATTCAAGACAAAAATAAAATATAAGAGATACACCTAGGAATAAGGGAGTCTAAGTGAATAATTGGCCCACATGAGTTCGTGATAGTTTGCTAACTTATAATAACAATGATCTCGTTTTTTAAGCTTGGTATGGGGAACGTGAAACTTGAGGATGATAAACGTTCATGGCCGCCAAAACCCAATGTAAGTTTTTAATTTCTTTACTTATTTCTATCTTTTATGTTTAGTATTTAATAAAGGCCAAAGTGGGTTATTTATGATGGAAAATGTAAACCGTGCTTTAAAATTAATGCATTGCATGAGGGCATTGCAATGGTCAAGTGTAGGGGATTTAATAAGTGTGAAAACACTTATCCTTTTACCACTTATTTCCAATAATAACAAGACCAAAACGTGTGATTTATGTCGTAAAAGTCGGAATTATGCGTGGTTTGTGTTTTTATTGTGTTTTAGGAACAAAATGTGAAAAAGGAAGAAAACACGGGCTTTCACGGTCTTTCACGGGTTTTTATTGAAGAAAACGGGAAAAGACGAAGTCAAAAGATCAAGAGTGCAAAAAGAACGGAAGTCCAAGGCCTATTCTGAAGATTTATCGAAGAAAAAGTCAAAAGACGGAAGTTTAACGAAGTCGAAGAACTTAAGTCTAATAGAAGAAGAAAATTAAAGACAAGTTCAAATCCCGAGACGACAAAGACGAAGAATTAAAGTCGAGTCGAGAAAACGTGAAGAAAGCAAGAAAGAAGATGCAACACATGCACTCCTTCCACCTTCCCTATAAATACCCTCCTAATAGTCATTAGGAGGGTGGTTAGAGTTTTTAGTTAATTTTTCACTTTATAGTTTTTATAGAGAGAAAGTCTTAAACTTTCTCTCACTAGTTCATCTTTTTCTTTTAATCTTTCAAGATTAAACATCCTTGTATTGCTTATTTCATTAATTAAAGTTCCATTTTAAGCTTTTATTTCTTAATCTCATTCTACTTTTCTTTGATTTAAGATTGATTTTGGTGTGATTATCATGTGATCCGTGTTGTTCTAATTGATTTCATGCTAAAAAGTTATTCTTTTGATCATTTTATAAGATTTCATTTGATTAAGCTTTATGACTTTTGTGCTTATTGGCTTATTTTTATGATCATCTTATTTTTCTCATTAAAAAGTTTTATTAAAAAGTTTATGTTTTTATGGTTTGATCTAAAAAGTTGATTAATTTCGAGTTGTATAAGTTGATCAAAGTGCTTATTTGATTCGGTTTTGTGAATTCGATTTAGTTTTGGGAATAAGCTCAACCTAATAGCTTATTTTCTAGCTTTTAGATCGAATCCCTTAGATTTCGGAAAGGGTTTTAATCCCCTTTCCGATTGGTTTTCCGACCGGGTGTCCCCTCCTAACCGTTTTCCATTATTTTCGGAAAGGGTGGTAAAACCCCTTTCCGATTGGTGCATATTCCGACAGGGCCCCATCTTCCACATTCCGACGGTATCACTTCTCCGTATTCCGATTGGAGTGATTTTGAACATTCCGATTGTGTTACCTCTTTCCTCTATTCCGATCAAGGACTCATTGTCCATTCCGATTGGCTGTATTGATTTAGTATTCCGATTGGGGTGCACTTGGGTTTTCCGATTGGGACCCTTATTTACCCAGATTCCGACAGCTAGCTTTTGCCACATTCCGATCGGAATACATTCCGATCGGGGGGGGATTCTTTTGGTTTGTTTTGGTTTTCTTTCGATATCACTTTCTTATAGTACTTTTTATTTTCTGAAAATTTTCCAAGTGTTAGTTTTATTAAGTGAGTTAGTTCTTTTCCATTTTACCTTTAAGTTTATATGCATTTACTTTTACTCGTCATTCAAATTAATCTTTTAATTTCCATTTTACTCAACGACACTTTAATTACTTGCTTTTAGTTAAAAACAAATCAACCAAACCTTTGATTCACCAAAAGACGATTGAGTCGCATTTAAGACCGGTTTTCAATTCGAAAAGATTCGGAACTATAACGAACTTTGATTCTTTGGGGTAAAATCCAAGTATTACTCAGCCCCTTTTACCTTTTGATTACTTACTAAAGGTGAGTTCATAGCCCCTTTTATTACTTGTACATTGTTTCTAAACGCGAGGTGAGATTTTACATGGTGGAACACATCCATTTAAAAACTGTATGCTATTCAGAACTTGTATGCTTTCCAACAGTTTTCATTGATATTATTGCTTATAGTTAATATCCTTAAGTTTCCTCTCTTGATCATGAACCGTTAATTGTCCCGTATGCTTTGCGCTAAGCGCGAATGTTGTGGGTGGATCCATCGGGATTGACAATCCCCGTCCCGATTACCTTGACGCACTTACATTTGTTTATACTTGAGTATTTAGGCTGAGTACTCCCTAGAGGAACTTACTTTCAGTTAAGCTTCGGTTCATGAACTAAACAACAATAATATTGGTTTCAGACTATGGTTAATGATCATAACCATTTTCTCTATTTACTTGTTTTACAAAAGAATGCTTGTGTTCCACACCCTTATTGCTAAACCTATGAATTTCACTCAACTTTGTGTTGACGATTTTACATGTTTAATCTCAGGTATTATTACTTAGCTTTGCTTGGATGGGAGCCCGCAGGATATTATCACAGCTTGGAGATTTCTGTGACGCTTTTAAAAGACTGGTTTTAATATAAACTGTCAGAAATTTATTATATCTTTTGGGCAACTTTATGCTATAAATCATGATGAAATAATATATCTTTCCGCATAAAAAACTCTGGGACCTATGTTTAAAACTCTGATCATTTATAATGTGATATATATGCTTTTATTACGTCATCTTTGTGTCAACTGTAACTCATTGCTTCTTGTACTATGACGTGTTACCCCCTCGTTGCCTAGTTGTTCCATGTCAGATTTTGGGGGTCTCACAGATTGGTATCAGAGCGATGGTTATAGAGAACTGAGTCGTTTTTCAAAACTTAGTCTATAACCGAAAGTTCAAATATTTTATTGTTTCTAAGTGTCAAACACAGAATTTGCCATTGTTGTTCGATATCTTCGCGGGTAACTCTCTAATCCTTATTATTTACTTTTAATTATCGTTGTAGTATTTGATCTCTTGATTTCATTTTGAAATATTACTTTACGCTAATGACGATAATTACTATGTCTTTTCAAAGCTTATGTGCTTCATGAATTATCATTGAATGTTACTGTGATTACATCTGCCTATACTGTATTTCTTGAATTCTTGTTCTTGTGAATTGATCTTATTGCAATGATATTATATCGTTATGACGTTACATACTTGTATTCAGAGCGCGTATGCTGTCGACTTTTCATACTCATTTTTCTGAGTACTATTGCTATTTCATTTATGCGTGATACGACTGACTTTATATGCTCGTTCGGTTTGAACCGTCTGTTTTTCTTGACTCGTTGATACGTGTTGTGCATACTCTCGCGATACCATTGTTCGGGATTGAATAAGTGTTGTTTTCGATGAACTTCTGATTTTCATTCTACTACCGTGTGTGTTGCTTTCATTGTGTATTTCCCTTAAAATATCTACTTAGATACGCAGATTTTCTTTCTGACCATTCATAATTGAATGTCTAGTCTATAGACCATTGTGTAGCTCAATGTGTCTCCCAGAAAGACTAAAGGAAATTGTGTGAGTCTCACATCTCGAAGAATTCGTTGAATCAGTGCTGAATAATATTGTGGGTTTTCATAATCTTGATTTACCTTTACGCCACCGTTTTACGCGACACTTGTACATGGATTACATCTTACTTCATTGACCATTCTACGTTTCGATTTCAACTTAGAACATCCGTTGTACCTTGAACACATAATCGTCATTTATTATGTGATGATTGTTTGGAATACGATCCTACTTGTATCCTCCCTTTTCATTGAACCTCCTCGCTCCAGGAATGCCACTTGTTATTGTCCCGTTTCTTTCTCGATATATCTTGTGAACCAAGAGACCTTTCTGCATTGCAATCTTGCAGCCGAAGACACGGATGATATGCGTCGCTTTTTTAAGTCTCCGATTATCGTTGGCATTCTTGAACCATTTCTATATTGTGTTTTCTTTACATGACTAATTATACAGTTTACCTTCTTTCGTCTTTATGGAATCCACAAGTCCTATGTGTACATTAATTTTGAGTTATCATGAAATTTGGATTTAAGTTCAAGCTGTGTCGAAAAATATACTTTGTACAGAAACTTTACAGAAAGTTTAACAGTGTCGAGAAAATATTTTAATAACTTTAGACATAAAAATATATATATTTCTACATGTTGAGACGTCCGTTTAGGACATAAAATTTGACCATTAAACTTTAAAATCGAGCAAGTTACGCTCATTTGAGATTGTAAAATCTAAGAAGTTATTTTCTGAATAATGCTAAAATATCATTTTGTTAACAGATTTAATGCAAGGGCATTTTCGTCCATTTTTATTCCGTTTCAAGTCTCGGATAAAACTAGAAAGTTGTTAAAAACATTGTTTTACATCGAAATGCATTAGACTTTGAGTCTTAGAATATCGTTTAGTGAGTTAATTGGTCTAGTCAAACCCAAAGGTCAAAACTAATAAAAGTTAAAAACATGGATTGAAGCGTTTTTGAGTTCGTTGAGCTCGTAAAACCTTAACTAATGATATTTTGCAAACTAAAAACAAGGATTGCGTTTGAACAAGTATAAAATAGTAACTTTGAGTTCGGTCATACATGTACATAGATCTTGAACTTTTGAAATTCGGTAACTTCCTAATATAGAAGCTTTTCGAAGTGATTGTACTATTTGTTAACTGATACCCTACTTTCTTAAAAGTATATTTTTGTCAAATAAATTACGATGTGCACATACGGATTCCTTATTCCTTTCTTTTATTTATGACTTATTTGTCATCCCATTGTCTTTCTTTGCTTCTATCGTACCACTGATTTGGACCGAGATTTGAAGATCTTGCTTTCATATCGTTTGTTATCATCTTGACACGTGTCTCCTGACGATTTTGGCTAAACCTCTTGAAACCTAATCACCTTGTAACCATTTTATTGGTTGTCTTGAACTACTCCTTATTTCCCTCTTGTAACCCACTCGCTACTTTATAAACTATTGTCATGTTACCATACAACTCAAACTGGTCTTGTTTGCGAATCATTTTAAAAAAAAGGTTTCATTTGGGCTTTCTTAAATAATTGAATGCTATCTTACAAAATTAATTTATATTAATTTTACAATGTATATTCACAAATTGTTCTAATACGGTCTTATAAAGAACCCTTGTAACCATAAAATTGTTGATTTAAAAAGTTATCCAACAACTTATAGGCGAAAAGTTTCATATGTTAATTGATTCCTGTTTTTATAGATGCTATTATATACATATTTTAAATCATATGATATGTAACACTGATTTGACGAAGCTGAGCATCGCATTGCTAGTCCTAAATTATGCATGGACTGATCACCTATGCCTAATTTAGAAGGAGCCATGCAAGGCCGAATAGTAGTCACCTTAAATATTTAACTAATAATCAACTTTTTTTTAAGTATGTTCCTTAAAAAGTTAGATAAATAAATTTTGAAAACTTTTACATCTTATGCGAGTAACAACAATTCATGACTTACACATAAGAACCCTTATCTTTTCTTGAACAAAATACATGCCTCAAGCACAGATTTCTTTACTCAACGATCCTTGCTTTACTTGTTACCTCATCATCCTCATGATACAATTTTCGTTACCATTTGCCTAAATTCTTACCATTGATACCAGACTTGAAAGTTTCAACGTTATTATGCTTGTACATCGATCCGGCTCCTCTATCTCTTTTGGTAGACCATCGAAACGTCTCTGGACGCGAATAGTGATTTATGACTGGACGAGAACAGTGATTTCGTGCAAGTGACATGATGTGTGTTAGATACTATCGTCTTGAAATTCATTCGTGTGAATCATGTGTTGATTTCGCCTTTCATTGCTAATGTTGTTCATTTTACTGGAATTACTCTCAAGTAACTTCTTAAGAATTTTCTTTGATTCGAAAATTCATTGTGTGGTTTTCTCTTTCGATCGTGTATCGTACACCGAGAACTTAATAAGCCGCTTATGGTGTCACCAACTGCACACAAGAAGTGATGACTTACTATAATCTTTGTTTCTTATTTTTTTTATCATTGACGCGACTATTCAATCATGTTTGTTAAGAATTGATACGACTTCCGTTTTATTTCCTCGTGCTATTGCTTGTATACTAATTGTTGATCGATATTCGTTTCATAATCGTTTGATATTTTGCCACTTTCTGAAAACCAAACACTGTTACGTGTCTATCGTTTGATATCTTAAACGCTTTCTTGAATTTCTAAAAAAATTATTATTAATTTTTAAGAACGTTTTATACATTTTACCAAATGTTTAAGTTGTCAAAATGCCCATTTCAAGTTTAATTTCGAATCTGTACATCCACTTGGGTAAATTTATAACTTATATTTAAACAGTGTCAAGTTGTATCTTTTAAAGTAATTGATTTTATCATACTTTACTGTCAACCTAATGAAATTATTAAATTAATTTATAATTTCTAACAATGATTCTAAATAACCTGGAAAATCTGATTTTCTCTAATGGTAACGTTAAACCTGAGTTTTAACAATAATTTCTAACAGTCACCCGAAAAGCTCTTAAGCTGATCAAAATAACTATTTGAACTGAATTACTTTTACCTTGAAGTCCTGATCAAGAAAAAGATTTAACAACTGTTTACCCATTCATTTTATATAAAGTTTGATTTTTAAATCACTACACCTTGTAAAATTTTCTTATAATAAAGAAAATATTTGAAACTAAGTTTTAAGTAATACCAAAATCCTAGACGACTGATTTTGATAGCTTGTATTTTAAATGATCATATGTTATTCATTTTCCCTTCTATTTCGCTTGTGACTAGATTCTTACGTTTTAAGACTGTCACGTTTTACAGTTACACGATTTGCGACCCCTTGTTGATTTACAATCTTGGTATATTTTATCGCACTTTGCCTGCTTAAGCGATTCTTGTGTCCATTCTTGTTAGTTTATCGTACGTATTCCAACAACTCTATCTCTCGATGTATCTCCGTAATGAAAGATCGTTATCCTAATCCAAGACTGAAAAGCTATACGAAAAGGAGATAAGAAACTGAAGCATAGTGAATTCTAACCGTTAAGATTCGTCGTGGTGCATATATTACCTGGGAAGCAATGAATTTTGTTCTACACTTTGTACCTCCTATTGTTTGCATCTTCTACAGTTTTCAAGAGAACTCTGGGGACCAGAGTTCCTTTAGGGGGGAAGACTGTGAGAACCCGTACTTTCCCACCATTATTCTATTCTTTTTATTCGTGCTTCTTGAATTTTTTTCCAACGAATTACGTTTTCTTGTATTGCTATATGTAAATCCTGAGATTTTTAAATTATACTTTTTAAGTATTTTCTGATAATCGTAAATACTTTGTACGGAATTATAAATTTTTATTTTATTTTTCCATATTTATTTTAAATCAATGTTTTTGATTTAAAATCACCCGGCGTTTTATAACGAGTTTATTCAAATCAATGTACTACGAGAATTTCCTAGTGATCGCGATACCGACGGATGCCCAAAAGTTTACATTTATTTATCGATTGTTTCGATAATTAATATTTTCGACGATTTCGTTTTAATTACGTATTAAATCGTGACGGGAAATCATATAATCATTTTTATGATGCATTGTAACTTTTGAAAAGTATTTTTACGAAACCCGAGCCCCGTAAATATTTTCAATATTTACCAATAACCATTTTCTACCATTTAAAACTATTAATTGTTTTTAAGGCCAAAACTATTCAATATTTGCAAATTTTACCCTAACCTTACTATATATACAATTTTTTTTCACCAACTAACTTCATTCCACTAAAAAAAACACACACTAGTAAAATTTCTCTCCCTCCCCATTTTTTTTCTTCAAACCATCACCACCACCATACAAAACACCTCACTTCATCAATTTTCCATATGATTTGATCAAAACAAAATAAAGACCCATTCATAAAATTCAATGGTGATTCTTTTGATACTAAAATCACCCACATGCATCAAAATTTCAAGAACTTTTGATTTCATAATTGTTTGATGATTTAATCATCTTGCATATGTTATATTTGGTAAGATTATCATGTTTTGATCCTTAAAAGTCTTGTTTTTAATCTTTGATTTTTGTTAGATTTTTCATACAGGTGTTTTTAGGAGTGTTTGGTTGATGGGTATGATAGTATAGTGATCCTAGGGGTATGGGAATGATTGGTTTTGAGTGAAAAATAGATTTGTCATGTTTTCTAAAAAGCTAATTTGGGACAGCAGCCTTAAACAGTATGTTTCGTGGGTTTAAGTTCTGTGTAAGACTGAGATTATTTGAAATTGTTGTAGAGTTTTCCGAGAAGGTCGTTTTGGTATAAGATAGAGCTTATAACTCATTACTAGTCAAAAGTTATGCTAGTTTTAGTTTTCGTGTACCGGGAGACGCAAGTCGGCACAATCCGAAATTGTGGCTGATTTTGGGTCGACTCTCGGGGACTTTAGGCTTGGTTAGATAGTTGATACTACTGATTTTAAAAGTTTACAAACTGAGTTTGATGAGTCTAGTAGTGGTTTCAAAAGACGGATTATCGAGATAGTATTTTTAACGTGGTCCAAACGGTGTTACAAAACAAGTACACAAATCTGTCCCAAGTTTTGGAGTCGAGTAAAGGGTCGAGCTGATGGGTTTTAAAGTGATAACTTTGGCTCAAATTTTGGTGAGGTCTTATACAGGTTAAAAGTGACCTTGACACCAATTTTCATCTAAAACGGACAAGTCTAGATAGTGTAGATCGGTGTGTACATTCGGGGTGTACTTGCTGATTTTATTTTGGATACTTAGTTCAATGCTTGTGTTGCGTGGGTTTGAGTATTCACCATCGGAAATTGTGACTTACTCAAGTGCTTAGTCATTATATAAATGACTTAGCTACTGGCCCAAATAAGGTTAAAGGATAGTTTGACTTGCGTTGACTTGGCGTCGTATGACGGGTCATTTTCAAGTGATCAAGTGTTTTAACGTGTAGTGTTGGAATAAATGGGTAGTATGAATTCATTTGATTCGTGTCAATGGTTTTGAAACGTGTATACGTTGAATACATTTGAGTCATGTTATATTTGGTATATATTACGATATTGAGTTCGAGTCTTAACGCGCGCCTTATTGTGATAGGTTGTGGTTTTCGTGTTTTCCCCGGGCATCCATATCGTCGGTGATCGTCTCACTACATTGTTTCTACTCAGTCGCTGAGTACCGTGATTGACTTAACACGTGGCTAAGGGCCACGAAATTTCTAAGGATCAAGGAGGAGGAATTGTTTAATTTACGTGTATGGATTAATTCCTACTTGTTATGAAGGTATAGTCACTCCTAGCAATTTAGTTTTGATGTTACTAGTACTTTGATTCTTTTATTCATGAATTTTGAATTCCTTGGGTGAAACCCACTGAGATTATAGATACTTAGGGCATATTATGACTTAGGACACTTGCGTGACGATTTGGTATAGCCTAAGTGTTGCTTGACTGAGGTTAGGTAGCTAAATGGAGTCGTTTTTGTAGTATGGAAATCACCACAGAAACAAACAGGTCATGGCAAAATTTTCTTAAACATATGACCTTGTTTTTATTTGAAAAATGGATACCCACTGATGTGATTAGTATGTGTTGAGTTGGATGGAAACGGGAAGTGTCCGGATGAGTCCGAAACGGTCGTTTTACTAAACTAGGTCAAATCTGAATGTTATGCTTAAAACGTGGGTAAATTGACTTGGGTAAAAAGGATTAATTTATTATTTTATGACTTTTTACAATAGCTACAAATATAATAAAACTTCTCTTTTTGGTTTCGTGTCAAAATCTTTTACCGATTGGGATTTATGCTTAATCTACCGTAAGGTACGAAAGACGTTTACAACTTTCAGTTTTGATAGTTGTGTCACTAAAAGTGCATTTCCCGTTGATTGAAAATAGTTCTAGGGCTGTTCTTTCCCAACTTTTAAAGGTAAGAGAAATACCTATACATGCCAAGAAATTTCACCTCCTGTACTATTATATATTTTTAGATATGACCAAATCTTCACAGCCTTTTTCAGAAAACTGAATGCAGTCCCTTGTTTTGGTTTTTCAAACCGAGTCTTAAACGTGTTCGGAACCCACACATAAATGCTTGGACCATCATACAAGGTTGAAATTAGGTTATTACAGTAGGTTCAAGGTGTTGGGTCAAAATTTTAACTTAAGCTTAGGTCTCGCCATCGCACGCAAGTTACCTAGTCATACTATGTCCCACCACTTCTAAAACGTTATTGCTTCATTGAACGCATTCTTATTACGCATCACCATTGCATAGGTCCGTGAAGACTTCTTTTTTCTCAGCCCCTTTTACCTTGTGATTACTTACTAAAGGTGAGTTCATAGCCCCTTTTATTACTTGTACATTGTTTCTAAACGCGGGGTGAGATTTTACATGGTGGAACACATCCATTTAAAAATTGTATGCTATTCAGACTTGTATGCTTTCCAACAGTTTTCATTGATATTATTGCTTATAGTTAATAGCCTTAAGTTTCCTCTCTTGATCATGAACCGTTAATTGTCCCGTATGCTTTGCGCTAAGCGCGAATGTTGTGGGTGGATCCATCGGGATTGACAATCCCCGTCCCGATTACCTTGACGCACTTACATTTGTTTATACTTGAGTATTTAGGCTGAATACTCCCTAGAGGAACTTACTTTGAGTTAAGCTTCGGTTCATGAACTAAACAGCAATAATATTGGTTTCAGACTATGGTTAATGATCATAACCATTTTCTCTATTTACTTGTTTTACAAAAGAATGCTTGTGTTCCACACCCTTATTGCTAAACCTATGAATTTCACTCAACTTTGTGTTGACGATTTTACATGTTTAATCTCAGGTATTATTACTTAGCTTTGCTTGGATGGGAGCCCGCAGGATATTATCGCAGCTTGGAGATTTCTGTGATGCTTTTAAAAGACTGGTTTTAATATAAACTGTCAGAAATTTATTATATCTTTTGGGCAACTTTATGTTATAAATCATGATGAAATAATATATCTTTCCGCATATAAAACTCTGGGACCTATGTTTAAAACTCTGATCATTTATAATGTGATATATATGCTTTTATTACGTCAGCTTTTTGTGTCAACTCTAACTCATTGTTTCTTGTACTATGACGTGTTACCCTCTCGTTGCCTAGTTGTTCCATGTCAGATTTTGGGGGTCTCACACAAACAAGATAAATCAAACTTTCACTTTGATTGATTAATCGAACTTGCGTACATTGAAAGTGTGAAAAACATATATTAAACTTAACCTAAAGGCCTCCTTTTATAGATTAAGGAACCTTGTACAAGAGTCTTCGTATAAGCTATTTTAGGTAAAGATAAACATAAGAAATACATTGTCAAACATATCTTTACTAGAAACATAAAACGTGTAGACTAAGTATCCTATCAGTGCTTGACTTCTTCTTATCAACGCTTGACTTCTTCCTGTCAACGCTTGTCTTGACAATGCTTGATTTCTTCCTATCAACGTCCAATTTCCTTTTGTCAGCGTCTAAGTGTCTTGGCTTCATTTTATTCCCAACACTTCAACAGGGTGTCGTTGAAGGTTGCAACTTATGCTTGGTTTATCACATGATCTAGTGATTCCGCGATCGAGCTTCGGTTTGTTGGGTTTTCGTCCAAAAATATCGCAACCTCGACCAAATCGTCACCTCGACCCAGAACCCGATCTTCGGAGACCACAATAACCGTGATCTCTGATACCACTTGTTGTACGATACCGACAACAAACCAGAAGTTCGATAACGCGAAACCGCTAGATCGCGAGTTGTATCGAGCACAAGTAGCGAACACGAGAGACTACAAAGAACCGACAAATATATGCACACCGATCTTGTATTCTTTCTTGTAACGATCAATATTAATAAAGTGAATCGTTCCTTACCTTTATAGTGTTTTTCGTTCTTCTCGTTCTTCAACAGGGTGTCGTTGAAGGTTGCAACTTGTGATTGGTTTATCACATGATCTAGTGATTCCGTTATCGAGCTTCGGTTTGTTGGGTTTTCGTCCAACAGATAGATATACTACCCTGGTGCATAACATCTGTAATATACACAGCTGTCGTAACTGCTACGCTTAAACCCGTTGCTCAACATATACTCATCGAACCTCTTGTACCATTGCCTAGGTGACTGCTTCAAACCATAAAGAGATTTCTTTAACAAACATACCTTGTTACCTTGTTCAAATCCTGGTGGCTGCCTCATGTAATAGATCACTCCTTCAAGATTTCCATGTAAAAACGTCGTCTTTACATCAAGCTGCTCCAGCTCATAATCTTTACACGCAGTCAGTGCAAGTATAACCCGAATAGATGTGTGTCGAACTACCGGCGAAAATACTTCATTGTAATCGATACCTGTCCTTTGTGTGAATCCACGAGCCACCAACCTTGCCTTGTACCTAGGCTTTTGAACACCTTCAATCCCTTGCTTTATTTTAAACAGCCATTTGTAACTCACCAGCTTTTGCCCAGCTGGATGATCTACTAATACCCAGGTCTTGTTCTTCTTCAGAGAATCCATATCCTCTTTCATAGCAGCTTTCCACTTAGAACTGTCTTCACAAGAAACTGCTTCCTGGTATGTTAATGGTTCATGAGTATCTTCTTCCTCTGCTGCAGCAAACGCGTAAGCAACCATATTACTCTCATCACGAAACCTTGCCATTTTCGTTCTTGTCCTTGGCTCTCTATCCCGAACCAATTGATAATCTGTGAGATCTGGTGGATGATCAATATCTTGGACCCTTGCATCTTCATCATAGCGATCTTCCTGATCTGTCTGGTCTTCCTGATCTGTCTGATCGTCCTGACCTGTTTGATCTTCCTGACCTGGATGGTCTTCCTCAAGCGTATGATTATTTAACCTCTGCAGTTCTACCTCACCCTGTAATTCCTCAATAGACTTATCTTTACCTGCACCAGAATCCTTCAACGTGTCTTTGTACATGACACTTTCATTGAAGACCACGTTCCTACTTGTGACTATTCTAGGTGATTCATTATCAAGCCTAAAAGAACGCATTTTACCGCTCTCGGCTCGAGCTTATCTTGTTTAACGTGTGAATACGCGACACAGCTGAAAACCCTCAACATCCCATAATCACTAGGATGTCCTGACCACATCTCCATAGGTGTCTTCTTCTCAATCGATGTCGATGGTGACCTATTTATAAGAGATGCAGCCGTACATGTCGCTTCCGCCCAGAAGGTCTTGGGTAAACAGCGTACCTTGTCCATGAGAGTTCTGTTCATCCGTTCTGCTAACCTATTTTGCTGTGGCGTCCCGGCAACTGTCAAATGTCTAGCAATCCCACTCTCAATGCATAGCTGATTAAACTCCCGGTTATAGAACTCAAGACCATTATTCTTCCTAAGCTTCTTAACCGTCCTCCTAGTCTGATTCTCTACTAACTGCTTCCACTTTTTGAACTTCCCAAATGCTTCGTGTTTGAACCTGAGAACATAAACTCATACCCTCCTGGAATAATCATCAACTATAGATAAGAAATACCTCTTACCTCCTACTGATTCCACCTGAGAAGGACCCCATAAGTCCGAATGAACATAGTCTATCACTCCCTGAGTAGTGTGCCTTCCTACACCGAAATTGACTCGATGTGACTTTCCCAGAACACAATTCTCACAAAAATCGAGCTAACCTAGACTCTTCTTGCCAAACAAACCCTGCTTTTCCGGCACGTGTAGTCCCGCCTCACTGATATGTCTCAATCTTTTGTGCCAAACCTGCACAAGACTATCTTTTTCTTCAACACTAGCATTAAGCTCATCGTCCAATGCATGACCATCCAAAGAGTACACACGGTTCTCCCTTCTGGTTCCAGATATAATAACCCTAGAACCATTAATCACCTTGACTTTGCTTGACTGCAATTTTATGGTATATCCCTCTTTTTCAAGAGTTCCCAGCGATATCAAGTTTCTTTTCAATTCAGGAATTTACCTGACATTGTGTAACACAAAAATTGACCCATCTTTCACTTGTACCTTTACCTTGCCAATACCCCTGATCTTGCACTCCCTGTTGTCGTCCAACAGTACGCTGCCCCCATCGCATTCTAGAAAATCAAAAAATACATCTAACCTGGGTGACATGTGATACGAACCTCCTGAATCCATGATCCAATCTTGCAGTCTTTCTGCACTCATCACCATCATCACCTCAGAATCGTCATAAATCGAACCACTGGAGCTTGGTTGATCATCTTTCTTGACGTAACCTTTAGACTTCTTGTGATTATTCTTCGGGCAGTCTCTTCTCAAGTGCTCCTCAGATTGGCAAATAAAGCATTTGAGTCTTCCACCTCGAGACTTCGATCTTTACTTTCCCTTTGACTAATGCGAATTCCTACGATGAGTTCTTCCCCTCACGTATAACCCTTCACCATCATCCCCCTTAGCCTTGGATCTTTCTTTGATTTCCTTTGAATTTAGTGTGGCCATCACGTCCTCCAAAGTCAAAGCTTCCCGTCCATAAAGCAAGGTATCCACAAAGTGTTCGTATGATGCTGGTAAAGAAGTGAGTAACAATAAAGCAAGATCTTCATCTTCGAATTTTACCTCAATATTTGCTAAATCAAGAACGATTTTGTTGACCTCATCTATATGCTCGGAAATCTTTCGTCCAGTCGGCATGTAGAATGTATACACCTTCTTCTTCAGGTACAACTTGTTGGCCAATGACTTTGTCATGTACAAATACTCGAGCTTTGACCAAACCCCCGCCGCAGTCGTCTCCCCGGTAACCTCTCTCCGGACCTTGTTACCTAAACACAAAATCATGGCACTGTGAGCTTTTTTATCAAGCTTAGATTTCTCTTCAGCTTCCATATTCGCGGGTAAAACCTCTAGAGCTGCTTCACATCCACACTGGATTAATAAAGCACGCATTTGGATTCTCCATAACCCGAAATCACCAGTTCCATCGAATTTCTCGATGTCAAACTTGGCTCCCGTCATTCTTTACCCCTTTGTTGATTTGCTAAACCTTGTGATAAACCCTCACAATCACAAACCAATAAATACCTTTCCGATAATTCGCTAAACCTTGTGATAAACCCTCACAATCACGAATTACGAAAACCCCTTGTGTATAAATACCCGAAGTAACAATACTATCTTTTTTTAAAAAAAAACAAAAAAATATTAATCCAAATTTTTTTTATATTAAAAAAACTTGTCCCAGTATAGTATTCTTGGACCAATATAAACTTTGGCCCAAAAACAAACACTGTCTCCCCTTCGTGTATTATTAGTTGACTTTTAATACCAAAAGTAAAAAAACCAACTACTTCGTCTTCTTCTTCTTTCTCTTTTCCTCCTGCTACTCAAACACAGGATAAAAAAAATGGCAGACTTGAAGGTCGATCTTCACAAACGAAAACCAACGAAGCATGTCGATCTCTGCTCCTTTTGTCGACCTAGATCCGAATCAACAAGAAACCCCTCTTCGATCGATCCTAGATAACCAGCGAGATCTTCGTCACCAAAGCTCTGATACCACTTGTAGGATTTACTACCTACAACCCTGATTACTAGATGTGGAATATCGATCACGAAGAACACACACACAACAGAATCGACAGAAAAGAAAAACGACGCCCACAAGGTATGATCCATAATCGTTACGATTAGTTATATTGAAATAATTGACGTGTTTGGTTCGTTCTCCCTCACATCCTTTTATAGGGATGAGGGGGAATCGACTATTACAAGTCCTACAGGTCGGGCTTAAACATAGCCAACCGACATTTATTCATAGCTATTAGGAAACTAGGCTATTCGACACTATCCCTAGACACGACTTAGGAGATATAAAGACTAAAAATAACAAAAAAACACAAGAACATTTATTTCGATAACTTCAGTAAAAATCTTTTCATCAATACATAGCACATTTAAGTGACCTGCATCACCACTCATCGATAGCACATTTATAAATAATCAATAGTTATTTGGGACTTCTACACTACTGTGATCAACTTGACTCGCTGCTAATAAGATATGTGTATTACAACTTTTTTTAAAAAGCAAACAAACATGTGAAACACCATGATGTAGGAGAGCAACAATTTTTCAAAAGCTACTCGTGTTCTAGACCGGACAATAGGTAATCGTTAATCAACGTTAATCAACAGCTAATCAACGTCACTCGACAACAGAGATTGTGAATAGTGTATCCTAATCATATAACTGATTCATGTTCTGACTTTGATCTGGCCATATGCTGAATTGCTAAGGCGCAGAGCATTGGTTACAATCAAAGCATATATAATAAAGAAGCATGTGTATGGTTATGAGGACTCTGGCTCAACTATTTTTAGCTATTGGTCTTAGCTTGATGGTTATAAGTTTTGTTCGCTTGATAAACATATTAATGTTTCAAATATTTGAATAAACAAACAAACGAAGAAAAAAAATACTTCAGGCAAAAAACTGAACAACTACAGACACGAATACACCAACATATACAAGAGCAACATATACTATTTAGTCTACTATCCCAAATATAGTTAACTTGACATCTCATACCAAGCAATGAACGACCTTCATCAGCATTCCACTAAAATATATTCAACTTAATTTTCTAATAACATAAACTAAACTCAATAATAGAGACTAATGTGATACCTTTAACTTGATCTCGACACATTCGTTGTTAATAAATGATAGAATCTGACTGATCAAGCAAAAGTAGTGTTTCCATATATGACCTCGCGTAAAACATGTGTCGGTCTCCATTAATCCCAACACCATTAAATTGCCCTGACAAGGGTTCATAAGCTTCAATTTAAGACTCTTCATTATTATCATCATCCTTCCGTTCAGTTACAACTTCGCCATTGTTCCTAAACCCTAATACCCTGTTGTAAAAGCCCTTATGATTAACCTCAACGGTATATATCTTAATAAACGGTTTATTAGCACCATCTTTCCTCATCCACACACCACAAACTGACATCCCACCCTCATGATGATACTCAAGTAAACCATGCGACTCATTCACCTTCTTTACTTCTAGATGAAGTGTAACGACCCACTTTGATAAGGTGGTCGTTATATCATAATTATGGCGTGTCATCAAATCATAACAAGGTAATATGTCTTAAAAACATAAATGACCAATAGGAAAGCCGGAATCAAACAACGGCCCCCAAACATAAGCTCAAACATGCATAAAGTAAAGAATGTAGAAAATGACTAAACATTGTCCAACCAAGCATAAGTATTTAAAATGCAAAAAGGAGATAAGTCTAAGGTAGCCTACATCCTATGCACGTACATACTCTCAAATGCCCAATGAACGGATATAATGACATGATAAGAAATACTGAAAATGAGTAAAAGATATTAAATGTAGCGGAATATGTGTATGTCATGTTTTATAAACAAAGGATAACTGAAAAGTCTTAAGTTTAATGCATGCAATATAAATTAAATGTCAATGAGCTCATATAGGTCATAACATATATCAACGTACATGAATACATTGAGGAGTGACCTCATCATGCTATTAGAGGGGTGACCTCTAATAAATACTAATGTGGGTGGAGGGATCAACTCCAATGTGATAGATGTAGAGCACACACCAACAATCACCTTGTACCTGCAAACATGTAACTAGGATGCGCCCATACGCCCCAAAATAATAATAATGGCCCATGTAAACTGAAGGGACGCCGCAAGAAATCACTCTCGTCGCGGAAGAGTCATGACACCAGTGTCTCAAGTGTCATGGTTATGGTACCTCCATAACTAGGTGGTCATGGTCATGCATGTATATAGCTCATGCAATTTAAAAAAATAGCGTGGCAAACAATAAAAAGTTTTATGATATGAAAACTTGGGAAAATAGATGGCAGCAAACGGGGAATCATAATCATGCATAGAAAGAGATGTCCTTACTGAATGACGGAATATATGTACCTTATGTCCAGTGTACGATGAAAGATGAAAGGCGGAAAGTACTACTCCGACTTCACGAATGCTACATAATAAAGGACGTGTATGAGTTGTTTGTTCATGTATAAATTACTGATTCTTAGTTTAATTTACTTGTTCTTGACATGTTTTACTTATTCATGTCTTATTATGTCTTTCCTTAATGTTATATGTTTCATGTGTTCTTGATTAATGTATTTCATGATTCATGTGTTATTATACTTGATATTTCCATATTTAGTAACTTTCCAAAAATAGCAAGTTTCTATATATAGTAAGTTCCCAAAAATAAAAAGTTTCCATAAATAGCAAGTTTCCAAAAATAGTAAGTTTCCATATATAGTAAGTTTCCATAAATAGTAAGTTTCCAAAAAATAGTAAGTTTCCATAAATAAAATTAAGCTTGTTAAATAAGTATATAATATAAGCCGAAGTTTAATGAACATATTCTTATAAGTCATGATTATTAAATAATGTATTAGTAAAGTATTTTAATAAATAACTTAAACACGTCATAATCTTATAAATAATTTTTAATTAATAATGTAACACGGTTTCTAAATTGATTATTAATTAATAATAAGGCATGATTTATTTTAATAATACTTTACCATAAACTTGTTAAGTTGTATAATTAAATTAAAAGCAACAATTAAATTACTTAGGCCATGGTTAAAATTTTAATTAATTTAATAGGCTAAGTCTTTAATTAATTTAATTTAATTATGCCATGTTTAATTTCACCATAACTAATAAATTCATCTTTTAAATCCAAAATTAATTTAGCCAAAAATAATAACCAAACACCCCCTTGGTGTTTCGGTTCAGTCGAGCCCCAAAACAAGCCCACCAAGACCCTGAGGTCTCGGTTGCACGGAGAAACAAACACCCCTGCCGCGACCCTTGTTGCGGCTGTTGCCTTTTTCCCACCGCCTGGCCAAAATTCTCGTCGGTAGCCTTGTTTTTTCCACCGGCGGCAGCAGCCTCCCACCGAGACCCCTTGGTCCCGGTTGCCACTGTTGCGCCTAGAACTGCCACTATGGCCTGCTGGGTTGCGGCTACCAAGCCACAGCAGCCATTGTGGCTAGCGTCCGGTTCAAAAACTAAATCGAGAGCACCCATATGGGTTCTCGGCTTTCGTGCAACCCGAAACAAAACCAAACCCGATTCAATACCTTGTTTTAATTATGATTTAACATGTGTTCATTATCACTCGAGCCATTTTAATTCATGATCCCTTAAAATAACAAAGAACATAAGATTTAAGATATTACCAGAACTAAGTAAATATCGAGAGATGAACACCTACGAATACTTCGTAAGAACCACATATCAAACACCAATTTCTTTCTCCTTTTTATGTGTGATAGTCGGCGGCCAAACCAACAACAACCCTAGGTTTTTCTTATTTTTTTGTAAACTAATGAAAATGAATGAAAAATCCTGTGTTTGTAACTTTTAACAACGGGCCGGGCTTGGGCCCCTTTTGTTTCTTTTAAACCGGCGGCCAAACACCCCATTATATATGTTTTCGTGTTTAATTATTTTCCCGTGTATTGTATATTCGTGACTTAAGTTCGTGTTATATCTTGTCGTGTATTATTTAATTATACGCAATTACTTGTCGGTATACATTTATTATACGTAATACTTGTCGTGCATTAATTAATTATAAAGTTTTAATTAATTCGTATTTTCATGTATTATATTTTCATGCATGTTATGCGGGTTTTACAACTCTTCCCTTCTAAAAAGAATAATTCGTCCCCGAATTAGAGATACGATAAACTGAAAAGGACATACCCGAATTATGAGAGAAAGTGAGGATAAGAAGTCCGGATAGACTCCTCCGTTTCCCAAGTGGCTTCCCGCTCGGGATGGTTCCTCCAAAGGATCTTGACAAATGGAATAGTGTAGATTTGTAGATTTGTAAATCTATGCTTATGTTTTTAGAGAGAGAAAGAGATAGAAAGATGGTGGATTTCACACTTCTAGAGAGAGAAAGTTAAGAACAACTATGTGTAAAATAATGAAAACCACACCCTCTCCATCAATGGAGAGGGTTTATATACCCAAGCCTTGTAATGGGCTTGGGCTTACACTTTTGGGCCGGCCTACACATGTTGTAGGCTAGGCTTGGACTTGTTTGATAAGTAAAGAAGATTAACTAAACTACGAGCTATAACATGGACTATTGTTGGAGTGACCGATCCTTCTTAATACGTAAAACGTATTTCCAACAATCTCCCCCTAAGGGAGGTCACTCCAAACAAGGGCGTTACCCGAGTTACAATAATGAAATAAACCTAGCATACTATGCTTGTCTTGAGCTCGTAGTCTTCGTCTTTCTTTTTCTTTTTCTTTTCTGGTGAACCTGCTGATGTGATCTTTGATATCAATCTTTGAGCATCAATCTATTGCCTTGATCTCGTGCATCCATCACTTGTGATCTTTGCCTCTTCGTGACCTCACGTCCCACATACTTATACCTTAGTAATTCTTGAAAGCTTCAGAGTTCGATACAGCGGAAGACTTAACTTTTAGGCTTTCTTGAGTTAGATGAGGTATTAAGTGCATAAAGTATAAGCATGCGGGGACGACTTCTTCTCGGATTCCGCAACGCCACCGTCTTCAAATGCCGCAACATAAGTAGACACGAACGAAATGGCTTTGAACATTTCATTCTAAATCGGTAGCATTTTACCTCCGGTCGGTGAAGACCGTTGGACGATATTAGATATCGTACCCGTGACGGATAGTTTCAATTAAGTAACTTCCTGACAGGATTTCGCGGGTAAACCCGTTCTCTTTATTCGACCGTCTAAAGCTGACTGCGAACATAAAGAGTGAATCATTTAGATAATAATATCCGCATGATTTGAAGTCGTCAATTCATGTTCCTGGAACAAGTGAAATTCAATTAAGAACCGCACCATCGTTGCTTTCCAGTTGTCACGAGCTTGATTCGTATAGAATCTTGCAAGTTACCTACCAAGTGCTGTTTGAGGTTAACACTAGAAGGATTTCCACTCATCACCGTGAACACAAAGGTATCACTCTGAGTGTTCTGGCAAGATCACTAAGATATTGCGTAGAGGCCTGGAACGTGTTTAAATTCAGTTAAGAATTAAACAGCTGTTGCTTTCCAGTTATCACAAGTTTGATTCATAAAGAATCGCACAAGTCACCTACCATGAGCTTTTTGATATTCGCTCAAGAAGGATTTCCATCTTCATTGTAAATACTTTCGTATTACTCGGATGTTCAGGCAAGATCATGAAGATTTTGCGTAGGACTCTTAAGATCTTTCTTACTTTTCACAGTGTGTGAAGAAGCAAGGAAATATGAAAGTGTGTCCTAGTGAGATATTTGATGATCTCAAATGGCTCTAGACTCGATCGTGCACTTTGGATTTTAGTGATCGGAGGCTGGAGAGGAGTGCCACCTTTTCAATACCAATTTATTCGGAGTGAATAAATCAATAGATAACGTGTTGTCTCCGTGTGATTAAAACAAATACCTTTTGAGAGATATCTGAGTTAGCTGGGATGGGTTGTGCATTGCATCACTGGGTCCATGATGTCTGTCTTCAATATCAAGATTCATTAAAATGATCTCAATAGCATATGTATTGACCCGGTTTCTGCCTAAAGTTGTAAGGAGGGCTTCTTTCTTTACACCCTTTATCATTACAATTCTTTTTCATTCTTCAACCCCTTCAATGCTTACCAATACGTCATAACTAGCACCTTGTTGTGATTGTTCCAGTGCTAACTTAAGTACTTGGTCGGCATTCAGCTACGTTCACAATCTTTCCCCTTCTTTCCTAAAGACTACTATTTTTAGCTATGGAATGTCCTTGGGAAGATTCCTCCGGTTCTGGAAGAATCATAGGACGTAACCTATCCTACCATCCTTATGTCACCACAATCTTCATCGTCGTGAATTAAATGAGGTTTAGGTAAGTATATGTCACCATGAAAATCCATTTTGATGTAGCAAATCCATTTTGCTCCCCCTTAACATATGCCACGATATTCAAAAACATTTCGCACATGTCGGGATGAGCCAGCACTTTTAAGTCAAACCATTTGTGATACTATCCCATATTAAATCACATTTTCTCCCCCATATTAAAAGTATTAACCCAATCGATGTTTTTAATATCAATTGATTTAATGAAGTTTTAACAAAGGTTTTGGGAAGAAAAATGCAAGTCCATTTAATCTTCATGGTATCAAATGTAGGAGATATGATACCGATTTGTAACATGACCACATATTCACCATATTAAAAAGAATTGACAAGGTTGGACCTGATTGATGAGAACATCATATGATAAGATCAAATGGTTCTTGTCAGCATATGTTGGTCGCCTCATCACGTCTGAAGTCATCTCTTGACACCACATGTACGATTGGTATTGTTGTCTTGACACCAACTTGTGAACTTGGCACGGTCGGCATCGAAGATTCTGAATGCTTGACAGTTGCTCCCCCTCAATTGTTGACCCGTGTTCTATCGAAAGAGCTGTAGTCGTTGGTTGAGTAGTTGCATCGTCGAGTATGTAGATACCAATTGTAGATAGCATGGTTGTAGAGATGATAGCTTCATAAAAACAAGACTTCTCTTGTTTTAACAAATAAATGCACTGAAACGTACATAGATTTGTGTTAGACCAAGTTATAAAGTAAACTTGATCCCTTACAAGGTTTTAAAGTAAACCTTGCCCGAGAAAATTAATTCCCGTTGTGAGCCAAAGCTTTCATAAGAAATACTTGACTTTAAAATGAAAACCGGGTTGCAGTCTGAAATAACTACAAGCCATATAGGCATGTTTTATGAAATATTTACAACTTTTGTACGAACTCTATTTATGGCGCCGTGTCGATATTAATCAACATTTCTAAGGCCGTAAATATTATCGTACCAAAAGACATGCCTTTGAAAAATAAAGTAAAAATATTTTTGGATTTTTCTGAATTTTTTAATTTTTATGGTTTTTATATGGTTTTATATTTTTGTGTTTTGCTTTTGTGGATAAAAATATAAACAATATATACAAATGATCACCAAGGATACGGAGAATAGTTTTACCACCACTATTCTTTCGCTTCATCTGCTAGTTCCTTAAGAGTCTCAGGCGAGAAGGTTCTCATTCCTAGCTTTTCGGCCAAAAATTCAATTCGAGCGCGATTTAAAGCCTTCGTGAAAATATCCGCCAATTGATACTCAGATCGGACAAAGTAAAGCTCGATTACTCCATTTTCCACTTGCTCCTTGATGAAATGGTAGCGAATGTCAATATGCTTCGACCGGGAGAATTGAACGTTGTTGCAGCATAAGGCAATTGCACTCTTGTTGTCACAGTACATCGGAATTTTGTTGAAACCTAGACCATAGTCGGTTAATTGCGATCTCATCCAAAGAATTTGAGCACAGCAACCGGACATAGCTATGTATTCTGCTTCCGTACTTGAAATTGCAGCACTTTTCTGCCTTTTCGATGCCCAACTGATTAGTCGATCTCCTAGTAGTTGCAAAGTTCCACTCGTGCTACGCCTGGTATCTTGACAACCCGCGTGATCCGCATCTGCATATGCCATTAGTGCAATAGAAGAGTCCTTCGAATACCAAAGTCCCCGATTAATGGTTCCTTTAAGATATCGAAAGATCCTTTTAACAGTAGCTAAGTGTAACTCAGTAGGCCTAGTTTGATACCTGGCACACATACATATAGCAAACTGAAGATCAGGTCGACTGGCTGTGATATACAGAAGAGTACCGATCATTCCACGATAAAGTGTCGGATCAACGGCAACTCCATGTGGATCTGCATCAAGCTTAGTTTTCTCCACCATTGGAGTGTCCACGGGGTCGCAAGATTCCATCTTATATTTCTTAAGCGATTCAAGGGCATATTTGGATTGATTAATAAAGATGCCTCTGGGACTCTGAGATATTTGAAGACCTAAGAAGAATGATACCTTGCCCATCATTGACATCTTAAACTTAGAAGACATGAGTGTCCCAAACTCGTCGGATAAGGTTTGGGTCGAGGCTGCAAATATAATATCATCAACATATATTTGTACCATAATCATATCTTTACCTCGTTTCTGAATGAACAGCGTAGGATCCACCTTGCCTTTTGCGAAGCCTTGTGTAATGAGGAATTGTGACAAAAGATCATACCATACGCGAGGAGCTTGCTTCAACCCATAGAGAGCCTTCTTAAGCTTATACACATGATTAGGATAATTAGGATTCACAAAACCATCCGGCTGTTGAACATAGACTTCTTCCTTGATTTCACCATTAAGAAATGCCGTCTTCACATCCATCTGATAGACGATCATATTCATATGGGCTGCATAAGCGAGGAATAGTCGAATAGCTTCCAAACGGGCAACAGGTGCAAAGGATTCCATAAAGTCGACGCCCAATAATTGCTTGTATCCACGAGCTACTAGACGAGCTTTGTTTTTCAATATTCCGCCTAACTCATCGAGTTTCACCTTGTAAACCCATTTTAAAGTGAGTAACTGCACTTGATCCGGGCATGGGACAAGTTCCCATACATCAAGACGTATAAACTCATTAAGTTCTTCTTGCATAGCTTCTATCCAACAGGATTGAGTAAAAGCTTGTTGCCATGTCTTAGGTTCAACTTCAGTGAGAAAAGCATCAAAGTGACAAAACATTGCACTTTCTTGTAACTGACTTCGTGTGGATACCGGACGATTAGGGTCACCAATAATAGAATCTATAGGATGATCCTTTGTCCACTCGCTGTCATGTTCACGAATTCGTGGATTGGAGTAAACTGTAGAAGGAGCTTCCTCTGAGGTGGACGACCCGGCTTGATTAGGGTCGGAAATAGATACACCAAAGAATGGAAGTTCACGCATTTGAGCGAATTCCAAATCGTGATCATCGTCATCCTCTTCATCATCAATAGGCATGACATGGGTAGTTGTTACTTGTGTTGGTTGAGAATTACTCGTTGTTGGTATATCTTGACCAGTTGTTGGTGCAGATGTGTCTGATTGTGCTTCGGTTGCTGGAGCGACAACTTCGGTTACCGGAGCTATTACCTCAGGTTCTGGAGCAACAATACTTGGAGGAGTAAAGAATTCATCAAAGAACGGTTGAAACAACGTATCCCATTCATTCCTGGTAGGTGGTATAAATGATGAAGTAGGGTTGTTTGGGACAAGACCAGAACTAATGTTACTGGGTCCCATTTCATGAAGTGCGGGTTCAGAGCTGCTTTGCTCAAAAGCCATTGCTGTCAGCTCATCAAAATCAACATTCATAGTTTCAAGGATTTTGCGAGAGTTACGGTTGTAGATTCGGTATGCCTTCTTTGCGGGTGCGTAACCAATGAAAATACCAATATCAGCCTTTGGTTGAAGTTTTCCCAAATTGTCACCATCATTATTTGGATAGCAAAGAGAACCAAATACATGAAGATATGATAAATCTGGTACTTTTCCATGGAGAAGCTCATAAGGTGTTTTACCATGGCGTTTACGAATTAGTGACCGGTTTTGGGTGTACACTGCTGTAGATACTGCTTCTGCCCATAAAAACAATGGAGCCTTTGCGTAAATTAACATCGTTCGAGCAGCTTCCATAAGTGTGCGATTTCGCCTTTCAACGACACCGTTTTGTTGTGGAGTGCGAGCAACGGATGTTTCATGAGATATTCCAACTTCTTCATAATAAGCACGCAAGATTTGATTCACAAATTCAGTTCCATTATCTGTACGGATGCGTCGGACAGTAGTGTTGAGACGCACTTGAATCATCTTGAGAAATCTGATGATGAATTTAGGTGCCTCATTTTTTGCTTTAAGAAATTTCACCCATGTAAACCGAGAGTAATCATCGACAATGACGAGGATGTACTTTTTCCCACTAAGACTTTCAACACGCATTGGCCCACAAAGATCCATATGCAACAGATAAAGTTTCTCTTGGTTGGTGTCTTCAGTCTTGGGTTTGTAAGACTTCTTAGTGCTTTTCCCCATTGTACACGCGGAACACAAATGATCCTTGTGAAATGATAGTTTAGGAAGACCACGAACAAGTTCGTTTTTCGCCAAGTGATTAATAGCGTCAAAGTTAAGATGAGATAACCGTCGATGCCATAACCATGACTTAGTCTTTGATGCTTTGGAGAGAAGACATACGGGAGAAGCGGCCATCATGTCTTGTAGAGACAAAGTATACAAATTATTCCCTCGAGTACCTTTCAATAAATCAACCCCTTCCAAATTACGAATGAAGCAGGTATGCTCTCGAAAAGCAACTTCTAGGTTTGCATCACAAAATTGTCCCACAGAAAATAAGTTGTGACCGAGACCTTCCACGTAATATACTCTCGAAATTATAACATTCCCAATATGATATTCACCGTAACCCATTATCTTAGCAATATGATCATTTCCAAATCTAACCGTACCAAGAAACTTGCTGACGAAATTTCTGAGCTGAGAGCGATCTCCGGTCATATGCTTGGAGCAACCAGAGTCCAAATACCAGAGAACAATTTGGACCACCTGTTTTCAATAACAACAGTAGACAATGCATTGGAAACTATTGGTTCCGGAGTGTTAGCAGATACAGATATAGAATTATCAGAATTGCTAACATTTTTGAGACCCTTAGATTTCCTGCGTTTTCTAATGTGAGGTTTAGCACTAACAGGTTTTGCTGTTCCAACTTTCTTAGGTTTTGGATTATTCGCGTGCACTACAGTGGGAGTAGACCTATTTAAAGGGCACTTTATTCCTACAGTAGTGTCGGTGTTCCTAGTTAAAGGACACGCTTGTGTTTTGGTAGCCTTGGTACTCCTAGTTAAAGGGCACGCTTTCTTCACTTCAGTGGGAGTGATCCTAGTCAAAGGGCACTTATTTCCTACTATAGTGAAAGTTCTACCACTGGGGCGCCACATCCAACCAACTTGGGTTAACACTTTCCCAGTCGGTTTCCATTCTAATCCATTTTTCCGGGCCTGCATCTCATTCACATGGTCAATAAGGCAAGAATCATGATGACTAGAAAACATACATTCATTGCAATTCCAACATTTTAAATTAGAATTCACAGTAGGCTTAGAACGCTGCACAACCGCAGAGCCTTTAGGTTTAGCTACATGATTCTTTTTATTCAAAACAGAAATAACATTCCTAGGATGGGCTTCTACGTTCTTCTTCACTTGACTACTAGATGGGGGCAAGATCCTATCATTCTTCTTGTTTCTCTTAAGCTTAGATCTTTGAGCCTTAGTAGTGGTGCTTACTCCTGTAGAAGGCAACACAGGAATATTAGAAGCTGGTTTTGATTCCGCCTTATCTTTAGTGACCAAAGTTTGAGATGGTTTAGTCCTAGGGCCCTTGTTAAGTGGTGTGACGGCAATAAGGGTTCTTTTGATTGCACTAGAGGACGATGCTGAGATAGTGGCTGCGTTATCCACAACATTCTTACCTTTTAGAGTACGAAGTGTTTCCTTTAACTCAGCCAAGACCAGATTTTTATCACAAATTTGTTCCCTCAAATCAGATATTTCCACCGACTTTCGATTCAATTGTTCAATCAACGATTGATTCTGTGCAGTGGTATCAACACATGCGGGCTGTACTGAATCGAAGAGTCGTGTATTTTTCTGTTTTAAGTTATCAACTTTGGACAAAATCTTGGAAACTTGATTGTCTAGATCAAGTCTAAAATTCTCAGCGGCCTTAAGTACGTTCACACAATTAAGCTCCTTAGATTTCTCTATTTCTATCGGCAAAGAGTTAGCAACTTTGTCACTTGGCTGACGCTGTTTTGATTGTAAATTCAATCGAAAATTCTTTTCAAAATTTGCATCATCGATATTAACACCTTCGAATGACGTTTCAAAGATTTCTTGAATAAATTGTTGCTTGCATTCAAGCGAAATACAATGTGTTTGAATCTCATCAAAACGTTTTGAAAGCGAAGAATATGAATCTTGAAGCTTTAAAAATTCAGCGTCAGATTCGTGACAAGTACTATCTACCACAGTATCCACATATTCATCATTATGCACAATAGAATCATTATCAACACTTGTATTCACACAGACAGAAACTATATCATGAGACATCACTTGATTCAGAAGCAGATCATTATGGCGTGAAACTCGTTCTATTTCAAGTAAACTGTTTTCATAAGCATCTTCCATTTCATTGAAAACACGTCTAACTTCTTCTATTTCCAAAGACAAATCTTGATCAATATTACGAAGACAAGCTTTAACATTCTTTACAAACGGAACAATTTCATCTCGAAACGCAGCTCTAGTGTGCTCAAAGTTCCATTCACCTTCCGTTATGGCCGTGGCCGTCGTACGTTCCAAAATGACCTTGTCAAAATCGGCTAAGTGTTGGTGAACCGTATTTAAGTTAACGGACGCCTTACTTACCGGTGGAATTAACTTCGTTAATTCCTTTTTGACAAGTGTAGGAGACGTACTAGGAAGGTTTTCATTTGACAAACTTTGGGGCACAAGAACTGTTAATTCTGCTAATTCCTTTTGTAAGCGAATGCGTGTCTTTTTCGAAAATTGATCTTTGTTATGTTGATCATAATCAATTGTATGGAATTTTGAAAGCATTTTAGAATGAGTTTCATCTCCAAGTGATTGTGTCTCCTCAGTACTACGAACAAAAGGTGCTTCTTTCGATTTTCCAATTATGGTCATGTCATAAAGACCGGGAATATATTCCTGAGCTTGTTTTGCATAACCGGGATTAGGTGGTAAATCTTGAAGACGCTTAAGTTCGAATTCTTTAAATGATTTAGTTAAAAGATGAACCTTTTCTGTGGAAGCGTATTGTTTTAGAAGCTGTTGTTCTTTGAATTTAAGAAGTTTGGTAGCATTAATTTCCGATTCAACCTTTTTAGACTCGAGAGTTTTGAAATCCATTTTAAGTTTCTGAAAATCATTGATAACCGACTCCTTTTCTTTTAATTCATTCGAAAGATTAGCTTTTAATGATTCTATTTCTTTCAAGTGTTCAATCTTTTCAAAACAAAATTGGTCAAATTCAGAACATGTTATTTTCTCTTATTGAGGGACCATTTCAAAAGTTTTGACCTTTTCTTTATGCAACGCAAGCTCAGCAGTTAGGGTGGAATTCGTATCTACGGATTGTCTGAGGGCCATATGCATTTGATCAATAATATGTTTAGGCACCATGACCAAATCATGTTGAGCATAAGATTCCATACCCGTCGTAGCATTTGGTTGAGGTTCACTCAAATGTGTAGGTTTGGGTACCACATCATTTGAGTTACTAGTTCCCGAATGCTGTTCAAGGTTGTCATTGTCATGCCCAACTTGATGTTGGTTATCATCAATATTATTAGATGTGGTTGGTACCTCACTGATGACATCAGAACCGTAGTGAGAGAGATTAGCAACGAGAGCAGCTTGGACAGAGTGAATGTCATCACAATCCGAATCGTATGCATCAAGATCGTCCGCTTGATAAGCTGCATTAGAAGTAGAAACGACTGCAATGCCTTCAGTATCTGCTGCCCCTGGGTCTGCAAGAAATGCTAACTCCTCTGAATCCAAAATCTTCCCCTTAGACTGAGCATCAACCAAATACATCTTTTCACGAAACCATGCATCATCCCTTCTCCTTTTCGGCTGAGTGCATTCCCTAGCCATATGACCTTGTCCTCGGCAATTGTAGCAAGTCACAACCTTTTTAGGACCACTAGGACTTCCATTTCCATTAGCTTGAGAATTCACAGCTTGATTGTTCCCAGTCCTTGTAGGAGGTCCATATGAATTTTGCCTTCCCTGAATAGGTTGCACCGTCACTTGACCATCTTGAACAGTGGCTTGTTGTCGAGGATTTGATGAGGTGCGGAGCTGATTGTTTGTTGGTGGAAATCCTCTAGTTGCAACAAGTTTTGACAAGTAGGCGGTGAGATGGTTTAGAACATCAGCTGGCGTATCATTTGGAGTAAAGACCGGTGCTTGGATTGGTGGAAGTTCATTAGAGTAGAAAGCTTGTGCTGGTTGTGCTTCAATTGGAAAATATCCTTGCTGAGGAGTATAGCCCAATGGAGAAGTGTTGGCTTGTGATGGTGATGTTTGATATGGTGGTTGCTGTTGAAAAGATTGTTGATGAACACTTTGTTGATATTCTTGCTGTGGCATCATTGGTGGTTGATAAGATGGTTGCTGTGGTTGCTGATAGATGTGTGGTGGTGTCTGCTGCAAGTATGATGGTTGTTGATAAGTATAAGCCATGTTTTGTTGAGAAGCATACATTGCAAGTGGATCATGAACTTGAGGTGTAGACAACCGAGCCTCGATCACATGGCATTCGTGTTGTTGAAGAAAAGCTTGAAGTTGATCCACATTGGTGTTATGCAAGTCCTTAGCCAATTTAACATCCGTCACGTATTTTTTCCATTCTGGAGGAAGAGTGTTCAAATACTTGGTGTTCAATTGAAAGGTAGGAATTGCCATGCCATAGATATTAAGCTCATTCAACAATAGGGTAAATCTCAGATAGTAATCATTGAGAGTCTCCCCTGGCACATAGGCAAACTTATCAAAAGTATCATAAAGCTTACACTCTCGTTCTTGTTTAGTTAACGAGGTGCCTTGCATGAGAACACGAATTCTATCCCATAACTCTTTGGCAACTTTATGTTTGCTGACGAGTTTGTAGACATCTGGAGGAAGGGCTTGGAGAATGATGTTTGTAGCATACTTATCACATTTATCTTGAATCTTCATATCTCCTGTCAACTCACCCGTTGTGCGAGGACGAGTGGTCGTACCTTCCGTCACAGTACCATAATCTAATGGTCCATTGAGCACCGATGCCCAAATTAGATGTCCATTCTCCTTGTTCAACATATAAAGTTCCATTCGGGAAGCCCATTCCTCATACATAGTCTTCACCAACATTGGTGGACGATTATCCGTACCCGAGAGGATGGACTTATCCGTAATAGATGTATACTCCATTTCAATAAGTTAAGATTTACAAAGTTGATCGATCAATGAAATAAGGTTAAGTATTTGTGTGTTGTTGTGAGTTAAAACCGAGAAACAATGTTAAAATCCCCTAAAATATGTTCTCGATAAACCAAAAATTCCAAGACAAAATTACACACGATTCCACAAACTGCAAGTTTGTTCGAAATTTTTTATGGAAAAATTTGTGATTATCGGAATACCAGATCGGAATACCAGATCGTAATGTAACACTGTCGGAATGATGATGGTATCGGAATGCCTAGATCGCAATGCAGAGCGGTCGCAATGTTCAGATCGCAAAGCCCTATCGGAATGTTCAGATCGCAAGGCCTATCGGAAAGTTCAGATCGCAAAGCCTATCGGAATGATTCAGATCGCAAAGTGGCTGTCAAAATTCGAGCAGAGTAACGACTTAACAAACCTTCCTTATACCCATCGGAATCTCAGATCGCAATAGCTATCGGAATGATTCAGATCGGAATAAGTGATAAAAATCCCACGATCGCAATGTAGAAACCAATCCCTTTCCGATGGACAGTTATTGCGATGGAAGCCCAAGTACAATTTGTACTTTCCGATGGATGTTTCTGCTTAAATTTCGGAATGAAGAACAAAGCCTTTTTGCACTTTTGATCCAAGAAAGATTGTGTTTTAACCAAAATCAAGACACCAAAAACACTACAATCCTACTGAATACGTTATGCTTCTTGAAATCACGAACAAACACAAAAAAAATTTGATGATTCGGCAAAATGAACTCAAAAAGCCACGAAATGCTTATAAGAGCATACGAATCACACAAACAAACCTATATTTCATCCCAAGCTCTTGATACCATTTGTAGATTTGTAAATCTATGCTTATGTTTTTAGAGAGAGAAAGAGATAGAAAGATGGTGGATTTCACACTTCTAGAGAGAGAAAGTTAAGAACAACTATGTGTAAAATAATGAAAACCACACCCTCTCCATCAATGGAGAGGGTTTATATACCCAAGCCTTGTAATGGGCTTGGGCTTACACTTTTGGGCCGGCCTACACATGTTGTAGGCTAGGCTTGGACTTGTTTGATAAGTAAAGAAGATTAACTAAACTACGAGCTATAACATGGACTATTGTTGGAGTGACCGATCCTTCTTAATACGTAAAACGTATTTCCAACAAATAGTCTGTCTCCTCATGACCCGATCTTGACGATCTAGAATAGCTTCGGGTTCCTCAACGTACGATAGATCCTCACGAATCTGATCGAGTGGATACGTGACAACGTGCAGATGATGATAATTGTAACCTCTGAGTAAAGACATGTAAACACGGTGTGAACATGCGATAACTGAGGAGGTAACGCCAAACGATACGATACCTCACCGACAAGATCGAGGATTTTGAACGGTCTGATGAAACGAGGACTGAGCTTGCCCTTAATACCAAAACGATTGACTCAACACGGGGGTGATACTTTCAAGAAAACATGCTCACCAGTCTGAAATTCTAATGATCTACGATGTTTGTCAACATAACTCTTCTGACGAGCACGAGCTTCCTGAAGCTTCTCTTTGGCGATAGCGACCTTCTCACTGGTCACCTCAATCATTTCTGGACCCTCAATGATACGCTCACCAACCTGATCCCAACAGATCGGAGCATGACACTTTCTGCTATACAACATCTCGAACGGAGCACACTTGATACTAGCATGCCAACTGTTGTTGTAGGCGAAATCAACCAAACATATGTAGTCATCCCAATTTCCTGTCCACTCTAACGCACAAGCACGTAACATGTCTTCCAAAGTCTGAGTCGTACGCTCTGACTGACCGTCGGTCTGAGGATGGAAAGTTGTGCTAAGCTTGAGCCTGGTCCCCCAAGCTTTCTACAAACCTCTCCAAAAACGAGACGTGAATCGCGGATCTCTATCTGATATGATGTCTGATGGAGTACCGTGTAATCGCACGATCTTTAGCTGGAATATTTCTGCCAATCTGCTAACTGAGTAATCCTTGGGGATAGGAAGGAAATGAGCAGACTTGGTCAAATGGTCGACAACAACCTAGATGGCTAATAACTGGTTTTGGCCAAGTATGAAAATTTGTTCGTCTCGATTCAGTTCGAATTGATTTCTGGTAGAAAGTGCGACTCAATCGTTCTTGGTGGAAAATAAAAGAGTTTGGTTATCTACTTTAAACTAAAAATAAAAATGTCCTTGAAAGCTAGAAAATTTAATCTAAGATAAAACAAGTTAAAACAATGCTAAGTAAAAAGGCGGGAAAAATTAAAGTTTGAAAATAGAAACAATTCAGAAAACTAAAAATTAAACTTAGTCTGAAAATAAGATAAATGGAATTTCATAGAAATGGATGTTTTCAGAAAAATAGGTTTTTCGAAATAATGAAGTTTTCAGAAAAACTAGGATTTTCGGAATAATGGACTTTTCAGAAAAAGAGAACTCTTCGGATAAATGACAAATTCAAAAAAAATGAAAATTTCGGAAAAAAGGCTTCTTCGGAATAATTGGTTTTCAGAGGAAGTGACAAATTCAGAAAAATGATATATTCAGAAAAATGGTAATTTCAGAAAAATTAACCCTAATCCGAAAACTTGAAAAATCAAAGATACAGTAACTCCTAAAATCATAAAATAAGCCACCAATAAGCTAGAATCAAATAAGCAATCTACCAAAACTTAATTTAAAACACTTTTAAGAAAAACTAATTCAACCACAAATCAAAAACTTGAAAAACACTAATAAAATTAAAAATTAAAAATCAACTTTTAGTAAAATAAACTAATAAAAACACTTAACTAAAATCAAATCAAACACATAAGAAGCTATAAAATCAATTAGCTAACACAACCAAAAACATAAAAACATAACAATTAATCAAATAAGCATGACAATAAGATAATAAGCATAAAGATTAACAAAAATAAGAAAGGTAGAAGGAGAGATTAATATAATAACTTGATTGTAATTAAAGATTCAACAATAAAAGTAAAGATTAGATTAAAAACAAGAAAGGAAGATGAAAGATTAAGATCCTAGTGAGAGAAACTGTCACTTTCTCTCTCTAAAATTACCTACAAAAATGAAAACTAAATTATCTATCTAACTAGCTAAAAAACCCTCCTAATGTGTTTAGGAGGGTATTTATAGGAAATGGGGAGGTGCATGTGTTGCCTCCTCTTTCTTTCTTTCTTCACGTCTTTTCGTCTTTTAAGTTCTTCGACTTTTTCGACTTTGTCTTGGGATTAATTAAACTCGTCTTGTAATTTCTTCATTATTTAGACTTGAGTTCTTTGGCTTTATTAAACTTCCGTCTTTAGACTTTTCTTCGATAAATCTTCAGAATAGGCCTTGGACTTCCGTTCTTTTTGCACTCTTGATCTCTTGACTTCGTCTTTTGTCTTTTTCTTCGATAAAAGCCCGTGAAAGCCCGTGTTTTCTTCCCTTTTCACATTTTGGTCCTAAATCACAACAAAAACACAAAACACGCATAATTCCGACATTTATGACATAAAATACACGTTTGGGTGTTGAGAATAAAATGTAGCCAGTCCACTTGAACGCTGACAAGAAGAAAGCAAGTGTTGATAAGAAGAGAACAAGCTCTGACAGATCAAGCGCTGACAGGAAGAAGTCACGCGTTGATATGTTGAAGACAAGCACTGATAGAAAGATATCGTCTACGCGTATTTTGTTTCTAGTTTGATTCTAGTAAAGATAGGATCAACAATGTATTTTATATAATTATCTTTACCTAGAATAGCTGATACGTAGACTCTTGTACAAGGCTTCTTATGTCTATAAAAGAAGACCTTTAGGTTATGTTTCAAGTAAGTTTTTCATACGTTTAAACACTTCCATTGTAAGCAAGTTCGATTCAATCAATCAAGTGAAAGTTTGTTTTAAAATTGTTTGTGTGTTCTTGTTTAAGTATTAATTCCGCATAATACTTGAATTGTTTTATACACAACAAAGTTTCTCTACGTGTATAACTTGATCTAATCTCGTTTACACAAGCTAAATCGATCTATGTTTGGGATCAACAAGTGGTATCAGAGCTTGTTGAGAAATTTTGATCTAAAAGAACACAAGAACCCTAAATCACCAAAAACCCTAATTTTCACAAAACCCTAAAAAAATATAAAAAATAAAAAAAATAAAAAGCATCATTTCTACTCTAGAAGTAACCTCCTCCTCCTCAAACCACAACATCAAGATTCCCATGCTAGATCCAGACAATTTTGAGCTGTGGAAGTTCAACTTTGAGCAATATCTGCAAATCCATGACTATACTCTCTGGGACATTATTGAATATGGAAACACATTCAATAAAGCTCAAAAGATTGAAGATGCCATTGCTACAAGATCAGCTGTTCAAGGATGCTCTAAAGCAGATAAGAAAGAAAAACATGAAGATGGTAGAGCTGTGTCTGTTGAGGACGTAGCAAAGAGAAGGGTTGATATGAAAACCCTAAGCATTCTGAAACTCTCGCTGGGACACGAAAATCAGCATAAATATAGAGGTTATGAGTCTACAAAAGACCTTTGGGCAGCCCTTGAAGTTGCCTATGGTGGTAATGCTGATACTGTGGAAGAGAAAAAGAAGCAACTCTTACATGAGTATGCTGTTTTAAGGCTCAACCTAATGAGAAGCTAAGTAGTGTGAGAAGCAGACTTCTTGACATTACAAGCAAGCTGTCCTTCATGGGGACAGTAATTGGTGATGTTGACATTATTGCCACTTTTCTTAAAAGCCTTGGTGATGCCTGGAAGATTGAGGCAAGATCTATAATTGCCAACAACACTCACAAAAGTTCTACTTTTGATGATGTTTACAACAAACTGAGGCTGTTGGAGAATGAAACTCTTTTGGAGCATGGAAGTAAGACTACCAATGGAAACATGGCCTTCTTCTCACATAGTGAAGGTCAATTTGATCAGAAGGATTCATACATGCATCCAGTTACTGGATCAACCTGTGTCAACGCTGGATCATATCCTGTCAACGCCTCACATTCAGACGTTGACACATACAAAATTGACTCACCAAGAGTTAAACCTGCTGGTATGGATCTGGATACTATGTGTGCATACATTGCTTCATTACCCAATAGTTCAGTGATTACTTATGAGGACCTTGAGCAAATAAGTGATGAGCACTTAGAGAAGATGGATATAAAGTGGAACATGGCTCTTGCAAGTATAAGAGCAAACAGATGGAATAGAAGATTCAAGAAGAAGATGAATTTTAATGCAAAGGAACTGTTGGATTTGATAAATCCAAGGTTGAGTGCTACAATTTTCATCGTATGGGGCACTTTATGAGAGAATGCAGATCTCCAAGAAGATATGATGTTGGAAAACCCTCAAGCCAAGTTGTTAAGGCTCAGGATCCTAAGGTCATGGTGGCAATGCAAGAAATTGACGGTGTTGGATGGGACTGGAGCTATTTGGCTAAGGATGAGGAAGAGGATAAAGCTTTGGTTGCTGAGATAGAAGAAGTAGAGCATGTTCAATATGCTCTCATGGCACACTCCTCATCTTCATCAGACAATGAGGTATATGATGATGCTTTTTGTAGTAAGGGTTGTCGTTTAAATACTGTAAGACTTAACAAAGAGGTTTTAAGATTGTTAGGAGATGTGAGTACTGAGAGATGCAAGTTGGCTAACTATCAACTTGCTCTTACTCAAACTGAAAAAACTGTAGCTGAGTATAAGAAAATGGAGTTTGACCTAAAAGATAAAATAAATATCTTAAAACATGATTTAAATGCTAGTACTGATATTAGAAACATCATGGAAAGGGTCAATGCTGAATTACAGGCTAAGTTAGATGAGGCTATTAAGAACAAGGATAATGTAGACCTTAAAATTCAGAGATTTGATAAGGCCTCACAAACCCTAGAAGAATGTGTTAGTAAACAAAGGGATTCTAGGGACATGACTGGGATTGGGATGAAAGAGTATGCTGGTGTTCCACCACCAGCTGGGAACTTCTATGGTGTCCAAAGAAAGGACTTATCTTGGACTGGATTACCAGAAATCCAAGAAGAGGAATTTATTCCTCCACCAAGAGTCCTTACCCCAATAGAAGAATATAGGTAGAAGTTGACTGATTTGGACCAATGGAAGAAAGCCAACCCTACCTTGTTTGTCAAGGGTGGCATGCTTTGTGATAGCCCAAATGAGTCTACGCCTATCAAAGTAACAAACCCAATCACTGGCAGGACTGTTGACCTTGGCTCAAACGTTGTTAGAAAACCTAGCATTAAATATGCAGAAATGTATAGAAATACTAGGTCACCAAAAAGGCAAGTTAGTGATACCAACTGTGGAAACCTTGATAATGGAACAGGTTTCTTTTCTTATAGACCTAGAGTTGTGTCTATAAAAGCATGTTATACTTGTGGTAGCTTTTCACATTTAGCCTATAAGTGTGTCAACGCTTCCAAGGTCAACACTGACAAAAGGTCAAACACTGTCAGACCCAAAACTTTTGTGGAGCAAAGTCCACAAGTTGTTAGACCAGCCCCATTCTTCACTAAAGGGTCTAACACTTATGGACAAAGACCTTTTCAGAAGACCAATACATGGTCTAATAGGCAATGGGTTCCTGTAGCAAACCCTAGGTTCAACGCTGATAAGGGTAATTTCAGCGTTGACAAGACCAAATCAAATGCTGACAAAAACGTTGCCAGACCAAATAATGGTAAATATTTGCAACCACGGGGAAAGGGGTCTAAAGCTTCTTCTAGCTTGACATGGAGACCTAATCAAGATCAAAACCCTAATTCTAATGGGATTTCTATGACCTGTAACAGATTTAATTATATTTCAAAGGTCATCACAAAACCAATTAGGGTTAACTGGGTATTCAATCCAAAAAGGGACGAACAAGGGGTTGTTATGAGGACTAAGTCTGTTCTTGTTGAACAACCAAATGAATCCAAGTCTGCTCAGGCTTGGGTTCCCATAGAAAACTAATTTGTTTTCTTTATGTGCAGGGCATTCAAAAACAGGTGAATGATTATGGCTATTGGGATAGTGGATGCTATAGGCACATGACTGGGAAGGAAGATTATCTCACAAACTTCACTCCCATTAAGGATGGTGATAAAGTTTACTTTGGAGGTGGATATGGAACTATCACAGGCAAAGGAACTCTACTCACCAACAACTTGTGTTTTGAAAACATGTTTCTGGTAAAAGAACTTGATTATAATCTTTTTAGGGTATCACAAGTTTGTGATAACAAAAATAAGGTTCTTTTCACTGATATTGAATGCTTGGTGTTGAGCAAGGATTTTAAAATGCCAGATGAGAAATTTATTGACTATAGAACACCTAGGCATAAGGACATTTATAATGTAAATCTTAATGGTATTAGGATGAATAATAACATGTCATGTTTTTATGCTAAAGCTTCAGTTGATGAGAGTAATCTATGGCATAGGAGACTAGGGCACATTAACTTTAAAAATATAAACAGACTTGTAAGACTTGGTTTGGTTGATGGTTTGCCTGAAAAGGCTTTCCACAATGACCACTCTTGTGTTGCATGCCTTAAAGGCAAACAGCACAAGGTCTCATTTAAGTCTAAACAAGTGCACTCTAGTTCTAAACCACTTCACTTGCTGCATATGGACCTGTTTGGTCCAACTAATATAGAGAGTTTGAATGGTAAATCATACTGCTTTGTCATCACAAATGACTTTTCTAGGTTTACTTGGACTTTCTTTTTAGCTATGAAAAGTGGCACTGCTGATACTTTAATTAACTTTATTAACCAAATTGAAAAGAAAACTGGTAATGAAGTTAAGATGCTTAGAAGGAATAATGGTGGTGAGTTTAGAAATAAACTGTTGGATGATTTTTGTGCCAAGAAAGGGATTACTAGACAGTTTAGTATTGCCAGAACCGCACAGCAAAATGGGGTTGCTGAGAGAAAGAATAGAACCCTAATTGAAGCAGCCAGGACTATGTTGGCTGATGCTCACTTTCCCATTGCTTTTTGGGCTGAGGTTGTGAATATAGCTTGTTATGTTCAGAATAGAGCATTAGTCAACAAGATACATAACAAAACACCTTATGAGTTAATTTGGGGAAGGACACCTAATATTGGTTTTCTTAAACCTTTTGGTTGTCATGTAGTTGTATTAGATACTAGTGATGCCTTAGGTAAATTCAGTGCTAAAGGTGATGAAGGCTACTTCATGGGTTATTCAGTGCAGAGCAAGGGATATAGGGTTTACCTTAAGAAGGAAAAATGTATACTTGAAAAAGTACATGTTATGTTTTTAGAGAGTAAACCTAGTGATCCTGAAAGTTTAAAGTATATGTTAGGTTTTTAGAGAGTAAACCTAGTGATCCTGAAAGTGGTCCAAATTGGTTGTTTGACTTGGAACCTCTATCTAGGACTTTGAATTATATGCGTGTTACTAATCCAGACATTTTGAAGGTAACTTCAAATGTTGTGGAAGAACCAGTTGTTGATGTTTCAGGTACACAGGTTATTGAAGAGGTTGGATCACAAGCAGACAAGTCATCTCCTATACTTGAGTATGTTTCTATTCCCATATGGACAGATGCTTTTGCTGCTGCTGCTGTAGATGGAAAGGAAAATGGTGGTCCCCAAGTATCACCAGTTAAAAACATGCATGGTCTTTCAGGCGCTGACAAAGGAAATCTGGTGCTGACAAGAAAAATTCAGGCGTTGATGGCTCAAACGTTGACAACACTATTTCAGGCGTTGATGGCCCAAACGCTGACAACCTTGGTTCAGGCGTTGACAACTCTTTTGAGCATATTTTCTCTTCCAATTTTTAACAAGGTGAACCTTCAAGCAGAAATGGAGAGGTTCATACAGATATAGATGGAAGAGAGTCTGAAGAAGATATTGGTAACTTGGATGATGAGATTGAAGACAACAGACTTTTTGAGGGAGGAGTTCTTATGTCTACAATGAAGAACCACCCCTCTTCTCAAATTATTGGAGATGTGATGTCTCCTGTTTAGACTAGAAGATCTCATCCGAATCTTGGAGGTTTTATTGCCAATATACACAAGAAGGTTGATACCCCTCTTGTTAGAGCATGTTTGTTTGCCTGTTTTCTGTCACAACAGAAACCCAAGAAGATTTTTGATGCTCTCAAAGAACCAAGTTGGGTGGAAGCAATGCAGGATGAGCTTCACCAATTTGCTATTCAGGATGTTTGGGAGCTGGTTGATTGTCCCAGATATGTCAGACCTATTGGGACAAGATGGGTTCTTAGAAACAAGAAAGATGAAAGAGGCATTATGGTCAGAAACAAGGCACGTTTAGTGGCTCAAGGATATACACAAGAGGAAGGGATAGACTATGAGGAGGTCTTTGCACCAGTTGCAAGGATTGAGGCTATAAGGATATTTCTAGCCTATGCTTCCTGCATGGGCTTTACTGTCTATCAAATGGATGTGAAGAGTGCTTTTCTTTATGGCACAATTGTTGAGGAGGTATATGTTATGCAGCCTCCTGGTTTTGAAGATCCAGAGCATCCAAACAAGGTGTATAGAGTCAAGAAAGCTATGTATGGACTTCATCAAGCCCCAAGAGCATGGTATGGCACATTGTCCACCTATCTGGTGGAAAATGGATTCAAAAGGGGCACCATAGACCAGACCTTATTTACAAAGAAGACTGGTAAGGATGTCTTACTTGTTCAGGTTTATGTGGATGATATCATCTTTGGCTCTACAAATCCAAAGATGAGTGAAGACTTTTCCAAGCTTATGACAGACAAATTCAAGATGAGTGCAATGGGGGAGATGAACTTCTTTCTAGGGTTACAAGTTCAGCAGAAAGAAGATGGTATCTTCATCTCTCAGGATAAATATGTGGCAGAAATCTTGAAGAAGTTTGGCTTTTCTCCACATAAAAAGCAGGCTAGTACTTCTATGGATAGAGAACATCCTTGGGGAAAAGTTGGAGATGGAAAAGATGTGGATGACAGGCACTATAGATCAATGATTGGTTCATTGATGTATCTTACAGCCTCAAGACCTGACATTATGTTTGTTGTGTGTGCATGTGCACGTCATCAAGTGACTCCTAAAGATTGTCACCTTCATGTTGTCAAGAGAATCTTTAGGTACCTTAGATGTTATCTAGATTTGGGCTTATGGTATCCAAAAGATTCACCATTGGAGCTTATTGCATATTCAGACAGTGACTATGGTGGTGATAAATTTGATAGAAAATCCACAACTGGTGGATGTAAGTTTCTTGGGAGTAGGTTGATATCTTGGCAATGCAAGAAACAAACAGTGGTGGCCAATTCTACAACTGAAGCAGAATATGTAGCAGCAGCTGCTTGTTGTGGACAAGTCTTATGGATTCAGAACCAGCTGTTGGATTATGGGTATAATTTCATGCATACCAAGATTTTTGTAGACAATAACAGTACTTTATGCATTATTATAAAGCTTGTACATCATTCTAAAACAAAACACATAGAAATTAGACATCATTTTATAAGAGATTGTTTTGAAAAGGGTTTAATACAACCAGATAGGGTTGACACAGAAGAAAATGTGTCTGATTTATTAACTAAACCTTTTGATACTGGAAGGTTCCAATACTTGGTAACAAGTATTGGAATGATCAATCTCACTTAATATGTGTTTTGGGGTCTTTTTGTAAAAAGTATGTACAGGATATGCATTGTTATTGGTCTTTTTAAAAAGTTGGATTTTCCACTATATTTGTCTAACGCTGACAAAGGTTATCTTAACGTTAATAAGTGTTATCGTGACGTTGTCAACAACATGTTAGTTTTGTGGTTTTTGATCTAAGTGTGCAGGCGTTGTTAGCATTGTACCAGTGGATACAGAGTTGCTTATGGATCCTTGGAGAATCAATTGGAGCATGTTTCAATTTATGGATGATGGTTGGAATATCTATATTCCTATCTTGACATAAATTTTTATATTCATGCATATTATTTGGCAACTTGTGTATCACAGTTTAAGGGGAGGTTTTAGGAACCTTTAGGACTTTTGGGTATTCTTAAAATACTCTTATCACAATTCTAGATTGTGTCCACAGGTGAGTATGAGTTAATTTACTAAATCATGAGGAACTGTAGCATGCAAAGTTGATATACTATGCATGCTGCCAAGACTTTTTTGGCCTAGAATTGGTTGTGGTCTGTTGGGAGACTTGGGAATGATTTTATCATGGGTTTACCTGGGAGTTACAAGGAATATTATGAGATAACTTAATTGTTAAGAATTTTGGTTAGCAAGGGACACTAGAGGACTGTTATGTCTATCTTGCATAAGCAAGTGTGCATAATTGGACAGTGCTTGCCGCCCTATAATAATTATCAATTTATAGGTTTTCTTCACTAGGATAAATTACTTTGTTAAGGTCCTTTTTCATTTTTATTACTTTTATTTTTGGACGCTGACAAATATTTTTCCAAGCGTTGTTATGACCAATTTAGACGCTGACATGGCTTTGGCAAACGTTGACAAGAATTAGCCGTGGGTGTTGATGGGTTATTTTTGACCGTTGACACATTGGGACCTACCCAGTTGTTATTTTTGACGAATTTTGGGGCCGTAATTTTGGGAGTAGATAACTTTTAATTAATGCACAAGATAACTTATTTTCTTTTCAATATTTTCATCATTGTATTTTGAAAATAGTTGCCTGATTTTTGACCAATCACATGTGCCTATCTCTCCCATATATTTGGCTTCTATTTTTAAACAGGGTACTTCCTATTCTTGTCTAACACTTTTTCTCCTATAATTCATCTTTCTCAATAATTCACAAACAGCTTTCTTCAAACAATGGCACCAAAGTTTAAACCAAGTGACTTGGTATTGGGATTCAGGAGTCAGCACAACATGATTGCTTATTTGGAGGCTGGTGATACTTTGTTTCCACAATACACCCAGATGGTGGCGTATTTGAATGCATCTCCAATTAGGTATGCACTTTCTCATGCTCCTCTTATCCCTGTCACTCATATTAAGCAGTTTTGGAACACTGTTAGTTCCTCAACAATTAATTATGTGACTACATTATCAGCTATTGTTCATGGGCGTACATGGGTGGTTACTGAAGCCTTGGTTCACCAGGCTTTGCATCTTGATGATGCAGATGGTATAACCACCATCCCCATTAATGAAATAGAACAAGGACTACGGGCTTTGGGGTATCCTTTCCCTGATGAGGGCACTTTAAACAAATATCATAAACAAGAGTTTCCCCCAGCCTGGAAGTACCTCATACATGTTATCCTTCAATGTTTGAGTCCTAAATTTACTATACACAATGAAATTAATAGATCAATTGCTAGTGCAATTGTGTGCATTGCAGATGGGTAAAAGTTTAATTTTTTAAAACTGATTTTTGATGGCATGTGTAAAAACAAAGGGAGTAAGATGATTTTGGCTTATCCCAGATTTTTGCAAATGGTTTTTGATGTGCAAAATTACTGCACAAGGGGTCATGATGACTTTTATGAGATCCCTGTGCAAAAGAAAACTACTTTTACCAAGATGAACTCACCCCCTCACCATAAATTACCCCTCACCCAAGCTATGCTTGCTGTTATTGCAGCAGCACAACCCCAACCAGACCCACAACCACAACTTGACCCAATACCAGAACCTTTGCCTTCACCTCAACACATGGAAATTGACCAAGAACCCTTCAACGCTGACACATTAAATGTTGGCGTTGACACAAGTAATCCAGACGTTACCACCTTTCCTACACAGACCCAAACACCCCTTAACCTTCAAACTTCCACCCAATCCACATCATCTTCTACATCCCCTGAATATAGGTTGATTAAATGCCCAAGGACTATTGGAGTGTTCTCCTCTAGTGGTCCTAGCCATGTAGCAGAGAGAACCACCATCACAAGTGTGGTTGGTGCTATGGATGAGGCTGGGACTATTGGTACTGGCTTAGATGCAGGCCAAGAAAATCCTAACATCTTTAAGACCTCATCCATGCCCCCATGACTCTAATTTGGGAGGTCAAATACCCATTCTAGAGGAGGGCAGATTGGAACCATACACATTGATGGAATTGACGGCTGTCTGCATTAGCTTGCAAAAGCAAAATGCATACTTGGTACAAACAGTCAGCACACAAGGCCTTGAACTCAATCAATTGAGGGAGAGGATTGTCATTTTGGAGAATGCTAGCACTAGGCGTGGAATGGAGGAATCTTCCAAAGGGGAGGATGAGCATATTAATGTGAGTGACAAAGGCTCACATGATGGAGAATCCTTGGGTATTGCTGAGGCCCTAACTGAATTGAAGAAGCAACCAGGTTTTGATAGATCTCTGGTTACTCCTACAAATTTGAACTTGTCTTTTACAGCTATGTTGGAGCAGTTTACAAGAGGCGCTGAGACAAGTAATTTGGGCGTTAACAAGAAAATTTTGAACGCTGACATGAGTAAATTGGGCGCTGACACAAGGAATTTGAGCGTTGACAGACCTGCAGAGATGGTTGATGTATTCCAGTCATCAGCTATCATCAAAGAAGTGTCTTCACAGGTATTACCATCATCCTTACCCATCATTGATCCGTTAGATAAGGGTAAAGGAATTATGGTAGAAGTAGAAGTTCCAAAGGATGCAGCACAAGTAGAGTTTGATTCAAGGTTGGTTGCACAACTTGTGGAACAAGAGATGAAGAAGGTTGGTGAATCACCATTTGTTGTCACTTCTGAGGAGCAAGAATGAAGTGATGAAGAAAGTTCAGATTCAAGTGTGATGATAATTGAACAACCAGAAAGACTTGAATATGGTGATGACTTGGCAAGAGAGAAGCTTAGAGAGTTAAAATTGCAAGTAGACTTTGATATGCCAGAGATGTACCATGCTTGGGAGAATAGGATAATGGAGAATCCAGATTTGACAATTTCAGACCAAATTTGGGGATTAGAGATTCTTCTAAGAGTTCAAAGAGACTGCAAGGTCATTCTGAAACATAAGACTAGCAATGTTTTCTCACTGCTGAAGAGGGATAGAAGAGAGCTTTACTACATGTTACTCAGATGTCATGGAACTGGATGGACCTTCAAGAAATTGCAGGGATTATCCTTTTAAGAATTGGAGTACAAGGCTTATCCCATTTGGGCAAAAGTGCAGGAAATGAATACTCTTAGACTTCTTTCAGATGAGAGGAAAGAAGAACTTGCAGAAGAGATGGAGATTTAGAAGGCAATGATTGTTCCAAGGCCTTTGAAGAAGGGAGTTCCACTTGAGTTTCCTAAAGATCTAAATAAAGTGGTTCCCAGTGAAACTGTTCTTAGAAGGAGCATTAAGCTCTCACCCATGGAAGCTTCAGATATGGTACAAGTGTTACCTCTTGATGCCAGAAACCCTATCATTAGCTATGAAGAGGATGCAAGTGGGTTTTGGAACAGATATGGGAAAGAGGTACACACATTTACTACTCTTATGTCTCTCTTTGCAAGTATGGATAGAGAAGACTTGGCAGACCTTTGGAGGTTGTTGATGGCCAACTATGAGACTGAAGCACCTACTTCAGTCAATGGAATAAAGCTTTGGTCAACATTCAAGAGAATGTGTGCACCAGAAGAAGAAGATCCTGTTTGGAAGGATCTTGAGGATGATATCAGTGGTCTTCAATGGCGTTTGTATTCAGTTGCTGTTGTGTATTATTTGAGCTCTACAAAGTTTGCTGAGTATCTACTTGTAGATGCTGAGTATCCCATGTCCAAAGAAGTTTTGGAGAAGATGAAGACAACACAGCTGGAGATTGACTATTCAAGTGACGTGGCCAAAGATTTGATTAGGCATGTTTATTACCAACATGATAAGATTTGTAAGATTCCTCCTAGTTCTTAATTTTTATTCAGAAACTTGATTACTAGAGTAGATATCAAGTTTAGGGGAGGATTGTTGGGAATAAAATGTAGCCAGTCCACTTGAACGCTGACAAGAAGAAAGCAAGCGTTGATAAGAAGAGAACAAGCGATGACAGATCAAGCGCTGACAGGACGAAGTCAAGCGTTGATAGGTTGAAGACAAGCACTGATAGAAAGATATGGTCTACGCGTATTTTGTTTCTAGTAAAGATAGGATCAACAATGTATTTTCTATAATTATCTTTACCTAGAATAGCTGATACGTAGACTCTTGTACAAGGCTTCTTATGTCTATAAAAGAAGACCTTTAGGTTATGTTTCAAGTAAGTTTTTCATACGTTTAAACACTTTCATTGTAAGCAAGTTCGATTCAATCAATCAAGTGAAAGTTTGTTTTACAACTGTTTGTGTGTTCTTGTTTAAGTATTTATTCCGCATAATACTTGAATTGTTTTATACACAACAAAGTTTCTCTACGTGTATAACTTGATCTAATCTCGTTTACACAAGCTAAATCGATCTAAGTTTGGGATCAACATTAGGCTTGGTTATTATTGTAGCTAAGTGGTACAAGGATGGGTGTTTTCACACCTATCAAATCCCCTACACTTGACCATTGCAATGTCCTCATGCAATGCATTAATTACAAAGCAAGTTTTACATTTTCCATCATAATCAATCCACAATGGCCTTTATTAAAAAGATAGAAAATTATAAAACATTCAAAGGAAGAAATAAGTAAAGAAATCAAAGACATACCTTAGGGTTTTGAAAAATATCATGAATGATTATCATCCTCAAGTTTCACGTTCCCTATACCAAGCTTAAAAACGAGATCGTTGTTATTATAAGTTAGCAAACTATCACAAACTCATGTAGGCCAATTATTTACTTAGACTCCCTTATTCCTAGGTGTATCTCTTATATTTTATTGTTGTCTTGAATGATCACAAGGATGCATTTTTGACTTATTTCGATAGTTATTTAGGTTGAAAATAAAGTGGGATGATTTAATCAATAGTTAGCTAAAGGACAAAATCTTTTAAAACTGCTTCTGGGGACCTCATAAAGTTCATATCTTGGCATAACTCGCTTCACGATTTGAGACCTTTCTCGGACCGATATTTGGCAGTGACTTCATACTTCAAATCTTGAGAGACGTTCATGAAATAATGGTCTTCTCTTCATAATAGGAATTTCTTCACTTGAACTTTTTGAGAAATTCTTCATATTTGGACCACGACTTCTTCATTTTTCTCCAATCTTTATTTTGGATTTTGCAATACAACGATCCGCCTCCTTATAGGACTTGGATCTATTCATCCTCATACCTTGTTAGGGCCTTTTTGGATAGACTTCTCCATGATCTTTTAGGGAGTTTTTGCTTTTCGTCGTGTGTCTCGATCCTTCATATTGATTTTCGATAAATGATTCTTCACATCACTTTTGGATCTTTAGCAACAAAATATAGCCCTCATGCCTTGTTAGGGCCTTTTTGGACTCGCCAATCTTCGCATCCCGCTTCAATAAGTTATGCCTTGGCTATGAACTCTAATTAATATCGAGAAACTTTTAAACGATCTTGGGCTATAAGCTAAGTAACTTTTCAAATCGTACGACCTTATTTATTGCAATTAAATTTATTAACAAGCGATGGGAGAATAAGCTTATAATCAACTCACATAAATTCACGAAAGAATACCAAACTTATAATTGACTCTATCATCTCTCGTTCTCCACAATTTAAAATCTCAAGGAATGAGACTCGTGGATGCTTAGCCAATTAAATCAAAGTTTTAGGTTTTCGAGTCGCCTATAGGATCTTGCATCTTCTTAGACTCTTTCAAGTTTAGAATTTGCGTTTTAAAGTTCCCTTGATAAATGACTCTCTAGGATCAATTATAGGAACTTGCGAAAAGTTCTTGTTCTTAACCCGTGAGAGTTAAGACTTTCGCGTTTTAAAGCTCCCTATATAAAAGCCTAGCAAAACTTGACTTAAACACGTTAAGGATACTAGCTAGAGTAAACTTAGATAAGTAAACTCGGGTTGAGTCAAAAGATTCACAACGTTTGAAAACTAAAACCACTTTATTAAAATTTATTCTAGCAACGAAATAAAATAACTATAACAAAGGTAAAACTACTAGGCCAAAATAGATCAAAAAATTTGAAAAATGTCGAAAAATCAATTTTATGGTTAAAATGAGAACAAATGCAAGGAAAAGACCACTTAACTTCGATAGAAATCCCCCCTACACTTAATATAAACATTGTCCTCAATGTTTAAGCATGTGGAAGTAACTCCCCTACACTTAGGACATTGTGCACGTTGTTTAAATCTTGCTAAGGAAAGGACAACTAAAGTGATTCCTATTTTAATATTGAAGAATATAAAATAGAGAATCAAAAGAGTTTAGTGTAGAACCGGGAAGATGGGTACACGGAATCACGGGTCGTCAAAAGTCATCAAGAATGGATCTTTGAAAGCTCGAATCCCTGCACATCATAAGAAAGAAAACAACAAACACATACTAGGGTCTCCCCCTACACTTATTATAAAAACAAATGAAAAAGGATAGATACTACGGGTTGCCTCCCGAGAAGCGCTTGTTTTTGTTAACCGAGTCGTGAGCCTGACTCGACCTTGATTAGCATAGGAAGAACCTTGAAGAACATCTACCGGGGTCAAATACATGGTTTTCGTCCATCAAATAGCACAAGCTTAAGGCAAACAAGGCAAGCCAAAGAAGAATAGGCAAGGTTCCCTTAAGCAAAGATGGAGCACGGTGGTAGTAAGGGTGATGAGGGGCAAGCATATCTCCATAAGTTCCAAAATTCTTTCCTTTTATTTCATCAGATGGATACTGAGATGGCTTGAAAATTTCAATACCGGGATCGAACACCTTTTCCTTTAGGGGAAAATAACACTCAGGCTCAGCAGACCTTGAAGAAGATCCGCACATAAATCGCACAATCTCATCCTCAGATGGAGGATAGAGAGGTGTCAAGACATAGGTGCTACTGATATCGGTGTCAGCCGGCTTCTTCTCCGTTGAAACAGGTTTCTTCATATCCAAAGGAGGATAAAGACCATAATCATCAAAGTCCAAAGGAGGAGCATCACTCTCATTGGGGAAGTAGGTATTGAGAAAAGTAGCAAAATCTTCCTCAAATGAGTAATTGTCCAAAGTATCAATAGTGTTTGGTGGAGGATCTTCATCAAAAGTAGGAGTAAGGTCATTATGAGAAGAATCACTCGAGAGAGTATCAGCATAATCAAAATCAGCATAAGTTGGCATGTCTGGATACTCTGAAACAAAAGCAACAGAATCATCCCCATCGGAACTAGAGTCATCATAGATTGATGGAGACCCATAGATTGGCGGGGGATCTAATTTGGGGAGAGAATCATCAAAATCATCCACATCGTCTTGAAAAAGTGGATTGTCATAGGAAGACTCGAAAAGAGGATTATCATATACAACAAAGTCATCAAGCTTAAAACTTTCGAAAGTAGGAGTAAGCTCTTCTTGAAGCACATTAATCATTTTCGCGGATTCTTTTCCATTTGTCTTACTTGTAATCTTCCCCGTCTTAAAAACTTGAGCATCATTCTCGACTCTTAAGATTAGCTCACCTTCGGCAACATCGACAAGAGCTTTTCCGGTTCTCAAAAATGGCCGACCAAGTATTAACGGAATACGAGGGTCCATTTCATAATCAACAACAACAAAGTCGACCGGAAAAGTGAAGGTGCCAACTTTAATGAACACATCTTCGGCAATACCAACGGGGTAAGCAAGAGTGTGATTGGCAAGCTCAAGAGTCATTTTCGTTGGAGTAAGGTCGGGTAATGATAATGTTTTCCAAACACTTAAAGGCATCAGATTTATACTTGCTCCGAGATCAGCTAAGGTAGCAAATTCTTCGGTTTTGTTAAAAATGCAAGGCAACACAAAACGACCGGGATCTCCAAGTTTCTCCAGAAGTTCTTTAAGAAGGACGGCAGAACAATTTTCATTCAATCGAGTATTAACAAACTCGGCCATCTTCTCCTTCTTATTAAGCAAGTCCTTAAACATCTTAACAGATTTAGGCATTTGGGCTAGAGCTTCAACAAGGCTAAAGGTGATGGTCAGTCCTGAAATCTTCTTCAAAAAGTTGGACACTTGAATATCATCCTTGGTGAGCAATTGGCACTTGTCTAAGCGAGAAGGATAAGGGATATTTGGTTTAGGTGGTGTAGGTGTAGCAGGTAAAGGTTGAGTTGTTGAGGGTTGAGAAATAGAAGGCTTAGAGGTGGTTGGTGGGGTTGGTGGAGGGTTTTGCTTGGGTACTTCTTTATTAATAGGTGGAGACGGCAATGGAGAACTAGTACTAGGTGTGTTAGTAGGAGGGATAAATGGGGGTGGAGGAGGTGTAGATGGAGTAACGGGAGGAGGGATAGAAGGTCCTACTAGAGTTGCTCCACTTCGAGTAGTAATAGCACTTACATTCTCTCTAGGGTTTGTTTCGGTTGTAGAAGGAAGAGCACCTTGGGGACGAAGGGTTTGTAACATTTGAACGAATCTCCTATCCGTGGACTCTTGAATTTGTCTAGTAGATTCTTGCATTGCTTGCATGATTTTCTCATGTTCATTCAACTTTTGCAAAACCAAGTCCATTGGTGGATGAGGTACATTGAACCCTTGTTGTTGAAAACCTTGGTTTGGGTATTGGTTATAAGGTGGAAAACCTTGAGGATTGAAACCTTGGTGTTGAAAACCTTGGTTATGCATGTGATAGTTACCCTGATTTGCATTTGAGCTCCTCATGTTGGTATTTCCTTGAATATTAGCTCTTGGTGGCCCTTGGTTGTTTTGGTTAGGTTGTGGTGGTCTTTGTTGAAAACCGGGTGGAGCCAAGTAATTTGTCGAGTTGTAAGACAAGTGATTAACATCGACATTAGGCTTGAAATGAACTCTCTCGGTGGTGTTGTAAGCATACACTTCCCCGTGAGATTAATCATAAGCTTTATCACAATTAGCATAAGAGTGTGGCCCACCACAAGTTTCACAAGTTATATTAATAGCATTGTTGTTTTTGGAATTGTTAACGGCTTGTAAAGCAAGTGCTTCAACAACCGTAGTAAGCTTATCAAGTCTTCTTTCGGTGTCATTTGTGCTAGCACTAGCCACATTAGCCCGAACACTTTTGGTTTGCACTTTAGATTTATTCTCAATAATATCCCATGCGGCATTAGAATAATTAACCAAAATATTACCCCCGGAGGTACTATTTAGTGAATCTTGGTCATTCATGCTTAAACCATTGTAAAAAGTGTTAATTTGATGCACTTTTGTGAAACCATGTTGTAGAATCTTGATAACCTATGAATCTATGAAGTGGGTTGAAGATTTCTAGAGAGAGAAACTAGAGAGAGAAAGTGAGAGAGAAACTATGTGTATTTTATTCAAATGAGAAACTAGAATGTTCAACAACCAACCCCTTTCCATGGTGGAAAGGGGTATTTATATCCAAGGCCCTTATTGGGCTTGGGCCGACCCATGACAAGCCCATGGGTCGGTTTCTTACTTAACTTAATAAGTAACACTAACTACGAGCTATTACAACATTAATAATATTGTGGAGTGACCGATACTTCTAATATACGTAAAAACGTATTTCTAACAATCTCCCCCTAAGGGAGGTCACTCCACGTTTACAAAGTTCTAAACCTAGCATACTATACTAAGTCTTTGTTCTTCAGCTCGTAGTCTTTTCTTCTTTCTTTTTGTTGTGAATATTTTGATTTGATCTTTTAGGCTTTGGCTTGAGAGCATTGTTCTTTTGACCAATCACGTGCGATCTTTGCCTTCTCGTGAAACTTGCCTCCTCGTGACTCCATGTTCCACACACTTATGTCTTTTTGTTGAATTCTCGAAAGCTTCAGAGTTTGGTACAGCGGAAGACTTCATTTTGCACTTTCTTGAATTTTGCTGAACTTTGATGCAGAAAAACATAAGCATGTGGAAACGACTTCTACAGGTACACCGCAACACCACCGTCTTCAACTGGTACACAGCAACGCCACCGTCTTCAACAGGTACACAGCAACGCCACCGTCTTTAACAGGTACACAGCAACGACACGAATAAAATGGCTTTGACATTTTATTCTAATTCGGTAGCATTTTACCTCCGGTCGGTGAAGACCGTTGGACGATATTAGATATCGTACCCGTGACGGATAGTTTCAATTAAGTAACTTCCTGACAGGATTTCGCGGGTAAACCCGTTCTCTTTATTCGACCGTCCAAAGCTGACTGCGAACATAAAGAGTGAATCACTTGGATAATTTATCCTTGTGATTTGAAGCCGTCAATTCATGAAACCTGGAACAAGTGAATTTCAATTAAGATTTTCACCATCGTTGCTTTCCAGTTATCACGAGCTCAATTCATAAAGAATCTTGCACGTCACCTACCAAGTGTTGTTTGATGTTAACACTAGAAGGATTTCCACTCGTCACTGTGATCAATAAAGAGTCACTCTGAGTGTTCTGGCAAGATCATATGATAATGCGTAGAGGCCTGGAACGAGTTTAAGTTCAATTAAGAATTAAACCACTGTTTCTTTCCAGTTTTTCACAAGATTGGTTCTAAAAGAACCGCACGTGTAACCTACCATGAGCTTGTTTGATGTTGGCTCAAGCAGGATTTCCATCTTCATTGTAATACTTACGTATTACTCGGATGTTCTGGCAATATTACATGAATACTGCGTAGGACTCATGAAAATCTCTTACTTTTCACAGTGTGTGAGAAAGCAAGGAATAAATGGAAAGTGTCCTAATGAGACTTTTGATGATCTCGTGGCTCTAGACTCGATAGTGCGTTTTGATTTAGTGACCGATGGCTGGACAGGAGTGCCACCTTTTCAATATTAGTCTATTTGGAGTGAATAAACCAATAGATAACGTGTTGATCTCCGTGTGATTAAAACAAATACCTTTTGAGAGATATTTGAGTTAGCTGGGAAGGGTTGTGCATTGCATCACTGGGTCCATGATGTCTTTCTTCAATATCGAGAATCATTAACAAAAATGATCTCAATAGCATATGTATTGACCCGGTTTCTGCCTAAAGTTGTAAGGAGGGCTTCTTTCTTTACACCCTTTATCTTTACAATTCTTTTTCATTCTTCAACCCCTTCAATGCTTACCAATACGTCATAACTAGCACCTTGTTGTGATTGTTCCAGTGCTAGCTTAAGTACTTGGTCGGCATTCAGCTACGTTCACAATCTTTCTCCAACTTTCCTAGGACTTCTAATTCTATCTCGGGAATTGTCCTTGGGAAGATTTCATCGGCTCTGATGAATCATTGGACTAAACCTATTCCTACCACCCTTTTGTCACCACATTCGTCGTGAATTAAGCGTGTTTTGGGAAAGTATAACCACCATGAAAAATCCTTGAAAATCACCTAAGGTACTTGTGATATTGAAATCAAAAGTTTTGTACCTTAGGTGTTTTGTTCATCAAAAACGCTCCCCCTTAACACGTGCTTTACACATATTAAGTTGGATTATCGTTAAGTCTGTTTCATCTTTTAGCCAAGTATCATTTAAGTCTCCTTAATCCCATTTTCTCCCCTTATCCAAAATGTTAACCATTAATATTTGGGATATTGAATGGATTAACCGGTCTTTGGGTAAAAAATGAAATCGATGTTTGGCCATAGAACATGTTAATGCTCCCCCTTAAATTAATATTGGATAGTTGTAGTGCTTTAGTATGATATATTTTGAAAGATTTAGAATCTCGTGAGAAATTCTTGAAAAATTATCATACCTTAACACTACATCAAGCCATAAAAGCACAATATTCACAAATTTAAATATTCACAATTAAAAACCAATATAAAGTGGACCTGAAATGTACGACCCATTAGATGGATCGTTGCAGTAACTTGTGGTGCACTCCATATGGTCTACCACCAACGAATCTTTCTAAGCTCCTCATAAATCTACGTTCACGGAGCTTTTGATCAATCTTCTTGATCACATACTTCGCCATTTGCCGATAACCCTGATGCCAATCCTTAGTCATCTCTGGTAAAGACCCACCCGAATTAAGATGCTCCAACTTTCCTCTGACGTAAATGAGAGTCCCATCACTGTACTTATAAAGCTCACCTACCCTCATAAACTTCATTATCCCTCGACTGTTCAAGTAGAAAATCCCGTAATTCGGAACAGTAATGCCGGTATAGGGACATCTATTGACATGTTGAGGTAGAACTTGGTTCATTGGACGGGTGAGGTTAAGCTTCCTTTGGTAGCTTTCGACTCCCAATTAAAGATCTTCAACTCGTTTCTTGATAACAACGCTTCGTGTGAACATACAAAGTGCTGTATTCAAGGCAATAATGTCTTCACGAGCAATATGGGTGAGTTGATCCCGGGTCATCATAAGCAACATGTCTTCGATATCCTCAAGGCGAATGATAGAAAAATCTCCCTGCTGGATTTTGTATTCTCTGTCATCCTCCCTTTTCAGACGAATCTCCGTCACATGATAATAGCCATTCTTGGCTTCAGTTTTCAGCCCTAAAATACTGGAGATGCGGATATCGGATCTAACGTTACTTCCTGAATTGGCTAAGCAGCAACCCCTGTACGCCCTTCGGACTCGTTCGTCCCAATGAGATGCACCTATAACAGCATACATATCATAATTACGAGTTACCCTTGGGACCCAGAGTCGGTTTACCTTTTCCTCGATCCAGGGTATTGTCCCCCAATTGGAAGCTTTCAGCAAGGTCAGGGAGGTTGCGTACTTTGATGAACCCTTCAGAAGATACTCAAGATCATAGGTGATGAAGAAGTCGAGAGAAATTTGATTATCTTGAGAAGGATCAAGTGGAGGTGGAGCTCTTTCTGATTCATGGAGGCCTGGCCTTTGAACGGTGTTAAGAGCTTTCAGGTCCTCGTCAGCATAATACTCGAATTCCATTCGGGTTAACCTGGTTTTGGCGCGAATTCTCTTATCCTTTAGCGCTCTCTTCACCAAAGACGGAGTGACCGAAGTCTTATACTCATGAGCCAGAAATGCACACAAGTCAATCGGACTACGAATACGGAGATATAGAACATCTCTGTCAGCGTCTGTGATTGGATCATATTTAGCAGCTGCCGTGATCCAAGCTTGTGGCGGTGCAGTTTCATCAATCTCCAATGTGTCCGCCCAGTCCCGTGTGCTTGACTCGGGAACAGTAGATTGTGGTTCTTGTTGTAGAGGAGTAGAAACATGAACATCTGCTGGTTCTGATTCAGGCATCTCGGCGGTGTCATGAACCGGCGAGTGTTGTGCAGCTTCAGGTTCAGTTACTGACTCTGCAATCACAGGAGCAACAACAGAACTAACAGGGTTAGTGGTAACAGGTATAGACACAGCAATAGATGTACCGGGAATCGATGACGCCTTAGTAGCATTCACATCATGGCGCCACTTGGATCGTCTTGATTCCGTTGAAGTGGATTTTTCCTTTTCTGTAGCATCTTTCTTAGACTTGGTTCCAGACTTAGAAGGTTTCTTTGTGCTGGCAACCTTATCCCCTGTTTCAGGCTGTTTACCATCATCATCCTCATCGCTATCCTCGTTGCTTCCCTTAGCACTCTCCTCATTTCCATCACCACCATCATCACCATCATCATCATCATCATCATCCTCATCATCATCACCATCATCGTCACCATCATCATCCTCTTCTTCTTCTTCTTCTTCACCTTCTTCTTCCCTGTCACCCTCTTCTTGATCGCTTTCTTCCCTTTCTTCCGCAGGCAGAATATGGTAAGGTACCACACTTCCAAACATCTTGAACAACCGATCATCCTCCATGATAGCGTCATTCAGGGATTTGTAGAGTGTCCGTTGAATCTTAGATTTATCAAAAGATCCAAGTTCCCTCATGCGAGCTTTGAGGATCTTCTTTAATTCAAAATCCGTTAACTCATAGGCAATTTTGTAGGCGGATTCAGAAGGATTGGATGACTTGATCATCAAGTTATCAGCCGCGAGTGTCTTCAACTCATCACGCAGTTTTGGCATAATAGACTCAACGGATTCTTTCACTCTATCTTGAACAGAAGCTTCAAGTGTTTCTTTCTGCTCCTTGTATTTATCCCTCATGGCTTGAAGTCTCGTGATTCTGCAGCATGCTTATCAGCTTCAGCCTGCTTAACCTGAGCTAGTTCTTCTGCATGAGCTTTACGTGTCAACTCCATCTCTGCAGCGAACTTAGCAAGCATCTCTTCTTGGGCTTTCTTAGATGCTTCTTCACTTTGAACTCGTCTAAGTAGCTCTTGGCGAAGTTCATTCATCTCTCTTTTTTGATTATCCATATGTTTATCCAACATTTCTGCCATTACAAATGCAGCCATTGAAGATGATGCAGAGCTACTCTGGGTTGGTTGAAGAGGCTCGGTTGTAACCACAGTACTGAGGATGGGAGTTATTGGAGGTGGAAGGAATGGTGTTGAAACCGGTCGGGTTGGTAAGGGCTGTATTGGTGGAGGTTGAGTTACTAAAGGCTGAGTAGGTACCATGATTGTAGGAGCACCGGACTCCTTTTCAACACTTGCTGAAACGGGGATGGATGTCTCCTTCGAAGTAGAATACCGTTCAGGTGATCCAAACTCATAAACATCCTCTGGCTCCTCGTACTCTTCTTCAATATTCATCTGTGCACCCGAACCACTACCTCCCGTGTCTTTCCTACTCCTTTCAATAGCTATCTTCATTAATTTTCTCTCAGCCTTGTCAAGAGTAGGATCATCAACATTTTCTTCGTCACGTAGAACAAACTCATCAGCAGTGCCTTTTCCCTTCTTAGCCTCGGTCTTCTTCTTCTTGGTTTCGGGTTCAGGTAAAGCAGCTGGTTGCTTGCGTTTACCTTTACTCTTGACCGTAGTAGACGAGTCTTCTACTGTCTGAAGGCTTGCTTTTAGCTTCTTGATTTCTAGTAGCAGTAGTTTCTAATCAGCAGAAGCTTTAATTTTATCTGTCAGAAGATAATCGGGAATAGGACCAGGAATAACACCACCAGATGGTCCTTCATGCCTTAGATCCACAGTGTGATCAGCCTCTTCAGTGTGATGACGACTTGCTGCACGCCTATCAATAGTAACATCATTCTTCATAAAATAATTAATGATAAGCTTGATAAACCGAGGGTAAGGAAAGAAATTAGTCTTTAGCTTCTTGTTTTGGAAGAGTTGAAAGGTGAATTCTTCCCACAACAATAATGCATAATCTGCATTTGAGCCTGTGTACATTCCATGGAAGATGTTCATAATTGGACTACGCAAAGCATCATGCCCACTGGTTTTAGGTGTAAGACATCTACTGAGAATACCCAAGATTGCTCTCCAAGGTTGACCTACTTTAGCGGTGGTAAACTCAGACACAACTCGTATGTCAGGACATCCAAGAGCATCGAACATCTCCATGAGTTCGTCTTTGGTAGGATCCCTCGAAAATGCCATACCTTTGGGTGTATCCCGAATGCCAAATATCTTACGGAAGTCTGAAACAGTAAGTGTCTGCTGCTTGTTGTCGAGAGTGAAGGTGATCTTGTTTGAAGTACTTTCCTTGGTAGCCCAGAACTCATACATGTAATCATATGGCACCGAGGCAGTACTCCTTAAAGCATTCTTGAAATGAGAGTGATCAAGAATTGCTATGGCGACTTTAAATCCATGGTGAGTGGATTTTGAAACTTGCTTCAGCCGGTAATTGTTTGGTATGAACTTGAGGGTTCGTGCTTCGGCAATTACGGCTGCTCTAGAGTCTTGGATTGCTTGTACTGTTGGATTAGTCATCGTATCTGCTTAAGATAAGACATAAAAGGTTGATGCACAAAAAATATATAGATATACATCATTATGACTTCTAAGCATAATACATTTCAACAAGTACTTATAACAGGCAAACAACTATCAATCAAATAACCCTTCATCCGGAACTTTTCATTCGGAACTCTTCATCCGGAACTCTTCATTCAGAACTCTTCATTCGGAAGTCCTTCATTCGGAACTTTTCATTCGGAAGTCCTTCATTCGGAACTCTTCATTCGGAAGTTCTTCATTCGGAACTCTTCATTCGGAAGTTCACTCGGAACTTCTTCATTCGGAAGTTCACTCGGAACTTCTTCATTCGGAAGTTCACTCGGAACTTCTTCATTCGGAAGTTCACTCGGAACTTCTTCATTCGGAAGTTCATTCGGAACTTCTTCATTCGGAAGTTCATTCGGAACTTCTTCATTCGGAAGTTCATCCGGAACTTCTTCATTCGGAAGTTCACTCGGAACTTCTTCATTCGGAAGTTCATTCGGAACTTCTTCATTCGGAAGTTCATCCGGAACTTCTTCATTCGGAAGTTCATCCGGAACTTCTTCATTCGGAAGTTCATCCGGAACTTCTTCATTCGGAAGTTTGTTCGGAACTTCCTTCATTCGGAAGTTTGTTCAGAACTTCCTTTATTCGGAAGTTTGTTCAGAACTTCCTTTATTCGGAAGTTTGTTCAGAACTTCCTTCATTCGGAAGTTTGTTCAGAACTTCCTTCATTCGGAAGTTTGCTAGCCATGTTCATCCGGAACTTCTAAACACACCTTATAAATGATTATTCTAGGCGCGTGTGTGAGATTTAATGCAATCTAAGGCAACTTAACACAATCTAATGATATTCCGAGCAAAACCCATCAAAAACCCCTAATTAATTAACCCTAAATTAAGGCAGAAACCCTAATATTGATTAACTTAATTCAAACGAATTAATTAAGTGAATTTACATGAATTAGGCGAATTAAGAATCAAAAGATTGATGTTTGTACCTTCTAAGTCGAATGAACCAGATTAGATTATTGAAAACGAGAGTTTTGGAGCTTGAATGTGTGTTTCTATGTGTGTTAATGGCGGATGGAGAAAACAGTGAAGAAGAAAGACTAAGGGGACGGGGGGTTTTGTTTTGACTTAGGTCAAATTTTTAACAACTTTCATAAATCTCACTTTTAAGTCCCTATACTTTTCCTACCTTTTCCCTTTATATTCCTTGTCTTTTCTAATCTCCCTAACCATTGTTAAATTTTGCCAACTTAACCTTCACACAACTTTAAGCATCGCAACCTATTCGCAAATCTCCAAGATCTTAAAGCAACTCCAATGACATTGAGCGAGCACAAGTCGTATTCTAAAGCAAGACCACTCATTAGCCAATTAATTTTCCACAAACACTTTTGAAAATCGTTTTGATGATGAAAATGATTTAATATTTTCTCCCCCTTAAACGATGACCCGTTTTCTATTTAAAGAGATGTAGTCATTGTTTAACGAGTCAAATATTGATGAAAACATTTCCAATTAATGTCTTGAAAAGATTGATTCGTGGTGGCAATAAAATTTCTCTTATTTTGACAAATTAATGCACTGAGACGTACACTAACTCGTGTTAGACCAAGTTGTAAAGTAAACTTGATCCCTTTGCATGATTTGGCTTGTAAATCATGCCCGATAAAATTAATTCCCGTTGTGAGCCAACGTTTTCCAAGGAAATACGTGACTTTAATATGAAAACCGGGTTGTAGTCAGAAATAACTACAAGTCATAATGGGCATGTTTTAAAAATGTACAACTTTTATACGGACTCTATTTATGGCACCGTGTCAATATTGATCGACATTTCTAAGGCCGTAAATATTACCGTACTAAAAGACATGCCCGATTTAAAAAACGAAAAAGTATTTTTGGTTTTTCTTGATTTTATAATTTTTATGGTTTTTCTAGGTTTTATATTTTTTATGGTTTTTCTTGGTTTTATATTTTTGTATTTTTCTTTTTGTGGTTTATATATATACGATAATGTACATGATCACGAACAAAAGGATACGTCTGAATAGTTTACCACCACTATTCAGCTGATTCTTCTGCCAATTCTTTAAGAGTCGCTGGAGTGAATGATCTCATGCCAAGCTTGTCGATCAAAAACTCGATTCGTCCTCGATCTAAGGCTTTGGTGAACATATCTGCCAGCTGATACTCAGTAGTGACAAAATACAGCTCGATCACTCCGTTCTCCACCTGCTCTTTAATGAAATGGTAGCGAATGTCTATCTGCTTGGCCCGGGAGTGTTGAACGTAGTTGCAGCAAAGGGCAATGGCGCTCTTGTTGTCACAATACATCAGGATTTTGTTGAATCCCAAACCGTAGTCAGTTAATTGTGATCTCATCCAAAGGACTTGAGCACAACAACCGGACATGGCGATGTATTCAGCCTCCGTGCTAGAAATTGCAGCGCTTTTCTGCCTTTTTGAAGACCAACTGATCAATCTGTCTCCAAGGAGTTGCACAGATCCAGAAGTGCTACGCCTCGTGTCTTGACACCCAGCATGATCGGCATCTGCGTACGATATTAAAGCAATAGAGGAATCTTTCGGATACCATAGACCACGATGAAGTGTTCCTTTGAGATACCGAAAGATCCTTTTAACAACATGTAGGTGCTTTTCGGTAGGCCGAGCCTGATACCGGGCACACATGCATACGGCAAATTGCAAATCAGGCCTGCTAGCAGTCAGATAGAGAAGGGTGCCGATCATCCCACGGTAAAGTTTTGGATCGACAATAGTCCCATCCCTATCTTCATCTAACTTGGATTTTTCCACCATTGGAGTGTCCACGGGGTCACAATTTTCAAAGTTATATTTCTTTAAAGATTCTAGAGCATATTTGGATTGATTAATAAAGATGCCTCTGGGATTCTGAGAAATCTGTAATCCTAAGAAAAATGAAATTTTTCCCATCATTGACATCTGAAAGCGTGTAGACATTATCTTCTCAAAGCCTTTTGACAATTCTATGTTAGAGGCAGCAAATATTATATCATCAACATAAATTTGTACCAGAATCATGTCGTTGTCCTCCTTGAGAGTGAATAGAGTGGGGTCCACCTTGCCTTTGGAGAAGCCTTCCGAGATGAGATATGTTGAAAGGAGATCGTACCACGCGCGTGGAGCTTGTTTCAACCCATAGAGAGCCTTCTTAAGCTTGTACACATGATTAGGAAACTCCGTGCTAACGAACCCATCCGGCTGACTAACATAGACTTCTTCCCTTAGTTCACCGTTCAAAAATGCCGTCTTCACGTCCATTTGATAGACGATCATGTTCATATGAGCAGCATACGCAAGGAATAGTCTAATAGCCTCCAATCTTGCAACAGGAGCAAAAGATTCTTCAAAGTCGATACCCAAGGCTTGTTTATATCCTCTAGCAACCAATCTAGCCTTATTCTTCAATACTGCATCCATCTCATCGAGTTTAACCTTATAGACCCATAACAAAGTAAGGATATTAACCTTGTCAGGGAGAGGAACTAATTCCCATACTTCAAGTCTTTGGAATTCATTTAGTTCCTCCTACATGGCTTCAATCCAAGATGATTGAGTCATAGCCTGTTGCCAATTTTTAGGTTCAACTTCGGAGAGAAATGCATCAAAGTAGCAATAGAGTGCACTCTCTTGTAATTGATGGCGTGTAGAGACTGGTCGATCGAGACTACCAATGACATTCCTTATTGGGTGATCTTTTGTCCATTTGGTGCTATGTTTTTCAATCCGTGGTGGTCTGGAGTGAACAATAGAAGGAGCTTCTTCTGAGGTAGACGCGGCTGAAGGGTTTTCAGGTATCGGTACACCAAAGAAAGGAAGCTCTTGTAGGTGAGCATATTCCAAATCGTGATCAATAGAATCCTCTTCAACATCATTAGGCACAAGTAAGGGTGATGATTCAGGTGTAGTTTGAGAATCACTTGGTAAAGGTGCATCCGGTTCAATGTTAATTGAAGATGCATTAGATAAAGCTTCATTAGCTTGAGCAACAACTTCAGGGATTGGAGCTATCACTACAGGTGCTGGAACTTCATCATTTGGGGGATCAAAGAATTCATCAAACAACGGTTGAAACAGTTTATCCCACTCGGGCCTTGTTGGTGGTAAAAATGATGTAGAAGTAGGATTATTGGGAACTAATCCGGAACTAATAGCACCGGTTCCCATCTCATGAAGCGCGGGTTCAGAGCTGCGTTGCTCGGAAGCCATCGCTGTCAGCTCATCGAAATCTGCGTCCATAGTTTCTACAATCTTACCAAGACGACGGTTGTAAATTCGGTATGCTTTCTTGGAGGGTGAGTAACCAATGAAAATACCTATATCGGCTTTCGGTTGAAGCTTGCCCAAGTTCTCACTATTAATGTTTGGATAACAAAGAGCCCCAAACACATGAAAGAATGAAACATCGGGTTTACGATCATGTAGAAGCTCGTAAGGTGTTTTTCCATGGCGTTTCCAAATGATAGAGCGGTTTTGGGTGAAACATGCAGTAGATACAGCTTCTGCCCACAAGAACAATGGAGCGTTCGCATAAATTAGCATAGTCCTAGCAGCTTCCATAAGCGTACGATTTCGTCTTTCAACGACACCGTTTTGTTGTGGAGTACGTACAGCGGATGTTTCATGTGAGATACCAACTCCTTCATAGTAATCACGAAGAGTCTGGTTGACGAACTCTGTTCCATTGTCTGTACGAATACGGCGGACAGTAGTATTTAAACGTACCTGAATGAATTTCAGAAAAGTGATGATATCCTTCGGTGCTTCATCCTTTGTACGTAGAAATCTGACCCATGTAAACCTGGAGAAATCATCCACAATAACAAGAATGAATTTCTTACCGCTCACACTTTCAGTTCTCATTGGCCCACAAAGATCCATATGCAAAAGATGAAGTTTTTCTTGATTGGTGTCTTCAGCTTTGGGCTTGTATGATTTCTTGGTACTTTTCCCCCTTGAACACGCGGAACATAAATGGTCCTTGTGAAATTTGAGCTTTGGAAGACCACGAACTAATTCGTTTTTAGCCAGATGATTAATAGCATCAAAGTTGAGATGAGATAATCTGCGATGCCATAACCATGACTTGGTCTTAGATGCTTTAGAGAGAAGACATACTGGAGAGGCGGCCATCATGTCTTGTAGGGACAACGTATAAAGATTTGCACCACGAGATCCCTTCAACAAGTCTTTTCCTTCCAAGTTGCGGATGAAACAAGTGTGTTGTCGAAAAGCAACCTCTAGGTTGGAATCACAAAACTTTCCTACTGAAAATAAATTATGACCAAGACCTTCTACATAGTATACCCTTGAAATCGTAACGTTTCCAATCTGATATTCACCATACCCCATTATCTTTTCAATATGATCATTACCGAATTTAACCGTTCCAAGAAACTTGCTGACGAAATTTCGGAGCATCGAGCGATCTCCGGTCATATGCTTTGAACAACCGGAGTCCAAATACCAGAGGATGATTTGGACCACCTGAAAATATCACAAGACGAGGACAATGAAGAGGTATCGGAATCTGAATGTTCCTTGTTATTAGCAGGTACAGATTTAATAATCTTAGATTTGCTAACTTTAGGTTTCTTAGATTTCCTAGCCTTCTTCTTCCTAGTTGGTGGTGTAGATTCTAGTTGGCTTAAATCATGAGGTATTTCTTCACTGATAGGCACTATATTGGGGGCTGACCTAATTAAAGGGCGTTGTTTCCATACTTTAGTGCTAGTGTGCCTAACTAAAGGACGCTCAGACCTAACCTCAATGGATGCATTCCTAGTTAAAGGGTACATTTTTCCATCTAATGTAAAGGTCCTACCAGTGGGACGCCATTGCCAGCCAACTTGGGCACGAGTTCTACCAGTTGGCTTCCATTCAAGATCATTCCTAATGGCATTCATTTCATTCACATGATCAATAAGACACAAATCATGACGTTAGGAAAACATACATTCATTACAATTCCAACATTTCAAATCAGAATTCACAAATGGTTTAGGCTTCTGCACAGGCGCAGAGCGTTTAGTCTTAACATGATTCTTTTTATTTAAATCTGAACTAACATTCCTATGGTGAGCTTCTACTTTTTTCTTGTTGGTACTACTAGTGGAGGGCTTGATCTTATCTTTCTTGAGTGGCGATCCTTTAGCCTTAGTAGACTCTTTTACTCCTGTAGAAGGCAAAGTGGGAACATTAGCAACAGATTTTAAAGGTGCCTTACTTGATTGTGCCAATGACGGTTTTGCTCCTGGGGTCTTATTGAATGGAGCTACAGCAATGGGTCTATTAGTGAGTAGTGCAGAACCTGGTTTACCTATGTATTGCAAATATGCTAAGCAATATTGAACTCGCTTAATATATTCATGAGCTGAGTAATAGTAGCTACTTGAGGGATCTAAGGCATAAAGATCGTCTAAAATATCCCTAACAAGATCTACATGCTTAATGGCATTCCTCATATAATCATCGTAGGTAACCGGGTTTCTCTTATGGAGCGGGTTCTCATAAAGCACTACTGACTTGGTTGTTGGAGCACTAGAGGACGGTGCAGAGTTAGTAGCTAAGTTATTAACAGCTTCTTGTCGGGTGAGAAGAAGTGTATCCTTTAACTCAGCCAAAACCATGTTTTTGTCAATGAGCAGGATGTTTAAGTCAGAGATTTCCTCACATTTTTGGTTCAATTGTTCAACATAAGATTGTTGCTGTGCCGCATTAAAAGCGAAGCGTTCTTCTAGTGAACCATAAAGTTTGGACATTCCCTGTCTTGCACGATCCATCTCCCCTAGAATAGACGAAAGTCTAATTTCTAAGTCCTGGTTTTTAGACTCTGCAGCCTCTAGTTCCAATTTTAGTGTTTCATTTGATGACACATCTCTCTTCAATCTCATAATCTCTTCCTCTAATGCCTTAACTATTGCAATCATCTTGTCACTCGTCTCAACACCGTTTTCACAACCATTTGTTATCAAAAGATCCTCATTTTGAGTTTGTTGTTTTAATTCTAAAGATATACAATGTTGTTCAAGTTGATTAAAGCGTTTTGAAAGTAAATTGTAAAAATCTTGTAGCTTTAAAAATTCAGCGTTAGATTCGTGACAAGAATGATTATCTACCTCATTTACAGTATCAGCAACATTTACAGAGAGATCACACACATCATCACATATATTCACAGCATCACAGTTAATAATAGCGGATGTAAGCTCATTCGAATAATTAACATTCACCGTAGTAAGCACATCACACGAAATTACTTGGGACAAGAATCGGTCATATTCGGATAAATCTTTTCCTTTTCAATTAATTGTAGTTCATAAGCGGTGTCCATTTCATAAAACACTTTTTGAACTTCTGCAATTTCAAATTCAAGATTTTCCGAAAGAGATGCAAAACTTCTTTTTAGACTTTCGACAAACGGATTGATCTCATTTTTAAACACCTCGTTCATGTGTTCGAAAGCCCATTCTCCGGCGTTTAAGCCATTTGAAGTCGTACATTCCAAAATGACCTTGTCAAAACTAACAAAGTATTGATTAATCTCTTGCAAGTTTAACCATACAGTGCTAACAGGTGGAAGATCCTTTGGAATTTCCTTATGTCCTTCCATTTTGACAAGTGTAGGAAGTGTACTAGGGTTTTCTTCATTTAACATGTAGATTGGTGCTGTAATGAGATCTTTGTCCATATGGAAGCGAATTCTAAAATCCGTTTTAGCAAGCTCCTGATTCATTTTAAAATAATCACAATCGCGATATTTTGCAAAATTATATGACCGATTCTCATCAACTAGATCCTTATTGGTGCGATCATCGAAAATAACAATCGGGTCTAAGACCAATCCTAATTGGGTTGCATTATAAAGTCTAGGACTATGGATAAAAGCTTGTTTTGCATACCGTGGGTTAGGGGGAAGGCCTTTTTGACGTGATAAGTTAAATTCTCTAAACGAAGCATCAAATAAGTGCACTAGTTGAGAGGCAGCATATTGTCTTAAAAGCAAATAATCTAAACTTCTAATCTTATTAGCCGCATTAATTTCCATTTCATTCTTCTTAGACTCGAGTAATTCAAAATCTGTTTGAAGCTTTTGAAAATTAGTGACCACTAACTCTTTTTCTTTAAGTTCGTTAGAAAGATCTGCTCTTAAGGTTTCAATTTCTTGCAAGTGACCTATTTGTTTGTTTCGAAAATGATCATATTCAGGATTTGTTAGAACACTAGACGAAGGAACTAATTCCAAAGTTCGAACTTTCTCGTTGCTTAAGGCAAGCTCATCAGACAAATTCTTATTCTTAGCTAGGGTTTCTAAGAGTGCAGCATTCATTTGGCTAAGTAATGAAGCAGGAACCATGACCAAATCTTGTTGAGCAGGAGTATGCGTATGCGAAATGGCTCCCGGTTGTGATTCACTCAAAGTCTGGGGACTCACATTGATATTACTATCATTGATTGTCTCCTCATTTGAAAGACTCACCACCGATGACTCATTCGAATCAGCACGCTCTTGCACAACTTGATGTGGTTGAATACTAGTATCAGTGGTATTATCAGTGGTATTAATAAGTACCTCAGATCTCCTTTTTGGCCCTAGGCTAGAGATAGTTGCCATAAGAGCTGCCTGTGCAGATTGAAGTTCATCGCAGTCTGAATCATAAGCATCAAGATCATCTGCTTGGTATGCTGCATTCTGTGTAGTGACAACGTCTTGTTCAGCAATCCCTGGATCAGCAAGAAATGCAAGCTCCTCTTCATCAAGTTCCCTTCCTTGTGCCTGAGCATTCACCAGATAAATCTTCTCTGCAAACCATTGACCATCCCTTCTCCTCTTAGGTTTCTTGCAATCCCTGGACATGTGACCTTCTTCCTTGCAGTTGTAGCATGTAATCATTCTCAACTTGCCTGTGGAATTAGCCCGTGGAGGAGTGTTGACCATTGGAGCAGGATTGACCGTGCGTGCATTGGTGGTTGATGTAGTAGGTCTCCCCTGATAAGGTTGAATAGGTTGAACCATTACCCTGCCATTCTCAATAGTAGCTTGTTGGCGAGAATTGGATGAATTCCTCAGCTGATTGTTAGTAGGAGCTGGTCCTCTAAATCCTCGTTTGCTTAATGTCCTTGTGAGATAAGCAGACATAGTGGTTAACACTTCAACTGGGTCAGTTCCTTGTTTGAACACAGGAATGGGGACTTCATCATCATCACAATACAGTGCTTGGTCTTGTTGAACTGCGTAAGCACTAGAAGGAACACTCATGTGATCAGAGTAGCTTGATGGATATGCTGCATTCTCTTGATAAGAAGAATATGAAGACTGAGCATAAAGTGCAATACTTGCTGGGTGAGGTTGTGAAGCATATTGTGATGAAGGGGCATTAAACCGATATTGTTGCTGATGTGAGGTGGGTGGTTGCGGTAGAATCGAATATTGGGGGAAGCTTGGTGTCATGTAAGGTGATGGATGATAGGCTTGGTGTCCCAAAATATAAGGAGTGTTGTTGTGTGACAAGCTTGGTTGATTCGCCATCAAAGCTAAAGAATCAGGGTACATACCTCGAGGCGAACGGTGCATGATCACATGTTTCTCATGCTGCTGAAGAAAAGCATAGAGTTGATCCAAATTGCACTTATGCAAATCCCTGGTTAACTTAACATCGGTAATATACTCACCCCATTCAGCTTGAGGTAAAGTATTCAAAAATTTGGTGTTAACCTGGAATGGAGCAATCACGAGATTGTATACATTCAGATCATTCATGAGAGTGGTGAATCTGAAGTAATAATCGTGAAGCGTTTCCCCTGGGATGTACGTGAATCTATCAAACAGATCATACAACTGACATTCCCTTTCCTGTTTGGTAAGAGACGTACCTTGTAGCAACACCTTTAGACGTTCCCATAAATCCTTTGCCACCGTATACTGACTTACCATTCGATAGATGTCATGTGGAAGAGCTTGGAGAATGGTTTGAAGAGCCTTTTCGTCTGCATCGGCAACAAGTTGTTGAGCTGGTGTAAGTTCTTCAAACTCCCTTGGTCGAGTCACATTGTTAACCACGATGGTACCATAGTCAAGTGGACCATTTAGAATTGACTTAACCATAAGCCTCCCATATGTTGGTTTTCCCTTAAGGTATGACATCATACGGTCTTGCCATGCTTCAAAGACTTCTTTAATGAGCATTGGAGGGCGATTATCCGTTCCCGTAATGACGGAAATGTCCGTAAGTGATGTCATCTGAGGCATTAATGAATTCGGATTCATTTTGTTCACTTCAAAGAGACAAAGATTATCGGTTGATCGAGCAGTGAAGTAAAGCTTGTGAATTGTGTTGAGTTTTTGTTGTAAGAAACCAAGATTAAATCCTCTAAAAAATCGTCGAAAAAACAAGTGGAATATCCCTTGATCCGGAACTTTTGTTGATTCGGAAGTGTTGATTCGGAAGATTTTGGCTTGGAACTCCTTGATCCGGAACTTTTGGTTCGGAAGTTTTTGATTCGGAACTTTTGTCTTGATCCGGAACTTTCCCTTGATTCGGTACTTTCCTTGATCCGGAACTTTCCTTGATCCGGAACTTTTGGTTCGGAACTTCTTGATCCGGAACTTTCCTTGATCCGGAACTTTTTGGTTCGGAACTTCTTGATCCGGAACTTTCCTTGATCCGGAAATTTCCTTGATCCGGAACTTTTGGTTCGGAACTTCTTGATCCAGAACTTTCCTTGATCCGGAACTTTCCTTGATCCGAAACTTTTGGTTCGAAACTTCTTGATCCGGAACTTCTTGATCCGGAACTTGTTGATCCGGAACTTTTGTTGATCCGGAACTTTTTGGTTCGGAACTTTACTGGGAAACAGAAGGTTGTTCGTATGAACAGTCGACTATGAATATGAAGATTAAACCCAGATTTTTACCAAATAACCCAAAAAGTTTTGTGATTTCTACAATAATAAGTAAAAACTAATCCTTATCTACTAATCCCAATCACAAAAACACCAAAAACTCCAAGAATCAAGATGGATCTTCTTAAAGAACACTAATACAATCAAAAACTAAATAACAACACAAATCATTACCTTAAATCACCCCATAGCTCTTGATACCAAATGTAGAATCTTTATAACCTATGAATCTATGAAGTGGGTTGAAGATTTCTAGAGAGAGAAACTAGAGAGAGAAAGTGAGAGAGAAACTATGTGTATTTTATTCAAATGAGAAACTAGAATGTTCAACAACCAACCCCTTTCCATGGTGGAAAGGGGTATTTATATCCAAGGCCCTTATTGGGCTTGAGCCGACCCATGACAAGCCCATGGGTCGGTTTCTTACTTAACTTAATAAGTAACACCAACTACGAGCTATTACAACATTAATAATATTGTGGAGTGACCGATACTTCTAATATACGTAAAAACGTATTTCTAACACATGTTGTGGACACTTTCTTAAAAGTTCCTTCAAACGGTCCCAAGATTCACTAAATGTCTCACCGTACTTTTGTTCAAAGTTAATGATTTCATTCCGCAAAGCGGTAGTACGTGAGGATGGGAAAAAGTAGTTGATGAATTTGGTCTCTAAATCCGACCACGTAAGAATACTTTGTGGCGGTTCCTTATCAAGCCAATGTCGGGCTTGTCCCTCTAAGGAGAAAGGAAAAAGTTGCAAGCGAACTACCTCTTGTGAAACCCCATTAAACTTGACCGTATTAGTGAGTTGAAGAAACCTTTTAATATGGTCATGAGGATCATCAAGTGTACGCCCCAAGAATGGTTGAGTATAGACCATTTGAATGAAGCCGGATTTGAGCTCAAAGTTGTTGGCTCCAATCTCGGGTATGACAATAGCATCAGTGTTTCCCTCTACGTGCAATTGCAAAAGCTCGATCATTGGTTGATTGTCCATGGTGACAATAGGTGGAGTAATGACTTCGGCTTGAGCTACTTTCTTCTTACGAGCACGAGTACGCATGCACACCTACAAAAGGAAAAGCAAAATAGACAAGAAATATTTTTGGTTTTTGATGTTTTTCTACTTTTTTTATTTTGAAAATTTTATATTTTTTAGGATTTTTGAAAATTTTAAAGCAAGGAAAATAACGTTCAAAAATGAACGGATCCCAAAATCCAACGCGTCTCTCACTTAAAACCGTAATCTTAACGAAAAGAGCCGGCAGCGGGGCCATTTAATAACTGGTTTTGGCCAAGTATGAAAATTTGTTCGTCTCGATTCAGTTCGAATTGATTTCCGGTAGAAAGTGCGACTCAATCGTTCTTGGTGGAAAATAAAAGAGTTTGGTTATCTACTTTAAACTAAAAATAAAAATGTCGTTGAAAGCTAGAAAATTTAATCTAAGATAAAACAAGTTAAAACAAGTAAAAAGGCGGGAAAAATTAAAGTCTGAAAAATAGAAACAATTCAGAAAACTAAAAATTAAACTAAGTCTGGAAATAAGATAAATGGAGTTTCATAGAAATGGATGTTTTCAGAAAAATAGGTTTTTCGGAATAATGAAGTTTTCAGAAAAACTAGGATTTTCGGAATAAACAACTTTTCGGAGAAAGTGACATTTTCGGGAAAAAAGAGGTTTTCATAAAAATTGGATTTTTCGGAATAAAGACACTTTTCAGAAAAAAAGGGATTTTCGGAATAATGGTCTTTTCAGAAAAATTGGATCTTCGGAACAGAAAAATGAGATTTTCGGAATAATGGACTTTTTAGAAAAAGAGAACTCTTCGGATAAATGACAAGTTTAGAAAAAATGAAAATTTCAGAAAAAAGGCTTCTTCGGAATAATTGGTTTTCAGAGGAAGTGACAAATTCAGAATAATGATAAATTCAAAAAAATGGTAATTTCAGAAAAATTAACCCTAATCCGAAAACTTGAAAAATCAAAGATACAGTAACTCCTAAAATCATAAAATAAGCCACGAATAAGCTAGAATCAAATAAGCAATCTACCAAAACTTAATCTAAAACACTTTTAAGAAAAACTAATTCAACCACAAATCAAAAACTTGAAAAACACTAATAAAATTAAAAATTAAAAATCAACTTTTAATAAAATAAACTAATAAAAACACTTAAGTAAAATCAAATCAAACACACAATAAGCTATAAAATCAATAAGCTAACACAATCAAAAACATAAAAACCTAACAGTTAATCAAATAAGCATGACAATAAGATAATAAGCATAAAGATTAACAAAAATAAGAAAGGTAGAAGGAGAGATTAATATAATAACTTGATTAAAATTAAAGATTCAACAATAAAAGTAAAGATTAGATTAAAAACAAGAAAGGAAGATGAAAGATTAAGATCCTAGTGAGAGAAACTGTCACTTTCTCTCTCTAAAATTACCTACAAAAATGAAAACTAAATTATCTATCTAACTAGCTAAACAACCCTCCTAATGTGTTTAGGAGGGTATTTATAGGAAATGGGGAGGTGCATGTGTTGCCTCCTCTTTCTTTCTTTCTTCACGTCTTTTCGTCTTTTAAGTTCTTCGACTTTTTCGACTTTGTCTTGGGATTAATTAAACTCGTCTTGTAATTTCTTCATTATTTAGACTTTAGTTATTTGGCTTTATTAAACTTCCGTCTTTAGACTTTTCTTCGATAAATCTTCAGAATATGCCTTGGACTTCCGTTCTTTTTGCACTCTTGATCTCTTGACTTCGTCTTTTGTCTTTTTCTTCGATAAAAGCCCGTGAAAGCCCGTGTTTTCTTCCCTTTTCACATTTTGGTCCTAAATCACAACAAAAACACAAACCACGCATAATTCCGACATTTACGACATAAAATACACGTTTGGGCTTGGTTATTATTGTAGCTAAGTGGTAAAAGGATGGGTGTTTTCACACCTATCAATGGCATCATGCTTCCTCTGAGTCTACGGTAGCCCGGTAACAAAATCCATGGAGATCTTGTCCCACTTCCATTCAGGAATTTCTAATGGTTGTAGTAAAAGCCCGCTGATGTTCTATCTTAACCTGCTGGGAGGTCAGACATTTAGAAACGAAAGTAGCCACATCTTGTTTCATACCGCTCCACCAAAAATGCTATTTGAGACCATGATACATTTTGGTAGAACCTGGATGAATACAAAATGGAGAATTGTGAGCCTCAGTCAACAAGGCTTCTCTTAGAGTAAGATCTTTTGGAACACATAACTTAGTACCCTGCCATACAATGTCATCGTCATCTATACGGAGCTCAGTCTGTTGATCGATATTCTGAACAATCTCCCATATATCACGGTCATCCTTCTGAGCTGCTTTAATCCGAGAAATCAAATCTGGCTCAACTCTCAAATTAGCCCAGTAACCATTCTGTCTACATACAAAAAGCTCAATATCTAAACGCTCGAGATCATGAATAATTTCTTCCTCTACCTTGATGCCAACAATCATGCCTGATTTTCTGCTTAAAGCATCAGCCGCCATATTAGCTTTACACGGATGGTATGAATGTTAGTTCTATAATCCTTCAGCAACTCTAACCACCGTCTATGTCTCATGTTTAATTCTCGCTGAGTGAAGATGTATTTGAGGCTCCTATGGTCAGTGAAGATGTCACATGACTCGCCGTAAAGATAATGCCTCCAGATCTTGAGTGCAAATACAACTGCTGCTAATTCCAGATCATGGGTAGGGTAATTTTCTTCATAGGGCTTTAGCTGTCATGATGCATAGGCAATTACTTTCTCCTGCAGACTAAAAAGTTACACTAGTACAAACTGAAATACATGAAAACACTATCTCATGTAGACTCGTCGCGTAAAAGCTAAGAGGGTATGTGACGGAAGCCATCACCAAAAGGCACCGAATCGCTTTAACAAATCAGATAGACAACTTTTTGAAGGTTTAAAGTTTTAATGTTTCAAAACTTGCAGGCAAATACATTCCGTCGGCACAGTTTATATATGATTATTGACTTATTGTAAGGTACCGTCCAAGTATGGCGTTTTTGGGTTTTCAAGATAGTGTTTAGATTCACTTAGGGGTGTTTGTTAAAGCTTATTTATGGACTTACGAGCTTATATGTTTTCACAAGCCTCGCCGTTTTCAACTTATTTTGAGACTTATAGGCTTATATAAGTTTAAGTTTGTTACTACGAGATTGGGGGTGTTTGTTTCGGCTTATATGTAGGCTAATGAGTTTATTTAAATTCGGCTTATATTTCATAGGCTCCGATTTTTATGGCTTATTTTGAGACGTATGAGTTTATCATATGGTAATAAACTTGTATATAAGCCCACAAGTCTCAAAATAAGCCGGAAAATTGAGACTTAGTGGGGGTTTGGGATTGCTTATTGAAAACAGATTATCATAACTACATGTAAAGCATTTTGGCCTTTTATTAATAGAAACTTGAAAATTCAACTTACATCTTTTAATACATTATGTACAACTAAAACAAGCTTAAAAATTAAAATAGTAATACTTAAGTTTTCAAAATTAATGCTTATATTAATAGTAATTAATACATAATAATGAATACTCAAATTAATACATTATAGTTAATACATACTTCAAAATAAAAATAATATAACATTAATTAATATATAATTAATACACCAAATTATATAAAAGTGCAATCATATATTCTTATAGTACAACAACTAAAAATGTAACACCCCCAAATTTATACAACTCAATACAGCGGAAGACTAGTTGGTGTTACGGGATAGCACATTACTCACATCATAGACAACGCTTAAAATCGCGTCGTTTATTAATAAAGCATTTCCATTCATAAATATCAAAATTACATCGGTCCCAAGTCATTACATTTCATACAAAGTTTTACAAATATTTGAATGGAAAATGTTGTTTAAGGGCGGGCCACGAATTCTTGTCGTCTTCCTGAGAATTACCTTCAAATACCTGAGATGAAACATGTTAAAAGAAAAGGTCAGCGATAACGCCGAGTGAATTCATAGAGTTTAATAAAATCCATCAATATAATATCAGTATAAAATTATTACTGAAAATCATTTTGTACAAATCATTTTAATAGGCCATAAAATAGCCAAAGTCATTTTATACAAATACTTATCGAAAATCATAATATAGGCATTTGCCTTAAAAATCATTATACGAGCCAATGTCGTAAAAACAATCATACAATACGTCTTATAACGTTGTATGAAAATAAAACCGTTATATGAATATGGTTATGAAAACCAAAACACAAACATAATATCAATAGTATGACCCTGTATTGCTAGTCAGGCAATACATCGTAATTTGGAGCGTCTAGTAGTATTTCGTTAGTTTTTGGATTATTATAAGCCGCATGACATTGTTACCTTACTAAACCAACAACGGGTAGCTAACCCGATACTCAATTTTCCCACCTAAAGTAGCGTGTCGTCACAAAGGTCACGCTATGGAAATCTTCTCATACATAAATTCGCTTACCAATCAATGTGGCACGACGGGGATCAACCGTCAAGGCGCGAACTGGGGTGATCGTCCCCAAATAGTACTATTAAATGCATAAGCGTCTACCAAATCCCGGTAGTTCACAATTCATGCTAATGGGACTTTTAGTGACATAACCTAACTTTAATAATCCATTTAATTTCATCTATCGGGTCCTTTAATCATTTATCGGGTCATTCAATCATTCGGGTCCAAAATCAATAAACAAACAATCGGGACAAATGGTGTCCTATTTTATAAAAACTAACATGTTATCTCCCTCGCGGGTTTATAAAACATTTATAAAAACATTTAAAAGAGTGCGAGGCTATGAACTCACGTTGATGTGGGAAAGCGGTTATCGGCGATTCGGATGTACGGTACGTGCTTCAATCACGGAAACCTAGACAAATAATTCTCGTCTTAGACTCATGTCCAATGAATTTATAAAAATAACAATTATGTATACATATGATGATTATATATATATGATGATCAAGTGGGTTTACATATTCTCGTTTACTTATTTTAGTGTTATGTGTCGATAACTTTTATACTAGTTTACTAGTTTTACCTATTTACGTGTTTTAAGTCTAATAAACTTGTTATAAGTTCTTTAACTTGTATTAATCCATGTTATACTTATATTATCAGTATCTACACTTTACAAGTTGGGCCCAAATGGGTTAAGACCAATAAGTTCTTTTTATAAGAGTTTAACTTATTTAATCCAATTATTAGTCCAATATGTTTACTTAGCTCGTTAATGTCCGTATGTCCTATAGTTCGGGTTTTTATCGGTTTTTACTTGTTATATATGTTTATATATCAGTATATGTGTTTATAAAAGTTTACATTAGACGGGTCCAACCGTCTAAGTTTTATTTAACAAAAACGTTAATTTTACGATATTAGCCGAAAAAGTCGTAAAAATCATGTTTATAGTTTTATAACTTATAAAACTTAACAAATTACCATTTTTATAAAATGTCCACTTATTTACCATTGTACATATGTATATAAATGTATTATATAAGTTAGTGGGTTTTAATTTATATTTTATACTATTAAATTTTGAGTGCTTATATAATAGTATTATACTTTAATTTCCAAAATCTGATTTTTATCTTCACTTTCACCAAAACTGCCATATCTAGAGTTCTATATGGAGATAGAAGCTTAAATTTTTATCACATAAACTAAATGATATGTGCTCCATTTAACTCTTCTATAGCTACTGTTGAATCATCTTCTAAGTATTTTCTAAAAATCGTCCAAAACAGTGAACTCAGATTTGTACCTTAAACTTGTTTTGATCATATCTCACTCATTACAATGATTCCATTGCATGGCCAACTCTCACATGTGTACAAGACCCATAGCTTACTGTAAATCCATTCTACTTCATCATTTTATCAGTTCATGACATGTTTGTTTACTGTTTTATACAGCCATCTAAATTAAGTAAGATTTTAACCTTGTTTCTTATAGTTTTTCATCTTTTTAAGCATGTTTATCAACAACAAATCCCCACACAATATTTTTATCATCATATAATCATCATATAAATATACAATAGGAAATAGAATACATGTTTACATAATCAAAATAACAAGAAGATGAGGAGGACAATCTTTATACCACCATGATGATGTAGGTTGATCAAAACATGGATTTTGATGGAGAAACTTGTGATGCACCAAGACCATCTTCATGACCACCAATCTTCATTAACTCCTTGTGGAAAATCAGCCCCAAGACACCATAAAAACTCCTCCATGGATGTTATAATCACCACCATTCAAGAGAGCTTCAAGAGGGCTTCAACATATGTAGAAATAACATGAGGTTTATGGTTAATTTTGATCAAAATGGATGTTTAGGGTGGAGTATGGACGGCATAAACAAGAGAGGGGGAGAGAGTTGTAGCTAGTTTTGCATGGTGAAATGGTAGAAATGAAATGGTTTGATGGTTTTGAGTAAGTGTTAGCTTAATGTATAAGCTTAAGTGACAAGTGGTGAAGTTAGCTTACACTTGACACATCAAGTATGTTGTGTAACTTAGTTAGGCCGGTTTGAGTGGGGGTGGGACAAGTGTCCCACTTGTCTCATCCCCATTTATTTACGGGTACTCCTCGATTATAGTTTCCTCGATTTGCGTGCCCTCGGGTCGTTTTACGAAAAACGTTTTTATAAATTATGAATCAACGTCACAAAACGAATCTAATAAAAATTGTGTCATCAAAAACGGAGTTCGAAAACGTAAATACGTAATCCTAGGGTTTCCGGTTTAGTCGTAAAGGACGTTAAAATAAAATCGTAAGTCCTAATCTCTTCTCGTAAATTTGTGAGTTTATGAACTAACATAAATATAAAACTCCAAAATAATATTTACGGATAAATTTATTTTCTGAAATGTCGGACTGTCACCAAAGACGGTGTATGTAAACGTAAGCACGTAACGTTGAATCCTCCGGTTTAGACGTAGTCGATGCTACTTCAAGACGTAAATCCAAATTTCTTCCCAGAAATAAGTGAGTTCATATTGTAACATTAAAATAATGTTTTTAAATAATATTCGAGAATAAAATATCAACCATAAATTGACGGATTGTCACAGCATTTACCCCTAAACAGGATCTTTGTCCTCAAAGATCATCTTACTTTACTACTCGCTTCTTATAAAGTTAAAGCCATGTGGGTATTTCCTCCACATTCGGTCTTTTCTCACAAGTGTAACCCATTATAATACGCGAGTTTCATCAAACATAACTACGGGAATAAGATCAGGCTAAATGTTGACTTACTTTCTCTATCCATGATGTTCACGGGTTTTTGATGAATGCAACTTTTTGCCGATCTAAGCTTTATAAGAAGAATTCAAATTTTCACTTGATAGATATTCCATCAAGTTCGATTTACGAAACATAATTCACGCAGTTCTTGAAGTCCTAGGGTAGATCCAGCTTATATGCCTTTCAATCCCAACTTTTACATCATCTCAATGGTCCCATGCAACGGGGACTTATATCCCATGATTTGTCAGATCATGAATTCATTTTTTTTTCAAGGTTAAAAATTGTGGCATAACTTCGCTACCCATTTGGCACTTCAAGATCTACATTTCATATTCACATAACCTCTTGCCCACTATCGGCAGTCAATAATCAAATCCTAATTTTAACAATCATTTCAGATCTCGCGGATCGGGTATTGTGTAAGGTTAGGTTCGCCATCATAGGAAACCTTAAACCTAAAAGACATGTCCAACTCACAATGGGTGTATGTCGAGTGTCTTCATCTCAACTCCTGCTTACAGATGCTCGAATTTCTAAATCTTAACAAGATTAGATCTCGATCCTAATACGATAGTTATCAATGATAATCCCTCTAAAGGAAAATGATTATACAGTCTATTACCAAAGGTCAATCATTCAAACATAAAACAGCACTTATATTACTTTGTATCGTTACTTTACCTCGTCCCTTCGATTGGGGTGGTACATAGTACTCTCATCAAGGTTCGTTCTCAATGATTTCTGAGCAAATCTCTAGAAATTCGATGCAAAGCGAGGATCTTGATAAAGATGTTCGATACAGGCAAACTGTGTTTACATAATTCTTTTGCACTTATCATTAACGGGAATGATATTAGCAGATTTGGTCAGTCTGTCGACGATGACCCAAATCGAATCAAATTTAGATGATGACCTTTGCAATAGCTAGACGTTTACTAATGTATGAGGCGATGTCTGCCTTCATAATTGCCATCAGTACAACTTCTTCAGACAAAGATACTTTTAGTCATAAATGACATAATAGAATACTTATACTTACAAATCCCAACATACTATATCTCACAATCCTCTATATTTAGACAATCACAAATGGACTTTTAATCATTTAACGCTATCGGCTTCTCTATTTTAACGGTTCACATTAGCCGCGAACCTCTTTTATAATCTATATTATCCCTTTTTACAATCATTGTTTATTTTTATATCGTTCGGCAATTTATTTTGCATCTTCATTATTAAGGAACACGTCCTAATGGATTCTTTATCTTTATACATAATGTGTCAATATTTATATTCATTTTTTCTGGTGAAATAATTATCATGTCCGTATTTATTAAAAATTTCTTTCTTTATATTTTCTAAGTTCTAGTCTCGTCTCCACTATTATTTTTATTCGTTTTACTCAATCCGTCGTCTAAAGCGTCGATAATTATTATAATTAATTAAATAATTATTAGTTAATTTTTATGAAGCGTAAACGTAAAAGTTTTAAATTTCTTAGTTCGACCAATTATATAAAATGTTAAAAAATAAATTTGAATTTAATTAACAAGATTTTTGTTGATTTATCGAAAATATTTAATAAGATTCATAAATGTTCGAAAAACCTTTGTTTATACTTTGGTCAAAGTTTTCTTAGTTTGAAAAGCAAAAATTGTCGTTTCAAGTTTCAAGTCATGGTTTAAATGGTTTTCCCTCAATCCTTCTTAAGTTGTCTTAAGGTATGAAAAAACATTTACCCCTAAACAGGAGTTTAGTTAAATGTTTTGTGTATAAGGGAATAATCCCTTTAAAATCCTTTGTTAAAACAATCGTCAAAATATATTTCAATTTTTCTTTTTAGTATAACTCAAAGTCTTAAATGACTTCTAAATTTTAGAGAGTCAAATTATATTCCATTATCTATTAATCACACGGTTAAATCATGTAAAGGATTAAGTCTTTAATCACATGTTAAATATTTAAGATACAGGTTTTCATAGTTCGGCCAATTTAGGGCAATCTATAAATTATTATTAACTCATTCTTATTCTTATAAACAAACATATAGTCCTTAATGATCACGAGCATGAATTTATCAAATTACAGCCTACACACGTGATTCACCAAATTTATGAATGCTACATGTGCATTGGTCAATCCAAACGACATCACGTGAAACTCATAATGTTCATCACAAGTTCTGGATGTAATGATTGGAATAGATAATCTTTTCCGCAGATGCGAAGTTGATGATAACCATGTCGTGGATCAATTCTTTAAAACATACGCTAGAACCTTGTAAATGATCGAACAAATCTTCCATTTCGAGTTATGGATGTTGTTTTCGATTGTCAGTTTACTCATTTCACGGTAATCTATAAATATAAGGAATGATAATACCATAGCTATTCATAATGACGAGCTCGGTAGAATAAAATTCTTTCTCCGACAACTCTCTCAGTTGTACGGTTATTCCTTTAATTCAGATGGTGCTGACGTACAGTGCACAAGCCACAGGTGCAGCACCGAGAATATAATCAATACCAAATTCGACTTGCCTTAATGGCGAAAGTCTAGGTAACTCATCAACAAATACTTACTAAAGTTTCAGACAACATAAACAACTTTTAATATATTCACTTTAGGTTCTTTCTAGATTATAATATCTATAACTAGTTCACAACCATTCACGGTATAATTTTAAGTCTAAATGCAGGATATGGACATCCATCAAGAATTATTTAGATCACTTTTGATAATCAACATCTTATCCTTTCGGGGAATTCTACTCGAGTTCCCATCAATTAAGACAATGTCGTCTTGTCATAATTAATCAATCCATTCTACTGGCATTATCAACTTTTCAGTTTCATTGATGTCGATAAGATGTGAACTTCTCAAAAGACTAACAATAACTCATAAGCCTTCACAGATTCAAGGATATCAGGAGACATAACTACCATTAAAAGAGTAAGGTCAACGCATAATCTATGCGAGAGAATTTCAAATCAGATACAAATGAAAACATTTAACGAATATGAATATATCCCATGTTTTTCATAATTTGAGTACGCATTCGAAAGCTCCTCGGATCGTTACCCAGGTCATTCAAATGAAATCAAATCAAAAGAAATGATAGGAACGTCGATACATCCAGTCGGGCATCAACACTCGATAATCAGATACTTTTCCTAAGAATCTCACTACGGGATAATTGGACAAGATGGGAATATCAATTGTCAAATAAGACAAATTCCACAGATGAGTAAATTCAACTCAGAAGAATAGATGCTACAGGCACATATGTAGGTGTCCCTAACATTATGTCCCTATTTTCACTTCTTGCAGATCTCATAAATTTTAATCTTTCACAATCTTCAAAGAAAATGTAGTGTTTATTCATTAGTTTTAGGGTGACTACTAATCAGCCTTGCATGGTCCATTCCAAATTGTATGTAGGCGCGCAACTATATACAATTTCAAGATTAACGATGCAATACTCAGTTCGTCAAAACTTTATCATCATGTTTATAATAAAAACATTTACATGCTTAATTCTTAAATAAGAATCAAAATAAATTTACAAAGATTTTCTTTGTTATGAAAACAATTAAGTTTTCCCAGGTACTTTATAAACAACTTCATTTCGATAACAATCACTTATAAATCTCACTTTGAATAATCCTTATAGTGATGAAAATTCAATTTTCTCAAAGGATATCGTTTTAACTTTATAAAAACAATGTGTGATCTGCAAAAGAGTGACGAAGAGTTGTTCACCAAGAACTAACTACAATATGATAGGAAATGAGCTTAGCCAAACAATCATGAGGTTCATGACTTCGATGGCACTCAAGAATACAAAGAGAATAATCCACAACGTAACTCAAATCAAGATGAGTACTTGTTCAATGGTTGCATCACTAATGCGAACACTAGGATGAAGCAATAAAAGATAGATATCATCGATACATGTAGAATTTAGCAATCAAAGGTAGTCTTTTCATTAATCACAAACAAGTCAAATTGTACCGTAACACATTACGAGTCACTATGTCATACAATTCTCAAAACTCATCCTACCAACTGATGTCACAATTAAGTTAGGGATTATTTTTAAAAGATACCACAATGAATACTAATCTACAAGAGTCATTAGGTGTTCCACATGTCCCAGAAGATCCATCGGTCCCAATTCAGAAGAAGATTTCTCCAATTTATTTCTTGGACATTGGGCATCCTCGTTAGTGGACAATGGCCTAAGAACAACCTTTAACACGAACCTACAATCATTTAAAACCTTATAATTCAATTACAGAACTTAACTTCTATTAATAATCTCATATTCCATATGGGTTAAATTTTACTTTATTCAAGTTTCACCCAAATCATACTCAATTCGATATCCTACCTCATATTCCAATACTTTCAATCTTATTCTTACACCTTTAAAGGGCAATAAAAGTTCGATATTATCAACACTAAATTTCCAATCCTATTAGCTCTTACAAAAACAATTATCAAATGAGTCACTAGTATGAGATGACTCATACATTCAATTAGATTCCTTAGAAAGGTATTAGTGGCATGAGGCTTTTGGGTAATGGTTCCAGCCTCAAGTGCAACATTCACCCTTTCGATTTCAAATTTAAGAATTGGATGACAACGAATCAGATGACATCTTTCTAGGTGGTAACGTTTCGTCAAATTCCACTCTATAAAGAAAGATCGTCATGACATTGATATCAGATTTAATCTCGCCAATTCTTTTTCAATATCACAATCAACTAATATCTACATTTCTACGAATATCAACCATTTGTTGGGATCATAAATATCCACAACTTGGTTTAGATCTAGGATAGCTAGAATTCCTACGAGAATAGCTTCGATTAATTTACTAGGGGAGTTAGGGTTTCTTGTGACAATCTACGTCGTATAAATACCTCGTATAAAAATCAAAATAATAATCAAAAAATCATGTAATAAAATTACATCATATATATATATATATAATCCAAATTATATATATATTAAAATAACACTTCTCAGTCTGGCCTTGTCGGTAACTCGGGAATTCTTCGGCACCGTTATAGTCAAAATATTTTTAGACATTTTTAGAAAAATGTTTATAGTTAAAAGATTTTGAAATGTTTTATTCAAAACCTTGGTTTTAAAAATCTTTCGTTCTCTATAACGAGAGCTCTGATGCCAAACTGTAACACCCCCAAATTTATACAACTCAATACAGCGGAAGACTAGTTGGTGTTACGGGATAGCACATTACTCACATCATAGACAATGCTTAAAATCGCGTCGTTTATTAATAAAGCATTTCCATTCATAAATATCAAAATTGCATCGGTCCCAAGTCATTACATTACATACAAAGTTTTACAAAATATTTGAATGGAAAATATTGTTTAAGTGCGGGCCATGAATTCTTGTCGTCTTCCCGAGAATTACCTTCAAGTACCTGAGATGAAACATGTTAAAAGAAAAGGTCAGCGATAACGCCGAGTGAATTCATAGAGTTTAATAAAATCCATCAATATAATATCAGTATAAAATTATTACTGAAAATCATTTTGTACAAATCATTTTAATAGGCCATAAAATAGCCAAAGTCATTTTATACAAATCCTTATCGAAAATCATAATATAGGCATTTGCCTTAAAAATCATTATACGAGCCAATGTCGTAAAAACAATCATAAAATACGTTTTATAACGTTGTATGAAAACAAAAACCGTTATATGAATATGGTTATGAAAACCAAAACACAAACATAATATCAATAGTATGACCATGTATTGCTAGTCAGGCAATACATCGTAATTCGGAGCGTCTAGTAGTATTTCGTTAGTTTTTGGATTATTATAAGCCGCATGACATTGTTACCTTACTAAACCAACAACGGGTAGCTAACCCGATACTCAATTTGCCCATCTAAAGTAGCGTGTCGTCACAAAGGTCACGCTATGGAAATCTTCTCATACATAAATTCGCTTACCAATCAATGTGGCACGACGGGGATCAACCGTCAAGGCGCGAACTGGGGTGATCGTCCCCAAATAGTACTATTAAATGCATAAGCGTCTACCAAATCCCGGTAGTTCACAATTCATGCTAATAGGACTTTTAGTGACATAACCTAACTTTAATAATCCATTTAATTTCATCTATCGGGTCCTTTAATCATTTATCGGGTCATACAATCGGGTCATTCAATCATTCGGGTCCAAAATCAATAAACAAACAATCGGGACAAATGGTGTCCTATTTTATAAAAACTAACATGTTATCTCCCTCGCGGGTTTATAAAAAATTTATAAAAACATTTAAAAGAGTGCGAGGCTATGAACTCACGTTGATGTGGGAAAGCGGTTATCGGCGATTCGGATGTACGGTACGTGCTTCAATCACGGAAACCTAGACAAATAATTCTCGTCTTAGACTCATGTCCAATGACTTTATAAAAATAACAATTATGTATACATATGATGATTATATATATATGATCATCAAGTGGGTTTACATATTCTCGTTTACTTATTTTAGTGTTATGTGTCGATAACTTTTATACTAGTTTACTAGTTTTACCTATTTACGTGTTTTAAGTCTAATAAACTTATTATAAGTTCTTTAACTTGTATTAATCCATGTTATACTTATATTATCAGTATCTACACTTTACAAGTTGGGCCCAAATGGGTTAAGCCCAATAAGTTCTTTTTATAAGAGTTTAACTTATTTAATCCAATTATTAGTCCAATATGTTTACTTAGCTCGTTAATGTCCGTATGTCCTATAGTTCGGGTTTTTATCGGTTTTTACTTGTTATATATGTTTATATATCAGTATATGTGTTTATAAAAGTTTACATTAGACGGGTCCAACCGTCTAAGTTTTATTTAACAAAAACGTTAATTTTACGATATTAGCCGAAAAAGTCGTAAAAATCATGTTTATAGTTTTATAACTTATAAAACTTAACAAATTACCATTTTTATAAAATTTCCACTTATTTACCATTGTAAATATGTATATAAATGTATTATATAAGTTAGCGGGTTCTAATTTATATTTTATACTATTAAATTTTGAGTGCTTATATAATAGTATTATACTTTAATTTCCAAAATCTGATTTTTATCTTCACTTTCACCAAAACTGCCATATCTAGAGTTCTATATGGAGATAGAAGCTCAAATTTTTATCATATAAACTACATGATATGTGCTCCATTTAACTCTACTATAGCTACTGTTGAATCATCTTCTAAGTATTTTCTAAAAATCGTCCAAAACAGTGAACTCAGATTTGTACCTTAAACTTGTTTTGATCATATCTCACTCATTACAATGATTCCATTGCATGGTCAACTCTCACATGTGTACAAGACCCATAGCTTACTGTAAATCCTTTCTACTTCATCATTTTATCAGTTCATGACATGTTTGTTTACTGTTTTATACAGCCATCTAAATTAAGTAAGATTTTAACCTTGTTTCTTATAGTTTTTCACCTTTTTAAGCATGTTTATCAACAACAAATCCCCACACAATATTTTTATCATCATATAATCATCATATAAATATACAATAGGAAATAAAATACATGTTTACATAATCAAAATAACAAGAAGATGAGGAGGACAATCTTTATACCACCATGATGATGTAGGTTGATCAAAACATGGATTTTGATGGAGAAACTTGTGATGCACCAAGACCATCTTCATGACCACCAATCTTCATAAACTCCTTGTGGAAAATCAGCCCCAAGACACCATAAAAACTCCTCCATGGATGTTATAATCACCACCATTCAAGAGAGCTTCAAGAGGGCTTCAACATATGTAGAAATAACATGAGGTTTATGGTTAATTTTTGATCAAAATGGATGTTTAGGGTGGAGTATGGACGGCATAAACAAGAGAGGGGGAGAGAGTTGTAGCTAGTTTTGCATGGTGAAATGGTAGAAATGAAATGGTTTGATGGTTTTGAGTAAGTGTTAGCTTAATGTATAAGCTTAAGTGACGAGTGGTGAAGTTAGCTTACACTTGACACATCAAGTGTGTTGTGTAACTTAGTTAGGCCGGTTTGAATGGGGGTGGGACAAGTGTCCCACTTGTCTCATCCCCATTTATTTACGGGTACTCCTCGATTCTAGTTTCCTCGATTTGCGTGCCCTCGGGTCGTTTTACGAAAAACGTTTTTATAAATTATGAATCAACGTCACAAAACGAATCTAATAAAAATTGTGTCATCAAAAACGGAGTTCGAAAACGTAAATACGTAATCCTAGGGTTTCCGGTTTAGTCGTAAAGGACGTTAAAATAAAATCGTAAGTCCTAATCTCTTCTCGTAAATTTGTGAGTTTATGAACTAACACAAATTTAAAACTCCAAAATAATATTTACGGATAAATTTATTTTCTGAAATGTCGGACTGTCACCAAAGACGGTGTATGTAAACGTAAGCACGTAACGTTGAATCCTCCGGTTTAGACGTAGTCGATGCTACTTCAAGACGTAAATCCAAATTTCTTCCCAGAAATAAGTGAGTTCATATTGTAACATTAAAATAATGTTTTTAAATAATATTCGAGAATAAAATATCAACCATAAATTGACGGATTGTCACAAAAAACATATATATCTATGCTACATATTACACATTTGTATATGTAAAGCTTAGTGAAATTATCTATCACTTGTATATGTATATTAGTAAAAGCTTAGTGAAATTGTAATCATTTTGCTAAATAATTCAATTGAAAAGAATTGTTCACGTCAATACATAAACAATTTCAAATAATTTATAAAGTATGAAAACATGTAAAATATTAAGTATGTAAATGTTTGCATGTTATACAATGTGACCAATGTTTGCATGTTATAAGGACATGATGTATGATGTATAATTCCATTTACTTCACAAAACTCAACCATCTTATGATTAATGAACTCGGTATCATTATCACTTCTAAAAGTTTTTATAGTTTTATTAAACTGTTTTATAATCAAATGAAAGAAAAAATTTATACAATCAAACACTTCACCCTTATTCTTCAACAAATAAACCCAAACAGCCCTAGAAAAATCATCAACAACATTTAAGAAGTATCTAAATCCTTCCTTACTGGTAACTTTATAAGGACCCCATAAGTCTAAATGAACAAGTTCACCCAAACTGTTAGAAACATGATCACTTAAAGGAAATGGTTCTCTAGTCTGTTTAGCTTTTTGACAAATTTCACAAACAAACTCATTCTAAGTTTTCTCAAAAACCAAATCATCTTTTAAGACATCTAGAACTTTGTCTGAAGGGTGACCAAGCCTACAATGCCACATATCTTTACTCAAATAACAAGTGACATCAGGTTTCTCAAAACCAGTACCTTTATAAAAAAATACAAGCCAGCCTTTTGTTTACCAGTCCCCAACAATTTCATCTCCCTCAAACCCTGAGGTAAAACGTAACAGCTAGACTCATCAAAAGCAACTACAAACTTACTATCCTAAGCAATTTTATGAACATACATAAGACTAACACAATATTCAGGCACCACCAACACATCATAAAAAGTTAAGTCTTTGTTTAAAACCATATTTCCTACTTTAGTAATAAAGGCCTAAGTTTCATTGGGATGAGACACTTTAAACCAAGTTTGGAAATATCAATGACATTGACCAAATACTTATCATCATATGTAAGATGTTGATTAGCACCCGAATCTACATTGAGCCCTTTATTCACTAGACTAGGCTTAATTAGACTATTAGAACAAAAGAACTTATGGAAATTTTTGTTAAAAACGGAACTTTGATTCAACACAATACCTGCCATATTGGCTTGAGCACCAGCAGAATTGTCTTTAATCAAATCAGTGATTTTAGACAACTGTTCATCAGAAAAAGAAGATGTAGAACTAGAGCCAGCATTGTTATTATTAACACATCTTTTGTTAAAATTCTGAGAAGTTTGATTATTGTTGGAAAAACCAGTATTACTTTTCTTTCCAAAATCTAAAGGATAACCAATAAGCTTGAAATATCTATCAATTGTATGTCTATTAAAACCACAGTTCTCACACACCAAAGTAGGTCCCCCATTGGACCTTTTATTCCCATTAGTAGGTTTGTTTGAACTAGCAGGTTTAGCAAAATTATTAGAAGCTTGAGGCCTCTGAACATTACCCCTATTCACACTAGAGTTAAACATAGAGGACTGGCTTCTTTGGGAAGACCCGGAACCAGACATAACTCTGTGAGACTGCTCACTAGAAATAATAGCATAATCACTTTTAACACCAAGTAGAGGATCTCTAGAAAGAATACTGCTTCTTATTTGCATATAAGAATCATCAAGTCCCATCAAAAATTTCAAAAGTTTCATTAAATGATTATGTTTTTTAAAGTCCTCAGCAGCATGACAAGTACACCTAGGAAGTTGTACTAGGGAATCAAACTGTTTCCAAAGGGCATTAAGTTTATGATAATAATCAGCTAAAACAGAACCATTTTGAGACAAAGAATGAATTTTATGATGAAGATTAAAAGTGACAGAGCCATCAACTTTGTCATAAGTTTCTTTAAGTTTATCCCAAACATATTTAGCCCTTTTAGAAAAGACTTGACCCAAGAACAACTCCTCGGTTATAGAGTTCAAAATCCACCCAAGTACAATAGCATTAACTCTATCCCATTGCCTACCCAGAACTTCATCAACATTAGACCTTTTACAAGACCCATCAATAAACCAATCTTATTTTTACCCTCAAGAGCAAGTAACATAGCACAAGACCACACTTGATAATTCTCAGTACCCTTAAGTTTAACAGACACAACAGTTAATGAAGTAGAATCATTATGATGAAGATGCAAATGATCACTAACATCTAAACTACCGATCTTAGTAACACCTTCAGTAGCATCACTATTATAACCATCACTGCCATGCTCATACTCTTCCTCAGACATACCATAAAGAGACATAATGAAAACAAATAATCAACTAAGAACAGAAACAGAAAATAAGTCAAAACCAATCCCTTTTAGTTCTGAGGTTTCAAAACCATTCAAGGATGGTAGGTCAAGGGCTAAATATTGATTAGACACGAGAAAAATGTTACACTACTAACAGAAAATAACAAGAAGAGCACAAGCAATCCAAGAATCACAAAAGCAACCAAGAATCACAAATAAAGAGAACAACAAAGTAAAGGAGGTGTTACAGAGCAATAGAAACAACGGAAGACAATCTTAATCACCCTTTGATTCACTTAGTCAAGGGATAATCAAAAATCCAGAACCAAACCCTAATTTTCTCAAAAAAAAAGGGAAATCACCAAATCACCACACCCAGAGTACCAATCGAACAAATCAATCGTCAATTAACTCCAATCGAACCTCAATCGATCAAATCCCCAAAAATCACAAAACCCTAATTTCAAGAAATTAGGGTTAATGATCAAGAACGCCAGGAATGATGAATCAACCACAAAACTAATTGATTAACACTAGTTAATCAACCAAGAACCTCTCAATTTGAAAAAAGGGTTAATATACAAAGAAGTTACTAAACTTTCCAAGAAATTTGTCCTAAGGTAACGAACGTTCATTTTGTGTTTCTAAGTTACTAAACTTTACTAAACTATACATCACTATAATTTAGTGTTAATTTGAGTAACCTGAATGCATGTTTTTTGATTAGTTAAGTAACATAAATGTCTTTTTTTTCATGTTAAGTAACATAAATATCACGTTTTTTATAAGTGGGTAACTTAATCAACCGGTCATATGAATATTAGTAACTTAGAAACACAAAATGAACGTTCGTTACCTTAGGACAAATTTCTTAGAAAGTTTAGTAACTTCTTTGTATATTAACCCTTTGAAAAAACCCCAATTATTTTGAAAACCCTAATTTTTTTTTTAGAAAATCACAATATCAAGAGCAAGGCAATAAACCAGGCTCTGATACCATGTAAATATTTATAAAACTCAAGAATGAATCTTAATTCAACTTTATAAACTCAAATCCACCACAGATTAAAGCTGGTATGAATCTATTATCTAACTTGATAATAGTTTTACAAAACAGAAATAGAAAACAAGATTACAAAAGATCAAGATGATCTCAATCACCAAGAACAGATATCAACCAAACTATGTGAAAACAAGAGAGAAAGTTTTGATGCAAGTTCTGAGAAGAAAGCTGTTGACCGGGCTTATATACTACTACTCAGCAACTTTCTCACTTTGGCAACTTAAGCCCTTAAAGCTTCCTTCACTATAAGCTCCAAGCCCTCCAACTTTATGACAGCAACACCTTTAGTCCCTGCAACATATAAACAGACTATGCACTTTGTTTCTAGGGTTAGACCATAATAATCTCTACACCTCGACAGCAACCATAACTCACTGTAGTCCACACGTGAACGAGTCTAATTGGCCTCATATCATGACCATTGATCAAACTGGTTGAAGGTGCAATTCGTACTACCCCATGGAACACCATTCCAGCTATTTATAACTTGAAAAGAGTGAGAACCATTCTATGTGAGGTGAAACCCGGTGGTGATGTAAACAGGCGTCCCTAAGATTCCATGCCAATTAGTGAAAGCACACTCGTTGACGACAGTAAAATTAGCCCTATAGCTCATGCACATGTGGAAGAAATTTATAGAAAATTGTATTCAATACACAATTTGTGTGTGTTATTCAAACTCCCTAGTTCTGATCAAACGAGTTTAACTCATGTCCTAACTCACAGCTTCTAGAGTCAATATATCATTATATCCCTTGCAGTAATACTATACTTTTCCATTTTCATCGAATTTCCTACCTCTAGCCGAATCCATCTGACTCACTCGTTTCATACGCTTCTGACACTCGTGAATTTGCTTAAAATGGTTTATAAGCTGTTCATTATTACAAAACTTCCATCCACAAACAAGAAAGATAACGATGTTGATCCTACTTTTACCTATCTCTCCTATGTTGGCTATTCATTTTGGCGAGGACATGGTTTGTCCTCGCCAAAAGTCACTAAACGACAAAAATTCTCACTTTGAGACTTTTGACTATGCCCAAGAAGCAGATAAAATCTGGCCAAAAGCTTTGGCTAGGACAACAGCCACAGAAAACCAAGTCAATGAAATGGTAGCTAGCCTTCTTGAGCAATTCTCTCTGTTTCACAACCTTAGCGAGTATGTTTCCTTCCTAGAGCAGGAATGGTGATGATGGGAGTAGGGTATGTCTTAGCGGAAATTTGTGTGACTTTTGTATTTGAACTATTTTGGCAAATTGGAATGTTTTAGCGGATATTTATGTGTAATGACAGTAAGTGTTTTAGCAGATTGGTAAGTTCGTTTTTGGGTCATTAAAGGTCGGCTGTTGAGTCGTTACATGAAATATAAATCTAGAAACAGTGCATAATGTAGCAATTTGTTGTCAAAATGTGAAGAACATTTGATGTGTATGGGGTCCTCACCAATCCTGTGTGGCCGAGCCAGTTTGAAATGCTAATAAACCAACTATGTTAGCACTCGGCCACCTAGGTCCTTCTTGTGGTTTACGAGTCTCGCAACTCGCAAGTTTTGCACACTCTTGTCATTGTAGCCAAGTTGTTGCACTCTTATTATCGTAACTAAGATAATGTGGAACATGAGAAGTTTCAAATTTGTTAAAATATCCAGGAAAAAAATCAGGTACTGAAGTATAATTTACGATAACTCTCTTTCATATTGTCATGTTGTCCAAAACAAAAATACATTAAGTCAAGTATGTTAGGGTTAATATACACAAATCTTACTGAAGTTTGCCAAAAAATCGATTTTGTTAGTAATTTTAAAACGTTACAAATAGGTTACTCAAGTTTTGGTGACCGGTTATATAAGTTACTCGGTATTTGGATACCGGTTAACTAGTGATGTGGCAAAAAAATTTGTTTATAAATACTAGTAATATTTATTTTTCAATTAATCCAAAAAAAAAACCCCTATATATATGCCACTTTCCTATTCTATCTTCTCTTATCCCCTGTATCGTATCTTCCCTGCCAATAATAAAAAATTTGAGTTCCCATTCATCTTGTGCGTCGACTTGATCAATCGTTCCAAGCTTAATCCTCGAGGCAAATATTTATGCTCAACAAGTAATAGCTTAGCACCATCATTCCTTTTAAGTAAACAATTTAAGGGTGCATTTGGTTGGTCATTTTTGGAGGGTTTGGGTTGAATGACAACTCAAATCAAATGTTTGGTTTGTATACTTTAAAATTCCTTTTAAGTAAACAATTTAAGGGTGCATTTGGTTGGTGGTTTTTAGAGGGTTTGGGTTGAATGACAACTCAAATCAAATGTTTGGTTTGTATACTTTGGAATAAAATGTGAGTAACAAATTAATCACTTAATAAGAAAAATAGAAGTTAAAGAAGTACATGAAATCTTACACTAACAACTAATATTATATCCGAATTGTAAGGGGTTTATTTTCATCGACAACACTGTGTACTATCCATTTTCCTCATGATATCTCTTTTAGACCTCTGCATCACAAAATACTATACAAATACAAAAGAACTGAGATTAACTTGCAATCTCACGAGCCAAATTATAATAGAATCATTTCTAATGAATATGAGAAAGAATTTGATATATGAAACATATTAATGACATACTTACTCCATGTCTCGTAGTTTAACATCAATCTCAAGGTGAGTTCCGATCACAAAGTGACAAAACCTCATCTTTCAGCTTATTTATCTGCAATCGCCACAAAATTAAATTTATTACTGCGTGATATAAAACAAAAGCCTAAAAAATGATATGCAGAAATAAGAGTAACAAATTCATAAAAGAAATTATCATCATCATCAATCTATAAAAGCATTTTCCCTAAATATTTTTTCAACGGTTTTCAACAAAATAAAAGTAAACAAATAACAAAAAAAGATTACAAATGCTTGTTGGTTTTATAGGTATTCAATGATTTTGGAAGGTTTAAAGACATTTAATTGGATTGAATATGCTTGATGGGTTTGAAATAAAAAGAAACGCATAAAAAAAGAATTGATGATAATTATTTAGTGATGATTTGAAACTGCAATTTGAATTAGGACTTGATCGAAAGGATGATTGACTGATGTATTAAACTTGCATATGACTTTACAAAAATAACAGTTTTTTATAACGCGTTTTTTACTTTCTATAATTAAATAATTTTTATTTCAATAAAACCGTGTTTTACATAGTTAATTATGTTAATGTATTAATTTAGTTAATTATGGTAATGCATTAAAAATGTCATAAAAGCTTGAAGAACTTGTAACATTTTTCAGTGTCATGAAAATAATCGTCCGGTTTAGTGCAAAATAAATAAATTATTATAGAATGATTTTCATGAAATTTTAATTTCCTAAATATTTTTTTAATGTTTTTTAACGTTTATAAAAGTTTTAATTATTTAGTTAAATAATAACAATATTTTTATTTTGCAGAAAAAATATTAAAAATAATTATGTTTGTAAGATAATAACAATATTTATCAAAAAAAATTGGTTTAAAATTTTCCTTTTTTTTAAATTATACTTATGATCCGTTTTTATGTTTTTTATTTTATACAATCTATAAAACAAAATTTATTATAGTTTTTATTTACAAACCGTATATTTTTGCTTGATTCTATCTTTTGTAACAAAAATACTCCTTAATAGCACGGTTTGGGCAAATAATTCCCGGTTAAATATGGAAACTAATTTAATGGTCATTGAATTTTTAAGCTTTAGTTGCTTGTACATGTAACTTATTTTAGGAAACGTTTTTAATGTTTCAAGCTTAAAAGGTTTGTAAATTATTTTGGTTTATTAGTTAAAATAGATTTTCTTTCGACTAAAATTCATGTAACATTTATTATGGGCTTTTCTTATTTTTGTTAACTCACCAATATTTATTTATTTAAAAAAACACAACATATTTCCCAACAGTGATGTTTACTTGAGACCTTTAATTGATGATCTAAAACTTTTATGGGATGGTGTGAGTACTATAGACCAAGCTACAGGCGAGGCATTCACCATGAGAGCGATGCTTTTATGGACCATCAATGATTTTCCGGCTCGAAGTAGTTTGTCTGGGTATAGTGGGCAAGGTTACAAGGCTTGCCCTACATGTAATGACGACACTCCATCTCTTCATGTGGCAAGCAAAATAGCTTATGTTGGCCACAGAAGATTCTTACCGCCCCGCCATAAATCCAGGACTTCACGTTTATTCAATGGTAAACCCGAACACCAGCCCCGTCCTAGAACATTTACCATGGACCAGATTGACGAGCAACACGCTTCACTGCCAAATCGACTGCCCGGTAAACATAAGAATTTTGGGGGTGTGAAGATAACACGCAATTTTCGTGTTGAGCCTAACTGGTCTAAACGGTCTATTTTTTACGAGCTTGAGTATTGGCCTTTTCTTTCACTAAGACACAATTTAGACATCATGCATATCGAAAAAAATGTGTTGGAGGCCATCCTGAACACTTTGTTGATGAATGACAAATCTAAAGACACTGTCAAGGCAAGACAATACTTGGAAAAGTTGGGCATTCGAAAAAGCTTGTGGCTCACCCAAAGTAAAAACGGGAAGTGCAAGAAGCCTCAGGCTTCGTATTCCTTCACACCAGAGAACAGGAAAAAGTTTTGTCAGTACATCAAGAGTGTTAAACTACCAGATGGGTTCGGATCCAACTTCAAGCACAAAGTGACCGATAACGATACCAATATAACGGGCATGAAGTCTCATGACTGTCATATAATGATGCAACGTTTACTTCCTTTCGCACTTCAGGAATACTTGCCTGCTGAGATTGCAAGACCACTGATCGACCTATGTAACTTGTTTAAGCAACTCTGCTCTGCAACTTTAATGGTGGATGACATGTTGACTGCTGTAAAAAAGGTGGTTGACATTTTGTGCGATCTTGAGCTAATATATCCTCCTGATTTCTTTGACATTATGGTTCACTTGGTTATCCATTTACCTGATGAGGCCATTGAAGGCGGGCCTATCCGCCCCCGGTGGATGTATCCATTTGAAAGATACATGAAAGAGCAGTTTTGTACGAAATAAAGCTAAGCCATAAGGTTCGATTGCGGAGGGTTATGTTGCACAAGAAGCATTGACTTTCTGTTCTAAGTATTTTCGGGATGATGTTACCACTAAATTTAATCGTCTCGACCGTAATGTGGACCCCCCTCCCCCAACGTGTCAGTTTCAGGTGTTCCGATCGGTATGTAACCCGCTTGGGAAAAAGTCGTATATTCCGTTCCCTTATCAAGAGTTCAAGAAAGTGGAATGGTATGTACTAAACAACAGTCCTGAAATCGACAAGTATATTTCTGAGTTCAAGAGGTACGCGTTTTTTATTTTATTTTGAAACTTCTTTTTCTTAACAATAGCGACTTATTCTAATACCATGAACGTTTTTCAGATTATATCCTGACAAAGACGAGAAAAAAGAATTCTCCGCGTGGTTTGGGAAAATGGTAAACTTAGACTTATCTTGTGTACTTACCTGTAAAAAAATAATATTATTATAAATAGTTTTCTGTACCTAATCCTTTATTCCTCATAAATCCGACAACGTCACGTAGACAATGACAAAGACCCAGAGGTTATCCAGACCAGCGAGTTATTCGCTTTGGCTTGTGGACCATCACCGCATCCAATCTCAATAAACTCTTGCATAGTCGACGGTGTGAGGTATGTCGTGCACAGTCGCGATGAACGTCGTACAACTCAAAACAGCGGCATTTGTGCGCCTGGCCTTGAGAACACAATGGCTTATGGTCAGCTTCAACAGATCCTCGTGTTTCGTTATTTGTCGTTCAGTGTTGTGTTGTTCAAAGTTAAGTGGTTCGACACTCGCCCCATGTTACGTAAAAAACGTCTTATCTATAGAAACAACATGACTCAACTCACCGACACAAGAGCTGAGTATTGGAAAGATGAACAATACATTCTCGCAACACAAGTCAAACAAGTCTTCTACATTGAAGATCAGAACAAACCCAACTGGAAGGTCGTTGAACATGTTAATCATAAAAAGTTTTCCAACGGGGGTGTCATAGTGTCAGATGCCGTTCCTGATATTATACATTTCGACAACTCATCTGATCTACCACTTTCCACTGATTTGAATGACTTGGGTGATGTGACCTTGAATATAGATGGCCACGAAACGGAGGTTGATGCACCGCCAAATATCATTGATGTTGATGATGAAGACGATGGTATTACTGATGATGAAGACGTCCCTCATGATTTAAGTGATGAAGAACGTGTGAATGATGATGATGGTGAAGACAGAGTTTATTCTAGTGAAGAAGAAGATTGACCTTTAGTTGTAACTTGCAAAAGACACTTATTTGTTTGAATTAATGAATCTAATTGTTGTGGATTTTTTAAATGTGTATATTTATTTAGATGTGTTGTATTTGAATTTGTGCATGCTTATATTATTTTGTTCATGAATTTGTCTATGTTATGCTAATTGTACTTGTACAGATGTCAGCAGATGTTGTAGGATCACACGGTGGTGACGGTGGTGGTGAGGATGAACCTCCTACGCCAAACATCCGCAGCGGTTGTTTCGCCGTATTTAGAAATAAAGGTAAGAATATTTGGATTATTGTAACACAATCAAAAATTTGGTGCATATATATGTTGCTTGCCTTGAATTTTTATTACTTTGTCACTCACTTGATTTTTGCAGGCAAAGGCAAAAGAAAAGAAAATTTGGGCGGCAGAGCGGCCGGTAGAAAGACTCGAGGCATTAGCCGATGTATCGATTTGTTGGAGGAAGTTGGTCAGCATGGCCCTGTCCCGATAGATTTTGAAGAAAAATCTCACCGGCCTCGCGGCACGCATGCTCAGCATTTATCTAATTACATCGGGGATTGTATCAGGAGGCTCGTGCCACTGTACTACCCAAGTTGGGCTGATGTCCCTGATGAGATCGAAACATTGGTTTGGGCGAACATAGAGGTCAGTTATCATTTTTATGTTCATAACATTATTGTGTTTATTTATTTAATGATGTATATATTTAAATAAATTTGTTTATTTATTTATATCATATAAATAAATAACAAATTTAAATAAATATACAAATTGTATCTTATTTATTTATATCATATAATTTTTTTTTAAATATATATAAAAAAATTAGAATAAATATAAAAAAATTTAAATAAATATATATTTGATGAGAATAATGTAATAAGCTTTTCGGATAAGCTGTTTTCAAACAGCTTATCCTGATATGCTTATCAGAACAGGCTGTTTGAATACAACTTATCTTGATAAGCTTATCAGAACAAGCTGTGTGAAAACAGCTTGTTCTGATATGCTTATCAGGATAAGCTGTTTTCAAACAGCTTGTCCTGATAAGCTTATCAGGATAAGCTGATTTCAAACAGCTTGTCCTGATAAGCTTATCAGAACAAGTTGTTTTCAAAAAGCTTATGCTTATTAGGATAAGTTGTTTTTATTATAAAAAATTAAATAAATGACTAAGCCATTAAATAAATAAACAAAATAATGTATAAATTATATCTCTAACTCTAACTCTGTTTTTGTTTTATTTGTTGTATATGAATGCAGAATCAGTTTAATTTGACGCCACACAAGAGTGATCCTGGTAGATGGAAGGAAATACGTGGCGGCATCAATCAAATGCTTACAAAGAGTTATAATTCTCGAAAAAATACGCTCAAGACAAAGCATTGGGTCCGAAACATCGATACCGGCAGGGTAGATATCGACAGAGTCCGCAGCGAACGTCCAGAGGAAATTACTTCAGAGGACTGGGAGAAACAGATCGCACTTTGGATTAATCCGGATTACGAGAAAAGATGCCAGACGAACTCCCAGAACCGGTCTAAGCAGAAGACGTCGAGTCGGCAGGGATCCCGATCGTTGGCACGCCTTCGAGACCAAGTGGTGAGAAATTCTATAATTAATTTACATACATATATGTCTTTGATTATATGTTTTGGTGTGTTGTGATTTTTTGTTTTGAATTTGCTTCATTCTATATATGCGTGTCTATGTATGTACAGACGCAAGCTGCAATTGAAGCTGATGTGCCACCCCCGACTGTCATTGATCACTTCTTCATTGCGCACACCGACCAGGATGGGAATTTTCCTTGCGATGCGGACCGCGTTATGTATGTAAGTATTTTTTTTTAAATTAATTAATTAATTAATTTTTTTTTGGATATGCCTTGGTTTTTTACTATTCCTTGCCGATAAATAATGTACCAACCCGACTAATATATAATATACTAACTGTCGTTTGTTTTTGTCACTTCATTAGGAGGAGATGCTTGCGATGAAGGCTGAAGGAAAATATACGGACGACGAGATCAACCGTATCGTCCGAGGTGGAAAGCAGCGAGGCCACATGCCCGGTGTCGGCCAGATAGTGCCGAGAAGGAGTGCTCACTATATTCCTCCTCCTCCTCCCGTCGACCCACGGTTGGAACAAGGGGCTCAAGTGTTTAACTTTATGAGAAGTGACGATAGGTTTGCCGATGCGTTCGCAGCATTTCTATCGGGTGGTGCTAGCGGGAGTGGCACGGGAGGCAGCGGTAGTGGCGCCGGTGGGAGTGGTAATGGTTAGTATGCTTGTCTTGTTTTTCCTACCTTAGCATGCAAGTTTAATAATTGTAAACCCTGAATTGCAAGTTTAATAAGTGTAACTAGGAACTTTGTACTCAAGTTGTGACATGTATTTGTATTGATCGAGAGGTTACATGTTATTGTGTTTTGGTACTAGATTCGTGGTAGATTTTTAGTATTTTTATCTTCAGGTTTTGTATTTGTATTCCCAGGTTTTGGTAGATTTTTTCCGGAAAAATTCCGGAAAAAATCTGGAAACAGCCTGCTGTGCAGGCAGCTAAAAAAAAATGTCAAAGTTTTCCTGGCGACATGTCGCCAGGGAAACTTTGGCTTATTTGACTTTCTAAAAAGTCAGCCAAGTTTCCCTGGCGACATGTCGCCAGGGAAACTCAAAAAAAACATTGACTTGTCAACGCCAGGCGTTGACTCGTCAACGTTACGTCTAGTTTCCCTGGCGACATGTCGCCAGGGAAACTCAAGAAAAACATTGACTTGTCAACGCCAGGCGTTGACTCGTCAACGTTACGTCTAGTTTCCCTGGCGACATGTCGCCAGGGAAACTCTAGAAGAACATTGACTTGTCAACGCCGTCTAGTTTCCCTGGCGACATGTCGCCAGGGAAAAGTGAGGTTTAATAACCTGTTTAACTTAAGTTCCTTAATCAGCCATATTTTCCCTGGTGACACATGTCGCCAGGGATACTATCCCGCACCAACTCCAACGTGGCACCAATTTTTGAACCAAAGAGTTTGCGGGGCCCACTTGTCGCCAGGGAAATCCTAATTTGTCGCCAGGGAAACAATCCCGCACCAGCCTTTCTTGGCGAGGTTTCCCTGGCGACATGTCGCCAGGGATTCATCTTCCCTGGCGACATGTCGCCAGGGAAACGTCGCGAATTTGGCCAAGGAAGGCAGCGAATATTGTAGTGTAAGAGGATTTTACTCACTTATAACTATATTCTTAATGGTTACTTTGTTGACTTACCACTTTTTGGCTAACCATATTCTTAATTCAAGGCTTACAAAATATTATATATTTTTTTTTTGAACGGCTTCAAAATATTATATATGATTTATTAAATCATTCTACATGTTTAGCATATGACTTATCCTTACTGGAATGTATGATATTGTTAGGATTTTGCATGACAAGTATGCATTGTAGCCATAATTGTCCTTACTTGAAGCTCTTCTTCAGTTTTGATTTAAGTTACAAGGCGATGGATAAGCTATATGAAGTTGTAAGACGATCGATAGTAAATAAGTTCATTCAAGTCCAATTGGATCAAGAAGAGGCGATCCTTATTTGAATTAAACTTTTCATATCATTCATTTGTGTGTTTGTGATTATTTTCATCTTTATTGCGTAATTAATTTTTTATTTAACTATTAGGTGTTTAGGAATTGGCATTTATTGTTGACTTATTTGTTTTCACATACGTTAAGGTTAAAGACAAAAATACATCAAAATCTATTATTGTGATTGTTACAAAATTAATAGTTTATTGGATAATTCATGTTTAGTTATTATTCTTTTCATCTATTATCACAACTTTTTTATGCTCCTTTAATATTAACATATGTTTTTTATATATTACAAAAATCGCTCATTAAGTTATACCCGACGTTAGACGGGTCATTAAGCTAGTATATTGATAAAAAGATTTAAATAATATTACAAAAACTATTAAGAAAATACAATTATATTAAAATTTTAAGATTAATTTAGATTTACGATCTCGATTTTGCTAAGACGAAAACAATTAAAGTAAGATCCCGACCTTGAAACGGTATATGCTCGAATACTCGATGGAAAAGGATACATTCTCAATATAAAACAAATAAATAGCATTTACAGACTTATAAAATGTTAGTTAATACCAGAAAAAAAAATTAATAAAGTAGTTTTTTTAATGTATACAATTACAAATATAAAGAAAATACATAAATTACAATTTGCTCACAAAATTTCATAAATTACAATTTCTATAAGACTCTCGCTGGAAGAATAACAACAAGCCACATCTCTTTACATGTACAATGTGGCACGATAAAATCAAATACAGTATAAATGGGGCGGATCACGAAACCAACGCCCGGCCTTGAGTATGTGTAGGAGCTAAAAGGCTTTCTTTTTTTTCCACACACGATCGCATGTTTACGAATCTCACCTCTCGGATCAAGAAAAGAAGAGTAACATCTGCACCTGAAAACGCCAAATAAGAAACAAGTTGAACAAGGTGTTTGTTTCATAATCTAATACTTAGCTCTTAAAACATATCAACTTGACCCCCAAAGTTTTTCGGCGTAAGCCTTCTCATCTTCTTTCTCCACAACAACATCATCCGGAACTTCCAACACTTCTTCGTCCTCATCCATTAACTCTTCTTCATCATCCATAACTTCTACCATCTTCTCTCTTTCTTGACGAGCAAGTTCCGCATACGCCCTACTCATAGCAAACTTTGTTGCTGGCATATCCACTGATCTATATCTAGGGGCAGGCACTACAAACGGCAAAACAATATCATCCAAATCTGAATGTATGTTGTCGTTGTAATAATTCCTTTCTGATGGTGGGACTACGAAGACAATGCCAAACTCATAGTTACAGATGTGCAGTCTCGACCCTAATACAGATTTGCTTCTCGCAACCCCGTTTGATTGGGAGTTAAGTGAATTGTGAAGTGGACGGCCCCACGCCGCCGCACTGAAATTGTGTGAGCCACAATAAACCCATCCGAACGAAGATGTACTGGTTCTGGATTGAAAGCGTCTTCTTGCCACCTGGTTACCACATGTTAAGAATAAACGGTTTATCTGAGTTATGTTTCATCTATAATGAGGCGAGTGAAACTGATATACTTAGCTTAGAAGAAAACGGACCCAAAAGGGATGAAAGCCAGATGCATATAAGTTACTAATCACTTTGTTATGAGCTAGAATACACAGAATGAGGTTGTCCCCCTTCAGGTTATCCAGGGATGGCGAGTCATTGAGTGGGTATTATTAGTGTCGAATTATAGCTTTTGTAGTTTAGCACAATAATTATTCATTAAACCAAGAAAATATAATGAAAAGGTTTGTAGGTGGGCCCTTTGACACAACCCATTTTGACCCATTACTCAACCAGCCACTTTGACACCTCTAGTGAATTCCCAGCAGAGATTGAACGTATAGCATACTGAATAATAAATACTCCCCAGACTTAATGTTTGTGATACGAACCTATCCCATACTAGGCTCGTAATCGGTTCATAAGTCCCAAGTGTAGAACTCACTCAAAAAGCTAGCTTTTTGAGTGAGTTCTACACTTGGGACTTATGAACCGATTACGAGCCTAGTATGGGATAGGTTCGTATCAATTGGTGTCAAAGCTAGCCCTACCTTTCGAGGTTCCAACACTCGGAGTGGTGGCTTGGACCCAAAGGGGGTGCCAACCATGACCAACATAACCGTGACCAACGAGCCCGGAGTGGTGGCCTATGGAATGGTGGCTTGGGCCCAAAGGGGGTGCCAACCGTGACCAACATAGCCATGACCAACGAGGACGTTGGCTCTTCAAAGGGTGGGGTAGTGTGATGATCCCACATCGGCCAAGTATGGGAATGGTTGATGGTTTAAAATGTCCAGGTGTCCTCTCCTCAAACAAGCTGGCTTTTTGAGTGAGTTCTACACTTGGGACTTATGAACCGATTACAAGCCTAGTATGGGATAGGTTCGTATCAGTTTGACCCACACAGTTTAAGAAAGGTGTCTTGACTTCTTGTTATATGTTGAAAATAACTTAACAAAAATATGCTAATATATATCATCAATTTATATGTAACTATGGGAAAAGACAGAAGGAGGTAACTGACTAATTGTAACTTGAGAGATAACAAAAAAAAAAAAAAAAAAAAAAAAGGTCAAAGATGCAGTAAGCAGAAGGGTTAGACTAAGCTAAAGAAACATGTGAACTCTAGAAAAGAGATGCTAGAAATTGCTATTTATATTACCTTAACATGCATAGGATATCCGACTCTATCAACAGAACGAGGAACCGCATCATGAAGTATGCTCAAATGTTTTAACCTCAGCCAAGTTTTCTATCGTACAAAAAAGAAAGTATGATTGATTAGATTTTAGGTATGGAAAAATCAGGATTGAAACTTAAAAAAGAAAACAGAAGATACAATGCGCTTTTACATTAGTTTCCAAAATAATGCAAGTATATTACTAAATCAGTTATTTCAGGCAGAAGCAGCAAAAACAAGATTGAAAAAAGATTGAACGCGTACCTGAGAGAAACATAGAATGTATTTGGAAGCAAAGATTCCACTACTCGAAGTTCTTACTCTCTCAATAGTAGGAAATATTATTTTAATAGATGGATTCCGCAACTCTTGGCTAGCACTCCAGCAACCCCACTGAAACAGTAATAACATATAAATGGATAAGCCAATACTTTAAAAGCGTTTCTGATATCATCGACAGTTTTGAGATCTTTAACACTTACATCTGGATCAGACTCTTCAGATTCGGTAAATTGCGAAGACCGCTTTCCAGTTGCAGCTGAAAATGCAGCTAAAAAGGGCGCATTGACAGCCCCTACCGAGGAAGAGCCTTTAACGTGGAAAGTAGCAGCCAAAGGCAAGCTAGTTATTAAGAAATGTATAAAATGTATAAAATGCATAATATGTAAAAAAATTGAGGTTTGGTATACTCACCAAAGGTGAAGTCAGTTTCCCAGTGCTCAGGCCATTTGTAGTGACCCAAAATCTGTAAGATATAATAAAAACTAGCATGAGATAATAAATATATCAATGAAATGATTCTTTAGTAAAGGGCGCTACGTCTTTTTAATTTCTAGGGCGTCCCTTTAAGAGTTGCAACATTCCATGTCTCGCACAAGCTTTTTTATGGATAAAATACCAGCATACCTTTTCATTTGACCCATTTTAGTCATTGTACTTTTTTCAAATCCAAGTCACTAGAAGTTGGACTAGTGTCCCATTTAGATCAACTTGTAACCATAACCCCGAATTTCAAAAAAGATAATCGCTGTATAAGATTAAAATGCTCTATAATTACTTTATACAAACGGGACTCGAAACCATATTTTGATGACTCAAATGTGCAAAAAGGTACATTGATTAAAAAGGACAACTGAAACAACACAGTGGTATTTAATACAAGAAAACAGTCATTGGCAAAACATTCAAATCAAAACCCCAAATTAGCCATTTCAAAACCAGTTGTGTTTGTTTTCTGCACGTAAAACCCACCCTAAAATATATTTTGTACCAACTAATTTATCTTACATAATGCATGACCAAAACTACACAAAACTAACCTCATGAAGTCGCCACAGGCCAGAGCACCTTTGAATGGATGCAACAAGACTGCACATAGCAGAAGCAAGCACTGGTGAGCCTGACTTTGATATGTTCAAATAATTAGGGCCCTGCACATAACATGACCAAAACTATATTACGACGTAGCTATTAAAAAAATTAATTATAGTTACCAAACTATAATATGTCCATTTTATAAGCAAAAACGTAGACGTCGTAATTTTGTTTCATTTACTTAATCAATCTGGTTAGTTTTTTTAATTTCAAAACAGGTCAAATATAAAAGCTAGATAAAAGGGGAATGAGTCAAGCGGATTGAAAGTCGCTCAACGTCTATTTTAGTTCAGACAGCCTCGTAAATCATTTCGAAAAATGGTTAAGATTGTTAACTTTAACAGCATTGTTTCTATAATCATAATTAACACATTCATTATAATTTTATATAAAATGGACGAAAACCTGTTAGCGGGTCAACGCAATATTGTCTGTTTAACCCATAATAAACACTACCTGTGCCCAACCCGGTCATCTCCGCACATTTTCTTAAAAAATCTTTGTAGACTGTGAGCTAGATACTATTAAGAAACATGCCTGATGCACATAAAGAATCAAGTGTGCTTTGTTGTTGCTTCCTTCCAAAGCACATGCAAGAACTTCTTTAGGATATATATATGCAGAAAATGCAAACCATCCCACATCTGACAATGGAGCGACCCATTTTGCAACATCTCTAGGTAAAAATCCAAGTTGAATGAAACCTAGAGCCAGGAGTGAAATAATGTGTTCATGGTTACTTTTACTACCTTCCCAAATACAAAAAGTAGGAATATATCAAAAGGTAAAGCTAGATGGAGGATATAACTATTATTCTGAATTTGCAAGTAAAAAAGAAACTTTATAAATCAGATTTGTATTTAGTGAGCAAAAATATCAAGGCAAATTGCGTGGTAAGGTAACGTACTTTAGGCAATTTTTATTCCATGTGAAGAGCTTTGTTTACAACCATTTCTAAGATAATATTTAAGGTAATCCAACTTGGGAAGTCGTTTAAATGATGTCATGGCAGATGACACGCAACTAACTTTAACCATGTTGACCTTTTCTGATGTGTGCTATGGTGTCTGCCGAAACGGTTACCTTAGAAGATTACCTCAAATAAACTTTTTTAGACGTTGAATGGTTTTTATAGGGTAAAAACAAACTGATATGGAAATAAAGAAGTCATTTTATCCTTCAACACATCCAAATATAAGGAAAAAAAGAAGTCAAATAGGGACTAAAAGAGAGAGAAAAAAGAAACAGGCTTGGAATGTGAAGCAAGTCTGTTGGTGTAACAAAACCTACCTCCACCAGGAGATACTTGTGATTCGGATACAGCAATACTAACAGCATTTGCATCGGCTGCTATGTTAACATTTCTCCTTAAAATGACCTCAAACAACCCATATGCTTTAGCAGAAATATTTCCAAGAACACCTGCCAACCTTTTTAGCAATGCTCCATTTGAATCTGCAGAGGTTCGATAAAGATGGCTAATACCAACAACAGAAGCATCAACAGACCCAAGTAGCACACGTCGTAGAGGTCGTGGCTTACAACAATCGCCCTGAAATCAATAGAAGCTTCAGTACTTAAAATGCTAAAACTTATAGACCATTGCACCGTATCTAGAGATAAAAAGACCCCCTCGAATACCCATACTCGTAGTGATATATAGCTATATAGTGTGATGTAAGTGAGTCATTTTGTACATTCGATTCAGTAAAAAATGGTTTTGGTCCAGTTGGGGTGATTTTGTACCCCATAAGCTTACCCTTTATACTTGTGTTACTAGATAGTTGGCTCCCCGACAAAACAGAAATAAACATAAAAATAACACGAGGTCCAACACAAATAAACAAATAGAGATACTTACTGATAAAAGATGTTGGGATGTAGATAGGTATGGATGCTTAGGGGAATAAATGCCAGGTACAGAAGCAACCAGATGTCCAGCAGCGTCGCTAAAGTCAAACTTCGTCAACTCCAAAATCCAATGGCCTTGATCAGGAGCACCGACTAATAAAGTTGCCATGAAACCAGCAAGCTGAGCAGCAAAATCTGATTTGGAATTCAGATTTACTTCTTCACTAGATGATTGCGCAAAAAGAGATGTAAAATCAGGCACACTCCGACGAGGAAAATCTTGCCACCAAACAGTATTCGTCACTCGTAGCCACTACATTATAAAAAAGATAAGTCTTGAGCAAAACAGTTGTCACTATCCCGAATAAGTGTATGTCTCAATGCTATATATTGTTATACTTTTAACTATTGCCAAAAATCCAGTAAGTGATTTGGTGGACATCCTGACGAGAAAGTAAAAATAGAAATTTTACTACTCATAAACCTTATTAAGGGTAACCGGGTAATTAGTAAGGTCACCTGTTTGGCAACAAGATTAGCAGAAGTGATGATTACACGAATACTATCATCTCTTTCAAGAACAAACAATTTTGGATGGTGACAAGCAATGCCAAATTTCTTCCGCTCCTTACCAAAGGATATAGTCTCAGGAAATTGAGGGTATCTGACATCATAAAAGAACTATGTTACACAATAGTTGGTATATAACTACTGACCTAGGGTCAATAAGTTTTAGTCGCAGTCATTTTCTTCATTTGACTTACACTACAACTAAGTTTGGAAAATCTGAGTAAGGTCTCAGGGTTCTTTTGTCAGGGCTTGAACTCCAACACCTCTCTGCATTATGGCAAGCAACCGCTATTGGTAAATGGGCAGGTATCTCACAGTAAGATAAAAACCTATGAAAATTTGAGAATAAAACCCGTGTGAATACGCATACATTATAAAACACAAATGGGCTTTCTGCAACAAATCCATAAATTAATAGCTCAAGTTAGGGACTTAGGGATGAGCACGGTACCGGTCCCGTCCCGAACCCGTCCTGAATTAGTGGTACCGAATATTTCCCGAGCATAAATTAGTGGTACCGGTACCGTACCGAACGGGATTCAGGTATCGGTACCGGTACCGGAAAATCGGGTTTTTCCGTTTTTTTTCGGGAATTTCCCGATTTGGTACCGGTCCCGTCCCGAATTAGTGGTCCCGAATTTTTTTCACCTTATTTTGTAGTCCCGGTACCTTCCCGAACGGGATTCAGGTACCGAGAATCGGTACGGTTCCGGGACGGTTCCGGTTCAGTTTCGGGATTCGGGTCGAAATGCTCATCCCTAGCTCAAGTATATAGATCCCTATTCTAGAAGCCCTTGTAAACAAAGTGACCAATTCTATAAAGGCTTACTAATTGAGTAATGGAGGCCATGCATATTTATAGCCATTAAGGCATGTGCCGATACAAAGATAAGTAATCATAGTGATCAATTCCACTACTAGATTACTATTATGTTCTGGAGCGTAAATGCTATCAGACAATAACACGTAAGACAGGCAAGGAGTTCAAATTCCACATCTAATTGTGATAATATCGAATCTACGAGCCTGAATATTGAGCTAAAAATTCCCCATTTATATGTCAATCAAGTGGACCTGATCTATTTTACGCGGGCACTAGTGTTCGTGTATTCAAATCATATCAAATTATATGCTAACAGAAACGCACCTTCTTCAAAAGAACATTAAGGAGTAACAGTACATCATATATGTAATAAAATTTTCACAAATTTATAAGCCTTACCATGGTAAATCACTCGTAAACGTTGCAATAAAAACCCGTTCCAGCGTTTCAACAGGATATAAAAGCTCCGGTAAAGTAACATTAACCTCGTCCGAACCCAATTGAGCCTCATCCATAAAATGAAGACGGTTCAAATAAAACTTACTCCCAGGCGGAGGAACACAAACTCCCCTCTTCCCCTTCCCCGGTCCCAAAACCTGACCCGATTCAAAAACATTCTCTTCGCAACACAACAACTCAGCATTCGACTCCAAATCTACACAATCATCTCTAAAAAACGTATCCGCCTCATCACTACCAACATCCAAAACATTCTCCTGCACCAAACGCGAATTACTCTTAACTCTATTCCTCCCACCACATTTCACCGTCTCACCAAAACACTTCCTAATACACAAAACCGGATCATCACTCAACAAAATCTCCCTACACTTACGCGACAACAACCCAGCCTTATCCAAAAACTCAATCTTCTCGACAACAAACCCGACCCGCACACATCTCCCCGTCCCACACACAAACGAAACCTCACTACCTTCACACACCTCCTTACTCTCCTCATCTCCCACTCGAACACCGTCAACGTAAACTCCGTTTAACGAAACCCTATCAGTAATGTATATCTTGTTAGTCTGGTCATTGAATACTATCTGGCAATGTGTTTTGCTGACCTGAGGGTGGTCGAAAACGTAATCGCAGCGGGCGGTGTCGCGGCCGAGGGTGTAGGGTTTACGGGGGTTGAGATCGATGAATTGGAACGGGGTTTTCGAAGGGAAGGGTTTTATTTGGAGGGAAGCTGTGATTGAGGTGATGGATTTGGGTTTTTTGGATTGGGAAATGAGTGATTGGGATGATCTTTTGTTCATTAAGTGGGTTTTGTAAAATTAGGGTTTGTTAAAATTTGGGGGAAAATTGTGAAGGTGAGGAAATGGGGCGGTAAGTTTTTGAAACTGATTCCATTGATTTTCCCTCAAAAAGGGGGTTTTGATGTGGTTTAGAGCTGATGGGCTTTGTTATTGGGCTAATATTCATTTTGAGCTTGGGCTAATATAATTCTTTTTTCATTGTTTTGGGCTAGCATACAAGGTAAAATATAAGAGCATAACTAAGACTCTAAGGGTGTGTTTGGTAAAGAGAAAAGAGAGTAAAGAAATGGAAAAGTTTTACATTTCCATTGTTTGGTATGCAAAGAAAAAAAAAAGTGGAGAATTTGTTGTCTCTTTAATTCTCTTTAGTGTAAATTTTATAGACATAATTTCCATCTCAAATTGAATGGAATTGGTATTCTCCATGTGTTGGTTACTGACAAATAGTATTCATTTTATTAATAGATACATCAAATAATAGATACATCAAATAAAGATTAACTAGTTATATTTTCTAACAAACTTTTTTTTTAATATATAGAAAAACCGTAAAACATATTGGAGTCAATTTGGTCGATTCAAATTGGTGTTAGTCAAATATTTCTAGCCCATGACCTTATTTAATATTTGGGTGACTCGAGGCGATCCAAATAAACCGAATACATTTTTTGACACGAGTAATTTAATTCCAGTAAAAACAATGTTAAAAACTCAAAATAAATACAAACAAAAGCATTTCTCAGGTTTAAGTCTCTGTTGCTACCAAACAGAAGAATCAAACAAAATTCTCTACTGATTTCTATTCTCTGAAGTTCTATTCTCTACTTCATTTCCAATCTCTGATATTCTCTCTACCAAACATGCCCTAAGAGCACTAGATACACTGATATGGTGCTATAAAAAAATTGATGTCATGGTTAACACGTTTAGTGGGGTAGCAATGAGCCATATAAAAATGGTAAAAAAAATTAAATTAAATATATACTAAATAAAAATATATTTTATTAATAAAAACATATTTTATTCATAAAAAAAATTACACGAAATAGAAAAAAATTCATAAAAAAATCATTACATGAAATTATTAAAAACATTACACGCAAATTAAAAACATTACAAATCATGCATCATCATAGAGGTTGTTTAGATGCGCCACAAGGTCTTCTCGAAGCTCATGGTTCACACCTCGGTCTTGTATTTCTTTAGATTTCCTCTCATGAACTTCACATCGTTCAATCTAAGTTCAAACAATGTTCGCTTCTGGATTAACGAATACATTCTTCAAATTCAGTGAATACTTCTCATCAACTAATATCATGTTATGCTATATTGTGCAACAATACATGATTCTTCGCAACCAGTTTATTTCATAAGTATGTGTCGTTTGTCGTATGATGCACCCAACGATCTCATAATACAACGAAAGCTCGTTCAATATTTTTTCGAGCCGCTTCTTGTACCCTTTTAAACCTCAATGTTTTTTCATCCTTGGCAATTGAAAAAGTTTTGACAAACGTAGCCCATTCAGGATAAATATCGTCGGTTAAGTAATAACATTTCGGGTATTCGTGGTCGTTTACCTCAAACGAACATGGTGGAGCGCTATCTGCAAGTTCTTCATCAAATAACGGGGACCCATGTAACACATTAAGAACATTATTAGCCCCTGGAACCCCAAAATATGCATGCCAAAACGTAACTGTTGATCTGCAACAGCTTCTAACCTAATAGTAGGTCGATATGATCCTTTCCTTTGAATTGAGCTTGCACAGCCTTTGGACAGTTTTTCCAATCCCAATGCATACAATCAATACTTAGGAGCATTTCCAAAAAATGTTTCTCATCATGCAATGCATATATGTTCCCAGTATCTTCACATTTGATTTTCTTATATACTCTCCCACGTATAACATATATATATGCATTTACTAAATTTAATTAAACAGTCGGGACAGGTTCGTTCCGCCATTTGCAAGTACTCATCAAATGCATCAGGTGATGACTCGTATGCCAATTGACGTATGGTGGAAGCTACCTTTAAAATAGGAAGAATACATTCACGATCGGTAGCATCGTAACACGGTCTAAAAATATAAAGTATTTAGGAAGGGGATCAGCTTCATAACTCAAAATTTTGTCAACAATTTCTTTAATAAGCTTAGAACTCATATGATACCTTCGCTGAAACTTCCCTTCTGAGTATTTAGGAAGCGTCTCATCGTCACAGTGGTTTCTCTATGGGTTCACGAGAACCTAATTGATGTTTGTTCATATAACTTCTTAATAAAAATTCTGCAATTTCATAAATGAGTATGATTTTAAAAATATTTGACATATCATATGTCTTGTTTAGTTAGTAAACATCCTAAATTAAGAGGAATGATAGAACCACAAAATTTTTACAAAAAGTTATCCACATAATGATGTGTCATGCATATTATTGGATGTATGTAGGAGAAAGAAGACAAAAGTGAAATTGAAATGCCATTCATTTTATGACAACTCATTTTGTAAAGTTCTTTGTATGAATCCTTTTGTGGTTCTAGCATTTGCCCTAAATTAATTGACCAAAATTTTGAAAAAGAAAAGTCTCATCAGTTTGAGTATTTTTTTTTTAGTCTACTACGAGGAGTTCCTACCGTCCTTAAGACGAGTGGACTAATCTCCCGCGGGAGTTTGCTCGGTACCTCGATGGGTAGTATTCCTCCCAAATGAGATTTTTTCCATTCCCAAGGCTTGAACCCAAGACCTTTGGTTAAAGTGCCCAGTGCCTTGACCAACTGTGTCAACCTCAATTGGTATCAGTTTAAGTATGTTTAACGATAGATATAAACACTATAAATTAATCGATCAAAAAATTAAAAACCACATATAATTTGTAAATAAGTAATTGTCGGATAACCAGAAAAAAAAAATTGATCGCCTTATGCTAAGGAGGATATTAAACTCATAATTCACTTATTACTTAACATTGATAACAGCTTTTTAAAAGCGTTTTACTAATTAGCATTAATATTATTATTAAAAAAAGAATTAGTTAGAGCAATAAGTATTAGCATTTTTCATAAAAATGCTATTTTTTTATATGTTTTTTCAAAAAATGTTTTTAGATGAGCATTATTAATGAAAGAACTTTACACTTAATAAATTATTTAAATACCCTCACTAATATAACACATTTAATTTTAAAGAGTTTTCTATTTATATATTTATGTCATTTTATGTTTTTTCACACATTTAAATTATAGTTACTGTTAATCCATCAAACATTTTTATAAATTAACTATTATTGCTAACTGCTCCTACTAACTGTTACTACTCCTACTAACTGTTACTGCTAACTGCTAATATAACAAAAACACATGATAGTACTAAATATTCATTTACTAGTATGCAAATAACACATTTTAAAACACAAATACTGTTGCTTATATAATCATCTAAGCTTATGTGGATCACACATGTCCTTAGAAACTAACCACATGCATCTCATTCACAAATATCCAAACCTTATGACGCATTAGCATATACACTAGTTGCTTATTACCATTACCAACTACACACTTTATGTTAGGTACAATTTAATTTAAATACATGCATGGAATATATATATATGAGGTCATACCATTTAATATCCTATGATTCCTATCCATAATTTCACAAATTAAATACTATGTCCGCCTTCAATTATTGATGATCATCTCTTAATGATATATATCTTAAGTAAATTTGACCAATGATGTTATAATTAACGACTAGTTTTATTGGTTAAGTACAAAATTCAACGTTGTTAGATTGTGTTTATTTTGGAAAATAATGTCAATGTTACACTTAGTGTAAAGTTTGATTTTAGCATAACACGGTTTTACCGAATAATGGTTTAGAATTGAATAAGCTAAAATTACGAAAATTGATTAGAAGATAGTACAATATGAAGAGAGGATGAACATATTATGTAGAACTACCGAGTCTTTTTTTTATCTTAGAAATCGACAAAACCCAACTACTAATATACGAGTATGAATTTATCGGACCAATGAATCAGATAATATAAATTATTTTCTTGCAAGATGCATATATAGAAAATTAATATATTATCATAACAGCCACCTTCGAGATGCTCGTAATTAACCGTTCATAATTCTTAATTAGTCCAGATTCAAGTTTAGATTTTGATGCTAAAATAAACTCTTTTCGTTTAAAAATTATATTTTATAGTACTCTTTTTACGTCCTAAATTAATAATCTATTTCTAAAAATAAATAGACAATATGGATTAAGTTTATTATATCACTCTTAGGGGGTGTTTCTTTTTCTTTTAGAACATTTTAAAGGAAAATAAAAGTGGGCCTAAACCATTTATCCCTCTCACTTGGAAGACCCACTAAAACTATACTTTTTCTACTAAGAGCCTTATTAAGAGATTAATATGAAACACTTTAGTTTACTAAACACTCCCTTACTTGAATGTGTTATTACACGTCTTAAATTAATAGTTTATTATTAGAAAAATGAAGAATATGGATGGAGTTTGTCATATCAACCTTATTTCAATGTGTTTTAAACATCTCAAATTAATAAACAATTTTCAAAAATAAATAAAGAATGTGAATTGAGTTTACCATATCAACTTTACTTAAATGTATTATTATAAAAAATAAAAAGTTATAAATTAAATAGTTAAATGTAATATTATCATTGTGTAAATAATTATGAAAATGAGAAAGTAAAGATATTTAAATATATACTGTAAAGATAAGTCATTTTAGAGATATCGACTTTGAAACAAAATGGTGACGTTCCGCAAAACGAGCTAACTTTTGTTTCGAGCGAGACAACTTAGTAGAAACGTGTTGGTCAATTCACGTTGTTTGATGTAAAAAGAGATAATCACTTAAACATGTATCCAATTTTATACTTTTTCTTTTTATTTGTAGTCTATTATCTTTTTTGTTATTATAGTATCAAACTTTTGAATTTCGGTTATGTTTTATACGTGAGACTTGTTTAACTTGGTGGAGAGGGTTAAACTAACGAGCGTTAATTTGTTATAGCAATGTTAGTTCTTATACTAACGAACATTTGTAATTTCGACTTAAAAAACAGTTTCTTTTAAAATAATTTTTATTTTTTTGAAAAAATTTTAAAAACATCATTTTTATTCAAAAAAGTTTAAAAATAAAACTTCAATTTTCGGAAAATAAATGTTTAAATTTTTTCTTAAAAAATAATCGTTTTTTTTTAAAAAGTAATTTAAAGTTAAAAAGTTTTAATTTTATAAAAGCTTTATTGTCTGAAGATAAATGTTTTAAATTTTTTCTAAAAAAAGTCGTTTTTTTAAAAATAAATTGAAGTCAAAAATTTTAAATTTCTACGTACTTTTTTGAATTTTTTCGAAAGTTAAAAAAAGAAAAAAAAATCAAATTTTTTCGAAAAAATATGATTTTTTTCGATTTTTACAAAAGAAAAATATTGTTTTTTTAAATCTATTTTTTAAAATTGAAATTACAAATTGTTGTTAGTACAAAGGACTAACATTGCTATAAAATAACGATCGTTAGTTTAACCCGTTGTATCAGGTTAAACAAGTCACAGATACACAACATAACCAAAATTCAAAAGTTTATTACTATAATAACAAAAAAAAAGTAGACTACATAGAAAAAGAAAAAATGTAATGTTGAATACATTTAGGGAAAATCACTCAAAAATGTAGTAAACTTATCATTTTTTATGGTTGTGTGTAGTAAACTATTTTTTTCTCATTGTGTATATTAAACTTTCAAATTCATATCATTGTGTGTATTTTGTGACAATTTTACCCCTATTTTTTTCAATTTTTGAAAGGTAAAATGGTTATTTTACAAGACAAAATCGTTTCAAAATACACACAATGATCGAAATTAAAAAGTTTAATACACACAATAAGAAAAAAAAATAGTTTAACACACAACCATAAAAAGTGATTAGTTTACTACATTTTCCAGTGATTTTTCTATACATTTACAAGTGATTAGCCCATGTGAAAAATATGTTACAAACACTTTGTTACAAGTTTATCATGTTATGCGTAGGGATCTTCAAAAAGGTAGTTATAAATATTATGGTTCACTTGCGGCTATTCAATAAAATAATTGTTATAGGGTTAATCGTTTGCAATGTGTTAGAATTCAAAAACTTACACACAGCATAAACTTGAAGGTAAGACAAGACAGTTAAATAATTAGTAATTGTTTTGTAGTCAACATGCAAGTGTAATGTTTACATAAGTATAGCAAATATCAAAAGGCTAGTAAGTCTAGTTAATTATGAGTATCACATGTTGTGATTCATGATATACGGAGTATCAGAGTTGTCTTTTTCGTATTTGACTAAACAAATTGGATTAATTGAAAATGACAATCAATAATTCTAAAAATCTAGTAAAAGAAAAGCAACAAATTTAATAGGGGTGACGTACGAGCAACTTATTGGACTTTTGCATCCATTATTCCATTGTGATCCTGATATCGTATAGTCGTGCTCACATTAAAACCACGCGAAACTTCATGACGTGTTTAACGTCAAGGTGATGGAGGCCTAAGTATTAAACAACGGGCTGACTTGTTTCTGGAGACCTGAGATCGCGTGATAAAGAGGGGTTTAGTAAAACGGACATAACTTTTGCATCCTAAGTCCGTTTTCAGCCCGTGACCTGTCAAAACGTGCGTAAAAAAGAGACGGACGACGCTGTAACAACTTTTTCGTTGGTTGCGGATTTTCCAAGGCCCGAAAAGCCTTTTTACTAGTTTTTTATTTTTTTATGTTTTTTTCACTTTCAGTTAGACTTTGTCTTTGGGCTACGGTCCAACCCGTTGGATTTTTAGGGTTTTTCTTTGTTTGCAGTCATTATTTAATGAATCTGCTGTAACCCTAGCAAGACAGTTATCATTTTAATAAAAGTTATACCACTGGCCGTTGTGTTGCCGTGTTTTACCCTAATTTTCGGGCATTCTTCAAAATCAACGATTATTAGCAGAATTGTTTCTGGCATTCTTGTTGAATAAACAGATCCAATTATTTATCTTTGTTACTTTGTTTTCTTAGTCTACATCAGTTGGTATCAAGAGCTAAAGTTCCTAATCAAGATGCCTCCAAGGAGAACTAGGCCTATTCACGATGTGAATGAACAGGAATTTGAGCAGCATATGATGGACAGAATGGAGGAGCGATTTGATCAAATGGTTGATCAATTGACCGACCAGATGAACAATTTGATGAGCAATAGGAGGCCTCGTAATCGCCGTCATGAGGACGAAGATGCAGATCTGGAAGAAAATCCGTTTGGTGATGGTTTGTCTGATGATGAACAATCAGTGGGGCTACGGATGAGAGATCGCAATGGGAATAATGATAGGCGTTGGGAGACTGGAATGAGGGTTAATATTTCGTAGTTTAATGGGGACACTTTAAAGCCTGATGAGTTTATTGATTGGCTTGTTGTTGTTGAAGAAGTATTTGAATTCAAAGAAGTTCCAGAAAACAAAAGGGTTTCGTTGATCGCTACCAAGTTACGTGGTCGGGCATCCGTGTGGTGGCAACAATTGAAACTGACGAGGAACAGAGTTGGGAAGTCAAAGATCACGAGTTGGCAGAAGATGAAGAAGGTCATGAGGGATAATTTTATTCCTCATAACTACCAGCGAATGATGTACTAGTGGTTACAAAATCTGAAACAGGGGGCCAAGTCTGTTGAAGATTATACGACCGAAATTTACCAACTAATTGCAAGAAATGACGTTCAAGAGACAGAAGATCAGCTTGTCTCTCGATACATTGGTGGTTTAAGAGTCCAGATCATAGATTCTGTTAACATGTTTTATCCGATGACACTTTCTGAAGCATATCAACGTGCACTGACTTTTGAGAAGCAGAACCGACGAGTGAGGAGTTCTTCTTCTCCTGCAATAACAGGTGCTTTTGGTTCGGGTAATGCGGCATCCCGTTTTGCCCCAAGTCAGGCTAAAGCAGTTGGTGAGAATATTGGACCAGTTCCTAAAGCGGCCGGCAATGGTGGGTTCAAGTGCTTTAATTGTGGTGAACCTGGTCACTGGCAGTCGGAGTGTAAGAAGGCTGGGAAGAGGCAATTATTTATTGAACCTGAGGAAGATGATGATGTGGCTTATGATGACTACGTGGGAGACGCAGCTTATGATGCAGAACCTGAGTATGAGGAGGAGTATGTGTCTAGAGATGTGGGTGTGAATTTGGTGGTAAGGCGCTCCTGCTTAACACCTAAAGCTGATGGTGATGATTGGCTCAAACACAACATCTTTTAGTCAACTTGTACCATTATGGGTAAGGTTTGAACTTTTGTATGTGATTCAGGTAGTTGTGATAATTTAATAGCTAAAGAAGCAGTCCAGAAACTAGGGTTGAAAAGTGAAGATCGTCCCAAACCTTATAAGTTACAGTGGCTTAAGAAGGGTGGGGAGATAACAGTTTCCAAGCGTGTCCAAGTTTCGTTTTCTATAGGAACAACTTATAAGGATAATCTTTGTTGTTGGGTAGACCTTGGGAGTAAGATCGTGATGTAACTCACCATGGGAGAACTAATACTTATAGTTTCCTGTTTGGGGGTGTGAAGATTACTTTGATGCTAAATAAACCCAAGGAAGTAGTTAATAAACCCACTGGTACTTTACTAACTCTTTCGTAGTTCGAATACGAGCTGGAGGTGGGAGGTGATGTTTTTGTATTAATGGGGAAGAAGGTTTCTAAAGACGGTGAAGTTCCTAAAACCATGATCCCTTTACTTGAGAAATTCTCTGATGTTTTCCCTGATGAATTACCTGATGGTTTGCCACCATTGCGTGACATACAACATCATATTAATCTAGAGCCTGGGTCACAGTTGCCTAATAGGCCACATTATAGGATGAGACTGGGAGAACATGAGGAGTTGCGCAGGTAGGTTGAGGAGCTGGTTTCCAAGGGTCATGTTCGTGAGAGTATAAGCCCGTGTGATGTTCCTGCCCTATTGACTCCAAAGAAGGATGGTACATGACGTATGTGTGTTGATAGTCGAGCCATCAACAAGATTACTGTGAGGTACAGGTTTCCTATTCCTCGCCTTGATGATTTGCTTGACCAGATTAGTGGTGCTACCATTTTCACGAAGTTGGATTTGAAGAGTCGGTATTACCAGATTCGTCTTAGACCTGGTGATGAGTGGAAGACCGCTTTCAAGACCCGTGAAGGGTTGTATGAGTGGTTGGTCATGCCTTTTGGTTTATCAAACGCACCAAGCACATTTATGTGTGTCATGAATCAACTGCTCATGCCTTTTATTGGCAAGTTTGTGGTTATTTATTTTGATGACATTCTTATTTATAGTGCTTCTTATAATGAGCATGTCAATCATGTGAGGCAGGTCTTGATCTTGTTTCGGAAGGACAATTTTTATGAAGCCACGAAGAAGTGTGTGTTCATGACCCCTAAAGTTTTGTTTTAAGGGTATGTTGTTTCTGGTGATGGCATACAGGTGGATGAGTCTAAGGTAGCAGCTGTTCAGGAGTGGCCAACTCCAACTACCATTATTGAAGTTCGGAGTTTCCATGGTCTTGCTTCTTTTTATAGGCGGTTTATCCCTAATTTCAGTTCCATTATGGCCCCTTTGACAGACTCTATGAAGGGAAAGTCATTTGTGTGGACGGAGGAAGCAGAAATGGCTTTTCAAGCTGTCAAGGAAAAGCTTACTACAGCGCCAATCCTAGTATTGCCTGATTTTTCTAAAGTTTTTGAGCTTCATACTGATGCTTCTAAGGTTGCAATTGGTGGAGTTCTTAGTCAAGGTGGGCGACCTGTTGCCTATTTTAGCGAGAAGTTGATAGGGCCGAAGTCCAGGTACTCTACTTATGACTTGGAGTTTTATGTAGTGGTCCAAGCTGTGAAGCATTGGCGCCATTATTTGTTTTATAAGGAGTTTGGTTTGTTCACTGACCATGATTACTTGAGGCATATTCGTACTCAAGATAAGGTTTCACATAAGCATGGGCGTTGGTTGGCTTTTCTTGAGAAATTTACTTTTGTGGTGAAACACAAAACGGGTGCTTCCAATCGTGCTGCTGATGCCTTAAGCAGGAGGAGTAGTTTACTTGTAACCATGCAGGTTGATGTTCCAGGACTGGATGTCATTCATGACATGGTGACTGTGGATCCATACTTTTCAGTTGTTCTACAGGATTTGCAATCCGGAGAGAAAACAGATTTTGTTATGCATGATGGGTTCCTATTCAAAGGGAATCACCTTTGTATTCTTGATTCAAGTCTTCGCTTGCAAATTATTAAGGGGTGGCATGGTGAAGGACATGTTGGTCGTGATCGCACTTTACAGTTGGTTCAAGCTTCTTATTTTTGGCCTACTATGAGGAAGGAAGTGGATCGTTACGTCAAGAGGTGTCGTATTTGTCAAGTTTCAAAGGGGACGACTACTAATGCAGGACTTTATATGCCTTTGCCAGTTCCTTTGCAGCCCTGGGTTGATATTAACATGGATTTTGTGTTGGGGCTACCTCGTACTCAAAGGGGTAATGATTCAATATTTGTTGTTATTGATCGTTTTTATAAGATGGTTTATTTTATTCCTTGCAAGAAGACAACATATGCAGTTAATGTAGCCCAACTTTTCTTTAGGGATGTGTACCGTTTACATGGTTTAACTTCCTCCATTGTTTCTGATCGGGACACCAGGTTTTTGAGTCATTTTTGGCGTAGTTTGTGGAAGATGGTGAATACTCAACTCAATTTTAGTAGTGCTTATCATCCTCAAACTGATGGGCAAACTGAAGTTGTTAACAGGTCCCTTGGTAACCTGTTAAGGTGTTTGGTGGGTAATCATGTGAAGGCATGGGATCAGAAGTTGTATCAAGCTGATTTTGCTCATAATCATGTTGTTAATCGGAGCACTGGGTTTAGTCCATTCTAGGTGGTTTATTCTGCTCCGCCACGTGGTCCTCTTGATCTTATGACTCCTCAGGTTTCTAGGACTGTTTCGAAGAAAGTGCAAGATTTTGTTGAGGGGTTGCATGATGTTCATAAATCTGTTCGTGACAACTTGGTTCGCGCTAATTTGAAGTACAAGCAGGATGTAGATCAGAAGAGGAGACATGTTAACTTTGAAGTAGGAGACTTTGTGTGGGCTGTTTTGACTAAGGATCGTTTTCCAGTTGGTGAATATAATAAGTTGTCTGCTAAGAAGATTGGTCCTGTGGAAATTGTGGATAAGATGAACTCAAATGCTTATCATTTGAAGTTGTCAAGTCATATTTGTTGTTATGATGTTTTTAATGTGAAGCACTTGTTGCCTTACCATAGTGATTCTTCAGATGATGATATAGTTGGGAATTCGAGGGCAAATTTTTCCTATCCAGGGGGGAATGATGGAGGCCCAAGTATTGAAGAACGGGCTGACTTGCTTCCGGAGGCCCGAGATCGCGTGACGAAGAGGGGTTTAGTAAAACGGGCATAACTTTTGCATCCTAAGTCCGTTTTCAATTTGTGACCTGTCAAAACATGCGTAAAAAGGAGGCGGACGACGCTGTAACCACCTTTTAGCTGGTTGCGGATTTTCCAAGGCCCGAAAAGCCTTTTTACTATCAGTTTTTTACATTTTTATGTTTTTTTCACTTTCAGTTGGACTTTGTCTTTGGGCTACGGTCCAGTCCGTTGGATTTTTAGGGTTTTTCTGTTTTTGCAGTCATTATTTAATGAATCTGCTGTAACCCTAGCAAGACAGTTATCAGTTTAATAAAAGTTAAACCACTGGCCGTTGTGTTGCCGTGTTTTACCCTAATTTTCGGGCATTCTTCAGAATCAACGATTATTAGCAGAATTGTTTCTGGCATTCTTGTTGAATCAACATATCCAATTACTTATCTTTGTTACTTTGTTTTTTAGTCTACATCACAAGGTTTAGAGTGTTTCGCCGATCAAATGTCTTGAGAAACTATCTACATGATGCATGCATGTGTACATGTCTTAACCAAAGGTTTTTTATATATATAGATTCGACCGAATTTGAGAAGATATTTGCGACTTCAATAGCAAAACTGTGGATCCCACATCACACAACCTACCCATTTTTAGGCGGAAGGGAATAGGGTTAAACTCACGGGTGGGTCTTTCAACTCGTACGTGAGTTGCCATTATTATGAGAAGTCACTCACGCGCGAGTGACTCCGTGCGAGCAAATACCATTCTCAAACTTACCAGTGTGAGTTATAACTTAACCGGGTCCTACATTATTATTTTTTTCTAAAATCATTTTTCTCTCTTTATAAATACCAAATTTTCATACACAAAATTTTCACACACAACGTTTATTATTTTCACACACAATTTTCTGTATTTTCAAACCCAAATTCTAAAATAAAAAATGACATGCTCTTTTTCACACACTGATAACGTGATTAAGGCTATAATTCAGAAAAAATAATTCAACAACAACGTCGCCAGGATGCGCTTACGACATTAGCTGAAGATTTCGATGTCGCGTACGAAGTTGATACGACACTGCGCACAACATGTGAGAAATGCCGTGATCTTTCCCCACATAAACTCATTTAATCGACACGTATCTGAGTAATCAATCTGATACTGATTACAACATCCAAAGATCTTTGTTTAGAAAGTCGGAAAAATTGGAGACTCGAATTGAAAAGAAATACTGAATGGCTTAATAACTTGGGTTCTTCATCATAAATTCATATCGGTTCTTCATCCCGAACTCAAACAACTCATATAGGTTCTTCATCACAGCAACACCGACGCCGAAATGATTCTCCCGATCTACCCTTTCCAATTTCAAACGACTCAAATGGCATACTTACTGATAATGTGGTGTATCAACTATACCTAGATCATAAAGTATTGAGACAAACACTGCAAGAAGAAGAAATGACACAAATACAGCTGGAGGCCCAAATTATGGCCGAAGAAGATGAAGAAGAAACAATGCGTTGGGAGTTACATGGTCAATTTTCATATTCAGATCCGGGAATCGACTAATCGTATTATGTATTTTTATTTCATCTATCTAGTAGTGTATTTCCTTTCGTATTGTATTTTAATTCCATTATTTTAACTTTTATTCCTTTTTATTTAACTTTAAAATATTCTTCATTTTACCTTATTTTTATTTAACTTTTATGCCAATTTCTTCTTATAAAATACAATTATTACTTCTCATTTCATCACGTCATCTTCTTCCTCCTCACACACCAAAACATCATTGATAAAAAGATTTTACTAGGGTGTAACAATTAAAGTTCGTTTTTCATTCCTCGACTCACTCGAATTGATTTCCGATTAAAACGTAAGATTATATTTGTTTTTGGTAAACGTATTACTTTTTGTATTTTAAACTAATCTATTTAAAATAAAATCTAATAAAAACTTAAAATAAAACTATTTTGAAATCTATTGTAAATAAAAGTAAATTTAAAACTAATTTAAAAATTATAAAACTAATTTTAATTAAAACTATTTTAAAACTTAAACACAATTAAAACTAATTTTATAAAAAAAACTAAATTAAAGTAAAAACTTTAAAAGAAAATATATTTTAAAATAAAACTTCATTAAATACTATTTTAATTACTTGTAAAAATAAATAAATAAAACTAATTTAAAACTTTAGATGAAAACTATTTTAAGTAAAACTAAATGGAAAATTAATTTTTTAAAACTAATAAAAATTTAAATAAGACTTTAAAACTATTTTTTTTCTATAAAAACTATTTAAAAATTTAAATAAAATATTTTTGTTTTCTTATAATTTTTTATAAAAACTGAATATAAAACTTTTTTAATTAAAATAAATAAACTTAAAACTTTGAATTAAACTAATTAACTAAAACTGGCAGTAATTAAAAGCTATACTAGTTAAACGCTACAAAACAAAACACAAAAGAGATGCTAGAGTAACTGGTTGGGGCGTTGGCTTGTGAGACGAGAGGTCTGGGGGTCGAATCCCACCAGTACCAATATTTGCTTAATATTTATTTTTTTAGAACTTTTGTGATTAGATACTCAGACTAAATATTCTGATTTATTCAGCAATACGAATCAAACAAATTAAGCAACAACAGCAAATCACAAATAGCGAAAATTCCAAATAAGACACTAAAGCAAATAAGCTATAAAAAACTAGATAAGCAAGAAAACTGAGACAAATAAGCTAAACAAATAAGCCAAATAATCCAAATTAACAATCTTATATAAAAGTAAAGCTGAGAACAAATAACCTAGACTGTTAAAAAGGCAGTAATAACAGCTTAAAAGAAAACCAAATAAGCAGAATTCAAATCCAAATAAGCAAACCAAGATAAGCTATATCTTAATATTAAACGCATAAGCAACTTAAATCAAACAAACAAAATCAAACAGCAACTTCGTAACAAAAGTAAGCATATTAAATAAACTACAGGCAAAAGCTGATAACATAATTTGCAAATCCAAACTAAAACTAAAAACCCAAACAAAATCTTAACAAAAATATAAAACATAAGCAAATACCAATAAGACACAAGTAGTACCAAATAAAACTATATCAGCAACTTAAATTTAAACAAAATAAACATAACAGCTAGACAAATCAAATAAGCATAAGACTCAATAAGTAGATTTGATAAACTACTAATGAAAACTTAACAAAAATAATCCAAACAAAAGCAGATCAAAACAAAAACATGAACCAAATCAAATAAGCAGTTTAAATCAAAGAAACTAAAACATTAAACTAAAACTAGAAAGTTAAAAAAAAGAAAAACACCGTGTGTCGATCCGTTGTGACGAAGGTAGGCGATGTGCCTCCTTGTTATCCGCAACAAACACCACCATTCATCATCTCAAACCAACCCGTGAACAGTAAATCTTCGACAATGGCTTCTCGAACAATAACAGTAATCCAAACGATCCGAAACACTTATAATAATCTCCCAGTGGGGAAGATTATTTAACTTTCTCTTTTATTTATTTTTTTTATTTATTTTTTTTATATTTTTTTTATATTTTTTTTATATAATAATAACGAATGAACAGTAAAAGTAAAAGAAACAGTTTATAAAAGAACTTGACAGAAATTGTAAATGAGATGAATATTTAATAAAGATTACTTTTCATTAATATTAAAATAATACATCAACTGAAATTGAAAATACATTAATCCTAAACTATTTTTGCAGAAAATTAAATCTAATTAAATCTACTCCTAATTAAGTTTAAAAAAACAGTAAATTAAAGAAAAAGCTGCCCATTACATGTGAGAAAAGGGGGTTTTTATAGAGAAAACCCTCAAACCCTCTTCATAGCTTCATCTTCAAGCAAATCATCCAAGCCTTTAGATTCGTCATTTTGCATTCTCTTTATATTCTTCTCTTGATCAAACGGTCTAGATCATCCCATGAGTCACGGATTGCCAGCCTGGTGAGATGTGGTGTTTCCACCAATAAAAATGAAGGAAGAGGCCACGTGAGATTGGATTGAGGACCACTTTGTGATTGCCTCCGATTTTTGGGGGGATTTAATTCTTCTTGTGTGAATTACCTATTAAAGGTAAAAGCCCCAAATTTTTGTGAGTAATTTTTGAAAGTAAAATTTAGGGTTTGTAAAAATAAATAATGGTGGCTGTGTAAATGGTTTTGGGAGAGAGAATGAAGGGTGATGGTATGTTTCTGTGTTTGTATCGAAGCAGTTAAGGTGGGTGGAAGGGTAAATAAAATAAATAAATGTTATTAAAAACGTGAGTGGGGTTGGGATGGGGTAAGGATTTATTACGTGAGGTTTGACACGTGTTATGGGGTTGGAAGGGTTGACTGGGTTATGTAATATTTATTTAACGTTTTATAAGGATGCGTGTGTGTGAAGAACACGTGTGGGAGGTGAGAATTGTGAGGTGAAAGGGGTTACTCGTTTCATTGACTGGGAATTGACCAAGGTATTATATAAAAAACAAGCCTCCGTCCCATGATGTTATTTGAGAAATATGGGCTTTGGCCCAAATTTTCCAAACCGTTCTTTAATTAGCCAAATGGGCTTGTTGGGCTTCATCAATTTTATGCACAAGATTTAATTTTCCAAATGGTCTTGTGGGCCCAATAAGCAAATGTGGAACCCACAAGGCCCATTAAACTCGAATAATATTAAATCCACTAAGAACGAGCTCGATTTCAGATTTGTCGATCTTTTCTTTAAACTCGAGTCGGTTTAGCCGGTTTTCGTGAACTTGGGCACACTTTTAGTCTTTTGACTTTGTCTTCGTCTCTTTTTGGACTTTTCTTCAACTTTTGACCGTGAAATCTCGTGTTTTCTCTTCTTTTGATCATTTGTACCTATTTTAACACAAAAACACAAAACCACGCGTAATCCCGACTTTTATGACATTAAACACATGATTAGGTCTTGTTTTTCCTTGATTTTAGTGGCAAAAGGATAAGTGTTTACACACTTATTAAATCCCCTACACTTGACCATTGCAATGACCCCATGCAATGCATAATTTTAAAGCATAAAGTTATATTTTCCTCATAATTAACCCATCTTGGCCTTTATTACAGTTACTACTACTACTACGACGAAAAGATAAAACTTTAAAAGAAACAAAAGTCATATCAATTTTATTAATTTGAAAATTAATGATGGAAGAAACTCGTAAAGAAATCTAAGACTTAAATTAGGACTTTGGTGTCATGAATATTAATCACCCTCAAGTTTCACGTTCCCCATGCCAAGCTTAAAAACGAGATCATTGTTTATCACAAGTTAGCACAACTAACACTTACTCACGTGGTTTAATTAATCACTTAGACCCCCTTATTCCTACGGTTTAACTCTTGTATTTTATTTTTGTCTTGAATGATCACGAGGATGCATTTTTGACTTATTTCGATAATTTATTAAGGCCGAAAATAAAGTGGGACGATTTAATCAATAGTTAGCTAAAGGACAAAATCTTTTAAAACGGCTTCTCGAAACCTCATAAAGTTCATATCTTGGCATAACTCGTTTCACGATTTGAGACCTTTCTCGGACCGATATTTGGCTTGTACTTCAAACTTCCAATCTTGAGAGACGATCTTGAAATTATGGTCTTCTCTTCATTTTGGTATACATCTTCATTAGGAGTGAAAGATTCTTCAAATGTTGACCACGACTTCTTCATTTATCCTCTTCTTTATTTAGGATTTTGATATACAACGATCCGCCTCCTTTTCGGACTTGGATCTATTTATCCTCATACCTTGTTAGGGTCTTTTTGGATAGACTTCTCCATGATCTTTAGGGGAGTAATTGCTTCTCGTCGTGTGTCTTGATCCATCATATTGATTTGGATTAATGATCTTCACGTCATCTTTGGATCTTAAGCAAAAAAAGGTGAATCCTCGTGCCTTGTTAGGGCCTTTTTGGACTTGGGTATCCTCATGCCTTGTTAGGGCCTTTTTGGATAAGCCAATCTTCGTGTCCCGCTTCAATAAGTTATGCCTTGGCTATGAACTCTAATTAATACCGAGCAACTTTTAAACGATCTTGTGCTAGAAGCTAAGTAACTTTTTAAATCGTACAACCTTATTTATTGCAAATATATTTATTAACAAGCGATGGGAGAAAAAGCTCATAACTAACTCACATAAGTTAATGAAAGAATACCAAACTTATAATTAACTCTATCATCTCTCGTTCTCCACAATTTAAAATCTCAAGGAATGAGACTCGTGGATGCTTAGCCTAATAAACCAATTAAGGTCCATATGGTTAAGGATACTAGCTAGAGTAAACTTGGATAAGTAAACTCGAGTTGAGTCAAAATATTCATGACGGGCCTAATATATCAAAGATATCTAAACTCATTAAAACCATTTTCATTTATTATTTATTTTTGACTTTATTCTTGAAATGGAAATATAAATACGATGCGAAGATAAAAAGAAAGAAAATAAAAATACTACTGCGAAAAACGTTGAAATTTTTTTAAAATTTTCCGGTTAAATGAGGTCAAATTCATGGAAAAGCCCACTAAAATTCGATAGAAGGCCCTCTACACTTAATATAAACATTGTCCTCAATGTTTAAGCATGTAGGAGAATAAACTCCCCTACACTTATGACATTGAGTACGTTGTTTAAAATCGAGCTAAGGAAGGGACAACTAAAGTGATTGCATTTATTTGTTTTATTTATATACAAGATTGAATCACAATAGCAAAAACTTATCGAAGGAACCGGGTACACGGGAAACACGGGAACACGGGTCTCGTCAAAAGTACCAAAAGTGGATCATTTAAGCACATGTCCCTGCACACAACATCACAAAACAAACAACCTACACGGCTCCCCCTACACTTATTGTAGAAAATAGATAAAAGATAGATAATCGGGTTGCCTCCCAAGAAGCGCTTGTTTTTGTTAACCGAGTCACGAGCCTGACTCGACCCCGAATTAAATGGTCCATGGGGAAGCCTCGAATGTAATACCGGGATCAAAGACCTTATCCTCGTTCCCGGAGGACATTAATGAAGGAGAGGCAGGAGGATAAGTCTTGGATGGGAGAAAAGTCCGCTCAACATACGAGAAGTATGTGAGGTCGTGATCCACGGGAGGTGGGATGGGTAAAGGAGACAAATTGTCATCCCCCAAAGACATAGGATGGTCACTATTCGGCAAAGCCGTAAAGGTATCAATCATAGAATGGTCAATGTCACCTCCCGGGTCAAAGCATTCATCCTCATGAACGTGAATCTCTTCGATTTCTTCATCATAGATAGGCTCGTCAAACAAAGGTTTGTCGTTCCCTTCATTGAGGATTTTAGAAATTCTCTCGAAAAGATCACGATCAAGTACGAAACCATCATTCATTTGTGGGATTTGTTGATAAGTTTAGTCCTCACGAATGTGGTAAACGTAATTCTCATTAGAGGAGTGTTTATTAGGTAACTCCTCGAGAATAGGAAGAGAATCGATGGTAGAATCAAAAGTAATTGGCGAAGAGGAAAATGTGAATTTATCAACATCCGAATTTTCAAAATCAGTATCAATATCAAGTTTTAAAACACCATTTGCCTTCTCATCAATACCATGATCACAATTAAGCTCATGCAAGAAATCCAATAACACGGGATCATAAAAAGCATCCTCGTGATGGAATTTCTCGATACTCGGGGTATAAAAGTCATCACTAAGGAGTAAAGAATCCGATAAATCATTAGTATCATGGTTTTCAAAAGTCGGTCTTGGTAAAATAGGCGAATCATCCTCATCCGATCCCGAGGAATAATTAAAAATGTAGTCGGAATCACAAGATAACTCATCCCTATCTACAAACTCCTTAGGTGTAGGACAACTTATGGGTTCTTCTTCTATGCACTCACACTCCTCAAAAATTGGTTTATCAAAACATGTCTCGCTAAGAGGTTTTGAAGAAAGCATAAAGCCATTTGAAGGAGTAGGTGAAGGAGTCATAAAAGAAATGGGGTCATCAATGGGTAATGGAGGCTCAAGAATAATCTCGGGATTTTCCTCAATAGGTGAGCTAATAGTATCCGTGGGTGTCAACACTGGAGGGTGAGTAAAACTCATGATAATCTCCGGGCCTTGTCTCTCCTTTATTGGCAGAGAGATGGAAGGATCCACAGTGGGAACATCACTACTAGTAGTGGTGTTAGCCTTAATATCATCACTCAAAGACGGCTCAATAACAAATTGATCTTGATAGGTTTCTAAAATGAGCATGAATTTCCTATCGGTGGACTCTTGCATTTGTCTAGTAGATTCTTGCATTTCTTCCATGATTTTCTCATGTTCGGTCAATTTTTGTAGAACCAAGTCCATTTGAGTTTGTGAAATATCCCCTTGATTATAGTTTTGAAAATTGCTTTCATTTGGAAAACCTTCATTATTTAAAAACCCTTGATTTTGAAATTCCCCATAAAACCGTTGATCATATTGTGGTGGGTCACTAGTCGTAGGAAAACTAGGGGAGCCAAAATAAGTATTAGTATCATAACATATACTTTCCTCAATATTATAAACCTCCTCATAAGTTTTATCACAATTAAAATAAGCATGAGGCCCACCACAAGTCAAACACTCCTCGGACATAATCTTATAACGCTCTTCTTATAAGATTTCCCAAATCGGACGATTATCCATGGTAGTGTCGAAAGAAAACGAAATAACAATAATTATTATGCTACGTAATATATTATAACAAAAGAAAAATCTTTTTGTATTTTTTAGAAAAATATATATATATAAGAAAAATCGAAAGAAATCGAACTAAAAATTAACACTAATACGTAATATTTTTGGTGTAATACTTTTAGGAAAAAGTATTCCTTTTGGATTTTTTAATTTTTTTGGTGCAAATCTTAGGAAAGATTTTGCTTTTTGTGATTTTTAATTTTTTTTGTATTTTTATCTTTTTGATTTTTTATGTTTTAGATTTTTTTTTAACAAGAAAAATAACGTTCAAAATCGAACGGATCCCAAAATCCAAATCGTCTCACGACAAATCGTCAATCGTAACGAGCGAAGCGGCATCGACGTTATTTGATAAAAAGATTTTTTGTATGTTTTGCAATTAATGTTCGTTTTCCTCGACTCGACTCGAATTTGATTTCCGATTAAAACGTAAGATTATATTTGTTTTTGGTAAACGTATTACTTTTTGTATTTTAAACTAATCTATTTAAAATAAAATCTAATAAAAACTTAAAATAAAACTATTTTGAAATCTATTGTAAATAAAAGTAAATTTAAAACTAATTTAAAAATTATAAAACTAATTTTAGTTAAAACTATTTTAAAACTTAAACACAATTAAAACTAATTTTATAAAAAAAAACTAAATTAAAGTAAAAACTTTAAAAGAAAATATATTTTAAAATAAAACTTCATTAAATACTATTTTAATTACTTGTAAAAATAAATAAATAAAACTAATTTAAAACTTTAGATGAAAACTATTTTAAGTAAAACTAAATGGAAAATTAATTTTTTAAAACTAATAAAAATTTAAATAAGACTTTAAAACTATTTTTTTTTCTATAAAAACTATTTAAAAATTTAAATAAAATATTTTTGTTTTCTTATAGTTTTTTATAAAAACTGAATATAAAACTTTTTTAATTAAAATAAATAAACTTAAAACTTTGAATTAAACTAATTAACTAAAACTGGCAGTAATTAAAAGCTATATTAGTTAAACGCTACGAAACAAAACACAAAAGAGATGCTAGAGTAACTGGTTGGGGCGTTGGCTTGTAAGACGAGAGGTCTGGGGGTCGAATCCCACCAGTACCAATATTTGCTTAATATTTATTTTTTTTAGAACTTTTTGTGATTAGATACTCAGACTAAATATTCTGATTTATTCAGCAATACGAATCAAACAAATTAAGCAACAACAGCAAATCATAAATAGCGAAAAATCCAAATAAGACACTAAAGCAAATAAGCTATAAAAAAACTAGATAAGCAAGAAAACTGAGACAAATAAGCTAAACAAATAAGCCAAATAATCCAAATTAACAATCTTATATAAAAGTAAAGCTGAGAACAAATAAGCTAGACTGTTAAAAAGGCAGTAATAACAGCTTAAAAGAAAACCAAATAAGCAGAATTCAAATCCAAATAAGCAAACCAAGATAAGCTATATCTTAATATTAAACGCATAAGCAACTTAAATCAAACAAACAAAATCAAACAGCAACTTCGTAACAAAAGTAAGCATATTAAATAAACTACAGGCAAAAGCTGATAACATAATTAGCAAATCCAAACTAAAACTAAAAACCCAAACAAAATCTTAACAAAAATATAAAACATAAGCAGATACCAATAAGACACAAGTAGTACCAAATAAAACTATATCAGCAACTTAAATTTAAACAAAATAAACATAACAGCTAGACAAATCAAATAAGCATAAGACTCAATAAGTAGATTTGATAAACTATTAATGAAAACTTAACAAAAATAATCCAAACAAAAGCAGATCAAAACAAAAACATGAACCAAATCAAATAAGCAGTTTAAATCAAAGAAACTAAAACATTAAACTAAAACTAGAAAGTTAAAAAAAAAGAAAAACACCTTGTGTCGATCCGTTGTGACGAAGGTAGGCGCTGTGCCTCCTTGTTATCCGCAACAAACACCACCATTCATCATCTCAAACCAACCCGTGAACAGTAAATCTTCGACAATGGCTTCTCGAACAGTAACAGTAATCCAAACGATCCGAAACAGTTATAATAATCTCCCAGTGGGGAAGATTATTTAACTTTCTCTTTTATTTATTTTTTTTATTTTATTTTATTATTATTATTTTTTTATAATAATAACGAATGAACAGTAAAAGTAAAAGAAACAGTTTATAAAAGAACTTGACAGAAATTGTAAATGAGATGAATATTTAATAAAGATTACTTTTCATTAATATTAAAAAATTACATCAACTGAAATTGAAAATACATTAATCCTAAACTATTTTTGCAGAAAATTAAATCTAATTAAATCTACTCCTAATTAATTTTAAAAAAACAGTAAATTAAAGAAAAAGTTGCCCATTACATGTGAGAAAAGGGGGGTTTTATAGAGAAAACCCTCAAACCCTCTTCATAGCTTCATCTTCAAGCAAATCATCCAAGCCGTTAGATTCGTCATTTTGCATTCTCTTTCTATTCTTCTCTTGATCAAACGGTCTAGATCATCCCATGAGTCACGGATTGCCAGCCTGGTGAGATGTGGTTTTTCCACCAATAAAAATTAAGGAAGAGACCACGTGAGATTGGATTGAGGACCACTTTGTGATTGCCTCCGATTTTTGGGGGGATTTAATTCTTCTTGTGTGAATTACCTATTAAAGGTAAAAACCCCAAATTTTTGTTTGTAATTTTTGAAAGTAAAATTTAGGGTTTGTAAAAATAAATAATGGTGGCTGTGTAAATGGTTTTGGGAGAGAGAATGAAGGGTGATGGTATGTTTCTGTGTTTGTATCGAAGCAGTTAAGGTGGGTGGTAGGGTAAATAAAATAAATAAATGTTATTAAAAACGTGAGTGGGGTTGGGATGGGGTAAGGATTTATTACGTGAGGTTTGACACGTGTTATGGGGTTGGAAGGGTTGACTGGGTTATGTAATATTTATTTAACGTTTTATAAGGATGCGTGTGTGTGAAGAACACGTGTGGGAGGTGAGAATTGTGAGGTGAAAGGGGTTACTCGTTTCATTGACTGGGAATTGACCAAGGTATTATATAAAAAACAAGCCTTCGTCCCATGATGTTATTTGAGAAATATGGGCTTTGGCCCAAATTTTCCAAACCGTTCTTTAATTAGCCAAATGGGCTTGTTGGGCTTCATCAATTTTATGCACAAGATTTAATTTTCCAAATGGTCTTGTGGGCCCAATAAGCAAATGTGGAACCCACAAGGCCCATTAAACTCGAATAATATTAAATCCACTAAGAACGAGCTCGATTTCGGATTTGTCGATCTTTTCTTTAAACTCGAGTCGGTTTAGCCGGTTTTCGTGAACTTGGGCACACTTTTAGTCTTTTGACTTTGTCTTCGTCTCTTTTTGGACTTTTCTTCAACTTTTGACCGTGAAATCCCGTGTTTTCTCTTCTTTTGATCATTTGTACCTATTTTAACACAAAAACACAAAACCACGCGTAATCCCGACTTTTATGACATTAAACACATGATTAGGTCTTGTTTTTCCTTGATTTTAGTGGCAAAAGGATAAGTGTTTACACACTTATTAAATCCCCTACACTTGACCATTGCAATGACCCCATGCAATGCATAATTTTAAAGCATAAAGTTATATTTTCCTCATAATTAACCCATCTTGGCCTTTATTACAATTACTACTACTACTACGACGAAAAGATAAAACTTTAAAAGAAACAAAAGTCATATCAATTTTATTAATTTGAAAATTAATGATGGAAGAAACTCGTAAAGAAATCTAAGACTTAAATTAGGATTTTGGTGTCATGAATATTAATCACCCTCAAGTTTCACGTTCCCCATGCCAAGCTTAAAAACGAGATCATTGTTTATCACAAGTTAGCACAACTAACACTTACTCATGTGGTTTAATTAATCACTTAGACCCCCTTATTCCTACGGTTTAACTCTTGTATTTTATTTTTGTCTTGAATGATCACGAGGATGCAATTTTGACTTATTTCGATAATTTATTAAGGCCGAAAATAAAGTGGGACGATTTAATCAATAGTTAGCTAAAGGACAAAATCTTTTAAAACGGCTTCTCGAAACCTCATAAAGTTCATATCTTGGCATAACTCGTTTCACGATTTGAGACCTTTCTCGGACCGATATTTGGCTTGTACTTCAAACTTCCAATCTTGAGAGACGATCTTGAAATTATGGTCTTCTCTTCATTTTGGTATACATCTTCATTAGGAGTGAAAGATGCTTCAAATGTTGACCACGACTTCTTCATTTATCCTCTTCTTTATTTAGGATTTTGATATACAACGATCCGCCTCCTTTTCGGACTTGGATCTACTTATCCTCATACCTTGTTAGGGTCTTTTTGGATAGACTTCTCCATGATCTTTAGGGGAGTAATTGCTTCTCGTCGTGTGTCTTGATCCATCATATTGATTTGGATTAATGATCTTCACGTCATCTTTGGATCTTAAGCAAAAAAAGGTGAATCCTCATGCCTTGTTAGGGCCTTTTTGGACTTGGGTATCCTCATGCCTTGTTAGGGCCTTTTTGGATAAGCCAATCTTCGTGTCCCGCTTCAATAAGTTATGCCTTGGCTATGAACTCTAATTAATACCGAGCAACTTTTAAACGATCTTGTGCTAGAAGCTAAGTAACTTTTTAAATCGTACAACCTTATTTATTGCAAATATATTTATTAACAAGCGATGGGAGAAAAAGCTCATAACTAACTCACATAAGTTAATGAAAGAATACCAAACTTATAATTAACTCTATCATCTCTCGTTCTCCACAATTTAAAATCTCAAGGAATGAGACTCGTGGATGCTTAGCCTAATAAACCAATTAAGGTCCATATGGTTAAGGATACTAGCTAGAGTAAACTTGGATAAGTAAACTCGAGTTGAGTCAAAATATTCATGACGGGCCTAATATATCAAAGATATCTAAACTCGTTAAAACCATTTTCATTTATTATTTATTTTTGACTTTATTCTTGAAATGGAAATATAAATACGATGCGAAGATAAAAAGAAAGAAAATAAAAATACTACTGCGAAAAACGTTGAATTTTTTTTAAAATTTTCCGGTTAAATGAGGTCAAATTCATGGAAAAGCCCACTAAAATTCGATAGAAGGCCCTCTACACTTAATATAAACATTGTCCTCAATGTTTAAGCATGTAGGAGAATAAACTCCCCTACACTTATGACATTGAGTACGTTGTTTAAAATCGAGCTAAGGAAGGGACAACTAAAGTGATTGCATTTATTTGTTTTATTTATATACAAGATTGAATCACAATAGCAAAAACTTATCGAAGGAACCGGGTACACGGGAAACACGGGAACACGGGTCTCGTCAAAAGTACCAAAAGTGGATCATTTAAGCACATGTCCCTGCACACAACATCACAAAACAAACAACCTACACGGCTCCCCCTACACTTATTGTAGAAAATAGATAAAAGATAGATAATCGGGTTGCCTCCCGAGAAGCGCTTGTTTTTGTTAACCGAGTCACGAGCCTGACTCGACCCCGAATTAAATGGTCCATGGGGAAGCCTCGAATGTAATACCGGGATCAAAGACCTTATCCTCGTTCCCGGAGGACATTAATGAAGGAGAGGCAGGAGGATAAGTCTTGGATGGGAGAAAAGTCCGCTCAACATACGAGAAGTATGTGAGGTCGTGATCCACGGGAGGTGGGATGGGTAAAGGAGACAAATTGTCATCCCCCAAAGACATAGGATGGTCACTATTCGGCAAAGCCGTAAAGGTATCAATCATAGAATGGTCAATGTCACCTCCCGGGTCAAAGCATTCATCCTCATGAACGTGAATCTCTTCGATTTCTTCATCATAGATAGGCTCGTCAAACAAAGGTTTGTCGTTCCCTTCATTGAGGATTTTAGAAATTCTCTCGAAAAGATCACGATCAAGTACGAAACCATCATTCATTTGTGGGATTTGTTGATAAGTTAAATCCTCACGAATGTGGTAAACGTAATTCTCATTAGAGGAGTGTTTATTAGGTAACTCCTCGAGAATAGGAAGAGAATCTATGGTAGAATCAAAAGTAATTGGCGAAGAGGAAAATGTGAATTTATCAACATCCGAATTTTCAAAATCAGTATCAATATCAAGTTTTAAAACACCATTTGCCTTCTCATCAATACCATGATCACAATTAAGCTCATGCGAGAAATCCAATAACACGGGATCATAAAAAGCATCCTCGTGATGGAATTTCTCGATACTCGGGGTATAAAAGTCATCACTAAGGAGTAAAGAATCCGATAAATCATTAGTATCATGGTTTTCAAAAGTCGGTCTTGGTAAAATAGGCGAATCATCCTCATCCGATCCCGAGGAATAATTAAAAATGTAGTCGGAATCACAAGATAACTCATCCCTATCTACAAACTCCTTAGGTGTAGGACAACTTATGGGTTCTTCTTCTATGCACTCACACTCCTCAAAAATTGGTTTATCAAAACATGTCTCGCTAAGAGGTTTTGAAGAAAGCATAAAGTCATTTGAAGGAGTAGGTGAAGGAGTCATAAAAGAAATGGGGTCATCAATGGGTAATGGAGGCTCAAGAATAATCTCGGGATTTTCCTCAATAGGTGAGCTAATAGTATCCGTGGGTTTCAACACCGGAGGGTGACCAAAACTCATGATAATCTCCGGGCCTTGTCTCTCCTTTATTGGCAGAGAGATGGAAGGATCCACAGTGGGAACATTACTACTAGTAGTGGTGTTAGCCTCAATATCATCACTTAAAGACGGCTCAATAACAAATTGATCTTGATAGGTTTCTAAAATGAGCATGAATTTCCTATCGGTGGACTCTTGCATTTGTCTAGTAGATTCTTGCATTTCTTCCATGATTTTCTCATGTTCGGTCAATTTTTGTAGAACCAAGTCCATTTGAGTTTGTGAAATATCCCCTTGGTTATAGTTTTGAAAATTGCTTTCATTTGGAAAACCTTCATTATTTAAAAACCCTTGATTTTGAAATTCCCCATAAAACCGTTGATCATATTGTGGTGGGTCACTAGTCGTAGGAAAACTAGGGGAGCCAAAATAAGTATTAGTATCATAACACATACTTTCCTCAATATTATAAACCTCCTCATAAATTTTGTCACAATTAAAATAAGCATGAGGCCCACCACAAGTCGAACACTCCTCGGACATAATCTTATAACGCTCTTCTTGTAAGATTTCCCAAATCGGACGATTATCCATGGTAGTGTCGAAAGAAAACGAAATAACAATAATTATTATGCTACGTAATATATTATAACAAAAGAAAAATCTTTTTGTATTTTTTTGAAAAATATATATATATATAAGAAAAATCGAAAGAAATCGAACTAAAAATTAACACTAATACGTAATATTTTTGGTGTAATACTTTTAGAAAAAAGTATTACTTTTGGATTTTTTAATTTTTTTGGTGCAAATCTTAGGAAAGAGTTTGCTTTTTGTGATTTTTATTTTTTTTTGTATTTTTATCTTTTTGATTTTTTATGTTTTAGATTTTTTTTAACAAGAAAAATAACGTTCAAAATCGAACGGATCCCAAAATCCAAATCGTCTCACGACAAATCGTCAATCGTAACGAGCGAAGCGGCAGCGGCGTTATTTGATAAAAAGATTTTTTGTATGTTTTGCAATTAATGTTCGTTTTCCTCGACTCGACTCGAATTTGATTTCCGATTAAAATGTAAGATTATATTTGTTTTTGGTAAACGTATTATTTTTTGTATTTTAAACTAATGTATTTAAAATAAAATCTAATAAAAACTTAAAATAAAACTATTTTGAAATCTATTGTAAATAAAAGTAAATTTAAAACTAATTTAAAAATTATAAAACTAATTTTAATTAAAACTATTTTAAAACTTAAACATAATTAAAACTAATTTTATAAAAAAAACTAAATTAAAGTAAAAACTTTAAAAGAAAATATATTTTAAAATAAAACTTCATTAAATACTATTTTAATTACCTGTAAAAATAAATAAATAAAACTAATTTAAAACTTTAGATGAAAACTATTTTAAGTAAAACTAAATGGAAAATTAATTTTTTAAAACTAATAAAAATTTAAATAAGACTTTAAAACTATTTTTTTTTCTATAAAAACTATTTAAAATTTAAATAAAATATTTTTGTTTTCTTATAATTTTTTATAAAAACTGAATATAAAACTTTTTTAATTAAAATAAATAAACTTAAAACTTTGAATTAAACTAATTAACTAAAACTGGCAGTAATTAAAAGCTATATTAGTTAAACGCTACGAAACAAAACACAAAAGAGATGCTAGAGTAACTGGTTGGGGCGTTGGCTTGTGAGACGAGAGGTCTGGGGGTCGAATCCTACCAGTACCAATATTTGCTTAATATTTATTTTTTTAAGAACTTTTTGTGATTAGATACTCAGACTAAATATTCTGATTTATTCAGCAATACGAATCAAACAAATTAAGCAACAACAGCAAATCACAAATAGCGAAAAATCCAAATAAGACACTAAAGCAAATAAGCTATAAAAAACTAGATAAGCAAGAAAACTGAGACAAATAAGCTAAACAAATAAGCCAAATAATCCAAATTAACAATCTTATATAAAAGTAAAGCTGAGAACAAATAAGCTAGACTGTTAAAAAGGCAGTAATAACAGCTTAAAAGAAAACCAAATAAGCAGAATTCAAATCCAAATAAGCAAACCAAGATAAGCTATATCTTAATATTAAACGCATAAGCAACTTAAATCAAACAAACAAAATCAAACAGCAACTTCGTAACAAAAGTAAGCATATTAAATAAACTACAGGCAAAAGCTGATAACATAATTAGCAAATCCAAACTAAAACTAAAAACCCAAACAAAATCTTAACAAAAATATAAAACATAAGCAGATACCAATAAGACACAAGTAGTACCAAATAAAACTATATCATCAACTTAAATTTAAACAAAATAAACATAACAGCTAGACAAATCAAATAAGCATAAGACTCAGTAAGTAGATTTGATAAACTATTAATGAAAACTTAACAAAAATAATCCAAACAAAAGCAGATCAAAACAAAAACATGAACCAAATCAAATAAGCAGTTTAAATCAAAGAAACTAAAACATTAAACTAAAACTAGAAAGTTAAAAAAAAAGAAAAACACCTTGTGTCGATCCGTTGTGACGAAGGTAGGCGCTGTGCCTCCTTGTTATCCGCAACAAACACCACCATTCATCATCTCAAACCAACCCGTGAACAGTAAATCTTCGACAATGGCTTCTCGAACAGTAACATTAATCCAAACGATCCGAAACAGTTATAATAATCTCCTAGTGGGGAAGATTATTTAACTTTCTCTTTTATTTTTAATTTTTTATTTTTTTTTAATTATTTTTTTTATAATAATAACGAATGAACAGTAAAAGTAAAAGAAACAGTTTATAAAAGAACTTGATAGAAATTGTAAATGAGATGAATATTTTATAAAGATTACTTTTCATTAATATTAAAAAATTACATCAACTGAAATTGAAAATACATTAATCCTAAACTATTTTTGCAGGAAATTAAATCTAATTAAATCTACTCCTAATTAATTTAAAAAAAACAGTAAATTAAAGAAAAAGCTGCCCATTACATGTGAGAAAAGGGGGTTTTTATAGGGAAAACCCTCAAACCCTCTTCATAGCTTCATCTTCAAGCAAATCATCCAAGCCGTTAGATTCGTCATTTTGCATTCTCTTTCTATTCTTCTCTTGATCAAACGGTCTAGATCATCCCATGAGTCACGGATTGCCAGCCTGGTGAGATGTGGTGTTTCCACCAATAAAAATGAAGGAAGAGGCCACGTGACATTGGATTGAGGACCACTTTGTTTGATTGCCTTCGATTTTTGGGGGGATTTAATTCTTCTTGTGTGAATTACCTATTAAAGGTAAAAGCCCCAAATTTTTGTGAGTAATTTTTGAAAGTAAAATTTAGGGTTTGTAAAAATAAATAATGGTGGCTGTGTAAATGGTTTTGGGAGAGAGAGTGAAGGGTGATGGTATGTTTCTGTGTTTGTATCGAAGCAGTTAAGGTGGGTGGTAGGGTAAATAAAATAAATAAATGTTATTAAAAACGTGAGTGGGGTTGGGATGGGGTAAGGATTTATTACGTGAGGTTTGACACGTGTTATGGGGTTGGAAGGGTTGACTGGGTTATGTAATATTTATTTAACGTTTTATAAGGATGCGTGTGTGTGAAGAACATGTGTGGGAGGTGAGAATTGTGAGGTGAAAGGGGTTACTCGTTTCATTGACTGGGAATTGACCAAGGTATTATATAAAAAACAAGCCTCCGTCCCATGATGTTATTTGAGAAATATGGGCTTTGGCCCAAATTTTCCAAACCGTTCTTTAATTAGCCAAATGGGCTTGTTGGGCTTCATCAATTTTATGCACAAGATTTAATTTTCCAAATGGTCTTGTGGGCCCAATAAGCAAATGTGGAACCCACAAGGCCCATTAAACTCGAATAATATTAAATCCACTAAGAACGAGCTAGATTTCGGATTTGTCGATCTTTTCTTTAAACTCGAGTCGGTTTAGCCGGTTTTCGTGAACTTGGGCACACTTTTAGTCTTTTGACTTTGTCTTCGTCTCTTTTTGGACTTTTCTTCAACTTTTGACCGTGAAATCCCGTGTTTTCTCTTCTTTTGATCATTTGTACCTATTTTAACACAAAAACACAAAACCACGCGTAATCCCGACTTTTATGACATTAAACACATGATTAGGTCTTGTTTTTCCTTGATTTTAGTGGCAAAAGGATAAGTGTTTACACACTTATTATTTCATCACGTCATCTTCTTCTCATTTCATCACGTCATCTTCTTCCTCAACCATCATCTTCTTCCTCCAACAACAAAGCATCATCTTCTTTTTAATATCTCTAAATGGCGCAGCTAGTCTAGACACCCGAGGAACAAATAGCGTTCTGTCGCGCTTGGTGTTTTGTTGCTGAACACGCCGTGCCAGGTAACACAAGATATTCTCGTAGTTTTTGAGATGAGATTTTGCAAATGATGGAGGGCCGTTTAGATGATCCAAAAAAACGAACGTGCGATAACGTAAACGGGAAATAGAAGTCCCTAGTGTGCATCATGCGTAGGTTTGTTGCATGTTACGAAAACGCAAATTGTACACGGGTAATTGGAGCAACTGACGAGGATGTAATGAATAACGCCCTTCGTAATTATGAAATTGATACTATGTGCCGGTTTAAGTGTCTTCATTGTTGGGAGGTTCTGAAAACTTATCAGCGGGTTTTTGCTTCTTAAATAACTTGTGTATCGTTTTTATTTATCCATGTGTTGTTTTTAATATCCTTGTAATGTTTTTATTTATCCATGTATCGTTTTCATTTACCCGCGTGTATCGTGTTTGAATAAAATGTATGAATAAAAGTTTTTATTGTATGAATAAAAAATATTTAATAAAAAAGTGGAAGTGATGTGTAGTGAATTGTAATGAGTTGTAGTGAGTGTCATTACCTCTAAAAGTGAGTTTCACTTAGTTGTAGTAAGTTTGTTAAAAAGCTGATGTGACGTTGACGTGGAGGTGAGTGGGTTTACCCCACTCTCTTTAGCCTTAGGTCGGATGTAAATTCTTGATGTTGATACCGAAGTAATAAATGAACCTTGTGTTATGAATGAACTAGCAGGGTACCCGCGCGATGCGGCTGCGGTACCTTGTAACATAATATCGATCAACAATATTTTAATTTTATGCTTTCTAACAACATCATCTCAAAAAACGAAATTTAAGGTTTATGTAGATTTATCTAATTGTCTAGCCGAATCGATGGTGGATTCGATTCTCGGTTGAACCAGTTACTCTGGTTTGATATTCAAAATTGTAGATATATATGTTTTAAATTGTTCTATAAGGTGAATATAAAATTGTATATTTGAGGAATGAGGTGTATTAATTATATATTAATTGTTATTAACTGATTTTGAAAATAATAAGATGTAGTGATATTTGTAGTTGTTTTATTTGTAAATTGTGGTAATGAGCTGTTTTGAAAATAATAAGATGTAATGTGTTGTATAAGTTCTTATGCTGGTTGTACATAGGCATTAATAGGTTGTATTAATTAATTCTTAGTTTGTTATTTGCATTAATAAGTTGTACATTGTGCTTTATTTGTTGGATTACTTAAATTTTTTGTATTTATTGAAGAGAGAGATACCAATTTGTTTTATAAGAAGTATAGATATAGGGGTTAGAATTTACTATACGTTTGCTTTGGTGTTATAGCAAAGTTACTACATGAGAATACCGGAACGTACAACGAAAAACATTACACTATATTCATGATGAGTTTCTTTTGCACGTAGCCTCGACGTGACACTTTTGAATATTTTTCATGTTTCTTTTGTAGTTTTTTTACGTTTTCGTGTAGTTTCACGTTTTCGCTAGGTTTAATTTTTTCGTCTGTTTTTTGGTCAATTGTGTTTCGTTTTCGCATATTTTTCATGTTTTCGTCCGTTTTCATGTTTTAGTGTTCTTTTAACGTTTTTTTTTATGTTTTTTTCACATTTTCGCTAGTTTTTGCGTTTTGATATGTTTTTGGTCAACTGTTTTACATTTTCGTCCGTTTATCACTTTTTCAACCGTTTTCACGTTTACGTTTTTTTTGTTAAATGTTTACGTTTTCATCCGTTTTTGGTCAATTTTCTTACGTTTTCGTATGTTTTTCACATTTTTGTCCGTTCTCACGTTTTCGTTAGTTTTTTTACGTTTTGACAAATTTTTCACCTTTGCGTAAATTTTATCAGGTTTTCGTCAATTATGACGTTTTCATCTGTTTTATAAGCTTTCGTCATTTTTTCAACGTTCTCCTCTTTTGTTAAGGTTTTGTTGTTTTATAAGGTTTTGCGCTTTTCAGGTTTTTATCGGTTTTGCTGTTTTATAAGTTTTCGTCAAATTTATTTACGTTTGCGTCATTTTTGACGTTTTCATCTGTTTTTTATTCTATTTATTTACGTTTTCTTTAGTATTTGTTAAGGGTTTTTTGCAACTGTAGTTAGTTTTTTCACGTTTTCACAAGTTTTTTACGTTTTCGTCATATTTTTCACATTTTCGCCACTTTTTCAGGTTTTTGTCGGTTTTTACTTTTTTATCTGTTTTGTAAGTTTTCGACCGTTTTTACGTTTTAGTCAAATTTATTTAGGGTTTTCATATGTTTTTTGTTCTAATTGTTTACGTTTTCATTTGTTTTCATGTTTTCTTCTGTATTTGTTAAGGTGTTTTTTTTTCAACTTTTTTTAGTTCTTTAAAATTTTCGTCAGTTTTTTACGTTTTCGTCATATTTTTCACGTTTTCGCCAATTTTTCAGGTTTTTTTCGGTTTTGACTTTTTTCATTTGTTTAATAAGTTTTTGATCGTTTTTATGTTTTCGTCCGTTTTTTCACATATGAGATACATTTTAAAGTTTTCTTCTATTCTCTAGTGAAAACATAAAAAACGAACGAAAAATTTCATGATTAAAATAAAAAAATGTTAAACAAAATTCACCATTTTCATAAACACCCATAGAGACCTAAAAACTCAATCTTTTTCATAAACTCATCTAGACCCATCCTTTTAGAAGACTCATATAAACTTAAACTCATCTAGACCTATTATCCATTCAGACCCGTGACCCAAACCTAACCTAACCCATCCATTTAACACCTTTACTTTTAATGGTCACTATTTACTGGTGCTGTTTGATTCTCTTTTTGCCATCTGAAAGTCTTTGTACTATCAAAACAAGTATTCGAATAAAAGTTAAACCAAGATTAGCGAACGTATCAAAGTATTGTAATTAAACAATTCTCAAAGTATACAATTATTATAATGTTGGACCACTTGATACCCCATGATGTTATGCTGTCCCTATACAATTACGAATATAATGTCGGACCACTGATAACTATTGATAACTAAGACCATCTAGATGTTTATTAGCAGTGTTTGTCTCTAGATAAATGTTTGATTTTACTTTTTTTTTTTAGTTTTTTTCCAACTTTAATCTTAATTACTTATGTTTTTAGAGAAAATTTTTGTTTTGAGTCATGTCCCTATGCTGTGGACGGTATTTGGCCAAACATTTGTGTTTTTCCGGTTTTAGGTCATGCTCTACTAGAAAAATGCTCTACCTATCCCAACGACTGACACGTAGCATTCTCTACCCAACTTTTTCAGGCTCTACCTATCCCGATGACTGACACGTGACATGAGTAGAGCACTTTGGGTAGAGTATGTCCATAACAGGAACACTTTTGTTGTCTAGCCAAATAGTATCTATACACAAAGGGACATGGCTTAAAACATAAATTTTCTCTATGTGTTTATTGTATAATACAGTTATTATATTAGTTTTTTTTTCTTTTACAAAATGACAGTTTTGATATAAATCTTAACAACAAAAATATTTCATAAATTTCTTTTTATATTAATTGATGTGCAATACACACTAAATGACGAAATAATTATAAATTACTAATAATGTATGCAACATGTACAAATGATTCTTGTTATAAATTCTATTTTTTATATATAATTATTTAAATTGTTCACTAATTTAAGTTTAATATCAAAAATCTGTGTTTGATTTTGAATCATTCAACTTTTTTTTTTATAAATTTTTATTTTTGAAGACATGTATTTTAGTACAAAGTTAGTAAAATATTAATATTTTGCTAATTAATTTGATAGAAAGATTTTTAAGTCATTACTAGTATAATGTATAAAGATATATAAACATATAAGTTATAAAGATTTTATATATTTACATGTTATATAATATTTTAATGAATGTTACATAATTTAGCAAATATTTTTGACTATGAATCATCACAATCTTGTAATACTATTTATATATGAAATAGTTTATTATTACTCAAAATTATAATCATTATTTACAAATATAACTATAAAAGATCGTCTTTGCAGAATTTTAGTTACAAAATACTCGTAATTGTAATACACGAATATTTGCTGGTATATTATTATTGAATAAATTATGCCAGATAATACATGCAAGTTGTAATATTGAAGAGTGATTGAGAAAACTAAAAAAAAAAGGAAAAAAAAAAAGTTTAACGCATCTTATGGTCATTACCTTCGAAATGAAGAGGAATGATGGATTTACCTACTAATGAGTAAGGTTTACTCCCTTTGTTTTTTAAAATGTGACTTTTTGCGAATTTTTTTTTTTAATTTTAGTTATAAATATAATTTATTCTTTTTATATAATACTTGATGAAATATATGTTAATGAAATTTCATTTTAAAACTTAATTCAATCATATAATTTGAATCAAGTATTATATCACACAAATATAAATATTTACGGTTAAAATTGAACAAAAATACCCTAAAAAGTTAAAGTAAATACTTATTTAAAGACGAAGGGAGTATTAAATACGGAGTAGTTTCTTCGGGGAGATTCTCTGGAGGTTTTTGGTTCAAGATCTACCAAAGGTTTTTCTTCTCATGCGAAACGGATAAAGAGTTTAACATAACTACGCGAGGGTTCGAATAAGACATTCTGCCTGCTTGAATGTCATTTCACGACTCGTTACGCTAAGTAATAACATTTGTCGTCTTAAAAAAGTCATTACTTTCGTTTTTTTTATATCTTCTAATACCTTTAACCAAACATACCCTCATGATATGTTAATTAGAAATGCATTAAAAATAGGAATTTCAGAAAATAAAATTGATTGAGAAATTTGTTGAATTCTACTATTTAGTAGCGCTAGTAAATTGAGATAAAAAATATTCACATATTTTTGTTTCTTTGAAAAATATCTAAATGAAACGATATTAGGATAATATCACAGAATTTGTTTTTTTTAATTCAAGCACGTACGTGATTTATTATTTTCTTTTAACAAAACCTATTTTTCAATAAAATTATTACTGAAAACATTTAAAAAAAAAGAATAAAAAATTAAATAAAAATGTTTTATTAAAAAAAATCATTTCTCTATCAAATCGACGAAAATTAACTTAGCAGAATTACACTGCACATCTCTCAAACTTTTTATTCATTTTCTTGAATTCTCTACTTTATTCATATCTCTTTACCAAAAATCATGGTTATAAATAGCGTGAGGCGTGGCGTAGCGGGATTTTCAAGCTATACGCTTTAGCGGCTAAGGCGAAGTTTTAGCGTTTATAAAGCGTGACTTATAGCGGCCAACATATAAAAATCTTTATATGTTTTATCATATTTTAATATTATATTTATATGTTGTTCGCATTTGATGTTGTACATAGTAATTAAAATTAGAAAACTCTCTCTAAATGTAATAATAATCATTTTCTAGAGTTCAATTCAAAAAATCACCGCAGCTCATGTCGTAGCGCGCCTCGACCTATAGCGTTGCGTGGAGGTCACACCTCAAGCTATAGCGCGCCTCAGAGCAAGCTATAGCGAGCTATTTAAAGATCAGTGATTATTATTCTTGCCTCCTGAAAAAGAGGTCAGGGGTTCAATCCTCATTTCTTGCAAGGCTGGAGATCTTTTTCTACCTTGGTAGAACCGGAATTAGTCTCTCTACCTTAGATAAAGGTATGGCTACGTACATCTCAACCTCCTCTATACACTGTCAAACATAAGACTCACATTCATTTCTCTATTTCTTCATCGTCAACTTTTTTTTTTATCAAACACACTGTGAGTGTTATTTTCTACAAATTTATGTGGCTTTTTTCGCTTCTTATTATTTGTCATAGAAAATTAGAAATACATGATAAAAAAAATCATCTACTTATTCTGATCTTCACATAATTTATATTCAAGTGGATCGGTCAACACTGCAATTGCGATCCCAAGACACGCAATTTTATTGAATGCTAAATATGTCAACGGGTAAATTCAAATGAAAGCACCGAGTTTTGACTTTCCGGGTTGATTTTCTTTCACATTTCATACACTAACCAACTTTTTTATATTATTTTTTCTGAACTCTTAAAATTTTTGATAAAAGTTTCATTATCTTTTTCTGAGGATTAAAAATAGTGATTATTTTTATGAACTACTGAAAAGATCACCTGATTCTAAAATATTGTTTTCGATAAGTTCTCAGTAACGGACCCAGCATCAAATCTAAGATGGTTCCTTAGTAAAAACGAAAAAGTCAACAAGTCAACATGATTGATTGGCTACGTATAATACAAGACTAAATAAGAGTATATGATTAGCCTTTTATTGAGTTCACTATATTTCAAATTAAGTGTTTTGAACTTACTTGTTATGCTTGAAAAATGAAATCACTCATACTTTAGTTATGCTCGACCAAATCAATCGATCTTCAAAAACTAAATAGTAAATACCATCATAATTTGATACTACGTAATAATCAATTTCAAGATCGTATGTAGATAAGTGGAAAACATTTACCTATGTATACTTTATTCTTTGAAAATAATTTATATGCTTGATTTTTGATTTGAAGTTTTGAACTCATTGTCTTAAAAACAAAACAATATGTATGCACCAATGTGTACTTAAAATATGTTGAACTCACCAATTAGATATAAAGCCACAATAAAGAACAAACAAAAAAATATAGAGGCACAATAATTTTTTCTTTAAAACTTTACGATATATTCTCACCTAATAGTAGTACCTTTATCACTTTTCTATTCTCTTATTTATTTCATCTTCTCGAACACACAAGTACATCACCTCCGGCGTTAATGTCCGGCTTAATTTGAAACCTGTTTTTCTTCTTCATTCCTCTCAAATCTAAACTCAATGTGGTTCCTAACATAATTCTAAGGTAGGTCCGATACAAATTTATATAACGTTTCTAGGTGATTTTAGGTTTCAAGGTGGTTCCGGGGCACCACCTTCTCATGCCTTGAGTTCGCCCCTGTAAGTTCTGTTTCTTAAACAAAAGTTATATTTTAAATAGCTTATTTTTTAAATAAGTTTAACCTACGTAAAATCTTGTGTGTTAAACATAAGAATAAATTACATGTTTTGTCTTTGTAATTTATACAAAATAACAAGTTTAGTCCATAACTAAAATTATTATGTACTGTTTGTCCCTAATTTCGTAAATTATAATTTTGACGATCCTTATTCTAAGAAATAGGTATTATTCGTGTAACACGTTTCAATCAAATTAATTACACGAGGTTAAAATTTAACACAACTAAAGACGATCAATCTATATAATTTTAATTATGAACTTAACTTTTTATTTTGTGTAAACCACACAAACACAAAATGTAAGTTATTTTAAACATGCCTAAAACTCATACGTAGAAATGGGACATTTTAATTTCTTTTTAGGGATGACTAGATTTAAGACACCCAAGTCAATATGCTTTTACATACGATAGTTACCTAGTTTCACAGGCCGTGAAAACATCACAATCAAGATTGCATTTTTTATAGTATGAACTACAAAGTCTTGTTAATTGGTTATGATTTTTCAAAGACATATATGATTATACATTTGTCATAAATGGTTAGCCATCGGATTATATCATTAAAAAGTCACAAAAAACCAAAAAGCAATAAAGAAAAACACAAAAAAGCGTGTCATTGTTTCTTCTTGGATTCGTTTACCAAATAGATGGCTTGAAAAATATAATTATAAATCTTTTAATAATATTTCTGGACATTATTAAGTTATTTAGAAGGAAATTCTAAAATTGACCAATGAATTTTTAATTTATTGTTTGAGCAAGTCTGATGGGTTGCTCAATATAATATTCGAAAACAAGTGGAACAATGCATGGTTTTGGGGTTTTTGGCAAAGTTTACTATTGCATAGTCAACATTTGCGTTAAAATTTTCAAACTTAATTGAGACGTTTAACGAACAAGTCATGCAAACACCAAATATTATATTGTAATCCATTTAAAAACCTTGGTTTCTATGGTCCTTCACTTCTTCTAGATAAATTTATTTTCAAACTCTAGTTTTCGTAAAAACAAAATAGGGTTAAAGGCAAGTTGAAAATGGTAGGTACATGTATTATCAAGAATTAATCAGTTAAAAAAGTTCATATAGGATAAAAACGGTTAAATACTTGACTAATTACGTAAGTACTATGTAGTTTTATGTTGTTTACTTGAATAGAAAATACAAAAATAGACTTGTGAGAGATGCATGAATGATCTAGAATACAAATTTTCAAAAGCTTAAATCAACCCTTTGTAACTCATTTCTCATCAACCGAACATTCATAGTTTGTTACAGCAGGTTTTATTTTCATTTTTTATAACTCCTTTCATAACTCTAATTAAATAGAGATAGAGATGGATTACTCTGTATCTGTATTGCATGGCCGGTTCATTGTTGTCGAAAACTCTAGGTAATAACGTTAAGAGACCTTGTTATAATTCTAAATTAAAAAAAAAATTTTATTTAAACTTGAATTACATGACTCATATATGTTTAGTATATAATATATTTATATAATGATAAAAAATAAAGTCTTTTTTAAATAGAGATTCAGTGCGATAGGACTGCACACCTTTGAGCCGCCTCTGTTATATCGTCAGCTGAAATTCACGGAAACCGATAACGTACCACATGGTCTCAAAATGTTCCAACACTTTCTCCTTTGAGCCGTCAAATAAAGCTAGTGATTCGTTACATTGAAAAGCCAACACAAATCAATGACAAGGAAGTGAGAAAATCAAAAAGAACAAAACCATTTGAATCGAACATTGTTTCATGTCAACTTGAACAAAAGTAACTATAAACAACTAAACAAGATTATCCATGAACAAGAAGCAACTATAATGCGGCACTTAACAGAAAATTCAAAAAAGTTTGCAGCACAAATTTATAAATATCCTTAAAAGCACATGATAAAATGGGAGTAATAAGTGTATAGAGACCCACAAAAATATAGGAATCCACAAAATTTTTGTAAGATCTATGTGTATTTATAATGTTTTTAATTCGGGTCAACCGGTCGTATCAAACAGTTGACCTAATTTCAACCGAAAAAATAAGTTATATTGATCTAGATTTTATATTTTCAAAACCCGGTTAGCCTTTCGGGTCTAGGGTGATCCGGGTCAACCCGGTTCTCGGGACCCAGCCGGGTTATGACTTTTTGGGGATTTTTTTTAAAATAATGTGTAAATTTTACGTATTTGTGATAAACTTTTATTTTACGTATTATATTGGTTGGTAAACAATTTATATCTTCAATATACTGAAGATTTTATGGTTTTTATATATAGTTTTTTTTAATTATTAAAATATAAAAAAAATATTTTTAGAAAACTGAGTTAACTCGGGTTGACTCGGTTCGACCTGAGTTGACCCGGACCTGATGACTCAATCGAGAGGCCTCTAAGTACTTTTTATGTTGGGTTTATTGTTTTTAATCTAAGTACCATAATTATATTTGTAAGTATCCTTTGTGAAAGTATTACTAGTAGTAAAAATGTTTAATAAATAGGTTTAGTATAGTTTAGTTAATACGGTAGGGAAGATATGCATGAGTTATCTTAAGAAAAAATATACGTGTAAGCCCAATAGAGTTTAAGGTTTACCTTGTGTATAAAAAGTGATCATTCCGTTTCAAAATTATAGTCCTACTTTGATTTTTTTGGTTTTTTTCTAACTTTGACCTTAAATAGTTTTATTTGTGTTATATAATACTTAATGAAAAATATATCAATAGATTAGTTTTAAACGTATTTTCATTGTTATAATTTTTATCAAGCATTATATAACACAAACAAAAACATTTAAGGTCAAAGTTAAAAAAGAAAAACCGAAAAAATAAAAGTGGGACTATAATTTTGAGACGGAGGGAGTACCTTACAACTGTATGAGAGATATAACACTCACAATCTTTTCACCATTAATATATTAATAGTTAGCTATCTATGTGATTGTTTTTCGTGTTTTTCTTGTTTTTCTTAGCAGTTATAAGCTAGTTTTCGCATAACTTATATTGTTTCAAGTCTCAATTTCTCTATTGGTTACTAGCTACAATCCTTAACATGTTGAAGATTTATTCATAAGGGATCAACAAGTGGTATCAGGTCTTGTTGATAAACTTTGAATATAAAGAACATATAACAGACCTCACTTAAACCTTCACTTCAAACCTTTAAATGGTAATTGAAGATGAGATTTTGGTTAATAAACCAGAAGATAAATAAGTCTCTGAATCAGAGACTGAAGCAGAAGATGATCAGGATCACAAAGAAGAAAACCCTCCACCCCAACCCAAATTTCACACACAATTTCTGCCATTAAACTTCAAATCCTTACAAATGAAAACTATGATACATGGGCCATAAAAATGGAACACTGTCTGAGTCATATAGACTACTCTTTGTGGTAATTCATTCAAAAAGGAAATGAAAAAATTAATGTGGTAACTGCTCTTGATGAAACAATCAAAATCCTACCTTCTAAAACTGTTACTGAAATCCAAGCTAGAGAGTAGGAGAGAAAAGTCATAACTACTCTACTGATGGCCTTACTAGAAGTAACTTAGCAAGCTTTCACAACTACACTGATGCTAAGATCATATGGCAAGAAATCAAGACAAGATTTGGTGGAAACACTCAATCTAAAAAGATGAAGAAGTGCATGTTGAAGCAATAGTTTGAAAGCTTCTTTGTAACCAATTCAAATGAAATTCATAAGGGTTATGATAGATTTCATAAACTTTTGACTCAATTAGAAAGTCATGGTGCTGGTGTGTCAACAGAAGATGTAAACATGAAGTTTTTAAGGTCCTTGCTAGAAACTTGGAAACAAATCTCTCTCATTATGATGAACAAAGATGACATTGATACTCTTTCTTTTGATGATTTGTACAACAATTAAAGAGTGTTTGAGACTGCTGTTCAGGGAACTTCTAGTCCATCATCATCAAGTATACAAAACGTAGCGTTCGTGTTTGAAATTTCTAATGGTACTAATAACATTAGTTCCGCTAGTGGTTCTTCATCCTCTTTTGGTTCAAACTCTCACATAAAGAAGTCATCATCATATATTGATGAAGTTATATATTATTTCTTTGCTAACAAATCAAATGGACGACAAATGAATTGTGATGATTTAGATCAGACTGACGATGCTGATTTAGAGATGGGCTTAAAATGGCAGGAAGTCATGATCTCTATTAGGTTGAATATGATGTACAAGAAGACATGAAGACAGTTCCAGTTTGATTCAAAGGAACTTTTTGGTTTTGACAAATCAAAGGTAAAATTCTTTAACTGTCACAAGAATGGACATTTTACTAGGGAATGCAAGTCTAAGAAGGTTGAGGGCAGGAAGAGGTTTACTGGAAATGTTGGTTACAATAGCAATGAGAAGTCTACAAAATAGGAAGACACCAAGGCTTTGATGTCTGTGATGGCAAAGTTGTTGATTGAACAGTAGAGTCAGACTCAAAGGACCATGCTATGATGGTTATCACCTACAACGAATATGAATCAAACAATAAGGTACAAACTTGTTCTAAAACATGTTTAAAAAATACAATAATCTAAAAAAACTGTTTGATGAACAAAGTGAGAAAATAAGTGATGATAGTGTTGGAATAATTGCATATGAAAAATCTCTAAAACATGTTGAAGCTTAGTTAGTATGTTATCAAAAGAGTCCGCTATCCTATGAAGAGAAAATCATATTTTTATCTCTTAGCTTAGATGAGAAAAAGATTGAGCTTAAAACCACTAAGAAACGATCAACTAAAGAAAAAGAAGATTTAAATACTATACATAAAAATGAGAATCCCTTTTTATCTCTTGGCAAAAATCTTCTAAGAGTCTAGGTAATCTAGTTAATTCTTAAAGGAGCTATTATGATAAATATGGACTAGGATATAGAGATCAGGTACCTGTAGGTGGATTAAGTTATGAGAAGGAGGTGTCTTAGAGTGTTCTTAAAAGTACTAAGCGTGATTTAGAGGACATTCCTGAAACCAATGATATTTTGATAGGATGCATGCAGTACCCCCTCCTTTATCAGGAATCTTCATGCCTCACAAACTAGATGTAGCAATAGATGAGTCTTAATTTACTTATGGTCTGAAAAGGTCAACCACTAGTGACCATGAATAAAAAACAAGTGACTATTCCTCTTGTATATCTAGCACTAGTGAAACATCTGAGACGGAACCTACACCAGCTATAATTAAACCTAAGGTTGTTTGTGAACCAAAAAAGCTGTCTATGAACCTAAGGTCTAGAATGATGCTCCTCTTATTCAGGAATATATTTCATATAGTGGTGAAGAGTTTGTATCTATGTCTTCATTAGAACAGTCAAAACCTAGTTGTGTTTCTAAGCATGTAAAATCTCATAGGAAGTCTGTTAGTGAGAGCACCACACATAGTGAGAGTCCTAGAAGACATGGTATTAGATATAACGTTGGTAGGAAATCGTGCTTTGTTTGTGGTAGCTTTATCCTTTTAATGAGAGACTGACCTTTCATGAATAAAGAATGGCCAGACAGTTTGATGTAAACAAGTTTGTTAAGGGTATTTGTCAAAAGGAGTCAAGACCAATATGGGTCAATACTCAAATGGTAAATAAGCAAAATTTTTCTAACACAAATACTTACCCTAATGTCAATAGAAACTTTGTTCCAATATCGGTACTAACAAGATCTGGCAAAGTAACTTTAAAGCCAAATCATGTAACTACCGTTAGACCAAATAAAAGTACCTTTAAGCTGGATACTTGTTGGGTCAGTATTTACTGACCCTGAAACAACTCTAGGATTTGAATATAAAATCCCCCTAAGTGTTTCATGCTCAGCAGTAAGTCCAGACTGCTGAAGGATGACCAGAGGAACAAAGTTCCTACTGAAGACTTTGTAGCTAAATAACGTTCAACATTCCTCTTCCAGTTAACTTAGAAGACAAAGGAGTCTTTGCTTCAAATACTAGGCGGTCTAGTTGCTGAAGAACAAGGACTGAAGAAGAGCTTTCAGTTCAGTTTGGTTTGACAATAACAAACTGAATGATGTCGATCTCTATTAGGACACTGAAGACTCTTTAGTATTCTGATGGTTTGCATTAGGCGGGAAAAGATAACTTTAAGTCAAAGTAGGTTGCTTGTATACTTAGATATAAGTACGACCTTTATCTTTTCTAGAATAGCTTAATATGTACTTTGTACTGTTTATCCAGCATGGGCATCAACCACCCACTGGATAAACCCATGCATTGAAACATGCAAATGCAAACCCTAGTTTACACTGCCTATAAAAGGAGTGTACATTGAGAAAGAAAAGGTTAACCAATACAAGAGTAGAAACTCTGGAAAACCTTTCTCTCTCGATACCAACTAAACCATATAGCCAAGAAGCATATTAACGTTTAGATTGGAGCTTAGACTTTAACTTTGGTTATTCGTTTAAGTAGAGGAGATCATAATCCATTGTCATTCAACCACTTTGTTATTCCACAAACAAAGTGGGTTATAGATTCTTTATTTGATTCTAATAAAAGTCTATACGTTGAAAAGTTATTAGTATTGTTGTTTTAATTATTCAAGTTCTTATCTATTGTTAAAACAACACACTTGAGTCTTGGTAAAGAGTTATTACTTAATGTTGATAAGTAATAACGATTTACAAGGGACCAACAAGTGGTATCAGAGCAGTTTGATTAGTTAAACTCTTATTTTATTAAACTGCTCATTTAAAAGTTTTCAAATCAAGATCCAAAAATGGCTCAAGTTATACCACAAACCCTAGAATATAGGGGTGGCCAACTCAATGCTGCTCCTATACTAGAGGTAGCTAATTTTACAAATTGGAAGAAGAGGTTTCTTGTCCACATGGTTGGGATTGAACCTCAATTCCTTGGAATCATTGAAAATGGTCCTTTTGTTCCCATGGTTGGGGACAATAGAAAACCTGAAGTACAATGGACTGCTGATGAGAGAAAAGCTGCTAACCTAGATCAACGTCTCAAAATTCTCATCATGTCTGTGCTTCTAGATGACCAAATGAATTCTGTTGTAAATTGAAAAACAGCAAAATCTACATGGGAGGACCTTATTCTCTATCATGAGGGACCCTCTGATGTGAAAGAAACTAGAATCATGGATTTAAAGCTTCAATACAACACCTTCAAGCACAAAGAAGGGGAAACCCTCACACAGACATTCACCAAATACAAAGCACTGATGATAGAACTTGTGAATGATGATGTTGAGCTTTCAAAACTTGAAATCAACATAGTTTTTGTTAATGCACTGCCAAAAAGGTGGCTCAGTTTCCATCAAAGCTTGAGAAATGCTAATCACATTAGAGATTGTGATCTAGCCTCTCTTTTTGGGAAACTTAAACATGAAGAAAACCTAGTTGATAGGATTTATGAAGGCTCAAGCAAGAGTAAAGCATTAACCATTGCTACACCCTTGTCTACAACCTTCTTTAGTAGGTTGTCATCCAAGACTACCAAGATAGTCCTGATGATGAAGAAGACACAACAACTAGTGAGGAATATCTGAATGACCTCAAAGAGGAATTTCATTAAATAGCTCTTCTGGCCAAGTCTAGAAGGTTCTTTAAGAAAGGAGGCAAGTTCTCCAGCACCGCAAAAGCTTCAATTGACACTGAATGCTACAAATGTGGGAAGACTGGTCACTATGCTAGGTATTGTTACTCCAAAACATCCATTCCTTCCTATTCCTCACCAGCTCAATCAAGACCATCTGGTCAATCATCATTTCAACCAAAACAATTTGCTTCTACTTCATTTCAGCAAAACAGGGTTGAACTTCGACCAACAAAAGATTTTGAGGCCAAATACAGAGAAATTAAAGCTAGACTAGCCCTCATGAGCATAGAAAGTTCTTCCTCTAAGGCTCCCAAGCAAGACAAGAACAAAGGACTTGTTGCTGAAGCTTATGAATGGGATGAAGAAGATGTTTCTTCAGATGATGATGAATTGGTTAATGTAAAAGTGCTAATGGCACTTGCTGATGATGAAGGGTCAAACTCCAATGTTGTGGCCAGAGAAAGTGCGAGAAGCGGTGAATGGGTCAATATCACAATAAAAAAGGTACAAACTCTTCTTGAATTAGAAGAAAATGATGACATTAAATTTGTCTTTGATTACCTGTGTATTGATCTAAAATTTGTTGATGAACAAAGAAATAATTTGCTTGAAAAATATCATAAACTTGTTCTAAAACTTGAGTTTTTTGAAAGTAAGCAAATAGAGCTAAAAGAAGCTAAACTTGATATACTTACTTTTCAATAATTGAACAAAGAGATTCTTGATGAAAATAACTCCCTAAGAGTTGAACTAAAAGAAGCAAAAGATATTGTTAAATCTTGGCTTAGAAACTCTAATAGGGTAAATCAATGCATCAATGAACAAATCCCTGCTCAAAAAAGGAAAATGCTTGGTGCTGAAGGATCCTTCAGCTCCAACTCTATTGTCTTTGTCAAAGCCTCAAATGAGGATGGTAGCTCGATCCCTGACGTTGTAAGGTCAGGTGAAGAGAATTTACCTAATCATGACACTGGACTAAATCCTTCTTCCTGAGTTTCAAGCAAATGCTGACTCTTCAACACCTGTTGAGTCCCCAGTCACTAAGGATGACTCAGATGATGATTTAGAGAATGAAGTAAGTACCCCTCTTCCTCCTTTGGAGAAGCTGGCTGGTGCTGAACCCTCTACTAGACCAAAATAAATCCAGTCAATCATCAAGTATCACACAACACACAAGGGTAGTTCTTCCAAACATGTCAAAATTGACACTTCAAAGAACTCTTCAGCTCTTGCTGAAGGTTCACATATGGGAACTACCTCTTCAGTTTCAACAAATAAACTAAAGAATGCTAGATCTGAGGAAGATGAGAGAATGTCTCTTGTCATGCAAGAGATCAATGATCTCAAATTGCATTTCAGGCAACAGCAAACACCAACTCGATTCAGAGATGAACCTTCAGACTCTCCCCATTACAAGTACAAGACACAATTTAAAAGGGCTTGTGATCTATGTGGTTTAAAAAACCATCTCACTGAAACTTGCCTAAAAGTGATTTATTGTACTAAATATAAGAGGACTGACCATCACACTTGTGAACATACTCAGTATATGCTTGCTAAAACTAGTGTCGATGCTCACAATACTTAAGCATCTCATTCCAGGCGCAATATTCCTTTACCACCATGCATTCATTGTGGTATGGGCAATCATCACTCAGATAACTGCGACTATTACCCTGTTTGTAATATTTGTGGAAGTTATGACCATGACACTCATGGACATAATTGAATTATCTCACTCAAAAGAGGTATTAAACCAAGAAACCCAAACTCTATTACCAAATGTTGTGAAACTTGTGGAAGCAATGTCCACACTACATCTAATCACAATCATATAGAGTGGTTCAGAAGAGGTGAAGCCCTTCAGGCTAAGAAAGCAAAAGCTATTTAGACCTCTTCTTCTTCTAAGCAATCACACACATCCTCATGAAGAGGACCCTCCGGATCTAGAACACCTTCCAGATCTAAAACCCCCACCCATCAAAGGTGGGTTTCAAAACAAAACTGACCATTTCCTTAACTTGTGTAGTGATCTCAGGAAGCCTATTTGGTACCTAGATAGTGGCTGATCAAGACATATGACTGGCACCAAAAGTTATATGCACAAGTATAAGGAGGAACGAGGTCCTAAAGTTGTTTTTGGTGATAACTCATCAACTACTATTGAAGGATTTGGTTCAGTAAAATGCAATGTTATAGTTTTCTCAAGGGTAGCTTATGTCAATGGATTGAAGCACAACCTCATCAGCATAAGTCAACTTTGTGATGCAAAGTATCTAGTGTTGTTTGATGACAAAAAGGTACAATCTTCAACTCCAATCATGAAATTGTGATGATTGCTCCCAGAGTCTAAGATGTTTATGTCATGAACATGAACTCTACCCAGGAGACATGTTTCTTTGCTAAATCTTCCAACATTACCAATTGTCTTTGGCATAAGAGGCTCTCACATCTTAATTTCAAAACAATAACTCTGCTGGCAAAACAAAATATTGTTATTTTTCTTCCTTCACATGTCTATTCCAAGGACAAACCATGCTCAGCATGTGAAAAAGGGAAGCACCATAGGGCCAGTTTCAAAACAAAGCAAACTTTCTAAATCAAAGAAAGTCTTCACTTGCTTAACATGGACTTATTTTGCCCAGTATCACCTAGGGCCATTTGTCATGAAAAATATACACTTGTCATTGTTGATGAGTACTCTAGGTACACCTGGGTATATTTTCTGACAAATAAAAGCCATGCACCAGATGCCATTATGTCTTTCATCAAAAGAGTTGAAAATCAAAATGACACTCATGTCAAACAACTTAGAACTGACAATGGCACTATATTCAGAAATCAAACACTGATCAAATTCTATGATGACAAAGGAATTTCCCAAAATTTCTCATCTCCTTACACACCTGAACAAAATGGTGTGGCTGAAAGAAGGAATAGAACTTTGATTGAAGCAGCAAGGACAATGCTTGCTGGATATGCTCTCTCTAAACATTTTTGGACTGATGTTGTAGCCACTGCTTGCTACACTCAAAATAGATACATCACTGTAAAGAGACACATGAAGACTTCCTATGAAGTCTTCAGGGGGAGAATTCCAAACATTTCATTCTTACATATGTTTGGGTGTCTAGTATTCATTCACAATCACAAGGATCACCTTGGGAAGTTTGATGAAAAATCTGATGATGGTTACTTCCTTCGATACTCTCTAGTATCTAAAGAATATAGAGTCTTCAACACAAGAATACAATGTATTGAAGAAACTTATCACATCACTTTCAATGAAAGTTCTGAAGCTCTCAAATTTACAAATCCATCAGATGATGAACTTCATATTCATGAATCTCACAACTATCCATCTAATGAATTTCAACATTATGAGCCTTCTCAAAGATATCAAACAAGCAATTCAGTTCCTCATATTGATCCATTTGAAGATATGACAAGTCCTATAAAAGGAAATCCTTTAGTATCAAATATTGATGGCTGTCAATCAAATAATCAAAATTATCAGTCTCAAAATGATCAAAATGATCAGCAAAGAAACACAATTGACCAAAATGGTCAATTTCAAAACAACCAGCATGCTGACACACATGATCAAAATGATCAATCTTATGAAGCTGCTGATGAACAATCTGAGCCCTCTACTCAAAACTCTCCTACTATCTCTAGGTAATTAGGTCTTGGATGTGTTGCTTCTGACCAAGAAGGAAGCCCTCCATTGATTGAACCTTTGTCTATTGAATATCCTTCAACAGACACTAGAGATAATCCAAGTCCATGTTATGGACTTCCAAGTTCTAGCTCTAATCATGATACTAGTGCCTATTCTCCAAATCCACAAAAATCTTGGACTAATAATAGTCAGATACAGCTGGTGAACATAATAGGAAATCCTGGTGAATGTAGAGTCACTAGATCTATGGAAAAGAAACCGAGTGCTGCTTCATCTGGAGAATGCCTTTATGCAAACTTTCTTTCAGAAATTAAGCCTACAAAGGTTTCTGAAGCACTCACACACCCTGGATGGGTGGATGCCATGCAAGAGGAATTAACTCAATTTGAAAGAAACAAAGTCTGGAAATTGGTTCCTCTTCCACATGGTAAATCAACCACTGGCACCAAATGGGTTTAAAGATCAAAAGAGATGAAACAAATGTGGTGACCAAAAACAAAGCTAGGATGGTGGCCCAAGGATTCAATCAAGATCCTGGTGTTGATTTTGATCATACCTTTGCTCCAGTTGCACGTATGGAAGCCATACGAATCTTTCTTGCTTATGCCACTTACATGAACTTCATCATCTACCAAATGGATGTTAAAAGTGCACTCCTAAATGGTGACTTAAAAAAAGAAGTTTATGTTACATAGCCTCCTAGATTTTAGAGTAGTAAATACCCAAACCATGTCTACAAGCTTTACAAAGCTTTGTATGGACTGATGCAAGCTCCAAGAGCATGGTATGAAAATATCTCAACATTTCTCATTGAGCATAAATTTGTCAGAGGAAAAATAGATAGCACCTTGTTTATCTATAAATCTAAAACTGACATCATTCTGGTACAAATTTATGTGAATGACATCATCTTTGGTTCAACAAGCTTGAAACTTTGCAAACAATTTGCCAATCTTATGACCAGCAAGTTTGAGATGAGTATGATGGGAGAACTCACATACTTCCTTGGTCTTCAGATTAAACAATCTGACCAAGGCATCTTCATCAATCAAGAAAAATATGTCAAGGATCTGCTAAAGAAGTATGATATCAATTGTGCTTCAGTGAAGACTCCAATGGTACCTCCTAACAACTTAGGACCTGATCTCAATGGACAATCAGTCAATGAGACTCAGTAAGAGGTATGATTGGGTCTCTCATGTACTTAACTACAAGCAGACCTGACATTCAATTCTCTACATGCCTTTGTGCAAGACACCAAGCAGATCCAAAGGAATCACACCTTATTGCTATAAAGAGAATCTTCAGATACCTAAAAGGTACACCAAGTCTAGGTCTTTGGTACCCCAAATCCTCAGGTTTTGATCTAAAGGGGTATTCAGATTCTGACTTTGCTGGATGCAATATGGACAAAAAAAGCACTTCTGGTGCTTGCCAATTGCTAGGTGGCAAACTTGTGTGTTGGAGTGCTAAAAAGCAACAAACAGTTTCCATGTTGATAGGTGTGTAAACACCCATCTTTTCTACCACTTAATTACAATAATAACCGGACCAAAACGTGTATTTTATGTCTTTTATGTCGGAATTATGCGTGGTTTGTGTTTTCGTTGTGATTTAGGACGAAAAGGTGAAAAGTGGAGAAAACACGAGAATTCACGGGCATTTACGGACTTTTATTGAAGAAAAGGATGAAAGACGAAGTCAAGAAGTCAAAAGTGCAAAAAGAACGGAAGTCCACGACCAATTCTGAAGATTTATCGAAGAAAAAGTCAAAAGAAGGAAGTTTATCAAAAGCCGAAGAATTCAAGTCTATTTTATTGAAGAATTTAAAGACGAGTTCGAAGAAATCCCGAAGCCAAAAGTCCCTTAAGTCCAAGTTTAAAGAAGATTAGAAGAAAAGGACTAATGACGCAATTAATGAAGATTAATAAAAGGAGGGACTTAAGCTTGTAATTAAGAAGAAATGAAAGAGGGGAGGAAGCTTCCTAATCCTCCCCTATAAATAGATTAGGATTGTTAACATTTCATTTTGTTGGCTAAGTGTGACAATTAGCTCTTCCACCATTTAAATACCTTGTCATTTAATTTCTTGTCAAATTTAAATACCTTGTCTTGCACCTTAAATTCATTTAATTTCAAGTAAGTTTTCATTTAATTATTGTCAATCTTTACTTTATCTTGTCAATCTCTTATCTACATTTCTTAATCTTTGATTTATGTGTTTATGTTTATGTTCATGTTCATGCTTTTATTTTGATCCAAGTGGTTTTTGATTATTGTGGTAAAAGTTGTTAAATTTCGTGTTTTAAATTGCTTGCTTATGATTACTGTTGATGCGTTGATATTTTTATTAGATCGTTTGTGTTTATTTTGATTAATCTTTGTTTAGATCTGCTGTTTTTGTGATTCCCTTGTTCTTCGGGAAGGTTTGTTGTGTTTCTGATCTTTCCAGGTAAACTTCCGAACCAAAAAGGAGGGAAGGCTTCATTCGGAACTCCAAAGTTCCGAGTCAAGGTTTCATCCGCAAGATTTGGGATCAGCAAAAGTTCCGAGCCAAACTTGTTCATCCGGAACATTCAAAGTTCCGGACGAAGGATAACTTCCGAACCAATAGTCATTCATTCGGAACTCAAAAGTTCCGAACCAGAAAAGCTTCATTCGGAACTCAAAAGTTCCGGATCAAGCACTGTTCATTCGGAACTCCAAAAGTTCCGGATCAGTGATCGTTCATTCGGAAGTTTCCAAAGTTCCGAACCAAGAGCTGTTCATTCGGAACTTAAAAGTTCCGAATCAAGGGGCTTCATTCGGAATCTTCCGAATCAAGGGTGACCAAAAACTTCCGAATCAAGGCAAATTTTACAAGTTCCGAATCAGTAAAGTTCCGAACGAAGGATTGTTTTGGATAAGTGACATATTCAGATCAATTAGTTCCGGATCAAGGATTTTGGTAATATTCCAAGCGAAGAAGAATCATTTCAACCGAAGGTGACATTCCGGACGAGTGATTGTTCCAAACGAAGGTTTATTTCGAATGAGCTGTATTCAGGTTCTTATTAGCTTTTGTCTTTGATTTTTATTTTCAAGCTTTATTTTTCCCGCCTTTTATTTAATTGCACTTTAAGTTTATTTGCCTTAGTTTTATTTTAGATTTGCCTTAGTTCTAGTCGCGTTTTAAGTTTGCCTTAGATAGATTTAAGTTTACGTCATTTACTTTAGTGCCCTTTAGTTTCAGTCACGTTTTTAAATACTTGCACCTTTATTTTAATTAGACTTAGATTTACTTTAAGAGCACCTTTACTTTAATTGTTTTGCACATTTTATTTTAAACACTACAACGACACATCTTTGTTCCACCAAAAACAATAGAGTCACATAGAGAGCCTAGATCAATTCGATTAGAACTTGAGAACGATAATTTTTATACGGGCAAAAGCCGTGTATCAAATGGCGCCGCTGCCGGCTCTTTTCGTTAAGATTGACGGTTTTCTGTGAGAGACACGTTGCTTTTTGGGATCCGCTCACTTGTGAACGTTATTTTTCTTGCCTTAAAAATTCAAAAAAATCATAAAAAATTAAAAATTGATAAAAAACCATAAAAATTAAAAATTTCAAAAATCCAAAAAGATTTTATTTTTATTGTGTATATATATTGTTTTTGTGTTTGGTTTTGTTTTCTTTTGCATTTTCAGGTGTATGCGTACTAGATCTTCTAATTATCAAGAGCCCGAGCCTCAAGAAGATTTAGATATGGCAGGTGTTAACAACAACAACATTCCACCACACCTCAATAATAATAATAACAACAACAATGCTCTTCCACAGCCCGATCTTCGGACCATGGAAGAACTTTGTCAACCAACAATGTTTGGACGAGGAGGACCGATTGCGCCGATGCAAATCAACGCTCCTGAGTTTTCGTTGAAGCACCACATGATTCAGCAAGTACAAACAAACCCATTTAGAGGATTGCCTGATGATGATGCCAACAAACACCTCGACAAGTTCATTACAATCACTCAAAGCATGAAGTTGCCTGGGGCCACAATGGATGTTCTTCGTCTACAACTCTTCCCACATACTTTATCGCATCATGCCGAGAAATGGTTTGATCGTCTCCCGAAGAATTCTATTCACACTTGGGATGACATGACTCAACGCTTTCTATCGCGCTACTTTCCACCATCCATGGTCACAAGCCTTCGCAATCAGATCAGCGGTTTCATGCAAGACCCTGATGAATCTCTTTTTGACGCTTGGGAGAGATATAATGTCTTGATCGATAGATGTCCAAACCACAACATGCTTCCCGTCACATTGATTGATACTTTCTACAACGGATTGACTTTTCGAGATCGTGATACGATTAATGCAGCCGCCGGTGGCACATTCATGAAAAGGAGACCCGAGGAGTGTAGAGAGTTAATTGAGAACATGACTACTCATCATAAGAACTGGGATTCCTCTGCTTCTTCAAGGAACAACCCGAGAGTCAATGTTTCTTCTACCTCAGCAAACCCTGAGATGACCGAACTCACCCGCATGATGGCCGAAATGAGCAAAAGTATTACGCTTCTCGCTTCAAACCAACAACAACAACAAGTTAAAGCGGTTGCTAATCCTTGTGAAACATGTGGCGGTCCTCACTCATACACCGATTGTCCTTCAACACAAGGAAATCCGAAAAATGTATATGCAGCTTATGGTAATTATTCACCGGAAAATTACCAAGCTAGACAACAAGGGGATAGAAATCTGCTGAGCTACCGTTCCAACAACTACCTTTCACCCGGTTTTTCTCCTCAAAACCAAAACCCCGCCAACAACTACAATAGAAGCAACCAAATCCCACCAAGAGCTTCTAACCCTTATCAACCGCCCACCCAACAAAACCCACCCATTAATCCCGATGTTGATGCCATCATGAGAACTCAAGGTGAGCAAATCAAGAATCTACAGAGCCAAATAATCAATTTGAAAGGAGATATCTTGAAGCAAGGTAATGACATCAGAACCGAGGTTCGTGATAATATTCAATCCTCTTTCAGCACTCAAACGACTGAATTAAAGAATCTGTTGGCTAGTTTCTTGCCCGAAGCTCAACCTTCTTCTTCGGGTTCTCTACCTTCAAACACCGTCACTAATCCGCGAGCCAATGTGAGTGCTATAACTACGCGTAGTGGAATTACTATTGTCAATCCACCTACCCCACCACCATCATCTACACCTCCTCCACCACCATGTATCCCTACTCCTCCTACACCTAGTATTAGTACACCATTACCGTCTCCGCCTCGTCATGACGATGTATCTCGGAAGGACCCTTCAACATCACACCCTTCAACATCACAACCTTCACCAACTACACCTTCACCGTCTCCCTATCAACCCAGAATCCCATACCCTTCTCGCATAGGCAAGACCAACGAGCTAACCAAGAATGACTGTCAAGTATCGAAATATGTGGATATGCTATCTAAAATGACCATCAACATTAGCCTTGTTGAATCACTTTGCTACATGCCGAAATTTGTCAAAGCATTCAAGGAATTGCTTAGCAAGAAGGAGAAGCTGATTGAACTCGCCAACACACGCTTAAATGAAAACTGCTCAGCAGTTATTCTTAAAGAACTTCCAGAAAAGCTTGGAGATCCCGGTCGTTTTGTGTTGCCTTGCGTGTTCAACAAAGCTGAAGAATTTACTACCCTTGCTGATCTCGGGGCTAGTATTAATTTGATGCCACTGAGTGTTTGGAAAACACTATCATTGCCCGACCTCATTCCAACAAAGATGACTCTCAAACTTGCAAACCGCACTCTCGCTTACCCCGTTGGTATAGCCGAAGACGTGTTTATCAAAGTTGGCACATTTACTTTCCCGGTCGATTTTGTCGTATTTGATTATGAAATGGACCCTCGTATTCCTTTAATACTTGGTCGGCCATTTTTGAGAAACGGACGTGCTTTAGTGGATGTGGCCGAAGGTGAGTTAATCTTACGAGTCGGGGATGATTCAAAAGTTTTTAAAATGGGGAAGCTTACAGGAAAACCCTTTGGAAGCCGAGAATCAGTGAATATGATTAATGTGCTCGATGACTTTACCGTCTATGACAATCCTCTATTCGATTCTTCCATCGATAATCCACTCTTTGAAGATGATGTGAATGATTCTCGCTCCACTTTGGAACCTTCTCCCATTTATGATTCGCCACCGATCTTCGATGCTTATGATGATAATGATTCTAGCTCAGATTCGGATGATTTTGATTGTACTTCTGAGTATCCCGAGCTGCCTACTTTCGATGATTTTGATGAGGCTGATACTCTCTCGAGCGATTCTTCACATGATGAAGATCCTCCGCCATCACTCGATCCTACTTTGGACGATTACTCATTTGAGGAAGACTTCTCTGAATTTCTCAACACTTACTTCCCTCATGAGAGTGATGCTCCTCCTTTGGACTTTGAAGATTATCGTCTTGATCCTACTTTGGATTTGAAGAGCATACTGTCAAAGGAGAAGAAACCGGTCGACACCGAAATCCGTTGCACTTATGATTTGACATCTCTTTGTCCCCCTTCTGAGGACGAGGTTGTGCTTCTTTGCGGATCTTCTTCACACTCGGCTGAGCCTGAGTGCTATTTTCCCCTGAAGGAAAAGGTGTTCGACCCCGGTATAGAAGTCTTTAAGCCATCTCAGTATCCACCTGATGAAATAAAAGGAAAAATCTTTGGAACTATTGAAGACATGCTTGCACCGCACCATACTTGCTCCCACCGTACTCCATCACTGCTTAAGGGAACCCTGCCACTTCTTCTTTGGCTTGCCTTGTTTGCCTTAAGCTTGTGCTATTTGATGGATGAAAACTATGTCTTTGATCCTGGTGGATATGTTTCATGCTTCTTCCGTTGATGATCAAGGTCGAGTCAGGCTCACGACTCGGTAAACAAAAACCAAGCGCTTCTTAGGAGGCAACCCATGCATCTATCTTTTCGCTTTCTTTATCATAAGTGTAGGGGGAGACCCGTTGGTTTGCTATTTCCTCTCCTCACTTCTTAATCAGGGATTCGAGCTTCAATGATCCACTCTTGATGATTCTTGACGACCCGTGATTCCGTGTTCTACTTTATCCTGGTTCTATCCTAAACTCTTTTCGATTCACTATTTTATATTTTCTCAATATTAAAATAGGAATCTCTTTAGTGGTCTTTTCCTTAGCGAGATTTAAACAACGTGCACAATGTCCTAAGTGTAGAGGAGTTTACTCCCACATGCTTAAACATTGAGGACAATGTTTATCTTAAGTGTAGGGGGGACTTCTATCGAAGTTAAGTGGCTTTTTCCTTGTTTTTGTCCTCATTTTAACCGGAAAATCAATTTTTCGTCATTTTTCAAAATTTTTGATCTATTTTGGCCTATTAGTTGTTCCTTTTGTATAGTTATTTTCTTTCCTCATTAGAATAAATCTTTAATAAAGTGGTTTTAATTTTCAAACGTTATGAATCTTTTGACTCAACCCGAGTTTACTTATCTAAGTTACTCTAGCTAGTATCCTTAACGTGTTTAAGTCAAGTTTTGCTAGGCTTTTATATAGGGAGCTATAAAACGCGAAAGTCTTAACTCTCACGGGTTAAGAACAAGAACTTTTCGCAAGTTCCTATAATTGATCCTAGAGAGTCGTTTATCAAGGGAACTTTAAAATGCAATTTTCTAAACATGAAAAAGTCCAAGAATTTGCAAGATCCTATAGGCGACTCGAAAACCCAAAACTTTGATTTAATAGGCTAAGCATCCACGAGTCTCATTACTTGAGATTTTAAACTGTGGAGAACGAGAGATGATAGAGCCAATTATAAGTTCGGTATTCTTTCGTGAATTTATGTGAGTTAATTATAAGCCTATTCTCCCATCGCTTGCTAATAATTTATCTGCTAATAAATAAGGTTGTACGATTTGAAAAGTTACTTAGCTTCTAGCCCCAGATCATTTAAAAGTTGCTCGGTATGGATTAGAGTTCATAGCCAAGGCATAACTTATTGAAGCGGGATGCGAAGATTGGCGAGTCCGAAAAGGCCCTAACAAGGCATGAGGGCTATATTTTGTTGCTAAAGATCCAAAGTGATGTGAAGAATCATTTATCGAAAATCAATATGAAGGATCGAGACACACGACGTAAAGCAAAACTCCCCAAAAGTCATGGAGAAGTGTATCCGAAAAGACCCTAACAAGGTATGAGGATAAATAGATCCAAGTCATAAAAGGAGGCGGATCGTTGTATATCAAAGTCCAAAATAAAGATTGGAGAAAAATGAAGAAGTCGTGGTCCAAGTATGAATCTCTCAAAACTTCAAGTGAAGAAATTCTATTATCAAGAGAAGACCATTATTTCATGAACGTCTCTCAAGATTTGAAGTATGAAGTCGCTGCCAAATATCGGCCCGAGAAAGGTCTCAAATCGCGAAACGAGTTATGCCAAGATATGAACTTTATGAGGTCCCGAGAAGCAGTTTTAAAAGATTTGGTCCTTTAGCTAACTATTGATTAAATCGTTCACTTTATTTTCAGACTTAATAACTACCGAAATAAGTCAAAAATGCATCCTTGTGATCATTCAAGACAAATAATAAAATTTAAGAGATACACCTAGGAATAAGGGAGTCTAAGTGAATAATTGGCCCACATGAGTTCGTGTTAGTTTACTAACTTATAATAACAATGATCTCGTTTTTAAGCTTGGTTTGGAGAAAGTGAAAACTTGAGGATGATGATTATTCATGACATTTCCAAAACCCAAGGTATGCTTTTGATTTCTTTATTTTGTATGATTTTAATTTTCTATCTCTTTAATAAAAGCCAACGTGGATTGATTATGATGAAAAGTGTAATCTTGCTTTGTAACTAATGCATTGCATGAGGACATTGCAATGGTCAAGTGTAAGGGATTTGATAGGTGTGTAAACACCCATCTTTTCTACCACTTAATTACAATAATAACCGGACCAAAACGTGTATTTTATGTCTTTTATGTCGGAATTATGCGTGGTTTGTGTTTTCGTTGTGATTTAGGACGAAAAGGTGAAAAGTGGAGAAAACACGAGAATTCACGGGCATTTACGGACTTTTATTGAAGAAAAGGATGAAAGACGAAGTCAAGAAGTCAAAAGTGCAAAAAGAACGGAAGTCCACGACCAATTCTGAAGATTTATCGAAGAAAAAGTCAAAAGAAGGAAGTTTATCAAAAGCCGAAGAATTCAAGTCTATTTTATTGAAGAATTTAAAGACGAGTTCGAAGAAATCCCGAAGCCAAAAGTCCCTTAAGTCCAAGTTTAAAGAAGATTAGAAGAAAAGGACTAATGACGCAATTAATGAAGATTAATAAAAGGAGGGACTTAAGCTTGTAATTAAGAAGAAATGAAAGAGGGGAGGAAGCTTCCTAATCCTCCCCTATAAATAGATTAGGATTGTTAACATTTCATTTTGTTGGCTAAGTGTGACAATTAGCTCTTCCACCATTTAAATACCTTGTCATTTAATTTCTTGTCAAATTTAAATACCTTGTCTTGCACCTTAAATTCATTTAATTTCAAGTAAGTTTTCATTTAATTATTGTCAATCTTTACTTTATCTTGTCAATCTCTTATCTACATTTCTTAATCTTTGATTTATGTGTTTATGTTTATGTTCATGTTCATGCTTTTATTTTGATCCAAGTGGTTTTTGATTATTGTGGTAAAAGTTGTTAAATTTCGTGTTTTAAATTGCTTGCTTATGATTACTGTTGATGCGTTGATATTTTTATTAGATCGTTTGTGTTTATTTTGATTAATCTTTGTTTAGATCTGCTGTTTTTGTGATTCCCCTGTTCTTCGGGAAGGTTTGTTGTGTTTCTGATCTTTCCAGGTAAACTTCCGAACCAAAAAGGAGGGAAGGCTTCATTCGGAACTCCAAAGTTCCGAGTCAAGGTTTCATCCGCAAGATTTGGGATCAGCAAAAGTTCCGAGCCAAACTTGTTCATCCGGAACATTCAAAGTTCCGGACGAAGGATAACTTCCGAACCAATAGTCATTCATTCGGAACTCAAAAGTTCCGAACCAGAAAAGCTTCATTCGGAACTCAAAAGTTCCGGATCAAGCACTGTTCATTCGGAACTCCAAAAGTTCCGGATCAGTGATCGTTCATTCGGAAGTTTCCAAAGTTCCGAACCAAGAGCTGTTCATTTGGAACTTAAAAGTTCCGAATCAAGGGGCTTCATTCGGAATCTTCCGAATCAAGGGTGACCAAAAACTTCCGAATCAAGGCAAATTTTACAAGTTCCGAATCAGTAAAGTTCCGAACGAAGGATTGTTTTGGATAAGTGACATATTCAGATCAATTAGTTCCGGATCAAGGATTTTGGTAATATTCCAAGCGAAGAAGAATCATTTCAACCGAAGGTGACATTCCGGACGAGTGATTGTTCCAAACGAAGGTTTATTTCGAATGAGCTGTATTCAGGTTCTTATTAGCTTTTGTCTTTGATTTTTATTTTCAAGCTTTATTTTTCCCGCCTTTTATTTAATTGCACTTTAAGTTTATTTGCCTTAGTTTTATTTTAGATTTGCCTTAGTTTTAGTCGCGTTTTAAGTTTGCCTTAGATAGATTTAAGTTTACGTCATTTACTTTAGTGCCCTTTAGTTTCAGTCACGTTTTTAAATACTTGCACCTTTATTTTAATTAGACTTAGATTTACTTTAAGAGCACCTTTACTTTAATTGTTTTGCACATTTTATTTTAAACACTATAACGACACATCTTTGTTCCACCAAAAACAATAGAGTCACATAGAGAGCCTAGATCAATTCGATTAGAACTTGAGAACGATAATTTTTATACGGGCAAAAGCCGTGTATCAAATGGCGCCGCTGCCGGCTCTTTTCGTTAAGATTGACGGTTTTCTGTGAGAGACACGTTGCTTTTTGGGATCCGCTCACTTGTGAACGTTATTTTTCTTGCCTTAAAAATTCAAAAAAATCATAAAAAATTAAAAATTGATAAAAAACCATAAAAATTAAAAATTTCAAAAATCCAAAAAGATTTTATTTTTATTGTGTATATATATTGTTTTTGTGTTTGGTTTTGTTTTCTTTTGCATTTTCAGGTGTATGCGTACTAGATCTTCTAATTATCAAGAGCCCGAGCCTCAAGAAGATTTAGATATGGCAGGTGTTAACAACAACAACATTCCACCACACCTCAATAATAATAATAACAACAACAATGCTCTTCCACAGCCCGATCTTCGGACCATGGAAGAACTTTGTCAACCAACAATGTTTGGACGAGGAGGACCGATTGCGCCGATGCAAATCAACGCTCCTGAGTTTTCGTTGAAGCACCACATGATTCAGCAAGTACAAACAAACCCATTTAGAGGATTGCCTGATGATGATGCCAACAAACACCTCGACAAGTTCATTACAATCACTCAAAGCATGAAGTTGCCTGGGGCCACAATGGATGTTCTTCGTCTACAACTCTTCCCACATACTTTATCGCATCATGCCGAGAAATGGTTTGATCGTCTCCCGAAGAATTCTATTCACACTTGGGATGACATGACTCAACGCTTTCTATCGCGCTACTTTCCACCATCCATGGTCACAAGCCTTCGCAATCAGATCAGCGGTTTCATGCAAGACCCTGATGAATCTCTTTTTGACGCTTGGGAGAGATATAATGTCTTGATCGATAGATGTCCAAACCACAACATGCTTCCCGTCACATTGATTGATACTTTCTACAACGGATTGACTTTTCGAGATCGTGATACGATTAATGCAGCCGCCGGTGGCACATTCATGAAAAGGAGACCCGAGGAGTGTAGAGAGTTAATTGAGAACATGACTACTCATCATAAGAACTGGGATTCCTCTGCTTCTTCAAGGAACAACCCGAGAGTCAATGTTTCTTCTACCTCAGCAAACCCTGAGATGACCGAACTCACCCGCATGATGGCCGAAATGAGCAAAAGTATTACGCTTCTCGCTTCAAACCAACAACAACAAGTTAAAGCGGTTGCTAATCCTTGTGAAACATGTGGCGGTCCTCACTCATACACCGATTGTCCTTCAACACAAGGAAATCCGAAAAATGTATATGCAGCTTATGGTAATTATTCACCGGAAAATTACCAAGCTAGACAACAAGGGGATAGAAATCTGCTGAGCTACCGTTCCAACAACTACCTTTCACCCGGTTTTTCTCCTCAAAACCAAAACCCCGCCAACAACTACAATAGAAGCAACCAAATCCCACCAAGAGCTTCTAACCCTTATCAACCGCCCACCCAACAAAACCCACCCATTAATCCCGATGTTGATGCCATCATGAGAACTCAAGGTGAGCAAATCAAGAATCTACAGAGCCAAATAATCAATTTGAAAGGAGATATCTTGAAGCAAGGTAATGACATCAGAACCGAGGTTCGTGATAATATTCAATCCTCTTTCAGCACTCAAACGACTGAATTAAAGAATCTGTTGGCTAGTTTCTTGCCCGAAGCTCAACCTTCTTCTTCGGGTTCTCTACCTTCAAACACCGTCACTAATCCGCGAGCCAATGTGAGTGCTATAACTACGCGTAGTGGAATTACTATTGTCAATCCACCTACCCCACCACCATCATCTACACCTCCTCCACCACCAAGTATCCCTACTCCTCCTACACCTAGTATTAGTACACCATTACCGTCTCCGCCTCGTCATGACGATGTATCTCGGAAGGACCCTTCAACATCACACCCTTCAACATCACAACCTTCACCAACTACACCTTCACCGTCTCCCTATCAACCCAGAATCCCATACCCTTCTCGCATAGGCAAGACCAACGAGCTAACCAAGAATGACTGTCAAGTATCGAAATATGTGGATATGCTATCTAAAATGACCATCAACATTAGCCTTGTTGAATCACTTTGCCACATGCCGAAATTTGTCAAAGCATTCAAGGAATTGCTTAGCAAGAAGGAGAAGCTGATTGAACTCGCCAACACACGCTTAAATGAAAACTGCTCAGCAGTTATTCTTAAAGAACTTCCAGAAAAGCTTGGAGATCCCGGTCGTTTTGTGTTGCCTTGCGTGTTCAACAAAGCTGAAGAATTTACTACCCTTGCTGATCTCGGGGCTAGTATTAATTTGATGCCACTGAGTGTTTGGAAAACACTATCATTGCCCGACCTCATTCCAACAAAGATGACTCTCAAACTTGCAAACCGCACTCTCGCTTACCCCGTTGGTATAGCCGAAGACGTGTTTATCAAAGTTGGCACATTTACTTTCCCGGTCGATTTTGTCGTAGTTGATTATGAAATGGACCCTCGTATTCCTTTAATACTTGGTCGGCCATTTTTGAGAAACGGACGTGCTTTAGTGGATGTGGCCGAAGGTGAGTTAATCTTACGAGTCGGGGATGATTCAAAAGTTTTTAAAATGGGGAAGCTTACAGGAAAACCCTTTGGAAGCCGAGAATCAGTGAATATGATTAATGTGCTCGATGACTTTACCGTCTATGACAATCCTCTATTCGATTCTTCCATCGATAATCCACTCTTTGAAGATGATGTGAATGATTCTCGCTCCACTTTGGAACCTTCTCCCATTTATGATTCGCCACCGATCTTCGATGCTTATGATGATAATGATTCTAGCTCAGATTCGGATGATTTTGATTGTACTTCTGAGTATCCCGAGCTGCCTACTTTCGATGATTTTGATGAGGCTGATACTCTCTCGAGCGATTCTTCACATGATGAAGATCCTCCGCCATCACTCGATCCTACTTTGGACGATTACTCATTTGAGGAAGACTTCTCTGAATTTCTCAACACTTACTTCCCTCATGAGAGTGATGCTCCTCCTTTGGACTTTGAAGATTATCGTCTTGATCCTACTTTGGATTTGAAGAGCATACTGTCAAAGGAGAAGAAACCGGTCGACACCGAAATCCGTTGCACTTATGATTTGACATCTCTTTGTCCCCCTTCTGAGGACGAGGTTGTGCTTCTTTGCGGATCTTCTTCACACTCGGCTGAGCCTGAGTGCTATTTTCCCCTGAAGGAAAAGGTGTTCAACCCCGGTATAGAAGTCTTTAAGCCATCTCAGTATCCACCTGATGAAATAAAAGGAAAAATCTTTGGAACTATTGAAGACATGCTTGCACCGCACCATACTTGCTCCCACCGTACTCCATCACTGCTTAAGGGAACCCTGCCACTTCTTCTTTGGCTTGCCTTGTTTGCCTTAAGCTTGTGCTATTTGATGGATGAAAACTATGTCTTTGATCCTGGTGGATATGTTTCATGCTTCTTCCGTTGATGATCAAGGTCGAGTCAGGCTCACGACTCGGTAAACAAAAACCAAGCGCTTCTTAGGAGGCAACCCATGCATCTATCTTTTCGCTTTCTTTATCATAAGTGTAGGGGGAGACCCGTTGGTTTGCTATTTCCTCTCCTCACTTCTTAATCAGGGATTCGAGCTTCAATGATCCACTCTTGATGATTCTTGACGACCCGTGATTTCGTGTTCTACTTTATCCTGGTTCTATCCTAAACTCTTTTCGATTCACTATTTTATATTTTCTCAATATTAAAATAGGAATCTCTTTAGTGGTCTTTTCCTTAGCGAGATTTAAACAACGTGCACAATGTCCTAAGTGTAGAGGAGTTTACTCCCACATGCTTAAACATTGAGGACAATGTTTATCTTAAGTGTAGGGGGGACTTCTATCGAAGTTAAGTGGCTTTTTCCTTGTTTTTGTCCTCATTTTAACCGGAAAATCAATTTTTCGTCATTTTTCAAAATTTTTGATCTATTTTGGCCTATTAGTTGTTCCTTTTGTATAGTTATTTTCTTTCCTCATTAGAATAAATCTTTAATAAAGTGGTTTTAATTTTCAAACGTTATGAATCTTTTGACTCAACCCGAGTTTACTTATCTAAGTTACTCTAGCTAGTATCCTTAACGTGTTTAAGTCAAGTTTTGCTAGGCTTTTATATAGGGAGCTATAAAACGCGAAAGTCTTAACTCTCACGGGTTAAGAACAAGAACTTTTCGCAAGTTCCTATAATTGATCCTAGAGAGTCGTTTATCAAGGGAACTTTAAAATGCAATTTTCTAAACATGAAAAAGTCCAAGAATTTGCAAGATCTTATAGGCGACTCGAAAACCCAAAACTTTGATTTAATAGGCTAAGCATCCACGAGTCTCATTACTTGAGATTTTAAACTGTGGAGAACGAGAGATGATAGAGCCAATTATAAGTTCGGTATTCTTTCGTGAATTTATGTGAGTTAATTATAAGCCTATTCTCCCATCGCTTGCTAATAATTTATCTGCTAATAAATAAGGTTGTACGATTTGAAAAGTTACTTAGCTTCTAGCCCCAGATCATTTAAAAGTTGCTCGGTATGGATTAGAGTTCATAGCCAAGGCATAACTTATTGAAGCGGGATGCGAAGATTGGCGAGTCCGAAAAGGCCCTAACAAGGCATGAGGGCTATATTTTGTTGCTAAAGATCCAAAGTGATGTGAAGAATCATTTATCGAAAATCAATATGAAGGATCGAGACACACGACGTAAAGCAAAACTCCCCAAAAGTCATGGAGAAGTGTATCCGAAAAGACCCTAACAAGGTATGAGGATAAATAGATCCAAGTCATAAAAGGAGGCGGATCGTTGTATATCAAAGTCCAAAATAAAGATTGGAGAAAAATGAAGAAGTCGTGGTCCAAGTATGAATCTCTCAAAACTTCAAGTGAAGAAATTCTATTATCAAGAGAAGACCATTATTTCATGAACGTCTCTCAAGATTTGAAGTATGAAGTCGCTGCCAAATATCGGCCCGAGAAAGGTCTCAAATCGCGAAACGAGTTATGCCAAGATATGAACTTTATGAGGTCCCGAGAAGCAGTTTTAAAAGATTTGGTCCTTTAGCTAACTATTGATTAAATCGTTCACTTTATTTTCAGACTTAATAACTACCGAAATAAGTCAAAAATGCATCCTTGTGATCATTCAAGACAAATAATAAAATTTAAGAGATACACCTAGGAATAAGGGAGTCTAAGTGAATAATTGGCCCACATGAGTTCGTGTTAGTTTACTAACTTATAATAACAATGATCTCGTTTTTAAGCTTGGTTTGGAGAAAGTGAAAACTTGAGGATGATGATTATTCATGACATTTCCAAAACCCAAGGTATGCTTTTGATTTCTTTATTTTGTATGATTTTAATTTTCTATCTCTTTAATAAAAGCCAACGTGGATTGATTATGATGAAAAGTGTAATCTTGCTTTGTAACTAATGCATTGCATGAGGACATTGCAATGGTCAAGTGTAAGGGATTTGATAGGTGTGTAAACACCCATCTTTTCTACCACTTAATTACAATAATAACCGGACCAAAACGTGTATTTTATGTCTTTTATGTCGGAATTATGCGTGGTTTGTGTTTTTGTTGTGATTTAGGACGAAAAGGTGAAAAGTGGAGAAAAAACGGGAATTCACGGGCATTTACGGACTTTTATTGAAGAAAAGGATGAAAGACGAAGTCAAGAAGTCAAAAGTGCAAAAAGAACGGAAGTCCACGACCAATTCTGAAGATTTATCGAAGAAAAAGTCAAAAGACGGAAGTTTATCAAAAGCCGAAGAATTCAAGTCTATTTTATTGAAGAATTTAAAGACGAGTTCGAAGAAATCCCGAAGCCAAAAGTCCCTTAAGTCCAAGTTTAAAGAAGATTAGAAGAAAAAGACTAATGACGCAATTAATGAAGATTAATAAAAGGAGGGACTTAAGCTTGTAATTAAGAAGAAATGAAAGAGGGGAGGAAGCTTCCTAATCCTCCCCTATAAATAGATTAGGATTGTTAACATTTCATTTTGTTGGCTAAGTGTGACAATTAGCTCTTCCACCATTTAAATACCTTGTCATTTAATTTCTTGTCAAATTTAAATACCTTGTCTTGCACCTTAAATTCATTTAATTTCAAGTAAGTTTTCATTTAATTATTGTCAATCTTTACTTTATCTTGTCAATCTCTTATCTACCTTTCTTAATCTTTGATTTATGTGTTTATGTTTATGTTCATGTTCATGCTTTTATTTTGATCCAAGTGGTTTTTGATTATTGTGGTAAAAGTTGTTAAATTTCGTGTTTTAAGTTGCTTGCTTATGATAACTGTTGATGCGTTGATATTTTTATTAGATTGTTTGTGTTTATTTTGATTAATCTTTGTTTAGATCTGCTGTTTTTGTGATTCCCTTGTTCTTCGGGAAGGTTTGTTGTGTTTCTGATCTTTCCAGGTAAACTTCCGAACCAAAAAGGAGGGAAGGCTTCATTCGGAACTCCAAAGTTCCGAGTCAAGGTTTCATCCGGAAGATTTGGGATCAGCAAAAGTTCCGAGCCAAACTTATTCATCCGGAACATTCAAAGTTCCGGACGAAGGATAACTTCCGTACCAATAGTCATTCATTCGGAACTCAAAAGTTCCGAACCAGAAAAGCTTCATTCGGAACTCAAAAGTTCCGGATCAAGCACTGTTCATTCGGAACTCCAAAAGTTCCGGATCAGTGATCGTTCATTCGAAAGTTTCCAAAGTTCCGAACCAAGAGCTGTTCATTCGGAACTTAAAAGTTCCGAATCAAGGGGCTTCATTCAGAATCTTCCGAATCAAGGGTGACCAAAAACTTCCGAATCAAGGCAAATTTTACAAGTTCCGAATCAGTAAAGTTCCGAACGAAGGATTGTTTTGGATAAGTGACATATTCAGATCAATTAGTTCCGGATCAAGGATTTTGGTAATATTCCAAGCGAAGAAGAATCATTTCAACCGAAGGTGACATTCCGGACGAGTGATTGTTCCAAACGAAGGTTTATTTCGAATGAGCTGTATTCAGGTTCTTATTAGCTTTTGTCTTTGATTTTTATTTTCAAGCTTTATTTTTCCCGCCTTTTATTTAATTGCACTTTAAGTTTATTTGCCTTAGTTTTATTTTAGATTTGCTTAGTTTTAGTCGCGTTTTAAGTTTGCCTTAGATAGATTTAAGTTTACGTCATTTACTTTAGTGCCCTTTAGTTTCAGTCATGTTTTTAAATACTTGCACCTTTATTTTAATTAGACTTAGATTTACTTTAAGACCACCTTTACTTTAATTGTTTTGCACATTTTATTTTAAACACTACAACGACACATCTTTGTTCCACCAAAAACAATAGAGTCACATAGAGAGCCTAGATCAATTCGATTAGAACTTGAGAACGATAATTTTTATACGGGCAAAAGTCGTGTATCACATGTCTTCAGTAGAAGCTGAATATGTGGCAGCTGTTGGATGTTGTGCCAATGTTCTTTGGATGAAAAGCCAACTGGCTGATTATGACATAAAATATGAAAAGGTACCAATCTTTTGTGATAACACTAGTGCTATTGCAATATCCAACAATCCAGTCCTTCACTCAAGAACAAAACATATTGATATCAGATATCACTTTATCAGATATCATATTGTGAAAGGGGACATTGAATTACATTTCTTCCCCACTCAGTATCAATTGGCTGATATCTTCACCAAACCACTAGATGAACTGACTTTCAAAAGATTGATAATGGAGCTTGGTATGGTGAACATTGATGATACAAAACCTGAACCTTCAGCATTCACTGAAGAAGCTTGAAGGTTCAGCATTTCATAAAAGATTTTGATTAATGCCAAGTAGCAGTGTCTGAGTAAAGGAGTGTGCAATGTCATGTGTCTATCTCACTTTATGTGATTGTGTATATGATGTTTTGTCGCCTTATCTGATTCACTGAAGTTGAACAAATGATCACCAGTCATCAAAAGGTTCCTTCAGCAAATGTTGAACAAAATTTTAATACAACTGAGTAGCCAGGCCTGAGTAGAGGAGCGTGCAATGTCATATGTCTTGTTCACTTACATGAACATGTATATCGGGTTTTGTCGCCTCATCTGACGCACTAAAGCTCACAAGTATTGCCATCAGCTTTAGTATATCTGAGCAACAACATTTAAAACAAATCAATCATGTGATTCAAAGGAGTTAATGGCATTAAATTTCTTGAGAATAAATACAAAACATCCTTTCAAAAGGTGTCATTTGTTTATCTAGGAAATATTAAGCGTCCATATCACAGTCAACAACTTTCTGACACAATGAGGCGTTTCACTGTTCAAAGCAACATAAAATCATATCACTTTTCAGAACATTAATGTGAGAGTTTGTGGCATTTGTTCAAAAGAAACCCTAAAAGTTTTATAGTCTTTTCAAATGTCTTACAAACTTTTATGAATCAGTCTAAAGTGTTTACATATATATTTTGAAGATTGAAGATTCATATCATTTGCAAAAGCTTTCAAAAAAAACACACACAAACTCTCTCTCTTTCAAAGAAAACACACACATCAATGGCTACCAAATCATATTCACAATCACAAGAGGTTGAGATCACCCTCAGTCCTTCCATACATGTTAACTATCCCATTGAGGACATCTTCTTTAAACCCAACAACCTCACCTTGATCAAACCAGAAACCCTAAAATATGATCTTGGAAACCAAGTCTTAATTTTTTTTATCTAAATGTGTGATCCGTGATGCCTTGTTCAAAGATCCAGGAGTGATGTTTGAAAATGTGTTGAAAGAATTTTGGTTCACGGCACAAGGGCCAAAGAACAAGAAATCTATTGAGTTTGATTCTACAACTTTTGATATTCATGGGAAAATAAGTTTAAAGTTGTTTAGAAGGTTTTAGGGTTAAACTATTTGTATGACCCTAGTGAGTATGAGGCTGTACCCAATGATTTCTCTGTTGTCAAAGCATTTTTCAAAGAAATTAGGTACACTGAAGAGATTTATGATAAGGGTGGGCTGAAGAGAAGTTGTTTACCACATAAATGGAAACTTTTGATGTCAATCTTAATTGAGAGTTTGGGTGGGAAAACTGGAGGGCTTGATTAAATCAACCAAAAGGATGCCTTGATTTTATATTGTCTGGCAAAGGGTATAAAAGCTGATTTAGGGAGGTTAATCTTTGAGGATCTTCATGGAAAAATGAAGAAGAAAACTAGGGAAAAGAATGTGGTCTACACCAGATTTTTGTCCCTCATTTTTTCTGAACACCTTGGTGATAAGTATTCAAACAACCAAGGAGTTAAATTAGTTTCTTAACCCTTTGATATCAATCGCTGGAACATTCCAATTAGCACAACTGACCCTCCTTTCACACAGTCCATGCTGGACATTTGCTCAACAAATGCTCCAGTAGTGTACAAAGCTCCACAAGACACTCCTCCAACTGGAGAAGGGGATCTGACAGGCACTAAGCCTGGAGCTTCTTCTGGACCACGTCAAAAGAGCACATAAGTGAATACTCTAAAGTGTAAACGTGAGTCCAAGAAAAGGAGGCACCCCACAGGATCTTCATCAAAGAAGAGTACTAATGATCCCAAAGGCCAAGTTTCGAAGAAATAAAAGTCCCCGGCCAAGGACCAGAACTCTAGCCAGCCTCCACCTTCAGTCGCTGCTGAAGGTGGCATGCATCAAGAGGCCCTGAAGGCAACCCCTCTCTCAACCTCTTTAGGATAGAAGGGTGAAGATAGAGCGCACCCTCAACTCAGTAGTGTGGAGTCAGCATTGGTAAGTAATTTAAATCTGAATACATCTCAAATTTCATTACCAATTTCTATCATTTGTCACTCTGAGTCTGCATCAGGGCATGAGGCGTCATCAAATACAACAGTTGACGCTGACCCTGGCCCTTCTGTTTCTAATGATGTAGTCCCCTCACAACAGGGTCCTACTGAAGGAACCAAAAACATTATCATTGATCTTAACTTATCAGGGACTCTTTCTTAGGATCCATCAGGTAAAACCAACCCTGGTGGTGAAGGACTTGAAACTGACCAGCACACTGGTGGTGACGATCAGTAGACAACCAAGGAAGTGCTTCTCTCTACTGGCGCCAAAGGGGGACGCTTGCCAACATTTGTATTCAGCATGTCTGATGATGACCTAGAGAAGGAGTTGGGGTCGAGTGAAAGGACTCTAGTAAATCTGGATGATAGTGAACCTGAAGATGATATTGCTGATCAAACTCTCAAGCCACCGTCCCCTAGAACCACTCAGGTAAATGAGCTGACAAATCAAGTGTTGGTTCTTCAGTCATAGGTGCCCAAACTCAAGGAGGAAAAGGCTATTGCTGATGCTGAACTAGTTACTCCTAAAGCAAGGCCAGTTCCTCCCACTACTGAGCAAATCAAGAATGCCATTCTCACAGCTCTGAAGCCCTTAGTAAAGGATGTGGCCACCACCACCTTTTTCAAGAAAGAAATCACAACACTCATGGACTCCATCAATACTGCATCATTTGAGTTCCCAGCTGATTTCAAGCCAATTCCCAATCAGCTGAATAAGTTATGTGAGTCTGTATCAAAGATCAAGGATAGGGTGGGTGTAACACCCCATTTTGGTAAATGGAATTTCACGCGTGATTAAGGCGTGTCATCAAAGCATACAAGGAAAATGTCTTAAAACATTACATGACCATAAAAGGAAATACCGGAAACAAACATCGGCACCCCAAAGTATAAGCTCATCACACACAAACATAAGTATTGTAAAGGAAAAGGACTAAACAATGTCCATAGAAATAAGTAGCAAATGTATAATGAAATGCATAAAGTATAGAAGGCTATAAAGCTTCCAATCCATATGCATGTACGCTTAGAGTCTAGGAGCGCCCTTGAGTACCTGCCGTTTGGGAACATGAAAGGAAAACGGCTGAGCATAACGCTCAGTGCACAGAAATACAAGTATGACATGGAATAACGTAAGCATATAAGACTAATAGCAGCGAAATATCATAAGTTCTAAGTAATCTGGATTCATGTTCATAAAACTGGTTTTATAGTTTGAAAAGACTTATGTTTCTATGAAAATCTATTTAATTAGCCAAATAGCCCATATAGGTCATGAGGTTCCACCGTGCATGAATACTTGGAGGGGAGACCTCGTCAAGCAATTAGAGGGGTTGCCTATAATTAAATAGTCTGGGTAAGAGGGATCAACTCCTAGTGAAGGATGCAAGGCACACATCGCATTCACTCTGATAATACTGCTAACATGTAACTAGGATGCACCCATACGTCCCACATGATAATATAATATAATGGCCAAAACTGAAAAGGGATGCCACGAGCAATCACTTTGCCGTAAGGTAGTCATAACACTGGTGCCTCCAGTGTTATGGTTATGCTACCTCCATAACTAGGTGACACTGGTCATGCATGTATATGGCTTAGGCTCTTAATCTATCATAAGTATCAAACATATAAAACAAATACTAGGAAAACAGTTGGCTGCAAACGGGGAATCCTAATAAGGAAAGAATGTCCATACTGAAAGGACGGAAAATCCGTACCTTATGTCCAGTGAACGAAGAAGACGAATGGAAGAGAGTCCTACTTCGATCTCACTAATGCTACATAAATAGTATACGTGTATAAGTATTCTGATTACTGAGTACGTAACTGATTTTATATCATGTCTTAGCTTGTTTTATATGTTCATGTCTTGTTTTACTGATTTTAACGTTATGTTGTATTTATCATGTATTATGTATATTCTGATTAAGTATTACTTGTATTTCTTGTATTGTTATACTTGTTGTGTAATAATAAGTAAATTTCTAAAAATAGCAGGTTTCCTAAAATAGAAAGCTTCCAAAAATAGAAAGTTTCCAAAAATAGAAAGTTTCCAAAATAGATTAACTTCTTAAAATAGATCAGTTTCTAAAAATAGAAAGTTTCAAAAAATAGTAAGTTTCCTGAATTAGAAAGTTTCCATATTTAGAATTAAGCTGAATTAATATCATAAGTCATGTAGTTATAGTATAGTTTATTAATAATATTTTATTAATTAAATAAATTATAGGTTATACGATATAATTAAATATAAGCATGATTTAATTGAATTAAAGTGTATAAAAATATTTAGGTTAAAACATGTATTAATACTATATTAATATTAACCTAAGTCATGATTATTAATTAATTACATGTCATATTTAATAATTAATTAATACTATAGTGTAAAATAAATAAATAAATACTTAGGTTAAAATATGTATTATTTAATAATAATAATAACCTAAGTTTTATGTTTAATTAAATTAATTATAAGTCATGTATTAATTAATTTAATTATCTTGTAAAAATAATATACTCGTAAAATTAATTAGACTTGTAAAAATGATCATGAACCGAACCCGTGTGTTATCTAATTAAAACATATCGTGAACCGGACCCGTGAACCGTTCCGAAACAAACACCCCAAAAACAGTGGAAAACCGGCCGAGCCGGTTGGCCCTGCCCTTGGTAAACTGCCACCGGCTGCTGCCGGTGGTCTTGCTTCTCTCGGCCAGCTGCTGACACAAGAGTTCCCACCGGCAGTTGCCGGTGGTTTCCCCCTGCCTGCGCTGCCTTCCCCCTGCTTGACCAACCTAGCCACCGGCTGGGTCGGTGGTGTTGGTTTGCTTGCTGCCGAGACCCATATAACCACAAGGACACCCCCGACGCATGTCGGGTGCCTTGTCCTGTTGTCGACCGAACCCCAACACCACCGAGACATATGTCTCGGTTGGTGGTGCGAACCAAATGACGCCGAGAGCCATGGGGCTCTCGGTTTGTGTGGCGGCCAAAAAACCAACCCGAAACAACCCTTAATCTTTACCCCTTGATCCCATTACATGTTTTTATCCAGGTTTTTATTTAATTAAAGTTCATGTTTCAATTAATTAAATAAAAGAAAAAAACAAAAGGGTTTACGGATTACTAAATACGTGGAATGAATGGAGAACGATTACACGAACACACCCTTGAATTTCTTGAACAAAAATCAAATCAAACACCTCCTTGTGGTGTTGTTGCCACCGGCCAAGAGAGAGAGACAAGAGATTAGGGTTTTTGCAATTTTGTGAAACTCTGTAAATATCTAGTTTCCCTTTTTTATTATTTTTAATAAAACAATCATGGGCTGGGCCCCTCTCTTCTCTTGTGCCGCGGCTTGTAGGGACCACAAAGGGAAACCTGAAGCCTTTCTCGTGTCTATTTTATTACGTGTTCGTGTGTTCGTGTTTACATGTTACGTTATTATTAAATGTTCGTGTTTTAAATACTTGTACATAACGATATAAATCGTATAATATTAATTAAGTACGTAGTTACGTGTTCGTGATTTTTACGTTCATGATTTCTTGTTCGTGATTATAATTATTATTGATAATAATTATCGTGTACTAACACGTACTTAATACTTGTCGTAATCATAATACGTACATAACTTCTATAATTACTAATCGTGACACGTGTTCATGCTATAAAAGGAAAGTTTTTAATATGTACGTACGTTACTAAGTGTACCGTTCACGGTAAAAGCATGCGGTTTTTACAACTCTTCCCCCCTAAAAAGAATAATTCGTCCCCGAATAATAGATAAAATAAACTGAAAGAGGAACATACCCGAATTCAAAATATTAAATGAGGGTAAGAAGCCCAGATAGAATCCTCTGTTTCCCAAGTGACTTCCCGCTCGGTATGATCCCTCCAAAGGATTTTGACGAACGGAATCGTCTTCTTTCTCATGACTCGTTCTTGTATGTCAAGAACTCGTTCGGGTTCCTCTATGAAGGTAAGATCTTCACGAATATGTTCCAGTGGATACTGAACCATGTGAAGGGGATGATACTTGTATCCTCCGAGTAAGGACACATGGAAAACGTCATGAACGTGAGAAAGCTGCGTAGGTAACGCTAAACGATAAGATACTTCACCGACTCGCTCAATGACGTCAAATGGTCCGATGAATCGAGGACTGAGTGTTAGCCCTATATTTTATATAGTCGAACAAGAATGTAATAGGTCATCTTCGTCGTTGAAGGTCTTGTATTGTAATAGGTTAGTCGGGTTAACCGGGCTTGGACTTTAAGCTAATATTGTATAAGTTAGGGGCGTAAGCCCAAGCAAAGCCAAGCCCGACCCAAGTCACTTAAACCCACATCCCAACAAGCCAAGGGTATATATATACCCTCTTCCATGTGTGGAAGAGGGTGTTGGTTACCATTTTACTTTCTCTCTCTAAAGTGTTTAACCTTCCAAATTCTCTCTTGTTTCTCTCTCTACTTTCTTCTCTTTCTCTCTCTAAATATCAACTAAATATTGTGTTATGGATTGAGATGGGAATAACATTTGGTATCAAGAGCCTATAGTGGATAGGTGATTGAAGATTCGTGTATTGTGTTCTTGATTTTTCGTGCCTATTTTGATCTAAAACTCACGTACCAATTTTTTTTCGTGTTTTTATGAATTATTCTTGATAAAAATCATCTACATACTATTGGTAGTGATTTGGTATTGTTACTTTGGTTAAAAACATAAAATTTTTGGGTGCTTGATTCATTTTTAGGCTAAAAATCTCGAATTTGTTGTGTTCTAGTACTATCCGAGAAAAGAGGTATTTTTGATTCCTTGGTACGATCTGTGTATTGCGATCGCATAAACCTGGGGTTTCTACTTGCGATCCAATATCACGATCACATCTTGCGATCCAAGTTACGATCTAGTGAGTGCGATCCAAGTTTACGATCTAGTGACTGCAATCCAAGTTACGATCAAGTGACTGCGATCCGTTGTTGCGATCTCCATTGCGATCAAAGGCTGCGATCCCCACTGCGATCCAAGGCTACGATCTTCATTGCGATCCAAGGCTACGATCTCCTTTGCGATCCAAGGCTGCGATCCCCACTGCGATCCAAGGCTGCGATCCATTGTTACGATCAGAGACTGCGATCCAGAGTTACGATCACCCACTGCGATCAGAGTTGCGATCACCCACCACGATCAAGAGCTACGATGGGTATTGCGATGGATATCTAAATTTTGTTTGAGTACTTATTAGACTTAGCCACTATCTAGACTAGTCTCGGATCATAGTTTACACAAAGATTAAAAAAAAGAAAAAAAAAGAGTTAAAATATTTAGGTCTAGTAAAATCAATTTTTTCCCTACTAGTTTTTGGCTATTTCTAACTCAATTTCAAAATTTGGCGATACAAAATTTTTTGGCTTACCATTTTGTCGGACTGGGGAATTAATTGTCGGACTGAATTTTCTCGGAACACTTCGAAATTGTAAACCACACCTCATCACAACAAATCCACTAAGATCCTAATCCATTCACAAGTAATCACCATGTCAAATAACAACAACAACAATGTAACGGCCAATCAAATTCGTCTGGAACAAGGTGGCAATGAAAATCCACCTGTGCTCACTGCCAGTTTCTACGTTCAGTGGAGATCTCGCTTCCTTAGATTTCTCGACACTAAGTAGAACCGAACCGCTCTTCGTCATTGCCTTGAGAACCCGCCTCCAGTTTTTGAATTCAGACCCTTTACCACACAAGCAGAGGATGGTACTTCATCAACTACACGAGTTATGGAGAATTTCGACACATGTCCTGCAGAGAAAAAGAAACTCCTCCAAGCTGAAGCTGATGCCGTCAACTACATACTCACTAGGATTGATAACGATATCTATTCCACGGTTGATGCATGTCCTAATGCTATGGAAATGTGGAATGCAATTCATCGACTAAAGCAAGGAGAGTCGATCAATGTTCAAGATCTCGAGACTAATCTGCTTTGGGAGTTTGGTAAATTCACATCCGAAGATGGTGAATCCATTGACTCATATTACTCGAGATTCTACAAAATGATGAATGAGCTTGTCAGAAATCAGTGCACCATCTACAATCATCATGCCAATGTTTAGTTTCTACTTCAACTCAAACCGAAATAGCAAAGGTTTGTGACTTTGATCAAACAAATGGAGGATATCAAGACTATATCTTGCCAAAAACTTTATGATATATTGAAACAACATCAGAATGAAGTGAATGAACTTAGGGCTGAAAAGGCAGAACGATCTGCGAACTCTATTGCTTTTGTGGCTGCTACTTCAACAAGACCCGTTCCCCGTCAACAACCAGCTACACATTCCTTGATATAGTGTTTTTGCAACCCTTTAGGAAAAGAGAGCAAAATAGTGGTAAGCGTTAAGCGTCGGTTTAGGAAAACCGAGCACTAATGACCCTTATAAAGTTCAAGTTCGTTTCCCAAGGAGGCACGTGTGTTGTGTAATGAATTGATTTTTTGTGATTATATTTGAGAGAGAAGAAAATAGAAATGGGGTGAGAAAAGAATGACGGTTACGAAGACGGATCGAGCTAAGACGAAAAGGCGTTCACGTAAAATCGTAAAGACTACAAAATTAAAAAATTTAAACCTAAAAATTAATTAAAAGCTAAAATAAGTCTAAAATAATATAAATAAGAATAAAAATCCAATAAAAATATTTTAAACCCTTTTATTAATTAAATATTCAATTTTAAATGCTAATTAAAACCCTAAAATTAAATATAATTAATCAAAATGTCCAAAATATTATTTTATTGAACTAATAACTTACTTATATTATCTAAAGACTAAAAAGTATTTTTCCTAAATTTTAAAAACTATTTTTCTATTTTTAAAGTAAACACAAAAAACAAGCAAGTACTTCACAAAATTTCACACAAATAGGCAAACAAAGTTACTGATTAATCATTCATGTTTCTGATGATCAGTGACCCTTTTTTACTTGCACAATGACGAATTTCAAGCCTTCAATTCTTGCATACAATCCAATGAAATGGCATAAAACTGTTTACCAACCCTGCTTAACCCTAGTATCTAACAGTTCACCAGATTTGAAGGTCAAAATTACACAAAAACAAGGCAGAAAAGTGAGTGACTGTTTTTGAGCTACTTTCCAAATTTTTATCATGCAAATGTGTTAAAAACTCTACCAATCTGAAAGCCAAAAGCATATATCACTTAATAACACCCTAATGAGTGTGTCAAACTGATTTTTAATCCAAAAATATTTCAATTGACCCAAGTTAACCCCTAATCCAAACACTCCTTAAAATTCAGAAACTAAAAATTATCAAACCAATCCTAATCAAACTCTACTCAAACTGATCCTAATCTATCTAGACATGCATAGCAACCCTAATCAAACATGAACAAACAGGAAAATCAACATTTGAACACCTTTCATTCATTTTCACCAAATCATATAAATCACCAAAGTTGAAACTGAAAACAAGGAATTTACCTTGTGGGACCCACATCCAGGTCCCCACAATGGCTGCATAGCCATCTCCTTCAGGCTGGGGCCTGAGCAGAACCTTGGGAAACAAGCTTGAAAATAGATTCCTGCTAAGAACAACACAAGAACACCAAATATCTAACTTTCTGATTTTTCTCAAAAATCTTTTTCACAAAACAGTAAGCCTTGTAACTAATGAATATGTTTTTAACCAAGAACAACTTCAACAATTTCAAAAATCCAAATACGTTTTCACTCTTTGGAACCTTGAAATTTCTGAAAATATCAAACCTTTTTGAAACCTTTTTTTTTGAAAACTCAAACACAAAGTGTTATAAAATATTTATGGAACTCAGAAATTTAGCTCAAACAAATACCAACTTTTAATAAATCATAAAAGGAATTACATTAAACAAACACCAACTTTATATTGATTAAAAAGGAATTACAAGATTTTTGCTAAAAATTCTGGAACAAAAGATATGGGACACATACGTCCCATATTAATACAACTAATAGAAGATTCTAGTTCCTAAAACCCTAATACATGAAATTCCAGTCTTGCCCTTGAACGAATTTGAAATCTTGGTCAAATTAGTGCTTCATGTGATCTTTGAAATGCACCATGTGAGTTGCCAGGTTGCAAAGACCAATCTAAGCCCTTCATTGAAGTGTAGGGACCAAGTAAGGTGATCAAACCGTTCATCTTGTCTGTATTTGGGGGTTTGTGGACAATGACGGGAGCAGGGGAGCATCTTTTAAGGACCCACAACCATGTGGTGTTGTTTCTGGGTGTGGGGTTTTGGTGACAAAGATGTAAATTAGTGATCTGGAAAAGTAGGGTGAAAAACCCTTTGTTTTAAGGTGGATTGATGCTGGGGATTTTTAGGGTTTATGGGGTAATTAGGAGGTGGTTTAATCTGAATTGGGGGTTTAGTATTTAAATTTGGTGTTTTGGTGGGAGATTATAAATTGATTAATTAAATCAGTTTAAATCGTGAGTGGAGGGTGACGCGGGAGGGGGTTGTGAGGTGGAGGATTGTGATTGGTGTTGGAGGATGACATGGAGGTTTGGTTGGCTGGGAGTAGTTGTGGTGTCTGGCCAAAATGGCCCCCCATATTTCTTGTTTTGTTTAACTTGTATCAAATAGCAAAAAAAACTTGAATCCCTTTGATATCAACTTTGGCAGCTTGTCATTTTTGGCACAACATGTTTTTAAACTTGTATCAAGGACTTCAAATGTAATTTCTTCATTCTTCAAGGACTGAACTTGTAATATCTTGATAATTTAGGGACCCAATTACAAATAGAGAGTATTGCAAGGGTATAAAATGCCAAGTCTTCAAAAATGAGGGACCAATGTTGCCAATCTTCAATTCTTCAAGGGCCATTTTGGAAATTCTTGATTTGGGTCCGGTTCATTGTGCGGCTTCGTTTCCCGTGTTCGTTTTTGATTGATTCTTGTGATCTTTTTGTCATTTCCTCAATATCCGTACCTAAAATACACAAGCAACAAACACGAGCATATATTTGGCAGTTTTAATGATATTTAATGCATTTTAAGCCCGATTTGGACGATGAGACTATGTATAAAAGCAGTCTCATCACTCCCCCATACTAAACCATTGCCGTGCCCTCACGCAATGCTAGAATAAAGTATCGTAGCACCTCCAAATTTCATTTTTATTCACTTTATTGAATGATAAACTAGCTACACTACTACTATTACTACTACTTACGTTTAAGACATAATGTATGATTTTCATCGCAAAATGGGACGTTTAGGTTCATAGAATAAGAACACGTGAATGCTTCGTAAGAAATAATTTCATCGTCCTTGATTTTCACCCCAATTCCATGCCAAGCGTGCAACGAGATCATTGTCATTATAAGTTAGTAATGCTAACACTACTCATATGCCCTAATCACGTACTTATTCTCCCATTATTCCTAAGTTGTATCTCTTATATTTTATTTTTTCTTGAATGTTTCACGAGGATACATTGTTTGACTTATGTGATAATAGAGATTTAGGTCTAAAAATAGAGTCCTAACGGTGTAACCAAGATCATTAAATCAATATCCCCTCCTAATAGACAACGATGTTAAATAATTAAGTTGACAAAAAGAATCGATAAACACGGTTTTATAACGGTTTTGAACATGAGACTTATTACCAAGACTTTTATACGCCCCCTAATGGAAGGGCCTTATTATCTTTGGTTTACCTCCATCTTTTATTCAACTTCGCCATGAAGCTTTTATTATAACTTCTGTCTTGCCTTGCCTTTTATTATCCGCCTCATCGGTGGTTTTATTAGCCAAAGACGTATATCCTCACGCTAAAGCGAATTTTTGATTTTTAAAGCTTCGAAGATTAAGGCTTGATTCACTTTCAATTTTGCATAGATTTTTCGGCCTTGTGGGGCTTCAAATTGTTTGCTAGATTTAGGTGAGCACTTGAAATCTTATTATTGGGTGAAGCTTTTGATTATTCGGGTGCCAATACTTCAAAACCGTGATGCTGGCGATACCTTAATGTCTTCCCAATTTAATTACACGGAAGCTACTAAAAAAGACTAGAAACCCAACAATCCTAACTAAACCGCTAGGTCAATATTTATTAAGCAAAAAATATTTACATGCGAAGGGAGAATAAGCAAACAACGAGAGCACATGAGTTTTTGAAAGAATACGAGTACTCTACGTTTAGCATAGTAACTTATAATTAACTCTATCATTTCTCGTCCTCATTTAAGAGACTTAGCCTAATGTGTAGTTAAGGAACCAAAGCTAAGTGCTCAACACGCACGGTCGAGTAAAAAATTACTCTTATTCTCGCCATCGGAAAATCTACATTCGTGTCTTCAAACACTTATAAAACATGAGAAAATTTTTAAAATTTGGCCATTTTTAGCCTTATTTTGCAACAAAACGATAAACAAAAAGATAAATTTTGGAAAGCGTGAGGGTTTGGCAAGGTAAGTATCTATTCACCCCCCATACTAAAGTTAAACATTGTCCTCAATGTTTCGAGTCTAGGGGTGAAAACACCCCCATACTAGAGACGTAGTCGAATGCATAATCTAGCATGGAAAGGGTGTAACCAATAAATTAATAGCCGTTTATGAAGTGTGCTAAAAACCTAAGGTTAGAACATCAAAGGATATATCATTTCGATATTGAGAAAGTCTTCAAAGCAAACGATCGAGTGCTCCCATAAAACGAACACGAGAGGCTCCAATCGTGAAGATCATGATCTAAAAACCACAATTCACAAACAACCACGAAACAAAGGTTGGAAGGGCACAAATCCCCTCACATTAACTAATTAGAAAGCAATAATATGTACATGGATAAGCATGGGTCTCCCCCACGAGGCACCTCGTTTTTGATTACCGAGTCATGAGCTCGACTTGATCCCCTCAATACTAATTATCATTGGGGAAGGTGACTTGGTCGAGGTAGTTCAAGATTGGAACTTCCCCGCCAAAGTAGTGCTTCAACCTATGTCCATTCACCTTGAAGTTAGGACCATCATCTTGAGCTAGCTCGATGGTCCCATACGGAAACACTTGAGTCACGGTGAATGGACCGGACCAACGGGATTTCAACTTACCGGAAAAGATTTTTAATCTTGAATTAAAAAGCAAAACTTGATCCCCAATGTTAAAAACCCGGTTTTTAATTTTAGAATCATGCAACTTTTTAGTTTTTTCTTTGTAAATCAATGAATTTTCATAAGCGATATCCCTCAATTCATCTAATTCATTCAATTGCATTTTCTGGTGTTTTCCCGCGGTCTCCATATCATCATTACAATGCTTTAGGGCCCAATAAGCCTTGTGTTCTAACTCGATAGGCAAATGACAGTTCTTTCCATACACAAGCTTATAGGGAGTGCACCCAATGGGTGTCTTATGAGCGGTCCTAAAGGCCCATAAAGCATCGTCCAACTTGTCCGACCAAGATTGTCGGTTTTCCCCAGCGGATCTCTCCAAGATCCTCTTCAACGCTCGGTTTGAAACCTCGACTTGCCCACTCGTTTGTGGGTGATAAGCCGTAGAAAGCCGATGTGTAACCCCATATTTCCTTAGGACCCTTTCGAATTGGTCGTTACAAAAATAGGTTCCACGATCGCTTATGATCGCACGAGGGGTTCCAAACCGAGAAAACAATTGCTTCAAAAACTTGACTACCACACGAGCATCATTGGTGGGCAAGGCTTTGGCCTCCACCCACTTAGATAGGTAGTCAACCACAATGAGAATGTACTTATTACCACGAGATGATGGGAACGGCCCCATAAAGTCTATACCCCAAACGTCAAAGATCTCACACACTTGGATGATGTTTTGTGGCATTTCATCTTTTTGTGAGGCTTTTCCTTGTCGTTGGCATGCATCACACGACTTCACAAGATCTTGTGCATCTCGGTAAATAGTAGGCCAAAAGAAGCCGGCATCAAACACCTTTTTAGCCGTGAGATTAGCACCGTGGTGACCACCCGTGGGTCCCTCATGGCAAGCTCTAAGGATGTTAGAAGCTTCGGTGCCAAATACACAACGTCGGATGATTTGATCCGCACAAGTTCGAAACAAGTAAGGGTCGTTCCAAAAGTAGAACTTGACGTCACGAAAGAATTTTCGTTTTTCTTGAGTCGTCATACCCTTAATGATGAAGTTACCCGCATGGTAATTTGCAAAATCCGCAAACCATGGGGTGGAAGGATCAAGTTTAGAATTCACTACACCAAGTGTCTCGAGCGGAAATGTTTTGGTGATTTCCTTGGGCTCGTAAACACTTTGGTGAGGATCTTCTAAACGAGAAAGATGATCGGCCGCTAGATTCTCGGCTCCTTTTTTGTCAACAATGGTGTGATCAAATTCTTGAAGGAGGAGAATCCAACGAAGTAATCTAGGCTTAACATCTTGCTTTGCCATGAGATACTTGATAGCCGAATGGTCCGTATACACTATGCATTTAGCTAAGACGAGGTAAGGTCGGAACTTCTCAAATGCATACACCACGGCAAGGAACTCCTTTTCTGTTGTAGTGTATTTTAGTTGAGCCTCGGTCATCGTCTTGCTAGCATAGTGAATAGGCAAGAAGTGCTTATCATGACGTTGCCCCAAAACGGCCCCAATAGCGTAATCACTAGCATCACACATGAGCTCAAAGGGGAGGTCCCAATTGGGAGCAACAAGAATGGGAGCTTCGGTAAGTTTCCTCTTAAGGATTTCAAAGGCTCGTACACAATCTTCGTCAAAGATAAAACGTGCCTCTTTTTCAAGAAGATGTGTAATGGGTCGAGAAATCTTTGAAAAATCCTTGATGAATCGACAATAAAAGCCCGCGTGGCCTAGGAAACTCCTAACTCCCTTAACGGTTTTGGGATGAGGTAATTTGGCGATGACGTCTACCTTAGCTTGATCTACCTCAATCCCCGCTTTCGAGACCTTGTGCCCTAAGACGATTCCACTTTTAACCATAAAATGACATTTTTCCCAATTGAGCACAAGGTTGGTTTCCTCACAACGTTTTAACATTCTCTCAAGGTTCGACAAACACGAAGTGAACGAATTACCAAACACGGAAAAGTCATCCATGAAGACTTCCATCGTCTTCTCGATCATATCATGAAAAATAGCCATCATGCACCTTTGAAAGGTTCCCGGTGCATTGCAAAGTCCGAATGGCATTCTACGATAGGCAAACGTTCCATATGGACACGTAAACGTAGTTTTTTCTTGATCACGAGGATCGATGGGAATTTGGAAGTAACCGGAAAAACCATCTAAAAAGCAATAGAAATCGTTTCCCGCAAGACGCTCCAACATTTGGTCCATGAAGGGCAAGGGAAAATGGTCTTTTCGAGTGGCTTCATTCAACTTACGATAGTCAATGCACACTCTCCATCCGGTCACGAGTCTAGTGGGAATCAACTCGTTGGCATCGTTTGGCACAACGGTCATCCCTCCCTTTTTAGGGACACAATGAATAGGACTCACCCTAGGGTAAATCATTCCCGCGTCAAGGAGTTTAAGGACCTCCTTTTTGACGACGTCGTGAATTTTGGGGTTTACCCTCCTTTGACTTTGGATTGTGGGCTTGTAATCCTCCTCCATTAATATTTTGTGAGTACAAAACTTGGGATCGATTCCCTTAATGTCGGATAACTTCCACGCAATTGCCCCTTTGTGGTCCTTTAGAACATTGACAAGTGCGGTTTTTTCATCATTCGAAAGTTCCTTCGCAATAATAACCGGCAACTTGTCGCCCTTCTCCAAATAGACATATTCGAGGTGAGGAGGTAAATCTTTCAACTCGAGGATAGGTGGTTCCTCAAGTGAAGATTTGGGCTCGATACTCATAACCTCCTCGGGTGGAGGAAATGGGAAATCGTTAAGAAAATCCTTGATAATCGAGAAGTCCTCATCGTTGTCGAGGTCTTCGTCATAAGTACGTGGAACATTGAATTCTTCCAACGTTAAACCACCGCCTTCAAATAGAGTGAAGGTTGGTGTCGAATTATCAAGAATTGGATCTAACATAGTGGGATTGCCACTAGTTTCTTCATCACCAAATCCTAGAACTTCTTGTGAAAATTCCTCGCAAACCACGTCGATCATATCAACGAGGTTTATGGTAGCAACGGAATAAACATGAGAAAGTTGAGAATTTTGAGTTGCGTTTATAACAAGTTCCTCGTCGTTGAAACGTAAGGTGATCTTTCTAGCATGAACATCGATCAAAGCCATAGACGTGTCTAAAAATGAACGTCCTTAAATGAGAGGAACTTGAGGATCAGTGGGGATATCGACAACGATAAAGTCTACGGGATAGTAGAACTTCCCCACTTTCACAAAAACGTCTTCCGCCAATCCACATGCACGAATCGTGGAATGGTCGGCCAACTCGATAGACATTAGTGAAGGAGTAAGATTAGGAAGATTGAGCGACTCGAAGATTGCAAGCGGCATCAAGTTAATGCTAGCACCAAGATCGGCCAAGGCATAGCATTCTTCCATATCTTGGATTGCACAAGGGATCAAAAATTTACCGGGATCACCGACTTTTTGAGGTATGCGATTAAGATAAACCGACGAACAACTAGACAATTGGTGCAATTTCTCCTTGTTATTCAACATACTCTTAAAGTTAGCGGCAAATCGAGGCATCATGACCAAAGTGTCGGCGAAACTCACATTAAGGTGCAAATCACGAAACATTTTCATAAAAAGCTCAAATTGATAATTGTCGCGCTCTTGACGTTTCTCCTTCCTAAGTCTCGATGGATAGGGCCAAGGTGGTGTGGGTTGGGGCATAGGCATAGCCTTTGGAATCTCGGGTTCCAATGTTGGTAATGGGTCAACCGTAGGTGTGGCATGAGCGGTACTTTGTGGGCTTGAGATATGCTCCTTTTCGACCACCACCTCAGATTCTTCCTCAATTGCTTCCTCCGTAGGAGCAATTGGTTGAGGAGTCGGTTCTTTAAGTGTCTTACCACTACGTGTGGTAATCACTTTCATCTCTCCCTTCGGGTTTACGATGGTATCACTAGGAAGACTACTCGAAGAAGAAGGTTTACACATGATAGCTTCAAACATTTTTCCCATTCGATCTTCAAACTTAGATTGCCTAGCATCCGCTTTTAACAACTCTTGCTTAATTTCATGTTGACCTTGCTCCATTTTTTGTTGATTTTGTTGGAGTCGTTGAACATTTCCTTCCATTTTATTAGCATGAATTTTAAGTTCATTAGCAAGTTCGTTTTTAAGCTCGTTTTTCAACTCGGATCTTAAGCTAACCATTTCACGTTGCATATTATCAAACTTAGCATCGTTTGCCTTAGCATAATTCAAAAACTCTCCTTGAAGATTTTTGGCGTGATCATTTTGAAAACCTTGAGTCGTAGTTTGAAAATCACGGTTTTGGTTTTGGTTTGAAATTTGCCCATTTCCACTTTGATAATTACCCTTGTTGTAATTACGTTGATTGCCTTGATATTTACCACCTTGGTTGTTGTTTCGATAGTTATTAGCATTTTGATTTGGTGGAGCTTGATTTTGGCGGGAACCTTGACCGTTTTGGTTATAAGTTCCCGTGGCTATATAAGCCCTCGAAGTGTTACCATCCGCGGTAATGCACTCGGAAAGATCATGAGCTCCACCACACGACAAACAACTCTTAGCAACCGCTTTAACCAAAGCGGAATTCGAAGCTTCTTGAGCTTTCCAATGGGACATAAGAGTCGAAAACCTATCGAAATACCGATTTTCCTCATTAGCTTCATCTTGTAAGGCATTAATGCTACGAGACGATGGTGACGATGATGAACCCAATTTGGTAACACTCGGTGTGTTACGAGGGCTATAAACCTTAGACCTATTCTCAATTATTACCAAAGCTTCTTCGACCGTTTTACACAAAAAATTACCACCCGCGGCGGCATTTAGATAATCTCTTTCATGATCATTAAGTCCATTGTAAAACGTGTCAATTTGGTGCAAGTCGGAAAAACCGTGATGAGGACATTCATGTAACATCTCCTTAAACCTATTCCAAGCCGTTGAAAAACTTTCATTTGATTCTTGTGAAAATTTTGAAATCTCATTTTTCAAATGCGTAGTCTTAGAGGGCAGAAAAAATTGGTTCACGAACTTTGAAACGAGATCCTTCCACGTCAATATAGAATTGGGTGGCTCTTTCTCTAACCAAATTTTAGCGGGCCCCGCTAAGGAATACGGAAAAAGCATCATCTTAATCGAGTCATTCGAGACATCCTTAAATTTGCAAGTGGCGGTAAGACGATTGAATTGGCGGATATGGTTGTGGGGATTGTCCTTCTCATCACCACAGAATTTGTTGTTTTGGATCATCGACAACAAACCCGTTTTCACCTCAAAATTCTCCGCAAGGATAGCGGGAATCACAATAGCCTCTCCATAACCCTCGGTGGGTGCTTGAAGTAACTCCATCATAGTTCGATTCGCCATGGTTGGTGCTTCTCTTACAATGGGTTCGTCAATAGGAGACTCCTCACTAGAAGGAGTGGTTGATTTGTTTCTTCGTTTACGAGCACGTCTTGCTTTGGAGCGAGTTTGCATAAACGTCACGTACAACGAGAGGGTGAGCAAAGAAGATTCTTTTTGGTGTTTTTACTTTTTCAATTTTTTTTTGGTTTTTGATTGTTTTTACTTTTTTTGGATTTTGTGGAATGTATTAGGTAGACCAAAATCTACAAATCTCCTCCTTAATCAAATCTCTTGATTAAAGAAGCCTCAAGGAATGAAAACGATCACGTGAAGTGAACGCCTTCAATGACTTTAGAACGTTGGTGGAACACCAAAACGTTCAAGAGGGTTTAATCAATGAAAACCAAGAAAATATATATGATATGTAATAATACTTTGGACGGCAAAACCCTCGATTAGCTCTCAAAATCAAATACTCACAAGCAAGCGGAGGAAACGAGGCGGCGCGAAGCATTTAAGAGCCTTTTTCCTTTAGGTCGTGAAATACAACCGCCTTATACCCACCTTATAGTTTGTATTTTTCAAAATCGAGCTTCTCGAAAGTATTTATCTATTTTTGCCTTTTTTCTTTGGTTGGAGATTCGAATACAATGATTGGGTAATGACCTCCCAAGTCAAGGTTGTGATTGCTCACGTATTTGGAGTACTTGTGAATTTATTGTTCTACGTATACAATATAGTAATAGTATTCACAAAAAACGAAAAACCGATAATACGTATTAGTAGAGTGCTACTAATACAAATACTAATTATGGTTAGTATAAAAATAACAATTGTTCAATCAAAACACAACACGCCTCCCCAGCAACGGCGCCAAAATGATATATTGTTTTTGCAACCCTTTAGGAAAAGAGAGCAAAATAGTGGTAAGCGTTAAGCGTCGGTTTAGGAAAACCGAGCACTAATGACCCTTATAAAGTTCAAGTTCGTTTCCCAAGGAGGCACGTGTGTTGTGTAATGAATTGATTTTTGATTTGTGATTATATTTGAGAGAGAAGAAAATAGAAATGGGGTGAGAAAGGAATGATGGTTACGAAGACGGATCGAGCTAAGACGAAAAGGCGTTCACGTAAAATCGTAAAGACTACAAAATTAAAAAATTTAAACCTAAAAATTAATTAAAAGCTAAAATAAGTCTAAAATAATATAAATAAATAAAAATCCAATAAAAATATTTTAAACCCTTTTATTAATTAAATATTCAATTTTAAATGCTAATTAAAGCCCTAAAATTAAATATAATTAATCAAAATGTCCAAAATATTATTTTATTGAACTAATAACTTACTTATATTATCTAAAGACTAAAAAGTATTTTTCCTAAATTTTAAAAATTATTTTTCTATTTTTAAATCACTAAAAACTATTTTTAAATTAAAATAATCATAAAAAATAATAAAATAATGCCAAAAATAATTTGACACTTTTAAAAATCCTAAATTATACTAAAGAACAATAGAAAATTGAAAAAGTTTGAAAAATATAAAATTTTTCACTAGAAGACAAAAACAGTTTAAATAAAAACCCTAATTATACTAAATTAATTATAAAAAATAAATAAAAAGTGAACAGTAAAAACTTTTTATACTAAAAATCTTAAATTTTTTTTCTAAGTCTAATAAAATTTTTAAAACTAAAAAATAACAATTTTTGGCACTAAATGCCAAAAACAGAATATTAAAAAGTATTAAAAATAGCTAATAATTGTAAAAAATAGTAAATAAACAGTAATAAAAAACTAATTTAACTGAAAAATCACAAATTAAATTAGAAAAATAACAAAACTGGTTTCAATGTCTAACTCCTAAATAAGTGCACTAAAGACAAAAATTCTAGGTTTCTGATAGTGACATCTGACCAATTTTGTCTCCTTGCAAAGCAGTGGAAATGGATGTGCTAGCAGTGGGAAATTGGTTCCCACTGGTAGTGTAATTTTTTGTTCAGTTAAGCAATAAGCTTAGGAAAGCTTATATTGATGGCTTATTTTGGACAATAAGGCACCCCTATACTCAGTTGAGTATAGGGAGTCAAAGTAAACACAAAAAACAAGCAAGTACTTCACAAAATTTCACACAAATAGGCAAACAAAGTTACTGATTAATCATTCATGTTTCTGATGAACAGTGACCCCTTTTTTACTTGCACAATGACGAATTTCAAGCCTTCAATTCTTGCATACAATCCAATGAAATGGCATAAAACTGTTTACCAACCCTGCTTAACCCTAGTATCTAACAGTTCACCAGATTTGAAGGTCAAAATTACACAAAAACAAGGCAGAAAAGTGAGTGACTGTTTTTGAGCTACTTTCCAAATTTTTATCATGCAAATGTGTTAAAAACTCTACCAATCTGAAAGCCAAAAGCATATATCACTTAATAACACCCTAATGAGTGTGTCAAACTGATTTTTAATCCAAAAATATTTCAATTGACCCAAGTTAACCCCTAATCCAAACACTCCTTAAAATTCAGAAACTAAAAATTATCAAACCAATCCTAATCAAACTCTACTCAAACTGATCCTAATCTATCTAGACATGCATAGCAACCCTAATCAAACATGAACAAACAGGAAAATCAACATTTGAACACCTTTCATTCATTTTCACCAAATCATATAAATCACCAAAGTTGAAACTGAAAACAAGGAATTTACCTTGTGGGACCCACATCCAGGTCCCACAATGGCTGCATAGCCATCTCCTTCAGGCTGGGGCCTGAGCAGAACCTTGGGAAACAAGCTTGAAAATAGATTCCTGCTAAGAACAACACAAGAACACCAAATATCCAACTTTCTGATTTTTCTCAAAAATCTTTTTCACAAAACAGTAAGCCTTGTAACCAATGAATATGTTTTTAACCAAGAACAACTTCAACAATTTCAAAAATACAAATACGTTTTCACTCTTTGGAACCTTGAAATTTCTGAAAATATCAAACCTTTTTGAAACCTTTTTTTTTGAAAACTCAAACACAAAGTGTTATAAAATATTTATGGAACTCAGAAATTTAGCTCAAACAAATACCAACTTTTAATAAATCATAAAAGGAATTACATTAAACAAACACCAACTTTATATTGATTAAAAAGGAATTACAAGATTTTTGCTAAAAATTCTGGAACAAAAGATATGGGACACATACGTCCCATATTTATACAACTAATAGAAGATTCTAGTTCCTAAAACCCTAATACATGAAATTCCAGTCTTGCCCTTGGACGAATTTGAAATCTTGGTCAAATTAGTGCTTCATGTGATCTCTGAAATGCACCATGTGAGTTGCCAGGTTGTAAAGACCAATCTAAGCCCTTCATTGAAGTGTAGGGACCAAGTAAGGTGATCAAACCGTTCATCTTGTATGCATTTGGGGTTTTGTGGACAATGACGGGAGCAGGGGAGCATCTTTTAGGGACCCACAGCCATGTGGTGTTGTTTCTGGGTGTGGGGTTTTGGTGACAAAGATGTAAATTAGTGATCTGGAAAAGTAGGGTGAAAAACCCTTTGTTTTAAGGTGGATTGATGCTGGGGATTTTTAGGGTTTATGGGGTAATTAGGAGGTGGTTTAATCTGAATTGGGGGTTTAGTATTTAAATTTGGTGTTTTGGTTGGAGATTATAAACTGATTAATTAAATCAGTTTAAATCGTGAGTGGAGGGTGACGTGGGAGGGGGTTGTGAGGTGGAGGATTGTGATTGGTGTTGGAGGATGACATGGAGGTTTGGTTGGCTGGGAGTAGTTGTGGTGTCTGGCCAAAATGGCCCCCCATATTTCTTGTTTTGTTTAACTTGTATCAAATAGCAAAAAAAACTTGAATCCCTTTGATATCAACTTTGGCAGCTTGTCATTTTTGGCACAACATGTTTTTAAACTTGTATCAAGGACTTCAAATGTAATTTCTTCATTCTTCAAGGACTGAACTTGTAATATCTTGATAATTTAGGGACCCAATTGCAGATAGAGAGTATTGCAAGGGTATAAATTGCCAAGTCTTCAAAAATGAGGGACCAATGTTGCCAATCTTCAATTCTTCAAGGGCCATTTTAGAAATTCTTGATTTGGGTCCGGTTCATTGTGCGGCTTCGTTTCTCGTGTTCGTTTTTGATTGATTCTTGTGATCTTTTTGTCATTTCCTCAATATCCGTACCTAAAATACACAAGCAACAAACACGAGCATATATTTGGCAGTTTCAATGATATTTAATGCATTTTAAGCCCTATTTGGATGATGAGACTATGTATAAAAGCAGTCTCATCATTCCTCAAGGTCATCAAGCTCATCCACCAAACCTCTAGCTACTGCTAGAAACAAAGCAAAAGCAATTGTCCCCAATCCACCTCCAAATTATGACACCGAGTCTGATGGAGACAGTGATGATGAACACACTTCAAGGGACAAGAAGATTGAAGAACTCATGTCTTTACTCACCACAACTTATAAGAAGATCTACAAACCTAGAAACAACAACCTCAAATCATCATCCAATGCTAGATTTAAGGAAGTTGATCATGCACCTAGGTATGATCGTGATGCTAGGTATGATAATCAGAGGATGTCGAATCAAGTTGGGGCTAGAGATACTGTAGGCACTCCGGTTGTGCAAAAGACTGGGATTCAATGCTTCAACTGCAAGGGATTTGGGCACATGGCTAGGGAATGTAAGAAGCCAAAACGGGTTAAGGATTCGGGATATCACAAGGAAAAGATGTTGCTGTGTAAGAAAGAATAAGCAGGGATTCCACTCATAGTAGATGAAGTTGACTGGCGTGATGACACTGATGATGAAGCCGATGATCAAGAGTTGGAGGCACATTATGTGTACATGACAAAGATTCAAGAAGTGATTGCAGAGACTGCTGACACTTCTAGACCCATCTATGATTCTGAGCCACTTGAAAAGGTACCATCACATGATAACTATAATGTGTTTGCTTATGAACGACGGCATCTTGAGTAACCCGAAAGCATCAATGACACATATGTAATGGACACGGAGGATAGCAATATCTATATGGATTCACCGCATATGTGTAATGATGACGGAACTGAGGTTCAGGATACTAACTTGGATGAGGACCGTGATTTGCTTGCGTCTATTATTGACTCTTTAAAACATGAATTTGATGAAAACAAAGCGGCTAATAACCGTTTGAAGCAAGCAAACACATCCTTAACCGAGGAGATAAACAAGCTTAAAGAGTGTGATTATGTAATAGAAGCTGATCGACGAGTTGCTATAGCTAATGGTTTGGTATATGAACGTAAGGTGCTCAACGAACAATATTGTTCTAAAGTAACACACAAAATTCATATGTCAAAACAAAAGATATCGGAACTTGAAGAACAACTGCTGCTACATAAACTCCAGATTACTGAGTTAGAGTCGGTTAAGAAAGAACAAATTGGGCTTTATAAAACTCGTAAAGAAAAGGATATTGAAAAAATTCTTGATTTGGAAAAGAGAGTCGAAACGTTAAACAACATTGTCTACAAAACGAGTCAGTCCATTCAAACCATGAATATGCTCAATAGAAATATGAAAACGAGTTTTGTCAAGCCTGAATATCTCAAGAAAGTTCAAAGTACCAAACCTGCTCTTTATGATATCGGTTGTTATGTTGATAATCTTGCTCTTATGCTTTCCCCTGACTGCGACGAAATCATTCGTCATCAAGAAGAAAGTCGATCAAACTTAAAGTGATTTAATAAACCTTTCTGATTCTGATCATTATATTAAGTTTGTTCCTCAAAAAGAACTTTCCAAAGAACAAAAGATGTATAATAGTGTTCCACCACCAAGTGATGAACCCCAAAAGAAAGTTTCTTTAAAAAGGAGTTTCAAAAAGCAATCAATTTTGTTAGAAAAATGAATTTTGGATGAAAAACGTAAATGGGATGAGAAAAGCAGAAGTGTTCAGCAATTTGAGTTTATAAAACAAGGGGTTTTAAATTTGTACAAAGGTGTCGTCGACTATGAAAAAGTTTCTAGGGATACCGTTTGGAATATTAAACCTAACCCACAAGTAGAAGTCGTCATTCAACAATGTATTGTTCCAACCATCGATGATCTTTCAAATAATGTAGAAATGTTTTATAATGCTCTCCCTGAGGAAATGACAACTGATTTAAGTTATGTCAAATCTCTTGAAGATGAAGTTGATTTTCTTCAAACTAAATTAAAGACACAAGAACACCAACTTTCTAACGAAATTGATTGACTTTCGAAGGAATATTTTTATGCTGACCACAAGAATGCTATACTTGGTGTGTATACCGATCTTGATCAGTATTGTCATGTAGCATGTCTAGTGTCAGAAACAGACGAGAAATGTCGCAATCTTGAAGTAGAGCTTTCGAAACAAATTCAGTCATATAACAAACTTTCAAAAAGTTTTTCCCAACTTGAGAAACACTCCATTTCTATTGAACTTGCTTTACAAAAAGGTGAAAAATCTCATAATCATTAAAAGTGTCAAGAAATGGCAGCTTCTTCGGTTCGTCAATTAAATGAAAAAGGTTTCGAAATAAATGATTTGAAAGCTCAACTACAAGAAAGGGACATAACCATCAGTGAGTTACAAAAACTCATTGAGAAAATGAAAGGAAAGTCTGTTTTGGGTAAACCATCAGCCGTTTGTCAACCAAATGCGTATAAATGCCCTAAATCATATATTTTGAAACAATCCCCGCATACTTTGCCTAAGATAGGAAATGATAAGAGCACAAATGTGATAGCACCAGGAATGTATAAGATGAACACTAAGCCCACTCAAACTGGAACATTGCAGTTACCTCATAATATTAGGAAATCTAATCAACATGTGTCTTCTTTTACAGGAGTAATCCCCACTACTAGCGTTAGCGGACCACAGCTTAAGAGCACTAGAATTCAAGATAGATTCATGCCTAACAATAGTCAAGGGAAGAAGATGGAAGTAGAAGACCACCGTAGGAATTTTAAGTTTTCTAAGAATAAAACGTCTGTAACTGCATGTAATAACAGTTTAAATGCTAAGACCTCGAATGTTGAATTTGTTTGTGTTGAATGTGGAAAATGTGTTCGTACTTTCAATCATGATGCTTGTGTTCTTAATCATAATGGCGTGAATACTAGAACTAGGAAGCCTATTCTTATTCCCACCAGTACTAGAGAACCCACAAGAACTTTGAACCAATCCACTGATCAACCACTTAAGAAACTAAGTGCGTTAGACTCCACTACTCTGCGTAAACAAAACAGTTTAAAGAATCTTTATGAGAGCATGATTAGCACATGTACATGGGGGTATTCGAGATTTACACCACCCGGATACAAATGGGTACTTAAGTTAACCACTTTAGTGATTGGGTCTAGGAATATCAGCTTGCCTCTAGACTTTGCATCTAGGCCCACTACTATTTTGGAACCCGTTTCTATCAAAGGCTCCCATTTGTCAAATGGTACATTTTCTTCTAATTCTTTTGCAGCTCGTCGAAATCATCCTATTCATAATGGACTCCGGGTGCACAAAGCACATGACGGGCAATCTCAACCTTCTCATTAACTTCGTGGAGAAGTTTCTGGGTACGGTGCGGTTTGGAAATGATCAGTTTGCACCGATACCTGGATATGGCGATTTGGTTCAAGGAAATCTCACTATCAAACGGGTTTATTACGTCGAGGGACTGAATCACAATTTATTCTCGTTTGGTCAATTTTGTGATGCGGATTTGGAAGTGGCTTTTCAGAATCTACTTGCTATGTTAGAGACTACGATGGGAATGACCTTCTTACAGGTTCTCGTGGTTCTGATCTCTACACAGTAACTCTTCAAGACACGTCTTCAACAAATCCAATTTGCTTAATGGCTAAAGCTTCATCATCTCAAGCATGGTTATGGCATCAACGATTGTCACATCTCAACTTTGACACCATCAACTTGCTTTCGAAGAATGATATTGTGACCGGTCTTCCTAAGTTAAAATTGGTCAAATACCATCTTTGTTCTTCTTGTGAGTTCGGGAAAGCAAAACGAAAGTCTTTCAAAACAAAGACTATCCCAAGCTCAAAAGGACGATTAGAACTTCTACACATGGATTTATGTGGTCCCATGCGTGTAGAGAGTATTAACTGGAAAAATTATATTCTCGTGATTGTTGATGATTACTCTAGATACACATGGACTTTCTTCTTAAGGTCCAAAGATGAAACACCATAGGTTCTCAAAAACTTTCTCAAGATGATACAATGCAATCTTCAAGTTCAAGTCTTAACCGTAAGAACGGATAGGGGTACTGAATTTTTGAACAAGACTTTGCAATCTTAATATCAAGAAGAAGGCATCGAACATCAAACGTCTATTGCTCGAACTCCTGAACAAAACGATGTTGTCGAAAGATGGAACCGTACTTTGGTTGAGGCTGCTCGAACAATGCTTTCTGCTTCAAAATTACCGCTATTCTTCTGGGCTGAAGCAATTACAACTGCCTGTTATACTCAGAATCGTTCACTCGTCATCCCTAGACATGAAAAGACACCTTACCACATCATCAATGGCCGGAAACCTACTGTCAAATTCTTTCACGTATTTGGATCTTTATGCTATATTCTTAAAGACGGTGAGAATCTCGACAAGATGAAAGAAAAAGGTGATGCATGTATTTTTGTGGGGTATGCTACTTTGTCGAAAGGATATCGGGTCAATAACAAGAGAACAAGGATTATTATCGAAGCAATTCATGTGAACTTTGACAAATTGCCACAAATGGTACTTGATCACAACAACTCAAGTCCCGCACCTCAATGTCCAGCTATGGCACCTACACAAAATAATGTACGTCCCGTGCAAGAATGTCAAGAAAGTACTCCTACAACAACCTCGACGGATACAACACAAATGAATGAGTTGGTTGATTTATATGATCCAATGTTTGATGAATATTACTATGGAAAGAATCAAGTTGTGTCAAAGCCTTCCTCTGTCAATACTGCTGATGCACCCTAACAAAGTCAACAAGACACAACTGCATCTACTTCAGCAACCGTTGCTCAAGAGACTATTCCATTGGGTACTCAACAAACTCAAGAAACCGTCATACAACCAACATCACCAACTGTCAATGCTGAAGGAGGAAACAACAATTAAGCAGTCGATGCACAACCTGACGAAGAAGAATTTATCAATCCGTTCGGTACACTGGTACACGAAGTCGGAGGGTCTTCTACTCAACATGTTGATCCGTCCAAGATGCATACATTCTACCAACGATATCCATCCACTCACCATTGGACACGTGATCATCCATTGGAGCAAGTCATTGGAAATCCTTCACAACCAGTTCAAACACGCAGACAACTCGAAACCGATGGCGATGTGTGTATGTATGCACTCACCGTGAATTCAACTATACCTACAAACATCAAACAAGCCATGACTGATCATGCGTGGATTGAATCAATGCAAGACGAAATTCATCAGTTTGAACGCCTAAATGTTTGGGAACTTGTTGACAGACCCTATGGAATGTCAGTTTTAGATTTCAAATGGATATGAAAAAAAACTGGATGAAGAACAAACCATCATCAAAAACAAATCTCGTCTTGTGGTTAAGAGATACCGTCAACAAGAAGGCATAGACTACGATGAATCATTCGCTCCTTTGGAAGCAGTCAGGATATTCCTTGCTTATGCTGCCCATAAGGGCTTCACGGTTTTTCTGATGGACGTTAAAACTGCTTTTCTCAACGGTCATTTGAAGGAAGAAGTGTATGTGAATCAGCCGGAAGGATTCATCGATCCTCATCATCCTCACAAAGTATACCGTCTCAAGAAGGCTATATATGGACTTAAACAAGCTCCAAAGGCATGGTACGAAGAACTATCAAACTTCTTGGTTTCCAAAGGATTTTTCAAAGGTTCTATTGATCCTACTCTCTTTACTAATAAATATGGGGATGACATACTGCTGGTGCAAGTTTATGTTGATGAAATTATTTTTGGTTCTACGAACCCAAAACTTTCAAAACGTTTTGAAAAATTAATGCACAACAGATTTGAAATGTCAATGATGGGGGAGCTAAAATTCTTTTTAGGCCTCCAGATTCATCAATCCCCACGTGGTATCTTCATTAACCAAGCTAAGTATGCTCAAGAGATACTTAAAAATCATGGTATGACCTCATGTGCTCGCGTTGGTACACCATTGTCGACCAAATCCCTAGACGCTGACTTGTACTCATATCCCATAGATCAAACGCGATATCGCAGTATGATCGGGTCACTTATGTACCTTACAGCCAGCAGGCCGGATATTCATCGGTACCTTAAGAATACCATTCACATGGGACTCTGGTATCCGAAGGAAACCGGTTTTCATCTAACAGCTTTTTTCAGATTCTGATCACGCAGGTTGCCTTGAAAGTCGAAAAAGCACTTCTGGTAGCGTACAATTTCTAGGGGAAGATAATCTTGTAAGCTGGTCGTCAAAGAAGTAGGATTGCACTTCGCTCTCATCAGCTGAAGCAGAATATGTGGCTCTATCCGCATGTTGTGCTCAAGTCCTCTGGATATGAACTCAACTCACGGATTATGGCTTCCACTTTGATAAAATACCTATGTATTGTGACCCAAAGTCGGCCATAGCCATCTCATGCAATCCGGTTCAGCACTCCCGTACCAAGCACATCGCAGTCAGATATCACTTCATCAAGGAACAAGTGGAACGTGGTATCGTGGAATTATACTTTGTCAGAACTGAGTACCAGATATCAGACTTGTTTACTAAAGCCCTATCTCAAAATAGGTTTCAGTATCTCGTTGGCCGTCTTGGTATGAAGTATATGACTCCAGAAGACTTGGAGGTTTTGGTAGATGAAGCTTCTTGCTACTCTCTCATAATGACTTCTAAGCGCATCACAACTTAGGACTCGGACCTTAAATAAGGAAAGTTTATCAACGACGATAACTTATCCTTCTCAACGAGAAATTCATATTTATCGGTCATGAGCTTCTCATAAAAACATTCAAAGTTTTTAAGTTCATGAAAAACGATTTCTAAGTAAATGTCAGCTTAGAACTCGAACTTCAACTTAAGGAAAGTTTATCACGAATGATAACTTGTCCTCCACAACGGGAAATTTATTTTTCTCGGTCATGAGCTAGTCACAAAACCATCAAAATTTTAAGCTCATGAAAAATGGACCCAAAAGAGAAGTGTACCTTTCAGTGCGCTTTCCCTAAGGAATAGAAGAGAAGTCTTCTATCTTGATTATTTTAAAACTGTTGAACACAATTTTTCAAGAATTTCTCAAAAGGTTTTTCTAAATCTTTTAAAATTTTGTGTTCAACACTCCCTTCCTCAAATGTGGTTTTTATATCTCTAAATTGTCATATGTTATTTTGATCAATTTTTGAGGGGGAGCATTTTAAAATCAAGCCTTTAATGTTGTTGGGTACATCTATGAAATTGTCACATTTTATGTATCCAACACATTCTGAAAATGGTTTAAAACTGTCATATGTCATATACTATATCGGATAAGGCATCTCTACTCCGTACCTCAACATATTTGTGGTGTTGTTTTTCCAAAATTTTGTCAAACTTTTGTTTCAAGACACACATATATTGTTGAGGGGGAGCATCCCGACTGAAAAAGTTCCATGATTCATGCGTGCACACATGTTTCTCTCCCAATTGGTTTTTCAGAAATTGTCATATTTTAATCAATTGGTATATCTAATATGATGTTTTTTATATTAGAGATAAGGGGAGAAAATGTGATTAAAATGTAACATATATCGCAACATGTGATATTAAAGACTCAAGTGCAACTCTTTCCTTCACATGCTGAACCATTTCGTATATCGATGCATGTGTGTAGGGGGAGCTTTTCGGAAATGTAAAACTTTCAAAGTGTTAAAAGTTTTGATTTTTATCAAGCACTTTGAATGGTTTTCAATGGTTTATGGTTACGATCTATAACCAAAAAAACCTACTATCCACGACGGAACGATGGAGTCAAAAGGTGGTTTAGGATAGGAAACTAAGTCCTATGATCCAACCAGAACCGGAGGGATCTACCCAAGGACATTCCATAGCTAGAAATAGTTGTCCTTAGGAAAGATGGAGTGGAATGAAGCTGAATGCGGACCAATTATTTAAGTTACACTAGAAAAATCACAACAAGGTGCTAGTGATGACGTATTGGTAAGCATTGAAGGGGTTGAATATTCTATGCAACTTAGGCAGAAACCGGGTTAACACATCTATCGAAGACAAGTGTCATGGACCCAATGATGCGATGCACAACCCTTCCCCAGCCATTCGAGTTTCTTTCAAAAGAAACTTGTCTCATTGTCACGGAGATCAACACGTATCTATTGACTTTCTCACTCCGAGTTAGTTAATATTGAAAAGGTGGTAGTCTGCTCCAGCCTTCGATTACCAAAATGCACTTATTGAGTCTAGAGCCAAACGAGATATTTCTATCATCTCATTAGGACACAATCGAGTCCTACGCATTATCCTTGTGATATTGCCAGAACATCTTAGTGACACGATTCACAATGAAGATGGAAATCCTGCTTGAGCCAGCATCAAACAAGCTTATGGTAGGTAACTTGTGCGATTCAACACGAATCAAACTTGTGAGAACTGGAATGCGACTAAGTTTGGATTCTTAATTGATTCAATCTTGATTCCAGGTATCTTCGCAAAATCCGTGTGATCTTGCCAGAACATTCAGAGTGACACTCTTTAGCGCTCACAGTGACGAATGGAAATCCTTCCAGTGTCAACATCAAACAACACTGCGGTAGGTGACTGGCAAGATTCTCTACGAATCAAGCTTGTGACAATCTGGAAAGCAACAATGGTGCGATTCTTTTAGAATCAAACTTGTTCCAGGAAATCTGAATTGACGACTCTAATCAGACGGATAATTTATCCTTATGATTCACTCTTTACGTTCGCAGTCTGCTTTGAGACGATCGAGTAAAGAGAACTGGCTACTACCGCCGGGAAACCCTGTCATGGAGATTCTTAATCAATCTACCCGATCACATGTACGACATCTAATACCGTCTAAACGGTCTTCACCGACCGGAGGTAAAACGCTACCGAGTTAGGATGAAATGTTCAAATCCATTTTATCCGTGTCTATATATGTTGTTGCATATCAAGAAGGTGGCGTAGCTGTGTAACCAATGTCGATTCAGAAGTCACAAGAGCACAAGATGGCGATACACAAGATACCTAAGAACGTAAGAATGTAATAGGTCATCTTAGTCACAAGGAGCACAAGATGAAGATCTCAAGCACTCAAAGTCAATTGATAAAGGCTCAAGATAAAGATAACAAAAGCATGAAGGAACAAAACCGTTACAAACAAGATCAAGAACAAGATACAAGACCAAAACAGGAAGATCTCCTCTACAAGAATGTATTCACTCAATCATCTTATGCTTTTTAAGCTTTTTAAGATGACCGATACCTTGAGGGAGATTTTTAGCCCTATATTTTATATAGTCGAACAAGAATGTAATAGGTCATCTTAGTCGTTAAAGGTCTTGTATTGTAATAGGTTAGTCGGGTTAACCGGGCTTGGACTTTAAGCTAATATTGTATAAGTTAGGGGCGTAAGCCCAAGCAAAGCCAAGCCCGGCCCAAGTCACTTAAACCCACGGCCCAACAAGCCAAGGGTATATATGCCCTCTTCCATGTGTGGAAGAGGGTGTTGGTTACCATTTTACTTTCTCTCTCTAAAGTGTTTAACCTTCCAAATTCTCTCTTGTTTCTCTCTCTACTTTCTTCTCTTTCTTTCTCTAAAGATCAACTAAATCTTGTGTTATGGATTGAGATGGGAATAACACTGAGTTTCCGTTTGATTCCGAAACGTCTAACACCACGTGTCGTTGATACCTTAAGAAAGATGTGATCTCCTACGTTAAAATGTAAGTCCCTACGGTGCTTGTCGGCATAACTCTTCTGACGTGAACGTGCCTCTTGTAATTTCTGCTTAGCTACAACGACCTTCTCGTTGGTCAACTCTATCATTTCTCGTCCTTCAAGTGTTCGCTCACCAACCTGATCCTAACAGATTGGGACGCGACACTTTCTGCCATACAACATCTTGAATGGAGCACACTTAATGCTGGCGTGCCAACTGTTGTTATATGCAAACTCTACCAAATAGAGGTAATCGTCCCAATCTCCTGTCCATTCCAATGCACATGACCTCAGCATGTCTTCTAATGTCTGAATCGTTCGCTCCAATTGCACGTCTGTTTGAGGATGAAAAGCCGTGCTAAGCTTAAGTTTTGTACCCCAAGCTTTTTGCAGACTCCTCCAAAATCGCGAAGTGAAACGAGGATCTCTGTCCGAGACGATGCTGGATGGAGCACCATGAAGTCTCATGATCTCCTTCTTGTAAGTGTCGGCGAGTTTACTGACTGAATCATCCTTGCGGATCGGTAAGAAATGAGCTGACTTAGTAAGTCGATCAACGATAACCCAAATCGCATTGTGCCTCCTCCTTGTCTGCGGAAGACCGGTTACAAAATCCATGGTGATTTTATCCCACTTCCACTCTGGAATGTCTAACGGTTGTAGTAAACCACTACACCGTTGATGCTCGATCTTAACGTGCTGGCAGGTAAGACATTTGGAGACGTAAGTAGCAACATCCTGTTTCATACCATTCCACCAAAAGTATTGCTTGATGTCGTGGTACATCTTGGTCGAACCAGGATGAATGGAGAATAGGGAACTATGAGCTTCAGCTAATAAAGCTTCCCTGAGCGTAAGATCATAAGGAACACAAAGTCTAGTGCCCTGCCATAAGATACCATCGTCATCTAACCGAAACTCCGTCTGTTGTTCTAAGTTCTGAATGATCGACCAAATTTCACCATCATCCTTCTGAGCTTCCTTGATCCTAGAGAGTAACTCAGGTTCCACTCTAAGATTAGCCCAGTAACCGTGTTGTCCACGTACCATGATCTTGATGTCTAGTCGCCCCAAGTCTCTTATAATTTGCTCCTTAATTTTAATGCCGTTTATCATATCGGACTTTCTACTAAGTGCATCTGCAACTACATTCGCCTTGCCGGGATGGTACTGCAGATTAATGTCATAATCCTTCAACAGCTCTAACCATCTCCTCTGTCTCATATTCAGTTCAGTTGAGTGAAGATGTACTTCAGGCTCTTGTTGTCTGTGAAGATATCACATGATTCTCCATACAAGTAGTGCCTCTATATCTTCAATGCAAACACGACTGCTGCAAGTTCCATGTCACGTGTAGGGTAAATTTCATCATAAGGCTTAAGCTGCCGTGAAGCGTACGCAATCACTTTCCCATGTTGCATGAGAACACAACCAAGTCCCTTCCCTGAAGCATCACTATAGATTTGAAATCCACCTGTACCAGATGAGAGAGTAAGAATCGGTGCAGATACTAACTTCTGCTTTTGGTCTTCAAAGCTCTTCTCTCTTTCTTCCGTCCAGAAGAATTTCTCCCCTTTCTGCATCAGTTTGGTCAATGGAAGTGCTAAACGGGAAAAGTTCACTACGAACCTAAGGTAGTAACCAGCTAAACCTAGGAAACTACGAACTTCAGTCGCTGATGTTGGTCTTGGCCACTTGGTAATAGCCTCAACCTTTGCTGGATCCATGATGATTCCTTCTGCTGATACAATGTGACCTAAGAACGCCACCTTGTCTAACCAGAACTCATACTTGGATAATTTAGCATGGAGTTGCTTCTGGCGAAGAATCTGTAATACTGTACGAAGATGGTCTTCGTGTTCCTCCTTGGACTTAAAGAAAATCAGGATGTCGTCAATGAAGACAATGACAAACTTGTCCAGGAACTCATGGAAGATACGGTTCATCAGATCCATGAAAACAGCTGGAGCATTGGTGAGGCCAAAAGGCATGACTACAAACTTGTAGTGCCCATAACGTGTACGGAAAGCAGTATTGGCGATGTCCTGCTCTTTAACCCGTAGTTTATGATAGCCCGACCTCAGATCAATCTTGGAGAAATGTTTGGCCCCTTGGAGTTGGTCAAACAAGTCGTCAATGCGTGGCGGCGGATACCTATTCTTGATGGTGATCTTGTTAAGCTTACGATAATCTATGCATAGACGCATGCTGTCGTCCTTCTTCTTTACGAACAGAACAGGTGCGCCCCATGGAGAAGCACTAGGTCGAATGAAGCCGCGTTCTAACAGTTCCTGTAGTTTTTCCTTTAACTCCTTCAGCTCAATGGGAGGCATGCGATAAGGAGCCTTAGATATTGGCTCAGCTCTTGGGACGAGCTCAATATTAAATTCCACTTCACGAGCAGGTAGTATGCCCGAAAGTTCTTCTGGAAACACGTCTGGGAATTCTGACACGATCGGCTGATTCTGGATAGATGGAGATTCAGCCTCCAAATCATGAACAGGCGCAAGATAGCCCTCACAACCATGTGACAGTAGTGCACGTGCTTGTAAGGTCGATATTATTTGTACAGACCTTCCGGGTATGAACCCATTGTGAATGTACTCTGGTGTATTAACATCACCGAAGATGACCCGATATGTATGGCAGTCTATGGTGGCGTGATGTTTGGATAGCCATTCCATGCCTAATATCATGTAAAAATTGCACATATCCAGATGAAGTGCGTCAACAGGACGAATTTTGTCGTCAAACTCTGGGGGAAGGCTCTTTTACCCACGGGTTATGCGTACAGAGTCTCTTAAAGGTGTGAAAATGTTTAAAACATTCTCTAAAGGCATAGGGGATATCCTAACATTCTTGGCATAAGCAGTAGAAATGACCGAGTGAGTAGCCCTCGTGTCAAATAAAACACATGCAGCTTGACCATACATATACAAAATTCCAGTGATGCTACTTGTAGACTTGTTGGCCTGATCTCGAGAAGTCGTGTACACGCGTCCACTAGTAGGAGGCGGTTTTCAATCAGCATGTCCAGATGTGCCCTCCATCTCGCCCTTGTGGCAGTCTTTCATGCGATGACCAGTAAGGCCACACTTGTAGCATGCATCGCTGTCGCGTCGACATGGCCCTGGGTGCCTACGGTTGCAGGTAGTGCAAAGAGGGTGAGTATACCCTCCAGTAGGTTCCCTTGCTGGTTGGGAGCCTGTTTGGAAAAGTACACATGAGACATGATTTATAGGTACAAAAGGACAATGCAGAAAATCGTAAGATGTAATACCAGTGATAGCTGGACGGTTAGGCTATGAACCTCTTTGGTTCTGCTCCCTCCCGTTACCATGATTCCTGGTAGAATATTGCCAATGTGTCAGAATTATGAATTATCACATGTAACACAAGGAAATGAGTAAGTGTAAGGACCTTCTGCTGTTGGAGTTTCCAGCGTTGTTACGGTAATTATCATTACCGCCACGCCTATCCGTAGCAGGACGGTCTTGAGTCTGATCGTTACCCTTGGGCTGAGTAGGCTATTGTTGAGTAGCCGGTTGAGACCGGTCCCCAGTCTTCTGCCTCTTCTCGGGTCTCTCTTCTTCCCCGAACTCCTCTCTTTCTTACAGCATCTCCAGCTTACGTGCTGCATCGGCAACTTGTGCCACCGTGTTGAAGGTAGCACACACCAAGTTGTTGGCGACCGATGTACGAAGAGCCCACCGGAAGTGGTATGCTTGCTCTTCGGCAGTACCTGCTGCTGCGCTAAGAAAACCAGCCAAACGAATAAAGCGCTACATGAACTCGTTGCTGTTCTCCCCAGCTCTCTGACTGATTCCATGGTACTCCCTCTTCAGCTTGTCTTGCTCAGCCTTGGGGAAGAACTGTCCCATCACTAACTCCCTGAACTGAGCCCAAGTCAAACCAGCCACCCAATTGTCACCTCCCTTAGACTGCTTGACTGCCTTCCACCATCCCAGTACATCACCTTCGAACTTGTAACAGGACAACCTCGACTTGAAGACGGGGTCACAACCCATTGCATCGAATATCTTCTCTATATGAGCCAACCAGCTTTCAGCTTCACTGGGGCTATCAGTTCTCTCGAAGGATCAAGGACGTTGCTTGTTGAATCTCTCCAGCCATGTGACCAATGTTGTTGGAGGAGGAGTGGGAGGAGGAACTGGGTGTTGTTGCTGATTGTTGGCAGCCTGCACCTCAGCTCTGATTTCGTTCCTCATCTGAGGAAGCAAAGCTTGCATCGCAGCCTGGACTGCTGCATTGAGTTGTTCCTGCTCGCATGTGAGAACCATCTGACAGTATAAAACAAAATACATGATTATACTGATCAAACATAAAATATATACATGAAAAAAAATTTATGCCAATAAATCATGAGAAAAATTTTATACAGGAAAAACAGTGCATGAATGCGTGATGCAGTTTATGAAAACTTTTATATGTGCGAGAGTGAATGCCTATGGTCAGTTCACCCAAAACAAAAGACATGGCGAGGGGACGCCAATGGGTCGGTCCCAAAGTTAAAAGTTTTGATAAAAGCACATGCGACTAAATAGGCCCAGTCCTGTACCAACCATTACTTAGTCATAAACCTGCGACAATGACATATAACATGAATGCATGAAAATAATGAATGCATGAAAAACCGACTGTCAGTTCTAGGAAGACCATAGTGACTACCCACTAATCACAGGTCATGTTTTGAGAGCCTACAGGTTGAAGCCTTGGCTCTGATACCATAACTGTAACCCCCTATTTTGGTAAATGGAATGTCACGCGTGATAATGGCGTGTCATCAAAGCATACAAGGAAAATGAATTAAAACATTACATGACCATAAAAGGAAATACCGGAAACAAACATCGGTACCCCAAAGTATAAACTCATCACACACAAACATAAGTATTGTAAGGAAAAGGACTAAACAATGTCCATGGAAATATGTAGCATAATGTATGATGAAATGCATAAAGTAGAGAAGGCTAGAAAGCTTCCAATCCATATGCACGTACGCTTAAAGTCTACGAGCGCCCTTGAGTACCTGTTGTTTGGGAACATGAAAGGAAAACGGCCGAGGATAACACTCAGTGCACGGATATACAAGTATGACGTGGAATAACGTAAGCATATAAGACTAATAGCAGCGGAGTATCATAAGTTCTAAGTAATCTGGATTCATGTTCATAAAACTGCTTTTATAGTTTGAAAAGACTTACGTTTCTATAAAAATCTGTTTAATTAGCTAAATAGCCCATATAGGTCATGAGGTTCCATCGTGCATGAATACTTGGAGGGGAGACCTCGTCATGCAATTAGAGGGGTTGCCTCTAATTAAATAGTCTGGGTAGGAGGGATCAACTCCTAGTGAAGGATGCAAGGCACACATCGCATTCACTCTGATAATACTGCTAACATGTAACTAGGATGCACCCATACGCCCCACATGATAATATAATATAATGGCCAAAACTGAAAAGGGACGCCACGAGCAATCACTTCACCGTGGGGAAGTCATAACACTAGTTTAACACCCCCAAATTTACACGCAGCGGAATATAGCTTTAGGTGCTAAACAATGGTATAATAACACATAATTTATAAAGAACGACTCGAAAAGAGACGTTTTAAATTTATCGTTCCTAAAACATTTGTCAGAGTAGCGTAGTCCTAAGACATCGTAACCAAAGTACAATTAAAACAAAAGATTTATATTGTTTTAAACAAAGGAACGATAACATTCAAAGAGCTTAAACTAGAAAAACAGTGCACAACTTCATTCCCGTGACTCTCAAGCTTCACACTCCTTGATTACCTGAAATACATGTGAGAAAATCATCAACAAAAATGTTGGTGAAATCTATAGGTTTATATAATCATTTTGAACACAAGCAAGAGTTATAATTTAGTGTCATACTTGAAGGCAACAAGCATCGAATAATTTGCATCAACAATATAATGTATATAGCAACAATGTCATTAAGATCATCAAACCGAACCCTTAGACACTCCCATATCAGTCTAATAAGAAGAGAGATTTATTAATTGTCATTACCCCCGGTATTAAGCACATTGCCGTATGCTTAGACATCTCATAACAAAATATTCAAACAGTGGATTTTCAGGCATAAGCTTCTATGAATACATATCCACAAACTGAATCGGGCGGCTTCACCCATAGATCTATTATTTGTACAAGCGGTTAACCCATCATAGTTTAATTAACGGACCATAATTGAGGCTTTTATAATTGGAAATATACTACTCAATGCAATGTAAGGCAACCACGGGTCCATTCATAAAGGGACAAGCATACCATAAAAATCTTGTGTTATAAGTTTATAAAACATGTATTCCCCTCGCGGGTTTTTAAAATCATATAATTGTGCAAACGTGGCTATAGACTCACCTTAAGTGGTAGAAGTAGTCGAAGATGATCGCCGACGATAGATGATGCCTTTCAAACACGAGAACCACAACCTATCAAATAAGGCGCGTTCGTTAATAATAGACTCAAGAAATAATCCGTACATAAGAATATCAAACTCAAACTTATAAAACCACGACAAACTCGAGAAAAAATGATACAAGTGATACTATTATACTCTCCTATACATTCACTTTATTATTCTATACTTTCGATAAAAATCTGCCGGCACATACCAAATGTACTAGCTCGTTTATCCCACTTAAACACATCAAATTTTTGTGATACTACTCAGAGAAATCACTTACTCTCTATAGAAAGTCATCCCAAAAGTTCGTCAAAAGATTTTACTTTTAAAGTTCCCTGCCCGACACATCTTTGAACTACAAAAACCGGACAGTTTTACGTCATCGACTCATACAACCGTTTTAACTTATATAAACGACTCCGTTTATAAAACCGACACCTTGGTTTGAAAATAGACTCACAACCTAGGGTTTTTACTTTAAAATCAGTACTTGACTCGTTTCAAAACTCATTCTATAGTCCCCGAGATTCGATCCAAATATCGATAACAACTACATGTTGTGCCGATACTCGTCTCCCGGTACACGAATAATCAAACTAACATAACTTCTCGCTCGTTTGGAGCCAAAAGCTCTACTTTATATCAAATCAAAGCTAACGAAATTCTCTACAACCCTATCCAATTAGTTAAACCATAATTGTAGAATCTTGATAACCTATGAATCTATGAAGTGGGTTGATGTTTTCTAGAGAGAGAAACTAGAGAGAGAAAGTGAGAGAAACTATGTGTCTTTTTATTAGAATGAAACTAGAAAGTAAACAACAACCAACCCCTTTCCATGGTGGAAAGGGGTTTATATATCCAAGGCCTTATTTGGACTTGGGCCGGCCCATGACAAGCCCATGGGCCGGTTTCTTACTTAACTAAATAAGTAACACTAACTACGAGCTATTACAACATTAATAATATTGTGGAGTGACCGACACTTCTAATATACGTAAAAACGTATTTCTAACAATCTCCCCCTGAGGGAGGTCACTCTACGTTTACAAAGTTCTAAACCTAGCATACTATACTAAGTCTTCGTTCTTCAGCTCGTAGTCTTTTTCTTCTTTCTTTTTGTTGTGAATATTTTGATTTGATCTTTTAGGCTTTGACTTGAGAGCATTGTTCTTTTGGCCAATCACGTGCGATCTTTGCCTTCTTGTGAAACTTGCCTCCTCGTGACTCCATGTTCCACACACTTATGTCTTTTTGTTAAATTCTCGAAAGCTTCAGAGTTTGGTACAACGGAAGACTTCATTTTGCACTTTCTTGAATTTTGCTGAACTTTGATGCAGAAAAACATAAGCATGTGGGAACGACTTCTATAGGTACACCGCAACACCATCGTCTTCACTGGTACACAGCAACGCCACCGTCTTCAACAGGTACACAACAACGCCACCGTCTTCAACAGGTACACAGCAACGACACGAATAAAATGGCTTTAATATTTTATTCTAATTCGGTAGCATTTTACCTCCGGTCGGTGAAGACCGTTGGACGATATTAGATATCGTACCCGTGACGGATAGTTTCAATTAAGTAACTTCCTGACAGGATTTCGCGGGTAAACCCGTTCTCTTTATTCGACCGTCCAAAGCTGACTGCGAACATAAAGAGTGAATCACTTGGATAAATTATCCTTGTGATTTGAAGCCGTCAATTCATGAAACCTGGAACAAGTGAATTTCAATTAAGATTTTCACCATCGTTGCTTTCCAGTTGTCAGGAGCTCAATTCATAAAGAATCTTGCACGTCACCTACCAAGTGCTGTTTGATGTTAACACTAGAAGGATTTCCACTCGTCACTGTGATCAATAAAGAGTCACTCTGAGTGTTCTGGCAAGATCATATGATAATGCGTAGAGGCCTGGAACGAGTTTAAGTTTAATTAAGAATTAAACCACTGTTTCTTTCCAGTTTTTCACAAGATTGGTTCTAAAAGAACCGCACGTGTAACCTACCATGAGCTTGTTTGATGTTGGCTCAAGCAGGATTTCCATCTTCATTGTAATACTTGCGTATTACTCGGATGTTCTGGCAATATTACAGGAATACTGCGTAGGACTCATGAAAATCTCTTACTTTTCACAGTGTGTGAGAAAGCAAGGAATAAATGGAAAGTGTCCTAATGAGACTTTTGGTGATCTCGTGGCTCTAGACTCGATAGTGCGTTTTGATTTAGTGAGCGATGGCTGGAGAGGAGTGCCACCTTTTCAATATCAGTCTATTCGGAGTGAATAAGCCAATAGATAACGTGTTGATCTCCGTGTGATTAAAACAAATACCTTTTGAGAGATATTTGAGTTAGCTGGGAAGGGTTGTGCATTGCATAACTGGGTCCATGACGTTTTTCTTTAATATCGAGAATCATTAACAAAAATGATCTCAATAGCATATGTATTGACCCGGTTTCTGCCTAAAGTTGTAAGGAGGGCTTCTTTCTTTACACCCTTTATCTTTACAATTCTTTTTCATTCTTCAACCCCTTCAATGCTTACCAATACGTCATAACTAGCACCTTGTTGTGATTGTTCCAGTGCTAGCTTAAGTACTTGGTCGGCATTCAGCTACGTTCACAATCTTTCTCCAACTTTCCTAGGACTTCTAATTCTATCTAGGGAATTGTCCTTGGGAAGATTCCATCGGCTCTGATGAATCATTTGGACTAAAACCTATTCCTACCACCCTTTTGTCACCACTTCCATCGTGAATTAAGCGTGTTTTGGGAAAGTATAGCCACCATGAAAAATCACTGAAAATCACCTCAGGTACTTGTGATATTGAAATCAAAAGTTTTGTACCTTAGGTGTTTTGTTTAGAAAAAACGCTCCCCCTTAACACGTGCTTTACACATATTAAGTTGGATAATCGTTAAGTCCTTTTCATCTTTTAGCCAAGTATCATTTCAGTCTCCTTAATCCCATTTTCTCCCCTTATCCAAAATGTTAACCATTCATATTTGGGATATTGAATGGATTAACTGGTCTTTGGGTAAAAATGAAATCGATGTTTGGCCATAGAACATGTTAATGCTCCCCCTTAAATTAATAAGGGATAGTTGTAGTGCTTTAGTATGATATATTTTGAAAGATTTAGAATCTCGTGAGAAATTCTTGAAAAATTATCATACCTTAACACTACATCAAGCCATTAAAGCACAATATTCACAAATTTACATATTCACAATTAAAACCAATATAAAGTGGACCTGAAATGTACGACCCATTAGATGGATCGTTGCAGTAACTTGTGGTGCACTAAATATGGTCTTCCACCAACCAATCTTTCTAAGCTCCTCATCAATCTATGTTCACGGAGCTTTTGATTAATCTTCTTGATCACATACGTCGCCATCTGCCGATAACCCTGATGCCAATCCTCAGTCATCTCTGGTAGAGTCCCACCCGAATTAAGATGCTCCAACTTTCCTCTGACGTATAGGAGAGTCCCATCACTGTACTTATAAAGCTCACCCACCCTCATAAACTTCATTAACCCTCGACTGTTCAAGTAGAAAATGTCGCAATTCGGGACAGAAATGCCGGTATAGGGACATCTATCTACATGTTGAGGTAACACTTGATTCACTGGACAGGTTAGGTTAAGCTTCCTTTGGTAGCTTTCGACTCCCAACTGAAGATCTTCAACTCGTTTCTTGATAACAACGCTTTGTGTGAACATACGAAGTGCTGTATTCAAGGCAATGATGTCTTCACGAGGAATATGTGTGAGTTGATCCCGGGTCATCATAAGCAACATATCTTCGATATCCTCAAGGCGAATGATAGAAAAATCTCCCTGCTGGATTTTGTATTCTCTGTCATCCTCCCTTTTCAGACGAATCTCCGTCACATGATAATAGCCATTCTTGGCTTCAGTTTTCAGCCCTAAAATACTGGAGATGCGGATATCGGATCTAACGTTGCTTCCTGAATTGGCTAAGCAGCAACCCCTGTACGCCCTTCGGACTCGTTCGTCCCAATGAGATGCACCTATAACAACATACATATCATAATTACGAGTTACCCTTGGGACCCAGAGTCGGTTTACCTTTTCCTCGATAAAGGGTATTGTCCCCCAGTTGGCAGATTTCAGCAAGGTCAGGGAGGTTGCGTACTTTGATGAACCCTTGAGGAGATAAACAAGATCATTGGTGACGAAGAAGTCAAGAGAAATCTGATTATCTTGAGAAGGATCAAGCGGAGGTGGAGCTCTTTCTGATTCATGGAGGCCTGGCCTTTGAACGGTGTTAAGAGCTTTCAGGACCTCGTCAGCATAATACTCGAACTCCATTCGGGTTAACCTGGTTTTGGCGCGAATTCTCTTATCCTTCAGCGCTCTCTTCACCAAAGACGGAGTAACCGAAGTCTTATACTCATGAGCCAGAAATGCACATAAGTCAATCGGACTGCGGATACGGAGATATAAAACATCTCTGTCAGCGTCTGTGATTGAATCATATTGCGCCGCTGCCGTGATCCAAGCCTGTGGTGGTGCAGTCTCGTCAATCTCCAACGTGTCTGCCCAGTCCCGTATGCTTGATTCAGGAACAATAGATTGTGGTTCTTGTTGTAGAGGAGTGGAAACGTGAACATCTGCTGGTTCTGATTCAGGCATCTTGGCGGTGTCATGAACGGGCGAGTGTTGTGCAGCTTCAGGTTCAGTTACCGACTCTGCAATCACAGGAGCAACAACAACAGAACTAACAGGGTTAGTGGTAACAGGTATAGATACAGCGATAGATGTACCGGGAATCGATGACGCCGTAGTAGCATTCACATCATGGCGCCACTTGGATCGTCTTGATTCCGTTGAGGTGGATTTTTCTTTATCCGCAGCATCTTTCTTAGACTTGGTTCCAGACTTAGCAGGTTTCTTTGTGCTGGCAACCTTATCCCCCTTTTGAGGCTGTTTACCCCCATCATCATCCTCATCGCTATCCTCGTTGCTCCCCTTAGCACTCTCCTCATTACCATCACCACCATCATCACCATCATCATCATCATCATCATCCTCATCATCATCACCATCATCGTCATCGTCATCATCCTTTTCTTCTTCTTCTTCTTCTCCACCTTCTTCTTCACCAGTACCCTCTTCTTCTTCACTTTCTTCCCTTTCTTCCTCAGGCAGAATGTGGTATGGTACCACACTTCCAAACGTTTTAAATAACCTATCATCCTCCATGATAGCGTCATTCAGGGATTTGTAAAGAGCCCGTTGAATCCTAGATTTATCAAACGATCCAAGTTCCCTCATACGAGCTTTAAGAATCTTCTTTAATTCAAAATCCGTCAAGTCATAGGCAATTTTGTAGGCGGATTCAGAAGGATTGGATGACTTGATCATCAAGTTATCAGCCGCGAGTGTCTTCAACTCATCACGCAGTTTAGGCATAATGGATTCAACGGATTCTTTCACTCTCTCTTCAACAGAAGCTTCAAGTGCTTCTTTTTGCTCCTTATATTTATCCCTCATCGCTTGAAGTCTCGTGATACGTGCAACATGCTTATAAGCTTCAGCCTGCTTAACCTGAGCTAGTTCTTCTGCATGAGCTTTTCGTGTTAACTCCATTTCTGCAGCGAACTTAGCAAGCATCTCTTCTTGAGCTTTCTTAGATGCTTCTTCACTTTGAGCTCGTCTATGTAGCTCTTTGCGAAGTTCATCCATCTCTCTTTTGTGATTATCCGTATGTTTATCCAACATTTCTGTCATCACAAATGCAGCCATTGTAGACGATGCAGAGCTGCTCTGGGTTGGTTGAAGAGGCTCGGTTGTGACCACAGTACTAAGGATAGGAGTTATTGGTGGTGGAAGGAATGGTGTTGAGACCGGTCGGGTTGGTAAGGGTTGTATTGGTGGAGGTTGAGTTACTAAAGGTTGAGTAGGTACCATGATTGTAGGAGCACCGGACTCCTTTTCAACACTTGCTGAGAAAAGGATGGATGTCTCCTTCGAAGTAGAATACCTTTCAGGTGATCCAAACTCATAAACGTCCTCTGGCTCCTCATACTCTTCTTCAATATTCATCTGAGCACCCGAACCACTACCGCCCGTATCTTTCCTACTCCTTTCAATAGCTATCTTCATTGCTTTTCTCTCAGCCTTGTTAAGAGTAGGATCATCAACATCCTCTTCGTCGTGTAGAACTAACTCATCAGCCTTGCCCTTTCCCTTCTTAGCCTCAGTCTTCTTCTTCTTGGTTTCGGGTTCAGGTAAAGCAGCTGGTTGCTTGCGTTTACCTTTACTCTTGACCGTTGTAGACGAGTCTTCTCCAGTCTGAAGGTTTGCTTTTAGCTTCTTGATTTCTAGCAGCAGTAGCTTGTAATCAGCAGAACCTTTAATTTTATCCGTCAGAAGGTAATCGGGAATAGGACCAGGAATCACACCACCAGATGGTCCTTCATGCCTTAGATCTACAGTATGATCAGCTTCTTCGGTGTGATGACGACTTGCTGCACGCCTATCAATAGTAACATCATTCTTCATACAATAATTAATGATAAGCTTGATAAACCGAGGGTAAGGAAAGAAGTTATTCTTCAGCTTCTTGTTTTGGAAGAGTTGAAAGGTGAATTATTCCCACAACAATAATGCATAATCTGCATTTGCGCCTTTATACATTCCATGGAAGATGTTCATAATAGGACTGCGCAAAGCATCATGCCCACTTGTTTTCGGTGTAAGACATCTACTGAGAATACCCAACATTGCTCTCCAAGGCTGTCCTACTTTAGCAGTGGTAAACTCTGACGCAACTCGTATGTCAGGACATCCAATAGCATCGAACAACTCCATGAGTTCGTCTTTAGTAGGATCCCTCGAAAATGCCATACCTTTAGGTGAATCCCTAATGCCAAATATCTTACGGAAGTCTGATACAGTAAGTGTCTGCTGTTTGTTGTCGATGGTGAAGGTGATCTTGTTTGAAGTGCTTTCCTTGGTAGCCCAGAACTCATACATATAATCATAAGGCACCGAGGCAGTACTCCTTAAAGCATTCTTGAAATGAGATTGATCAAGGATTGCTATGGCTACTTTAAATCCATGGTGAGTGGATTTTGAAACTGGCTTCAGCCGGTAGTTGTTTGGTATGAACTTGAGTGTTCGTGCTTCGGCAATTGCGGCTGCTCGAGAGTCTTGGATTGCTTGTACTGTTGGATTAGTCATCGTATCTGCTTACGATAAGACATGAAAGGTTGATGCACAAAGATATATAGATATGTATCATTATTACTTCTAAGCATAACACATTTCATAACATACTTCAACAAGTACTTATAACAGGTAAACACTATTAATCAAACAACTCTTCATCCGGAACTTTCCTTCATTCGGAACTCTTCATTCGGAAGTCCTTCATTCGGAACTTCTTCATTCGGAATTTCTTCATTCGGAACTTCTTCATTCGGAAGTTCTTCATTCGGAACTTCTTCATTCGGAAGTTCTTCATTCGGAAGTTCTTCATTCGGAAGTTCTTCATTCGGAACTTCTTCATTCGGAACTTCTTCATTCGGAACTTCTTCATTCGGAAGTTCTTCATTCGGAACTTCTTTCATTCGGAAGTCCTTCATTCAGAACTTCCTTCATTCGGAAGTCCTTCATTCGGAACTTCCTTCATTCGGAAGTTCACTCGGAACTCCTTCATTCGGAAGTCCTTCATTCGGAACTTCTTTCATTCGGAAGTCCTTCATTCGGAACTTCCTTCATTCGGAAGTCCTTCATTCGGAACTTCCTTCATTCGGAAGTTCGTCCGGAACTTCCTTCATTCGGAAATTCGTTCGGAACTTCCTTCATTCGGAAGTCCTTCATTCGGAAGTTCGTCCGGAACTTTTTTCATTCGGAAGTTCGTTCGGAACTCCCTTCATTTGGAAGTTCGTTCGGAACTTCCTTCATTCGGAAGTTTTCAAGCTATGTTCATCCGGAACTTCAAAACACACCATATTCAAGATTAATCTAGGCGCGTTTGTGAGTTTAAAGGCAATCTAAAGCAACTAAACTCATTCTAAATGTATTCCGAGCAAAACCCATCAAAAACCCCTAAACAATTGACCCTTAATTTAACACAAACCCTAACTTGTATTTAATCTGATTAATCGAATCTTTTAACAGGATATAGTGATGAATTAGGCGAATTGTAAATTAAAGATTGATGTTTATTACCTTTTAAATCGAATGAACCGGATTGGGAAATGATTAACACGCGAGTTTGAAAGCTTGTGTGTGTGTTTGTATATGTGTTAATGGCGGCAGAGAAACAGTGAAACAGTAAAGAAGAATAATAAGGGGACGGGGGGCTTTGTTTTTGACTTAGGTCAAAATTTTGCAATTTACCCAAGTTGTCACTTAAGTCCCTACAGTTTTCACTCTTTTTCCCTTTTTAATCCTTATCATTCATTTTTCTTTTCTCGTCTCCCTAACCATCGATAAACTTAGCCATCTTAACCTTGCTTAGATAATACTCATCACGACACTCTCACACAACTTAAACATCGCAACCTATTAGCAAATCTCCAAGATCTAAAGCAATTCCTATCACATTGAACGAGCACAAGTCGTTTTCTAAAGCAAGACCACTCATTTACCATTTAGCCATTAATTTTACACAATCACTTTTGAAAATCGTTTTGATGACGAAGATGATTTTAATATTTTCTCCCCCTTAAACGATGACCCGTTTTCTATTTAAAGAGCTGTAGTCATAGTTTAAAGAGTCAAATATTGATGAAAGCATTTCCAATTAGTATCTTGAAAAAGATTGATTCGTGGTGACAATAAGATTTCTCTTATTTTAACAAATTAATGCACTGAGACGTACATTAATTCGTGTTAGACCAAGTTGTAAAGTAAACTTGATCCCTTTGCATGATTTGGCTTGTAAATCATGCCCGAGAAAATTAATTCCCGTTGTGAGCCAACGTTTTCCAAAGAAATACGTGACTTTAATATGAAAACCGGGTTGCAGTCTTAAATAACTACAAGCCATAATGGGCATGTTTTAAAAATGTACAACTTTTATACGGACTCTATTTATGGCACCGTGTCAATATTGATCGACATTTCTAAGGCCGTAAATATTACCGTACTAAAAGACATGCCCGATTTAAAAAAACGAAAAATATTTTTGGTTTTTCTTGATTTTATAATTTTTATGGTTTTTGTAGGTTTTATATTTTTTATGGTTTTTCTTGGTTTTATATTTTTGTATTTTTCTTTTTGTGGTTTATATATATACGATAATATACATGATCACGAACAAAGGATACTCTGAATAGTTTACCACCACTATTCAGCTGATTCTTCTGCCAATTCTTTGAGAATCGCTGGAGTGAATGATTTCATACCAAGCTTGTCGATCAAAAACTCGATTCGTCCTCGATCTAAGGCTTTGGTGAACATATCTGCCAGCTGGTACTCAGTAGTGACAAAATACAGCTCGATCACTCCGTTCTCCACCTGCTCTTTAATGAAATGGTAGCGAATGTCTATGTGCTTGGCCCGGGAGTGTTGAACATAGTTGCAGCAAAGGGCAATGGCGCTCTTGTTGTCACAATACATCGGGATTTTGTTGAATCCCAAACCGTAGTCAGTTAATTGTGATCGCATCCAAAGGACTTGAGCACAACAACCGGACATGGCTATGTATTCAGCCTCCGTGCTAGAAATTGCAGCGCTTTTCTGACTTTTTGAAGACCAACTGATCAATCTGTCTCCAAGGAGTTGCACAGATCCAGAAGTGCTACGCCTCGTGTCTTGACATCCAGCATGATCGGCATCTGCGTATGATATTAAAGCAATGGAGGAATCTTTCGGATACCATAGACCACGATGAAGTGTTCCTTTGAGATACCGAAAGATCCCTTTAACAACATGTAGGTGCTTTTCGGTAGGCCGAGCCTGATACCGGGCACACATGCATACAACAAATTGCAAATCAGGCCTGCTAGCAGTCAGATAGAGAAGGGTGCTGATCATCCCTCGGTAAAGTTTTGGATCGACAATAGTCCCATTCCTATCGTCATCTAACTTGGATTTCTCCACCATTGGGGTGTCCACGGGGTCACAATTTTCAAAGTTATATTTCTTTAAAGATTCTAGAGCATATTTGGATTGATTAATAAAGATGCCTCTGGGATTCTGAGAAATTTGTAATCCTAAGAAAAATGAAATTTTTCCCATCATTGACATCTGAAAGCGTGTGGACATTATCTTCTCAAAGCGATTTGACAATTCTATGTTAGTAGTAGCAAATATTATATCATCAACATAAATTTGTACCAGAATCATGTCGTTGTCCTCCTTGAGAGTGAATAGAGTGGGGTCCACCTTGCCTTTGGAGAAGCCTTCCGAAATGAGATATGTTGAGAGGAGATCATACCACGCGTGTGGAGCTTGTTTCAACCCATAGAGAGCCTTCTTAAGCTTGTACACATGATTAGGAAACTCCGTGCTAACGAACCCATCCGGCTGACTAACATAGACTTCTTCCCTTAGTTCACCGTTCAAAAATGCCGTTTTCACATCCATTTGATAGACGATCATATTCATATGAGCAGCATACGCAAGGAATAGTCTAATAGCCTCCAATCTTGCAACAGGAGCAAAAGATTCTTCAAAGTCTATACCCAAGGCTTGTTTATATCCTCTAGCGACCAATCTAGCCTTATTCTTCAATACTGCACCCATCTCATCAAGTTTAACCTTATAAACCCACAACAAAGTAAGGATGTTAACCTTGTCAGGGAGAGGAACTAATTCCCATACTTCAAGTCTTTGGAATTCATTTAGTTCCTCCTGCATGGCTTCAATCCAAGATGATTGAGTCATAGCCTGCTGCCAATTTTTAGGTTCAACTTCAGAGAGAAATGCATCAAAGTAGCAATAGAGTGCACTCTCTTGTAATTGATGGCGTGTAGAGACTGGTCGATCTAGATCTCCAATGACATTCCTAATTGGGTGATCTTTTGTCCATTTGGTGCTATGATTTTCAATCCTAGGTGGTCTGGAGTGAACAATAGAAGGAGCTTCTTCTGAGGTAGACGCGGCTGAAGGGTTTTCAGGTATCGCTACACCAAAGAAAGGAAGCTCTTGCAGGTGAGCATATTCCAAGTCGTGATCAATAGAATCCTCTTCCACATCATTAGGCACAAGTAAGGGTGACGATTCAGGTGTAGTTTGAGAATCACTTGGTAAAGGTGCATCCGGTTCAATGTTAATTGAGGATGCATTTGATAAAGCTTCATTAGCTGGAGCAACAACTTCAGGAATTGGAGCTATCACTACGGGTGCTGGAACTTCATCATTTGGGGGATCAAAGAATTCATCAAACAACGGTTGAAACAGTTTATCCCACTCGGGCCTTGTTGGTGGTAAAAATGATGTAGAAGTAGGATTATTGGGAACTAATCCGGAACTAATAGCACCGGTTCCCATCTCATGAAGCGCGGGTTCAGAGCTGTGTTGCTCAGAAGCCATGGCTGTCAGCTCATCGAAATCTGCGTCCATAGTTTCTACAATCTTACCAAGACGACGGTTGTAAATTCGGTATGCTTTCTTGGAGGGTGAGTAACTAATGAAAATACCTATATCGGCTTTCGGTTGAAGCTTGCCCAAGTTCTCACTATTAATGTTTGGATAACAAAGAGCACCAAACACGTGAAAGAATGAAACATCGGGTTTACGATCATGTAGAAGCTCGTAAGGTGTTTTTCCATGGCGTTTCCGAATGATAGAACGGTTTTGGGTGAAACATGCAGTAGATATAGCTTCTGCCCACAAGAACAATGGAGCGTTCGCATAAATTAGCATAGTCCTAGCAGCTTCCATAAGTGTACGATTCCGTCTTTCAACGACACCGGTTTGTTGTGGAGTACGTGCAGCGGATGTTTCATGAGAGATACCAACTCCTTCATAGTAATCACGAAGAGTCTGGTTGACGAACTCTGTTCCATTGTCTGTACGAATACGGCGGACAGTAGTATTCAAACGTACCTGAATGAATTTCAGAAAAGTGATGATAGCCTTCGGTGCTTCATCCTTTTTACGTAGAAATATAACCCATGTAAACCTGGAGAAATCATCCACAATGACAAGAATGAATTTCTTACCGCTCACACTTTCAGTTCTCATTGGCCTACAAAGATCCATATGCAAAAGATGAAGTTTTTCTTGATTGGTGTCTTCAGCTTTGGGCTTGTATGATTTCTTGGTACTTTTCCCCCTTGAACACGCGGAACATAAATGATCCTTGTGAAATTTGAGCTTTAGAAGACCACGAACTAATTCGTTTTTAGCCAGATGATTAATAGCATCAAAGGTGAGATGAGATAATCTGCGATGCCATAACCATGACTTGGTCTTAGATGCTTTAGAGAGAAGACATACTGGAGAGGCGGCCATCATGTCTTGTAGGGACAACGTATAAAGATTTGCACCACGAGATCCCTTCAACAAGTCTTTTCCTTCCAAGTTGCGGATGAAACAAGTATGTTGTCGAAAAGCAACCTCTAGGTTGGAATCACAAAACTGTCCTACTGAAAATAAGTTATGACCAAGACCTTCTACATAGTATACCCTTGAAATCGTAACGTTTCCAATCTGATATTCACCATACCCCATTATCTTTGCTATATGATCATTACCGAATTTAACCGTTCCAAGAAACTTGCTGACGAAATTTCGGAGCATCGAGCGATCTCCGGTCATATGTTTTGAACAACCGGAGTCCAAATACCAGAGGATGATTTGGACCACCTGAAAATATCACCACACGAAGACAATGTAGAGGTATCGGAATCTGAATGTTCCTTGTTATTAGCAGGTACAGATTTAATAATCTTAGATTTTCTAACTTTAGGTTTCTTAGATTTCCTAGCCTTCTTCTTCCTAGTTGGTGGTGTAGATTCTAGTTGGCTTAAATCCTGAGGTATTTCTTCACTGATAGGCACTATAGTGGGGGCTGACCTAGTTAAAGGGCGCTGTTTCCATACTTTAGTGCTGGTGTGCCTAACTAAAGGACGCTCAGACCTAACCTCAATGGATGCATTCCTAGTTAAAGGGCACATTGTTCCATCTAATGTAAAGGTCCTACCAGTGGGACGCCATTGCCAGCCAACTTGGGCACGAGTTCTACCAGTCGGCTTCCATTCAAGATTATTCCTAATGGCATTCATTTCATTCACATGATCAATAAGACACAAATCATGACGCTGGGAAAACATACATTCATTACAATTCCAACAATTTAAATTAGAATTCACGAATGGTTTAGGCTTCTGCACAGGCGCAGAGCTTTTAGTCTTAACATGATTCTTTTTATTTAAAACTGAACTAACATTCCTATGGTGAGCTTCTACTTTCTTCTTTTTGGTACTACTAGTGGAGGGCTTGATCTTATCTTTCTTGAGTGGCGATCCTTTAGCCTTAGTAGTCTCTTTTAATCCTGTAGAAGGCAAAGTGGGAACATTAGCAACAGATTTTAAAGGTGCCTTACTTGATTGTGCCAATGACGGTTTTGCTCCTGGAGTCTTATTAAATAGAGTTACAGCAATGGGTCGATTAGTGAGTAGTGCAGAACCTGGTTTACCTATGTATTGCAAGTAGGCTAAGCAATATTGAACACGCTTAATATATTCATGGGCTGAATAATAGTAGCTACTTGAGGGATCTAAGGCATAAAGATCGTCTAAGATATCCCTAACAAGATCTACATGCTTAATTGCATTCCTCATATAATCATCGTAGGTAACCGGGTTTTTCTTATGGAGCGGGTTCTTATAAAGCACTACTGACTTGGTTGTTGGAACACTAGTGGACGGTGCAGAGTCGGTAGCTAAGTTATCAACAACTTCTTGTCGGGTGAGAAGAAGTGTCTCCTTTAACTCGGCCAAAACCATATTTTTGTCAATGAGCATGATGTTTAAGTCAGAGATTTCGTCACATTTTTGGTTCAATTGTTCAACATAAGATTGTTGCTGTGCCGCATTAAAAGCGAAGCGTTCTTCTAGTGAACCATAAAGTTTGGACATTCCCTGTCTTGCACGATCCATCTCCCCTAGAATAGACGAAAGTCTAATTTCTAAGTCCTGGTTTTTAGACTCTGCAGCCTCTAGTTCCAATTTTAGTGTTTCATTTGATGACACATCTCTCTTCAATCTCATAATCTCTTCCTCTAATGCCTTAACTATTGCAATCATCTTGTCACTCGTCTCAACACCATTTTCACAACTATTTGTTATCAAAAGATCCTCATTTTGAGTTTGTTGTTTTAATTCTAAAGATATACAATGTTGTTCTAGTTGATTAAAGCGTTTTGAAAGTAAATTGTAAGAATCTTGTAGCTTTAAAAACTCAGTGTTAGATTCGTGACAAGAATGATTATCTACCTCATTTACAGTATCAGCAACATTTACAAAGAAATCACACACATCATCACAAATATTCACATCATCACATTTAATCATAGCGGATGTAAGCTCATTCGAATAATTAACATTTACAGAAGTAAGCACATCACACGAGATTACTTCGGACAAGAATCGGTCATATTCGGATAAAATCTTTTCCTTTTCAATTAGTTGTAGTTCGTAAGCAGTGTCCATTTCATAAAACACTTTTTGAACTTCTCCAATTTCAAATTCAAGATTTTCCTTAAGAGATGCAAAACTTCCTTTTAGACTTTCGACAAATGGATTGATCTCATTTTTAAACACCTCGTTCATGTGTTCGAAAGCCCATTCTCCGGCGTTTAGGCCATTTGAAGTCGTACATTCCAAAATGACCTTGTCAAAATTAGTAAAGTATTGATTAATCTCTTGCAAGTTTAACCATACAGTGCTAACAGGTGGAAGATCCTTTGGAATTTCCTTAGGACCTTCCATGTTGACAAGTGTAGGAAATGTACTAGGGTTTTCTTCATTCAACATGTAGGTTGGTGCTGTAATGAGATCTTTGTCCATATGGAAGCGAATTCTAAAATCCGTTTTAGCAAGCTCCTGATTCATTTTAAAATAATCACAATCGGGATATTTTGCAAAATTGTATGACCGATTCTCATCAACTAGATCCTTATTGGTGCGATCATCAAAAATAACAATCGGGTCTAAGACCAAACCTAATTGGGTTGCATTATAAAGTCTTGGACTATGGCTTAAAGCTTGTTTTGCATACCGTGGGTTAGGGGGAAGGCCTTTTTGACGTGATAAGTTAAATTCTCTAAAAGAAGCATCAAATAAGTGCACTAGTTGAGAAGCAGCGTATTGTCTTAAAAGCAAATAATCTAGACTTCTAATCTTATTAGCAGCATTAATCTCCATTTCATTCTTCTTAGACTCGAGTAATTCAAAATCCGTTTGAAGTTTTTGAAAATTAGTGACCACTAACTCTTTTTCTTTAAGTTCATTAGAAAGATTTGCTCTTAAGTTTTCAATCTCTTGCAAATGACCCATTTGTTTGTTTCGAAAATGATCATATTGGGGATTTATTAGAACACTAGACGAAGGCACTAATTCCAAAGTGTGAACTTTCTCGTTGCTTAAGGCAAGCTCATCAGACAAATTCTTATTCTTAGCTAGGGTTTCTAAGAGTGCAGCATTCATTTGGCTAAGTAATGTAGCAGGAACCATGACCAAATCTTGTTGAGCAGGAGTATGCGTATGCGAAATGGCTCCCGGTTGTGATTCACTCAAAGTCTGGGGACTCACATTGATATTACTATCATTGATTGTCTCCTCATTTGAAAGACTCACCACCGAAGATTCATTCGAATCAGCACGCTCTTGCACAACTTGATGTGGTTGAATACTAGCATCAGTGGTATTATCAGTGGTATTAATAAGTACCTCAGATCTCTTTTCTAGCCTTAAGCTGGAGATAGTTGCCATAAGAGCTGCCTTTGCAGATTGAAATTAATCACAGTCTGAGTCATACGCATCAAGATCATCTGCTTGGTATGCTGCATTCTGTGTGGTGACAACGTCTTGTTCAGCAATCTTTGGATCAGCAATAAATGCAAGCTCCTCTTCATCAAGTTCCCTTCCTTGTGCCTGAGCATTCACCAGATAATTCTTCTCTGCAAACCATTGACCATCCCTTCTCCTCTTGGGTTTCTTACAATCCCTGGACATGTGACCTTCTTCCTTGCAGTTGTAGCATGTAATCATTCTCAACTTGCCTGTGGAATTAGCCCGTGGAGGAGTGTTGACCATTGGAGCAGGATTGACCGTGCGAGCATTGGTAGTTGATGTAGTAGGTCTCCCCTGATATGGTTGAATAGGTTGAACCATTACCCTGCCATTCTCAATAGTAGCTTGTTGGCGAGAATTGGATGAATTCCTCAACTGATTGTTAGTCGAAGTTGATCCCCTAAATCCTCGTTTGCTTAAAGTCCTTGTGAGATAAGCAGACATAGTGGTTAACACTTCAACTGGGTCAGTTCCTTGTTTGAACACAGGAATGGGGACTTCATCATCATCACAATACATTGCTTGGTCTTGTTGAACTGCATAATCACTAGAAGGAATACTCATGTGGTCAGGGTAGCTTGTTGGATATGCTGCATTCTCTTGATAAGAAGAATATGAAGACTGAGCATAAGGTGCAATGCTTACTGGGTGATGTTGTGAAGCATAGTGTGGTGAAGGTGCATTAAACCGATATTGTTGCTGATGTGAGGTGGGTGGTTGTGGTAGAATCGAGTATTGGGGGAAGGTTGGTGTCATGTAAGGTGATGGATGATAGGCTTGATGTCCCAAGATATAAGGAGTGTTGTTGTGTGACAAGCTTGGTTGATTCGCCATCAAAGCTAAGGAATCAGGGTACATACCTCGAGGAGAACGGTGCATGATCACATGTTTCTCATGCTGCTGAAGAAAAGCATATAGTTGATCCAAATTGCACTTATGCAAATCCCTGGTTAACTTAACATCGGTAATATACTCACCCCATTCAGCTTGAGGTAAAGTATTCAAAAACTTGGTGTTAACCTGGAATGGAGCAATCACGAGATTGTATACATTCAGATCATTCATGAGAGTAGTGAATCTGAAGTAATAGTCGTGAAGCGTTTCCCCTGGGTTGTACGTGAATCTATCAAACAGATCATACAACTGACATTCCCTTTCCTGTTTGGTAAGAGACGTACCTTGTAGCAACACCTTAAGACGTTCCCATAAATCCTTTGCCACCGTATACTGACTTACCATTCGATAGATGTCATGTGGAAGAGCTTGGAGAATGGTTTGAAGAGCCTTTTCGTCTGCATCAGCAACAAGTTGTTGAGCTGGTGTAAGTTCTTCAAACTCCCTTGGTCGAGTCACGTTGTTAACCACGATGGTACCATAGTCAAGTGGACCATTTAAAATTGACTTGACCATAAGCCTCCCATATACCGGTTTTCCCTTAAGGTAAGACATCATCCGGCCTTGCCATGCTTCAAAAACTTCTTTGATGAGCATTGGCGGGCGATTATTCGTTCCTGTAATGACGGAAATATCCGTAAGTGATGTCATTTGAGGCATTACTGAATTCGGATTCATTTTGTTCACTTCAAAGAGACAAAGATTATCGGTTGATCGAGCAGTGAAGTAAAGCTTGTGAATTATGTTGAGTTTTTGTTGTAAGAAACCAAGATTAAATCCTCTAAAAAATCGTCGAAAAAACAAGTAAAATAACCCTTGATTCGTAACTTTTGTTGATTCGGAAGTGTTGATTCGGAAGATTTTGGCTTGGAATACCTTGATTCGGAACTTTTGGTTCGGAAGATTTGATCCGGAACTTTCCCTTGATCCGGAACTTTCCCTTGATCCGGAACTTTTCCCTTGATCCGGAACTTTCTTTTGATCCGGAACTTTTTCCTTGATCCGGAACTTTCCTTGATCCGGAACTTTTTCCTTGATCCGGAACTTTCCTTGATCCGGAACTTTTGGTTCGGAACTTCCTTGATCCGGAACTTTCCTTGATCCGGAACTTTTGGTTCGGAACTTCCTTGATCCAGAACTTTCCTTGATCCGGAACTTTTGGTTCGGAACTTCCTTGATCCGGAACTTTTGGTTCGGAACTTTTGGTTCGGAACTTTTTGATCCGGAACTTTGGTTGATCCGGAACTTTTGGATCCGGAACTTTTTCGTTCGGAACTTTGCTGGGTAATCAGAAACTTTGTTCGAGTATGAACAGTCGATCAAAAAGATGAAATAAACCCAGATTTTTACCAAATAACCCAAAAAGTTTTGTGATTTCTACAATAATAAGTAAAAACTAATACTTATCTACTAATCCCAATCACAAAAACACCAAAAACTCCAAAAATCAAGATGGATCTTCTTAAAGAACACTAATACAATCAAAAACTAAAAAACCACACAAATCATTACCTTAAATCACCCGATAGCTCTTGATACCAAATGTAGAATCTTGATAACCTATGAATCTATGAAGTGGGTTGATGTTTTCTAGAGAGAGAAACTAGAGAGAGAAAGTGAGAGAAACTATGTGTCTTTTTATTAGAATGAAACTAGAAAGTAAACAACAACCAACCCCTTTCCATGGTGGAAAGGGGTTTATATATCCAAGGCCTTATTTGGACTTGGGCCGGCCCATGACAAGCCCATGGGCCGGTTTCTTACTTAACTAAATAAGTAACACTAACTACGAGCTATTACAACATTAATAATATTGTGGAGTGACCGACACTTCTAATATACGTAAAAACGTATTTCTAACAATAATCAAACTATAAGGTACCCAAAATCAGCCTTTTTCCTACTGATCTAAATCACCTACTAAAATCTCCCACAAAATCATGTTTTTGATCAAAACTAATCATTTTTATCATCATCCTAACATCCTAATATTAACATAATCTAATCCTAACACTTGTATCATCATCAAAATCAAAAACTCAAAAATTAAAAATCAACTTTTTAGCAAAAACAATATGATCAATACATGATCATCACTAAATAACCACAAACAAAATCATCTAACCATCATACCACCCTAGTTCTTAACAAAAACATAAAACCTCAATGCATGTTGTAAATTTTTGCACCATTATAATCACCTTGAAAAATTAGGAGGTGGACTTGTTTTGTTTTTGGATGGATCAAAGTTTTGATCAAGAAAAATTTATGGTTTTGGGGGTGTTTTAGGTCTCGGCTAGAAAATAAAGGAAGAGGAGAGGTGTTTTGATTTTGTAAATTTTGCATCTATGTGTAGAAAGTAGGTGGAAAAGGTTTATATATGGTGATGGAAGGGTTAATTATTCCAATTTGTGATAGTTTTGGTCCAAAATGTAAATATTAGTTAAAAAGCGGAAAATAACTATTAGTTTTTGAAAATATTCACGGGGCTCGGGTTTCATAAGAATACTTTTCAAAAGTTTAAACGCACACGAAAAATGATAATATAATGACTTAATACGTAATTAAAATGATATCGTGGAAAGTATTAAATATCCAAACGATCGATAATAAAATATAAAATTTTAGGCATCCGTCGGTATCGCGATCACTAGTAGTCCTCGTTACTCGTCTAAATATAAATTAAAATGTTCAATATCGGTTTCAACTCAAACCGTTAAGCATAATAGTATTTAACGTTATAAAATACTTCAAAAAAATTTGAAAGATAGAATTAAATAATGACCTCATTTTTGCGGTTTTTACAACTGGTGCCTACAGTGTTATGGTTATGGTACCTCCATAACTAGGTGACACTCGTCATGCATGTATATGGCTTAGGGTCTTAATCTATCATAAGTAGGAAACGTATAAAACAAATACTGGGAAAATAGTTGGCTGCAAACGGGGAATCCTAATAAAGAAAGAATGTCCATACTGAAAGGACGGAAAATCCGTACCTTATGTCCAGTGAACGAAGAAGACGAACGGAAGAGAGTCCTACTTCGATCTCACTAATGCTATATAAATAGTATATGTGTATAAGTATTCTGATTACAGGGTACGTAACTGATTTTATATCATGTCTTAGCTTGTTTTATATGTTCATGTCTTGTTTTACTGATTTTAACGTTATGTTGTGTTTATCATGTATTCTGTATATTCTGTTTAAGTATTACTTGTATTTCTTATAATATTATACTTGTTGTGTAATAATAAGTAACTTTCTAAAAATAGCATGTTTCCTAAAATAGAAAGTTTCCTAAAATAGAAAGTTTCCAAAAATAGAAAGTTTCCAAAAATAGATTAACTTCTTAAAATAGACCAGTTTCTAAAAATAGAAAGTTTCCAAAAATAGTAAGTTTCTTGAATTGGAAAGTTTCCTATTTAGAATTAAGCTGAATTAATATCATAAGTCATGTAGTTATAGTATAGTTTATTAATAATATTATGTTAATTAAATAAACTATAGGTTATACGATTTAATTAAGTATAAGCATGATTTAATTAATTAAAGTGTATAAAAATACTTAGGTTAAAACATGTATTAATACTATATTAATATTAACTTGTGTCATGATTATTAATTAATTATATTTCATGTTTAATAATTAATTAATACTATAGTGTAAAATAAATAAATAAATACTTAGGTTAAAACATGTATTATTTAATAATAATAATAACCTAAGTTTCATGTTTAATTAAATTAAATATAAGTCATGTATTAATTAATTTAATTATCTTATAAAAATAATATACATGTAAAATTAATTAGACTTGTAAAAATGATCATGAACCGAACCCGTGTGTTATCTAATTAAAACATATCGTGAACCGGACCCGTAAAAACCCGTGAACCGGTCCGAAACAAACACCCAAAAAACAGTGGCAAACCGGCCGAGCCGGTTGCCCCTGCCCTCGGTAAACTGCCACCGGCTGCTGCCGGTGGTCTTGCTTCTCTCGGCCAGCCGCTGACACAAGAGTTTCCACCGGCAGTTGCTGGTGGTTTCCCCCTGCACGCGCTGCGTTCCTCCTGCTTGACCAACCTAGCCACCGGCTGGGTCGGTGGTGTTGGTTTGCTTGCTGCCGAGACGCATATAACCACAAGGACACCCCGACGCATGTCGGGGTGCCTTGTCCTGCTGTCGACCGAACCCCAACACCACCGAGACATATGTCTCGGTTGGTGGTGCGAACCAAACAACACCGAGAGCCATGGAGCTCTCGGTGTGTGTGGCGGCCGAAACAACCAACGTGAAACAACCCTTAATCTTTACCCCTTGATCCCATGACATGTTTTTATCCATGTTTTTTTAATTAAAGTTCATGTTTCAATTAATTAAATAAAAGAAAAATAACAAAAGGGTTTACGGATTACTAAACACGTGGAATGAATGGAGAACGATTACACGAACACACCCTTGAATATCTTGAACAAAAATCAAATCAAACGCCTCCTTGTGGTGTTTTTGCCGCCGGCCAAGAGAGAGAGACAAGATATTAGGGTTTTTGCAATTTTGTGAAAACTCTGTAAATGTCTAGTTTCCCTTTTTTATTATTTTTAATAAAACAAATTATGGGTTGGGCCCCTCTCTTCTCTTGTGTCGTGGCTTGTAGGGCCCGCAAAGGGAAACCCAAAGCCTTTCTCGTGTCTATTTTATTACGTGTTACGTTATTATTAAATGTTCGTGTTTTAAATACTTGTACATAACAATATAAATCGTATAATATTAATTAAGTACGTAGTTACGTGTTCGTGATTTTTACGTTCATGATTTTATGTTCGTGATTATAATTACTATTGATAATAATTATCGTGTACTAACATGTACTTAATACTTGTCGTAATAATAATACGTACATAAATTCTATAATTACTAATTGTGACACGTGTTCATGATATAAAAGGAAAGTTTTTAATATGTACGTACGTTACTAAGTGTACTGTTCACGGTAAAAGCATCTGGGTTTTACTGTGGTCTGTTGGAACAACTAAAACTAAACCTATCTGATGAGGTTCAGCAGAAACTGAACGCCCTTGCAAATGTTCCAGCAATGCTTTTGGCCAAGGTATCGTCCACCTTAGACTCTTTATGTGCTTGTATGCCTGTTGGGGGTTCATCAGAAGTTGCTGGGCAATCTTCTGCTGAGAGGGAGAAAGTCACTATTCAGCAGCTCTTTAAAAAACATGCACAAAAGAAGGCCCAAAAACAACCTATTGTGTATGTATCACCTTTTAGTGAAGAGAGTCCAGCTAAGGCTAAGAGGGAGTTTTTAGCTAAGGACAGCCACATTGACGGCCTTACCACCAGCAATGACTCATCTGATAATGGGTCACCTCCTATCAAACCCAAGAGAAAAGGTGAAATCACAATGGATGAAAGAATTATCAAGTTTGGGTTGGCCACTCAAGAAGAACTTGATAAATTACACAAGCTTCATGCTGAAGAAAAGCTCAGAGATTTGAATATGAGCTTATATGATAAAAGTGGAAAATCTGAGGTTGAAGGCCTCTTCAAGAAAAATATGTTATACGAAAAGTTTTGTACAACAAGGCTGAACAGAAGATATCTCTCATAAATCACAAATGTTGACATGATGACTTACAAGGGAGATATTAATCTGAAGTTCTATAGGGCTGATGGGTCTGATGATATCATAGATGACTTCTAAGGGAAGGAGCTCTCCTATACTGAATGGTTAGAGATGAGCAGAAATATTGAAAAAAAAATCCAAGAGATGGGATGAGGTTCGCACCAAAATTGAACACTTTGTGAAAAATCATTAAAAGCTTGGTCAGCATCTCAACATCAGCAATCAGATCTCACTGGAGGATCAAGATCCAATTCTGGAGCTGAATAAAAGAGCAAATCTAGTCCAACCTGGTGTGGGTGACATCTTTGTCACCGCAAAGAAATACAAAGACCTTTTTCAGTTTGAAAATCATCTCCCTGGGCATGTGATAGAAGAACCAGAATTAGGAATGATTATGTTCAATCATCGTGAACGTCAAGACTTTGTGGGCATTAGTGATCTTGATGATCTGTGACAACCATGGTTTTTGTGGTTTGTCACTTAGACTATAGTTTAAGGTGTTTTGTGCAAATATGTGCTTTTATGTGCTTATGTGTTTATTTTGTGTGTTTCGAGTGAGGTTTAGATATCGTTTATGGGTATATGGTACACATAAGTAAATCGAGGAACGTTTATTTCATGTTCATGAGCCCACATGGTAGTGACTATCAAATGAGATAGTGTTATTTAGTGGTTTTACGTATACGTATATGTATTATAGAAAATCGTATTTTTACGGTTTAGGGTTTTGCATTTAGGGGTCTCGAAAGAGGTATTTAATCACGGGAGTATTTTTTGGGATGGTTTTAAGTCATTTAGGACTTATTTAATTACTTTATTTCATATTTCAAGAGTTATTATAAAACTGTATATTTTTACGTCTTTTACGGTACACGCGTAAATTTAACTAGTTTTACGGTTTTGAGGTTTTGGAGGCTTTAAGAGCAGAAATAAATTAAGAAAAATTAAGGTAATATTACTAATACAATTATTAATAATAAAAAGAAAAAAAAAACGAAATTAAAGGAGTATAGTCGGTTTTGGGATGCAAGAAAGAAAAAGAAAAAGGAAAAAAGGGAAAAAGGGGAACCGGTCTTTTGTATTAGGCCAAGGACTTTTTAGGAAAATATACAAAAACTTTTTATTAATAAAAACACATCATAAAATCCCTGGAGATCATGAGTGATTCGAAATCCATGGAAAAAATTAGGGTTCTTCATCAAAAATCTTGTTTTCCAAAAATCTAAGGTAAACTCTTCAAACCCTTTTAATTAAATTGTTTTTAATTATTTCTTAATCATTATATGATGGATCTAGGTTAGTGTTAATTATAAAATCTGTAATTTAATGTTATCACAATGATATAGACTTGTATAGAATAATTAAGGTTGATAATTAAACATGATGAGAGTAATTAATTTGGTTAATTATGTTAAATTCGTTTTTAAATACTGGGCAGACTTTTTGGGTCATTGTTTTTATCATATCTAGAGTTTTAGAAACTTTTAATTTTCGAATATTATGTCCCTGGAAAGGTAATTGAGTTGGCTTTCAAATTCAAGAAACTAGAACTAAATTGGAGGTATGGAAGTGGGTCAAAAATAGGTTACATCAGTCGGGTGTCAAAACAGTTTTTGGATCAGCCTGTTTTCTTTTTATGTTTTGAATTGTTTGGGGTATTTAGGGTTATATTGGAACCTTCAAACGAACATGAGACTTATATTATATATTAAATAAAATATTTGTATGAGGTCTAAACAAATGGGTTAGGGTAAGACCCTCTGATCATAACAAACTTTTCATATGTTCAAAATCAGTAAATTCTGGATAGGTAAAAGTATATATATATTATATATATATATATATTATATATATATATATATATATATATATATATATATATATATATATATATATATATATATATATATATATATATATGGAGGCCTTAACAGTGTCTTCAAGGTTGAGTCCAAAGGGGAGAGTTAGCTAACACACGTACAAGAATAGGGTTTCTTTTACAGAGGAAGTTGATTTAGTTAAGGGGGTGTTCGACCCATAGTTTAAGGTATGAAAAACGGGACTGTTTTGGGTTAAATGTTAACGGGGCGATTTATGAACTAAACTAAGTTAAGGGCTTTATAGAGGGGTGTCATGAGATGCATATGACATATAAATGGGGTTAAGTTGTAGGACAAGGTTAGATATCCATCATAGATTGATGAGCCATTTTGGTATGTGGTTCATGTCTTGATTGTATACGTTTGTGTGTTTAGATTTTGCTAGAGTGCGGGTACTTGGAGAATCTTGTTCAGGTGAGTTTCATAGTCCCATGTTTTTATGAGCTATAAATGATTTGACTTCCAGATGGGATGGAAGAGACACTGTATGGTTTTGTAAATAACGTTGTGAATGTTTTTATGGTTTGTGATGGACTTGTGTGACACTTATGTGACTAACTTCTATGCGATTCTTGATTGTTATTGTGGTTTGACTTGGTACCAAGGGGATGTTGACAAGGAGGGGCCTTGGGATTGGTTCATAGGTGTATGGTCGCCTATGGGACCATGGTTATTGGTAAGGTTGGGAGCCTTGAAAATTGTGGTTATTGGTAAGGCTTGGTGCCTTGGAATTGTGATTGTATGGTTAATCTTGAATGGTAGTTGTTAATGTATAATTGTAACACATTGTCCATATGTTCTTTTATTGATGGTTGTTATTCACAGCTTATAACTATTTTGGGGTTGGAGTCTAAACCTATGACTCTCACCAACTTTATATTGATGTGTTTTAGTGTCTCTTTCAGGTGATAATGTGGTTAAGCGTGAGAATAGGAGTGGCTAGCTGGGAGGCTTAGGATTGCATTGGAGGAACCCCCCTTTCCTCTTAGTCTTTATTTATGTTTGAATAAGTGATACTTTGTAGACACCTATATGTTTGTTATTTGTTAATTGTATGTCTTTGGTAAGAGGTAGACCTGTTACCTACTTACCTAGACGCCTGCATTGTTTGTGATATCTTCATGACATTGTGTCATCATTTATGATATTTCCAATTCATTTAGTTATCTCTATAGACACGCTATTGTTGTGATGATATCCATACGTCGCGCCCCATATTCCGTCATGGTGGGGTGTGACAGAATGGTATCAGAGATAATGGTTATAGAGAATTAGGTTGCCTAGTCTAGTAGCCTAGTCTATAGCTTAAGGATCCATGCATGTAGGTGTCATAGGGGTATGTGTGCATTATAGTATATGAAGTGCTTAAGTGTTAATTTCATTTTGGATATTTATTTACTTTCATACTTACTTATTGAGATATAATATATGTAAGTACATTCATTTATTTTCTATTGATGCGACGTATGAACCGGAAGTGTAGGAATCTATTTAGTGTTACCCATGTCGCGTAGAAGAAGAGGTGCGCTAGGTAATATTAGGATAGTACCGATGTTGAGTTTGCGACTAGTAGTAGATTCGAATTTCCGCCTGAATGGTTATGGTCATTTTTTTTAATGTTGGATATTTTATTGTTATTGATTTGATTTGGCGATTGAGTGTATTTTATGTGGTATATATGTGGTAGATATATGTGTTCCGTGTAGTACTAATTTCTTATAAGTGTCTTCATAGGAGTGAGTTCATGGGTGAAAGGGGACATCTATAATTATGGAGGCCTACGTAATTATATATGTGCCACAACACCGATGGACTTCCAAGTATGGTTGCATGAAAAAGGGGTTAGTACATGATTGTATATGATGAGATCTGTATTTTGGGTATTTATACAATAGGGGTTTATGTAATGGTTGCCTGTGATATGGCTATGGTTTTTGTTTTATATGTTTTGGGTTATAGTCGTGGTGTGTGATTATGGGGTCACACTATATGGGTTGGTTTTGGTGATGGGTTTTATGCCTTGTTATGGCATGGTGAGATGGTGATTACTCATATGGAAAAACGAGTGTATGACGCGATCGATTGACTTGACATGTATGATAACGAGTATGTTTTGGGAGATTTAATAGGTATATATATATATATATATATATATATATATATATATATATATATATATATATATATATATATATATATATATATATATGTGTGGAGGTATATATACTAGTAGATGTTATGTTATGATATACGGTCGTTCAATAGTTATTAAAACTTGAACGTACCTAGTGTTCTCTCGTGTTTAAATAGTTTATTAGTGCTGGAGTTTGATGGAGTTCCAACGACGTTTTGAATGTTTTGAAGTATGTCTACATTCGGGTATGTATTTGAATTGATGAGAACTACCAAATTTTCTTGCAAAGGAGTCTAGCTAATTAAAGGAAAATGCTTTTGAAAATACTTTGTAAGTGTACGGTATGATATCTTGACTTACATATCTTTTCTTTAAGTTTATTGGTAATAAGTTAAAAAAAATATATTGACAATGAATGGATTAGTTTTCTAGGTAACATGTGATAGTACATATAAAGGGTAAAGAAATTTTACGATAATTTTCTTAAAAGTGAATTTAAAATTTTAGAAGTATTTAAATAGACGGAAATAGTAAAAAGGAAGATTTTATTATAATGATAATAATAACATCACACCTTGTAAACTTGTAATAGTTTGTTATAACAAGCCTAAATGGATTATATAAAATATTTATAATATAGAATAAAGTGAATAAAAACACCATATTTTATAAACACGTATTGGTTTCATAATAATAAGTGAAATGAGTTTAATGTGAGTAAACAAGATAATGGTTTAAATAACATTATACTATACTAACTAGTGGATACCTTTTATAAAATAATTAAGATAAAAGATGAGTTTATTGTTACAGGAGATGATATATAAAGTGAGTTTTAGTACACTAACTGAGTTATACCCTTTGATAGTAACGAAGATGGTAAGATATGACTATGATTTCATTTATTGGTGTTAAAATATGGTCCTAATGTGAAGTAACTAATTAAGATGAAAATTTAAAATTTTATAAGATATTGAAATTTGGTAATACAAATCGCGATGAGTCTATCTTTTGTTGTTGGCACGCTCCATTGATCTTTCGGATTACATTGTTTTGTTTTTAGTTGTTTTGGCTAGGGTTCGTTTTACCCTATATTTTATTTGGGAACACGATTGTTTGGAATTCTTTTGGTACACGTCATGGTTGATTTAGTTATGCGGTTGTGGGAACGTTAGGATGAGAGGATAGAGTTGGGTAGTATTACTTATGGTTAGATATTAAAATGGAGATATGTATTTTGGTTTAAAGGTTGTGTTGAAGGAATGATTAAGATTTGTGGAGTTTTGAAACTTAGATTGGTTACGGGAATAAGGGAGTAAGTAAAGTTAGTTGACTGGTCGTGGGAACGAGATGTCATGCTATGAGAAGTTGGTTGAAGTACCATTAGGAGATTGATGAAAGTACTAGCGGATGTGAGGGTAGAGTAGAAAGTTTCTACTAATGGAAATATGGGGCAAATAACACGCAAGGGAATTGGCATAGTTATGGAGGCAAGGTAGTAGAAGACACGTGAAGGAAAACATGGATGTGAAAGAATGATTGGTATGAGGCTGATTAATGGTGAAGTACAACAAGTAAGAAAGAGTGAGCCATTGAGGGGTTGAAGTACCTTTAGAAATATTGTGGTAGATGAGTTGAAGTTAGAAGCTACTAGGTAGTGTGAAGTTCCTAGGTAACATCATAGAGACGAGAATGAGTGCGTAAAGAGCTACATCGTGAAGCAAGGAGCTGAAAGGAATACGTGTCGGCTGCTAGAAGGACGCAAGAGATTTCGAAGGAGTCACAGAAGTTGCAAGGACTGGAAAGGTGACAAGCACTATGATGGGAATCTCCTTATGGTTCGTGATGAAGAAGGACAGTTCGAGTACCGGAGTGGAGCTACAAAGAGCTGAACCAATGGATAGTGATGGAGTGACTACATAACATGGGAGATTAAGAACTCGAGGAAGTAACAAGGGGAGTCGAGTTACTACACAAAGATAGAATTTCGTGGCAATCAATATCTAGGGATGATTAGTGAAGCTGAGTTGAATAAGTTCGTGGAGAAGTGATTAGAGGGTCAGTTTAGTGAAGGTGTTTATGAAGGATCTTTGGAAGGGACAATTATGCATTATCCAATGCACTAACTATTTCCATAGATTTGATGAATGAAGTATGGAATTTCGGTTGGATGGGATAGTGTAGGAATTAGGTAGAACCATGGAAGGAGAGGACCAAGTATTCCTAGAAGATGATGATTGAAAGTACCTCATGTTGGGTGCAATCAAAATAGAAGTATGAGATTTGAATAAGAATTTAAAATATGGATTAGTTTAGACAAATGGAAACTAATAAGATGAGAGTGTGATCCGTATGGGATCACATAAAACTCTAGTATGTCCCTATTAGGATGGAGTAGGAGAACTGGTCGCGAGGAAAACAAGTGAAGCTACTTGGATAATTTTGACGTACAGATGACTTGAAAGACGGGAAGCATAACATCGTGATGTATGCCATGAGCTGAGGAAAAAGAAGGAAGTCTGGATAGATGCGGATCATAAATGAAATAGGTCGAGATAGGAACCGTAGGTAAAATTTTGGTATAGCCTAATGAGTAGATTAAGGCACTAAGCATGCTAATATTGCTGTAGTGTGGAAAGGAAATGGCACTGACCTATATTGTTTGATTGGAAGGCTTAGTATCGATAATCGAATGGATGAGGAGTTATAGATGTGATGTGTCATGAGGGACGAAGGGCTTGTACTAACTGACACTAGATGAGGAGCACTATGACCTTGGAGGTAAGACATTATGTAAGTATAAAGAAAGTGTTGAGTATAAAAAAAATCTTTCATGGAGAAAAGTGAGAAGGAAGTGTATAGGTGCTACTAATGAGCTATCCAAATTTAATGGAAGTAGTTGTAGCATGGATTTGGATGGCAGTTGATAAAGTAACTAAGATAACTGTCCTTTTGGTGATATGTATAGATCATAAGCTGATTTGGATTGGAAGAGCCTTGTTATGATGAACTAATGAATATGTGAAACACCATCATAGGTCACTTGTGTAAGGAAATTGGAATTTTTAAGTAGTTTGGTGGTACGGACTAAAGGGAGTTGATGAACATGATTGGATATGAGTATATCCAGCTACTGGGAAAAGGATGGACGAAGTGAGAAATTGCTACAAGTATAGGAGTCGTGTTGAGAGCTTGGGTGACTGATTTAGAGGGATGTGGGAAACTCGTTAGGAATGTCTGAGTTTTCATATAATGATAGTTATCATACTAGAAGTCGATGAATGCCATTTGAGGCACTATAGGGAAGGATAGGGTGAGTTTCCCCTATTGTGGACTAGAATTGGTGAAAGAGGCTGCTAATATAATAATGGTGTTTGTGGAAAGGATGAGAGAAACAAGAGATGATATGTTAAAAAGGAGGAAACCACTACAGTTTAGTGACAAAGTTATGTAGGAAGTTTCACCCACAGGAACGGGTGCCATGTTTAGGAAAAAAGGAAAAGTTGATGTCGAGTTTTGTAGGTCCATTTATGATCTTTTGAAAGATTGGACCAGTAGTTTATGGGTATAGAATTACTTGGGTAATTGAGTGGTGTACATGATATATTTCATGTATTGAGATTTGGGAAATGTGGTTTGAGAATGCATATTTGCATGTGCGGTTATTAGGGATTTGTGTTAAAAAGAGTCATTTGTGACATTTATGGACTGTGAGGTCAATAGTTTGGGAATAAGTTTAAATAATGTTGGTTAATATATGTGGTAATGTGATAGTTGAACTAAAGTACACATGGAAATGAGAGGAGTTCATTTAGAACAAGTATCCTCATGTGATTTGTTGTTTGTGTGTTTGATCCTAAGGAGTAAATCTCAGGACGAGATTTCTATTAGGAGGGAGTGATGTGACAACCATGGTTTTTGGGGTTCGTCACTTAGACTATAGTTTAAGGTGTTTTGTGCAAATATGTGCTTTTATGTGCTTATGTGTTTATTTTGTGTGTTTAGAGTGAGGTTTGGATAACGTTTATGGGTATATGGTACTCATAAGTAAATTGAGGAACGGTTATTTCATGTTCATGAGCCCACATGGTACTGACTATGAAATGAGATAGTGTTATTTAGTGGTTTTACGTATACGTATATGTATTATAGAAAATCGTATTTTTACGGTTTAGGGTTTTGCATTTAGGGGTCTCGGAAGAGGTATTTACTCACGGAAGTATTTTTTGGGCTGGTTTTAAGTCATTTAGGACTTAGTTAATTAGTTTATTTCATATTTCAAGAGTTATTATAAAACTGTATATTTTTACGTCTTTTACGGTATACGCGTAAATTTGACTAGTTTTACGGTTTTGAGGTTTTGGAGGCTTTAAGAGCTGAAATAAATTAAGGAAAATTAAGTTAATATTATTAATACAATTATTAATAATAAAAGAAAAAAAAACGAAATTAAAGGGGTATAGTCGGTTTTGGGATGCAAGAAAGAAAAAGAAAAGGGAAAAAAGGGAAAAAGGGGAACTGGGCTTTTGTATTGGGCCAAGGACTTGTTAGGAAAATATACAAAAACTTATTATTAATAAAAACACATCATAAAATCCCTGGAGATCATGAGTGATTCGAAATCCATGGAAAAAATTAGGGTTCTTCATCAAAAATCTTGTTTTCCAAAAATCTAAGGTAAACTCTTCAAACCCTTTTAATTAAATTGTTTTTAATTCTTTCTTAATCATTATATGATGGATCTAGGTTAGTGTTTATTAGAAAATCTGTAATTTAATGTTATCACAATGATATAGACTTGATTATAATAATTAGGGTTAATGATTAAACATGATGAGGGTAATTAATTTGGTTAATTATGTTAAATTCGTTTTTAAAAACTGGGCAGAATTTTTGGGTCATTGTTTTGATCATATCTAGAGTTTTACAAACTTTTAATTTTCAAATCTTATGTCCCTGGAAAGGTAATTGAGTTAGCTTTTAAATTCAAGAAACTAGAACTAAATTGGAGGTCTGGAAGTGGGTCAAAAATAGGTTACATCAGTCGGGTGTCAAAACAGTTTTTGGATCAGCCTGTTTTCTTTTTATGTTTTGAATTGTTTGGGGTATTTAGGGTTATATTGGAACCTTCAAACGAACATGAGACTTATATTATATATTAAATAAAATATTTGTATGAGGTCTAAACAAATGGGTTAGGGTAAGACCCTCTGATCATAACAACTTTTCATATGTTCAAAATCAGTAAATTCTGGATAGGTAAAAGTATATATATATATATGGAGGCCTTAACAGTGTCTTCAAGGTTGCGGCTAAAAGAGAGTTAGCTAACACATGTAAGGGCATAGGGTTTCTTTTACAGAGGAAGTTGATTTGGTTAAGGGGGTGTTAGACCCATAGTTTAAGGTATGAAAAACGGGACTGTTTTGGGTTAAATGTTAACGGGGCGAGTTATGAACTAAACTAAGTTAAGGGCTTTATAGAGGGTTGTCATGAGATGCATATGACATATAAATGGGGTTAAGTTGTAGGACAATGTTAGATATCCATCATAGATTGATGAGCCATTTTGGTATGTGATGTAGTGGTTTACTACTCTTTAGGAAAAGAGCAATAAATAGTGGCAAGCGTTAAGTGTCGGTTTAGGAAAACCGAGCACCAATGACCAAGCAAGTTCGTTTCCCAAGGAGGCAAGTGCGTTGTGTTAAGAGTTGATTTATGATGTTTGTGATTATGATAATTGAAAAAGAAATGAGAAAGGAAAGAAAAGACGGTTACGAAAACTAATTAAACTATGACGAAAAAGGCGTAAACGTAAAACCGTAAAAACGACGAAAATTAAAATTTTAACCTAAAAATTTCTAAAAATTACTAAAAATCCCAAATAATATTCTAAGAGTTTACAAAAAATCCAAACTTGCTAAAACCTTTTAATTAATTAAATAATGACTTTTTAATGCTAATTAAAGCCCTAAAAATCACTTTTAATTATTAAAAAGCCCTAAACAAGATTTTATAATTTGTAAACCTCAAAAATATACTAATTAAGCTAAAAACTATTTTTAAAAATTTTAAAACCAAATTAAACTATTTTTAAACACTAAAAAACTACTACCTCCGTCCCACTTTTATTGTCCTCATTTGACTTTTTAAAGTCTTACTTTATCAAATTTAATCTTTAATTATTTTGTTTGTGTTACATAATATTTGATAAGAAATGATATTTATAAAAATACTTTTAAAAACCAATCCAAACATATATATTTCATCAAGTATTACGTAACACAAATAAAATTATTTAAGATCAAAGTTAGAAAAGTAAGACTTTAAAAAGTCAAATGAGGACAATTAAAGTGGGACGGAGGGAGTATTAAAATGTATTAAATCTTAAATTAATTCTAAAAATCAATTGAAAAGCCTAAAAATTAATTGGAAAGTGACAAAAGTCCTAATTAATGATAAAGAACCTAGGAAAAATGAAAAAGAAATAAAAATAAAACTTTTTATTTTAATGAATAAAATAATATTAAAATATTCTAAAAAATTAAAAGTCCTCAAATAAATTCTAAAAACTTCTCAAAAATCCTAAATATTGTAACTAGAACAAAAATGCAAACCAAATTTTCTGAAACCTATTAATTAATTTTATATTAATTTTTAAAGTTGCTTAAAAACCCTAAAATTAAATAAAATTAAAAATTAATGTTTTTGAAAACTTTTTTATATGTAAACCTCAAAAATAAGAATTAAAACCTAAAAACTATTTTTTTGTATTTTTTACTTACTGTTTAATATTTTTTAATGACTTTTTAAATTAAAAACTAGAAATAATCCTAAAAATTAATTAAATAAAAGGAAAAATAATATTTTTGAACAGAAAAATCCTAAAACCTATTACTAGCCTAGGAAAAATGAAAAAGAGCCAAGAAGCTTAATAAATAAGCTATAATAAGCAGAAATGGTCACGGCTTATTTAAATAAGCCCAAACCAAAACCTCCTTAAGTATTTGACCTTGTGTATCTTTACACAAGATTAAAGCTAGCACACTGGTAAGGACTCTGAACCCTCCAACGAGAGGTCAGGGGTTCGAAGCCAGGCTAGTGGTTTTTGTAAAACTTTTTTATATTTTTTTTTTCTTTTTATAAACTCAAACAGTCACCCTAATTAACTTGTAAACACAATCCAACTCCAAAAATATCCAAGATTAAGCAATTTATGAATCAAAACGTATCCAGACCTTGTTCACTTTCTGATGAACAAGTGACTTTGGTCACTTGTTAAAAGTAAAACCAAGAGGGCTTGGCTGTGATTGTTTGGTGGTGATTACTTGGAACAAAGGGCACCCTTGTGCTCTTTCTGAGCACAAGGAGTCAAGATAAGCAAAGATAAAACACGTTGCACACACAATGCTCAAACAAAATGCACACTAAGAGCAATTCAAGTTGTTGTGATAACTTAAACAGGTCTGATGACCTTTTGACACACTAGATGCACACAAATGAGTTTTAGACTCTAATCTTATGCATTCACAAACTTCAACTAGCACAAAAGCAAACTGCAATCCTTTAATACCCTAAGTCTAAACAATTTACAAGAATCAAGTTCCAAGATTTCATAAAAATTAGGCAGAAGGTGACTCATGCAGTTTGGCTAGGCTATTTCACTTTTTCACACACAAACTTTGCTAAATCTTGCACCAATCCAAGCACACAATTACTGATGAACCTAAGCAACCCTACTTAAACTAACTAACACTTTTTATAACACAAACAAAGAAATTAAACCTTGCTAAAACACGTTTCCAAACACCCTTTTAAATCTTTTCTGAAAACGTTTTCAAAGCAAATCCTTTTCAAACAGACTCAAAATGATTCTATTACCTCTAAGCATGCATATCATGGCATAAGAACATAACGCAAAGCAGATTAACACAATTAATCAGCTAATCAACCAAATCACATGCAACTTCTTTTTTTTTCTGAAATTTTAACAAGGTAACAAGAAAATACCTTAGGATCTTACTTCCAAGATCCTAGTGGTTGCATAACCACCTCCATATACATTCGGATGTATGCTGAACAGTTATCAACAACACTTGCTCAAACCTGAAAATCCAAAACAAAGGGAAAAACAGGAAACAAGATATATGATATATTCTGCTTCTAACTTTTTCTTTCTTAAAAAACTTTCACAAATCTTTCTAAACTTTTCAATGATAACCTTCAAAGCATTAACTTAATAAATTAAAATTGTAAATACCAATTCTTAACACAAGTTCTTACCAAGAACTTGCTCAAAAATCAGAAACTTAAAAACTTTTTGTCAAAACTTTTTAAAACACAAACTTAAATAGAGATTGAACAAACTTTGAATTTAAATGCTGGAAAGTAAATGGTTCACAGTTTTCATGTAAGTAAAAACACTTCTTTCATTAATTTAAAGAAAATAAAAATTACATCAAAAACTGGAACAAGAGCAAATGCTGAAACCCTAATGCCTTATATAGGCTTACAAAGAAGTCTCTAGAAGATGGAAACCCTAATTCTGAATTCCCAATTGTGCCCTTGGAGGATATTCGGATATGCTGTTGAGATGCCAAATTTGAATTGAGGTCTTGGATTCATGTGACTGCTCCATGTGAAATGGCAGTTGTCAAGATGATCTGGTGCGTCCAAGGACCCTTAGCCAACACGAAAATCACAAGGTTCGTTGATTTGCTGGCACACTTTGTCTTGGAGTAGCAGGGGAGCCACGTGGGGGACCCAGGAGTGGATGGTGATGGGTTTTGGGATGTGGGATGGGTTTAAGATGAGCTTAATCTTCATTCTGGAAACTTAATCTCAAAACCCCCTTGATTTAAGTAATCTGGTGATTAGGGTTTATAAGGGTGGGGGAAGATAAACAGTGGAGTTTAATTTGGGATTAGGGTGATTAATTTTCAAAAACGTGTTTACCCCCAAAACCATAACTGATTAAAATCAGTTATATTTAAATCATGGGTGGGAATCCGACGTGGGGGAATGGTAGGTTTTGATTGGAGGATGGAGTTGAGTGGGGTGAGGTGTCATGATTTTAGTGGCTAGTGGGGTTTGGCTGTCTTGGCAGAAATGCCCCCCAAAGTTTCTTGTTTACTTCACTTTGTATTTAAATGGCAAATTCTATATTTCCTTTGTTAATAACTTTCAGCAATTTGCATTTTTGGCACAATGTTTTTGTAAACTTGAATCAAGGACCATTTATGCAATTTCTTCATTTTCCAAGGACTGAATTTGCCATATCTTCAAACTTCAAGGCTTTGACTTGTTGGTTGACTTCTTGGAGGACCATATTTGACAATTTAGATTTGATGAGGGACTAAATTTGCCAATTCTTCAAAGTTAAGGGTCCTTTTTGTAATTTTGACAAACTTTAGGGACCAAACTTGTAATTATGAAGATACAAGGGTATAAAGTGTCAATTCTTCAAACTTGGAGGACCAATCTTCAACATTCTTCAAATCCTCAAGGGTTTTCTTTGGAAAATTCCTCACTAGGGCTTGGTTCATCGTGCGGCTTCGTTTCCCGTGTTCGTTTTTGCGTGATTCTTGTGATCTTTTGTCATTTTCTCAATATCCGTACCTAAATTACACAAGCAACAAACACAAGCATATATTTGGGTATTTTGATGATATTTAATGCATTTTAAGTCCAAAAAGAACGATGAGACCATGTATAAAAGCCGTCTCATCACTCCCCCATACTAAACCATTGCCGTGCCCTCACGCAATGCTAGAATAAAGTATCGTAGCATCTCCAAAATTCATTTTATTCACTTTATTGGAATGATAAACTAGCTACACTACTACTATTACTACTACTTGTGTTATAGACATAATGTATGATTTTCATCGCAAAATGGGACGTTTAGGTTCATAGAATAAGAACACGTGAATGCTTCGTTAGAAATAATTTCATCGTCCTCGATTTTCACTCTAATTCCATGCTAAGCGTGCAACGAGATCATTGTCATTATAAGTTAGTAATGCTAACACTACTCATATGCCCTAATCACGTACTTATCCTCCCATTATTCCTAAGTTGTATCTCTTATATTTTATGATGTCTTGAATGTTTCACGAGGATACATTGTTTGACTTATGCGATAATAGAGATTTAGGTCTAAAAATAGAGTCCTAACGGTGTAACTAAGACCATCAAATCAATAACCCCTCCTAATAGACGACGATGTTAAAAAATTAAGTTGACAAGAAGAATCGATAAACACGGTTTATAACGGTTTTGAACATGAGACTTATTACCAAGACTTTTATACGCCCCCTAACGGAAGGGCCTTATTATCTTTGGTTTACCTCCATCTTTTATTCAACTTCGCCATGAAGCTTTTATTATGACTTCGGTCTTGCCTTGCCTTTTATTATCCGCCTCATCGGTGGTTTTATTAGCCAAAGACGTATATCCTCACGCTAAAGCGAATTTTGGATCTTTAAAGCTTCGAAGATTAAGGCTTGATTCACTTTCAATTTTGCATAGATTTTAGGCCTTGTGGGGCTTCAAATTGTTTGCTTGATTTAGGTGAGCACTTGAAATCTTATTATTGGGTGAAGCTTTCGATTATTCGGGTGCCAATACTTCAAAACCGTGACGCTGGCGATACCTTAATGTCTTCCCAATTTAATTACACGGAAGCTACTAGAAAAGACTAGAAACCCAACAATCCTAACTAAACCGCTAAGTCAATATTTATTAAGCAAAAAATATTTACATGCGAAGGGAGAATAAGCAAACAACGAGAACACATGAGTTTTTGAAAGAATACGAGTACTCTACGTTTAGCATAGTAACTTATAATTAACTCTATCATTTCTCGTCCTCATTTAAGAGACTTAGCCTAATGTGTAGTTAAGGAATCAAAGCTAAGTGCTCAACACGCACGGTCGAGTCAAAAATTACTCTTATTCTCGCCATCGGAAAATCTACATTCGTGTCTTCAAACACTTATAAAACATGAGAAAAATTTTAAAATTTGGCCATTTTTAGCCTTATTTTGCAAGAAAACGATAAACAAAACGATAAACTTTAGAAAGCGTGAAGGTTTGGCAAGGCAAGTATCTATTCACCCCCCCCCGTACTAAAGTTAAACATTGTCCTCAATGTTTCGAGTCTAGGGGTGCAAACACCCCCATACTAGAGACGAAGTCGAATGCTTAATCTAGCATGGAAAGGGTGTAACCGTTAAATTAATAGCCGTTTATGAAGTGTGCTAAAAACCTAAGGTTAGAACAATAAAGGATATATCATGGATATTGAGAAATGTCTCCAAAGCAAACGATCGAGTGCTCCCATAAAACGAACACGAGAGGCTCCAATCGTGAAGATCATGATCTAAAAACCACATATCACAAACAACCATGGAACAAAGGTAGGAAGGGCACGAATCCCCACACGTAAGCTACATTAGACTAAGAAAGCGATAATATGTACATAGGATAAGCATGGGACTCCCCCACGAGGCACCTCGTTTTTGATTACCGAGTCATGAGCTCGACTCGATCCCCTCAATACTAATTATCATTGGGGAAGGTGACTTGGTCGAGGTAGTTCAAGGATGGAACTTCCCCACCAAAGTAGTGCTTCAACCTATGTCCATTCACCTTGAAGTTAGGACCATCATCTTGAGCTAGCTCGATGGTCCCATAAGGAAACACTTGAGTCACGGTGAATGGACCGGACCAACGGGATTTCAGTTTACCGGAAAATATTTTCAATCTTGAATTAAAAAGTAAAACTTGATCCCCAATGTTAAAAACCCGGTTTTTAATTTTTGAATCATGCAACTTTTTAGTTTTCTCTTTGTAAATCAATGAATTTTCATAAGCAATGTCTCTCAATTCATCCAATTCATTTAATTGCATTTTCCGGTGTTTTCCCGAGGTCTCCATGTCATCATTACAATGCTTTAGGGCCCAATAAGCCTTGTGTTCTAACTCGATAGGCAAATGACAATTCTTTCCATACACAAACTTATAGGGAGTGCACCCAATGGGTGTCTTATGAGCGGTCCTAAAGGCCCATAAAGCATCGTCTAACTTATCCGACCAAGATTGTCGGTTTTCCCCCACGGATCTCTCCAAAATCCTCTTTAAAGCTCGGTTTGAAACCTCGACTTGCCCACTCGTTTGTGGGTGATAAGCCGTAGAAAGACGATGTGTAACCCCATATTTCCTTAGAACCCTTTCAAATTGGTCATTACAAAAATGGGTTCCACGATCGCTTATGATAGCACGAGGGGTTCCAAACCTAGCAAACAAACTTTTCAAGAACTTGACTACCACACGAGCATCATTAGTGGGCAAGGCCTTCGCCTCCACCCACTTAGAAAGGTAGTCAACCGCAACGAGAATGTACTTATTACCACGAGATGATGGGAACGGCCCCATAAAGTCTATGCCCCAAACGTCAAAGATCTCACATACTTGAATGATATTTTGTGGCATTTCATCTTTTTGTGAGGCTTTTCCTTGTCGTTGGCATGAATCACAAGACTTCACAAGATTTTGTGCATCTCGGTAAATAGTAGGCCAAAAGAAGCCGGCATCAAACACCTTTTTAGCCGTGAGATTAGCACCGTGGTGACCACCCGTGGGTCCCTCATGGCAAGCTCTAAGGATGTTAGAAGCTTCGGTGCCAAATACACAACGGCGGATGATTTGATCCGCACACGTTCGAAACAAGTAAGGGTCGTTCCAAAAATAGAACTTGACATCACGAAAGAATTTTCGTTTTTCTTGAGTCGTCATACCCTTAACGATGAAGTTACCCGCATGGTAATTTGCAAAATCCGCAAACCATGGGGTAGAAGAATCAAGTTTGGAATTCACTACACCAAGTGTTTCAAGCGGAAATGTTTCGGTGATTTCCTTAGGCTCGTAAACGCTTTGGTGAGGATCTTCCAAACGAGAGAGATGATCGGCCGCTAGATTCTCAGCTCCTTTTTTGTCAACGATTTTGTGATCAAATTCTTGAAGGAGGAGAATCCAACGAAGTAATCTCGGCTTTGCATCTTGTTTAGCCATGAGATACTTGATAGCCGAATGGTCCGTATACACTATTCATTTCGTCAAGACGAGATAAGGTCGGAATTTCTCAAATGCATACACCACGGCAAGGAATTCCTTTTCCGTTGTAGTATATTTAAGTTGAGCCTCGGTCATCGTCTTGCTAGCATAGTGAATAGGCAAGAAATGCTTATCATGACGTTGCCCCAAAACGGCCCCAATAGCGTAATCACTTGCATCACACATAAGTTCAAAGGGGAGGTTCCAATTGGGAGCAACAAGAATGGGAGCTTCGGTAAGTTTCCTCTTAAGGATCTCAAAGGCTCGTACACAATCTTCGTCAAAGACAAAACGTGCCTCTTTTTCAAGAAGATGTGTAATGGGTCGAGAAATCTTCGAGAAATCCTTGATGAATCGTCGATAAAAGCCCGCGTGGCCTAGGAAACTCCTAACTCCCTTGACGGTTTTGGGATGAGGTAATTTGGCGATGACGTCTACCTTAGCTTGATCTACCTCAATCCCCGCTTTCGAGACCTTGTGCCCTAAGACGATTCCACTCTTAACCATAAAATGACACTTTTCCCAATTGAGCACAAGGTTGGTTTCCTCACAACGTTTTAACATTCTCTCAAGGTTCGACAAACACGAAGTAAAGGAATCACCAAACACGGAAAAGTCATCCATGAAGACTTCCATCGTCTTCTCGATCATATCATGAAAAATAGCCATCATGCATCGTTGAAAAGTTCCCGGTGCATTACAAAGTCCGAATGGCATTCTACGATAAGCAAACGTTCCATATGGACACGTAAACGTAGTTTTTTCTTGATCACGAGGATCGATGGGAATTTGGAAGTAACCGGAAAAACCATCTAAAAAGCAATAGAAATCGTTTCCCGCAAGACGCTCCAACATTTGGTCCATGAAGGGCAAGGGAAAATGGTCTTTTCGAGTGGCTTCATTCAACTTACGATAGTCAATGCACACTCTCCATCCGGTCACGAGTCTCGTGGGAATCAACTCGTTGGCATCGTTTGGCACAACGGTCATCCCTCCCTTTTTAGGGACACAATGAATAGGACTCACCCAAGGGCTATCGGAAATAGGGTAAATCATTCCCGCGTCAAGGAGTTTAAGGACCTCCTTTTTGATGACGTCGTGAATTTTGGGGTTTACCCTCCTTTGACTTTGGATTGTTGGCTTGAAATCCTCCTCCATTAATATTTTGTGTGTACAAAATTTGGGATCGATTCCCTTAATGTCGGATAACTTCCACGCAATCGCCCCTTTGTGGTCCTTAAGAACATCGACAAGTGCGGTTTTTTCATCATTCGAAAGTTCCTTCGCAATAATAACCGGCAACTTGTCGTCCTCCTCCAAATAGACATACTCGAGGTGAGGAGGTAAATCTTTCAACTCGAGGATAGGTGGTTCCTCAAGTGAAGATTTGGGCTCGATACTCATAACCTCCTCGGGTGGAGGAAATGGGAAATCGTTGAGAAAATCCTTGATAATCGAGAAGTCCTCATAGTTGTCGAGGTCTTCGTCACAAGTACGTGGAACATCGAATTCTTCCAACGTAAAACCACCACCTTCGAAAGGAGTGAAGGTTGGTGTCGAATTATCAAGAATTGGATCTAACATAGTGGGATTGCCACTAGTTTCTTCATCACCAAACCCTAAAACTTCTTGTGAAAATTCCTTGCAAACCACGTCGATCATATCAACGAGGTTTATGGTAGCAACGGAATAAACATGAGAAAGTTGAGAATTTTGAGTTGCGTTTATAACAAGTTCCTCGTCGTTGAAACGTAAGGTGATCTTTCTAGCATGCACATCAATCAAAGCCATAGACGTATCTAACAACGAACGACCTAAAATAAGAGGAACTTGAGGATCCGTGGGGATGTCAACAACAATAAAGTCTACGGGATAGTAGAACTTCCCCACTTTCACAAAAACGTCTTCCGCCAAACCACATGCAAGAATCGTGGAATGGTCGGCCAACTCAATAGACATTCGTGAAGGAGTAAGATTAGGAAGATTGAGCGACTTGTAGATTGCAAGTGGCATCAAGTTAATGCTAGCACCAAGATCGGCCAAGGCATAGCATTCTTCCATATCTTGAATTGCACAAGGGATCAAAAATTTACCGGGATCACCGACTTTTTGAGGTATGCGATTAAGATAAACCGACGAACAACTAGACTTTTGGTGTAATTTTTCCTTGTTGTTCAACATACTCTTAAAGTTAGCGGCAAATCGAGGCATCATGACCAAGGCATCGGCGAAACTTATATTAAAGTGCAAATCACGAAACATTTTCATAAAAAGCTCAAATTGATAGTTGTCGCGCTCTTGTCGTTTCTCCTTCCTAAGTCTCGATGGGTAAGGCAAGGGTGGTGTGGGTTGGGGCATAGGCATAGCCTTTGGAATCTCGGGTTCCAATATGGGTGATGGGTCAACCGTAGGTGTGGCATGAGCGGTACTTTGTGGGATTGAAATATGCTCCTCTTCGACCACCACCTCGGGTTCTTCCTCAATTTCCTCCACCATTGGAGTAATTGGTTGAGGAGTCGGTTCTTTAAGTGCCTTACCACTACGTGTGGTAATCACTTTCATCTCTCCCTTCGGGTTTGAAACGGTGTTACTAGGCAAACCACCCGAAGTAGAGGCTTTGTTCACCATTACGCATTCTAAAATTGCATTAATCTTAGCATCAAAATTATTAAACTTCACATCTTGGCTAGCGGCTTTTTGGTCAATTCTTTGTTCAAGCCTAGCATGACTTTGCTCTATCTTGTTGTTTTGACCTCGAATTTGGTTAGCAAAATCATTTTTCAATTCATTTCTCATGGCTAGATTTTCCTTAATGAAATTAGCTAACTCCTTTGCATTCTTAGCCGTCTCCTTAGCTTGATTAGCCATTTGCTCTTGAATGTTTTCCATAATCTTATCATTTGAAGTAGTGTAATTCAAAAATTCCAATGGAAGTTCTTTGTTATTTTGAAGAGCTTGACTTGCATTTTGAAAATTACGGTTTTGATTTTGATTTTGCAATTGGCTATTACTACTACTCCCTTGATTCCCATAGTTGTTATTACCCTTATAATTGTTCCTTTGATTGCTTTGGTAACCAACTTGATTGTTTCGATAATTGTTAGCATTTTGATTTGGTGAAAAACCCGGTGGAGTCAATTGATTAGTGCGAGGAACTTGACCGTTTTGGTTATAAGTTCCCGCGGCCGCGAAGGCACTCGAAGTGTTACCACCGTTGGTAATGCACTCGGAATAATCGTGAGCTCCACCACAATACATACAAGAAACCTCAACCGCTTTAATCGTAGCGGGAGCGGGTTGTTCACCAACTTTAAACTCAACTAACAAGCCTTTCACTATATCAAAAATTTTGTTCTCCAAATTAGCCTCGACTTGGCAAGCATCAACGGTGTGTGACAAACTAGGTGAAGATGAAGACGAAGCCTTACGAACACTCGACGTGCTACGAGGACTATACACCTTAGACCTATTCTCAATGATTACCAATGCTTCCTCGACCGTCTTACACAAGAAATTACCACCCGCGGCGGCATTAAGATAATCACGCTCATGATCGTTCAAGCCATTGTAAAACGTGTCTATTTGATGCAAGTCGGAAAAACCATGATGAGGACATTCGTGCAACATTTCCTTAAACCTATTCCAAGCCGTTGAAAAACTCTCGTTAAATTCTTGCGAAAACTTTGAAATCTCGTTTTTCAAGTGCGTAGTCTTAGAGGGCGGAAAAAATTGGTTCACGAATTTTGAAACGAGATCCTTCCACGTCAATATAGAATTGGGTGGCTCTTTCTCTAACCAAATTTTTGCGGGCCCCGCTAAGGAATACGGAAAAAGCATCATCTTAATCGAGTCGTTTGAAACATCCTTAAACTTGCACGTGGCGGTGAGACGATTAAATTGGCGAATGTGGTTATGCGGGTTGTCCTTTTCGTCCCCTCGAAACTTGTTGTTTTGAATCATGGACAACAAACCCGTCTTAACCTCAAAATTCTCCGCAAGGATAGCGGGAATCACAATCGCTTCTCCATAACCCTCGGTGGGTGCTTGAAGCAACTCCATCATAGTTCGATTAGCCATGGGTGCTTCTTTCACTACAATGGGTTCGTCAATAGGAGAGTCCTCACTAGTAGGAGTGAGTGATTTGTTTCTTCGTTTACGAGCACGTCTTGCTTTAGAGCGAGTTTGCATAAACGTCACGTACAACGAGAAGGCGAGCAAAGAAGATTCTTTTTGGTATTTTTACCTTTTCAATTTTTTTGTGGTTTTTGATTGTTTTTAACTTTTTTGGATTTTTGGAATGTATTAAGTAGACCAAAATCTACAAATCTCCTCACTAATCAAATCTCTTGATTAACGAAGCCTCAAGGAATGAAAACGAACACGTGAAGTGAACGCCTTCGATGACTTTAGAACGATGGTGGAACACCAAATCGTTCAAGAGGGTTTAATCAAATGAAACCTATGATACTTAGTAATACTTTGGGCGGCAAAACCCTCGATTCACTCTCAAAATCAAATACGCACAAGCAAGCGGAGGAAACGAGGCGGCGCGAAGCACTTAAGAGCCTTTTTCCTTTAGGTCGTGAAATACAACCGCCTTATACCCACCTTATAGTTTGTATTATCAAAATCAAGCTTCACGAAAGTATTTATCTATTTTTGCCTTTTTTCTTTGGTTTGAGATTCGAATACAATGATCGAGTGATGAAATCCCGAATCAAGGTTGTGATTGCTCACGTATTTGGAGTACTTGTAAATTTATTGTTCAACGTATACAATATAGTAATAATATTCACACAAAAATCGAAAAACGATAATACGTATTAATAGAGTGCTATTAATACAAATACTTTTATGGCTAATAAGAAAAACAACAATGGTTCAATCAAAACACAACACGCCTCCCCGGCAGCGGCGCCAAAATTGATGTAGTGGTTTACTACTCTTTAGGAAAAGAGCAATAAATAGTGGCAAGCGTTAAGTGTCGGTTTAGGAAAACCGAGCACCAATGACCAAGCAAGTTCGTTTCCCAAGGAGGCAAGTGCGTTGTGTTAAGAGTTGATTTATGATGTTTGTGATTATGATAATTGAAAAAGAAATGAGAAAGGAAAGAAAAGACGGTTACGAAAACTAATTAAACTATGACGAAAAAGGCGTAAACGTAAAACCGTAAAAACGACGAAAATTAAAATTTTTACCTAAAAATTTCTAAAAATTACTAAAAATCCCAAATAATATTCTAAGAGTTTACAAAAAATCCAAACTTGCTAAAACCTTTTAATTAATTAAATAATGACTTTTTAATGCTAATTAAAGCCCTAAAAATCACTTTTAATTATTAAAAAGTCCTAAACAAGATTTTATAATTTGTAAACCTCAAAAATATACTAATTAAGCTAAAAACTATTTTTAAAAATTTTAAAACCAAATTAAACTATTTTTAAACACTAAAAAACTATTAAAATGTATTAAATCTTAAATTAATTCTAAAAATTAATTGAAAAGCCTAAAAATTAATTGGAAAGTGACATAAGTCCTAATTAATGATAAAGAACCTAGGAAAAATGAAAAAGAAATAAAAATAAAACTTTTTATTTTAATGAATAAAATAATATTAAAATATTCTAAAAAATTAAAAGTCCTCAAATAAATTCTAAAAAATTCTCAAAAATCCTAAATATTGTAACTAGAACAAAAATGCAAACCAAATTTTCTGAAACCTATTAATTAATTTTATATTAATTTTTAAAGTTGCTTAAAAACCCTAAAATTAAATAAAATTAAAAATTAATGTTTTTGAAAACTTTTTTATATGTAAACCTCAAAAATAAGAATCAAAACCTAAAAACTATTTTTTTGTATTTTTTACTTACTGTTTAATATTTTTTAATGACTTTTTAAATTAAAAACTAGAAATAATCCTAAAAATTAATTAAATAAAAGGAAAAATAATATTTTTGAACAGAAAAATCCTAAAACCTATTACTAGCCTAGGAAAAATGAAAAAGAGCCAAGAAGCTTAATAAATAAGCTATAATAAGCAGAAATGGTCACGGCTTATTTAAATAAGCCCAAACCAAAACCTCCTTAAGTATTTGACCTTGTGTATCTTTACACAAGATTAAAGCTAGCACACTGGTAAGGACTCTGAACCCTCCAATGAGAGGTCAGGGGTTCGAAGCTAGGCTAGTGGTTTTTGTAAAACTTTTTTATATTTTTTTTTCTTTTTATAAACTCAAACAGTCACCCTAATTAACTTGTAAACACAATCCAACTCCAAAAATATCCAAGATTAAGCAATTTATGAATCAAAACGTATCCAGACCTTGTTCACTTTCTGATGAACAAGTGACTTTGGTCACTTGTTAAAAGTAAAACCAAGAGGGCTTGGCTGTGATTGTTTGGTGGTGATTACTTGGAACAAAGGGCACCCTTGTGCTCTTTCTGAGCACAAGGAGTCAAGATAAGCAAAGATAAAACATGTTGCACACACAATGCTCAAACAAAATGCACACTAAGAGCAATTCAAGTTGCTGTGATAACTTAAACAGGTCTGATGACCTTTTGACACACTAGATGCACACAAATGAGTTTTAGACTCTAATCTTATGCATTCACAAACTTCAACTAGCACAAAAGCAAACTGCAATCCTTTAATACCCTAAGTCTAAACAATTTACAAGAATCAAGTTCCAAGATTTCATAAAAATTAGGCAGAAGGTGACTCATGCAGTTTGGCTAGGCTATTTCACTTTTTCACACACAAACTTTGCTAAATCTTGCACCAATCCAAGCACACAATTACTGATGAACCTAAGCAACCCTACTTAAACTAACTAACACTTTTTATAACACAAACAAAGAAATTAAACCTTGCTAAAACACGTTTCCAAACACCCTTTTAAATCTTTTCTGAAAACGTTTTCAAAGCAAATCCTTTTCAAACAGACTCAAAATGATTCTATTACCTCTAAGCATGCATATCATGGCATAAGAACATAAAGCAAAGCAGATTAACACAATTAATCAGCTAATCAACCAAATCACATGCAACTTCTTTTTTTTCTAAAATTTTAACAAGGTAACAAGAAAATACCTTAGGATCTTACTTCCAAGATCCTAGTGGTTGCATAACCACCTCCATATACATTCGGATGTATGATGAACAGTTATCAACAACACTTGATCAAACCTGAAAATCCAAAACAAAGGGAAAAACAGGAAACAAGATATATGATATATTCTACTTCTAACTTTTTCTTTCTTAAAAAACTTTCACAAATCTTTCTAAACTTTTCAATGATAACCTTCAAAGCATTAACTTAATAAATTAAAATTGTAAATACCAATTCTTAACACAAGTTCTTACCAAGAACTTGCTCAAAAATCAGAAACTTAAAAACTTTTTGTCAAAACTTTTTAAAACACAAACTTAAATAGAGATTGAACAAACTTTGAATTTAAATGCTGGAAAGTAAATGGTTCACAGTTTTCATGTAAGTAAAAACACTTCTTTCATTAATTTAAAGAAAATAAAAATTACATCAAAAACTGGAACAAGAGCAAATGCTGAAACCCTAATGCCTTATATAGGCTTACAAAGAAGTCTCTAGAAGATGGAAACCCTAATTCTGAATTCCCAATTGTGCCCTTGGAGGATATTCGGATATGCTGTTGAGATGCCAAATTTGAATTGAGGTCTTGGATTCATGTGACTGCTCCATGTGAAATGGCAGTTGTCAAGATGATCTGGTGCGTCCAAGGACCCTTAGCCAACACGAAAATCACAAGGTTCGTTGATTTGCTGGCACACTTTGTCTTGGAGTAGCAGGGGAGCCACGTGGGGGACCCAGGAGTGGATGGTGATGGGTTTTGGGATGTGGGATGGGTTTAAGATGAGCTTAATCTTCATTCTGGAAACTTAATCTCAAAACCCCCTTGATTTAAATAATCTGGTGATTAGGGTTTATAAGGGTGGGGGAAGATAAACAGTGGAGTTTAATTTGGGATTAGGGTGATTAATTTTCAAAAACGTGTTTACCCCCAAAACCATAACTGATTAAAATCAGTTATATTTAAATCATGGGTGGGAATCCGACGTGGGGGAATGGTAGGTTTTGATTGGAGGATGGAGTTGAGTGGGGTGAGGTGTCATGATTTTAGTGGCTAGTGGGGTTTGGCTGTCTTGGCAGAAATGCCCCCCAAAGTTTCTTGTTTACTTCACTTTGTATTTAAATGGCAAATTCTATATTTCCTTTGTTAATAACTTTCAGCAATTTGCATTTTTGGCACAATGTTTTTGTAAACTTGAATCAAGGACCATTTATGCAATTTCTTCATTTTCCAAGGACTGAATTTGCCATATCTTCAAACTTCAAGGCTTTGACTTGTTGGTTGACTTCTTGGAGGACCATATTTGACAATTTAGATTTGATGAGGGACTAAATTTGCCAATTCTTCAAAGTTAAGGGTCCTTTTTGTAATTTTGACAAACTTTAGGGACCAAACTTGTAGTTATGAAGATACAAGGGTATAAAGTGTCAATTCTTCAAACTTGGAGGACCAATCTTCAATATTCTTCAAATCCTCAAGGGTTTTCTTTGGAAAATTCCTCACTAGGGCTTGGTTCATCGTGCGGCTTCGTTTCCCGTGTTCGTTTTTGCGTGATTCTTGTGATCTTTTGTCATTTTCTCAATATCTGTACCTAAATTACACAAGCAACAAACACAAGCATATATTTGGGTATTTTGATGATATTTAATGCATTTTAAGTCCAAAAAGAACGATGAGACCATGTATAAAAGCCGTCTCATCAGTATGTGGTTCATGTCTTGATTGTATACGTTTGTGTGTTTAGATTTTGCTAGAGTACGGGTACTTGGAGAAGCTTGTTCAGGTGAGTTTCATAGTCCCATGTTTTTATGAGCTATAAATGATTTGACTTCCAGATGGGATGGAAGAGACACTGTATGGTTTTGTAAATAATGTTGTGAATGTTTTTATGGTTTGTGAAGACTTGTGTGTACACTTATGTGACTAACTGCTATGTGATTCTTAATTGTTATTGTGGTTTGACTTGGTACCAAGGGGATGTTGACAAGGCGAGGCCTTGGGATTGGTTCATAGGTGTATGGGCACCTATGGGACAATGGTTATTGATAAGGCTGTGAGCCTTGGAAATTGTGGTTATTGGTAAGGCTTGGTGCCTTGGAATTGTGATTGTATGGTTAATCTTGAATGGTAGTTGTTAATGCATAATTGTAACACATTGTCCATATGTTCTTTTATTGATGGTTGTTATTCACAGGTTATAACTATTTTCGGGTTGGAGTCTAAACCTATGACTCTCACCAACTTTATGTTGACGTGTTTTAGTGTCTCTTTCAGGTGATAATGTGGTTAAGCGTGAGAATAGGAGTGGCTAGATGGGAGGCTTAGGATTGCATTGGAGGAACCCCCTTTCCTCTTAGTCTTTACTTATGTTTGAACAAGTGATACTTTGTAGACACCTATATGTTTGTTATTTGTTAATTGTATGTTTCGGTAAGAGGTAGACCTGTTACCTACTTACCTAGACGCCTGCATTGTTTGTGATATCTTCATGACATTGTGTCATCATTTGTGATATTTCCAATTCATTTAGTTATCTCTATAGACACGCTATTGTTGTGATGATATCCATACGTCGCGCCCCATATTCCGTCATGGTAGGGTGTGACATGATCTGAACAATGAACTTCTTGGGAACATTCAGAAAATCTTCTTTGCTCACCATGGTGGTCCAGGACTCACTGAAGCTTCTAAAACTTTCAGCATGTGCTTACTATCAATACTGCACATCAGAAACTCTGATCCATCAGTTCAGAATCCTGTCATTGAAGAACTTAGGCCAAAGGAAAACTAAATAATCATTTGTACTATTTTTGTTGTAATTTGTAATGTTTCATGAATAAATGATTATCAAATGTTTATAAGTATTTTATTGTTCAGTGCAAGTAAGAAGAAGTTGTTATGCTCACTTACTACTAACATTATACTTAGGCTATTTGTATATCTAAATAGGGGGAGATTGTTGGGTCAGTATTTACTGATACTGAAGCAACTCTAGGATTTGAATATAAAATCACCCTAAGTGTTTCATGCTCAACAGTAAGGTCAGTCTGCTGAAGGATGACCAGAGGAACAAAGTTCCTACTGAAGACTTTGTAGCTGAATAACGTTCAAGATTCCTCTTCCAGTTAACTTAGAAGACAAAGGAGTCTTCGCTTCAAATACTAGGCGGTCTAGTGGCTGAAGAACAAGGACTGAAGAAGAGCTTTTAGTTCAGTTTGGTTTGACAATACCAAACTGAATGATGTCGATCTCCTCTAGGATACTGAAGACTCTTCAGTATTCTGATGGTTTGCATTAGGCGAGAAAAGATAACTTTAAGTCAAAGTAGGTTGCTTGTATACTTAGATATGAGTACAACCTTTATCTTTTCTAGGATAGTTTAATATGTACTTTGTACTATTTATCCAACATAGGCATCAACCACCCACTGGATAAACCCATGCAGTGAAACATGCAAATGCAAACCCTAGTTTATAATGCCTATAAAAGGAGTGTACATTGAGAAAGAAAGGGTTAACCAATACAAGAGTAGAAACTATGGAAAACCTTTCTCTCTCGATACCAACTAAACCATATAGCCAAAAAGCATATGAACGTTTAGATTGGAGCTTAGACTTTAACTTTGGTTATTCGTTTAAGTAGAGGAGATCACAACCCATTGTTATTGTAAAACCCGTATTTAAAAATCAGAATATTTAAATACGCAGTTTAAGTTTAATAAACTATATAAGTATTAATTATTAGACAGAGATATAAACACAGAAATTAAATACGCAATCCCAGTTTATTTAAATACTATAAATATTATAGTTTATTCAGATAATAAGTATTTAGTCTCAGAAAATATTACAGATGAATTATTTATTTTACATAAATAATTAAACGTTAATATTAAATACGCGTAGTCTCAGTTTATTTAGATGAATAATTATTCAGAAAATAATTAGTAAGTTTCAAAATATATTACGTATGTATTATTACACGAAAAATAATTATCGCAATTCAGAAACAAAAACACGAGAAATAAAAACAAGTATACACGACATTTATAGTTTTTTTTTTTTAAAAAAAAGGAAAACTATATATAGCAATTGAAAGAGGCGGTTTGTAATAAAAAAAAAGAAAAAGAAAAAGGGAAATTGGGCTTAGGCCCATTTCATACAAAATAAACGGGGCATACCCCTGTGGTTAATCAGACGCAACAAAAAAAAAAGAACGTAGGTGCTAGGGTTGTGGCCGCCGGGACAACAAGAGAGAAAAAAAAGGGTTTTGATCTAAAATCTATTCGGATAATGTGTTATAATCCTTTCAATCACGAAATCAAGGTAAGCAAATTCTTTTTTTTTTCATTCAGTTGGTCGAATCCATCTTATTGATCTATTGAACCCCCGTGTATACATGTTAAACATGGAATTAAACCAAGGCTAGTCGGATTCTGGGTTTTGCCATGAAAACCGAGATACATTAAGCTCTCGGTAGGCTGTGATGATGAACAACCGAGACAAAATGTCTCGGTGACCCTTTCTAATGCCCAGTCGTGACCCACCAGGGGCGGCTTGGGGCTGTTTTCGACCAACCTGTGCTAAACGAACCCACCAGGGTGGTTGTTATTGAAACAGTGGAGAAAATGGCTTAGCAGGGGTGTTTGGGATTAAATCGCAGTAAGGGGGTGTTTGGGATTGCTAACAGTGGGAACTTAGACAAGCAGGGGGAACTAAATTACAAACGGTGGGAACCAAGTACTAGGAAGGGGAACCACTGGCCTAACAGTGGGAAACAAGGCAGTGGGAACTGCTGTTGGACCACAGCCAAGGACTGTTGGGCCTCGGCTTTGTGCTGACCCGAGACTTAGTGTCTCGGGAAGACTTTGACTCGGGTTCGGGTGCGGGTTTTAAAAAAAATGAAACAAGGGATTTTATATATATATATTTATTTAAATCATTATACAAATTAAGCTTCATATTGTAATTCTAGCAAAACGATAATTATTTTTATTAATTTAATTAGTAAATTAAATTATTAATGATTTAACTTGTTTTATTTATTAAAAACGTATGAACTTAATTATTTACGAAACCATTTATTTTAGAAACGTTCTATTTTAGGAAACCTTCTATTTATAACAGGTTATTAATTATAGTAATATTGTAAATAACGGAACACAGTGTAATGCATAGTAACTAGAAATGCAGGACATATACTAATCAGTAAACAATTAAAGAACGGTCAGATTTAGCAGAAATACACCGGACTATTAGATTTGATTAGATTATATATAAACCGTAATACAAGAACAAAATAAATTAAACTAAGAACAGTTAAGAATCAGAAACAAGAAACAGTAATCCGATAACTCATTACGCGTCCGTTATTTATGTAGTAACCGTGAAGTCGGAGTAGACCTTTCAGCTTTCGCTCTTATTTCATTACTGGACACGAGGTACGGATTTCCGTCCTTTCAGTAAAGACTTCCTTTCTATGCATGATTAGGATTCCCCGTCTTCAGCCAAATGTTTTTCCCCAGTATATGTTTAAGTTTATCAATAATCATATTAATAACTAAATAAATTGCCTGAGCATTATATACAAGCACGACCAGTTTATGTACTAGTTACGGAGGTACCGTAACCACGGCACTAGAGGCACCGGTGTCGTGACTCACATGCAGGAGAGTGATATCCTGCATCGTCCCACTCAGCTCAGCTTGGCCATTTTATCAGTATTATTAGTGGGGCGTATGGATGCATCCTAGGCTTATATGTGTTACAAGTTAACAGGGTGAATGTGGTGTGTGCTCTACATCCTTCACATTGGAGCTGATCCCTCCACCCAGCACAGTTATTTAGAGGTCACCCCTCTATAGCATGATGAGGTCACCCCTCCAGTTATTCATGCACGGTTGTTACAGCACGTGACCTATATAAGCTCTGGCAAATAAAATACAGTAAATGCATGTTTTCAGAATTAATAGTTATATTTCAGTATCAGTATATATGAACCAGGTTTCTCAGATTTTATGCAGAGTTCTACCACATGTTACATATCAGTCTTACAGCTTCAGTATTCTATCGCCTGTTTCATTCAGTATATTCTTATCATGTTTTATATCCGTTCACTGAGCGTTATGCTCAGTCGTAGTTCCTTTCATGTTCAAACGGCAGGTACACCGGGACGCTCTTAGGATTCTGAGAGCACGTGCATTTGGAATGGAAGCTATCCAGACTTCTTATTTTATGCACTTACATTATTCTGCTTATTTGGACATTGTTTAGTCCTTTCTTTCAGTATTTCATTTTTTCATGTTTTGAGCTTAGGTTGGATTACCGATGTTTGATTCCGGTATTTCCGTTATGGTCATTTAATGTTTCATTACATTTACCTTATGCTTTGATGACACGCCATAAATACACGTAACGGTCCACTTATCCAAGTGGGGTGTTACAATTATGGTATCAGAGCCTGGTTCGACCTGTAGGCTCTAAAACTTGACCTGTGACTAGTGGGTAGTCACCAGGAACTTCCCAGATTTTGGCATTGTTATCTTTCATGTTTCTCATGGATTATTCAGTCAGTTTTCTTCATTTATCAGTCAGTTTTCTTAAAGTTTGACTAAGTAAAAGGTTGGTACATAACTAGCCATATTTAGTCGCATGTGCTTTTCTGCGAATTTTCGTTTTGGCGAACCGACCCATAGGCGTTCATCCTTGCCCGTTCATATTTTGCATTGGTAAACCGAACCATAGGCGTTTACCCTTACTCATGTCAGATTCATGTTTTCAGTCAAATATTAATTAGTGAACCAGCCATAACCGTTCACCATTATTCAGGTCAAATTTCATGTTTTTCAGTCAAATGCTATTTTGAACCGATCCATAGTTATTCACCTTTGTCATATCATGACATTTCATAAAATTTTGACAAGTATGGTTTGAACTACAGCCAACCATATTTAGTCTCAGATTGTAAATTTCTATACATGACAGTTCTCATACATTTTTGACAAGTATGGATCGAAACAGAATCGCCCATACTTAGTCACATGCTTCCTACTATGAATACTGTGGATTAAACCATAACTATCCACATCAGTTGATGTTAGACCTCGGTTGATTATTCTTCTATGTTCTTTGAACCAGTCAAGTTTATACTCTCACGTGAATGTCGTTTTCATGCTGACTAGGTTCATGTCTCCTTATGAGGATTATGTTTTCAGCAAGGTGATGATGTTTTCATGCTAAGATACAGAAGGGGTTACAGTTAAATCCTATTTTTCTTAATAATCAGGTTTGATCTTCATCAGTCATGTCTTCATGCTGACCATTGTTGAAATTATGTTTAATCATATTCTTGAAACTCTATACAACCAGCATTAAGTCTACGCAGAAATTATCAGCCTATCATGATTAACCATTTCAGTTCAGTTTGGTAACCAGTTAAATCAATTTAATCCTTGATCATGTCACACAAGTGACACCAGTATTGATCATTCCATAAAATTTCCACCAGTGCCCCGTATAGTCTTCCATATGTACCCCATGTACAGTGTCTCAGTTATACTCCATGTACAGTGATTCATGTGTACTCCACGTACATTGTCTCAGATATGCTTCATGTGCAATATTCATTTTGTACTTCATGTACAGTAGTCCATGTATACACCAGATGTTGATGCTGCTCGTGAGTTGAAGATTTTACCAGATGCTGATGCTGCGAACACTTTGAAGACCTCGAAATTGTTGATGCTGCTGATACTTTGGAGATTCTCAAGATGCTGATGCTGATGTTGTTATACTATAAAGACACTGCAGAGCAAGGACGAAAACTATAAATTTGAAATTTCTGACAAGAGTAAATTTCAACCATCATACACTACCATTCTATTCCATGCCTTACTTCCTCAGTTAGCTGTCGCACGTTACTCAGCTAAGCGTTCATTCAGAAGAGTGGGAACCAGAACTCAGCCGGTCACTCAGCAGAATAATTACATGAATCACGGTCATGATAACGATCGTCAGGAAAGTGACAGACAAAGCTGTAGTGACAACCCTCGTACTTATAATTAGTCAGTCAGTAACCATCGGAACTCCGGCACGGACGTGACCAGAAATACAAGAGGTCAGTAGTCTAACCGGTCCGCCAATCCTAGCAGTTACCAAATATTTTCCGCCTTGTCCAGGTTCATCCATTAAAATACATGTCCAGACAACAGTCAAGACACAGTTCTCAGGTATCATTTCGGAAGACACACATCATGACACCAGTCATGGTACACTTCATACGAATATCTTCTCAAAATACGAGTCAGAACTCATAACTCCAGTATGTTTCTAAACCAGGCCCTCAGAAATTCAGGGTACCCTTCAGAACGGGGTATACCCGTTCTATTATGCCACGCATGAATCAGATCATTAAAATTCAGTCACCACCACTAGATTATTTATCCAGGTTAAACACACGGTAATCATTATGTGAGGTTACAGACGAACCCACTCAATAAAAGTCGCCACAGTACCACCCATGTTTATTAAGTTCTCTTTTCAGTTAACGACGAGATCCGTCTTACTAAATCCCATATATATTCATTATATTTTGCCAGAAAAATCAGTACAAATTACGTCTACCTTACAAGCACGTGGCTTGTCAATCCATAGCTACGAAGGCTTTTACCTACCTCTTATTAATTTACTTCGGGAAATTCCTTAAATTCATGATCAGCAGATTATTCCAGAGTTCCAGATATAATTTCAGAAAGTTTTCAAGAAATTCCTTCCTAACCACGAGACAGAAATTTAACATCGAGCTAGTCTCAAGAACAGAACCTGTTTTCAAAACTCTTTATTGCAAGGCTTAAGCTAAGTTAAAGAGTTACAACATTTGCTGCAACAGTTACCTGAACGAGGCCTTATTCACCCTAGCGCACCACCAGGAAGTGCACCGTTTATATCTATCAGGAAGAAGGCCGGTATCATGAGATCATGTATCGACCACTGAAAATTGTTATAAGATCACCATTCTTAGTCAATGCTCATTCCATAAATAGCAGGTTTACCTGACCTGCTACGATATCTTAAATATTTTCCAGAACAATTCGCGACCATGCCACCAGAAGTGGTGAGAGAAGAATATGATGTTTTTTTTCTTTTTCAGATTTCTGTTGAACACGTCACAGTCTCTATAAAATTTTGACTTATACGTCTGGGCTCCCTAATGCCCCAACTATAGTATGAAATTCATGAATAATTTTTTTTACGATCCCACAGACAAAATCGTCAGTATATTCATTGATAACATTCTGATCTGCTAAATTCTAAGAGGAGTACACGAGAATCATTTTCTCACAGTTGTACAGAATCTTCGATAGGAGAAAATGTTATATACAGCTTTCCAGATGTGAATTCCAATTGGACAAAGTGGCAATTCTGAGCAATTCTACCTTAGCAGAAGAAATTTCAAACAATGCTGCGAAGGTGAAGGCCATCACCTGATGGTCCCGACCGACGACTGTGAACGAAGTACAAAGTTTTCTAGAAATCAATTGACTACTACCGCAGAAATTGCCGACAGCTCTCACTAAAAATGTTTTATGACTATTCAACCAGATTTCCACCAGAATGTTCCATAATCCCAGACAAAATGCAGTTATGTCCATATCTAGATGCCTGACCTACTGCAGGTTCAAGATAAAACGCCGTCATGTCAGTGAGTTACTATAATCCTTAGAAATTTCTGAGCGGAAATGAGACGAAATTCCACAAAATTTTATTAGTTACCACAGACTCAGAAAAAGTATCATACTATCTAAGTCATTGTCGACTATTTAATCAACCTACGCGTTTCCTTTCAACCGGAAGGATTACGCAGTAGCGGACATGCAGAAAATTCAGCAGTAAATCATACGATTTCAAGGCATTCCATCGACCGTCATATCAGACAGAATTCATGTTCACGATCAAGTGTATGTTTACGCCCACTTTAAGTTCATGTTTATTTTTACTTTCACGTTTACGTCTCATTCGCGGTATGATGTTGTTTCAGTTCATCTTTTATGCTATCTCATGATTTAAGCTCACGTTAGCGTTCATAACATTGTTCACGTTCAAGTTCGTGAGCCATTGCGCGATACACGTTTCACAGTCATTATCGAATACTGTTACAGAAAGCTTGAGAAACCAGACTCAAATTTAGCACCACTTTCCAATAACCAGGCAGACGCTTCACATCTCAGACCTTATCGTTTGGCATTCCTCCCTCAGTCAGCATACGTTCATGATGTGTTCTAGTATCACATTCACAGTATGTTTCGCGTATCACATTCATGATATAATTCATGCTGAGTGTACCTCATATAATTATGAACCACGTTCACAATTGCTCACTTAGCACTTTCACAATTGTTCACGTAGTTCGTCCCTATATATTCTCAGCAGCTTGCTCAGTGATATAAATGTGATCTTTTCAGGATAATTGTACGTACCGTTTCATGTATACTACATGCTATAGCTTATTCATTCAGGTTCAGAAAATCTATCTTAATTATGGAACCTGAAAATATTCAGCATCATCAGGACAGGGTCATCAGGACCAAGATTTTTTTTATTTTATTTATGTTTAGACCTTTGAAGGAATCGTTTCGAGCGGGAGGCCACTCGAAACAGAGGAGTCCATCCGGACCTCTCATCCTTTTCCTTCAATAGGTTCAGTTAAGTTCTTTCAGTCACGTTATGTTCCATATCCTCTTCAGCCATGTCACGTTACATGCCACTTCAGTCATGTCATGTTTATACCCTTTCAGCGGCATTATGTTCTAAATCAAGGACGAATGATCCTTCAGCTTATATGCCTTCAAGCCTTCATGATCTTTCAACATATGTGCCCTTTCAGCTTATACGTCTTTCAGCTGACGTATACTTTCAGCTTTTACTTCGATTGGTTTAAATTACCGATAATTCGAGGACGAATTTCTCCTTTTTAGAGGGGAAGAATTGTAAAACCCAGTATGGTCGTATCCTTAATTCGGGGACGAACTATTGTTTTTAGAGGGGAAGAATTGTAAAACCCGTATTTAAAAATCAGAATATTTAAATACGCAGTTTAAGTTTAATAAACTATATAAGTATTAATTATTAGACAGAGATATAAACGCAGAAATTAAATACGCAATCCCAGTTTATTTAAATACTATAAATATTACGGTTTATTCAGATAATAAGTATTTAGTCTCAGAAAATATTACAGATAAATTATTTATTTTACAGAAATAATTAAACGTTAATATTAAATACGCGTAGTCTCAGTTTATTTAGATGAATAATTATTCAGAAAATAATTAGTAAGTTTCAGAATATATTACGTATGTATTATTACACGAAAAATAATTATCGCAATTCAGAAACAAAAATACGAGAAATAAAAACAAGTATATACGACATTTATAGTTTTTTTTTTAAAAAAAAAAAGGAAACATATATATACAAATTGAAAGAGGCGGTTTGTAATAAAAAAAGAAAAAGAAAAAGGGAAATTGGGCTTAGGCCCATTTCATACAAAATAAACGGGGCATACCCCTGTGGTTAATCAGACGCAACAAAAAAAAAAGAACGTAGGTGCTAGGGTTGTGGCCGCCGGGACAACAAGAGAGAAAAAAAAAGGGTTTTGATCTAAAATCTATTCGGATAATGTGTTATAATCCTTTCAATCACGAAATCAAGGTAAGCAAATTCTTTTTTTTTTTCATTCAGTTGGTCGAATCCATCTTATTGATCTATTGAACCCCCGTTTATACATGTTAAACAAGGAATTAAACCAAGGCTAGTCGGATTTTGGGTTTTGCCATGAAAACCGAGATACATTAAGCTCTCGGTAGGCTGTGATGATGAACATCCGAGACAAAATGTCTCGGTGACCCTTTCTAATGCCCAGCCGTGACCCACCAGGGGCGGCTTGGGGCTGTTTTCGACCAACCAGTGCTAAACGAACCCACCAGGGGTGGTTGTTATTGAAACAGTGGAGAAAATGGCTTAGCAGGGGTGTTTGGGATTAAATCATAGCAAGGGGGTGTTTGGGATTGCTAACAGTGGGAACTTAGACAAGAAGGGGGAACTAAATTACAAACGGTGGGAACCAAGTACTAGGCAGGGGAACCACTGGCCTAAAAGTGGGAAACAAGGCAGTGGGAACTGCTGTTGGACCACAGCCAAAGACTGTTGGGCCTCGGCTTTGTGCTGACCCGAGACTTAGTGTCTCGGGAAGACTTTGACTCGGGTTCGGGTGCGGGTTTTAAAAAAAAATGAAACAAGGGATTTTATATATATATATTTATTTAAATCATTATACAAATTAAGCTTCATATTGTAATTCTAGCAAAACGATACTTATTTTTATTAATTTAATTAGTAAATTAAATTATTAATGATTTAACTTGTTTTATTTATTAAAAACGTATGAACTTAATTATTTACGAAACCATTTATTTTAGAAACGTTCTATTTTAGGAAACCTTCTATTTATAACAGGTTATTAATTATAGTAATATTGTAAATAACGAAACACAGTGTAATGCATAGTAACTAGAAATGCAGGACATATACTAATCAGTAAACAATTAAAGAACGGTCAGATTTAGCAGAAATACACCGGACTATTAGATTTGATCAGATTATATATAAACCATAATACAAGAACAAAATAAATTAAACTAAGAACAGTTAAGAATCAGAAACAAGAAACAGTAATCCGATAACTCATTACGCGTCCGTTATTTATGTAGTAACCGTGAAGTCGGAGTAGACCTTTCAGCTTTCGCTCTTATTTCATTACTAGACACGAGGTACGGGTTTCCGTCCTTTCAGTAAAGACTTCCTTTCTATGCATGATTAGGATTCCCCGTCTTCAGCCAAATGTTTTTCCCCAGTATATGTTTAAGTTTATCAGTAATCATATTAATAACTAAATAAATTGCCTGAGCATTATATACAAGCACGACCAGTTTACGTACTAGTTACGGAGGTACCGTAACCACGGCACTAGAGGCACCGGTGTCGTGACTCACATGCAGGAGAGTGATATCCTGCATCGTCCCACTCAGCTCAGCTTGGCCATTTTATCAGTATTATTAGTGGGGCGTATGGATGCATCCTAGGCTTATATGTGTTACAAGTTATCAGGGTGAATGTGGTGTGTGCTCTACATCCTTCACATTGGAGCTGATCCCTCCACCCAGCACAGTTATTTAGAGGTCACCCCTCTATAGCATAATGAGGTCACCCCTCCAGTTATTCATGCACGGTTGTTACAGCACGTAACCTATATAAGCTCTGGCAAATAAAATACAGTAAATGCATGTTTTCAGAATTAATAGTTATATTTCAGTATCAGTATATATGAACCAGGTTTCTCAGATTTTATGCAGAGTTCTACCACATGTTACATATCAGTCTTACAGCTTCAGTATTCTATCGCCTGTTTCATTCAGTATATTCTTATCATGTTTTATATCCGTTCATTGAGCGTTATGCTCAGCCGTAGTTCCTTTCATGTTCAAACGGCAGGTACACCCGGACGCTCTTAGGATTCTGAGAGCACGTGCATTTGGAATGGAAGCTATCCAGACTTCTTATTTTATGCACTTACATTATTCTGCTTATTTGGACATTGTTTAGTCCTTTCTTTCAGTATTTCATTTTTTCATGTTTTGAGCTTAGGTTGGATTACCGATGTTTGATTCCGGTATTTCCGTTATGGTCATTTAATGTTTCATTACATTTACCTTATGCTTTGATGACACGCCATAAATACACGTAACGGTCCACTTATCCAAGTGGGGTGTTACAGTTATTCAACCACTTTGTTATTCCGCAAACAAAGTGGGTTATAGATTCTTTATTTGAATCTAATAAAAGTATATACGTTGAAAAGTTATTGGTATTGTTGTTTTATTTATTCATAGTTCTTATCTATTGTTAAAACAACACACTTGAGTCTTGGTAAAGAGTTATTACTTAAGGTTGATAAGTAATAATGATTTACAAGGGACCAACAATACTACTATGAGTGCTAATTCTAAACATAAAAGTTTGTTTTCAATAACAAAACGTTAGTGACCAACTAAAAGGTACTTTCAAAATAACACAATGACCAATAACAAGAAATTGGTACTTAAAGTTAATACCTCAAAAGTACAATCTGAAAGTACTGCTAAAACACAAGTAGTGGTTAAGACTATTGGGACAAACAATGGAAATATTGTTGGGTTAAACAAGGACTATTAAATTAAACAAGGGAAATATGATTAAGCCTAAATCTCATTGGACTTGGAATTCGATGGAAAGAACTCTCAACTATGAGTCCAAAAGTAGTATTACTGGCCAAAGCACTTACAAAACACACAAGTTTGTTGGCCCCACCATAGTCAGGCCAGATGTGGCTTGGGTCCACGAAGAAAACTAATTTTGTTTTCTTTGTATGCAGAATTATTCACACAGTGATTTGAAGAATAAAGGAATTGTAGATAGTGGATGCTTTAGACACATGACTGTGAACACGACTTACCTTGGAGAGTATGAAGACTTTAAAGGTGGCCCTGTTGCATTTGGTAATGTAAAAGACAAATTACTAATAGATGATAGATAAGCACTAGCAATTTGGAGTTTGAAGAAGTATATTTTGTGAAGGAGTTGAATCATTTCAACCTCTTCTCTGTGTCATAAATGGACAGGAAGAACGAAGTCTTGTTCACAAATACATATTGGGTGGTGCTTAGTCCTGATTTTTAGATGCCTAAGGAGAATCAAGTTCTTCTCAAAGTCCCTAGACAACGTAATATGTAAACTTTTATTCTTCATAATGTAGTTCCTTCATGAGGGTTGGCTTGTTTGCTAGCCAAGGCCTCTATTAATGAGTCCAATAAATGGCACACGAGGTTAGGTCATGTTAATTTTAAAAAATAAAACAACCTTTTGAAGGGAACCTTGTAAGAGGACAACCTTCCAAGATTTTTCAAAATGACCTTACACGTGTTGCTTGTAAAAAAGATAAGCAACACAAGGCCTCCGTAAGACTAAAACGGTTAGTATAATGACCTAATCCTTACATATATTACATATGGATTTTTTGGACCTACATTTGTAAGGAGTATCAACCATAAGACCTTTTTCCTTGTCATTACTAATGACTTTTGTTTTGGAGTCTAAGGATGAGACCAGTTATATCCTTTAGGATTTTATAACACTTATTGAAAACCAATTTACCAGACATGTTAAGATTATAGGGAGTGATGATGGGACAACACTAAGAATATGGATATGGATGAATTTTGTAGGTCTAAAGGGATCAAGAGACAGTTCAGTAAGCCTAGAACTCCACAACAAAGTAGAGTTGATGAGAGAAATATCAGGACCCTAATTGAGGCTGCTAGAACTATGCTAGTTGATTCTCTTTTACCAAATACCTTTTGGGCTGAGGCAGTAAATACTGCTTGTTATGTCTTTATTAGGGTGTTAGAGACCAAGCCTCATAACAAGACCTCTTATCACCTTTTAACTGGTACACAACCTATTATTAGGTATATAAGACCTTTTGGGTGCCATATGACAATTTTGAACACTCTTGATTATTTGGGCAAGTTTGTTGAGAAGTCTGAGTTGGGCTTTTTAGTTGGATATTCTCTTAGCAACAAAGCTTATAGGGTGTATAATATAAAAACTAGGAAAGTTAAAGAGAATGTTCATGTCAATTTTCTAGATAATAAACCCAATTTTGCAGGGAAAGGTTATGCTTGGATGTTTGACCTTGATTATCTAACAAATTCCAAGAATTATCAGCCGGTGACACCACCCAATCAAACTAACAAAAATGCATGTTCAGAAGAAGCTAACAAAAATGCACGTACACAAGATGATGATGAAGGTACCTCTCCTAAATAGAATGTGCCTGCCAATGATTGTGTTTTCCTACCTATTTGGTATTATACTTCAACACTTGTCAAAAGCCTAAAGAAGAAGTCAAAGTAGGAACCTAGGAAGCCAGTTGATGATCAAGCCTATCTGGATGAACTCAAGAGGCTTAAGGATCAAGAAAAAGAAGCTTAGGAAGCACATGAAGTGATTAGAAAAGAGATAAAGGATTTGTTTTATCAGACAGTACCTTCTACAAACAACTGTACTTTTTCTCAAAGTATCTCCAGTTCAACAGAAGTACCCAAAAATGGTGATTCATCAAATGTCTTTAATAATTTTCCATCCTTTGATGATGAAGACATTTTTGCAAGTCCAGAGGAATGGATCTTTTCTAATACATCCTATGATGATGTGGGTAAAGTGGATGATTTCACAAATTTGGTGCCAATTATGACAATCATTCCTATTCCTACATTTAGGATTCACATCATTCATCCTGATGCTCATATTATTGGAGATACAAAGTCGGATATTCAAACAAGAAATCAAGCAAAAGAATAGCAAAGGAGCATATGATTTTGTTAACTACATTCAGAAGCAACAAAGGAACAATCATAAAGACAAACAACACTGTCTTTTTGCTTGTTTCTTATCTCATATTGAGCCCAAGAAGTTTTCTCATGCTCTTAAAGATGATAGTTGGGTGGATGCAATGAAAGATGAATTATTTTAGTTGAGATTCAAAAGGTATGGATTTTTGTAGACTTGCCATCTGACAAGCATGTGATTGTGACTAGATGGGTCTATAGGAATAATAAGGATAAAAGAGGTATTCTAGTTAGGAACAAGGCAAGATTAGTTGCCTATGGATATAGATAAGAAGAGGGGATAGACTATGATGAGGTTTTTTCTCCTGTGGCCATGATTGAAGCTATAAGGATATTTTTTGCCTTTGCCTCATTTAAGGGGTTCATAGTTTACTAGATGGATGTAAATAGTGCCTTTTTGTGGAAAAACCGAGGAGGAGGTCTGGCTCAAGCTCTTGGTTTTGTAGATCCTAAGTACCCTAACAAGGTTTACAAAGTTTGTTAAAGCTCTCTATGGTTCACACCAAGATCCTAGAGCTTGGTATGCTACTTTATCCATTTTTCTATTCAAGAGTAGATACAAAGGAGGAACCATTGATAAGACTCTATTCATCAAGAAGGACAAGAAGGATATCATCTTGGTTCAGTAATATGTTGATACTCATATTTAGTTATACCAAGAAGTCTTGGTGTGATGAGTTTGAAGCTTTAATGAAGGGTAGACTCTAGATGAGTTCTATGGGAGATCTCATTTTCTTTCTAGGGTTACAAGTAAAACATAAATATGATGGAATATTCATTAGTCAGGACAAGTATGTGGCAGAGGTCTTGAAAAAGTTTGAATGTATGAATATGAAAACTACAAGTACTCATGTTGAGACCAAGAAGCATCTAGTCAAAGATGAAGATGTCGCTGATGTGGATCTCCGTACTTATAGATCCATGATTGGATCTCTCATGCATTTGACTGCTTCTAGGCTTGATATTATGTTTGCATTTTATGCTTGTTCTAGGTTTTAGGTGACTCCCAATACTTCACATCTTCTTGTTGTGAAAAAGATTTTCAAGTATCAAAAAGGTCAACCTAAATTGGGTTTTTTGTATCCTAGAGAGTCATATTTTGATATGGAAGCCTATACAGACAGTGACTATGCTGGAGCTAATTTTTATAGGAAATCCACAACACGAGGTTTCCAATTTCTTTGAAGAAGGATTGTCTCATGGGAATGTAAGAAGCAAACTATTGTGGTTACCTCTACTACTGAAGCAGAATATGTTGCTGTTGCCCGTTGTTGTGGACATGTGTTGTGGATTCAAAATCAAATGCTAGACTACGGGTTCACCTTCATGAACACAAAAAGCTTCATTGATAATGAAAGCACCATATATATGGTGAAGAATCTAGTGTTTCACTCAAAGACCAAGCATATTGAAATCATGCACCACTTTTTTAAAGATGCTTATGAGAAGAAGCTTGTACAAGTGCTTAAGATTTATAGAGATGACACTGTAGCTGATTTGTTGACCAAGGCATTTGATGTAACAATGTTTAGTTCTTGGTGGCAAATATTGAAATGCTAAATCAGTAAGCTGCATGTGTTAAGGGGAGGATAATCAGACATGTCGTGCATAGTTAAGAGATAGTATTTGGATGTTTAGAAGAGTATTTGGGTTCTTTGGATTGAGTTTTTATGGCCTATGAGGGTGCATGAGAGCTTAGTACTAGTAGACAATAAGAAGGTACCGATTGGCAAAGTTAGTACCGACAAGAAAAATGGAAGTACCGCTAGGCTTACAACGTACCGCTGGGTTACCGTTAGAGATAGTACCGTTTTGGGTTAATTATGCTAAGACAAATGAAGGTACTGCCCAGCCAAAACCAAAAGATAGGAACTCTGATGAAAGTATTACTCCATCCTTTGGAGATGATGACACCTTTGCTGCAGTTTTGATCAACATGAAGGAAAGATTGGGTGACAAGCCAATGGAGAAACGGTTTGAAATCCATGAAAGAGAAGAAGATGATCAACTAGTGAGATTTAAAAGAAGGCTTCCCAAAATTGATCCAAAGGACAAAGGCAAAAAGGTGTTGAATAAAAAGAAGAGACTGAATCATAGCCTAAATGCAACTCAAAGGAAGTTTTCTCAACTTTCTCATGATGAAGAAGTTTCAAGGAAGATGCATGATGACATTCAGGTAGAAAATGAGTGAGAAATTGTTGTAGAAAAGAAGGCACAACAATAAGCATTCATCAAAGATATTGATGATATCTAGGCAAGGATTAATGCTGATTCCATCCTTGCTGAGAGGCTGCAAGCAGAGGAAAGAGCGTAATTTTCAGAAGATTAAAGGATAAGAATTTTGTTTGAAACAATTGCTACTCAAAGGAGACACCTTGCTGCTCAAAGAGTTGTTGTAAAAAGAAGTAAGCCATTGACAAAAACACAACACAGGAACTAGATGATGACATATCTAGAGCATGTGGGAGGTTATAGGTATGATAAGTTAAACAAAAAGTCTTTTGAAGATATACAGATTATGTACGAACGACAAAAGAAAAGCTTTGAAGACTTTATTCGTATTGGTTTAGAAAGGGATGAGCAAGAGATAAAGAAGATGAATGATAAGGCTGCTGGAAGAAGTACCATCACAGAACAACCAAAGGTACTTCAAGAGCCTAAATGTATAAACAAGGAGGAAAAGCCTGAAGAGCCTAAGGAGATAAAGAAAGAGGACGAACTACCACATTGCATATTCTGATATTTTAGATTGAATTTGGTCTCAAACTAAATTGTTTTAATCCGCTAATAATTTATCCTTTTTTAATCCACATCATCGATTTATATTGATAACTTGTTAAATTAACTGTTACTTATACTATTCAAATGACAATAAAAAAACATGTTCGTCCATCGGACGGGCTTAACAACTAGTGTGATATAACAAATGTTTTAAGAATATTAAGCTAAAGTATCAAATATGATATCAAATGATTTAAAGGGAAACTTTAAAATGAATATCAAATGTGTTGAATTAAAAAGAGTCTTATTTATAACAGGTAAATACCTTTGTAGGAAGCTTTTAGTTGACGTGACACATCATAGCCTATGCTTCGAACCATCAACCTTTCCAATTGCAAACTAAATAATTTTGTTTCCCAACTTCACTCCCCAATATTTTTATGGAATAATCTCCTAATTATAAACCATGCCTCTACAATACACTTTGTATACGCAACAATGCAATCAACTAAATCATAAAGAGTGCCTTTAATTAGTAAAACTTCCACATAAAATTTTGGGATGTCATAAACAGTCCCACTAGGAGTATCAAAATTAAAGTGAGTAACAAATGATTCAGGAGTACGCAATTTCACACCCCGCCAACGCAGAAACACGAGGCATGACTGACAGGTTTCATCACAGCATATTGATATAGAATAGATAAAACTAAATATAAACTAAATAAAAATATGTCACGACGACACCTAATATAAGAAGGTGACTCGTAACAAGGTTAATTGTAACCACAACGTACATATTCCTTAAATGAAATGATCCAAAACAATGAATCCAAAGTATGTATCAAAATAAATTATTCTACATAGAAAAATAGTGATGGCATTAATGACTTCATATGCAAGTAGGGGTGTGATTCGGGTTGACCCGGTCGGGTTCGGGTCAACTCGGGTCGGGTCAAGTCGGGTCAAGGGTAAAAAATATATAACCCGAACCCGAGCCTAATTAGAACTCGGGTCACTCGGGTTCGGGTCAATTCGGGTCGGGTCAACTCGGGTCGGGTCAACTCGGGTTTGGGTCAACCCAAGTTTGAGGAAAAAGTGTAAAACGTGGCCTAATTTTGTACTAAAACAATGTAAAAAGTCTAATTTTAGTCGGGTCAAGTCGGGTTGGTCGGGTTCGGGTCAAGTCGGGTCGGGTCAAGTCGGGTCAAGGGTAAAAATATATAACCCGAACCCGAGCCTAATTAAAACTCGGGTCAATTCGGGTCAACCCGAATTGACCCGAATACGCTTTTGGACCCGAGTGACCCGACCCGAATATGATTATTCGGGTTCGGGTTCGGGTCGGGTTCGGGTCGGGTCAACTTTTTTGACACCCCTATATGCAAGAAATACTAAAGGTCTCTCTAGCCACAAATCATCCAAAGATTAAAAGAACTTTATGTCGAAAGGGCTTGTCTAATTCAACTAGTTAATATGAACTTTATGAAATACACTATGGAATAAAATTCATATACTTTAGATTTGTGATTCATAGTTGTTAACCACATATATTTGATCTCTCCTACGGATGAAATGGAATTTACACAAGTATTGCTTTAGTTATGATTTCCTTTACAATATTTGTTCTAGCGGTAATAACGGTAGTGACAACCCTATTACTTACACCATTGCCATGTTTCTATTATACGGAAATCCCATGAGACGACCTTGATTTACCCGACTTTGCTACAATTGAACGAGTATACTTTCTAGTATGCGTTGTTAATGAATTAATAACTCTTGATTATAAATTTAAAACTAGGAGTGCAAGACGCGCATCAAGTTTTTGGCGCCGCTGTCGGAGATTTGTTTATTTTCATGTTATAATCATTACAAAGTAGTAGTGGTGTTAAAATTTTAGTTTTTAGTCAAAATAAAATAAATAAAAGAATAAAAGTTTAGGAATTTTGTGATTTTAAATAATGATTAGTAATAAGTTGATCTTATGCTTGTTTGATGTTATTGCATTGCATTTTCCATGAGTTCATAGCCTTTGTAGTGGTAAAAAGTAAAAAGAGCAATAAGCTAGTGTTTGGATCAAGCTTTTGTTTGATTAATTTTCAAGAAAAGAGTTATTTATTAGTTTGTTTGTATGTTCTTATTGAAAAAATAAAAAAATATGTGCTTAGAAAATTTTGAAAAATTAGAGTTAAAAAGAACTCAAAAATCGAAAAGAAAAAAAATTCTGTAGGAACTGTTGTAGCCGGATGGCTCCTCTGGAGGCTGACCGGCTCCCTGTGGACTAATGAGGACCGACCGTCGGCTTCTTCGCCAGATGGTCGGCTCCTTGCGTTCTGTTGCACCACGCTGCCGGCTGCTTCGAGCAACCGGTCGGCTACTCGCGACCTGTTAAAAAAAAACATATTTTGTTTTAATTGTTTGAATGTTTGGTTAAATGTTTGTATAACTTGTTTTAGGTTTTGATTATATGCTTTTATAGTTAAAATTATTTATATATCATTATCAACAAATGCTAACGTTTGCGAATTTTGTATTGTGTCATTTTATTTTTATTATAGAAATAGATTCCTTAAATGAGATTTCCGCCTACCATAATGATTTAGAGGGGGAACTAAGCGACGAATGCCAATCGAGCATCACGTGAGTAGAGAAGACTAAGGAAGAAAAGGAGGTATTTGAAGCTTTTCCACATAAGAGCGTGCTAGTGAATGAAGATGGAAATGAAAAAGTGATCTTTCCACGTGCACCATACCGGTCACACACCAAACTATTAATGAGGTTCGCCATACCATGCAACGTTGATAATCAAGGGGCATAGGATGCGGAGCTTAACTTGACCTATCCGGGCATTTACATGACGGAAGAGATGCTCAACAAATTAGGTTTTGTGCGAATGGGGTATACGGAGTACGAAAGGAGTGTAGTATACGAGTTGTGAGTAGACATCCACGTGTATGTATTCTTGATGGACTTTTATATCATTGAACATGCCGATATTGGGGAGCCATCGGTAGTGTTTGATTAGAAATTCTTGTGGGAGACTCGATGTGTGGTAGATTTCGAGCAAGGTATTCTTATGGTGAACTTGACTATGCTCAAATAAGGTAAAAATGACTATGTCGGGTTCTTGGTGGAAGATAGGCCAAGAGAGGAGTATGAGGAGGAGATAGTGAAAATGGGGATAGCAAAGCGAAACAAGAATTTGGAGGTGAATAAGCTCACTCCAATTCAATATATGCCGTCACAGCCCGAATATGAGGAAGGATCGTCTTCCACATTTTTGCCCAACCCATCACCACTGTCTTATCCCCTTTCCAAGAAACAAAAAGAGAAGGTGAGAATTATTTTAGAGAAAAAAAGAAGCTGAATTGAAGGAGCCAAATCCCATTGTGGAGGTTTTAGAGAATTACATGATTTATAGGAAAAAGTATGATGAGATTGAAATGGGAAGAGCTCGTTTGGAGGATAAAGAGTTCAATGAGAGTGTTAAGGAGAGGATCATAGAGAACGGATTATCGAAAAATATGTCGGATCCTGGTAACTTTGTTCTTCCAGTTATGGTCAACGGTACAACACCATACGATGCATTAGCCGATATGGGGGCTAGCGTAAGTGTGATGCCTTTTGCCATATATCAAAAGCTTGGCTTAAGCAACCCGGTTCCATACTTTTCAAACTTGACCATGGCGAACAACACCCAAACTAAACCTATGGGTTTGGTAAAGAATGTGAGAGTCCTAATTGGATTCCAAGCTTACGTAGTTGACTTTTTGATTATGGATATTCCGGAGGACAAAGATCTTCCTTTACTTTTAGGGAGACCTTTCCTAAGGACTTGCGGAGCTATTATTGACTTGGTACGAGGTACCTTAACAATCAATAATGGTGTCACGGTCCACACATATCTACCAAGACCGAGGGTGAAGCCTTGGTACTTTGATTTTGATAGCGAGCTAGAGGATGAATAGCTTGGTTGTTTTGAAATAGGAAGAGATGAAGACAGTTACCCTAAATATGGCCCGTTGGGGGTCACGTTACTTGGAATGCAACGATGCGATGGAAAGAGCCTTTGTTATTGATGCGTACTTTAATCCATTCAAAAATATCATGGATTTTAAGAAGACGACCGACTTTTTGGGATCGCTACCGGTACAACTCAAAAACTTAGATTGGGGACCTGATGGAGTTAGCAAGTATGTAAGAAAACAAGGTGATAAATCGTGGCATGTGAAATTTGAAATCACAACACCGTGTGGTAACGTGTACACGAGAGGCTTTAAGACTAAGAGCACCAAGAGAGAGTTATTGGGGAAATTAAAGACCGATGATATCCTAAGCATGGATTATTTCATGGAGTAAAGAGTCGAAGGTTCAAAGAAGACAAATAAAACCAAGACAAGGAAGCGGAAAGGCTTGTTCTTCTTATTTTCAGTTTATTATTTTAGCTAACACTTTGGTCATTTTGGTTATTTCTTTGGATACTATGATGAACTAGACTTGTATGGTTTAATTTTCCGTTTTGGTAATTTTTGGTTGATTAGTTTTTATATAGATTAAAAACATTAAATTTTATGTGGTGGTGTGAAATTTTGAAAAGCAGTAACGAAATAAAACCCGTTAGCAAAATTTGGGGATTTTTGGAAAATTTTGGAGAAGCCTGCCAGCCCACAAAGTAGCTGGGGACTACTCACTCAAAACATACACACACTGATTGTAGTAAAAATACGACCTTTAGGAAAAGGAAGTACAAGTAGTAAGCGTTAAGTGTCGGTTTAGGAAAACCGAGCATTAATGACCCAAATGAAGTCCAAGTTCGTTTCCCAAGGAGGCAAGTGCGTTGTGTTAAGAGTTGATATTGATTTGTGATTATATGATTGAGAAAGAAATGGGATTAGAAGAGAAAGACAGTTACGAAAACGGATTAAACTATGACGAAAAAGGCGAACACGTAAAGTCGTAAATAGTGCCAAAATTAAAATTTTAACCTAAAAATTCCTAAAAATTACTAAAAATCCCCAATAATATTCTAAGAGTTTACAAAAAATCCAAACTTGCTAAAACCTTTTAATTAATTAGATAATGACTTTTTAATGCTAATTAAAGCCTTAAAAATCACTTTTAATTATTAAAAAGCCTTAAACAAGATCTAATAGTTTGTAAACCTCAAAAATATCCTAAATAAGCTAAAAACTATTTTTAAAAATTTTAAAACCAAATTAAGCTATTTTTAAACACTTAAAAACTATTAAAATCTATTAAATCTTAAATTAATTCTAGAAATTAATTGAAAAGTCTAAAAAATATTTGGAAAGTGACAAAACTCCTAATTAAGTGTCCTTAACCTAGGAAAAATGAAAAAACAATAAAAATAAAACTTCAATTTTTAATAATAAAATAATATTAAAATAATCAAAAAAATTCAAAGTTCACCAAAAAATTCTAAACAATTACCAAAAATCCTAAATAATGTAACTAAAACAAAAATGCAATCCAAATTTTCTGAAACTTATTTAATAATTTTATATTAAATTTTAAAGTTGCTTAAAAACCCTAAAATCCTATAAAATCAAAAATAAGCTAAATTGAAAACCTAAATAGCTGTAAACCTCAAAAATATGATTAAAAACCTAAAAATTATTTATTCAGATTTTTAAATTACCTTTTACTATTTTTAAATGACTTTCTAAAAATTAAACTTAAAATAATCCTAAAAAATTAATTAGTAATGGGAAAATATACTTTTTGCTCAGAAAAGTCAAACAACCTTATAAAAACCTAGGAAAAATCTTAAACAGGAAAATGCTTAAATAAATAAGCTTGAAACAGCTTATTTAAAAGTTGTTAGCCAAATAAGCTATAAAACAAACACCACTTAAATATCTAATGAAATGAAGTATAAACGTAAAAAGCCATCTGGATCACTGGTTAACACGTTAGTCCTTGGAAAGCAAGGTCGCGTGTTCGAGCCCAGGCAAGGTGAGCTTTTTGCAAACTTTTTTTTTTTTTTTACTTTTAAAACACAAACCAGTGACCTATTAACTCACAAAAACTCAATCACAATTCAAATTTAACCAAGATTAAGGCTTAGGAAAGCCAAAACGTGCCCAGTTTTGTTCAACTTTCTGATGAACACACAAGAGTGTAAAATGAGTATCTTCACAAGTGAAGATATGAATCAAGAGGGCTTGATTCTGCTTTTTTATGGATGTTTATGATGGACAAAGGCACCCTTATACTCTTTGGAGTATAAGGAGTCAAATCAAAATAGAAAACAAGCAAGTACTAGCCAAGATCACATGAACAAAGCACATAAAAGGTTGCTGATATACTATGCTAGGTCTGATGACTTGTGGGCTATATTACTTGCATACAAATGAATTTTGAAGGCCAACAAGTTGCAATCCAGCTGAACAACTGACAAATAAGCAGTCCACAAACTTTAAACAACCTATAGTCTAGCAGGTTAACAAATTTGAAGGCTCAAATCCACACAAATGATCAGAAAAGTGAAGTGACAGATTTCAAGTTATCTTTTCCAACTTTTAAGCATACACTTTGTTAAAAACTCTTCCAAATGAAAAACCAAACTAGCATACACCCTATTTAGTACCTAATGAGTGAGTGTAAACTGGTTTTAACACAAAACTTTAACCAAAATCTTGACTAAAACACAAATCCAAACACTCCTTAAACTATGAAAATGAAAAATTAACAAAGCAAATCTTATCAAAACTCAATCAAACTGAATCAAACTCAAACTAACATGCATATAATCAAACAAGGAAGCAATAACAAGCACAATAACAATCACTTAACAACTTTCATGCAATAATCACTTAAACACATAATATTTTTAGAAAACTAAAAATTGAAATAAGAAGCTAGGAGCTACCTTAAGGGTCCTACATCCAGGACCCTTAGTGGTTGAAAAACCACCTCCCTATAGGCTGGGGCCTATGCTGAACTTTGCTGATGGGCTTATGAGGATTTACTTAACAAAATGGGTAAAAATTGTTTCTCTTTGAACCTGCTAAGAGAGAAAATGGAAAAGCTGTGTAAAAAGCTTAAGGCTTGCTCCTAACTTATAGATTAAGCTAGAAGAGAGCTTTAGCTTGTGGGTAAGGATATGATAAGTTTAAACAAAATAACCAACAAAGAGCTTATTCAAGCTTGGGTACCCACTACACCAGAACAAGCCATGGTGTCTTGGACATACGCAAACTCAAACACCATCTTAGTAACACAATGAATCACCATTGTATCAGGTTTGTAGTGAAATTTAAGATATAAGAACACCTTGAAAAAAGAAACTGAAATTTTGAAAACTTGAAAACTTTTTCTGAAAATTAAACCAAACTCAAACAATGAACTTAAATCAACATAAATGTAAAGGGAACTCAATATTTCTCATCAACAAACTCAATACCATTTATATTACTTCATAAACTGGATTTACAAGGTTTTTGAAAAAGGAGAAAAATCAAGAACAGGTTTCTACTATGTCCTACAAGGCCTTTATATAGAGGCTACAATGTGATTCTAGAACTGATAAGAAGCTAAAAAACCCTAACACTTGAACTTCCAATCTTGCCCTTGGACGATTTTGAATTTTTCAGTCAAAACTAAGCCATGTGAAGATCTTTGGCAGTTTGTGGGATGCCAGCAGTGAAAAAGAGGATCTTGGACGTCCTTTTAGCCTTTGGGAACACGAAATTGTTGTGGGTTGTTGCTTTGCTGTCCTCATTTTGTTTGAGAGTAAATAGTGGGGCAGGGGAGGGTTGCACAAACATGTGAGGTGATGGTGATGGGAGTTTAAGGGTGCTTTTAGGTTTAAGTGAGGGTTAATCATGGATCTGGAAAGAATTACCCAAAAACCCCTTGTTTTAATCATTGTTCATCCTGGAAAAAATTAGGGTTTAAGGATGGATTAGGGGAGTGTTTAATCTATTTTGGATAAAACGTTTTTAAATGAAGTGTTTTGGTGGGAGATTTAAACTGATTAATTAATCAGTTTATGGGTGAGTGGATAGGTGATGTGGAGAAAAGGAGGTGTCTGATTGGTTAATGGGTGTGAGTGGGTGATGTGGCAGTAGCTGGTTGGGTGTGAGGAGTTTGGCTGTCTGGCAGGTTTGCCCCCTTACTTTTCAAACTTTGTTCATGTTGTTATAAATGGCTATCAACGCCAAAATAACACATATCAACTTTTGGACTTTGGCAATTTGGCACAACAAGTTTTGAAACTTGTTTTAAGGACTACAAGTGTAATTTTGGCAATCTTCAAGGGATGTTTTTGACATGTCTTGATACTTTAAGGCCTTGACTTGTTTGTTGACTTCTTGGAGGACCATTATTGACAATTTAGTTTTGTTGAGGGACTAAATTTGCCAATTCTTCAAAGTTAAGGGTCCTTTTTGTAATTTTGACAAACTTTAGGGACCAAACTTGTAATTATGAAGATACAAGGGTATAAAGTGTCAATTCTTCAAACTTGGAGGACCAATCTTCATGATTCTTCAAATCTTCAAAGGTTTTCTTTGGAAAATTCTTCATTAGGGCTTGGTTCATCGTGCGGCTTCGTTTCTCGTGTTCGTTTTTGCATGATTCTTGTGATCTTTTGTCATTTTCTCAATATCCGTACCTAGAATACACAAGCAACAAACACAAGCATATATTTAGGTATTTTGATGATATTTAATGCATTTTAAGCCCGATTTGGACGATGAGACTATGTATAAAAGCAGTCTCATCACTCCCCCATACTAAACCATTGTCGTGCCCTCACGCAATGCTAGAATAAAGTATCATAGCACCTCCAAAATTTATTTTTATTCACTTTATTGAAATGATAAACTAGCTACACTACTACTACTACTACTTGCGTTTTAGACATAATGTATGATTTTCATCACAAAATGGGACGTTTAGGTTCATAGAATAAGAACACGTGAATGCTTCGTTAGAAATAATTTCATCGTCCTCGATTTTCACCCAATTCCATGCCAAGCGTGCAACGAGATCATTGTCATTATGAGTTAGTAATGCTAACACTACTCATATGCCCTAATCACGTACTTATCCTCCCATTATTCCTAAGTTGTATCTCTTATATTTTATTTTGTCTTGAATGTTTCACGAGGATACATTGTTTGACTTATGCGATAATAGAGATTTAGGTCTAAAAATAGAGTCCTAACGGTGTAACTAAGACCATCAAATCAATAACCCCTCCTAATAGACAACGATGTTAAAAAATTAAGTTGACAAGAAGAATCGATAAACACGGTTTTATAACGGTTTTGAACATGAGACTTATTACCAAGACTTTTATACGCCCCCTAACGGAAGGGCCTTATTATCTTTGGTTTACCTCCATCTTTTATTCAACTTCGCCATGAAGCTTTTATTATGACTTCGGTCTTGCCTTGCCTTTTATTATCCGCCTCATCGGTGGTTTTATTAGCCAAAGACGTATATCCTCACGCTAAAGCGAATTTTGGATCTTTAAAGCTTCGAAGATTAAGGCTTGATTCACTTTCAATTTTGCATAGATTTTTCGCCTTGTGGGGCTTCAAATTGTTTGCTAGATTTAGGTGAGCACTTGAAATCTTATTATTGGGTGAAGCTTTCGATTATTGGGGTGCCAATACTTCAAAACCGTGATGCTAGCGATACCTTAATGTCTTCCCAATTTAATTACACGGAAGCTACTAGAAAAGACTAGAAACCCAACAATCCTAACTAAACCGCTAAGTCAATATTTATTAAGCAAAAAATATTTACATGCGAAGGGAGAATAAGCAAACAATGAGAACACATGAGTTTTTGAAAGAATACGAGTACTCTACGTTTAGCATAGTAACTTATAATTAACTCTATCATTTCTCGTCCTCATTTAAGAGACTTAGCCTAATGTGTAGTTAAGGAATCAAAGCTAAGTGCTCAACACGCACGGTCGAGTCAAAAATTACTCTTATTCTCGCCATCAGAAAACCTACATTCGTGTCTTCAAACACTTATAAAACATGAGAAAAATTTTAAAATTTGGCCATTTTTAGCCTTATTTTGCAACAAAACGATAAACAAAAAGATAAACTTTGTAAAGCGTGAAGGTTTGGCAAGGCAAGTATCTATTCACCCCCCCCATACTAAAGTTAAACATTGTCCTCAATGTTTCGAGTCTAGGGGTGCAAACACCCCCATACTAGAGACGTAGTCGAATGCCTAATCTAGCATGAAAAGGGTGTAACCAATAAATTAATAGCCGTTTATGAAGTGTGCTAAAAACCTAAGGTTAGAACAATCAAGGATATATCATTTGGATATTGAGAAATGTCTCCAAAGCAATTGATCGAGTGCTCCCATAAAACGAACACGAGAGGCTCCAATCGTGAAGATCATGATCTAAAGTTCACAATTCACAAACAACCACGGAACAAAGGTTGGAAGGGCACAAATCCCCACACGTAAGCTACATTAGAAAGCGATAATATGTACATAGGATAAGCATGGGACTCCCCCACGAGGCACCTCATTTTTTATTACCGAGTCATGAGCTCAACTCGATCCCCTCAATACTAATTATCATTGGGGAAGGTGACTTGGTCGAGGTAGTTTAAGGATGGAACTTCCCCACCAAAGTAGTGCTTCAACCTATGTCCATTCACCTTGAAGTTAGGACCATCATCTTGAGCTAGCCCGATGGTCCCATACGGAAACACTTGAGTCACGGTGAATGGACCGGACCAACGGGATTTCAACTTACCGGAAAAAAATTTCAATCTTGAATTAAAAAGCAAAACTTGATCCCCAATGTTAAAAACCCGGTTTTTAATTTTAGAATCATGCAACTTTTTAGTTTTCTCTTTATAAATCAATGAATTTTCATAAGCAATGTCCCTCAATTCATCTAATTCATTTAATTGCATTTTCCGGTGTTTTCCCGCGGTCTCCATATCATCATTACAATGCTTTAGGGCCCAATAAGCCTTGTGTTCTAACTCGATATGCAAATGACAATTCTTTCCATACACAATCTTATAGGGAGTGCACCCAATGGGTGTCTTATGAGCGGTCCTAAAGGCCCATAAAGCATCGTCTAACTTATCCGACCAAGATTGTCGGTTTTCCCCAACGGATCTCTCCAAGATCCTCTTCAAAGATCGGTTTGAAACCTCGACTTGCCCACTCGTTTGTGGGTGATAAGCCGTAGAAAGACGATGTGTAACCCCATATTTCCTTAGAACCCTTTCAAATTGGTCATTACAAAAATGGGTTCCACGATCGCTTATGATAGCACGAGCGGTTCCAAACCGAGAAAACAATTGCTTCAAAAACTTGACTACCACACGAGCATCATTGGTGGGCAAGGCCTTTGCCTCCACCCACTTAGAAAGGTAGTCAACCGCAACGAGAATGTACTTATTACCACGAGATGATGGGAACGGCCCCATAAAGTCTATACCCCAAACGTAAAAGATCTCACATACTTGAATGATATTTTGTGGCATTTCATCTTTTTGTGAGGCTTTTCCTTGTCGTTGGCATGCATCACACAACTTCACAAGATCTTGTGCATCTCGGTAAATAGTAGGCCAAAAGAAGCCGGCATCAAACACCTTCTTAGCCGTGCGATTAGCACCGTGGTGACCACCCGTAGGTCCCTCATGGCAAGCTCTAAGGATGTTAGAATCTTCGGTGCCAAATACACAACGTCGGATGATTTGATCCGCACACGTTCGAAACAAGTAAGGGTCGTTCCAAAAGTAGAACTTGACATCACGAAAGAATTTTCGTTTTTCTTGAGTTGTCATACCCTTAATGATGAAGTTACCCGCATGGTAATTTGCAAAATCCGCAAACCATGGGGTGGAAGAATCAAGCTTAGAATTCACTACACCAAGTGTCTCGAGCGGAAATGTTTCGGTGATTTCCTTGGGCTCGTAAACACTTTGGTGAGGATCTTCCAAACGAGAGAGATGATCGGCCGCTAGATTCTCGGCTCCTTTTTTGTCAACGATTTTGTGATCAAGTTCTTGAAGGAGGAAAATCCAACGAAGTAATCTAGGCTTAGCATCTTGCTTTTCCATGAGATACTTAATAGCCGAATGGTCCGTGTACACTATGCATTTCGTCAAGACGATATAAGGTCGGAATTCTCAAATGCATACACCACGGCAAGGAACTTCTTTTCCGTTGTAGTGTATTTAAGTTGAGCCTCGGTCATCGTCTTGCTAGCATAGTGAATAGGCAAGAAGTGCTTATCATGACGTTGCCCCAAAACGGCCCCTATAGCGTAATCACTTGCATCACACATGAGTTCGAAGGGGAGGTTCCAATTGGGAGCAACAAGAATGGGAGCTTCGGTAAGTTTCCTCTTAACGATCTCAAAGGCTCGTACACAATATTCGTCAAAGACAAAGCGTGCCTCTTTTTCAAGAAGATGTGTAATGGGTCGAGAAATCTTCGAAAAATCCTTGATGAATCGACGATAAAAGCCCGCGTAGCCTAGGAAACTCCTAACTCCCTTGACGGTTTTGGGATGAGGTAATTTGGCGATGACGTCTACCTTAGCTTGATCTACCTCAATCCCTGCTTTCGAGACCTTGTGCCCTAAGACGATTCCACTCTTAACCATAAAATGACATTTTTCCCAGTTGAGCACAAGGTTGGTTTCCTCACAACGTTTTAACATTCTCTCAAGGTTCGACAAACACGAAGTGAAAGAATCACCAAACACGGAAAAGTCATCCATGAAGACTTCCATCGTCTTCTCGATCATATCATGAAAAATAGCCATCATGCACCTTTGAAAGGTTCCCGGTGCATTGCAAAGTCCGAATGGCATTCTACGATAGGCAAACGTTCCATATGGACACGTAAACGTAGATTTTTCTTGATCACGAGGGTCGATGGGAATTTGGAAGTAACCGGAAAAACCATCTAAAAAGCAATAGAAATCGTTTCCCGCAAGACGCTCCAACATTTGGTCCATGAAGGGCAAGGGAAAATGGTCTTTTCGAGTGGCTTCTTTCAACTTACGATAGTCAATGCACACTCTCCATCCGGTCACGAGTCTAGTGGGAATCAACTCGTTGGCATCGTTTGGCACAACGGTCATCCCTCCCTTTTTAGGGACACAATGAATAGGACTCACCCAAGGGCTATCGGAAATAGGGTAAATCATTCCCGCGTCAAGGAGTTTAAGGACCTCCTTTTTGATGACTTCGTGAATTTTGGGGTTCACCCTCCTTTGACTTTGGATTGTGGGCTTGAAATCCTCCTCCATTAAGATTTTGTGGGTACAAAACTTGGGATCGATTCCCTTAATGTTGGATAACTTCCACGCAATCGCCCCTTTGTGATCCTTAAGAACATCGACAAGTGCGGTTTTTTCATCATTCGAAAGATCCTTCGCAATAATAACCGGCAACTTGTCGTCCTCCTCCAAATAGACATATTCGAGGTGAGGAGGTAAATCTTTCAACTCGAGAATAGGTGGTTCCTCAAGTGAAGATTTGGGCTCGATACTCATAACCTCCTCGGGTGGAGGAAATGGGAAATCGTTGAGAAAATCCTTGATAATCGAGAAGTCCTCATCGTTGTCGAGGTCTTCGTCACAAGTACGTGGAACATCAAATTCTTCCAACGTAAAACCACCACCTTCGAAAGGAGTGAAGGTTGGTGTCGAATTATCAAGAATTGGATCTAACATAGTGGGATTCCCACTAGTTTCTTCATCACCAAACCCTAAAACTTCTTGTGAAAATTCCTCGCAAACCAAGTCGATCATATCAACGAGGTTTATGGTAGCAACGGAATAAACATGAGAAAGTTGAGAATTTTGAGTTACGTTTATAACAAGTTCCTCGTCGTTGAAACGTAAGGTGATCTTTCTAGCATGCACATCAATTAAAGCCATAGACGTATCTAAAAACGAACGACCTAAAATAAGAGGAACTTGAGGATCCGTGGGGATATCAACAACGATAAAGTCTACAGGATAGTAGAACTTCCCCACTTTCACAAAAACGTCTTCCGCCAAACCACATGCAAGAATCGTGGAATGGTCGGCCAACTCAATAGACATTCGTGAAGGAGTAAGATTAGGAAGATTGAGCGACTTGAAGATTGCAAGTGGCATCAAGTTAATGCTAGCACCAAGATCGGCCAAGGCATATCATTCTTCCATATCTTGAATTGCACAAGGGATCAAAAATTTACCGGGATCACCGACTTTTTGAGGTATGCGATTAAGATAAACCGACGAACAACTAGACATTTGGTGCAATTTTTCCTTGTTGTTCAACATACTCTTAAAGTTAGCGGCAAATCGAGGCATCATGACCAAAGCATCGGCGAAACTCACATTAAGGTGCAACTCACGAAACATTTTCATAAAAAGCTCAAATTGGTAGTTGTCGCGCTCTTGTCGTTTCTCCTTCCTAAGTCTCGATGGGTAAGGCAAGGGTAGTGTGGGTTGGGGCATAGGCATAGCCTTTGGAATCTCGGGTTCCAATGATGGTAATGGGTCAACCGTAGGTGTGGCACGAGCGGTACTTTGTGGGCTTGAAATATGCTCCTTTTCGACCACCACCTCGGGTTCTTCCTCAATTTCCTCCACCGTTGGAGTAATTGGTTGAGGAGTCGGTTCTTTAAGTGTCTTACCACTTCGTGTGGTAATCACTTTCATCTCTCCCTTCGGGTTTGAAACGGTGTTACTAGGTAGACCACTCGAAGTAGAGGCTTTGTTTCCCATGACGGCTTCTAAAATGGCATTAAGCTTAGCATCGTGACTATTAAACTTCAAATCTTGACTAACGGCTTTTTGGTCAATTTTTTGTTCAAGTCTAGCATGACTTTGCTCTATCTTATTGTTTTGACCTCTAATTTGATTAGCAAAATCATTTTTCAATTCATTTCTCATGTTAAGATTTTCTTTCACAAAGTTAGCAAACTCCTTGGTGTTTTTAGCCGTGTCCCTAGCTTGACTAGCCAATTGCTCTTGTATGTTTTCCAAAATCTTATCATTTGCCGTGGCGTAATTCAAAAAGTCCATTGGAAGTTCTTTTGTGTAAACATTTTGAAGACCTTGACTTGTGTTTTGAAAATTACGGTTTTGATTTTGATTTTGCAATTGGCTACTAGTTCCTTGATTCCCATAGTTGTTATTACCCTTAAAATTGTTCCTTTGATTGCTTTGGTAACCAACTTGATTGTTTCGATAATTGTTAGCATTTTGATTTGGTGGAAAACCCGGTGGAGTCAATTGATTAGTGCGAGGAACTTGACCGTTTTGGTTATAAGTTCCCGCGGCCACGAAGGCACTCGAAGTGTTACCACCGTTGGTAATGCACTCGGAATAATCGTGAGCTCCACCACAATACATACAAGAAACCTCAACCGCTTTAATCGTAGCGGGAGCGGGTTGTTCACCAACTTTAAACTCAATTAACAATCCTTTCAACTTATCAAAAATCTTATTCTCCAAATTAGCCTCGATTTGGCATGCATCAACGGTGTGTGACAATGAAGGCGAAGACGAAGACGAAGTCTTACGAACACTCGACGTGCTACGAGGACTACACACCTTAGACCTATTCTCAATGATTAACAATGCTTCCTCGACCGTCTTACACAAAAAATTACCACCCGCGGCGGCATTAAGATAATCACGCTCATGATCGTTCAAGCCATTGTAAAACGTGTCTATTTGATGCAAGTCGGAAAAACCATGATGAGGACATTCGTGCAACATTTCCTTAAACCTATTCCAAGCCGTTGAAAAACTCTCATTATACTCTTGTGAAAACTTTGAAATCTCGTTTTTCAAGTGCGTAGTCTTAGAGGGCGGAAAAAATTGGTTCACGAATTTTGAAACGAGATCCTTCCACGTCAATATAGAATTGGGTGGCTCTTTCTCTAACCAAATTTTTGCGGGCCCCGCTAAGGAATACGGAAAAAGCATCATCTTAATCGAGTAGTTTGAAACATCCTTAAACTTGCATGTGGCGGTGAGACGATTAAATTGGCGAATGTGGTTATGAGGGTTGTCCTTTTCGTCACCTCGAAACTTGTTGTTTTGAATCATGGACAATAAACCCGTCTTAACCTCAAAATTCTCCGCAAGGATAGCGGGAATCACAATCGCTTCTCCATAACCCTCGGTGGGTGCTTGAAGCAACTCCATCATAGTTCGATTAGCCATGGGTGCTTCTTTCACTACAATGGGTTCGTCAATAGGAGACTCCTCACTAGTAGGAGTGATTGATTTGTTTCTTCGTTTACGAGCACGTCTTGCTTTAGAGCGAGTTTGCATAAACGTCACGTACAACGAGAAGGCGAGCAAAGAAGATTCTTTTTGGTGTTTTTACTTTTTCAATTTTTTGTGGTTTTTGATTGTTTTTACTTTTTTTGGATTTTTGGAATGTATTAGTAGACACAAATCTACAAATCTCCTCCTTAATCAAATCTCTCGATTAAAGAAGCCTCAAGGAATGAAAACGATCACGTGAAGTGAACGCCTTCGATGACTTTAGAACGATGGTGGAACACCAAATCGTTCAAGAGGGTTTAATCAATAGAAACCAAGAAAATATATATGATACTTAAGTAATACTTTGGGCGGCAAAACCCTCGATTGGCTTTCAAAATCAAAATACGCACAAGCAAGCGGAGGAAACGAGGCGGCGCGAAGCACTTAAGAGCCTTTTTCCTTTAGGTCGTGAAATACAACCGCCTTATACGCACCTTATAGTTTGTATTTCTCAAAATCGAGCTTCACGAAAGTATTTATCTATTTTTGCCTTTTTCTTTGGTTTGAGATTCGAATACAATGATTGGGTAATGACCTCCCAAGTCAAGGTTGTGATTGCTCATGTATTTGGAGTACTTGTAAATTTATTGTTCTACGTATACAATATAGTAATAGTATTCACAAAAAACAAAAAACTGATAATACGTATTAGCAGAGTGCTACTAATACAATTAGCTATTTTATGGTTATATAAAAACAACAATGGTTCAACCAAAACACAACACGCCTCCCCGGCAGCGGCGCCAAAAATGATTGTAGTAAAAATACGACCTTTAGGAAAAGGAAGTACAAGTAGTAAGCGTTAAGTGTCGGTTTAGGAAAACCGAGCACTAATGACCCAAATGAAGTCCAAGTTCGTTTCCCAAGGAGGCAAGTGCGTTGTGTTAAGAGTTGATATTGATTTGTGATTATATGATTGATAAAGAAATGGGATTAGAAGAGAAAGACGGTTACGAAAACGGATTAAACTATGACGAAAAAGGCGAACACGTAAAGTCGTAAATAGTGCCAAAATTAAAATTTTAACCTAAAAATTCCTAAAAATTACTAAAAATCCCCAATAATATTCTAAGAGTTTACAAAAAATCCAAACTTGCTAAAACCTTTTAATTAATTAGATAATGACTTTTTAATGCTAATTAAAGCCCTAAAAATCACTTTTAATTATTAAAAAGCCTTAAACAAGATCTAATAGTTTGTAAACCTCAAAATATCCTAATTAAGCTAAAAACTATTTTTAAAAATTTTAAAACCAAATTAAGCTATTTTTAAACACTTAAAAACTATTAAAATCTATTAAATCTTAAATTAATTCTAGAAATTAATTGAAAAGTCTAAAAAATATTTGGAAAGTGACAAAACTCCTAATTAAGTGTCCTTAACCTAGGAAAAATGAAAAAACAATAAAAAATAAAACTTCAATTTTTAATAATAAAATAATATTAAAATAATCAAAAAAATTCAAAGTTCACCAAAAATTCTAAAAAATTACCAAAAATCCTAAATAATGTAACTAAAACAAAAATGCAATCCAAATTTTCTGAAACTTATTTAATAATTTTATATTAAATTTTAAAGTTGCTTAAAAACCCTAAAATCCTATAAAATCAAAAATAAGCTAAATTGAAAACCTAAATAGCTGTAAACCTCAAAAATATGATTAAAAACCTAAAAATTATTTTTTCAGATTTTTAAATTACCTTTTACTATTTTTAAATGACTTTCTAAAAATTAAACTTAAAATAATCCTAAAAAATTAATTAATAATGGGAAAATATACTTTTTGCTCAGAAAAGTCAAACAACCTTATAAAAACCTAGGAAAAATCTTAAACAGGAAAATGCTTAAAGAAATAAGCTTGAAACAGCTTATTTAAAAGCTGTTAGCCAAATAAGCTATAAAACAAACACCACTTAAATATCTAATGAAATGAAGTATAAACGTAAAAAGCCATCTGGATCACTGGTTAACACGTTAGTCCTTGGAAAGCAAGGTCGCGTGTTCGAGCCCAGGCAAGGTGAGTTTTTTGCAAACTTTTTTTTTTTTTTTTTACTTTTAAAACACAAACCAGTGACCTATTAACTCACAAAAACTCAATCACAATTCAAATTTAACCAAGATTAAGGCTTAGGAAAGCCAAAACGTGCCCAGTTTTGTTCAACTTTCTGATGAACACACAATAGTGTAAAATGAGTATCTTCACAAGTGAAGATATGAATCAAGAGGGCTTGATTCTGCTTTTTTGTGGATGTTTATGATGGACAAAGGCACCCTTATACTCTTTGGAGTATAAGGAGTCAAATCAAAATAGAAAACAAGCAAGTACTAGCCAAGATCACATGAACAAAGCACATAAAAGGTTGTTGATATACTATGCTAGGTCTGATGACTTGTGGGCTATATTACTTGCATACAAATGGGTTTTGAAGGCCAACAAGTTGCAATCCAGCTGAACAACTGACAAATAAGCAGTCCACAAACCTTAAACAACCTATAGTCTAGCAGGTTAACAAATTTGAAGGCTCAAATCCACACAAATGATCAGAAAAGTGAAGTGACAGATTTCAAGTTATCTTTTCCAACTTTTAAGCATACACTTTGTTAAAAACTCTTCCAAATGAAAAACCAAACTAGCATACACCCTATTTAGTACCTAATGAGTGAGTGTAAACTGGTTTTAACACAAAACTTTAACCAAAATCTTGACTAAAACACAAATCCAAACACTCCTTAAACTATGAAAATGAAAAATTAACAAAGCAAATCTTATCAAAACTCAATCAAACTGAATCAAACTCAAACTAACATGCATATAATCAAACAAGGAAGCAATAACAAGCACAATAACAATCACTTAACAACTTTCATGCAATAATCACTTAAACACATAATATTTTCAGAAAACTAAAAATTGAAATAAGAAGCAAGGAGCTACCTTAAGGGTCCTACATCCAGGACCCTTAGTGGTTGAAAAACCACCTCCCTATAGGTTGGGGCCTATGCTGAACTTTGCTGATGGGCTTATGAGGATTTACTTAACAAAATGGGTAAAAATTGTTTCTCTTTGAACCTGCTAAGAGAGAAAAGGGAAAAGCTATGTAAAAAGCTTAAGGCTTGCTCCTAACTTATAGATTAAGCTAGAAGAGAGCTTTAGCTTGTGGGTAAGGATATGATAAGTTTAAACAAAATAACCAACAAAGAGCTTATTCAAGCTTGGGTACCCACTACACCAGAACAAGCCATGGTGTCTTGGACATACCCAAACTCAAACACCATCTTAGTAACACACTGAATCACCATTGTATCAGGTTTGTAGTGAAATTTAAGATATAAGAACACCTTGAAAAAAGAAACAGAAACTTTGAAAACTTGAAAACTTTTTTTGAAAATTAAACCAAACTCAAACAATGAACTTAAATCAACATAAATGTAAAGGGAACTCAATATTTCTCATCAACAAACTCAATACCATTTATATTACTTCATAAACTGGATTTACAAGGTTTTTGAAAAAGGAGAAAAATCAAGAACAGGTTTCTACTATGTCCTACAAGGCCTTTATATAGAGGCTACAATGTGATTCTAGAACTGATAAGAAGCTAAAAACCCTAACACTTGAACTTCCAATCTTGCCCTTGGACGATTTTGAATTTTTCAGTCAAAACTAAGCCATGTGAAGATCTTTGGCAGTTTGTGGGATGCCTGCAGTGAAAAAGAGGATCTTAGACGTCCATTTAGCCTTTGGGAACACGAAATTGTTGTGGGTTGTTGATTTGTTGTCCTCATTTTGTTTGAGAGTGAATAGTGGGGCAGGGGAGGGTTGCACAAATATGTGAGGTGATGGTGATGGGAGTTTAAGGGTGGTTTTAGGTTTAAGTGAGGGTTAATCATGGATCTGGAAAGAATTACCCAAAAACCCCTTGTTTTAATCATTGTTCATCCTGGAAAAAATTAGGGTTTAAGGATGGATTAGGGAAGTGTTTAATCTATTTTGGGTAAAACGTTTTTAAATGAAGTGTTTTGGTGGGAGATTTAAACTGATTAATTAATTAGTTTATGGGTGAGTGGATAGGTGATGTGGAGAAAAGGAGGTGTCTGATTGGTTAATGGGTGTGAGTGGGTGATGTGGCAGTAGCTGGTTGGGTGTGAGGAGTTTGGCTGTCTGGCAGGTTTGCCCCCTTACTTTTCAAACTTTGTTCATGTTGTTATAAATGGCTATCAACGCCAAAATAACACATATCAACTTTTGGACTTTGGCAATTTTGGCACAACAAGTTTTGAAACTTGTTTTAAGGACTACAAGTGTAATTTTGGCAATCTTCAAGGGCTGTTTTTGACATGTCTTGATACTTTAAGGCCTTGACTTGTTTGTTGACTTCTTGGAGGACCATTATTGACAATTTAGTTTTGTTGAGGGGCTAAATTTGCCAATTCTTCAAAGTTAAGGTTCCTTTTTTGTAATTTTGACAAACTTTAGGGACCAAACTTGTAATTATGAAGATACAAGGGTATAAAGTGTCAATTCTTCAAACTTGGAGGACCAATCTTCATGATTCTTCAAATCTTCAAGGGTTTTCTTTGGAAAATTCTTCATTAGGGCTTGGTTCATCGTGCGGCTTCGTTTCCCGTGTTCGTTTTTGCATGATTCTTGTGATCTTTTGTCATTTTCTCAATATCCGTACCTAGAATACACAAGCAACAAACACAAGAATATATTTGGGTATTTTGATGATATTTAATGCATTTTAAGCCCGATTTGGACGATGAGACTATGTATAAAAGCAGTCTCATCACACACACACACGCAGAAAAAAAAGAGAAAGAAAAAGAAGAAATTTTTCTTTGAAAATTTTAGGAAGAAGGATTAATGGCACCCAACAAGGTAAATTGATTTCTAAAATCATTTGATTTGATTCTTGATTCATTATATTTAGGGTTGAGTTTGATTTATTTGGTATGAATCATAAGAATTAGATTGGTGGTATGAATGGAATTGGGTTAGATTAGCTATAGCAATTAACAAATTCATGTATAGCGAGATGATGCATCAAATTTAGGATAAAAAAATTAGAGATTTAGTAGCGATTTGATGTAGAACTCAAATGGGTTTTGATTAATTGATGTGTCTTCTATGAATGGAAATGTTAATATTGCTTGAAACACTAAGGATTTAGGTTTTGTAAGACTGATTTTAGTGTTTTTGATAAACTAGCAATTTAATTTTTCAGAAAATAGATGATGTTCATGTTGTTTTGACCTATTTTTAGGTTGAACTAGAGGATAGGATGTGTTAGTGAGGAAGAGTAATATAAAAAAATATATAAAATCGAGCGGCCACCGACTTCTTTGTCGACGAACCGGCTCCTTGCGATCTGTGGAACACCGACCGTCGGCTTCTTCGCCAGTCGGGCCGGCTTCTACCCATCTGTTAACACATGACCGCCGGCAGCCTCGAGCATCCGGCCGGCTTCTCACGGGCTGTTAAGAAAATTATTTTGTTTTGATCGTGTCGATTGTTTGGTTGTAAATTTTCATAGTTTAACGTGGACTAACAAACTAACGTTTTTAGTGTTTAATCATTTTCGTTGTAGAATCAAAGAACAAGTCCTCCACCAAATCATAGGGATGATGTGATGAAAGAGTATTGCATTTGGTTTAGACTTTGTGGGTAAGATCATTGCTTCACATTAGCATAATATGCCGAGTTGTTATGATTGTATGATAGGGAGGATTTGTCTAATCCTTTGTTTGAATAACATTTCTCGAAGTTGGAAACTAACATAAGGGCACTAAATGCAAATGAGTATTGGAAAAGAATTGCAGGATCAACTGTAGGAAACAAAAGACTGGGATTAGTTATGGAACCAATGATGAGAATGATACATAGATTTATTGTAGGGAAACTTGAGCACCTAACAGGAAGTAGGGAAAGATGCCAAATACTAGACCTATGGTTGTTGAGTGCAATAAGTGGAGAAAGAGAAGTGAATTTGGCATGGGCTATTGCCAAATATTTGTACAAGAGAGCTCCCGGAATGAAAACAGCGAGTGCTATTTGTGGAGGACATTATGTGACTTGGATAGCAAGGAGGCTAAAGTATTTGAACAAGAGTGTAGTCTCAAGATTTTTGGAGCCGATAGAATGTGAAGTTTGGGATTTGACTTTAGAGAAAGAGTTAGACAAGAATAGGAAGTGTCTAAGAGATTCAGAGCCTTTACAACAAAGAGCTCACATATAGGAGGAACATGAGCCTAGTGGGTTGAATGCTATTTGGGGAGATTGGAATGCAAATTTAAATGAGATGGAACGAATGATGGTATGGAGAGATAGTATGACAAGGAGGAACAATTACATACTTGAGCATTCCGTGCCTATTCTACACCACTTGGCGGATGAAGCACACATTAGTTATCCGACTTATGAGCCACCCAATGTTCCACCTTACCCATATCTATATGTACCTTACCCCTATCCTCACACACACTACACTAGTAGGGAGAAACTAATTTTAGAGGTGATGGAGTGTCCGTTGATGATTACTTGTTCACGGGTGCGGGACATTATGGTAGAGGTAGCTCTATAGTCTCAAGTGGAAACTTTGATGTTGGAGGATCATGGAGGGGATCCCATGATGACGATGATGAGGACATAGACGATTGATATCCATGATTCGTGAAGATTTGTAAGATAAAGTTTATTTAAAGAACATTTTTATTTTTATTTTATTTGCAAATTTTATCGTGTTTGGATTAGAATGTTAAGACAATTTGGTGTGTTATATTAAGATTATGTTTTATGATATTTGGTTTGGAAAAGGATATTTTGCTAGTACTTGCAGGGGATGATTAGTGAATCCGTCATTGGTGGAAAATATGGAGTTTTCTGTAGACTCATAAGGCAATAAACCACATGCGGAACATATCTCAAATTTGGTAGTATCATTTGACCTTATTTTTCCGATTTTCTTATACTTTGAAGTTCGTTTATTACCATTGGAGACAATGTTAAATTTAAGTGTGAAGGGGTGGTCAAATAGGAAAAATGATCTATTTTGTCAAATACGGTTACTTTTCAAAATATATAAAATATAAAAAATTAGTTAAGTTATTAAATTTTTAGAATAAATGGTTTTTACAAGTTGGTATTTCTAATCCGCAGTGAGATCACAATTTTTTGTGATTATGACAAGAATAAATATAAAAGGCAAAACTTTTGAAAAAAATGATTGAAAGTTGTTGCTAGTCATTGGTGTTGAGGAGTACGTTTTTGATGATTAGGAGTTGATCATACTTTGTATTCGCATAATTAATTTCAACAAAAGAGAAGTAGCTACTCTAGTTTGTATTTTTTGTAGCGTATGCTCATCCAAAGTGTGAGGGGGTGTGAAGAAGAAGCGAAATAGCCAATGAGCTATGTGCTTAAATATAAATAACCAATGAGCTATAAATTATGAAGATGAAGGAAGAAGAAGTGATATGGTAGTGTCGATTGGCCAATGTGTTAAGACGTAATACTCAAATTTGAAAAAAAGAGAAGAAAAAGAAAATAAGTGGTATGTCGAGAATGGTGGAAGTGATCATTTGGTGATTAGTGTTTTTTCTTTTGATTACGCAAAACAATCAAAGACCTTTTTGGTAAAATTGTCGAGTACTCACGCCCCATCGGATTAGTGTACTACTTTTATATACCTTGTTATTAAGAGTAAAAATAGAGTAGATGTTTTAAATAAAAGTTTGCGTTTATTTTTAGTTTTTATTTTATTTTACTTGCTCGAGGGCGAGAAAAACTTAAGTGTGAGGGGATTTGATAACGCTCAAATCCAACATGTTTCTATATGCGTTATCTTTACTTTTAATATAGGATTTGTGGTAATAAACAAACTTTTATTGTTAATATTGTACAAAGTTTGGTTCTTATGTTTTGTAGCTAGCAAAAAGAAGGAAACGCGGAAATAAGAAATAAAGAAGAGAATTGGAGGCGAACGGATGAACGATACACGAAAGTATGGTTCTCGTATGATAATAATAAGAGGAATAAGTGTTTTGGAAAGTTTGGGATAAGGAATGAAGAAAGAAACAAAGAATAAGAACTAAAGAAGAAATAAGGAAAAGATGGTGAAGGAGATGGCATCAGGAAAAGGAGATGGCAGCCAAGACAAGTGGTTGTCAACCAACTAGATGAAAGGAGCCGCCAGCCAAGCAAGGAGACGACCGACTACTCTCTGTACCGCCATCTACTCTAAAACTAGGTTTTGGTTTCTTCGTGTTTGACACTCACCAAGACGAGTCAATTAAAGGAACTTGTCAAATGATTTATCTTGGGTATAGGTCGAAAGGACCCATTCAAACCAAATTTATCTTTTAATCTTTTCTAACAAATGGTAATTATGATCGGTTAGAATAAGATGATCATAGGTCGAAAGTGCTTGTCTAATTCAACTAGTTAATATGAATGTTATGAAATACACAATGGAATGAAGTTCATATATTTTAGATTTGTGATTCATAATTGTTAACCACACATATTTGATCTCTCCTACGGATGAAATGTAATTCACACAAGTATTTCTTTTAGTTATGATTTCCTTTACAATATTTGTTCTAGCAGTAATAACGGTAGTGACAACCTTATTACATACACCATTGCCATGTTTTGATTATACGCAAATCCCATGGGGCGGCCTTGATTCACCCAACTTTCCTACAATTGAACGGATATACTTGCTCGTATGCGTTGTTAATGAGTTAATAAGTCTTGATTATAAATTTAAAACTAGGAGTGCAAGACGCGCATCGCTTGCGTAAAAATAGAAGATGAAAACGTCAACATAAAGTTGGTGAGGACGTAGGTTTAGACCCAAATAGTGACATAGTTGCGCACATAATAAACTAACCACATAGAAAAGATGTGAATTCATAATATATCAAGAATCATACCATAATGATATGAGAGACTCAACTCTACTTTCATATCTGTACAGAATTTCCATCAAAATCAACTTGGTAAATAAGCATTAATTTACACGATACAGTGCCTCGCAACTTTGACCTCTTAACCATAACCATCACAATTAAGAAGGTTAATGAGACTTAGATTCCATGATACAATGTCCCAACAACTCATACCTCTTAATTCCACAAATCACAACTAGACCCCAAGTAGGCACCAAATTCTAATCCAGTCACATCCACATGATCCAAACCACAATTCACAAAAACATATAAAAACATATCTTGTCATTTAAAACATAAAATCATTTACCACAACTCAACATTCAAAACATTCATAAACCACTGTGAGTTCAATTTTCCCTGAATTAAAAACTATTGAAAAATGAGGCTACGAACACCACCTTAACCAATCAAATGCTTGAACAAAGCACACGCGAATTCCAAGCTAAAAATATACACAATAAACAATACATGTGTTACACACGATTATTTTGTATGGATCTATCGATGAAACTATCAAATGATGGATGTCTAAGGTTTATGTATCGTTGGAGCTATAACCCGACACTATCCTATACCATTTCCTATACAAATTCTCTTTTAAACTTACTAGCTCAAAATGCACTAAAATATCGAAATTTAATGTCACCTTAACAAATCAAAAACCATACTAAATGGATCAACAAAAGATCCAAATAATTTTGTTCCCCTTTTATTATGTCTTTAGATGCTACACTAGTCTTCCTAGTTTTAATTTATATGTCAAACCATTTCATAAAAAATCATGATCCCAAAGTGTTCGGATTTAGACCTGCCGCACATTGAAAAGTTTAAATTTACTAAAAATACCTAAACAACTTTTTAAGCTTTGAAACACTGAGCTGGAGTTAATAGAAACATAATATATCACTCATGATTTTTTGCATACTCAAATTCGAAAGTTAACTAGGGTTTTTACTATCACCAATCAGACCCAAATCTGTCATGAATTAACGACATTAACAACTTATCTTGTGAACATCATTTGACCAACTTAAACACCTTTAAAATGATCAAGCTCAATTGTTCCAGAAAGCACACTCGTTAAACTTAACTTTAGGCTATAGAAACGTACCGTTACTCATTTTTATCACTCATTTATAACCCGATGAACACAAATAAAAATTCTATCAAACCCTAATTCATTCAAAAACACGTTCTGGCACAATCCAGTTACACCAATATACTCCTAAGATAACCACAAACACACCATGTAGTTTAATTATATTGACTTATAAAAATTATAAACCCCTAATTTTTCATAAATTAAAAGTTACACGATTAGATTTTTAAAAAAATATATAGAGGAATGATTTACCAAAAACATTAACCGCGAATGATTACGATCTTTGTTCTTGAATATTTATTTTTTTGGACCTTTTTTTCCTCTTGATCAGCCGAAACACAAAAAAAATATTTTTCTAATTTTTGTGATAATGGTGATACAAGACAAAAGTTCAACAAGGAACAATGTCTCAAAAAAGTATAAAGGATTCTATCTAAGCCATTCATTCAAAAAACAATCATGTGGTTGAAATATAATTAAGTGGGTATATTCGTAATTTTGTATTCCATCTAAAACAATTCCTAGATGTACTTTTTTGAGATATAATTAAGAGCGTTTACTCCTCTTTCATTTCCACCACTTAGGGATGAGCACGGAACCGGTCCCGTCTCGAACCCGTCCTGAATTAGTGGTACCGAATATTTCCCGAGCATAAATTAGTGGTACTGGTACCGTACCGAACGGGATTCGGGTATCGGTACCCGGACGGGTATCGGTACCGGTACCGGGAAATAGGGTTTTTCCCGTTTTTTTGGGAATTTCCCGTTTTGGTACCGATCCCGTCCCAAATTAGTAGTCCCGAATTCTTTTCACCTTTATTTGTAGTCCCGGTACTGTCCCGAACGGAATTTGGGTACCGGGAATCGGTACGGTTCCGGTTCGGTTTCGAGATTCGGTTCGAAATGCTCATCTCTACCACCACTCAACCACACACACACACCCAGTCACCCACCACCACCACCGTCACACTCCATCGCCTGGACACCGTCGTCGCAACCCTACCTTGTCATCAACAGCCATCAGTTGTACATCATTGCTCATGTGTTAAACCCTAATCAAAAGAAGGTAAGTCTATCTACAACTATGATGGTAAATCGCATTCGCCAAGATATGATTAGTCGGTAGTACGTTTACTGTTTTCGTGGTGGTCGCCTTTCAAGGTGTATATTAGTAGGTACATAGCGTTTTCGAATTTGATATTTTTATGGTTTAGATGGTGATGCTAATGTGTGTTTATATAGTATTGCTATTTATCTATTGGTTATAGGTTCGTTATAGTTGATTAGGATAGATCCTGATTTGTATGATCCACTTTTGACTGGTAATGGTTCTTCGATTTTGGTTTATTATGGATGGTTGAGGTGTGGTTCGAATCAGTGGGAGCACGATTTAGTAACAATATTTATGTGTTTGGTATAGTGTAGCAGAGTGATGCTAATTTTAGGTCACAGAATATGGTCGGTATTAAGTCTGTTACGATGGATAGATATGTGATTAATACGGATAATTTCCTGAATTATTTTATGAATAAGTTTTATGATTTTGTTGCGACTTGTGACGTTGAATAGGAGTGGGAGTATGAGTTTCCTGTTGATGCAAAATAGATTATCTTGTGTGGCTTCATTTTGCTGAGATTGACGTGAGTGTGGATGCAAACGAAGAGAAAATAGTTTTTGTTGTGATTATGAACGATGAGAAGGTTACTATAATCGATATATTTAACAATGGTGACAGTTGCCACTTGCCTGCTTATTGTTATCCTTGTGTAACTAAGAATTTGAGCACTACACATTGACTGTAAAGCTTGTAACTGTTGATGGGATCACCTTTAATTTGTGGGATTGAGAATTACGCCATTGTTCCAGTCGATCACAAGATTGTACTTGAGCAAGGTATGATTAAAATTAATAATATTACTGATAAACAAGTGTTCTGTTAACATATTACGAGTGAATTTTGTTTGACTTTAAATAAGGTTTAGGATACGGAATAGGTACTCGTACATTATCTTATAGATCAGCAGATATTAGGTCCAGATATAAACAGATAATTGATTCGTAAAATCTAATAAAGAAAATGTTGTTGTCATGTTATGTTATTGTAGAAATGAAAGATGCGTTGGACAAATTAAAAGGAACCACTGGAAACGAAAAAGGCACAAATTCTTTGATTGAAAATAATGATACTGCTACTCAAGTGAATATGCATAATTCAAGTGAAGTTGCTACTGTGAACTTGTGAAGTTGCTATCGAAGTTGAAAAAATGTCATTTGATGTTTCTTCTTTTGCTACCTATTGTGAATCTGTAAATATGTTACTCAAGTTGTAAATGTGTTACTAAAGTGGTAAATAGCTACTGTTTGGTTTTACTCATTTAATGCTTCTTTCTTTTGCTACATACTTATGTTTTGTACTTGTATCTTTTGCTACCTAATGTAAAGTGTAAACAAATTGTGACTTGCATCTTTTGTATATGTGGTGAACAAAATGCACTTTTATATCTTTTATTCGGATTATGTTTTAATAATTTGAATTTAATGAGTATTTATCCATGAGTACTTGTAAGTTACAAAATAAATGCCATAAAGTATATCTTCATCTTGTGTTCAACAACCACAACTCCTCTCAATCTCATGATCTTTCTGACTATCAATGCCATTTGTTATAGCTAAAAGTTAAAAGGAAGTTATATAACAAAATATCATACGATATATTGGAGTTGTAGGCTTGTAGCTTGTAGTTCCAACTTTGATATCTTGTAGCTCGAAGTTGCATCACATATAGAACACGTACCAAACTTAGTTTTAGGCTTCTAGCTTGTAGTTTCAACTTTGATGGCTTGTACCTCCTTTATGAATTACATGTAATTCAAAGATAATCACATGTATTCACATGTGAATTACATGTAATTCTGTAATTCACAATTCACCTGTGAATTACATGTAATTCTAGTCTGAATCACATGTTATTCAATAAGAATGACATGTAATTTAAAAATAATCACATGTAATTTGGTGATAATTACATATGATTTTGCTTGAATTACATGTGATTTTGTTTGAATCACGTGTAATTGTTAATAATATTAAATTGTTTGTTGGTATTCATGTAAGATATATAAAGCAAATTGCCTTCTGAATTACATGTGATTCGGTAATAATTACATGTGATTTTACTTGCATTACATGTGATCACAAGGCCACCTTTTATGTCATCAACAAAGTTGAAACTTCTCAGTGTAACAAACAAGACAATGGTGATGAAAATAAAGATATTTTAAACGAGTTAAGCTCACCAAATCACATGTAATTAAAAAATAATCACATGTGATTTACGTTAAATCATATGTGATTGACCTCAAATCACATGTGATTTTACCTTAATAATAATCTATATTATTTTAATTGATAAAATCACATGTGATTTGTAAAAATCACATGTAATTTGTATTTATTGTAACAGTTTTATTATTTTTATTTTATCAAATCATGTGTGATTTAATCAACTTGAGCTTTTTACTTATTTAGGTCGTTTAGCTCAAGTTTACAAGCTCATAAAAGTGAGATGATCAACTTTTTTAAATTACATGTTATTCAATCTTTTATAATTTACATGTAATTTTACCAAAATCACATGTGATTTTACCAAATCACATAAATTATATGTAATTTTACCAAAATCACATGTGATTTATGATTTTACCAAATCACATGTGATTCAATCCTTCATAAATTAAAATATATTTTATCTTGTTAGATTTACAATACCAAAAAAGAAAATCACATACAGTTTTATAAAAATCACATATAATTCACTCTTTCATATAAAAACCTATTCTTATGATTAAAATATTGTACCAAAATCATAGACTCAAACATAAAGAATCAATACAAATGTTTCCAGCTTATGAAGTATCAACTTGAGCTTTTTGCTTATTTAGATCCATAAGCTCAAGTTTACAAACTTATAAAAGTGACATGATCAACTTTTTTCAAATCTCAGTAAGTTTATAAGCTCATAAAATAGGATTCATCCTATCCTAAATCCAAATAACTTAAACTATAGCAATTGATACACCACAAAAGAAAAACTATAGCAATTAGTAGTAAATTCAACGTCCAATATCTAATATCAACTACGAATCAACACTAATTGCAAAATCAAAAGAAAACATGGAAAACATCATCAAACCCAATCCCAGCCCCAACCGGACCTTCTTACCCTCTCATCACCACCACTCTCCACCACAGCCCCTATCAACCTACCTCCCCCACCATCATTCAACGGTAGTATTGTAATTTACATTGATCTATTTATGATCTCTAATCATGGATCATGATGTTTATTATCTTTAGGTAAATCAAACTTGATTATGATTATCACCGATGTTTTGCGGTTATTTGTGGTGAATTACTATGTTCGAATGTAACCTGGCGGGGGTTGGCGGTGGTTGATATGTTTTTAGCCATGATTGTTGAGTTACAGGATAAGTGTTTGTTTAGAGAGAAATGTGATATAAATGAAGTAGGTATGTGATATTTGGGCTTTTGATAATAGCCATTAGATTGAAAATATATTAATGGTTCAGATCGTTTCTTTTATTCTTTAAAGAATGCTTGTTCTAGGAGGATCTCACCTCCCTCTCTTGTTTTTCCCTTAAGCCGGTCCAACACACATCCCATATATAATATTCATATTCTTTTAAAACTTACCTTATACCTTTATATGCATATTTTATAAAGTTTAAATAATTAATTAATTAAAATCTTGAACTTAACGATAGTTTCTTAACTACTTACACTACTACTAGTAAAATACATACTCAATTATTTCACTGTTTCAAAATATAATATTCAAAATTATACCAATTTCACTAAGACTAGTGGGAGTGGCACTAAACGCACTCACCTCACGTCACCGTCACATTAGCTTTTTAACAAACTTACTACAACTCACTCAACCTCCACTTTGGAAGTAATGACACTCACATAAACTCACTACAACTCACTACACATCACTCCTATCTTTTTATTTAATATTTTTTATACATACATTTTAAAAAACACGGGTACATAAAAAATTAAAACATAGTACGAAATTAAAAGACGATACATAGTAAATTTAAAAACAACATTTAAAAAAACATAATAATTTAAGCATTGGTAGACAAATGCTCGACCAATTCTGGTCGAAGATTGTGATGTTCTTGCGTGGAGCTGATATGCCGCATAGCTTGTAGCACGCGTTCTTCGGTTTGAAACACATCTTCCGGTTGAATTTTCTCTTCTGGGAACCATTTAGGAGATATTGCTTTTTTTTAAACTTTCGAACCATATTATATAATATGATGCATGTGAACATCATATTCATGATTCTTTTTTGTCGAAAAGGTCGTGCAGAATTGACTAATATGGCCCATTTCTTCTTCAAAACACCAAAATCTCTTTCAATATCTTTTCATGTGGATTCTTGTTTTTTCTTATACAAAATCCTCTTGTGGTCACTGTCTGCTGGTTCGAAAATTATTTTAACAAGTGGTGCCAATTCCGGATATATCCCGTCCGTAAGATAGTATCCCCATGGATAGTGTACACCGTTAGCCACAAACTCTACCTCTGGTACTCGTCCTGTTTTCAAATCATTTAAATAAAGGAGACTGATATAAAACGTTGATGTCGTTGTTCGACCCAAAAACACCAAAAAAGCATGTCATATCCACAAGTCCTGCGACGCTACAACTTCAAGTAAAATGAATGAATTCGGTCCATGATCTCGTCTAACATATTGCCCTTTATGGGCAACTAGACAACCGAACCACTCCCATTATGTACAATCAAGACTTCCTATCATCCCTGAAAACTTGTGCTTTACTTCATGATGCGCATAAAGTTTCTCAACATCAGTATACGTGGGTTTTCTCATATACTCGGCCCAAAATATTTCCATAACCGCACTACAGAAATGATCAAGTGATTGTCGAGAAGTTCTTGCGCGCATTTGCAGATAGTCATCTAGAAAACCAAGAACGACGTTGTATGCCAATTGATGAATTGCCGAGGTGCACTTTAACAACGACGAAATACCTTCTTTTCTGGTACAATCAACATTATTACGAAAGTATGCAGAATGGTGAGTCACTTCACTAACTATCCAGTTGAAAAGGGGGTGGCCCATTCAAAAAACCTTTCTGAACTCTTTCTCATCGTATCTTGGGTTCGCCGAACAAAAGACGCAACTAACCGATCATGAGCACCTATTCGGTCTCGAGTTATGACGTTTATTGGTAATCGATTAGCATTGCATTTTCTCTTAATAAACTCCAACGCTTTTCTAATAAAACTCCACTTGCGTTTCGCTACGACTTCCGGTTTTTCAGTAGCAAAGAATAACTCGTATTCGTCGATATCTTCTATTTTAGTGATTTAGGGAGAATGTGTATGAAATGTGAATGTGTGTTTGAAAAATATGAGTTTTAGTAGGTATTTATAAGTAAAAATGGGTATTGAAAAAGTTTTTTTTAAAATAATAAAAAATTGGATATAAAAAACATGTGGAGCCTCCAACTTTAAACTCACGTTGGGTGAGTGTGGTATGGTTTTTTTTGGCTTGCGACTAAGTCGCGCGCGAGTTTTGGGCAGTAGGGGTACACACCAGCGCGCGAGTATGAGTACTCACGGGTGAGTGTGACCTCACTCCCTTCAGCCTAACAACACTAAACCCGTGTCTTAATTCAAACTATGAGTTCTCCAACGCATACAATAATGTTCCCGGTATTGTCAAATCAACACTCTACTCAAATAACCCAATATTTTTAATATCACATATCACCCATTTCCCATTAATGACCACACAATAGATCACATACAAAGCCACATAATTGCCAAATTAAATAAAGGCACGACCAGTCGGGTCAACATACGAGTTTGATTGACCGAGTCCGACGAGGTTGTGATACGCGACTCGTCCAATTCTAAATTTATAAGATGAAAAAATGTACTCACGGGTGAGTGTGACCTCACTCCCTTCAGCCTAACAACACTAAACCCATGTCTTAATTCAAACTATGAGTTCTCCAACGCATACAATAATGTTCCCGGTATTGTCAAATCAACACTCTACTCAAATAACCCAATATTTTCAATATCACATATCACCCATTTCCCATTAATGACCACACAATAGATCACATACAAAGCCACATAATTGCCAAATTAAATAAAGACACGACCAGTCGGGTCAACTTACGAGTTTGATTGGCCGGGTCCGATGAGGTTGTGATACGCGACTCGTCCAATTCTAAATTTATATGATGAAAAAATGTACTCACGGGTGAGTGTGACCTCACTCCCTTCAGCCTAACAACACTAAACCCGTGTCTTAATTCAAACTATGAGTTCTCCAACGCATACAATAATGTTCTCGGTATTGTCAAATCAACACTCTACTCAAATAACCCAATATTTTCAATATCACATATCACCCATTTCCCATTAATGACCACACAATAGATCACATACAAAGCCACATAATTGCCAAATTAAATAAAGACACGACCAGTCGGGTCAACTTACGAGTTTGATTGACCGGGTCCGATGAGGTTGTGATACACGACTCGTCCAATTCTAAATTTATAAGATGAAAAAAACAAAAAAAATAAACAGTCTTTTGGAAATAATAAAATATTATTCATGATAATCACATGCCATATACATATGAAAATGCAATATCATCAATATGATATACATATGAAAAATATCATATATAATATATCAAACATACTAACCAAAAGCTACTTAAAACTGTTTTGCTAACTAATAGGATAAATACACCTTAAATCAGCTTTTGTCAACAAATTAATCTAACAGGGCTTATCTGGAAAATAATAAAACTTACTAACACTAGCAACATAAATTAGCTAATAAGAAAGCTTATAATTCCCCAAAATAAGTTAATAAGCAAACTTTTAGCTCAACAACATAAATTTAAATGACGATAATACATAAACTTAATCACATAAAGGACCTAAATAAATTAGCTTATCATTAATAATAAATAATTAATATATTCGATCAAGGTAAGCTGAATAATAAGCTTATAAATTCAAATTATGCTAAATTAATATACTTATTCACGTTAAATAAGTTAGAATAAGGACTAATATGATGAATCTAACCCAATGTTAATCAAATGAAGAAGAAGATAATTGATCGAAGATCGATCGATTAGATGTATGTGATGCTCACGATGATTAGATCTTAGGATTAGATCTAATGAAATTTTTCAAGATGATGGAACCGTTTTTGGTAGAGAGAGAAAAAGAACAATTTATATGTGTGCTGAATGAGTGTTTTTTTTAAAGAAAAAGTGTTTACATTGTAAATGTGAAAACCGAAATATTCATATAGTGTAAATTGTGAATTTAATCTTAATCGTCGAATAATTTAAAGATAAAAGATGAAGATGAATTTCTCGATATTCAAGCAAAGTTTTGGTATCAAAACAAACTTAAATAAGAAAAGATATAAAAAAATTAGATTCATTTGGATATTAAACTTTATTTGGATACTAACGGATTAATCTCTACCTTTCATATTCATTTTAATTTAATGGATGTGATTAAAAACAAAATCTATCTTCACTTTTTTTTCAAACATTAATATCTTTTAAACCATTAATCGTTATGCGAAAAAATATACCGTTATGAATAACATTTAATTATCTTTCTATAAATATGCTATATGATACACTTTTAACAAAAAAAATTTCGTTTTTTTCACGTTTTCAAAAATGATTATATATGATACTGATACTAATATCTAAGGTTGTAAATAGCGTGAAGCGTAGAGTAGCGGTATTGCCAAGCTTCAAGCTACACAAGCTATAACGAAGTTATGGCGTTTTCTGAAACGTGATATAAAGCGGCACAAAATATTTATATAGCGAGTTTACAAAATTAAGCAATACTTTAATTCAAATTTAAAACAAAATCGGCTAATAGTTACTCAAGATTTTTCTCCATAGTAAAATTACTAAACTCAAGTCTACTAAATAGACAAAAACTAGTAAACAAGTTTAATTCTTGTAAAGTTGCAAAAAGATTCAAAAAATATGTCACGCTACGCGCTACAGCGTGCTATATCTTGCTTTATGCCACTTTTAGATTTGGCGTTTTAGTCTGTTTCGTAAGTGGAGGCTACGCTTCACGCTATAGCACGCTATAAGGCGCGCTATAGCGCACTATTTATAACCATGCTAACATTATATATGATGTAACACCAGTGTCATATATGATATAACGGATCGTATATGATATAAACTAATATAATATATGATTTAACAATAATTTATAATTTAACACTGGAATCGTATATGATGAAACAATATTATTATATATAATGAAACAATATTATCATATATGATATTCACGTAAATTTTAACAACGAGAAAAATTTTAAAAAATATATCATAGTGCATATTAATAGAATCGTCATGAAATATTTTTTCGTTTAACAATTAACGATTTAGAAGATATTCAAATTATAAAAAGTAATTGAAGAAATAAAATATATTTAATTTTATTTATTAGATAAAATAAGATGAATGATAAAAATAAGTCATCTCATATATTCAATAAAACTGTTGTATTGAAAAAAAAACTCTCAAAAAAGTTACGTATAACTTTTTTTTATACGGAATACAAACTTTCAATTACATCGTAACAACTTTACATCTTTTCATAAATACAGTTAATTGTTCTTATTGAAAAACGTTCCAAACAGTCATGAAACAAACACTTATCAAACATTCCCATCGTTATTGTCATAACTCATAACTAAATCGTCACTTACGTGGCCTATTATTACCACATAGTAAAACGGTTAGAATTTATAAATATGTTCACCAAATTAATCTGGTCAAACCATGTGCCTATGATCCAAAACATGAATCCGAAGATCCGAATAATCTCTCCATTAAAAACCTAATCATAACCGTACGTTAATAATATGACCTTCATCTTAAAAACGTGTCAACTTGACATTATCAAATGCTAGTACTAGTCGACACAGTTGACTCACTCTTTTTATCTTCACACAATAATATCCAGGATCCTTCTTCTCATTCAACATTATTCACAGAAGCTGCTGTCTTTATAAGACTTCTTTCAACAACTCCTAAATCCACCAAAACTTAACAATAAACCTTCCAAATCTTTCTTTCTATTTATAACTCACCTCTATATAACCTTATCAATACTCATAACTCATCTCATCTCATATTTTTCGTCTCAAAATAAGTGTTCACGTTTAACTTTCAAATATTTGATTTTTACTTGGGTGTACTTATTTTTTATAAAATTTAGTTTGATCTTGTTTTTTTTTAATGCAAATGCAAAAAATGGGAACGGGTGATGGTCGTGAAATACTGCCTGAACAAAGTACAGAAGTGTACGGTGCTGACAGGAAGGCTTTTAGTGGGCCTTTAAACAAACGAGGTACACGTAAAAGTGCTAGGTTTAACATCCCTGACGACGTAGGAAGCAGTAGTGGAAGTACTAGGTCAAGAAACAACGAGGATTATGTCGAAATTACGTTGGATGTTGGCGATGATTCAGTGGCGGTTCATAGTGTGAAAACTGCAGGTGGTGGTGATATGGAAGATCCTGAGCTGACTTTGTTAGCTAAGGAGCTGGAGAAGAGGGGTGGTTTGGGTAGTACGATGGTTCGAAATGCCTCGTCCAGGATTAAGCAAGTTTCACAGGAGTTGAGGAAGTTGACATCGTATTCGAGGAGGCCTGTGGCGGGACGGTATGATCGGACTAAGTCTGGGGCGGTTCATGCTTTGCAAGGGTTGAAGTTTATTAGTAAAGCTAATAGCGAGGCCGCGTGGGCCGCGCTTGAGAAGCGGTTTGACGCACTCACTGAAAAGACCAACGGGTTGTTGCCCCGGGCCTCTTTTGGTGAATGCATAGGTAAAACTTTTTATCTTTTTTTTTTTCAGTTTCTATATTAGTTATTTATAGTTTTTGGATCATCCCAGAATTTGTTTTGTGCTTATTATTGTGCTCAAGGCTTAAAATTGAATTGATAAGTTGTTCCAAACATCTAGTGGATGAAAATCTTATTTCACGTATTTAACAGATTTGGTTTTGCTATGGGCTAGTTGTAGACCTTGTTGTCCGTTTGTTTTCTCCTACCATGTAAATTATAACTATCGAGTAAATGCTTACAATGGTTTTAAAATTTGGAGCAGGGATGAACAAAGAGTCGAAAGAGTTTGCAGGAGAACTCTTTGATGCACTTAGCCGAAGACGAAATATCAAGGGTGACTTGATCAACAAGGCACAGTTGAGGGATTTTTGGGAGCAAATTTCAGATCAAAGTTTTGATACAAGGCTTCAAACTTTCTTTGATATGTGAGAATCTATATAAGAATTCATTTTTGACTTTTATTACATTGGGTGCTTTTCAAGTCATTATGCTAGATTGACTTGTAATTTGATAACACTTGGACTGATTCAAAGCATATACAATACAGGGTTGATAAAGATGCTGATGGCCGTATCTCAGAAGAAGAAGTTCGGGAGATTATCAGTTTAAGTGCTTCGGCGAATAAGTTATCAAACATTCAGGAACAAGCAGAGGAATACGCAGCGTTGATCATGGAAGAATTGGACCCCGATAACCTCGGTTACATTATGGTACAGATTATTAGTCTAAACTTTTCAACCTAAGAATAAACGGTAGTGCGTTAGTTTCTACTGTAACTGAACATTTCAATTCGCGTTCAAAATAACAGATTGAGAACTTGGAGACACTTTTGTTGCAAGCCCCGGCACAATCGGTGAGAGGCGATAGCAAAGCCCTAAGCACGATGTTGAGCAAAAATCTAAGAAATGAGAACTATAGGAACTTTATAGAACGGGGCTATGATTCCACGAAATACTTTATACAAGATCAATGGCAAAGAATTTGGGTGCTTGCTCTTTGGATTGGGATTTGCGCTGGTTTGTTTACATACAAGTACATTCAATACAAGAACCGGGCCGCGTATGATGTAATGGGAGCTTGTGTTAGTATTGCTAAAGGTGGAGCAGAGACACTCAAGTTTAACATGGCTCTAATTTTGTTACCTGTGTGTCGAAATACCATCACATGGCTTAGGAACAAGACCAAACTTGGTGTTGTGGTTCCGTTTGACGATAATCTTAATTTTCACAAAGTAAGCATCTCTATAAGTGAACCATTTGACAAAACATAATTTACATCTTTTGGTGCTCTGATATTTATGTCATGCTTTGAATCGCTTGTATTTTGCGCTTAACTGTTACTTGTGTTTCTAGGTGATTGCATTTGGGATCACAATCGGAGTTGGGCTCCACGCAATATCGCATTTAACATGTGATTTCCCTAGACTACTTGCTGCAACTGAAGAGGAGTACGAGCCAATGGAACAATATTTCGGAGAACAACCCACTAGCTATTGGTGGTTTGTTAAGGGAACTGAGGGTTGGACTGGGATCACAATGGTGGTTCTAATGGCTATAGCTTTCACGTTAGCCACCCCATGGCTAAGGCGTGGTAGACTAAACCTACCAGGTCCTCTAAAAAAACTTACCGGGTTTAATGCCTTTTGGTACACCCATCATCTGTTTATTATCGTTTATGGTATGCTCATTCTTCACGGGTACAAACTTTACCTCACAAAAGAATGGTACAAGAAAACGGTAAGTGCTAATTTCTGAAGACTTTTTATGTGAATATGTTCGGGAAATTAAACTGATATTTTCTCAATGTTTGTAACTTTAGACATGGATGTATTTGGCTGTTCCAATGTTGCTTTATGCCTGTGAGAGATTGACAAGGGCGCTAAGATCTAGTGTCAAGCCAGTTAGTATACTGAAGGTACTGATAAATCTGTTTTTAAACATTGATTGGATTTCGTTAGTTATTTTGTGTAGCATTATATTGACATTTTATTGTGTTTACAGGTTGCTGTTTACCCCGGAAACGTGTTGGCGCTTCACATGTCCAAACCTGCTGGCTTTAAATACAAAAGTGGACAATATATGTTTGTTAACTGCAAGGCGGTTTCTCCATTTGAATGGTGAGTTTTGTGCAAAAAGAAAACGCTTTCTTTGCAATAAAAATGCTGTATATACTAACTTGATGATTGTTATGCAGGCATCCGTTTTCCATAACTTCTGCACCTGGAGATGATTACCTAAGTGTGCATATCCGAACCCTCGGTGACTGGACCAGGCAACTTAAAACTGTCTTCTCAAAGGTACATTTTATTTGGTCTAAAACCAGAGCTAAATATTTTGACTAACATATGAATTGGATTTTGTTCGAGGAACGGGTCCAATTGGCTAAACAGGCAAAAAAATATGCCACATTATCTCTTATAGTATCATTATACTAGCTAACTTGATTTTATCGTTTTCAGGTATGTCAACCTCCTGTTAACGGGAAAAGTGGACTCCTAAGAGCTGATAACCAAGGAAACAACGTCAAGTAAGCCTTCTTGTCACACTAAAACCGTTTATATGTCAAACAGCAGATAAACACTCAAATAAGCATTCTTAAACACCCGCCCTCAAACATTTAAAATTCAACAAGTTTCCTAACTTTGTTGAATAAATTTGTCAACAGTTTCCCGACAGTCCTTATTGACGGGCCATATGGAGCACCAGCACAGGACTACAAAAAATACGACGTTGTATTACTAGTTGGGTTAGGGATCGGAGCAACGCCTATGATTAGTATACTCAAAGACATCGTTAATAACATGAAAACCAAACAAGAGGAAGACGGAGCCTTAGAAAATGGCGTCAATGGTTCAGTGCCACCACCATCGCCTTTATCAAAGAAAAGCGCTTTCAAGACAACACGGGCTTACTTTTATTGGGTTACAAGAGAACAAGGATCATTCGACTGGTTCAAAGGTGTCATGAATGAAGTTGCGGAAATAGATCATGATCATGTGATAGAGATGCATAATTATTGCACTAGTGTCTATGAAGAGGGTGATGCTCGGTCCGCTTTGATCACTATGCTTCAGTCGTTAAACCATGCTAAGACTGGTGTTGATGTGGTTTCGGGTACTCGTGTCAAGTCACATTTTGCAAAGCCCAATTGGCGTAGTGTTTACAAGCGCATTGCTGTTACTCATAGTGGTCAACGTGTCGGTGAGTTTCTATAACTTATGTTGTCCATTGTTTTGCATTGCTCGGGTATACTGCTAGTTATCTCACATTCGTACATAACCATTTTCTAACATCAAAGTTCTAAAATATGCAGGGGTATTCTATTGTGGAGCACCCGCACCAGTCCCAGAGTTGAGACAACTTGCTGCCGATTTCACCCACAAGACTCCTACCAAATTTGACTTCCATAAAGAGAACTTTTAACTTAATCAACTGTAAAATAAGCTTGTTTAGACATTGAAACTTTATGTGTTTATCAGTTCAGACCCTATATCTCGCAACCTTTGCGGTGTATATACAAACCGAGAAGAGTTACGTTGGTTCGGGTATAGATTTTGATGTTTATAGAGAAGGATGTGTTTTTTAACATATCGTTAAGGATTTATTCGTTAAATTTATTTCATTATGTAATTTCGGTATGTTCCTATGTAATATTTTTTGTAAGTGTACAAATATATGTGAACTATGTTAATGCAATCGATTTTTATCGAACCATATCATAAGGTGTCAAGGTTAAAAATCCTGATACATAGTTAGTATAGCGACCATCTCGGTTGTCGACTACGACTCGAGACTTCAAAACTCAACCTTCGGCTCATGTGACGCCGTGGGAAAACGCATTGTACCGAGAAGTTTGAATGGAATTGAGAATTTTTATACTTTTTCAACAAAAGGTTTGGTGGCCATTGTATTTTATACCATGAATTTTCAAACCTTATAGAAGAAAAAGCTATACTAATAGGTTTTTCTATCTTGTGTTTTAAGAGCACATGATAAAAAAGTAAAAAGTATATTAGGTTCTAAAAAAAATAGACAGGTATTTACATTTTGTAGATTCTTGTGTATTTTCTGTAAAACTTGATGTATTTTTATGTACTTTAAATGTTCTTATCATATAAGGTAAAAAAAACTCTAATAAAATGCATGAATTTCTAGAAATGGATATCATAGGACATGTTAATAAATATTTCGGTGTGACGTTATTCAATCGCCAATTATTTGGTTGCTTGAAAGTCAACACGAGGTAGCGATATGCCAATTCTTTGAATTAATTGTTATCATGCGATGTTTTGATTTGTAGATACCGAATTGTGCTATGATCGATCATTCACGTCAACGTAATAAAGTCGCTTATTTTGGTAAAAAAAAATAGAGTAAATTAGATAAAATCTAGTCTATAAATCTGTCTAGGGGTCTATAGCTAACCATACAAAGAGTTGAAATCTTAGGAAAAGTTAAGCCGAATGTGTCAAGTCGGTCAAAGAAACGAAAAGTCTTTAAAATAAAATAAAAAACCTACTTATTTTAATCATTTTATTATCAAAAGGTTAAGTTACGTTAAGTTGTCGTTATATATTAAATCATAATTTGACATATGATATAAGTCCAAGGGTAAGTAAGGTAAATATTTCTTATATATTTTCTATTATGTAATGTTTTGGTTTTACTTTGACAGGTTTTACAAACATGAGGGGCTTTATGTGGCAAGAGGGCTAAAGTTCAGTCAACTCTAGTCAATTGTGTATATATACTCGTTTTATTGTTGAGTCCGTCATTCAGTTTTGGTTTTCATCTTGTTTCATCTCTCACATAGAAAGTTCCGCCATTGTTGATCTTGATTGATCTTGTTGATTTGTTCTTTTATATTGATCTTGCCTGTAAGATCAAGTATACGTTTGATTTCTTTGTTTTCTGAGTTGTATGTACGATCACAAAGCTAGGTATCACATTTGAAATGATAGCCTAACGCAGTTATAGAAAAATAAAAGGGGAGGTTGGTTGATTAAATCTGTTCTTGTGTTTGTTTTAATAAATTGAATATTATATAGATTTTTAATCAAATTATAATATCGATTAAACAATAAAATATATCAAGTTGAGGATCAAGTCAAAAAGTAAACACGAAAATTATAAAAAAACTTAACACAAAAACTGATTAGCCATTAATCTTTGCTAAACCTAAAACCACAACGCCAGTAGTCCAGTTACACATCAACTCGTGTACAGCTGCCACGTGGATGTAAAACATGTTCGTCAGCTATCCTAAACAACCTATCAGGCAAACACGTGTCACCTCTATGTTGCTGCTTGTGACACTCATTTATTCTAGTACTACGTTGTTGCTTTGCACCTGTTCTTCATCACAAGAACAAAAACTTCATCATTCATGTTCAACTGCCTGTCAACAAAAATGGTAAATAAAAATTAATTAATATATTTGTATCTTTATTTATTAGCTGTATTTGTATTCTTAAACTTGCTTAGGATAATTATTAAAAGTGTATAATCAAGTCTATAGCTAGATCTTGATATTAAGATAAATGTTAAGATTAGTTTATTATTCATAACTTATGTGATATGCTAAGTAAATGTAATGTTGTGCATGGAACAGCTTATTTTGGAAAAATCACACCCACGCTACTTGTAAAATCGACCTACATAGCTGCCGGGTGTGGCACGCGCTTCACCCGTTTTGAGGTTTTGAGGTCAAGAAGTGCAAAGAAATCTTCAAAACTGCTTTTTTTTTTTTGCAACCAAATTTTTCTTGTGTTACGTAATTTCTTATCGTGTAAATTTAGGTAGCTTAATATTTTTTTTCCGCCCGCCCTTGATGTTGGTCTTTTGTTTTCCTACCTGTTTTCCGACTCGACATTGCGAGCCACTAATCCTAGACCCTTTTGGATAGCCCGGAGTCTTCGTAGCCTCGTATGTGAACCTCCGTGGCCTCCGTAGCCACCTTCAAATGTACACACCTAGTGAGGTTTGAACCATCGACCTCTTGTTTGAAAGTCGAGGACCTTACCGCTAGTCCGTGATGGTTTACTATGTTGGTCGTTAGGTGTTGCAATAATGATCTTCTCGTCTCTGCACCAAAAAGTTGACATGTGTCTGAATTTCCCTAAATGAACTCTGTACGCTAAAAATTCCTCTAAATATGAAAATGTATCAACATGTTATAGTCAGGTACTACGTTTTCTTTTGGGTTTTGTGACTTCCATTATACGGAGTATATATTATATATGCTGTAGCTTTACCTGCTTACTTGTTTCTTTTATGGGCACCCGTATGGCAACCATCAACTTACTACTATTATACTTGTATGTCGCTAAATTGACCATGGCCATGTTCTTTGAGACGCGAAAGTGACTGTCAAAACAATATGCATATTTTCTGTTAAACTCTAATATTTGCGAAGCAGGTGAATACATATAATAAAATCGGAAAAATGTTCTTACCGAACATTCCACGTCTTTCTAGGACCATTATGTCCAGGTAATAAACAGATCCAATAGGTTGTGTAAATGCTGAGTGCCCATCTTTTTATATCTTGACCCATAACTTCATGCTTTTCCACTAAATGTGCTAATATTTTCGGCCAGGACAGTGCGAGTCCTGATTTTTCTAGCCATGACAAACACTCCAAAAAGACTGATAACGCTTCGGGCCTTAAACGTGGTTTTAGTATGTTGGATGCAGAGTTCTTCAATGACACTAAGGTAATTATGTCAATGTGTTCAAGGGAAAAAAAAGTTTATGATGGTCACATTTTGAAAGTTTCTGTATGTAATACCAGTATATTTTTTTATACTTCTGCGCCCTTTTAAAACGCGTATAACATTTTATGTGAATTTAGATGCTCGAGATTGAGAAGGGTGCCAAAGAGCTCAATATACCTATATTTGAAGATAATAGGAAAATAGTGGCAAGAACTGACGGGGGTTTGCATTACCATCCTTCGTTAGTTTTCAGTTCCGAGTGGAAACAGGAAGAAACACATGATGATGCTAAGAGTTTTAACTACCCTTCGGTTTCTGGTGTTACAAGGCCTGAAAATGAAGAAGATATTGCCTTCATGACTGTAAGTTAACCATCACTAATGTATATCCAACCATCGCTAAATGTGAATGCGCACAAAGCTTGATCCTCATTTATGGTTTTCCGAAATTGTAGATTCTTGAACTTGGACATCTTATAAGAACGAAACAGATTTCGTCAGAGGAGCTTACTGGGATATTTCTGAAGAGATTAAAAAGGTAAATTTGCAAGAAAGATGTTTTTTAATTTCTTTTATGTAATTTTGTAAAGACGATATGCAATGGTTGCTTTGATAATACTGCAGGTACAATCCTGTGTTGGAAGCGGTGATCACTGTCACCGAGGATCTTGCCTACAAGCAAGCAAAACATGCAGATCAACTACTAGCACAAGGGGTCGACTTAGGTACTGAAATGCATTAATTAAGATGTCATAGAGGTGAAAAATGGTAGGTTGCGTATGTTGGTGAAAGAGTTGAGAGTCGATATAGGTTCAAACTAAATGTAGGTAACTTTTGTATTGTACAGTATGAGTCGAGTTTCTTGACTTTCATCCAAGCTATTTTGAACTTATTTCGATGTTACTAAATATTTTATGGGATTGGGAATTATTATCATAGCCCGGCGTGACCTATTTAGATGTAGATGGATTGGAATCACCACCTCTTAAGTCGAGACATGAGATTCTTGTGTAGCTTTATTCTAAATTGGAACTTATGGAAATTGTAGGTCCACTTCATGGAATACCATATGGGTTGAAGGACATTTTTGCGGTTCCTGAATATAAAACTACTTGGGGTTCAACTACATTCAAAGATCAAGTCCTCGACACCGAGGCTTGGGTTTACAAGAGGTATGAACACGAGAGTGTATGACATTATCTGGTTAATGTTGTTGCACATGGTCTGAAACTCCAAATGGTGAAAAACAGGTCAAAACAAGTATTCTGTTTTTGTACGATTAAATTAGGCATGGTTGACCCGTAGTACTATTTGTGTATAGTCCGTAAATAGTTAGCACGTTGACTGCGACTCTTTGAGCACAAATATATATTGTCGGAATAATATGTTTTTATTCTTCATTAAAGTGATTCAGGAGGTTATATGCATTAAAATTACACTTGGAGACGCTCAGCGCCTTTGCCCGTATCATATGCTGAAAATACTCATTTAGAAATAAAAGCCAAAATGAGCCATTCATAAGTTAACAGGTTGAGTTGTTAAAGTTGACACATATCTCTTAACACAGGCTGAAGTCTGCAGGGGCGGTTCTCGTTGGTAAACTGGTTACTGGATCACTGGCATATGATGATATTTGGTTCGGTGGTCGGACCAGAAACCCATGGAACATTGAGGAGTACACTACGGGTTCATCCGCTGGGCCCGCTGCCTGCACTTCAGCTGGTATGGTTCCTTTTGCAATGGGGTCCGAAACCGCTGGTTCAATAACTTACCCAGCTGCTCGGTGTGGGGTGACTGCATTAAGGCCAACTTTTGGTGCGGTTGGCCGAACTGGTGTTTTGAGCTTGTCCGAGAGCCTGGTAATAATGATATGTCCTTTTTTTTTGTTGATTGTTGTATTCTGCTTTTTTAATCATTATTATTGATTACTAGTATTATTTTTTGTTCTGGAAGGATAAAATTGGCCCGTTGTGTAGAAGTGCTGTTGATTGTGCGATTGTTCTAGATGCCATTCGGGGTATAGATCCTGATGACTTTTCGTCAAGAAAGATTTTTCTTGATGACCCGTTTTCCGTAGACATCACAAAGCTTACTGTTGGATATCTCGAGGATGCTGAAATGGAGGTGAGTGTCATGTGAATTGTCCTTATGTGTTACATTTTCATCTTCTGCAGTGGTAGTAGTTGAAGGTGGCAAAATGGGTCGGTTGTATAATGGGGACATTTTTCAATGACTTTGATGTATATAAAAAGTTACAGTGATTAAGATGTGATAAATGAGAAGGCACGCTGGTAATTTTGCAGAATAAGAGACTTGATATGAAAAATGCTCGTTGGTCACTTTCATGTTTAAACCAGTTTAAGCTACTTTTTCTCTTAGTCTTGCTTCTGTTACCCTTTTGACCCGTGAGAAATAACAAGATCACCCATACCCACCCATGTACGAGACAATGGTTAAGCATGCCTGGCCACATCTGCCAACTAACGTTGGGTTGATGAAACTAATCAAATGATGCACTATTTGGTAATGTCAAATTGTCAGGTGGTTGATGTGCTTAAATCGAAGGGTGTTAAAATGGTACCGTTCAATCTAAGCTATACTGTCGAATCTGCTCAAGGAATTTTAAATGTCACAATGGATGTCGATATGCTTGCTCACTTCGACGCTTGGCAACGATCCGGGAAAGACGACGAGTATGAAGCCCAAGATCAATGGCCCACAGAACTGCGCCGGGCACGCGTGATACCAGCTGTTGATTATGTACAGGTACGTTAAGCGGTTGGAGCTGTAAAGGGTAGGTCGCTTTTTACTCAAAATAGTTTAATGTCGGCATGAGCTGCACAACTGTGTTTTTAGGGGCTGGTCAGAAAGAACTCCTCTTCTCTTGAGTTCTACAGATAGTTGATCTTTATGTAGGAATTACTAACGGTATCTTGGATATAACATTTATCTTGTGCATGTGAACAAAACCTGTATCTGTGCATTCGAACAAAAGCTGTTTCTAGTAATTTGAAATCTTGAATGTACAAAAAGGGTTGCAGTTGCTAAAACAAGAAACAAGCCCTTTGATGTTTTTATGCATAAGAGAAATATTAAAAAAATATGTTATTACAACTAGTCTGGAGTTCAAAATAAACATATGGGAGGTTTTACATGCTAGTTAAAAATTTCAGCCATAAATGGGTCAAAATTTTGTTCTGCGTCACTGTTATCTGTTATCTGGTTTGTGAGTTTTATATGTCTGTATACAAGATTCATCGATTTTCAACTGTTAACAGTCGCAAAGAGCACGTGGAAAGCTGATTCAAGAAGTGAGGGAGAGTTTCACAGTCGATGCATTTGTGGGAAATGTAACAGATTGGGAGAAAGTTTGTGTTGGTAATCTTGTTGGAATGCCGGTAATGGTAGTTCCAGTTGGTTTTGAAAAAATTCCGGATCCACCTACCAATGAAACTAGAAGAAAAACTACTGTGACAACTGGCATATATGCTCCTCCTGATCATGATCACATTGTAAGTTATCTTGTACCCGATAGTTCTCATGTCGTTTTTGTAGGAGCTGCTTAAGCCTAACTCTTTGTAGTTATATAACAAACCAAGAAGTGGACACCTGGGGTTCTGTTCTTTCTGAACTTTGTCCTAAATTTCATTTTTATGAGTGATACTTGATACATTTCCAGTGACTTTAGAAGCCGTTAGACTAGTCTAACGCAATTCCCCTTCTAGTTAAACCTGTAAGCTTGACCAATTTGACTATGTTTAACCAAAAATGAGATATACCCATTTCCGCATGTTAATGGGGCGAATTTGCCACCTTTTCCAAAGATGAAGGTCCAAAACGGCGGTGTTTTCTGTATTTTAGATGTCTCTTGCATAAATCTCCTCTAGATTACAAAGAAATTGTGTTAGTTTGATGTTGATACGGTGCAAGAAAAAGCTTGACTATGTGATGTCTGTGCAGGCATTAGCATTGACGATGGCATACCAAAGTGTCACAGATCATCATAAACAACGGCCACCTATAGATGATCTTGTTACAGGTGATACAATCCCAAACCCACCGAAGGCGGTGATTCCTCCAAGAATACTTGGAAGTTTAACCCGCGTGGATCGCGTCTAGAAAAACTGAAGCAGGTCGACAATGATGAATCGTACGTTTTAAATGTGGTCGGGGAGCTATGTACGAGTCCAACTTTTGTGCTCTTGCTAGTCTGTAGTCGTGCTTTGTTGCTTCCCGCTAGGTTTTTGTGTTGTACGTGTAGATCGATGCCGCAATATATGACGAACTATTGTTTTTTGGGGTTATGTGCCCAACATGTGCCATGGTGTGAATATGTATTTGTTGATGTCCGCTTGTTTTAGTTGTTCTCCAGATACATGTTAGTATACTTGTTTCCATATGTTCAAAGAGATGCAAGGTGTTTGGTCTATTCAGAATAAGTTCTTTTTATCTGTTTTACATCCTTTAAGTATACAAATAAAAAACAGTTGTCTGTGTTTATGTTGAAAATCTCTAGGGTGCGATGGGAAACAAAAAAGGCTTTTTCTGGATTACAAGTTACCTAAAGATGCATTGTTTGGCACGAAGCTGACATCTAAGTTTTTGGCTTCTTTATGGATCGATCAAGGGGTATGCTCTGCAATTCTTTGGGCACTTGTGTAAGGAAAACAGAGGCGTAACACGTCAAAGGAATGCAGGATTTTGTTAAACTGGGCATACTTGTCCTGTAGGAAACCTTGCGAGTAAACATCTACTGTTTATGTCAGGTCTGACATCACTCTCGGTTTCAGTGTTCTTCACTATACAACATGAGTACTTTCCAGTAACCAATCTGCGATTCAGGCACTTAAGTCCACAGGATCCAAAGCAGCCCCCTAAAGGTGGAGGGCTTTGCTAAATATAAATGTGAGTGACCGACAAAATGTGACTAGACAACCCTTGAGGGGTCACAGAGATAAGTTTAAGGATAATTGGCCAATAAGAAAAACTAGTTTGCAATTTGCAGGTTGTATCGTGCAGCTTTTACAAAGAAAAGTGCCAGATCGGGCAATTACTACATTAACCAAACGGAAGAATAAACAGTTTTCTAACAACCTGTTGACAACAATTCATCCAACAAGTAAAGACACTACATTGGGCGTATAAGAGCATTGATATGAATATTAGTACAAACGCGGATTCTAGATAAAAATCTCTCATTTACAACGTCATACAAGATTTTCGTTTCATTCTAAACGACAAAAAGTTTAATGTGTTTTAGCCCCAAAAAAAACAAAACATGTAATTAGATGCAGATACCAACTAAACACTAGATTCTATTACATGTGAATCTAAATTTAAAACAATCCCACACCTCCATTTGTAATTGATTGATCAGTTGTCACGTCTTGTTGTCCTTCTACGAGGAGCAGCCGCATCCTCACTCTGTTCTTCTTTCTTCTCTTCCTCTGCTGCTGCAGAGCTGCTTGAGGCCTCACCTTCTTCCTTCTTTGGTGGAGCCGGGGTCACCTTTGGTGTCTGTAAAACAGATAACAAGTTCAATAAATATAGTGATTACAGATTATTCACGCCAACACTTGATCCACTGCTGACTATTTTCACTTCTTACTTATAACTAAAAGTATAAGGTCTATGATTTATCTCAAAAGAGCCAAATCAAAAATTAAGCTAAAACAAGGTCATGTTTAGTACTTACAGCTTTCTTTCCGCCAAACAACAGCTTCAACAAGAGACTGAAGAACACGACAACGATTGAAACAATGACACCGATGGTGATGTTTGGTTGTGTTTCTGCCTTCTCGATGAGTTCCTACAGTAACAGAAAACCAGTTTTAGATTACACAAAACATGGAAAACTAAAACATCCGTCTATGGCATTAATGGTATGACTTACATCAATCTTAGGCTTCTGTCCCGCCAAGAACGGCAAATCAGCAATCTTGTAAAGAACGTCAAAGACAGTTTTCTGCAAAATTATCAGTAAAACAATTAGGACAACAATCGGTGGAATGAGAAGAGTTTTTACTTATTTGTTGGTTGAATTATTACCTGGATTCCCTTAAGACCATCAAAACCAGCTGCTTGTTCCTCTGCCTTTTGTTTCTCTTCTTCAACCTTAAACTTGGGCTTCCATGTGGTATCCCTGATGGATTCTGCGGTCTTCTCGTCACTTGCTATCAAGATGTTGTCAAACAAGATACCATCTTGCATTGTCCAGATCTCAATACCGATAGCAGCAATTGGCTCAAAGTTGGGGGTGTCAAGTTCAAAGTAGTCTGGGTTTGGAATCTCTTGAGGCTTCCAGATGCCCTTGTAAGCAGGGTTGTCGATAAGAGGTGCACTCCATTTACCCTTGTAAGCTGGGTTCCTCTTCAATGGTCTCCTCCATTCACCACAGCCAGAAGCGGCTTCACATTTTGGGTTGTCGATTTTAGGTGCCTCCCATTCACCATCTTCCTCATCATCCCAATCCTCAGGTTTCACTGCCTCTGGGTCGTCAACTTCCTCTGGCTCGTCTTCCAACCATCCTTCGGGTTTCTCAGCTTCCTCATCCAAAATTTCCATGGGTGCTTCCTCATCCCAATCCTCGGGTTTCTTTGCTTCTGGGTCAGGGATCTGAGCCCTCTCATCCCAATCTTCAGGTTTCTTGTCCTCAGGGTCGGGGATGGTTTTTGATGGGATAAGTGCTGGTTCAAAGTCCTCAGATGACAAGAAGTTAGCCTTCTTTTTCTCTTCACCGTCAACCAAGATTCTGATCTCGTTGTCGGGTTTCAAGATGGCGGTGTATACGTGGCTCAACTTGTCTGAAGGAACAGATGGAGGGAACTTGAGATGGTGCTCAACGTACTCTCCACTCTTGGGGTTCTTGTGCTTCAAGATGAAATGAACCTTGTTAGTGGCACCACACTTGTCTGGGCCAAACATGATTGAGTAAGGAGACTCGTTGTCAAATCCCTTAGCGGTCCATCCAGCTTCTTGTGGGCGAAGATATTTCAAATAGGCACCACCACATTCAAGACCATTTTGAAGACGAACTTCAAACTGGAGAACAATGGTACCGTCCTTGAGAACAACAGGTTTTTCCATTTCCTTGACAATTGCGTACTTTCTAGCCTTCTCGCTCACAAGAAGTCCATAATCATCATGTCCCTCACTCTTAGAATGTTTCCATTCACCTAAGGATGAAAAAATATAACATCAGAAACTAATATCGTAAATGCATGATTACATCACAGAAAAACAGTCCCACCTATATGGCAAAAAATATATACTAGCAAATGTAAAGAAGAAATGTTTGGCGTCTAACCAATCAAGCATTGACATGGTAGCAAATTAATTTTACATCCACAACATACAAAGTACAGAAAAGTCTACTGTGTTTTTTAGGAACATAAAAAGTTATACGCCATAGAAAGCAAAAGCAAATAAGCAAGTCACATTGTATCTAAACTACCCGATCTTTTAGCAAACGGCTAACAAAGCAGAGCTACATAAAGACATTATGTAGCACTACTCACTATACCTTATAAGATTCGACACATTCAGTTACTATAGTATAATTTGGATTATAAACGATTCAACACATTCAGTTACTATAGTATAATTTGGATCATAAACGTCATCATTACAGACCTCATGTTCATTACAGACCTGCTTTGTTATAAGGTATAGTGAGTAGTGCTACATAATTCGACACATTTGACACATTACAGACCTCATGCTAGCCGCAGGTGCAAGTTGTACATGTTCATTTATCCCAAAAAACAGCTTTCATTTGGATTCTATTGAATCAATCTTAAATAGGCAACAATTGTGTAGCTAGCGTTCTGAAATCACAGTTAATTCAACAAATCCTATCCGTAACCAGATCGCATAAATTAAAACTTTACTTTCAACTTATAATAACGCAGAACGAATACTTTTAGATCAGCTACAGAGTACAATTCTAGTAGGCGCAACGTCAAAGCTAGTGTATTACAGTAGCTTTTATGGCACACAAGCAGATCACTCTATACTGTTAGTAATTCCTAAACCTAGTACACATATCTAATAATAAAAAACTTCATATTTTCCGCAACAAAAAGCTACAATAAATCAACTACAAAATCTTCTAAAAACAAGCTTAACCTTCTAGAAACAAGCTTAATCTTTTAAAAACTAGCTTAATCTTCTAAAAACTAGCTTAATCTTCTAGAACCAAGCTTAATCTTCTAAAAACTAGCTTAATCTTCTAAAAACTAGCTTAATCTTCTAAAAACTAGCTTAATCCTAATTACTATTCAAAATCAATAACATTAATCAATCAAATAAACAAAAATTAAAAAAGCTCAAAACAGATCTCGATCTCTCACCAGAATACTCTTCCTTCTCAGACACGATCCATCTTCCTTCAAACGATTCATCAAAACTCTCGTAAAACACCTACACACAGTAAATCACACTCAAAAACACACACTAAAAAAACACACAGAGATCTGAATCTAAAAAAAAACGAACTCATTCCACTTACAGCGTCATTAGCGAAAACAGTTGCAACGAATCCGATAACCAAAAGCAACAAACACAGCTTCATCTTCATTTTTTATTGAAGATGAGAATGAGTGTGTGTGTGTTTTTTTTTGTTATTTTTGTGTGATTTGAGGAGGAAATATATATAGATCTGATGCTTTATTTGTGTTGTGTTGGTTTAGCCAATGAGAGCTTGTGCCACGTAGAGATGGCGAATGAGAGCGTGACACGTCGGATGTGAATTGTGGATTTGAAGATCGACGGTTGGGATTTAAAGAGTGGGTTTTGGGTAGTAGATTTGTCAGATTGTCTATTTTTCTTCCGGGTTGACTTGGTAAATATTGGTAAAAGATTAGTAATTATCCTATTTAGATCATTTTTTCATAAACATTTAAAAATAATAATTTATAATTGTGTTTTTAATATGAAATAACAGTTTTATTTTTATATAACCAATTAAAAAAGTTAAAAATTTTGTAATAACCATTTTAGATATAGTTTAATAATAAATTTAATCAAATTTTTTTATTTATTTTTTGTATTACACAATTGAATTTGGACATTAAAAAAAACGTAATAATAAAAATGAGACAAGCAGTAGTTTTATAATTTATTTATCATTTGATTTCTTTTGATATTACGTAGATACTCGCGTAAAACGACTATGTATATAAAAATGATTATATTTGCAAACATGTTTGATTATGTGTTACAATATAAACGAAAAATGTTAAAATTTTGAATATTAAACCATATTTATTATCATAAAGTTTCAACAAAAGTTCTTTGTAAAATACCTACTTAAAAAAGTTTAAAAGTAAAAATCTCATCCTTTGATTTTAAAAGCAATCATACGGTTGAGATAAATAAAAAAAGATATTTTTCCAATTGATACAACTACTGAAATTAACATGTAAACTTGGAATATGAAATTTATAGCATTGTAAGTCATAAATTATAAATAAAACTTGGAATAGCATAAGTAATTTAAGTGAAAACATATTACGTAATGCAGATTACTTAATGTAAGATAAAAATGTATTTCTTGGAAACCTAAACTAGAAAAACTATACAAATATATTCAAGGGTTGGACAGTTCGTTGGAGGTGGAGGTATGTTCACGCGCACCGTTGTTGGTGAAGGGATTATCTAGATGGTCCGATGATGTTTTATGATTTTCCGGCGGAGTTTGGTAGTTATTCCGACGAGGTTTGGTGGTTATTCTGGGGAGTTTGGTAGTAATTGAACAAATGAGCAGATATAATGTGTTTTTTATTGTTTAAATATAATTGATAGATGGTATTATAATCATTGGATGAATATAATTTGAACGGCGGACATTTATTCTTTTGTTCTTTTTCTAGATGAGGTTCTTTAGAGATCTCAACTCAATAAAGTTTGAGCATTCTTCAAATTTTTATAAAAGTACGCATACAATAAACGCAGTTTTACTATGGAGTATATGATAATCCCTCTTCGTGCGTTGTTTAAAAATATAATAATCCCTTTTCATTTGTATTGTATGGAAAATTATTCATATTTAGTTATATATATATATATATATATATATATATATATATATATATATATATATATATATATATTACTAATTTATCAGGCTCCTGCAACGGTCTCGGTCGATCGAGACTCGACTAACGCGTAGTCAGTCGTCACTATTGCGGCAATCGAGTTGTCTTGGTCGATCGATTAAAGTCAAATCACCAGACGACCTTTTCAAAAAACAAAAAACTTTTTATTATCTTATTTTTTTGGCCTTTTTATATTTAAGAAAAACTTTTTTAAAAAAATTACAATTTAAACCTTATACCCTTACTGGTTCATACCTTATTTTTTCTTCTTAATTATTTAAATCCGTATCTAAAAACGTAAATGTAAACACTTTTTATTCGAAAATTAAAACATTTATTCCAGCCGTAAAATATTAAGATACTGGAATTCAAATAAAATACGAAAGAAAATACATTACTAGATATATAAAAAACAGATACGTAATATGATTAGTCCATTCTTGGATCCGAATACAATAACTCCCCGTAAAAACACTCCGACCTGAATAGCTCTTGTTCAACTTCTTCAGTCCTAACTTTCTCTTCCCACTCCCTTTGTGCCTTACATTCTTCTTCCAATGTTTCTCTCAATACATGTACATCTAGGTATAGTTGATGTAGCTCTATGTCAGTAAGTAATCCATTTGAGTTGTATACTATTGGATAGGTTGGGTCGGGATTTCTTCATTTTTGTAGGAGTGGTGTTATTCAGCCATTCAATTTTATTTGAATTTTAGTTTCCATTTTTGTCATCTTTTTAAACAAGGCTCTTTCCATGTCAAAATCATTGTCAGATTCGTTTTTTAAAAACGCTTCAATCAAAACACGTTTTTCTGGCGAAATATCACGGCAATTCACATATGTCATGCGCAGTTTCATTTTAGCATCACTTGCATTATTGAAATCATAGGCTCATGTCGTAAGCGTAAGTTGGCAACGTTTTTCTTCATCGATTTGTTTCTGAAATTGATCTTATCTACGGTGTGTAAAAAGGAGCACGTCATTTGATTTTTAAAGTTGTGTGTAAAAATATTAAACGTTCAGAAGTATTGGTAGATAGTTGTGTGTGAAAATATTGTGTGTAAAAATATGATATTTATAAAGAAAGAAAAGAATAATTTTTTTTATATTTATTAAATTAAAAAAATGAACTTGGTCGCTTTATTGTGAAAATCAATTGTTGGAAATTATTGTAAAGTACCAAGTACCGTTAGTACAAATACAAGTACTGTTAGTGTTAGCAAGTACTGTTAGTGTTAACGCGGTATATGTCAAGTACCGTTAGAGTTAATGTAAGTACTGCTAAGTTGATTAGGACGAATATATCTTTAGAAAAGATATGGCATAGTTATAGTTAGAGTATATCTTATGTGATATACTTAATAGTTTAGAATATTGATAATATATCGTGTGTGATATACTTATCATAATAGAATATTCTAGGGTTCCTTACACTATAAAAAGAACATAGGTACGATGAGTTTCTTGTACCCATTGCAAAAATCGATTAATAGAAGATCGAATAGTTAGAGTAATTCTAATCTTCTTTGATTTATAAGTTAGATTCCTCATAACTTATTTAGTTGAGTAAGAGTTCTCAAGTGCTCTAGTTTGATTACAAGCTATTGTACAAATCCTTAACAGGATATAGATCTATTCAAAGGGATCAACAAGTGGTATCAGAGCTTGTTGAGAAACTTTGAATAAGAAGAACAATACCCCAAATTCCTCAATCACAAAAAGTATCACACAATGTCTCAATCTGGCGAACCCCCTCCTCAGTTGGAAGAGATTCCAATCCCTGATCCAGTATCACAGGGACAACCTCAGATTGTGCAACCTGCACAAGTGGTTCCACAGCCACCAGTTGCACAAACTGCATAAGGTGTAGCCACACAAACTACATCTTCTCCCCATAATCTATTTGCTATAAAGCTCCCTATTCTCAAAAGTGATAACTATGAGACTTGGGCTATGCAGATGGAACACTACATGAACCACATAGATCATACTTAGTGGCAGGTCATCAAGAATGGGAATACTCCTAAGAAGTTGCATTGGCTGCTTGATGGTACATGTTATGTTTTGCATGTTGTCACTGCTGAAGATGTACAAGCAAAGATCAGAGCAAGAAAGGCGAGAACTGCCTTAGCTATGGCACTCTCAGAAGACATACTACCTAGATTTCATCATTACAAAGATGCAAAAGCTATGTGAGAGGCTATCAAACTTAGATTTAGAGGCAATGAAAAATCTAAGAGGATGAAGAAGTTAGTTCTAAAACAAGAGTTTGATAACTTCTCTATCTCTAGTGCAGAAGGAATCCATAGTGGTTATGGAAGGTTCAGTAAATTTCTTGTTCAATTGGCAGTTCATGGACATGTGATCTCTCATGAAGAAGAAAATCTAAAGTTCTTGAGAGGAGTTCCACAAGAGTGGAAGGTGATGGCTATGCACTTCATCATAAGAGATGACTTAGATGTTACTCCATTTGATCATATCTACAACAACCTCAGAGTATATGATACGAATGTTAAACGTATTGAACCACCAAAAGCATCTATACCAAAGTCTAACTTAGCCTTTGTGTCAGAAGAAAGCAGCGGTACATACTCTCAAGGTACCGCTGGTGGATCAAGTAGCGGTACTTACTTCCAAAGTACTGCTGGTGGATCAATAAGCAGTACTTATCCTCAAAGTACTGGAAACAATCCATCAATGACTCAGAACTCACAAAGAAGATCCTCACCATTATTTAATGATAGTGATGCCTTTTCATTCTTTGTTGGACAAGATAACATACCAATATTGACTTTTAATGATTTGTTCAAAATAGATGATGTTGATATTGAAGAGATGGATCTCAAATGGCAGACTACAATGGTCTCAGTTAGATCTAACAGATTCTATAAAAAGACTGAAAGGAAGATAAATGTTTATTCTAATGAACCATTAGGATATGATAAATCAAAGGTTGAATGCTACAACTGTGGAAAGCTTGGACACTTTTCAAGGGAATGCAAGAGAGAAAAAGCTGAGGGTAGCAACCAGAAGTTCAAAAATAACAATAGAACCAGCCCAAGAGTCACTAAAAGTCTTCCAAAGGGAGACAGCAGGAATTCATGGAGTCCTAAAACAACTAAGGCATTGGTGACAGTAGATGGAGTGGTTGACTGGACTGACATTCATGATGAAAAAGAAGAGCATGGTTTAATGGCTCTTTCTCATGAAGACACTCAGGTACATCCCTGTTCTAAAGATTGTGTTTTTAAGTTTAATAGTCTTAAAGTAGAACTTAAGGAACAATATCAAAAGGTAAACACATGTACTGTATAAGTTAATGCTTTTAAACAAGGTGTTGCTAAGTTAGAAGATAATATAGTTTTGTATCAAAAGGGTCAACAAGACTATGAAGAGAAAGTTAGGATTTTGACTCTTCAAATGAAAAAAAAGTGTCTATTAAAGCTTTTGAAAAACAACTTATGAAAGTTAGAACATAAAATGAAGTTTCAAAAGCTAGTCTTTTGAATGAAAGATAAGTGATTAATCAATTGCAAAAATCTTCAAAAGGAATGGGTAAGTTGATTAATTCACAAATGGGGTATTATGATAAAATAGGCCTAGGTTATTTAGAGGACCAACATGGGAGAACTCTGACTGACAAGAACTTATCCAAATGGATTTTTTATAGTTCTTGTGATTCAGAAGACACTCCTGAAAATAATAGGTATGCTAAAGGTATGAAGGCAGTTCCTCCACCTTTATCAGGAATTTATATGCCCCCTAATAACGATACGAGTTTAGAGTTAGATGAATCAAAAGCTGTTTATGGTAAAAAAAATCTGATGATTCAGAATCAAACTCTAGTACTTTAACCCAGGATGAACCAGCTGTGACCAAAAAGGTTGTCTATCCACCTTTAATAAACACATTTGTGCCTGAAGGACATGTGCCTACAACTAGTTCTGCTCCCAAGCAGGTTAAATCTTCTAGTAAGGCAATGGATAGAAATGCAAAACATCATGGTAGTATCAAAAGGGATGGGTTAGGTTTTGAAAACACTAGGTCAGAATCATATTTTAGATCTTATTTAAAAAGAAGATGATGTTACGTGTGTGGTAGTCTAAGTCATTTTATCAAAGATTGTACGGTTCATAAAGATAAAATTGCTAAACAAAAGGCTGCAAGTAGGGTCACAATGAAAGGGGATGAGAAAATTGCACAGGGAAAAAGGCAATTGGGATCAAGAAATGACAAACCTAAGTGGGGTCATGCTCAGAGGGTAAATAAGCAAAACAAGTTAAATAAGATAAGTCACCCTCAAACTAATAAGGACTTTGTACCTATAGCAGTACTTATGAAACAAGGTTTAGTACCTTTAAAGTCAAGTTCTTCAAGTACCGGCGTTACAAAACCTGCAAGTACTGCTAGAATTAAAACAAGTACCGCTGAACTTCCAACTAGAAAACCAAAGTCTAACAAAACTTCTATGAGTTTATTTGAGATTGTTAAGTCACCTAGAAGTAAACCTTATGAAAAACCAATGCAAATGTTGGTTCCTAAAGGACAAAAACCATGTGTTCAACCAAGTAATGCTAGAAGAGTACTTAAGTTAAAACGGTCCAAAGACAATAAACCAACTTATGTTTTTTACTATTTAACTGGAACCATGAAATATAAGAGTGTTTGCAGTCTCACTGGTAAAACTACTTATCAAACTCTTAATGTGTTTTGTGTAGGTGCAAGAGTATCTGATTAATGTATTAAAGGATAAAGTCATAGTTGATAGTGGATGCTCAAGGCACATGACAGGGAACAACGATTTCCGAGCTGAATTTGAAGAATTCAGAGGTGGACCAATAGCCTTTGGTAGAAGTAAAGGCATGATTACTAGCAAAGGAAAAATCAACACATGAAAATTGGAGTTTGAAGATGTGTTCTTTGTGAAAGAATTGAATGAGTTCAATCTCTTCTCTGTATCACAGATGTGTGATAAGAAGAACAAGGTATTTTTCATAGATTCAAATTACTTGGTACTCACCAAAGACTTTGAGATGCCTAAAGAATCTCAAGTACTGCTTAAAGTACCCAGGCAAGAAAATATGTACACCTTTAATCTTTATATTATTACTCTAACAGGTGGTATTACATGCTTGTTGGCTAAAGCTTCTAATGATGAGTCTAATTTATGGCATAGGAGGTTAGGTCATTTGAATTTTAAGAACCTAAACCAACTTGTTAAGGGAAATTTGGTTAGAGGGTTACCCACTAAATATTTTCAAAATGATCTCACATGTACTACTTGTCAGAAAGGAAAACAACATAGAACCTCTTGTAAGACCAAGTCTGTCAACTTTATGAGTAAGCCTTTGCAACTTTTACATATGGATCTGTTTGGTCCAGTTTCTGTTAGGAGCATTAGTGACAAGACCTTTTTCCTAGTTATAACTGATGATTATAGTAGATTCAGTTGGGTTTCTTTTTAAAGCTTAAGAGTGAAACCAATGAATTACTTAAAGACTTTGTCACCTTAGTTGAAAAATAGTTCACTAAACCAGTCTTAGTCATTAGGATAAATAATGGGACAGAATTTAAGAATGCTGATCTTGATGAATTATGTAGGTCTAAAGGGATCATGAGACAATTTAGTAACCCTGGGACTCCACAACAAAATGGAGTAGCTCAAAGAAAAAATAGGACATTAATTGAGGTTGCTAGAACTTGTTGGCTGATTCTATTTTGCCAAACACTTTTTGGGCATAAGCAATAAATACTACATGTTATGTACTTAATAGAGTTTTAGTGACCAAGCCTCATAATAAAATAGCTTATGAAGTTTTGACTGGTGTCAAGCCAACCATAAGTCATTTGAAACCTTTTGGGTGTCATGTGTTTATTTTAAATACTCTTGATCATTTGGGTAAGTTTGATGAAAAGTGTGATCCAGGATATCTAGTAGGATATTCTTTGCAAATCAGGGCATATAGAGTCTTTAATTTGACATCATGGAAAGTTGAGGAAAATGTCCATGTCAATTTCTTAGAGAATAAGCCCAATGTCCCAAGAATTGGTTATGCTTGGATGTTTGATTTGGATTATCTAACTAACTCTATGAATTACTATTCTATGCAACAAGACTATCAAACTAACAATGCAGGTAAAGAGACTAGCACAACTAGCTCAGGTACTCAGAAGGAAAGTCTTTTTCATCAGACTCTCCAAATGATGATGATGTTCATATCTATGTACCACATTTGCCTACTGTCTCACAAACAATTGTTAGCCCACAACGAAAGCAAAAAGTGATACCAAATGATGCTCAAGCCTCACATAATGAACTTCAAAGTCTTGTGGATCAAGAAAAGAATGCTAGAGCAAGTGCTAAGCATTCAAGAGAAGAACCATTGGAATCACAAAGCTCAACAGTACATTTGCAATCTAGCGGTACTTCATCTGCAAGTACTGCTAAGACAAATTGTGCAAAATCTGTTGATACACTATAAGACATTATTCAAAGAATGGATAATGAAGATGGTTTTACTAGTCCCAAGGAAGGAATCTTCTCAAATGCTTCCTATGATGAGCAGGGTGTAGTGACTGATTTCAATAACTTGGAAATTGAAATACTAGTCCGTCCTATTCCTACTCATACAGTCAATAACAACCATCCTATAACTCAGATTATTAGAAACCTAAAGTATGTTGTGCAAACCAGAAGACAAATTCAAGCTAGTACTGAAACTCATGCACTTTTGAACTATGTTAAACAACAGCAGAGAACAAATCATAAAGAAAATCAGAATTGTTTGTTTGCGTGTTTCTTATCACAAGTAGAGCCTAAGAATATTTATCAAGCTCTTGATGAAGAAATTTGGGTTGATGTCATGCAAGAAGAGCTAATGCAATTTAAACTACAAAAGGTTTGGATTCTTGTGGGTCTCCCTTCTAGAAAGAGAGTAATTGGTACTAGGTGGGTTTTTAGAAACAAAAAGGATGAAAGAGGTGTTGTTGTGAGGAACAAGGCCAGGCGTGTTGCTCAAGGCTATAGACAGGAAGAAGGGATAGACTATGATGAGGTTTTTGCACTAGTGGCAAGAATAGAAGCCATTAGGTTATTTTTGGCCTTTGCATCATATATGGGATTTATAGTCTATCAAATGGACGTGAAAAGTGCTTTTCTATATGGCACTACTTCAGATGAGGTATATGTTTCACAACCTCTAGGTTTTGTAGATCCTAAGTTCCACAATAGAGTCTACAAAGTTATTAAAGCTCTTTATGGTCTTCATCAAGCTCCTAGAGCTTGGTATGCAACTTTGTCCAATTTTCTTTTGGAACATGGATATAGAAAGGGACCATTGACAAGACTCTTTTCATCAAGAAGAATGCTAAGGATATTATCTTAGTTCAGGTATATGTTAATGACATCATTTTTGGTTCACCCAAAAAGTCATGGTGTGAGGAGTTTGAAGCTTTAATGAAAGGAAGATTTCAGATGAGTTCTATGGGAGAACTCACTTTCTTTTTAGGACTTCAAGTTAAAGGAAAGATGGAATATTTATTAGCCAAGATAAGTATGTTGCTGGAATCTTGAAGATATTTTCAAGTATGGATAAAAGAAGTGCAAGTACACCTTTTGAAGCCAAGAAGTCTCTGTCAAAAGATGAACATGGTGACAATGTTGATCTTCATTTATATAGATCAATGATTGGTTCACTAATGTATCTTACTGCTTTAAGGCCAGATATTATGTTTGTTGTGTGTGCTTGTTCAAGGTTTCAAGTCAATCCAAAGGTTTCACATCTACATGCTGTGAAAAGGATTTTCAAGTATCTTAAAGGTCAACCTAACTTAGGTTTATGGTATCCAAGAGATTCTACATTTGACTTAGAAGCTTACTCAGACAGTGATTATGCTGGAGCTAGTCATGATAGAAAATCCACAACAGGAGGTTGTCAATTCCTAGGCAGAAGACTCATATCATGGTAGTGAAAGAAACAAACCATTGTTGCTACTACTACAACTAAAGCTGAATATGTAACTGCTACTCTTTGCTGTGGACAAGTACTTTGGATTCAAAATCAGTTGTTAGATTATGGTTTCAACTTCATGAATACCAAAATCTACATTGATAATGAAAGTACCATATGCATTCTCAAGAATCCAGTCTTTCACTCCAAAACCAAGCATATTGAAATAAGACATCACTTTATAAGGGATGCTTAAGACAAAAAGCTTATTCAGTTTTTGAAGATCCATACAGATAACAATGTAGCTGATTTATTAACCAAGGCGTTTGTAACTAAGAGATTTGAGTTCTTGGTAACACATATTGGTATGCTCAACCAAAAACTATTGCATATGTTAAGGGGAGGTAACAGTTGTACAATTCTTATGCTAAGATTTATTGTATAGTGTTTGTTTTTGTTTTTTATGTGATTACAGGTTATTAGATTACCATAAAAGAGGTTACAATGATAGTTGAGTGCATGTCTCGGTCTTATCTTTGAGGTACCGTTTTGGAACCAAGTACCCCTAGGCAAATTTGAAGTACCGTGTATGTTCTATGTACTGCTACATAACCGTTGTATCGTTGAGGGTCTCTTTGTAAAATTGGCAGTTTCTTCGCGCTTGGGTTTGTTATTCATATAAATACTAACCCCAATTACACAATTGATTCACCTAATATTTTATTTTTATACCTCGATTCTATAACCTTCTCTCTAATTTTCGATCATCAAAAATACTAATGGCTGCTCTACAAGTGATCTCTAAACACAATCAGGTTGCTAATATCGCTCAGAATGATGATTCACTTGGTTTTCATGAGATTCTTGACTCTCTATCTCAAAGTCACATACATTTTACGCTTATTATAAGTCCTATTGTCTATATTTCTCTTCTTACACAATTTTGGAATACTATTGTAGTAGGCACACGTCATAATCAACCTTGTATACGGGCTAGGGTTAATCATAGGAATATCTATGTGACTGAAATACTGCTTAGGGCAAGTTTAAGGCTTAATGATACCAATGGGACTAGTATGTTGACCAATACTGAGATACACGATGGCCTTGCAGCCATGGGATGAGGGTGGCAGAGAGAGTCTTACTTTCTTTAAAGGTTTATTTTCACAACAATGGAAATTACTTTTTCATGCAATAATTCATTGTTTAAGCTCAAAAAGTACATCTTTTGATCAAATTCTTGCTGCTTTGGCATCAACTGGTATTTGTTTGGCAAACAATAGAGTTTTTAACTTTTCTAAGTTAATTTTTGAAGGTATGACTAGGAATTTAGAAGCCTCTAAAAAGTTTTTATTGTATCCCAGATTCATTCAGACTCTAATACAAGACCAAATCCCTAACCTACCAAACTTAACAGATCCATGAGATGTTCCTACCTTCACCAAGAGAACCTTTTCTTTCTTTACAAAGACTGGTAGTTCTTTTTAGGGACCGTAACACCATTATTTGCTCATATGTTAGCACACCCAGCTAACCAAGAGGGTGAGGAACCTAGCTCAGCTAGTGCTTCTCAGCAAACTGTTGGGTCAAAAGTTGATGAGTTAAATCACTATGGAAACAAGAAGGACCAAATATGGCATTAGGAGAAACTTCAAGCTGGTGGACAAAATACAAGAAAGTTTCCCCTGCTACAAAACTTTCCACTGCTGTTAAGATTCCCCTGCAATGTACTAAAAACATGGATATTTGGTCAAGTAGTGATAAGAATGAATAATTCTGTTTTGATTTAGTCATTATTATCTTATATAGTTTCCATGTATCCATGGGTTCCTTAAGTTATAAAAGGAACACCAGACCGTAGGTTTTATTCATTCATTCATACTACTAAAATGTAACCTACAGAGTCTTTGATCTCTAGGCATGGGATTCAATGTATACATGCCTAGAGTGGTTTGTGTTAATCATCAATAATACAAACCCTTTGGGAATTATTCATCTTGTTAAACATCTTGTTCTAATCATTGTTCTATTCCGCTATGATTCATCATATGAATAATGGTTATCCTAGATAAAACGGTTTTTACTGTTTGAGTCTAAAGATCTTGGATTCAACAAATGGTATCAGAGCGGGTGGCTCGATATCTAGGAGAATCAAGATGTTTGATTTCGTTGCTGTGAAGATTTAGGGTTAATATTAAATCCTAGATAATTAATTGTAGCTGTGACGTCAATAAAGAAGTGCTGCTCAAAGTCACGTTTATATGCTGGGATCGTTATACTGTTGGCAGCCAATGATGCTACGTGGGAATATTGATCCATGTTTCTTGATAAGAAGAATGTGTGGTCAATTGTGAATATTTATGTCACAGAAGGCGTTATTTTAATGTGATCAAATATTTGTTAAAGCAAATAATTGAATAAAAACGTGGTCGTGTGATTGTGGTTATGGACGAGAGATGCATACTGTGGTCCCACGGTACAATAAGATTCATTTCATATTGTTACTTTTCACATGGGATACATCTTATGCGAAGCCACATAAGTGTGTTCTTTGTTTATAATTATTGATTTCATATGACATGTGACAAGAAGTATATAATACTAATTGGAACAAATCATGTGAGATAATACTGATGAGAATACAAGGACGTAAGAGAGACAGTGATGGGTACTACTAGTCGGTCCAATCAAATGGTTTTGCACCCACGCATATTTGTAACATATTAATTTATGGTCAGATTGGGATCGGTGCAAAAGACTTATTTATTTGTCATCTTTAAGAGGGACTGTGTGGTGTGGAACGTGATGTGGTCCCAGTGTGTACGAATGGCTTTCGCAAACTTAGGTGTTCACACGAAGAAGCTTTGATTTGGTCTCAACTCTCAAGCAATGATCAAGAGGTGGGTCCCGGTTGTGAATAAAATACTCGGATTCTCGTGTATTTTAGTATGGCTGCTGATCCACAAGGTATTATAATTGCTGTTGTATAGATTGGACCGAAGGTTACAAAAGAAGTGTTATGTTGCACATGTATTCACGTGTGTGCTAGTACTATTTATGGTTCCAGTATATGACAAAGGCATCAAAGTAAAGAAGAATGTTCGCACAGAGAGCAGAATGCTTAATATACTAACAGTAGGGTAATTTTTTTTAATTGCCTTTGTTTTTATTTATTTTTACTGTTATAAAATGCATTCTCACTTTGAGTGGGTTTGGCATAGTTAAAAATAAAAACAGGGGCATTAAAAGTTCCCCCTGCTTGTGAAAAAGTTCCCCCTGCTTTCATTAAAAGAAGCCCCTGCTACGATCCCCCTGCCTTCACTAATCCCCCTGCTGCCAGAAAAGTTCCCCCTGCTGTCAGATTTGGTTTTTGGGACAGCAATGTTTTGGAGTATGGGTTATTCACAGCAACTGGTCTTAAAGGTATAAAAGGCTTTCATATTGATTGTTTACATGATCATGAAGGTAATTGACTATTAGCTATCTGAAGATGAAGTAGAATTGGTTGAGTATGTGTTTTATTCATGCTTTATTCCGTAATGATGCATTGACAAAAATACGCAAAGGTATGAGATTTTTCTTAGGTTGCTCTATGCTCATATTTGCTATGATGTTGGTTTTTGTCAAGAGCCTCATCCACTCCCTATACATTCTGAGATGTATACGTTCGCTGTTATGTGGATATTACATGGTATAATACATAGATTCGGGTTTTTCTACTACTACATCAAATAGGTGATACTGAATTTTCTTCACTTATGATTATTACTTTCAAAGCCTACAGAATTGGAGATTCATAAATGACTAGCACAATTTTAGGGGAAGCAAATTGTTGAAGTGTTAGTCATTCACGTACGACGTCAAGGTGAAGATTTTTGCTACTTCTAATTAGTATTACTACAACTAGTGTGAGTATCTACTGCTCAAAATCATTTTTTATTAGGATCTGGTCCCTATGAGCTTCATGGAGGGTATTTTGAAAAGTGGAATACTTGGGTTTGATGTATGATATTGGTAAGTAGTAGTTGAAAATCAAGGTTGTTCATATAAAAGACCCCTATTTGATCATGTCAAAAAGGGAAAGTTGTCTACAGATAACGTTCAGCCTGTTGATCTTTGATGTTGTATGCTTAAGGGGAAGTGTTTTGACATCATCAACTAGGGGAAGATTGTTGGGTCAAAAGTTGATGAGTCAAATCACTATGGAAACAAGAAGGACCAAATATGGCATTAGGAGAAACTTCAAGTTGGTGGACAAAATACAAGAAAGTTTCCCCTGCTACAAAACTTTCCACTGCTGTGAAGATTCCCCTGTCATGTACTAAAAACATGGAGATTTGGTCAAGTAGTGATAAGAATGAATAATTCTGTTTTGATTTAGTAATTATTATCTTGTTTAGTTTCCATGTATCCCTGGGTTCCTTAAGTTATAAAAAGAACACCATACCATAGGTTTTATTCATTCATTCATACTACTCAAATGTAACCTACAGAGTCTTTGATCTCTAGGCATGTGATTCAATGTATACATGCCTAGAGTGGTTTGTGTTAATCATCAATAATACAAACCCTTTGGGAATTATTCATCTTGTTAAACATCTTGTTCTAATCATTGTTCTATTCCGCTATGATTCATCATATGAATAATGGTTATACTAGATAAAACGGTTTTTACTGTTTGAGTCTAAAGATATTGGATTCAACACAAACTCTCTCTAACCAGAGTCCCTAACCCTCTAAAGATTCACAATCTTCTTCTCATCATGATGATGATCAAACTCATTCTGTTGAGATGATCCGTACACTTGTTGCTTCAATTGCTGCTAGTGGTTTTCCACAAGCAAGAGCAACAGAGGTGGTGGATGTTGCACATTTAACTACTTTGTGTACAAGCTTGTCCAAACAGGTACAAGTTTTGCAAAAAGAGAAGCTTGAGCAAGATAAGAAAATTGCAGATTTAGAGGCCAATCTTATTAAGCTAAGGAATAAAGTTACTCATTGGATGAGGCACCATAAGGTAATTCAGAAGGCTAATCTTAAGATGCAAAAGCTCATATTCTTCAAGAAAAAGCAACTGAATGCAACCAAACAGGGGAGGAATTTAGATGAAGCAGGACCTTCTTTTGATGTTCCAACAACTTTTGGGGATGATGAACCAACTTTTGAAGATGATGATGGTTTTAAGCATCATGTGGATGACATTGAAATTGTAGATCAACAACAGAGTCCATCAAATGATGAAGAAAACGTGGATGTTGAGCAACCAAAACCACAATCACCACAACTACAAGCTAATTGGAGTAGTTTTTATGAGAAGCTCTTGGAAATAAACCTTAAATTTCCTGTGTCTACAACTCCACCACCAAGACAATTTTGGTACTATAAGAAACAGTCAATCCAAGTACTGTTGTAACACCCAATTTTGATAAATGAAATATCACAGGATAATTATAGCGTGTCATCAAAGCATGCAAGGTAAATGTCTAAAACATTAAATGACCATAAAGAATTCGGAAACAAACATCGGATCCAACATAAGCTCCACACACGAAATGCATAAGTAGAATGTAAAGGAAAATGACTAAACAATGTCCAGCAAAGCAAAAGTATGTAAATGCATTAAAGAATGAAAGAAGACTGGTGCCCATTCCATGTACGTATTCTTGAATCCTAGCTTTGCCCTTTAGTACCTGCCGTATTGGGACATGGAAAGAGAAATACGGCTGCGCAATACGCTCAGTGTGCGGATATATAGCATAGGATATAAAGCATTAACATAATCAAGTAATGAAATGAAATGAATAGCAGTAGAATAAATGCATGTCTTGGAAACCCTAGTTTAAATTCATAAGGCTGGTTTATATTTCTTAAAAGACTTATGTTAGTTAATATGAAAATCTGTATGTTAAATATGCATGGAGCTCATATAGGTCATGTTATATCAACGTGCATGAATACATAGAGGGGTGACCTCGTCATGCAATTAGAGGGGTTGCCTCTAATTAATATATAAAATGAGTGGAGGGATCAGCTCCCGTAACGGATGCAAGGCACACACCGCAGTTACCATGAAATCATACTAACTTGTCCTAGGATGCACCCATTCGTCCCACGTGGTAATAGTAACATAGGCCAAATACTGTAAAGGGACGTTGCGAGCAATCACTCTCACCCCGCAGAAGAGTCATAACACTGGTGCCTCCAGTGCTATGGTTATGGAACGGGTTAAAGGCATAAAATAGCTACGTAATTTTTAAAGTGTAACGATATGGTACGTGTACTTTTTTTATTATCTATATGGTACGTCTACTTTTACAAACCGGCTAATATGGTACTTGTACCTAATTTCCTACCGTTTTAACTGGCTAGTTGGCTGACGTGGCTTTTTTAATGTACCTTTTCACAGTGTTGGCTGACGTGGCCCTTTTATCCCCTTTTATCTTTTCTACAGCCACAAGCTCATCTCTACCATTGAAGGCGACAAATATGTTGCCAGGCAATAGCTTTTTATCAGTTTCAGCAGCTTTGTCAACCTTCAGACTCATGGCTAAGAACTTGCTTGTGGGATCTTCCCAATCTGGTGGAGTCAAGTTTGGTCCATACCAGTCGATATTCTCTACCTTCAAAAACTCGTTAATTGGAGAAGATCAGTTTTTCTGATCTTTAAAGCAGTCAAGAATGAAATGAAATGAGTTGTTTGAGTAGCGAAACCAATTTGTGTCTAGTTTGAAGAACACTTCTATTTTTTGTTGCACATTCTTCACCACAGTTCCAACTTAACTCAGTGGTTTTACTAAGTCTCACCAAGTCGACAAGAGAGAACCCATGGTTCGTGGTGATGAAATTGAAAGAAAAGCCTGGCCCATAAGAATACATCACCACTCCCACATAGCCGTGTGGCAAGATTACTAAGAAGACTCTCGCCTCGAAGATAATTTCTTGCATCACTAAAGAATTTTGTATTCAGTTCTGCCCATCTTTTCCAGTGAGGAAACTGGATTTCTCTTGCAGATTTGTTAATTGGGTTGAAAGAATTTGCAATGATCTTGGTCTTTGAGAGTATAGGGTCAAAAGCGATTGCTTCAATCAAAGGCGGACGAGAAAGTCTGTAACACCCCATTTTAGAAATAGAAATATCACAGTAATTATGGCGTGTCATCAAAGCATACAAGGTAAAATGTCTAAACATTACTTGACCATATAAAGGAAAATACCAGAATCAAACATCGGTAGTCCAAAAGTAAAGCTCATCACACACAAACATAGTATAGTAAAGGAAAAGGACTAAACAATGTCCAAAGCATAAGTATCATAAAGAAAGGAAATGCATAATGTAAAGAAGGCTAGACAGCTTCCAGTCCATATGCACGCACTCTTAGTGTCTACGAGCGTCCTTGAGTACCTGCCGTTTTGGGAACATAGAAAAGGAAAACGGCTGAGCAATACGCTCAGTGCACGGATGTACAATAAAGCATGAATAGGATAAGCATATAACATAATAACAGCGGAAGAAACTAAGTCCCGAGTAACCTGGTTAAGTCTTAATAAAACTGGTTTTATAGTTTGAAAGTCTTATGTTTATCTTATAAAAACTGTTTGTCATATTTTACCGTTAGCCAATATAGGTCATGAAAATCCACCGTGCATGAATAATTGGAGGGGTGACCTCATCATGTAAATTAGAGGGGCTGCCTCTAATTTAATATACTGGTTTTATGGGTAGGAGGGATCAACTCCTTGTGAAGGATGCAAGGCACACACCACATTAACCATGTAATCCTGAATAAAAACGTGTAACTAGGATGCACCCATACGCCCCACATGATAAATATAAATAAATGGCCAAAAGCTGAAGGGACGCCACGAGCAATCACTCCGCCGTGGTGAAGTCATAACATCAGTGCCTCTAATGTTATGGTTATGGTACCTCCATAACTAGGTGAAACTGGTCATGCATGTATATGGCTATAGGTAATCATATTTAAACATAAGCAATCAAACTCATACTTATACTACGGGAAAACAGTTGGCTGCATACGGGGAAATCCTAATAAGGAAAGAATGTCCATACTGAAAGGACGGGAATCTGTACCTTATGTCCAGTGAACGAGAACGATGAACTGCGAGAATCCTACTTCCGAAACACTAGTGCTACATAAATACGTACATGAAATAAGTATCTGCTTACTAAATACATAGCTGGTTTTACGTCATGTCTTAGCTTATTTTATATGTTCTTACTATGTTTTACTGTTTAAAGCCTTAAACTGTGTTAAATCTTATATTCTGTTCATTCTGATTAAGTATTTCTGGTATTTCTTGTGTTATTATACTTACTGTGTAATAATAAGTAACTTTCCAAAAATAGCAGGTTTCCTAAAATAGAAAGTTACCAAAAATAGAAAGTTTCCAAAAATAGAAAGTTTCCAAAAATAGAAAGTTTCCAAAAATAGAAAGTTTCCAAAAATAGAATTACTGCTTAAAATAGATAAGTTTCTAAAAATAGAAAGTTTCCATAAATAGATTAGCTGCCTTAATTAAATAAGTTTCCATATATAGATTAGCTGCCTTAAATAAATAAGTTTCTAAAAATAGTTGGTTTCCATAAATAAATTATTTGCCTTATTTAATTAAATTTCTAAAAATAGAAAGTTTCCATAATTAGAAAATAAGCTAGTTAAATAAGCTAAGTATATGAGCCTAAGTGTTTTCATGATTATTTTCTAAGTCATATGATATATTGTATAGTTTAATAATTATTTCATGTAATTTAATTAAACTATAGGTTATAATATTTAATTAAAGTATAACATGTTTTTAATTAAATATATTAAGTACTTAGGTTAAAATATGTATTATTAAATATTAATAATATAACCTAAGTCATGTTAATTAATTAATTATATCTATGGTTTTTAAAATAATTAATTACTTATAAGTCTTAATAATATAAATACTTAGGTTAAAATAATTTCATGATTATTAACAATTAATTAACCTAAGTCATGTTATTAAATTAATTACATCTTTATTAATTTAATTTTATCCTAAGTTCATAACATAAAAAAAAACTAACATCACCATGAACCGGATCTAAGCTTAAAAACATGAACCGGACATGAATCGACACCGTACCCCGAACCAAATCAGGGTACCCCATGCTGCCGTGGGACCCACACGCACCAACCAAGACCATATGGTCTTGGTGGTGTCGGCTAAGCAAACCGAAACCCCCTTGGGGTCGGTTGCAGCCTGCGGCCCAAAACAAAACACCCCTTAATCGACCCTTTGATTTATTTAATCATCAAAACATGTTAGATCTAGGTTTAATTAATGTGTTTTTATAAAAACATCACATGTTCATAATTAATAAAAAGATTAAATTAAAAGAAAAGGTTTAAAAAGGTTTTACCGTATTCGTGGATCAAGGGAATGAAGAACAAACACGAACAAACAACAAATCTTCAAGATCCAAGATCAATGAATCACCTCGTATGGTGATGTGTAGGTGGCGGCACAAAGAACAAGGGAGGAAGGGGTTTTAAGTTTTTCTTAAAAATTCTTCTGTAACTTAATTTGAGTAGTGAAAACTAAATATAACCCCCTTTTAGTAAAATTGACAATGGGCTTGGCCCATTGTTCTTATTTGGCCGCGGGTAGGGAGCCCCCTGTGGGGTTCCCGTACCTCTTTTCGTGTCTTGTTATTTAGTTAGTCGTTTGTGTTTAATTATGTTCGTGTTTAAAATGTTCTCGTTACGTAAATACCATAATCTAATATATTTAATTACGCTCGTATTAAATATATATACGTAATTAATAATAGCTCGTGTTTTAATTACGCTCGTGATTTCGTGATCACATGTTCGTGATTAATTATCGCTAAATAATTATTACGTGATCGTTCATATAAAATACTTATCGTGTTCTAACACGTACGTAATACGTAAACTCCTAACACGTAATCGTAATCATGCTATATTAGGAAAGTTTTTAACTAGTACGTACGATCCTAAGGGTACTATGCATGGTAAAAGCATGCGGGTTTTGCAACTCTTCCCCCCTAAAAAGAATAATTCGTCCCCGAATTATAGATAAAGTAAACTGGAAAAGAAGAACATACCCGAATTCAAAATATGAAATGAGGGTAAGAAGCCTGGATAGACTCCTCCGTTTCCCAAGTGGCTTCCCGATCGGTATGATCCCTCCATAGAATTTTGACGAATGGAATCGTCTTCTTTCTCATGACTCGTTCTTGTCTGTCAAGAACTCGTTCGGGTTCTTCTATAAAAGTGAGATCTTCACGTATCTGTTCCAGTGGATACTGAACCATGTGAAGGGGATGATATTGGTACCCTCTGAGTAAGGACACATGAAACACATTATGCACATGCGAAAGCTGCGGAGGTAACGTCAATCGGTAAGATACTTCACCGACTCGTTCAATGATATCAAACGGTCCGATGAAACGAGGACTGAGCTTCCGTTTAATCCCGAAGCGTCTGACACCACGTGCCGGCGAAACCTTAAGGAAGACGTGATCTCCTACGTTAAAGTGTAAATCCCTACGATGCTTATCGGCGTAACTCTTCTGACGTGACCGTGCCTCCTGAATTTTCTGCCTAGCTACCGCGATCTTCTCATTTGTCATCTCTATGATCTGGTCCTTCGAGTGTTCGCTCGCCAACCTGATCCCAGCAGATTGGGGCGCGACACTTTCTGCCATACAACATCTCAAATGGAGCACACTTGATGCTTGCGTGCCAACTGTTGTTGTATGCAAATTCCACCAAACAGATGTATCCGTCCCAATCACCCGTCCATTCCAACGCACATGAGCTCAACATATCCTCCAATGTCTGAATGGTTCGCTCCGACTGTCCGTCCGTTTGAGGATGAAAAGCCGTGCTAAGCTTAAGTTGTGTACCCCAAGCGTTCTGCAGACTTTTCTAAAAGCGCGAAGTGAATCGAGGATCTCTGTCTGAGACGATGCTGGATGGTGCACCGTGGAGTCTCATGATCTCTCGTCTATACGTATCTGCGAGTTTACTTACCGGATCTTCCTTGCGGATCGGTAAGAAATGAGCTGATTTGGTGAGTCGATCAACGATAACCCAAATTGCATCGTGCTTCCTTTTGGTAGGCGGAAGACCGGTAACAAAATCCATGGTGATTTTGTCCCACTTCCACTCTGGAATGTCTAACGGTTGAAGGAGACCGCCAGATCGCTGATGCTCGATCTTAACCTGCTGGCAGGTAAGACATTTGGAGACGTAAGTGGCCACATCCTGTTTCATACCACTCCACCAAAAGTACTGCTTGATGTCATGGTACATCTTAGTCGAATCAGGATGTATCGAGAATGGGGAGCTATGAGCTTCAGCTAACAAAGCTTCCCGGAGTTCTTGGTCGTCAGGAACACAAAGTCTAGTGCCCTGCCATACGATACCATCTGCATCTACTCTGAATTCCGTCTGCTTCTCCAAATTCTGTACTATCGCCCAGATTTCTCCGTCATCTTTCTGAGCTTCCTTGATCTTAGATAGCAACTCGGGTTCTACTCTAAGATTAGCCCAGTAACCGTGCTGTCCACGTACCATGTACTCGATGTCTAGTCGCTCCAAGTCTCTTATGATTTCCTCTTCGATTCTAATGCCGTTGATCATTCCGGAATTCCTGCTAAGGGCATCTGCTACTACATTTGCCTTTCCTGGATGATACTATAGATTAATGTCATAATCCTTCAACAGCTCTAACCATCTCCTCTGCCTCATGTTCAATTCAAGCTGAGTGAAGATATACTTCAAGCTCTTGTGGTCCGTGAAAATGTCACATGATTCTCCATATAAGTAGTGTCTCCATATCTTCAATGCAAACACGACTGCAGCAAGTTCCAGATCGTGCGTGGGGTAATTCTCTTCATAAGGCTTAAGCTGCCGTGAAGCGTACGCGATCACTTTCCCATGTTGCATGAGAACACAACTAAGTCCCTTCCCCGATGCATCGCTGTAGATTTAAAATCCATCCGTACCAGATGGTAGAGTAAGAATAGGTGCAGATACTAGCTTCTGCTTCAAGTCTTCAAAGCTCTTCTCTCGATCTTCAGTCCAGACGAATTTTTCCCCTTTCCGCATCAATTTGGTCAATGGTAGTGCTAGGCGGGAAAAGTTCTCCACGAACCTACGGTAATAGCCAGCTAAGCCTAAGAAACCGCGGACTTCCGTCGCCGATGTCGGCCTCGGCCACTTAGTAATGTCCTCAACCTTCGCTGGATCCATAGTGATTCCTTCTGCTGATACAATGTGACCTAAGAATGCCACCTTATCTAGCCAGAACTCACACTTGGAGAATTTAGCATACAGCTGTTTCTGGCGAAGAATCTGTAGTACTGTACGAAGATGGTCTTCGTGTTCCTCCTTGGACTTTGAGAAAATCAGGATGTCATCGATGAAAACTATGACGAATTTGTCCAGAAATTCATGGAAGATTTTGTTCATCAGATCCATGAACACTGCTGGAGCATTTGTTAGGCCAAATGGCATAACTACAAACTCGTAGTGGCCATAACGGGTACGAAAAGCAGTCTTAGTAATGTCCTGCTCCTTGACCCGTAGTTGGTGATAGCCTGACCTAAGATCGATCTTGGAGAAGTGTTTGGCCCCTTAGAGTTGGTCAAACAGATCGTCAATGCGTGGCAGTGGATACCTATTCTGAATGGTAATCTTGTTGAGCTCGCGATAGTCTATGCAAAGACGCATACTGCCGTCCTTCTTCTTAACAAACAAGACCGATGCGCCCCATGGAGATGCGCTTGGTCGAATGAAACCTCGTTCAAGAAGTTCTTGCAGTTGATCCTTCAGCTCTATTGGAGCCATGCGATAAGGAGCCTTGGAGATTGGTTCAGCTCCTGGAACCAGCTCGATACTGAATTCCACTTCTCGTGCAGGTGGTATGCCCGGAAGTTCTGCTGGAAACACGTCTTGGAATTCCGACACTATTGGTTGATCCTGAATCGATGGAGATTCAGCATCCATGTCGTGAACCGTAACTAGATAACCCTCGCAGCCATGTGACAGTAGTGCACGCGCTTGCAGGGTGGATATGACTTGTACAGACCGTCCGGGTATGAACCCATTATGAATGTACTCTGGTGCATTGACATCACCGAAGATAACTCGATATGAATGGCAGTCTATGGTAGCTTGATACTTGGATAGCCAATCCATGCCCAAAATCATGTCGAAGTCATTCATGTCTAGCGGAAGTGCGTCGACAGGTCGAACCTTATCATCAAATTCTAGGGGAAGACTCTTGTATACATGGGTGATTAATACAGAGTCTCTCAAAGGCGTGGAAATAGTAAGCCTATTTTCTAGTGGCAAGGGAGGCATCCTAATGTTCTTAGCATAAGCAGTAGAAATAACCGAGTGAGTAGCACCCGTATCGAAAAGAACACATGCAGCGCGACCATACATATACAAGATTCCAGTGATGGTACCTGTAGACTTGTTGGCCTGGTCTCGAGATGTCGTGTAGACACGTCCGGCAGTAGGAGGCGGCTTGGTATCAGCATGTCCCGATGTACCCTCCATCTCGCCCTTATGGCAGTCCTTCATAATATGGCCCGGAAGACCACACTTGAAGCACGCATCAGTATTACGGCGACATGGTCCTAGGTGCCTACGGTGGCAAGTAGAGCAAAGAGGATGAGTGTATCCTCCAGCAGGTGTTCTGGCTGGTTGAGGACCTGATAAAACATTTTACATGAGACATAGTATTTGGGTACAAAGGACGAAGCGGATAAACGTAAGATTGAATACCAGTGATAGCTGGACGGCTAGGCTGCGAACCTCTCTGGTTCTGGTCCCTACCGTTTCCATGGTTCCTGGTAGAAGTTTGCTAAAGTGTCAGAATATGAGTTATACATAAACATAAGGAATTTCGTAAGTATTAGGACCTGCTGTTGCTGGATTGCCCGGCGTTGTTACGGTAATTATCATTACCGCCACGCCTATCCGTAGCAGAACGGTCGTTAGTCTGACCGTTTCCCTTGGGCTGATGAGGCTGATGCTGAGTAGCCGGCTCAGACCTGTCCCCAGTTTTCTGCCTGGAAGATACAGTTAAAGAGATGAATATTTGACATATGGAAAGTATACGGATTGGTCACCGCTTGAATACGAAGGTTTACCTCTTGTCGGGTCTTTCAGCTTCCCCGAACTCATCCCTCTCCTGCAGCATCTCCAGTTTCCGTGCTGCATCGGCCACTTGTGCTACAGTATTGAACGTAGCACACACCAGATTGTTTACGACCGATGTGCGAAGAGCCCATCTGAAGTGATGTGCCTGCTCTTCAGGAGTACCTGCTGCCGCACCAAGGAAACCAGCCAAGCGAAGAAAGCGCTGCATAAACTCATTGCTATTCTCCCCAGCTCTCTGACGTATCCCATGGTACTCTCTCTTGAGCTTGTCCTGCTCAGCCCTGGGAAAGAACTGCTCCATCACCCTGTCCTTGAACTGAGCCCAAGTCAAACCAGCAACCCACTCATCACCACCTTCAGATTGCATCAAAGCTAACCACCAGTTGAGTACATCACCATCGAACCGATAGCATGCCAACCTCGCCTTGTATGCGGGGTCACAACCCATAGCGTTGAAAATCTTCTCGATGTAAGCCAACCAGCTTTCGGCATCGCTGGGGCTATCTGTCTTCTCAAAAGCTCGAGGGCGGAGCTTGTTGAATATCTCCAGGCATACTGCTAATGTCACTGGAGGAGGAGGAGGAGGTGGCTGATTGTGCTGCTGATTGTTGGCAGCTTGAACTTCAGCCCGGATGTCATTCCTCAGTTGAGGAAGCAAGGCTTGCATGGCAGCCTGGATTGCAGCGTTGAGCTGCTCCTGTTCGCGTGTGAGAACCATCTGACAGTATAACATAAAACATATGTTTAAACAGATCAAAACATAAAATAGAAATATATACATGAAAACATTTTTTATACTAAAAATTTCACGAGAAAAATTTCATGCTAGAAAATTTTGTGTATGAATGCATGATGCAGTTTTATGAAAACTTTTTATGCTCGAGAGTGAACGCCTCTGGTCAGTTCACCCAAAACAAAAGACATAGCGAGGGGACGCCTATGGGTCGGTCCCAAATCTAAAAGTTTCGATAAAACACATGCGACTAAATAGGGCCAGTCCTGTACCAACCATTACTTAGTCAAAAACCCTGTAACAATGACATGTATATGTATGCTTAAAAATGATGAATGCATGAAAACAACTGTCAGTTCTAGGAAGACCGTAGTGACTACCCACTAATCACAGTAATTATGGCGTGTCATCAAAGCATACAAGGTAAAATGTCTAAACATTACTTGACCATATAAAGGAAAATACCGGAATCAAACATCGGTAGTCCAAAAGTAAAGCTCATCACACACAAACATAGTATAGTAAAGGAAAAGGACTAAACAATGTCCAAAGCATAAGTATCATAAAGAAAGGAAATGCATAATGTAAAGAAGGCTAGACAGCTTCCAGTCCATATGCACGTACTCTTAGTGTCTACGAGCGTCCTTGAGTACCTGCCGTTTTGGGAACATAGAAAAGGAAAACGGCTGAGCAATACGCTCAGTGCACGGATGTACAATAAAACATGAATAGGATAAGCATATAACATAATAACAGCGGAAGAAACTAAGTCCCGAGTAACCTGGTTAAGTCTTAATAAAACTGGTTTTATAGTTTGAAAGTCTTATGTTTATCTTATAAAAACTGTTTGTCATATTTTACCGTTAGCCAATATAGGTCATGAAAATCCACCGTGCATGAATAATTTGAGGGGTGACCTCATCATGCAAATTAGAGGGGCTGCCTCTAATTTAATATACTGGTTTTATGGGTAGGAGGGATCAGCTCCTTGTGAAGGATGCAAGGCACACACCACATTCACCATGTAATCCTGAATAAAAACGTGTAACTAGGATGCACCCATACGCCCCACATGATAAATATAAATAAATGGCCAAAAGCTGAAGGGACGCCACGAGCAATCACTCCGCCGTGGTGAAGTCATAACATCAGTGCCTCTAATTTTATGGTTATGGTACCTCCATAACTAGGTGAAACTGATCATACATGTATATGGCTATAGGTAATCATATTTAAACATAAGCAATCAAACTCATACTTATACTACGGGAAAACAGTTGGCTGCATACGGGGAAATCCTAATAAGGAAAGAATGTCCATACTGAAAGGACGGGAATCCGTACCTTATGTCCAGTGAATGAGAACGATGAACTGCGAGAATCCTACTTCCGAAACACTAGTGCTACATAAATACGTACATGAAATAAGTATCTGCTTACTAAATACATAGTTGGTTTTACGTCATGTCTTAGCTTATTTTATATGTTCTTACTATGTTTTACTGTTTAAAGCCTTAAACTGTGTTAAATCTTATATTTTGTTCATTCTGATTAAGTATTTCTGGTATTTCTTGTGTTATTATACTTACTGCGTAATAATAAGTAACTTTCCAAAAATAGCAGGTTTCCTAAAATAGAAAGTTACCAAAAATAGAAAGTTTCCAAAAATAGAAAGTTTCCAAAAATAGAAAGTTTCTAAAAATAGAAAGTTTCTCAAAAATAGAATTACTTCTTAAAATAGATAAGTTTCTAAAAATAGAAAGTTTCCATAAATAGATTAGCTGCCTTAATTAAATAAGTTTCCATATATAGATTAGGTGCCTTAAATAAATAAGTTTTTAAAAATAGCTGGTTTCTATAAATAAAGTAGCTGCCTTATTTAATTAAGTTTCTAAAAATAGAAAGTTTCCATAATTAGAAAATAAGCTGGTTAAATAAGCTAAGTATATAAGCCTAAGTGTTTTCATGATTATTTTCTAAGTCATATGATATATTGTATAGTTTAATAATTATTTCATGTAATTTAATTAAACTATAGGTTATAATATTTAATTAAAGTATAACATGTTTTTAATTAAATATATGAAGTACTTAGGTTAAAATATATATTATTAAATATTAATAATATAACCTAAGTCACGTTAATTAATTAATTATATCCATGGTTTTTAAAATAATTAATTACTTATAAGTCTTAATAATATAAATACTTAGGTTAAAATAATTTTATGATTATTAACAATTAATTAACCTAAGTCATGTTATTAAATTAATTACATCTTTATTAATTTAATTTTATCCTAAGTTCATAACATAAAAAAAAACTAACATCACCATGAACCGGATCTAAGATTAAAAACATGAACCGGACATGAATCGACACCGTACCCCCGAACCAAATCGGGGTACCCCTTGCTGCCGTGGGACCCACACGCACCAACCAAGACCATATGGTCTTGGTGGTGTCGGCTAAGCAAACCGAAACCCCCTTGGGGTCGGTTGCAGCCTGCGGCCCAAAACAAAATACCCCTTAATCGACCCTTTGATTTATTTAATCATCAAAACATGTTAGATCTAGGTTTAATTAATGTGTTTTTATAAAAACATCACATGTTCATAATTAATAAAAAGATTAAATTAAAAGAAAAGGTTTAAAAAGGTTTTACCGTATTCGTGGATCAAGGGAATGAAGAACAAACAACAAATCTTCAAGATCCAAGATCAATGAATCACCTCGTATGGTGATGTGTAGGTGGCGGCACAAAGAACAAGGGAGGAAGGGGTTTTAGGTTTTTCTTAAAAATTCTTCTGTAACTTAATTTGAGTAGTGAAAACTAAATATAACCCCCGTTTAGTAAAATTGACAATGGGCTTGGCCCATTGTTCTTATTTGGCCGCGGGTAGGGACCCCCCCGTGGGGTTCCCGTACCTCTTTTTGTGTCTTGTTATTTAGTTAGTCGTTTGTGTTTAATTATGTTCGTGTTTAAAATGTTCTCGTTACGTAAATACCATAATCTAATATATTTAATTATGCTCGTATTAAATATATATACGTAATTAATAATAGCTCGTGTTTTAATTACGCTCGTGATTTCGTGATCGCATGTTCGTGATTAATTATCGCTAAATAATTATTACGTGATCGTTCATATAAAATACTTATCGTGTTCTAACACGTACGTAATACGTAAACTCCTAACACGTAATCGTAATCATGCTATATTAGGAAAGTTTTTAACTAGTACGTACGATCCTAAGGGTACTATGCATGGTAAAAGCATGCGGGTTTTACAACTCTTCCCCTCTAAAAAGAATAATTCGTCCCCGAATTATAGATAAAGTAAACTGGAAAAGAAGAACATACCCGAATTCAAAATATGAAATGAGGGTAAGAAGCCCGGATAGACTCCTCCGTTTCCCAAGTGGCTTCCCGCTCGGTATGATCCCTCTATAGAATTTTGACGAATGGAATCGTCTTCTTTCTCATGACTCGTTCTTGTCTGTCAAGAACTCGTTCGGGTTCTTCTATAAAAGTGAGATCTTCACGTATCTGTTCCAGTGGATACTGAACCATGTGAAGGGGATGATATTGGTACCCTCTGAGTAAGGACACATGAAACACATTGTGCACATGCGAAAGCTGCAGAGGTAACGCCAATCGGTAAGATACTTCACCGACTCGTTCAATGATATCAAACGGTCCGATGAAACGAGGACTGAGCTTCCCTTTAATCCCGAAGCGTCTAACACCACGTGCCGGCGAAACCTTAAGGAAGACGTGATCTCCTACGTTAAAGTGTAAATCCATACGATGCTTATCGGCGTAACTCTTCTGACATGACCGTGCCTCCTGAATTTTCTGCCTAGCTACCGCGATCTTCTCATTTGTCATCTCTATGATTTCTGGTCCTTCGAGTGTTCGCTCGCCAACCTGATCCCAGCAGATTGGGGCGCGACACTTTCTGCCATACAATATCTCAAATGGAGCACACTTGATGCTTGCGTGCCAGCTGTTGTTGTATGCAAATTCCACCAAACAGATGTATTCGTCCCAATCACCCGTCCATTCCCACGCACATGACCTCAATATATCCTCCAATGTCTGAATGGTTTGCTCCAACTGTCCGTCCGTTTGAGGATGAAAAGCCGTGCTAAGCTTAAGTTGTGTACCCCAAGCTTTCTGCAGACTTTTCCAAAAGCGCGAAGTGAATCGAGGATCTCTGTCTGAGACGATGCTGGATGGTGCACCGTGGAGTCTCATGATCTCTCATCTATACGTATCTGCGAGTTTACTTACCGGATCTTCCTTGCGGATCGGTAAGAAATGAGCTGATTTGGTGAGTCGATCAACGATAACCCAAATTGCATCGTGCTTCCTTTTGGTAGGCGGAAGACCGGTAACAAAATCCATGGTGATTTTATCCCACTTCCACTCTAGAATGTATAACGGTTGAAGGAGACCGCCAGATCGCTGATGCTCGATCTTAACCTGCTGGCAGGTAAGACATTTGGAGACGTAAGTGGCCACATCCTGTTTCATACCACTCCACCAAAAGTACTGCTTGATGTCATGGTACATCTTAGTCGAACCAGGATGTATCGAGAATGGGGAGCTATGAGCTTCAGCTAACAAAGCTTCTCGGAGTTCTTGGTCGTCAGGAACACAAAGTCTAGTGCCCTGCCATACGATACCATCTGCATCTACTCTGAATTCCGTCTGCTTCTCCAAATTCTGTACTATCGCCCAGATTTCTCCGTCATCTTTCTGAGCTTCCTTGATCTTAGATAGCAACTCGGGTTCTACTCTAAGATTAGCCCAGTAACCGTGCTGTCCATGTACCATGTACTCGATGTCTAGTCGCTCTAAGTCTCTTATGATTTCCTCTTCGATTCTAATGTCGTTGATCATTCCGGACTTCCTGCTAAGGGCATATGCTACTACATTTGCCTTTCCGGGATGATACTGTAGATTAATGTCATAATACTTCAACAGCTCTAACCATCTCCTCTGCCTCATGTTCAATTCAAGCTGAGTGGAGATATACTTCAAGCTCTTGTGGTCCGTGAAAATGTCACATGATTCTCCATATAAGTAGTGTCTCCATATCTTCAATGCAAACACGACTGCATCAAGTTCCAGATCGTGCGTGGGGTAAATCTCTTCATAAGGCTTAAGCTGCCGTGAAGCGTACGCGATCACTTTCCCATGTTGCATGAGAACACAACCAAGTCCCTTCCCCGATGCATCGCTGTAGATTTGAAATCCACCCATACCAGATGGTAAAGTAAGAATAGGTGCAGATACTAGCTTCTGCTTCAGGTCTTCAAAGCTCTTCTCTCGATCTTCGGTCCAGACGAATTTCTCCCCTTTCCGCATCAGTTTGGTCAATGGTAGTGCTAGGCGAGAAAAGTTCTCCACGAACCTACGGTAATAGCCAGCTAAGCTTAAGAAACTGCGGACTTCCGTCGCCGATGTCGGCCTCGGCCACTTAGTAATGGCCTCAACCTTCGCTGGATCCATAGTGATTCCTTCAGCTGATACAATGTGACCTAAGAATGCCACCTTGTCTAGCCAGAACTCACACTTGGAGAATTTAGCATACAACTGTTTCTGGCGAAGAATCTGTAGTATTGTACGAAGATGGTCTTCGTGTTCCTCCTTGGACTTTGAGAAAATCAGGATGTCGTCGATGAAAACAATGACGAATTTGTCCAGAAATTCATGGAAGATTATGTTCATCAGATCCATGAACACTGCTGGAGCATTTGTCAGGCCAAATGGCATAACTACAAACTCGTAGTGGCCATAACGGGTACGAAAAGCAGTCTTAGCAATGTCACGCTCCTTGACCCGTAGCTGGTGATAGCCTGACCTAAGATCGATCTTGGAGAAGTGTTTGGCCCCTTGGAGTTGGTCAAACAGATCGTCAATGCGTGGCAGTGGATACCTATTCCGAATGGTAATCTTGTTGAGCTCGCGATAGTCTATGCAAAGACGCATACTGCCGTCCTTCTTCTTAACAAATAAGACCGGTGCGCCCCATGGAGATGCGCTCGGTCGAATGAAACCTCGTTCAAGAAGTTCTTGCAGTTGATCCTTCAGCTCCTTCAGCTCTATTGGAGCCATGCGATAAGGAGCCTTGGAGATTGGTTCAGCTCCTGGAACCAGCTCGATACTGAATTCCACTTCTCGTGCAGGTGGTATGCCCGGAAGTTCTGCTGGAAACACGTCTTGGAATTTCGACACTATTGGTTGATCCGGAATCGATGGAGATTCAGCATCCATGTCGTGAACCGTAGCTAGATAACCCTCGCAGCCATGTGACAGTAGTGCACGCGCTTGCAGGGTGGATATGACTTGTACAGACCGTCCGGGTATGAACCCATTATGAATGTACTCTGGTGCATTGACATCACCGAAGATAACTCGATATGAATGGCAGTCTATGGTAGCATGATACTTGGATAGCCAATCCATGCCCAAAATCATGTCGAAGTCATTCATGTCCAGCGGAAGTGCGTCGACAGGTCGAACCTTATCATCAAATTCTAGGGGAAGACTCTTGTATACATGGGTGATTAATACAGAGTCCCTCAAAGGCGTGGAAATAGTAAGCCTATTTTCTAGTGGCAAGGGAGGCATCCTAATGTTCTTAGCATAAGCAGTAGAAATAACCGAGTGAGTAGCACCCGTATCGAAAAGAACACATGCAGCGCGACCATACATATACAAGATTCCAGTGATGGTACCTGTAGACTTGTTGGCCTGGTCTCGAGATGTCGTGTAGACACGTCCGGCAGTAGGAGGCGGCTTGGTAGCAGCATGTCCCGATGTACCCTCCATCTCGCCCTTACGGCAGTCCTTCATAATATGGCCAGGAAGACCACACTTGAAGCACGCATCAGTATTACGGCGACATGGTCCTGGGTGCCTACGGTGGGAAGTAGAGCAAAGAGGATGCGTGTATCCTCCAGCAGGTGTTCTGGCTGGCTGAGAACCTGATAAAACATTTTACATGAGACATAATATTTGGGTACAAAGGACGAAGCGGATAATCGTAAGATTGAATACCAGTGATAGCTGGACGGCTAGGCTGCGAACCTCTCTGGTTCTGGTCCCTACCGTTTCCATGGTTCCTGGTAGAAGTTTGCTAAAGTGTCAGAATATGAGTTATATATAAACATAAGGAATTTCGTAAGTATTAGGACCTGTTGTTGCTGGATTGCCCGGCGTTGTTACGGTAATTATCATTACCGCCACGCCTATCCGTAGCAGAACGGTCGTTAGTCTGACCGTTTCCCTTGGGCTGATGAGGCTGCTGCTGAGTAGCCGGCTGAGACCGGTCCCCAGTTTTCTGCCTGGAAGATACAGTTAAAGAGATGAATATTTGACATATGGAAAGTATACGGATTGGTCACCGCTTGAATACGAAGGTTTACCTCTTGTCGGGTCTTTCGGCTTCCCCGAACTCATCCCTCTCCTGCAGCATCTCCAGTTTCCGTGCTGCATCGGTCACTTGTGCTACAGTATTGAACGTAGCACACACCAGATTGTTTGCGACCGATGTGCGAAGAGCCCATCTGAAGTGATGTGCCTGCTCTTCAGGAGTACCTGCTGCCGCACCAAGGAAACCAGCCAAGCGAAGAAAGCGCTGCATAAACTCATTGCTATTCTCCCCAGCTCTCTGACGGATCCCATGGTACTCTCTCTTGAGCTTGTCCTGCTCAGCCCTGGGAAAGAACTGCTCCATCACCCTGTCCTTGAACTGAGCCCAAGTCAAACCAGCAACCCACTCATCACCACCTTCAGATTGCATCCAAGCTAACCACCAGTTGAGTACATCGCCTTCGAACCGATAGCATGCCAACCTCGCCTTGTATGCGGGGTCACAGCCCATAGCGTTGAAAATCTTCTCGATGTGAGCCAACCAGCTTTCGGCATCGCTGGGGCTATCTGTCTTCTCAAAAGCTCGAGGGCGGAGCTTGTTGAATCTCTTCAACCATACTGCTAATGTCACTAGAGGAGGAGGAGGAGGTGGCTGATTGTGCTGCTGATTGTTGGCAGCTTGAACTTCAGCCCGGATGTCATTCCTCAGTTGAGGAAGCAAGGCTTGCATGGCAGCCTGGATTGCAGCGTTGAGCTGCTCCTGTTCGCGTGTGAGAACCATCTGACAGTATAGCATAAAACATATGATTAAACAGATCAAAACATAAAATATAAATATATACATGAAAACATTTTTTATACTAAAAATTTCACGAGAAAAATTTTATGCAAGAAAATTTTGTGTATGAATGCATGATGCAATTTTATGAAAACTTTTTATGCTCGAGAGTGAACGCCTCTGGTCAGTTCACCCAAAACAAAAGACATAGCGAGGGGACGCCTATGGGTCGGTCCCAAATCTAAAAGTTTCGATAAAACAATTGCGACTAAATAGGGCCAGTCCTGTACCAACCATTACTTAGTCAAAAACCCTGTAACAATGACATGTATATGTATGCTTAAAAATGATGAATGCATGAAAACAACTGTCAGTTCTAGGAAGACCGTAGTGACTACCCACTAATCACAGGTCATATTTGAGAGCCTACAGGTCGAAACCTGGCTCTGATACCATAATTGTAACACCCCATTTTGGAAATGGAAATATCAAGTAATTATGGCGTGTCATCAAAGCATACAAGGTAAAATGTCTAAACATTACTTGACCATATAAAGAAAAATACCGGAATCAAACATCGGTAGTCCAAAAGTAAAGCTCATCACACACAAACATAGTATAGTAAAGGAAAAGGACTAAACAATGTCCAAAGCATAAGTATCATAAAGAAAGGAAATGCATAATGTAAAGAAGGCTAGACAGCTTCCAGTCCATATGCACGTACTCTTAGTGTCTACGAGCGTCCTTGAGTACCTGCCGTTTTGGGAACATAGAAAAGGAAAACGGCTGAGCAATACGCTCAGTGCACGGATGTACAATAAAGCATGAATAGGATAAGCATATAACATAATAACAGCGGAAGAAACTAAGTCCCGAGTAACCTGGTTAAGTCTTAATAAAACTGGTTTTATAGTTTGAAAGTCTTATGTTTATCTTATAAAAGTTGTTTGTCATATTTTACCATTAGCCAATATAGGTCATGAAAATCCACCGTGCATGAATAGGTGGAGGGGTGACCTCATCATGCAAATTAGAGGGGCTGCCTCTAATTTAATATACTGGTTTAATGGGTAGGAGGGATCAGCTCCTTGTGAAGGATGCAAGGCACACACCACATTCACCATGTAATCCTGAATAAAAACGTGTAACTAGGATGCACCCATACGCCCCACATGATAAATATAAATAAATGGCCAAAAGATGAAGGGACGCCACGAGCAATCACTCCGCCGTGGTGAAGTCATAACATCAGTGCCTCTAATGTTATGGTTATGGTACCTCCATAACTAGGTGAAACTGGTCATGCATGCATATGGCTATAGGTGATCATATTTAAACATAAGCAATCAAACTCATACTTATACTACGGGAAAACAGTTGGCTGCATACGGGGAAATCCTAATAAGGAAAGAATGTCCATACTGAAAGGACGGGAATCCGTACCTTATGTCCAGTGAACGAGAACGATGAACTGCGAGAATCCTACTTCCGAAACACTAGTGCTACATAAATACGTACATGAAATAAGTATCTGCTTACTAAATACATAGCTGGTTTTACGTCATGTCTTAGCTTATTTTATATGCTCTTACTATGTTTTACTGTTTAAAGCCTTAAACTGTGTTAAATCTTATATTCTGTTCATTCTGATTAAGTATTTCTGGTATTTCTTGTGTTATTATACTTACTATGTAATAATAAGTAACTTTCCAAAAATAGCAGGTTTCCTAAAATAGAAAGTTACCAAAAATAGAAAGTTTCCAAAAATAGAAAGTTTCCAAAAATAGAAAGTTTCCAAAAATAGAAAGTTTCCAAAAATAGAATTACTGCTTAAAATAGATAAGTTTCTAAAAATAGAAAGTTTCCATAAATAGATTAGCTGCCTTAATTAAATAAGTTTCCATATATAGATTAGCTGCCTTAAATAAATAAGTTTCTAAAAATAGTTGGTTTCCATAAATAAATTAGTTGCCTTATTTAATTAAATTTCTAAAAATAGAAAGTTTCCATAATTAGAAAATAAGCTGGTTAAATTAGCTAAGTATATAAGCCTAAGTGTTTTCATGATTATTTTCTAAGTCATATGATATATTGTATAGTTTAATAATTATTTCATGTAATTTAATTAAACTATAGGTTATAATATTTAATTAAAGTATAACATGTTTTTAATTAAATATATTAAGTACTTAGGTTAAAATATGTATCATTAAATATTAATAATATAACCTAAGTCATGTTAATTAATTAATTATATCCATGGTTTTTAAAATAATTAATTACTTATAAGTCTTAATAATATAAATACTTAGGTTAAAATAATTTCATGATTATTAACAATTAATTAACCTAAGTCATGTTATTAAATTAATTACATCTTTATTAATTTAATTTTATCCTAAGTTCATAACATAAAAAAAAACTAACATCACCATGAACCGGATCTAAGCTTAAAAACATGAACCGGACATGAATCGACACCGTACCCCGAACCAAATCGGGGTACCCCTTGCTGCCGTGGGACCCACACGCACCAACCAAGACCATATGGTCTTGGTGGTGTCGGCTAAGCAAACCGAAACCCCCTTGGGGTCGGTTGCAGCCTGCGGCCCAAAACAAAACACCCCTTAATCGACCCTTTGATTTATTTAATCATCAAAACATGTTAGATCTAGGTTTAATTAAGGTGTTTTTATAAAAACATCACATGTTCATAATTAATAAAAAGATTAAATTAAAAGAAAAGGTTTAAAAAGGTTTTACCGTATTCGTGGATCAAGGAAATGAAGAACAAACACGAACAAACAACAAATCTTCAAGATCCAAGATCAATGAATCACCTCGTATGGTGATGTGTAGGTGGCGGCACAAAGAACAAGGGAGGAAGGGGTTTTAGGTTTTTCTTAAAAATTCTTCTGTAACTTAAATTGAGTAGTGAAAACTAAATATAACCCCCTTTTAGTAAAATTGACAATGGGCTTGGCCCATTGTTCTTATTTGGCCGCGGGTAGGGACCCACGGGGGGTTCCCGTACCTCTTTTCGTGTCTTGTTATTTAGTTAGTCGTTTGTGTTTAATTATGTTCGTGTTTAAAATGTTCTCGTTACGTAAATACCATAATCTAATATATTTAATTACGCTCGTATTAAATCTATATACGTAATTAATAATAGCTCGTGTTTTAATTACGCTTGTGATTTCGTGATCGCATGTTCGTGATTAATTATCGCCAAATAATTATTATGTGATCGTTCATATAAAATACTTATCGTGTTCTAACACGTACGTAATACGTAAACTCCTAACACGTAATCGTAATCATGCTATATTAGGAAAGCTTTTAACTAGTACGTACGATCCTAAGGGTACTATGCATGATAAAAGCATGCGGGTTTTACAAAGACAACTTCAAGCAAAACCTCAATCCCGGTAGTATGCAGTCTCTTTATCATTTCTTTCATAGACTCGATAGTCGACATGGACCCACCAGGTGGGCCATACGAGTTCTGCGGTGAAAAATAATGGAATGGGAAATATGGTCCTTTTTGCTTATCGAACGGAGCTATCGGCTCTAATAAAATCACATTCACCCAAATCCTTGAAGTGATGCAACTTTTCAGCAACACCTGAAATGGTTCCTCCAATTCCATCCAATTTCAATTTTTTCACCATTTGATTGCAAAGGCATTAGTGACGACGAATCAGTGATGGATATTCTCTTCATTGCAATTGTTAATTTTGATTAATTGAACACTAGAAAAAATTAGGGTTTGGTTTGATTTGGGGAAATCTGGGTGAAAAAGTGTCTTGAATGATTTTGGGGAAAAGGTGGGGTTATATATGGTCATATTTAATTTATACGTATGCACCAAAAATAATAAAAAGGAAAAATATTGCCAAGTCACACATGTTAGCCGATTTTACCAGTTACCAGTCACAAAGTGGCCATATTGACACGAATAAGATAATAGATGTACCATATAGATAATAAAAAAGTACATGTACTATATCGTTACACTTGAAAAACTACGTAGATATTTTATGCCTTAAACCCTTATGGAACCCCCATAACTAGGTGAAACTGGCATGCATGTATATAACTCAGGCAATCCAAAATAATCATACATATACTGATGTGCTCAAGACACTTAAACTACTGGGGAAAACAGATGGCAGCAAACGGGGAAATCCTAAGTATAGGAAAGAATGTCCTTACTGAAGGACGGAATATCCATACCTTATGTCCAATAAATGAAGATGAAAACGAACGTAGAAGATCACTCCGACTTCACAATAGCTACATTATGAAGACATGAATAAGAGTCGGTTTTACTTATACATACTTGTTAATTAGTTTACTTGACGTGTTCATACTTATTGTACTTGTTCTTGTCTTGTCTTATTATTTCATGTTTAAATCATGTGTTTTTTATAGTTTCATGTGTTTTAGATTCATGTGTTTCATGTTTTAAGTGTTATAATACTTGTTATAACATAATGAGTAACTTTCTAAAAATAGCAGGTTTCTATATATAGTAACTTTCCAAAAATAGCAAGTTTCCATATATAGTAACTTTCCAAAAATAGTAAGGTCCTTAAATAGTAAGTTTCTAAAAATATAAAGTTTCCATAATTAGTAAGTTTCCAAAAATAAAATGTTTTCATATTTAGCATGTTTCTAGAAATAACATGTTACCATATTTATTATATTTCCATAAATAGCATGTTACCATATTTAGTGTGTTTCCATATATATCATGTTGCCATAATTAGTATAATTCCATAATTAACATGTTTCTATAATTAATCGTATGCTTATTTTATATCATGTATAATTATACTATAAAGTTTAATAAATAAATAAATACTTAGCTTAACATATTATTATTAATTAATAATGTCATGACATGTTATTATAAGTTAATATTAATTAATAATATTACATATTTCATGTTATTAAGCTTTACCATAAAAGATATTATTTATTAACCTAAGTTTTAATTAATTAAATATATGTTCATGAATAATTATATTATTAATTATTATATCATAAGTTTATTTAAACAAATGTACATACATGTTATATCATGATTTTATTTAAATAAACATAACCTAATTTTTTTAATTTAATTAAACCAAAATTAATTAATAAAATTATTTAATTAAAACATAACATAAACTATTTTTACATGTCGGTTTAATTACGTGTTCTTGAAAAATGTCAAGTTCTCGAGCCCCGTCCCGAGACCCGACAACAGAGCACCACAACCCGAGGGTTGCGGCCTCGCTGCCGTGACTCGTCCGAGTCAACAACACCTTACCGAGAGCCAAAGCCACCACTGGGGTTCCCCCCTGCTTGCGTCTAGTACCCACCGAGCCCCACCATGGCCTCGGTTTCCCACTGCTTGGGCCAAGAACCCCACCGTGGGTCTTGGTCCTTGCGGCTGCCAACCACACCACCACCACCGCTAGACATGGCTTGCGGCTGGTGTATCATATCCAACACCGACCCCCATTGGGGTTGCGGCTGTTGGTCACGCGACACCACCGAGACCCCTTGTGGTCTCGGTTGGCTGCGATCGAGGTAAACAAACCCCCTCAACCATTATTTGTTTTTTTTAAACTTGCTAGATCTATGATTTATTTACTTGTTCATGCATTGTTTTTAATGTTCACACATAAATAAATTAAAAACAAACAAAGAAAAGGATTCGAGATACCATACGTGATTTAAAAGGACGAACGAACACGATACCGTTGTCAAACAAAAATCAAAACGATCGTCCTTGTGTTCTTGGTGTGAGCCGCGACAAAGAGAGAGCAAAAAAGGAGTAGGGTTTGATTATTTTCTATAAAAGTGATTTATGAAATCCTCTGTGGTTTTATTAATTGTTTAGTAAAAATCTCATGGGCCGGGCTTGGCCCATCTTGCCTCTTTCTTCTCTTTTAGCCAAAATCCACAACACCCCATATACTTTCATGTTTGCTTTTCTTGTTTAAAATATTATCGTGTGTGTTCGTGTTTAGTTATCGTGTGTTCGTTTCTTGAATATTTTCTTAATATTATACGTACATTCTTATCGTGTAATAATATTCGTGTTTACATACATAATACTTATGATAATTAATTAATATACATAATATTCGTATTAAATATTCGTGATGCATGTTGTATATTAATTAATTATTAAGTTTAAATTTAACCGTAAATTCATGAATTTAATGATCTTAGGATTTTTAAAGCGGGTTTTACAACTATCAAGTTCAAAGATGGATGTTGAATCAGACAAGACTGAGGAGTTAGAGATTGAGAAGACAACTTCCAAATGAGATAAAGTATCTGGAGATACTTTGGTGATTGGAGAAAGAAGTGTGTCTACAACTGGTGAGGAGAATGCTACTGAAGAACCAAGTAGTACTCAGCCTACTACAAGTACTGTTGGTGAAAAATCTTCACTACCATCTTCTAAAAAAAAAGCCAAACTCCATCTTTTGGAGAAGATGAGACATTAGCAAAAGTGTTGCTAGATCTAAGAGAGAAGAGTTCAGCTAAAAAGGTAAGGCTAGCAGAAGAAGAAAAGAAGACACAACAAGCAGATCTTGCCAGCAAAAGTCAAGATAAAGGCAAAAAAGTGCAAACTTCACATCCACTATAAAAGGTATTATGATACAACAACAACCTAGTGAAGATGAAGAAACAAGATCTTCAAGGTTATTGAAGAAATTACCTAAGATTGATCAAAAGGATAAGGGCAAAAAGCACTTACAATTTGAGTCTAAAGGTGAAAGTGATTCAGATGATGATATCAGCAAAGTCATGAACAAATTTCATCAAATGGAGCATGATGAAGAGGTAGCTCTTAGATTACAAGCAAGACTCCATGAAGAACAACAAAAAGAAGAACTTGAAGCTAAGCAACAATTGCATGAAGCACAAAGGATGCAACAAGATTTTTATACAAAGGAGTATGATAGAATTTAAGCTGAGATCAAAGCAAGTAAACTTCTAGATGATTCAATGATAGATGAAGAGAGAGATGCCTATGATGAGGAAAATAAAGCAAGATTGATTGATGACCTAGTAAGAGAACAACAAAGGTTCTTTGCTGAGAAAAGAAGATTGGAGAGATTTAAGCCTCAAACTACAGGTCAATTAAGGAATCAAATGATGTCTTACCTCAAGAAGGTGATGCATTTTAATCATTCACAGCTAGTCAGGAAGAACTTTGAAGAAATCAAGGCTTTGTATGAACAACACAAGAGGAGTGAATTAACCTTTGTTGAGATTGATTCTAAGGCAGATATAATAGCCATTGAAGAAGCTAAGAGACATCTGTAACAACAAAGACAATTTGGAAGTACCCCTAGACTTGATGAAGCAAGTACTGCTAGACCAGAAGGAGGTTCTCCACCTATAAAGACTACTTATGCTAGGAAGAGCAAGAAGATTAAGGTGACTCCAATGGATGAAGGGGATCAACCTAAAAGTGTTGAAAAGACTAAAAATGTATAGGCGGTACATATACAGTCAACAGTACATAGTGAAACGGTACATACTGACTTGGAGGAAGGATCCATAGAAATAGAAGGAATCTCCAAAGGTATTTAGAGAAAAAGATCAACCAAAAGAAAGCACGAAGCTAAGAAAAAGGAAAAAATCTACAAATCAAGATAGTGATGATGAGCTGCAGAAAGCACTTGAAGATAGTTAAATTTGAAGACCAATGCATTGATAAAAAGATCTTTGGAAAGAGATCATCAATCATAAGATGGACAGGTGCTACAAAACAAGGATTGAAAGCTCATGGATAACTAGAACAGATGGTACATTTAGGATGTTCAGGTTATTAGAAGACATTCTTCATATTCTTGACAGACAAGACATTCAAGATCTTAACAGATTTGTTCAAAAAGGAAGTGAAGGTCAAGAAGAAGTATCACTATTAAGCAGAGAATTGAAGTTTATGTATGAACCACATAATTATGATCAATAAATATTGAAGGATGTAGAGAATCGGGTTCCTACTTACTAGAGATATTATAGGTCATGTGGTATACATACACTGGATGTACATGATGTTACATACTATATGCTTCAAGAGAAAATATATCCTTTTGGAAGAAGGTTGTTAGAAAGAATGTTAGAACATCAACTTGAAGTTTCAAAGGAGTCTAATAGTGCTTTAGTGTTGATTAGGATGATCAAACAGCAACTCAAGGATTTGGAACATGAAAAAGAAGCTGAGAAGGAGCCTTAAGTGTTTGACTTTTAGTCACACTTCACAAATGGTTCTCAGTTCATCATGTCTAACAAACATAAGAACCTGCTAGTCCATAAGCAAACAGTTTGTGGTAAAGACTTCTCAAATCCTTTGATAGCTGGTAGTTTGCTAAAAACTACATGGTCATTAACTCACCATGCTTAAAAGTGGAGATTTAGCTAGTCCTAGGGAAAACGGTTCTAGGTAAAGACTCTATCAAATCCGTTAATGGTTGACAGTTTACCAAAACTTATAAGGTTATCAGTACACCTTATTCTTTATGAATAAAGTATTGGCTATTCCAGAGTGTACGACTAACTGGTAAAGAATAAATCAAATCCGTTGATAGCTGATAATTTGCTAAAAATCATGATGCCAATACAGATTGGTTTGTTGTTAACTGTTTTATTTCAGGTGAGAATATGCAAGCAAATATGTTGATTCATAAGAAGACTCATATTTAAAGATTCCAAAAAGGGGAAGAAAACATATGAAGTTGAGTCCTGACCACTCAAGGGGAAGTGATCATATCTGAAGACAACATTGTTGCTGCAAAGAATGTTCAAAAGACACAGAAAATCATATTTTGAAGACAAAGATAAAATTTACGAAGACTTGAAGATTATCATATCAGAAGAAGATCTGTAGAGTGTTTGGATACATTTAGTTGGTATACAAGTATAAGATTACCAAGTTCAATCCAAGTTTGAAGTGAAGTTTGAAGACTTGTATTCTTATACATTCAACACACATAGAAACAAGAAGACAACTAGTTATCATTATTGTTTAGGGGAGAATTGTTGAGAATTATTGTAACGTACCAAGTACCGTTAGTACAAGTACAAGTACTGTTAGTGTTAACAAGTACCGTTAGTGTTAACGCGGTATATGTCAAGTACCGTTAAAGTTAATGTAAGTACTACTAAGTTGATTAGGACGAATATATCTTTAGAAAAGATATGTCATAGTTATAGTTAGAGTATATCTTATGTGATATACTTAATAGTTTAGAATATTGATAATATATCGTGTGTGGTATACTTATCATAATAGAATATTCTAGGGTTCCTTACATTATAAAAGAAACATAGGTACGATGAGTTTCTTGTACCCATTGCAAAAATTGATTAATAGAAGATCGAATAGTTAGAGTAATTATGTTCTTCTTTGCTTTATAAGTTATATTCCGCATAACTTATTTAGTTGAGTAAGAGTTCTCAAGTGCGCTAGTTTGATTATAAGCTATTGTACAAATCCTTAACAGGATATAGATCTATTTAAAAGGATCAACATCAATCACTTGTAGGTCGTTAGAGAAAGAAAACTCATGGGGGTTGATATTCTCTTAATGGGAAACTGGATGGCTAGCATGGGTGTTGATATTCTCTTAATGGGAAACTGGATGGCTAGCATGGGGGTTGATATTCTCTTCGTGAGATGATTCGAACTCGGGTCGAGAGACTTGGTGCCTTGGTGACACGCAAGATACTCCGCTGCACCAAATTGCCGTTCAAAAAAAATAAATAGGGATTAAGCCGTACAATAGCAACGTACTTTCACAAATGTACCATCTTGGTACGTGAACTATTTTTTGTTCCACTCAATGTAACATACTTTCATATTTTGTGTCGATTTGCACCAAGTTTTACCGGCTACATGTTAAAAAGTTTGAAAATCGAGAAAAGATTCCATAGGGCATACATTTTAAAGGGATTATGTCCTATAATAGCAACGAACCTTTTTGAGTGTACCGATTTGGTACGTGAACTTAGTTTAAATTACGAGAAATTACAAAAAACTTTAAAAAGATTTAAAATTACACAAAAAATTTATAATCATTTTTTGATTACGAGAAAGGGTAAAAATTGATTAAAACTACAATTCTTTTAAAAACTTATTTTTAAAATTTAACAAATTTTAAAATTACAAATTCTCTTTTGAAAGTTTTTATACTTAAAATAATTTTTATGAAAAAATTATAAAAACTTGTAAGCTTTTAATAAAGAATTGGAAGATTAAAAATAAGTTAAAACAACTGAATTATTTTATAAAATCTTTAAATACATAAGCAATGATTTTTTAGAAAAAGACCTATGTGAAATTTTAAGATAAAATCAAAGAATTTTAATAATTAAATTTCATCAAACAGATATTCCCAAAAACTTTATAACTATCAGAAAGTTAAGAAAAAAGATTTCCAAAAAAGTTAAAAAATTTAGAAATTTTTAATACATTTTATATTTCCTTAAAATAAAAGTAAAAATTAAAACTTTTATTTTTTTTTAAAAAACTTTAGTCTTATCTAAAGAAGAGATAAAAATAAAGTGTTAAATTTTAAATATAATTTTTTTTTGAAGAAGAAAAACGTTTAGTTATTTTTAACTTTTTCAAAAAAATTCAGTGAAAAACTTTTAATTAAAAAACTAATTTTGTAAAAAGATAAAAAGAAAAAAAGGAAAAAGAAGAAAAAAAATGTAATGTTCCGATAAAATAAGTTTTAGTGTGCGAATCGACACAAAATCTAAAAATACGTTACATTGAATGAAACAAAAAATAGTTCACGTATGAAAATGGTACATTTGTGAAAATACGTTGAGTAACCTCATAAAATTAAATAGCTAACATAAATGTACTCGTATAGATTTAACTTCCTGCCACTATAATCAAATGAAACATAAAATTAACCAAATTAGTAAATTCATCTAAGACTGTAAAAGTTCCTTAGTAAAGTCTTGTTTTCTGTTTTCATCTTGTCTTATCCAAGTATGGTTGTAAAACTTTCTTCTTTTAGTTGTATTAAGCCTACATTGTTTTTATCATGTTTTATACAAAAATGGCTATTGTTACTTTCTGTCTTTTTTTGCATAAGCATTGTGATGAACTGATGATCCCTTTTACAGTTTGTAGCAAGAACTAGAGTTATTTACGGGCAGAGCCCTTTCAAAAGATACTTGTCCGACAGAGACCCATTTTTATTTTACTTTTCGAAAATAACCCTTTTGTCCACGTCTAAATAAAAGCGGAGCAAAAATACACACGTGTCAGCACCACATTAAACCAGAAAATAAAAAAAAACAAAAAAAAACCTTTGCCGCGCCAATTCATAAGCGGAGAACAACATGCAATTGACTTTTTTCCTAAACTTACAAAAATTACCCTTTACTTTTAAATAATTACATACTTTTTATATATATAACTTTATTTGTTCTATATTTAGCAAATATTTATCGAATTCGTTTATAAAAATAATACTGCTGCGAAGAGCTTTAAATTACGAACAAAACGAGCCCAATATTGATATGATTTTGAGTTACGCATAATTTTATAAAAAATGTTAAAGTTTGATATACATATATATATTAACATTTTTATTTCGTACGTTCACGTTTTATATTTTTTATGTAATATTTTTAAGTTATGATTTAAAGTTTTTGCTTTACATAATAAAAAGCTTCGTTTATATAAAGCCAAATCTTTTTGTTAAACGCCAAGTTTTATTTAAAAATCAACTTTTATATATAAACGTCAACTTTTTTAACGTTACGTAGACGTAACGTGTATATATATAAAAGTTGATTTTTAAATAAAACTTGGCGTTTAACAAAAAGATTTAGCTTTATATAAACGAAGCTTTTTATTATGTAAAGCAAAAACTTTAAATCATAACTTAAAAATATTACATAAAAAATATGAAACGTGAACGTACGAAATAAAAATGTTAACATATATATGTATATCAAACTACAACATTTTTTATAGAATTATGCGTAACTCAAAATCATATCAATATTGGGCTCGTTTTGTTCGTAATTTAAAGCTCTTCGCAGCAGTATTATTTTTATAAACGAATTCGATAAATATTTGCTAAATATAGAACAAATAAAGTTTTATATATAAAAAGTATGTAATTATTTAAAAGTAAAGGGTAATTTTTGTAAGTTTAGGAAAAAAAGTCAATTGCATGTTGTTGTCCGCTTATGAATTGGCGCGGTAAAGTTTTTTTTTTTGTTTTTTTTTCTTTTCTGGTTTAATGTGGTGCTGACACGTGTATATTTTTGCTCCGCTTTTATTTAGACGCGGACAAAAGGGCTATTTTCGAAAAGTGAAATAAAACCGGGTCTCTGTCGGATAAGTATCTTTTGAAAGGGCTATGCCCGTAAATAACTCCAAGAACTATGCTTTAATAGATATTTTTGTTTGTAACAGAATAAAAGGTGGTCAAACTTTATGCAACATATATTCATTCAGCTTTCTTGGGCCAACTTCTTATTTTGTAGTTTCGTGGGCTGCAAAATGCCATGCACACATGTCGCATAACGATGGTGTAAAAGTGTTACAAAAGATTATAAATAGTGTGAGAGTTGACATAATTGCATGATCAAGCCTAAACTTTAATGGCTAAAGCAAAATTTTTGCATTTTCAAGATGTGGCAAAATGAAATTTTGTATTTATAAATTTTATATTTATATTATATTTAAAATATATTTAATTAAAAAAAAGTGATATAAAAATAAAGTTGAAAAAAATATATTTGCATTTAAAGGTGTAATCGAGTCGAGCCGAGCTCAAGCTTAATAGGGCTTGAGCTTGGCTTGATACTAAAATTCTATGCTTAAATTTGGCTTGATAGCTTGTCAAGCTTTATCAATTCAAGTTTGAGCTTGACTTGATAAAGCTTGATAAAAGTTTGAGTTTGGCTTGAAAAGCTTGAATATATAATAACATATGTATAAAATAAAAAAAACAAAAATCATTACTTAAAACAAATTTGATTTATTTAACATTAATAAAACTAATAACAAAATCATCGTACAATCTTGGTTTCAAAATGTGTTTTGCACTCCAATACGATTAAGGTCCCAAAGGTCATTGCATGATGTGAATCCAAGCACAAATTAAACACGTTGTGTTTAGTATTAAAAAGAGTACAAAAATATTTATACACATATTGTATTCCACCAAGTACCGAGTAAATAAAATAATTAAATTTACAAAAATAAAGAGTTATTTAAAATACAAAGAATTAAAATATAAATGTAATAAGAGTTAAAAGTCCTTATAATATATATTACTGTATTTATTTATGAATTAGCCTTTAAAATTAGGTTAATACTCAAATTAACAATTAATTGCTTAGAGTCCGGTTATTTTGGATACCTTGTATCCAAAGGATACAAGGGGACCAATCCTCACCTTCCATTTAATATTAATCAAAGACCCAGATTAATTCTTATTTTTTAATTAAAAAAAGCGGAGGGGTATTTTCGTCATTTTACACATCCCACCTAACATCACCTACCACTCTCCCACTTCCCAGATCTAACAGTCGGTGTTTTTTTTTCTTCTCTCTAAAACACACACAAAAACACACACACATACACATATTCAAATCTTAATCTATCATCAAATACATCAAATTCATCGATAATCACATTCGTAAATCGATCATCACCTTCATAAAAAAGGTAAAATTCATTCGATTCGTTTTGATTCATCTTTTTTTAGCTTATTCTATGTGAATAAGCTTATTATTCATCTTATTATTTTATAGCTTATTTGAGAAATTACATGAATTTAACGAATGATAAGGTAACTTATTAGATGATTCATGTGAATAAGCTTATAACTTATCATCATCTTTATTATCATGAATAATAAACTAACTTATTAGCTTATTTTCATAAATTATATGATTTTATGGCTTAATCTCGTTGAACATATTCAGTATGACCTGTTAGTGAAGTATCATATATGATATACGATATCATATATGATATAAGCTAAAACATCATATATGATAAAATATATCATATATGATTATGTGCTTGAAAATTGAATTAAATCTTATTTTTTATGGCTTAATCTCGTTGAGGAGGTTTAGTATGACATCTTAGTGAAATATCATATATGATATACTATACAATATATGATATAAGTTAAAATATCATATATGATAAGATATATCATATATGATTATGTGCTTGAAAATTGAATTAAATATTCTATTTTGTGTAGAGAATGATGTTTTCAAGGAATATTGAACATTACAAGCATCCAAACGGCCAAAAAGGTTAATGAAGAAGCTCATAAAATTTTAGTTTAAATTTAAAATGTATTCTTTGTATTTTTCTTGTAATCTCCTAATGGAGTTTTCACGTATATAGAGGATTTGTAATACATTGATATCTAGTACAACGTCTTGTTAATATGGTTTAACTTTTTTGGTATTATGTGATGATTGTTTTGATAAATTAGTGATGGTCATTAGAATATGAATCATGTTATCATTTTTTAAACATCAAGTATAGTGTCAAATTCATGATTAAAACAAGGAGGGTTGTGGATTCACTTGTCTAGAAAATAAAAAAGAATATTTTTTTATGAGTATCATATATGATGATGCATTATCATATATGATACTCAAATATTTTTGACAAATTCAACAAAAGGTTTGCTAACTTCATGACTAAAACAAAGAGCCAACTGAATCAATGATTAAACATTTGTTCATAAAATAAAAAAGTAGTTTTTAAGAGCATACAATTGATGATTTAACACTTGTTCAAATAGAATGTAACCAATCATGATTAAAACACTTATTCATAATAAAAAAGATACAAGAACAAAAGAGTCTAATCAATTCATAACTAAATCATAACATTCTTATTATTGAAACTACTATTCTTCATTTTCAATCAGTTCTTCTTCATTTTCGACCAAATCACTTTTCTCTTGTAAATCTTCTTTGGCCTCGACGACACCTTCATCTTATCATTACATATATGCGTGCACGTCATCATGCTTTGCTCCAACCATGTAATTGTCACATCTATATATGCTCGTTGTTGTGTTCAGACAGTCTGCATTAATAAAAAAGATGAAAGAACATATTAGGCACCATTTTATCAACGAGTGAATTACCTAGCAGACTATATCAAAATGCGCAATAGGTCAAAACTGTAAAAAAAATCATGTATAATATCAATGTCTGGTTTTTATATGGCCTGTTAGATATATCATATATGATACCTCATATATCATATATGATATATCTATCATATATCACATATCATATAACTATCATGTACGATAAATAAGGTATCATATATGATAGATCCAACATAATAAGCTTACATCAGCAATATAGTTAAAAATGTCTAATAATACAGCTAATTCACGCTAACTTAAGCTTATTCAGAAACATCATATATGATACCCATGTATCATATATGATAAATGATGTATCATATATAATACATCAAGTTTAATTCAGCATATATCAGCTACATAAAAAAATCCTAATAATGCAGCTTATTCAAACGAAAATAAGCTTATTCGTAACTCTCTTATTCACAAAACCTTATAATTCGTTAAAATAAGCTAATAAGCTAGCTTATATTTCAACAAAATAAATCCAAATCATCTAACTCGCAAGCTTATTCATAACTTTCATCTAATTTAAAAGCTTATTCAAACAAATAAGCTTATTCACATAAATCACCTAAGAAGTTAGCTTATAAGTAAGAACAATCAATCAAAATAATTCGTTCAAAATAAGCTAATTCAAAGCTTATAATTAACATGATAGTAAATTAATAAGCTTATTCAAAATAAGATAAGCTAAATATAAGAATAGATTTTATACAAACCTGATGATTCAATTCGTGCCTAATCATGAATTCGTATTGATTAATTGATCTAATTAATTGATTCGTGATGGAATCCTGATGATATTCGCGAGGGATTCGTGATTAAAAGCTTCGATCTATCAATTGTAGAGAGAGAAACTAGATCGGGTAGAGAGAGAAACAGAAAGCCGATGTGTGTGTGTGTGTTTTATGAGAAAGAAGTGAGAAAAATGCTTATATAGTGAGCGAGTGAAATGACGAAAATACCCTTCCAGTGTAAAATGGAGATTTAATCTCAACCATTAGATGGGAGGGAGATGGAGGGTAGGGATGAGTCCCCTCATATCTTAGATAAGTTTGGTATCCAAATGAACTTAAATCAAACAATTAACCAAACAATATCAAAAAGTAACAAAACAATTGTATTAAAGGTTAAAGCCATAAGTTACTAATGAACTTTATTTTTTTCTCGATATTACAAATATAGAACATAAAATACTTATAGCCATTAAAACTTGTTGGTACCGGCTATTAAATATATTATATTTCACGTCATGTTTTTTCTCACGTGACGTTGACTTTTATTACACGTTACTTTTTTTCTCATTCTTATTTCTATTTAAGATAATTTATATACATTAAAAACACTAAAAATCCTAAAAAAATTAAGGCAATTGAAACAGAAGACTAGAGAATTCTTAATCCTCACCTTCGACCCTAATCCTCACCGCCCCAATCCTAATCATCACCCTTATCTATTGATCATCACCCATATCCTAAGAGCATATGCAATGCTATCAAATCTTTAAAGACTTGGTGTAGTTAATGCATTACAATTTCATTAATTATCTTGCTTCATAACTAATGCTTATCCTTATTCAATGGCAATAGCTTCTTACTTTTCTATCAATGACTTGATGAAATACAAGTCTTTGTTAAAAAGTCATATGCAAAGTGGTTCCTCCAATGCTAAAAACCATATTTATAGCTTTTACAAATAGGAAAAAGTCATTAAAAAACTATCCCATTATGGATGCTCTAATCCTCATCAAAATCATACAATGATTATTGGAGTCCCATTGATTATCACCCATATCCCAATCCCCATCAAAACCATACAATCATCACCCTTAGTTCTATATAAGTGAGCTTGTGTTTGTTCCACTATCTAAAAGAATTATTCTACCACACTGATTATTGAAGTCTCATACGAATCATTGAATACAAGAACACAAAGTGGTAAAATCTCTCTCGTCACATATTCCATAACTATGCACCTGTCATATTGTTCGCATCAAGTAGAGGAGATATGTGAAGATCCTATGCACCTGTTATAATGTTCGCACCTCCTCTATTTGTTAGAACTAGTGTAAAACAAGAAAGAAATACAAAATTCATATGGAGACTTGTGAACATCCTATTGTCTTGATATTCATATTTGACGACTTGGTTGATCAAATGAGAAGAGTTGAGCTTCATCACCAGGATAAACTTAGATTTGTTAGAAAGAGAAATGATAAGAGGTATTGGACTAGACAGTGATATGAATAAGGTAATAGATGTGTACTAGGTGATATGAATGAGGTGGGGTTCACTTGATAAAAATTCGATGATGTGGATATAAATAATAAAATGATCTGCTAATTAAGTGAGGTGTAGGTTGGTAACCGGTTATTGCAGGTAATTTTTTAAAAGCTTTGTAACTTTAGAAAAATAATGAATCTAGGATGGTTATTATAGTATTTTATGTTCTATATTTGTAATATAGAAAAAAATCTAAATTTCGTTGGTAATTTATGGCTTTAACCCTTGTATCAACTAAAAACTATTGTATTTCATTATAATGTTCTAAGCTTACCAAGAATTTCAAGCATCCAACATAAAATATATGCTTTTTTAGTGTGTGTCTCAACTTTGTTGTTCACAAAATAATTTTCAGCAACAATGAAATGCAACGAAACCACAACTCAGTATAACATATGTGCTTAATATAGTCCGTAAATCATGAGTTCCTCGCAGAACTTTAAATAAATCCTGCAACATTATGACTTATGGTATTACATCTTGCAACAGTATGACTTTCGTTGCATCACATGGTTCAAATGGTTGTAGCCTGTATGAACTGATGGCATTCCTATCACTTGTTAACCAAGTCACTTGGTTCAAACCCTTATTTTTACAAGTTTAATGACTAACTATTAGTAGCAACTTCCATTCATTTATTTATAAATAAAATTCATTTGTGTCTATTCATCTACAAACGGGGCAAATTAATCAAGTGAAAGAGATAGATTTTAACTTCGTATGTCAAAAGGGTCAAGCGGCTTTAAAGTCGACTTAAGTGTATTGTTCTTAAGCATATTGTTCTTTAAACACAATTTATTGAGAAAAAATCGATTGACAAAAAAATCTTTGTTAATGCTTGGCCTGTTTTGAACCGTGCCAAAGATGACCCATTACATGCCCATCTTACCACCTATATGGTTAGTCGAGTATGCATTGTAAAATAATAACGTAAACTATACTACTCTAGTGTCTTCTCAAGCAAATACCTTGAAATGGTAGTGCACTTTGGGTCAAAGATCGTTGATCACCCTTGTCAACCTACATATAGATATTTTATCCTATACAATCTAAAGAGAGAATAATTGTATTGTACCCGATGACAGATGCTTGGTCTCGAGATAGAACTCAAGATAGATACTATGAGGCTCCTTATCTAATTTTCTGAGACAATCTGCCATCAACTATTTTACATCATAGTAAGGAAAAGGATGACTTCCTTCTCAGCCTTTGATCATGTTTACAACCTATCATAACTGTAATATAGATCAGGCATTTGTCGACAGAGCATATTTTAAAAGAATAAGACTCTAAGATGTCTTGTATGTTGTCATTGTTGATTATTGTAAATAATTATGATAGAGAACAGAAAGGGTATATTAATACCTGACGAGCAAAATTAGCGTTGAACAAAGTCATTATCTCGCAAATTACTATCACCACAACATCAACTAAAAATGTGTGTGACACTAATAAGCCATAAGCCGACTATATTAGCAAAAAAAAAACTCACTTAAATGACTAAAAGTAACATAGTATTATTTTAGTTGAAAAAACAGAAGTCTTGTTACGAACCGTCCACTGAGATTGTCTTTGATGAAGTTTTTTTAAAATGACCATTAAAGATCTTCAACCTAAAAGCAATTCAGGTTTCAATTGGGCCTTAAGTCTTAGCCAAGTTTCCAACATAATAACATCTGTGTAAAAATCTAATTATTTTAGTCCTTATACCTTTGCCCAAGTTATCCTCTTACACTGATTATCATATAGTTGATCAACCCTTTGGTGTCTATGCACCCTATCACCCGCCAATATATCCTTTGTATGAATATACACGAAACAAATTATACAATCAAATGCACGACTAAAATTAACACCTTCTTCTTATAGCCATGTATGGGTGAATGGTCCATACAATTGTTTCCACATCTATAACTTGCAAGATATAATCATCAAGAAGCACACTCAAATCAATGATGCCAATCACAATCACTGTTACTACACAATATTCTTTTAAGCTTACTAAAATTTACCTCTTCATAAACTTCAATGATACCTTTGTGTTCCTTCCATACACGTTCAAGATGTTCAAAAATTATTTGTGTACATGATAATCATTCTGAAAACGTTTCTACACATGAGTGATGACGAAAATTATATTCAAAATTTAATATATATGGTTCCTTATATGGTTGTGTGTTCTACAGGTTGTAGTTACCTTGTATCCAGATTTCAAGACCGAGAGGACCATGCTCTTGCTTTTTTTAGAAGTAGCACGACTCCACAAGTCTATATATTACCAACTTACTTTCTAACTTTTACACATATAGGTAACAAACGGAACATATTACTAATATGGTGATTCAATCCGGTTAAAATTTTAAAATATAGGTAATATGACTGGTTAATTGTGCCAGCTAGATAATTAAATTCCACGTGGATTTTAAAAAAATACTTTTTTAGCTATATAAAAAAATTGTCACTTGATTTCATATCAAATGCTTCCATCTTCATCTTCTATAAAACTTGTCTGACCAATCAAAAGAAAAATCATATTCATAAATCCTAACTAAACACAAATCCACAAACTCATATCTAAAATCTAACTCTACACAAAAACCATCAACAAACCCACATTGTTTGGGGTCGATCTAACTCGCACGGGTACAAACCATTCGTAAATTTGTTGTGTGATCTCGCTTTCATTTTTTAGTTCTGTTTTGCAGTAAGTTTTGTAGGGTCACCTGACGTTGTACTTCATCCATGCTTTCCATTTTTTATCATAAAACCAACCATCTTCACAATAAAAAAACTTACACCAACCATACGAACTTAATAATTTTTCATAAGATCCAATCAAGTAAATCGGATCCCATTCATCACAGACCTGAAAATGATGTCGTGTTTGATTAAAGTGAGCGTAAAGTGTTTGATGAAATGATGTCTTGTGGAGTGGGGCAGAGTGTGATAGAGTTTTAATTCTTTGATTGGGTTTTCGAGTAATAGATCGAGGAGAATTTAGTCACACGAAGCGGGTGTTTTAAGAAATGGTCGAGATCTGTTTTTGATGGAGGCGTTTTGTATGGATGGGAGGTTTAAAGAGGCTAAGATATTGATGTTTGATATGGAGTATAAAGGTTGCAAAGAGGCTAAATAAAGTATGGAATGATGGGACGCATTGGTATGTTGATCCCAAACTTAGATCGATTAGCATTGTGTTAACGATATTGAATCAAGTTTAACACGTAGAGAAACTTTGTTGTTATATGAACAATACAAGTGTTATGCGGAATTAACACTTAAATTAAAGAACAAGTAAAAACAAATAAACCAAACTTTCACTTTTGATTGATTATCAAACTTGAGTAGAATGAAAGTCGAATAATGAATAATGTGTATATACTATAAACCCTACTACCTCCTTTTATAACATAAGGAGTCGTGTACAATGGATAACCTATCAACTATTCTAGGAAAAGATAAATATAGAAAATACAATTGAGTATATCTTTTCTTCAAATAACAAACGTGTTGACTAAGTTTTCCTATCAGTGCTTGGACTTCTTCTTATCAGCGCTTGGATATCTCTTGTTAATGCTTGATCTGTCAGCGCTTGATATCTTCCTATCAGCATCCAATTAACTATTGTCAGCGTCTAAGTGTCTTGGCTCATTTTATTCCCAATAATCCTCCCCTAAACTTGATATCTACTCTAGTAATCAAGTTTCTGAATAAAAACTAAGTATAAGGAGGATTCTTACAAATACAAATCACTTTTTAATTAGATAATAGATAAACCTAATTAAGTCTTTGCCAACATCACTAGTGTAATCCATTTCCAGCTGTGTAGACACCATCTTCTTTAAAACTTCCTTTGACATAGGATATTGAGCATCCACAAGAAGATATTTTGAAAACTTTATTGTGCTCAAATGGTAAACTCCAGTTGCTGAATGTAGACGCCATTGTAGTCCACTGATATCATCTAGATCCAACCATATTGGATCTGCTTCATCTGGTTCAATCATCCTTTTGAAGGATGTCCATATCTTTATTCCATTGACTGAAGTAGGTGCTTCAGCCTCATACTTGGTCTTCATCAATGTCCAAAGATCTACCAAGTCTTCTCTATCCAGGCTTGCAAACAATGAGATCAAAGAAGTAAAAGTATGTACCTTCTTATCATATCTGGTGATCATCCAGAACCCACTTGCATCTTCTTCATAGTGAACTATTGGGTTTCTAAAATCTAAAGGTAACACCTTTGCAATATGTGAAGCTTCCAATGGGGAGAGCTTAATGCTCTTTCTGATAACTGCTTCACTAGGATCCACTTGATCAAGAACTGGGAACTCAATAGGAACTCCCTTCTTCACTGGTCTTGGTGTAATAGAAGCTCTTTGGATCTGCAAATTTTCTTCAATCTTTTATCTCCTTTCATCTGAGAGAAGCCTCATAGTATTTTCTTCACAAACTCTTAACCAAATTGGATAAGCACGATGTTCCAATTCTACAAAAGAGAGTCTTCTCAACCTATCAAAGGTCCATCCACCTTGATTACACCTGAGCAACATGTAGTGCAACTCTCTTCTATCTCTCTTGAGCTCAGAAAATACCTTGCTAGCCTTGTGCTTCAAAATTATTTTGCAGTCTTCCTGCACTCTCAACAAGATCTCCAATTCCCATATTTGTCCAGTGATGGACATCTCTGGATGCTCTAACTTCAGGCATATCAAAATCAACTTTTCCTTTTAACACTCTTAGCCTCTCCTTGGCTAAGTCATCCTCACCATACTCTAACCTTTCTGGATCCTCTATTATCATCACACTGGATCCAAAACTTTCATCATCATGACTACCATCTTTTTATTTCTTTGTGTTAGCCCAATCCTATTCTTGCAGTTGTGCAGCCAAAGCTTGATCAAATTGTATATGGGTTGCATTCTTCTTTGGCTTCTCAACTTCCACTAAAATTGCTTTACCCTTGTCTTTTGCTCCAATAGCTGGTAAAGTTGTTGTTGGTACCTGTGTTGTAACATCCCTAATAATAACTGGTGGTTAGGATACACCAATCATACCTGTGGGTCTGTCAACGCCTTCTTTGCTCTTGTCAGCGCTCAAACTTTAAACATCAACGACTGACTTTGTAACTTGTTCCATCATATCCACAAATGATAACTTCTTTGAAGTGATCAAGGAGACATCAATAATAAGCTTCTCCTTCAAGCTAGCCAAAGCTTCAGCAACTTCCACTTGTTTTGTACCAAAAGAACCACTTTCTTCATCCTGTGATCCCTTGTCACTCAAGTTGAAAGGTTCTGTTGGTGCATCTTCCTCCCCTTTGTAAGAATCCTCCCCTGATGAAAAGACTCCTGCTTGCCTCCTCCTAGCTTGTGAAGTATCCAAAACAACTAGTCTCTCCCTCAATTGCTTGAGTTCAAGACCCTGACATCTGACAATCTGTACAAGGTCTGCATTTTGCTTTTGCAAGCTAATGCAGACCACCGTCAATTCCAAAAGGGTGTAAGGTTCTAATCTTCCCTCATCTAGAATGGGAATTTGACCTCCCAAAGTAGATTCATGGGGCATGGATGGGGTCTGAATGATGTTAGGACTGTCTTGGCCTGCATCTAAGCTAGAACGAATAGTCCCAGCCCCATCCATGTCACCAACCACACTTGTGGTGGTGGTTCTCTCTGCTACATGGCTAGGACCACCAGAGGAGAACACTCTAGCAGTCCTTTGGCGTTTTTCCAACCTATAGCCTGGTGGTGTAGAAGAGGAAGTGGATTGAGGGTCTGTTTGGGTGGTAGGGGGTGTTTGGGTTTGTGGTAAAAGTGTGTCAGCGTCTAGATTGGCAGTGTCAACGCCAACATTTTGAGTGTCAGTGTCGAATGTTTCTGGATCAATATCCATTTGCTGGGGTGATGGAGGTTGGTCTGGTAATGGGTCTGGTTGAGGTTGTGGGTTTGCTGCTGCCTCAATAACAGCAATCATGGCTGGGGTGAGTGGTAGGTCTCTGTATGGTTCAGTGTTTATCTTCCCAAAAATTGATTTCTTTTGAACAGGGATCGTATAAAAATTGTCATGATTACTATTGCAGTATCCTTGCAAGTCAAAAACCATTTGTAAAAACCTAGGGTAAGCAAGAGTCATCTTGTTACCCTTATTATGACATATGCCATCAAAAATCATCTTTGAAAAATTATAATTTTTCCCAGTTGCAATACACACAATGGCACTCCCAATTGAACGGTTGATTTCATTGTGTGAGGAGCATTTGGGACTCAAACATTGAAGGATGACATGTATAAGGTACTTCCAAGCCGGGGGAAATTGTTGTTTTGTATATTTGTTTAAATGGCCTTCTGGAGGCAAAGGATAACCCAAGGCTTGGAGTCCTTGCTCTAGCTCTGCAATGGGAAGGGTGGTTATACCATCTACATTATTAAGATGCAAAGCTTGGCGAACCAAAGCTTCAGTAACCACCCATGAAACCCCATGGACAGTAGCAGTCAATGTAATAACTCCATTAACTGTTGAGGAACTCACAGTGTTCCAAAACTGTTTAATGTGTGTGATAGGGACAAGAGGAGTATGTGAAAGTTCATACCTTAATGGGGACGCATTCAAATACCCAACCATCTGAGTATATTAGGGAAACAAAGTATTATCAGCTTCCAAATATGCCACCATGTTGTGTTGGCTTCTGAACCCCAATTCTAACAAAGCAGGTTTAAACTTAGGTGCCATGAAGATTGATGTAAGAAAATTGTGATGTAGAAGTTATGGAGATATGAAGGTTTGAGAGAGTTTAGTTAGACAAGATTAGTAGTTACCCTGTTTGAAAGAAAATGGCCAAATTTATAGGAGAGGTGAAAACATGTGATTGGTTAAAAGATGAGGCAGTTATTTTCAAAAAGTAATGATTAAAATCTTAAAATATATATAACTTATCTCATACACTAATTAAAAGTTACCAACTCCTAAAATTACAGCCCATATTTTCGTCAAAAATAACAACTGGGTAGGACCAATGTTTGTTAACGGTAAAAAATTAAACATCAGCGTCTAACGGCTATATTCTTGTCAGTGTTAGAAAATTGCCATGTGAGCGTTCAAATTGGTCTTATCAGCGTTTGGAAAGAAAAATGTCAGCGTCCAAAAAAAAAATAATTAAAAATAAAAAAAGGACCGTAACAAAATAGTTTACCCTAGTGAAGATAACTCATAGACTCAAAATCACTATAGGGTGACAAGCACTGTCCAATCATGCACACTTGCTTAAGCAAGATAGACATAATTGTCCTCAAGTGTCCCTTGCTAAACAAAGTTCTTAACAATGAATTTACCTCATATAAACCTTTTATAACTTCCCAGGTAAGCCCAATAAAAATGTTCCCAAGTCTCCCAACTGACCAAATCCAATTTTGGGCCAAAAAGTCTTGGCAGCGTGCACAGTACATCAACTTTGCATGCTACAGTGCCTCACGATTTAGAAAACTAACTCGTACTCACCAGTGGACACAATCTAGAATTATGATAAGAGTATTATAAGAATACCCAAAAATCCTAAAGGTTTCCTAAACATCCCCTTAACCTATGATATACAAAGTTGCCAAATAAAATGTATGCAATAAAATTTATGTCAAGATAGGAATGTAAACATTCCAACCATCATTCATAAACTTGAACACATTCCTAGCTGACAAACGATCCATAAAAAACTCTGGATCCATTTGTACAATGCTCATGTTGCCTGCATGATTAGATCAAAAACCACAAAACTAACATATTGTTGTTAGTGTTCATTTTAACACGTATCAAGTGTTAAAATAACCTTTGTCAACGTTAGAAAAATAAAGTGGAAAACCTAATCTTGTACAAAGACTAATAACAGTACACATAATGTACAAACTATACAATGACTTCAAAAACACATTTAGGTGAGATTGATCATTCCAATACTTGTTACCAAGTACTAAAATCTCCCAACATCAAAAGGTTTAGTTAAAAGATTAGCCAGATTTTCTTCCGTGTCTACCCTATCTAGATGTGTTTAACCATTTTCAAAACAATCTCTTATAAAATGATGTCTAATTTCTATGTGTTTTGTTTTAGAGTGATGTACATGATTCTTAATAATGCATAATGTACTGTTATTATCTACAAAAATCTTGGTATGCATAAAATTATACCCATAATCCAACAGCTGGTTCTGAATCCATAGAAGTTGTCCACAATAAGCAGCTACAGCAAAATATTCTGCTTAAGTTGTAGAGTTGGCCACCACTATTTGTTTCTTGCATTGCCAAGATATCAATCTGCTCCCAAGAAATTGGCATCCACCAGTTGTGGATTTCCTATCAAACTTATCACCTCCATAGTCACTGTCTGAATAGCCGATAAGCTCCAATGGAGAATCCTTTAGATACCATAATCCCAAAGTGGGATAGCACCTAAGGTATCTAAAGATCCTTTTGACAGCATGAAGACACTCTTTGGGAGTCACCTGATGACGTACACATGCACACACAACAAACATGATGTCAGGTCTAGAAGATGTAAGATACATCAATGATCTAATCATTGATCTATAATGTCTGACATCCACATCTTTTCCATCTCTAGTCTTTCCCCAAGGGTCTCCCTTATCCACGGGTGTGCTAGCCCGTTTTTCATGTGGAGAAAAACCAAACTTCTTCAAGATCTCTGCTACATACTTATCTTGAGAGATAAAGATACCATCTTCTTTCTGTTGGACTTGTAAACCTAGAAAGAAGTTCATCTCTCCCGTTGCACTCATCTTGAATTTGTCTGTCATGAGCTTGGAAAAGTCTTCACTCATCTTTGGATTTGATGAACCAAAGATAATATCATCCATATAGACCTGAACAAGCAGAAAATCCTTACCAATCTTCTTGGTAAATAAGGTCTGGTCTATGGTGCCCCTCTTAAATCCATTTTCCACCAGATAGGTGGACAATGTTCCATACCATGCGCTTGGGGCTTGATGAGGTCCATACATTGCTTTCTTGACTCTATACACTTTATATGGATGCTCTGAATCTTCAAAACCAGGAGGTTGCATGACATAAACCTCCTCTTCAATTGTGCCATAAAGAAAAGCACTATTCACACCCATCTGATAAACTGTGAAGCCCATGCAAGAAGCATAGGCTAGGAAAATCTTTATTGCTTCAATCCTTGCAACAGGTGCAAAAACCTCTTTATAGTCTATTCCCTCTTATTGTGTATAGCCTTGAGCAACTAAACGTGCCTTGTTTCTGTCCACAATACCTCTTTCATCTTTCTTGTTTCTAAGAATCCAGTGTGTCCCAATAGGTCTTACATACCTTGGATAATCCACTAACTCCCAAACATCTTGAATAGCAAATTGGTGAAGCTCATCCTGCATTGCTTCCACCCAACTTGGTTCTTTGAGAGCATCCAAAATCTTCTTGGGTTCCTGTTGTGACAGAAAACAAGCAAACAAACATGCCTGTACAAGAGGGGTATCAACCTTCTTGTGGATATTGGCAATGAAACCTCCTTGAGTCTGATGAGACCTTCTTGTTTGAACAGGAGACAAAACATCACCAATGATTAGAGAAGGAGGATGATTTTTTTATAGTAGTTGTAAGTGTTCCTCCTTCAATAAGTGTGTTGTCTTCAATATCAGTCTCCATGTTGCCAATATCATCTTCATATCCACTTTCATCCTCACTAGAATGAACCTCTTGATGAAGTATTGAAGGTTCACCTTGTTCAAAAGTATTGGAAGAGAATAAATGTCCAAACGAGTTGTCAGCGTTTGGGCTATTAGCGTCTGAATTTAACCTGTCAGTGTCTGATTTGCCTTTGTTAGCGCTTAAAGATTCATGCATGTTTTCAACAACTGGCTTTTCTTGTGGAACTACTTCCTCCTTTTCAGCAGCAGCAGCTTGTGCAAACCCATCAGTGCATATAGGAATGGTAACATACTCAAGTATGGGGTCTGATTTGATTGCATGTGATCCTTCTTCCTTGTCAACCTGTTTACCTGCAATCTCAACAATAGGTTCTTCCACAACATTTGAATCCTTTTTCACAATGTATAGGTTAGTAACAGGCATATAATTCAAGGTTCTAGATAATGGCTCTAGATCAAAGAACCAATTTGGTCCACTCTCAGGATCACTAGGTTTACTTTCTAAAAACTTAACATGTACTTTTTCAAGAATACGTTTTTCTTTCTTATTGTAAACCCTATATCCTTTGCTCTGTACTGAATAACCCATAAAGTAGCCTTCATCACCTTTTGCACTAAACTTTCCTAAGGCATCACTAGTATCAAGTATCACTACATGACATCCAAAGGGTTTAAGAAACCCTATATTGGGTTTCCTATTCCAAAATAGCTCATAAGGTGTCTTATTATGGATTTTGTTGACCAATGATCTATTATGAACATAACAGGATGTATTCACAGCCTCAGCCCAAAAAGTAATGGGAAAATTAGCATCAACCAACTTTGTCCTAGCTGCTTCTATGAGTGTTCTATTCTTCCTTTCAGCCACCCCATTCTGCTATGGGGTTCTAGCTATGCTAAACTGCCTAGTAATCCCTTTACTAACACATAAGGCATCTAACAGTTGGTTTCTAAACTCACCACCATTATTACTTCTAAGTATTTTAACCTCATTCCCTGTCTTCTTCTCAATTTGGGTAATAAAGTTAATCAAAACTGTGGTAGTTTCACTTTTTAAGGCAAAAAAGAAAGTCCAAGTAAATCTAGAAAAATCATCAGTTATAACAAAACAGTAAGATTTACCATTCAAACTTTCTATATTAGTTGGGCCAAATAAGTCCATATGTAGCAAGTGAAGTGGTTTAGAACTAGAATGTACAAGTTTAGACTTAAATGAGACTTTGTGATGTTTTCCTTTAAGACATACAACACACGAATGATCATTGTGTAAAGCTTTTGAGGGCAACCCATCAACTAAATCATGTCTCACAAGTCTATTGATATTCTTAAAGTTTATGTGCCCTAACCTTCTGTGCCATAGATTACTTTCATCTACTGAAGCTTTAGCATACAAACATGACAAATTGTTGTTCATCCTAATTCCATTAAGATTAACATTATAAATATCCTTATGCCTAGGTGTTCTATAATCAATAAACTTCTCATCAGGCATCTTAAAATCTTTACTTAACACCAAGCATTCAGTATCAGTGAAAAGAACCCTATTCTTGTTATCACACACTTGTGATACACTAAACAAATTATAGTCAAGTCTTTTACCAGAAATGCGTTTTCAAAACGTAAATTATTGGTGATGAGAGTGCCTTTGCCAGAAATTGTACCATATCCTCCTCTAAAGTACACTTTGTCACCATCTTTAATGGGGGTAAAGTTAGTTAAGTAATCTTCATTCCCCGTCATGTGCCGAGAGCATCTACTGTCCCAATATCCATGATCATTGACCTGCTTTTGAATGCCATGCACATAAAAAAACAAGTTAGTTTTCTTTAGGAACCCAAGCCTGATCAGACTTGGATTCATTTGGTTGTTCAATAAGAACATATTTACCTTATAACAACCCCTTGTTCATCCCTTTGTGGCCTGAACACCCAATTTACCCCAATTGGTTTAGTCATGACCTTTGAAATATAATGAAATCTGTTACATGTCATGGAAATCCTATCAGAATTAGGGTTTTTGGTCTTGTTTAGGTCTCCAAGTCAAACTAGATGAAGCTTTAGACCCCTTTCCCTTAGGCTGTAAGTACCTATTATTACTTGGTCTAACATAAGAACCAACACTAGCTTGTTGTGGCATTTTCATACCATACCTAGAGCTGTCAGCGTTGGAATTGTTCCTTTCAGCGTTAAATTTGTTCTTGTCAGCGCTGCATTTGTACTTATCAGCGCCTAAATTAGGGTTTGCTACAAGAACCCATTGTCTGTTAGACCATGTATTGGTCTTTTGAAAGGGCCTTTGTACATGTGTATTTGTCCCTTTAGTAAATAAGGGAGCTGGTCTAGTAACTTGTGGACTTGGTTGGACATAAGGTGTGGGTTTGACCATGGTTGACCTATTGTCAGCATTGACTTTTGAGGCACTGACACATTTATAGGCCAAATGAGAAAAACTTCCACATGTATAACAAGCTTTTCTAGACATAACTTTAGGTCTAGATTGAAAGAACCCTATCCCATTAGCACTAGCTTGGCTTTGTGGTGACCTAGGTTTTTTATACATTCAGCATATTTAACACTAGGTTTTCTATTAGCAGATGAGCCAAGGTCAACAAGTTTTCCAGTGGTAGGGTGAGTCACAATTATGGGTGTAGGCTCAAGTGGACTCTCACTAAGCATTCCTCCCTTAACAAAGAGAAAAGGGTTGTCTGCTTTCCAATTCTCAAGGTCAGTCACCTTTTGTTGATATTCCTCAACTGGGGTGAGCACTCTAGGTAGAGGAATAAATTCCTCTTCTTGGAGTTCTGGAATACCAGTCCAAGAGAGATCCTTTCTCTGAACACCATAAACTTCCCAGTAGGTGGAGGAACAACAACATATTCATTCAATCCAATCCCAGACATATCCCTAGGGTTTCTTTGTTCACTAACACATTTTTCTAGGGTTTGGCTGGCTTTATCAAAATTTTCAATTTTAAGCCCTATATTTTCTTTATCCTTAATGGCCTCATCTAGCTTAAGTTGCACTTCTTCTCTGGATCTCATCAGAGTGTCCCTAAGTTCAATACTAACTTTAAGATCATAAGACAAAACATTAATTTGATCTTTTAGGTCAAATTCGATTTTCTTATATTCCTCAACAGTTTTTTCAGTTTGAACGAGTGCCCTTTGATAATTAGTTAGCTTACATTTTTCATCAAAAACATCTGATTTTAACTTTAAAATTTCTTTGTTAAGCTTTTCAGTGTTTAAACGACAGCCTTGAATACAGTAAGCATCATCATATACCTCATTATCTGATGAAGACGAGGAATGTGCCATAAGAGCAAAGTGAACATGCTCTTCTTCTTCCTTCTCTGCAATCAAAGCCTTATTCTCTTCCACATCCTTTGCCAAAAAGATCCAGTCCCATCCAACACCATCAATGTCTTGCATGGCAACCATAACCTTTGTCTCTTCAACCTTGACGACTTGGCTTGAAGGCTTTCCAACATCAGATCTTCTTGGGGATCTGCATTCCCTCATAAAGTGACCCATCCTATGGCAGTTGCAACACTCAACCTTGGATTTATCAAACCCAACAGTGTCTTTAGCAATGAAGGTCATCTTCTTTCTAAATCTCATATTCTATCTGTTGGCCCTTATGCTTGCAAGTTCCATATTCCATTTAATATCCATTTCTTCTAAATTCTCATCACTGATTTGCTCAAGATCCTCATATGTAATCAAGGAACCACTGGGAAATGCAGCAATGTATGCACATACTGTATACAGGTCAATACCAGCAGGTTTAAGCCTTGGTGAGTCAACATTGTATGTGTCAGTGTCTGAATGTGAGGCGCTGACAAAGGTTGATCCACCACTGACATAAGGTGATCCAGTAACAGGATGCACATATGATTCTCTCTTATCGACTTGAGCTTCACTATGTGAGATGAAAGCCATGTTTCCAGATGTAGATTTGCTTCCATGATCCAATAAGATTTCATTCTCTACAATCTTTAGCTTATTGTAGACGTTATCAAAAGTAGAACTCTTATGGGCATTGATAGCAATGATTGACCTAGCTTCAATTTTCCACGCATCACCAAGACTTTTAAGAAAAGTAGTAATGATATCAGCATCATTATACTCTGTTCCCATAAAGGTCAACTTGCTAGTGATGTCTAGAAGCCTGCTTCTTACCTCACTCAACTTCTCATTGGGAAGAGCCTTAAACACAGCATACTCATGCAAAAGTTGCTTCTTCTTTTCGTGGGCAGTATCATCATTACCACCATAGTTGACTTGAAGAGCTGCCCAAAGTTCTTTGGCAGACTCAAAGCTTCTATACTTATGCTGATTGTTTGGACCAAGAGAGAGTTTGAGAATGTTTAAGGTCTTCATGTCATTCCTTCTCTTGGCTATATCAGCAGTTGAGACAGCTCTTCCATCCTCAGGTCTTTCTCTACGTTCTTCAGCAGTAGAACCAGTAGTAGACCTTGCTAGAATAGCGGCAACAATCTTAGCTGATTTATCGAATTCATTTCCATATTCAATAATCTCCCAGAGAGTATGATCATGAATTTGAAGGTATTGTTCAAAATTGAACTTCCATTACTCAAAGTTGTCAGGGTCGAGCATGGGGATCTTTAGGTTGTGGATTGATGAGGAAGAAGATTATGTATCAGACATCTTTTATGGTTTAAGGGTTTTGGTGTTTTTAGGGTTTCCTGTTCTTCTAGATCAGAGTTCCTCAACAAGCTCTGATACCACTTGTTGATTCCAAACTTAGATCGATTAGCTTTGTGTTAACTAGATTGAATCAAGTTTAACAAGTAGAGAAATTTGTTGTTACATGAACAATCCAAGTGTTATGCGGAATTAACACTTAAATTAAAAAAACAAGTAAAAACAAATAAACCAAACTTTCACTTTTGATTGATTATCAAACTTGAGTACAATGAAAGTCGAATACTGAATAATGTGTATATGCTATAAACCCTACAACCTCCTTTTATAACATAAGGAGTAGTGTACAATGGATAACCTATCAACTATTATAGGAAAAGATAAATATAGAAAATACAATATTGAGTATATCTTTTCTTCAAATAACAAACGTGTTGACTAAGTTTTCCTAACAGTGCTTGGACTTCTTCTTATCAGCGCTTGGATATCTCTTGTCAATGCTTGATCTGTCAGCGCTTAATTTCTTCCTATCAGCGTCCAATTAACTCTTGTCAATGTCTAAGTGTCTTGGCTCATTTTATTCCCAACATGGTCGGGAGGAGTTGTGGCGGGGAAAGTAGTGGGCATTCACTTTAAACAGAATTAGTGATAATACCGGAATATGGTTTCCCTCACGGGTACTGCTGGAGAAGAAAAGGTGAAAGAAGATGATGTTTGGTATTTGTGTCTAGAAACATGTTTATAAATTGTGACATGTAATATGTAAGTGATGTGTAAATATCCAACTAAGCAAAACAAATAAAAACAATGACGTGTCAGTCATTTTTTAGTTCCAACTTACACCTCACCGGTCATATTACCTATATCTATATAAAAGTGAATGTTTTAATGACTATATTAGTAATATTTCAACTTCATTACCTAGATGCATAAAAGTGTGAAAGTATATTGGTAATATATGGACTTAATCCCACTTTAAAATCATCAAGTAAACATTGTGTCAAAACAACCATGTTTATTTCGCATTATAAGACCGTCCAAACATTATTTAAGCTGTAAAAATTAGCATGAAAATCAGCAACTAAACAACCTATATAGACAGTAGTTTTCATGTCTTGTGTTGAGTATATCTTTTTCAAACTCAAGTACTTCTTCCCACAACAATCGTTGAACATCTACATAATCAAATAAACATATTGAGCATCTACAAAAACAAATACATGGGTAATCCCCTTTACCCATAAAAAAATTAAATAAGAAGTGTGAAGATCATAAGTTCATAAATCATATCAGATAATCACAAAAAAGGTTTGTTGTCTTGTGTTACTTACTACTCCGTAATACACAACCAAAATAACAGAACTTGAATTATGCATTTATCACAAATATTCAATTTGACTGAACCCAGTATAGAACAAAAGTTATAGTCACCTATTTATGGCTTGATATTATAAGTAAAAGTACTTACAGAGCCATACATTGTAAGTAATTGATGGGGGTTTTTCCTTCTTCTACCACCATTATAACTTACCTACACCAACACATGTTCCAACCGTGAAATAAGTAAATTGTTTATAACATGTTTCAATAACTTTTTATTACTATATTTGTATAATTTTGATAATTTTTTGGAATGAATATAAAACTTCATATTTATGTTTAGCAATAACTTTAAAGGTTATAGCTACATACCTGAATAAAAAATGGTTATAATATACAAACCTGGATTGAAACGAATCATCAACTAAAATTAGAAAAAAATCCTAGCGAAATCATATTAACAAGTAAGTTGACAAGTGTTTCTAAGTTGAAGGGTAAGTAAGGTAAATATTTCCTTTATATATTTTTTGTTTCTAGTTTTGTGTTTGAGTTTGACAGGTTACAAAAGGTTGAAGGGCTAAATGTGACAAGTGTTGGAAGATCAGTCAACCCTAGTCTTGGCTATATATTCATCGCTTCTAGTTGCGTAGCATTATTCAGTCTGTTTGTTTTTCTTGTTTTCATCTCTCACATTGTTCCACCATTGTTACTTTGAGCTGTGTTCTCGATCTTATATACGTATATTGATCTTGGTTTGTAAGATCAATCATACGCTTGTTTTTCTTTTCTTTCTGAGTTGTAAGTACGATCACAAAGCTAGGTATCACATTTGAAGTGATAGCCTAATGCAGTTATAGAAAAATAAAGGGGAGGTTGGTTGATTAAATCGTTTTTCTTGAGTTTGTTTTATAAATCGAATATGGTATCAGAGCCTTTGGTTCTTGATATCTGAGTTTTAAACCGTTTTTATTGAAGATCTTGATTAATCTTGTGGTTAATCTTGTGTTAATTGTGATTAATTACAAGTTTTTTGATCAATTAAATTTTTTAGGGTTTTAAAATTTGGGGGTTTTCTGATTCTTGGTGTTATGTGGTGGTTAATGGGGTTCTTTATTGATTAATTGAGTTTAATTGCATCTCTGGTAAGGTTAATTGAAGAAACCCTAAATTTCAGAAATTAGGGTTTCGTTCAATTTTTGGGGATTTGTTATTTTTTGTTGGTTATTTGTTATAACTAACATTTTTCAGGTTGATATTCCGATGTGCTTGTTGTTTGTGGTGAGATCTTCTTGATCTCATTGGTTCTTGGCTACTTTTGCTGGTAGCTGCGCGTGTTGTAACACTTCTCTTGCTATCTCTTGTTTTTTATGTTTTTTAGAAGGGGATTTAGGTGTCGAAGGGATTAGATAGTCTTGGTGGATTGATTCAGTTTTCATTTGTGCTAGTTGGTTGTTGTTTGTAGAGGAGGTACAAGGGGTTCTTTGTGTTTTGTGTGATATTTGTGTGTTTTCATTATGTTTGTTTCAAAGAAAAGTGATCAGGATGATAATCCTGTTAGTGATACTGAAACTGAAAGTGAAACTGTCATTCATACTAATGACCCTTTGTATTTACACCCTACTGACACAAATGGGCAGCCCATTGTGAGTGTTAAACTTACTGGTCCTGAAAATTATAAGGTTTGGGCTGCTGCTTTTAAGCTTGCATTACATACTAAGAACAAACTGGGGTTTATTGATGGTACTTGTGAGAAAAATAATGATGATGTTGTGTTATCTGACCAATGGGATAGATGTAATGCTGTGGTTTTATCTTGGATTCTTGGATGTATCTCTTTTGAGTTATATCAAGGACAAATTTTTTCAAAAAATGATAAAGATGTGTGGGATGAATTTAAAGAAACCTATGATAAAATTGATGGATCTGTTATCTATAATTTGCATTATAAAATTTGTTCTCTCACTCAGTCTGGTTCTTCTTCGTCTGAATACTATCATAATTACAACAGTCTATGGAGGCAGTTTGACTCCCTTGTCAATCTTCCTTCATGTAATTGTGATGGTTCTCCTCAAATGAAGAGTCATAATGCTCTTATAAGACTTATGCAGTTTTTGATGGGTCTTGATGACACTTTCAGTGTTGTTAGGAGTCAATTACTAACTGCAGACCCTTTGCCAGATGTTAAATCTGCTTTTGCTACTCTTTCTAGGGTTGAGTCTCATAAGAACAATCTGGTTCATGTTGTTAGTGATAAGAATACTCCTACTGCTTTTGTTGCTAAACCTAATAATTGGAATGGTAATAAAAATACTCAAAACAATAAAAATGGTCAAAACAGAGGTCCTAATAAGAATAACAATAAGTTTGTTTGCACTCATTGTAATATGAATGGCCATACTGTTGATAGATGTTTCGAGCTTAATGGATATCTTCCAGGTTCAAAAAAAGAAATACTGGAGGATCTAATGGTTCTAATAATGTCACTAGTTCTCTTGGTAATAATGTTGATCAAGGATCTAGGAAATCTCTTCCCTTTACTGCTGACCAAATAAATAGACTCATGGCTTTGATCAATTCTAAGCCTGACATTGGTGATGTGCAGTCTTGTGCTGCAGGTATAAAATTTGGTTCTAATCATGTTATTAGCTTTGTCACTTGTAAATTTTTTAACTATAATACCAATATAAGTACTTATAGTACTTATATTGGTTAGATCTTTGATTCTGGAGCATCACAACATATGACTTTTTTCACTAAACACTTGTTTGATATTATTGATGTGTCAAAATTGAACATTTCTGTTTCACACCCTAATGGCACTATTGCACATGTTAAGCATGTAGGAAATTTTAAACTATCAGATAAAATTACTTTGAAAAATGTGTTGGTTGTTCCAGGTTATAAGGTCAGTCTTATTTCTGTACACAAGTTGGCTAAAGATAATAAGTTTGTTGTGTCCTTTACTGAGTTTAAGTGTTTTGTTCAGGATTCTCATCAAAAGTCCCTCTTGGGGACTGGTAGTGAAAATAATGGACTTTACTTGTTTGATTCAGGTAGGAAGTTTATTAATAGTGCTATCACTAAGTGTAATTTGTCTAAGTGTGTGTGGCATAACAGACTTGGTCATCCCTCAGACCAAGTTTTAGCTATTCTTAAGGATAAAATTCATCTTGATTCTGCTAGTAATGTTCAGCCTTGTGATGTGTGTCACATGGCTAAGCAAACTAGAGATCCTTTTCCTATAAGTGATCATAAGACCAAATGTTTGGGTGAAATTGTTCATCTGGATGTTTGGGGTCCTTATAGAGTAAAAAGTAGAGATGGATTTAGATTCTTTCTTACTATTGTTGATGACTATACCAGGGTTGTGTGGTTATACATGCTTAAAGGCAAAGATGAGGTTTTTGATAAACTTGTTGAATTTCATAAGCTAATTAAAAATCAGTTTGATGTTGCTATCAAAGTTTTTAGAAGTGATAATGGAACAGAGTTTGTTAATCATAAATTTGAAGGTTTTATTAAGGAAAATGGAGTTATTCATCAAACAACTTATGTGTATACTCCACAGCAGAATGGTATAGCTGAGAGAAAACATAGACATTTACTTAATATTGCTAGAGCCCTCATGTTTCAGGGGGGATTACCTTTGAACATGTGGCCTGAATCTATTCTTACTGCTGTTTATCTGATTAACAGGATTCCTAGCTCAGTCCTCTCTGGAAAAAGTCCTTATGAAATGATTTATAAAATTGAACCTAACATCTCTCATTTAAAAAGTTTTGGGTGTCTTTGTTTTAGTATTGTGCTTAATAATGTGGATAAGTTTGCTGCTAGGTCTAAAAAGTGTGTGTTCATTGGGTACTCCTTTACTAAAAAGGGTTATAAATTGTTTGGTCTTGAGTCAAAAAATGTGTTTTTCTCAAGGGATGTCAAGTTTTATGAAACAGTTTTTCCATTCAAAAATGATGTTTGTAAGAGTGATTTGATCTTTGAAATCAGGGTATAAATAGTTTAAATATCTTTGACTTAGCAGTAAACAACTCTGATGATCCCTATGATGATATGAGAGATGAAAGATTAAGAGATAGATGTAGCATTTTAAAAGAGTCTGTCTTAGCTGAGAAAGTATCTACAGATACTCCTATCATTGTTACCAGTAATACTCAGGAGTAAGAGTCTATGACTGATAAAGATCATAGTCTTAGAAACCAGTATGACTTAGGCAGTAATGATGCTAATGATTTAGACAATAATGTTGCCCTTGATGATGAAAATTATGATTCTGAGTGTGAAGAGTTTATAGAGTTTAATCAACATTTTCAAAATAATAGTCCAGAGAAAACTGAGCTAAGAAGGTCTAGTAGACCACATAAGCTGCCTGGTAAACTTAGTGATTATGTGCTTGACAAAAGAGTTAAATATGATATTAATACTGTGGTGAACTATAATAACTTGTCTATGCATAATTTTGTGTTCACTAATAACTTGAAAAAAATACATGAACCTAAATCCTATAATGAGGCAGCCAAAGACCCTAGGTGGGTTGAGGCTATGAATGAGGAGATGGAAGCACTTAATAGAAACAATACATGGGTTATAGTTGACTTACCTCAAGGTAGGAAGCCTGTTGCATGTAAATGGTTATGGAAGGTGAAATATAAATCTAGTGGTGATGTTGAGAGATATAAAGCTAGAGTTGTAGCAAAAGGGTTTAGTCAAAAAGAGGGTATAGACTATGAAGAAACATTTTCACCAGTTGTGAAAATTGTGACTGTTAGGTGTCTTCTTTCTGTTGCTGTGCACAATAATTGGCATGTTTATAAGTTAGATGTAAATAATGCCTTTCTATATGGAGATTTAGATGGAGAAATTTATATGAATCTTCCTGAAGGGTATGGCTCTAACTCAAACAAGGTGTGCAAGCTAACCAAGTCTTTATATGGGTTAAAACAGGCACCTAGAAAATGGAATGAAAAATTAACAAGTGTGTTAACTGAAAATGGTTTTTGTCAAAGTAAAAGTGATGTTTCTTTGTTTACTAAGACTGAGAATGAGTCTTTTGTTGCCCTGCTTGTTTATGTTGATGATATTATCATAACAGGGAACAATGAAAGTATTATCAATGACTTTAAAGAATATTTGAGTTCTAAATTTAAAATTAAAGACCTTGGAAAACTCAAATATTTCTTAGGTATTGAAGTACTTGATACTGACTCAGGATTGTGTCTTAATCAAAGGAAATACTGTTTAGAATTACTATCTGAGTATGGAATGTTGGCTTGTAAGCCAGCTAAAGCTCCTATACCAGATTCTTCTAAGAAAAAGAAAAAGCTTATTGAAGATGAGGTTGATACTATGCTTGATAATAAAACTTGTTATCAAAAGATTGTTGGCAAATTGATATATCTGACTTTAACCAGGCCTGATATTGCTTATGCTGTTCATTGTTTAAGTCAGTTTATGCATGATCCTTATAAATCTCATCTGAAACTAGCTTTTCATGTGCTTAGATACCTTAAAGGATCTCCTGGAACTGGTATATCCTTTAAAAAACATAACAATCTGAATCTTAATGCTTTTATAGATTCAGATTGGGCTAAGTGTAAGATTACTAGAAAATCTGTTACTGGATATACTGTATATCTGGGTGATAATCTTGTATCCTGGAAAAGCAATCTGTTTTAGCTAAATCTTCAGCTGAAGCTGAATATAGAGCTATGAACAGTGTTACTTGTGAAATCATGTGGATACTTAAGATTATGAATGATCTTAAGGTGAAAGTGGACTTACCTGTGCCTATCAGTTGTGATAGTAGTTCTGCAATTCAAATTGCAGCCAATCCTGTATTTCATGAAAGAACTAAACATTTTGAAATTGACTTATATTTCTTAGGGAAAAGGTGTCAGCAGGTTTGATCAAAACTATTAAGATCAAATCTGAAAATAATGTAGCAGATCTGTTTACCAAAGGGTTGTCTATCAAAGATCACAATTCTTTTTGTGACATGTTAAAACTTGTTGATCTCTATCATAAGTCAACTTAAGAGGGGGTATTAACAAGTAAGTTGACAAGTGTTTCTAAGTTGAAGGGTAAGTAAGGTAAATATTTCCTTTATATATTTTTTGTTTCTAGTTTTGTGTTTGAGTTTGACAGGTTACAAAAGGTTGAAGGGCTAAATGTGACAAGTGTTGGAAGATCAGTCAACCCTAGTCTTGGCTATATATTCATCGCTTCTAGTTGCGTAGCATTATTCAGTCTGTTTGTTTTTCTTGTTTTCATCTCTCACATTGTTCTACCATTGTTACTTTGAGCTGTGTTCTCGATCTTGTATACGTATATTGATCTTGGTTTGTAAGATCAATCATACGCTTGGTTTTCTTTTCTTTCTGAGTTGTAAGTACGATCACAAAGCTAGGTATCACATTTGAAGTGATAGCCTAACGCAGTTATAGAAAAATAAAGGGGAGGTTGGTTGATTAAATCGTTTTTCTTGAGTTTGTTTTATAAATCGAATAAATCATCATCACCTCGTTCTGAAAAACATCCGTATTAAAAAAACCAATTATATAGAAGATCACTCATTGAGTAAAAAATAAAAATACTTTGTGACTCTAATTAAGGTTTCATCAATAAAGAAATATTACCTCACGATTTTTCAAAACTTGTGGTGGTGTGTCTTTTATTCCTCATAGTGGACTGGTGGTGTGTTTTTTGTTTCTGTAAATCCGAGTTTTAGGAAGGACCGTCTTCAGCGACATGGAGATAAACTTTCATATGAGATTTTGTTTCGAATTTGAATATGATGAATCGGCTATTGAGTGTGTATGTTTGAAATTAAAGTTTTGGGGTGAGTTTAGGGTTTTGGGTAAAAGAATTGGGAGAAACTCGTTTATTGAAAGTCGTATATGGTGGGAGAATGATCAAGGGTTGTTAAAAATCCTATTTCTACGTGTCAATTGATTAATTATTTTGAGGGCGAAAAATGAGAAAAAAACCCTGTTTTATATAAGATAGATTATTGAAGTAGAAATACAAAAAACCTCTAGGCATGATGACTTATCGCGACATATTACGTTTTTTAACTTTTCATTTCATATAAAGCTTTAAGTTACACTTTGATCTATTGCGTAGCGTAAAGAGTAAATCATCGATTTCTGCGAGGCTTTGCGTCGACATGACGAGTCTCTTAGAACGTCGATATGAAATGAAATTACCGTTTGGGCTGCAGCCTGCAGGACCATGCTGATTGGTTCATAGTTTTTTTTTGAACAAGATTGGTTCATAGTTTACTCTCCCAAATTTACCGCCAAAACATACTTATTCTGTCAATCTCAATTTGAGAAAATACATGAGAATTTCATGCAAAAATATAATCCTGATTCAAATCTGGTTAATAGATTGATTCGAGTCGATGCTATTGTGATTGTAAATTGTAATAGTCTAATGGATCAATCACACAGTAAAAAGGAACCAGCTAAGAAGGGTAGGGAAAAACGTCGTCAAAGAGATATCTCTCCTTCGTATCATTCCTTATTCCGGCAACCAAAGGTATCATATTTATCGTGTATTATTTTGGTTGTTTATGATTACCTCGCTCAGACTACTACCATGTATATATATTTTTAAGCAATTGGGTTAGGTCAGTTGACCACTTATAGTGTCTTTTAGAAGATTGTTATCACATGCGAGAGGTTTTAAATTCGAGTTTTTTCGTGGTGTTTTTTTTTAACGTGGGAATCTATGGGGTTTCGCCCCATAGATGTGTCGATTCGAAGCTGACAGAGTGACATGGGCTATACCTTTAGAGTAAGTACTGTGAAATCGAATAACTAATTTAGGGGATGTTTGGGATCACGTTTGTAACTAAATTATCTATTTATTTTATTTTCAAAATGAAAATAAGCTAAAACAAGTGTTTGGATAATAAAGGAAAAAAATGATTATTTGTGTTTTAAAGCTTCCAAAATGAAGTTTTGAAAAAATAAATGAGCAACTACGTATTTCATTTTTAAAATGGAATAAAGTTAAAATGAATATATTTTAGTCATTTTACTTATCAACTAAACGAATAATCTGATTTGCCAAACATTAAAAAAAATTGATAATCTAATTATTTCGATTTCATACAATATAATTAAATCCAAAACTATTTATCAAAAACACATTTTCTAATTGTTGATTATTTAATTATTTATTTTTAAAACACATAATCTATTTTTAATAAACAAACACATTTTAGTAACTGTTTTAACTCGCCGTTTAAGAAAAAAACTAGTGCCATATTTTTCTCGTTATGTCACTCTAGGGTTGAGCAACATGTTCGGAACAAAGACCGAAATAGTTCAAAATCCCGGATCGAGATCAGATCGAAATAATCCGGTTCAGCCGATTAGACATAATCGACGGGTTTTTGGTAAGATCGAACCGAACCAGACCGGACCGAAATGATCCAAAACTCCGCACCGAGGACCGGATCGAAATTATCCGGTCCTGTCCAGGTCGGTCCGGTCCGACTTATGTCACTCACGTAACATTAACATGAGGGTAAACTAGTCATTTAACAGGAGTATAATTATATGGTCCCACCACTAACCTTCCTCATGTCTTCATGTTTGACAAATGACAATATTTTTTTTCAAGTGTTCCCACGACTGCCCATCATAGTAATTTGTGGACGTTGTAACATGTAATATACCAGCTGCTTTTATTCAATCACCAAGTCAACTTTAGATCTTTGTACTTCATCTTGAATACGGATTTTCGTTGTGTGAGTTCTGCATTTAGTTCTAAATTCAAGCACTATTCATGGGTGATGCTGCTATTTCAGCCCTTGTGAAGGATTTGGTAGGAAGATTAACTTCTGCTGCTATCCAAGAGGTTGGGTTGCTTATGGGACGTAAAAAAGATCTTTCAGCTCTCGAGAACACTTTCAAAGATATATAAGCTGTTCTTTATGATGCGGAGATGAGACAAACAAACAAAACGGGTTTCGAAGAATGGTTCAGGACTCTCAAATCTGCCTCTTTAGAGGCGGAAAACGTGCTCGACGAGGCCAAAACTGAAGCTATGATACAAAGCATGCATGGGAAAATGGGCAGGAGATACAAGGTAAGAACTTTCTTTACCTCCCGTTATAATCCGTTTATTGTCAGAACTAGGATTGCTCATAAAGTTAAGCACATACGGAAGAAATTGGAAGAGATTGACGCTAATAGATCCAAGTTTAAACTGATTCCCAATAGCACAAGTAAAGATGACACGAGAATCGGTCTTGAGATTTCAAACAGGGAAACTAGCTCACTTGTAAACGTGTCCAAGATCTATGGAAGAGATGAAGAGAAGATAACGTTGATCCATACGATTTGTAACCAAGATTTAGTCTTCCGACATGACGATGATGATGTTCGTGTCTATGCTATATGGGGCATGGGTGGCATCGGAAAACCTCACTAGCTCAATATGTTTACAACCATGAAACGGTGAAGACACATTTCGAGTTAAAGTGTTGGGTATATGTCTCTGCTTTGTTTGACGTCAAACGAATAATTAAACAACTAATTAAAGTGATATATGGGCCAGAAGATTTGAAGTTGGAGGAGATGTCATTGGATGATTTGCAAATACAACTTCAAAACAAATTAAAAGGCAAGAAATATTTCATTATAATGGATGACGTATGGATTGAAAACAAGGACATGGAAAATTGGGACGAGTTATGTAAAGCATTAAGGTGTGGAGCGAAAGGCAGCACCATTATGGTCACTACACGGAAGCAAGATACTGCCCAACTGATGGCTAAAATTCATGAGTTGCAGCATAATGTGGCAGTTTTATCGAAACAAGAGTCATGGTCACTATTCAAGATGCTTGCGTTCCCAGGCGGAGAGGGGGGAAATACAAGGGAGCTTGAGGTTGTAGGAAGGGAGATAGTTGAGAAATGCAAAGGTTTACCTCTAGCAGTGAAGACTTTGGGTAGCTTAATGTCGACAAAAAAAAAGGTGAATGAGTGGCAGCTTGTAAACGACAAGTTCATGTTGGAGATGCAAGACAATGGTATCTTAACTGCTTTGAGGTTAAGCTACGATGATTTGCTTCCACATGTGAAACGATGTTTCGCTTATTGTTGTCTATTTTCTAAAGGGGAGGACATGAGTAAGGATTTATTGATAGAGTTGTGGATGGCAAATGAATTTATTCCATCACAAGGAGATGTGAGCTTGTATGTGCTAGGTGAGGAAATTATTAGTTGTTTGATCCGGAGGTCCTTTTTCCAAGATGTCGTCGAGGAGGATGTATACACGGGTGAAAAATGCAAAATGCATGATTTAATGCACGATCTTACGCAATACGTGATGAGGCATGATTGTGCAGTTATAGAGCATGGCAAGGAGTTGGTAACCTCGGATGAGGTGCTTCATCTCAGTTTATCATTCCACGGTTTTCGTTTTTCAAAAAAGGATTTGTAGTAGAATCGACTACAACCTAGTTACTAGACGCGGAACATCGATCTATGAAGCCATCGACAGAAAAGATAAGAACCCACAAGGTATGTCTCCTAATCGAACGATTAGATTTATTGATAAAGAATGCGTTGTGAATCTCGTTCCCCATCATCTCCTTTTATAGAGATGAGGGGGAACCGACTGTTACATACACTACGGGTCGGGTTGGGCTTTGACACAGCCAACCGACCTTTATTGCTATAGGCTATTTAGGACACTCGATAACTATCCCCTAGACGCGACTTAGGCTAATAAAGACTAATACATAACAATTTCCACCTTAGGCTTATATTAGCCTATCCCAACACTCAGCAGCTCCAAGCAGTGTTGTAACTTGCGTCCAGGTACCACCTTCGTCAAGGCATCCACAACATTGTGTTCAGTACACACCTTCAGAACTTCAGCCGTCTTTGCATCCAAGACTCTTCTGATAAAGTGATAACGCACATTGATGTGCTTAGTCCTATCATGAAAAACATGATTCCGCGATAAATGAATCACACCCTGATTATCACAATTAACTGCAATAGTGTTAAGCTTCACGCCTAACTCTTCCAAGAATCCCCTTAGCCAAATAGCTCCTTTCACAACCTCCGTAAGTGTCATATACTTCGCTTTAGTTGTCCACAAAGCCTCCGTGTGCTGCAACTTAGCTTCCCAGCTCCTCGCGCATCCATGTATCAGTAACCCGTACCCTGTGATTGATCTACTCATGACAGTGATCGATCTCCCCATGGTGTAGTCAAAAACCACAAAAACTTGTACGTATGTCTGTAATCCACGATCAAACCTATCCAACATACTCACATCTGCAGATGCTATGTCAGGTCTCGTGCAGACCACCTGATACTCTTGGATTCCAACCGCATATATATATGACCACTTACTATTCTTTACCACATCACAGTCCCCTGATAGACTATCCTCCAACGACAGTATGGAGTGTCCCTTCAACAAAGTCTGTACCAACTTTTTGTTGTAAAACCTGGACTGTGACACCCTCAGAGTATTACCACTCCGATTCCTGATGATCTTAATACCAAGTATATTTCCCTTTGCTTTAACCAGCAAACCCTTGGTAACCGAGATCTCAGCCTTGCATCCGCAAGAAAATGCCATACAATCTATATAGAGGAATAGATGTATGAACATACCTGGTGTATACTCCCAGTAATAACCGTATCTGTCGTCACTGCTTTTCCTGCAACCGTTGCTGAGCACATGCACATCTAACCGAGTATCCATTTCTTCTTTCAATCCAGCCATCCACTTGGAAAGAACCTCACAAGCAACTATATCATTGAAAGTCAATGACTCGTGTGCATATATCTTCTTCACTGCAGCAACTGCAAAAGTAGTATCATTACTGTCTTCTCTATACTTTAATAGTTCCCGTGCTAAGTGTTGCTCCCTATCACGTGCTAGATGATAGTATATCAAAAATTGAGTTTGTACTTTCTTTGAAACATCTACATGATCAACATTCCCCCGAGGTTCCACCTTAAATGCATGATCCTCCCGATATTCCACCTCAAACTCAACTCCTTGCAACACCTGCACTGAACTTGTACATACACCAGAACCAATGAAAGTTTTCTTGTATTGCCCACTTTCATTGAAACCCATATTCCTGTAAAGCACTCCCTTTGAAGTAACGTCATCTAACCTCCAAAGTTGATAAACATTCATACCTTTACGGTATCCCAGGAATATGCACTTGACTTTAACCGGTTCAAGCATCCCTTGCTCAATACTAGCAAGCCAACCAAAAACCTCAAACATATCTATAGTCTTCTTGAATCCAATCGCTGCTGATGGTGACCTATCATCTAGATATGTAGACATGGTTGTATCCTCTGTCCAAAAAATCTTGGACAGACCAGACTGAATCAGAAAACAACGTACCTTATCCAAGAGTGTCACGTTCGTCTTCTCAACCAACCCATTATGCTGCTGTAACCCTGCAACATCCAAATGTTTGGCGACCCCACTCTTCATACATTGTTTTGTAGACTTCTGATTACAAGAATCAAGAACATTACCCGTCTTGACCTTCCACCCAGTCTGGAATTTTCCTAACTGCTTCCTACCCTTCGTTGTCTTCCCGGTCATAGCCTGACCGTTCAGGGTATATACGCAATTAGCCCTTCTGGTTCCTGATAGTACCACCAGTGAACCCTTTATAACCTTGATCTTGCCCGACTGCATCTTCACGGTAAAACCCTCTTTTTCAAGAGTGCCCAGCGATATCAAGTTTCGTCTTAATTTCGGAACATACCTGACATTGTCCAACACGAAAGTTGATCCATCCCTCATTCGTACTCGAACCTTACCTGTCCCCCGTACACGGCATTCCCTGCCATCACCTAGCAGTACATTACCACCGTCATACTCTTTAAAGTCAACCAAATAATCTCTCTTGTATGTCATATGGTATGAGCCCCCTGAATCCATGATCCAGTCCAAAAGTTCATCAATACTCATAGCCATCATAACATCAGCATTGTCATACCTATCAGCTCCAGAACCGGATACCTGATCTTCATTCTTGACAAAACCTTGAGATTTCTTGTGATTATACCTGGGACAATCCCTCTTCAAATGATCCTCAGACTGACATATATAACACCTGAGTTTGTCGCTCCTTCCTTGTGACATTGACCACGAACTATTTGCACCCTGCTCCATATCTCTCTGATTAGATCTCTCCCTCACATACAACCCTTCACCACCATCACCCTTTGCTTCCGCCATCTTCTGAAGTTCCCTAGAATTAAGTGTCGCGACCACGTCTTCTAGCTTCAAAATATCCTGACCAAATAGCAAAGTCTCCACGAAATTATCGTAAGACGATGGTAAAGATGTGAGTAATAATAATGCCTGATCCTCATCCGATATAGCAGTATCTATAGCCGCTAAGTCACCCACGAGTTTATGAAACTCATCAATATGTTCAGACTGACTCCTACCTTGATGCATTTGAAAAGTATATAACTTTTTCTTCAAGTACAAACGATTAGCTAAAGACTTTGTCATGTATAAAGTCTAACTTTTTCCAAATCCCCGCTGCAGTCGTCTCCTTGGTGATCTCCCGTAGGACCCGATCATCCAAACACAAGATCAATGCGCTGTAAGCCTTTTTCTGAATGACGTTATCGTAAGCCACCACGGGTAATTCTTCCAATACTGCATCTAATTCCAGATGTTCCAGCAAAGCCTTCATCCTTACCTGCCATAACCCAAAGTCATTCTTCCCATCGAATTTCTCGATGTCAAATTTGCTCAGCATCATCTTATTTTAACCCTTTGCTAATCGTTTAACCTTTTGTGAATTTACCTACACAAAAACACGATCTAGCAAAGTATCCCGTGTGTAAAACACCCTTGCTTTATCGATATAACCCTAAGATAAAAATCTTAGTAATCGATCAAACCAAGTAACCCTTCAAAAGAAAAACCCTTCCTTACTCAAATATCGACTGAACCTTGGAAATAACCTATCCAATAAATCGACAATCCTTGAATCAAGAAAGTACCCGGCGCCTTTTGAAGTAACCCTTGTCGTACTTTTAATTTTGCAAACCGATCTCTAGTAACCTAAGAAATCTTGCAACCTCGACAAGTCTTGAACGCTTCTTTATCCCTTTATTAATTTGCTAAACCTTGTGATAAACCCTCACAATCACAAATTAACAAAGTCCCTTCAATAATTCGCTAAACCTTGTGATATTAACCCTCACAATCACGAATTACGAAGTCCCCTTGTAAAAAAAAACCTTCAAAGTAATACTACCTTTTTATGTTATTAACCAAACAAAAATAAGGTAAATACAGTTTTGGCCCAAAGTTTAATCAGCCTAAGCCCAAACCAAAAAAGCCCTTTGAAGTTATCGTTGACCTTTTCTAAATAAAAAAAACCAACGACTTTTTTTCCTTATCTTCTTCTTCTTCCTGTGTAAGAATGGCAGCAAACAATCACCACCAGCAGAACTTCCTTGTCGATCTGAAAAATCAACAAACCTTCGATGTTGATAACATTCAAAAATCGAACCCCACAAGAAGAAAACCTTTTTCTAACGAAACCCACTTCAAACTCGATCGATCCTAGTAACCAGAAGATCTTCAAACCAAAGCTCTGATACCACTTGTAGTAGAATCGACTACAACCTAGTTACTAGACGCGGAACATCGATCTATGAAGCCATCGACAGAAAAGATAAGAACCCACAAGGTATGTCTCCTAATCGAACGATTAGATTTATTGATAAAGAATGTGTTGTGAATCTCGTTCCCCCTCATCTCCTTTTATAGAGATGAGGGGGAACCGACTGTTACATACACTACGGGTCGGGTTGGGCTTTGACACAACCAACCGACCTTTATTGCTATAGGCTATTTAGGACACTCGATAACTATCCCTTAGACGCGACTTAGGCTAATAAAGACTAATACATAACAGGATTTAAAAAAGCTAAGACCAATACGATCAATGTTGGTCTTTGATAATGTTTATGAAAATAACATTAGACAAATCTCCGGCCATGTTTATCTAAGGGTGTTGCATTTGAACGGATTAAAAAGCTCAACGTTGCTGGGATCAATTTGCAAGCTAATACATTTGAGATACATAAAAATAGAAGACTCGGATATACAAGCGCTACCAGACACTATTATCTATCTCCAAAACATGCAAACATTGATTCTAGAGGAGTGTTGGCAGCTCCGTGAGTTGCCTAAACGTATGAGGTATATGAGGAATCTTCTTCGTGAGACACACGTGACTGCCCAAATATGCCTGTTGGAATAAAAGAGCTAACTAACCTTTGAAGGCTTTCAGAGTTTGTTGTAGGTGAAAATGATGGGGCACGGATAGGAGAACTGGGAAATCTAAATCTTCTTGGGTGGAAGTTGAGGTTATCACAACTCCAGAATGTTGGAAGTTTAACTGAGGCAAAAAGTGCCAATTTGAAAGACAAAACAAATCTAAAGTCTTTGAAATTAGAGTGGTCGGGGAATGATACGGAAACATTGGAATAAGAGGTTCTTGAGGGGTTGGAACCAAATTCGGGTTTACAGAAGTTGAATATATCATATTACACGGGAGCAGTTATTTCTCCTAGTTGGCTGAGCAAATTAGTTTGTTTGGCTAGTATTGAATTGAATTATCTTCCGAAATGTGAACAGCTTCCACCACTCGGGAAATTACCCAGCCTAAAGAGCATTATATTGTGGAAAATATGGTCTTTAAAGTCTTTCCATGACGACGATAACGCTACATCGAGGGATGAGATTCTCTTCCCTAGTGTACAAGAGTTATGCATAAGTGATTGTTCGTCTTTGGTTTCTCTACCAAGTAACTTCCAAAAACCGCGGTCACTGAAAATAGAATATTGTGACAAATTACGTTTTCTACCAGATAAGATAACAAGCTTTAAGGATCTCTATGAAATTACCATTATAGATTGTGAAATTCTAAGAAGAAGGTGTGCAAGGGGGATAGGAGAGGATTGGCCTAAGATTTCTCACATTCCACATCTGGACGTTGAAACTCCGGTAACACACTTTTTCTTTTCTTTTTTAAATATCTATACACAAATCTATGCTAGAAAAAAGTATTTAATTGTTGCTTTACGAGTCGAAAATGAATACAGTCAAAGTGTAAGAAATGTACTCTTTTCAAGTATGAAGCTAATGTTCATTACATTTTGGTGTGTGTTTGGATCTGGACCAGGACTGTAAAGAGAATGAGGACAAGGCGATGATAAGTGTACTGTAGATATGAGGACTAGAATCGAAGTTTTGTATGATATGTGAAGATGGTGAATCTGGTGATGCCTTATTGCCTTACATATGGTTTTAAGTGTTGTTTATGTTAGGCAAATTTTGTAGGTATATTTACTATAAACCCCTCACGAGACAACACTCTTCCACTAGGATCATCTAGGGGTTCAAAGGCTTGTTGCTATGCTAAATGTGCGAAAGTGAGTTAGGATCAGTGACGATGTTTCTATCCGTTTTTTTCAATTTGTGTATGTATGTAGGATATGTAGTTGCTAGATGTTAAGTGTTCAGCTGTATAAGTCCTCTCTTGTACCGTCGAATAACAATAAAGTATGGTTATCGTGTGCAAAACCGAGATTTAAATATAAACCATATGTATACTATGAATATACTATAGGAAAGGGGATGGTTACTAGTACCCTTAATCAGATTCTAATACCCCTTACTTTTTGATTTTTTTTTTAATTTTTATAATTTTGTTTTTGTTATAATACTATGAAACAGAAAGTGCGGAATAAAAAATATAAGTCTTAACATGTCAAAAACAATAAACTGTAAAAAAATATGGAACATAAACTGGCAGAAAATAGTGTTGTCCTGTAAAAAAGGGATAAAAGGGGTATTTTAAGTACTTTTATGTACTTTTTGGGGGCTAAGGGTATTTATAACATGACCCATACGAAAATCAGTTGTAAGATTTTCTTGATTGTAGTTATAGTATATTGGCCTCTTAATAGAATAAGGAAAATGGGTGGGGATTAGTGAGCGTGTCTGCTATGGGTGAGTTTAGTGCAGTTAGGTCAACATCCGAAAGAGCAGAGGCTCTCTATTCGATGTAAATGAAGTGGATCAAAGATGAGCAAGTTACCTGTAATTCTTTTAATCATTCAATCAACGCTTTTGTTACAATGACTCATGGCTTAGTAAAAGGAATTATGCACTTTGGTCAGTAGATAATTAAAACTAGATCCATTTCTAAAGAAAGAAGAATATAGATAGCTCAGAAGCATGGACTGCCTTAAACTTTCCATGATTTCCTTAGCCAAATGTGCAAAAAAAATGGATTCGAAGTTGGTGAAAAATATTTGTGAACTTTTAAATTTGTTACACGGGCTTTGAAGGGGACTTGTATATATATCTTTCGTTAGTGAGCTTTTGCCCCTTTATCTTTTATAGAACTAAATGGTAGAACTTTAGAACATTTCAATCTGTTGGTGGTAGAAGATGAACTTTTAGTTAAAGTAACAAAGCAAAAGGTTTCGTGGTGTAGTTGGTTATCACGTCAGTCTAACACACTGAAGGTCTCCGGTTCGAACCCGGGCGAAGCCATACATTATTTTGTATGTTAACCTTTTTGAAACAAAAATAATACAGCAGTAAAAATATACGCCGCTGCCGGGTATCGAACCCGGGTCACCCGGGTGACAGGCGGGAATACTTACCACTATACTACAACGACATTTTTGTATTCTAAATCTTAGTTTAATATTTTAATGAAGCTAATAAATAATAAATTACACTATGATTTTGTTAAGCGATAGTATGCCTTTAAATCATCATGATCATGCATGCTTTTATAAGCCTTAGCTGATCTAACAAAGTCACCAACAAGAAGCTAAATTTTATATTTTTCTTTGGTGGTTTCAGACATTAAGTGCGATCATGCAAATACGTGAAATGAAATCAATGAAAATTTATGGTAAATCATGTACTTTGTAAAACCATAGAAGTTCAAAAACTAAAACCTGCATGATATAGCTTTAGGAACACCTCAGAGTGGGAAAAAGTTGAAGCCTTGGAGATTTCAGAATTAGAAAGTATCATAACGATTAACGAACAACTTAGTTGATCACTATAACCATCTGATCAATTGATTAAGCTTCTACAACATTTTTTTCAAGAAAAGAAAAGAAAAAAGTGTAGCAATCCTTTACAATTCAGTTTCATGACACAACCACAAATATTTCTAGAATCAACCAAAGTTCCTAATCAGTTAAGTCCTACTAATGTCTAATATACCCGTGAGAGGTGGATCGGGTCAAAAAGGTTTCTAGTGCCAAAGACACTTTGTCCTACGTGGCAGACACTTCTTCTTTGGCACGAACGGTTGTGCCTCAAAAACTGATTATCTAATTATTCCGTTATCATACATCATAATCAAATCCAAACACTAAATTTTAAAATTTCATTTTGCAACAACTAATTATCTGATTATACGTTTTCACAACAAATAATCTATTTTCAATAATCAATTTCGAACATCACCTAATTCGAGTTTCTTGTAAGAGACATGATTTGCCGTCATTGTGTTAAGTGTACACACTAACTATCACCAGGCTAATGGGCTATTAATGGCAAATTCTTTGCTGAAAGGTGGTAGACACATTTTTGAAAACAGTATCTTACGTGTTGAGTTGGTAAATTGGATAATGGGTCAAATTAGGTAATTTATGTGCATGTCAAAAGGCGTCGGGTTATTGCCTTTTTTTGTTCAAATTTGTAATTACTTGTATGTATTTAACGTAATTACAAAGCTACTTTACTGAATTCCAGCTTTCAATCTATGTTAAAGTTGAGTTTCAGACTTTCGGCCATTCTAAAAGTGCAGTAATAAAATCTTCTTAGCTGCATAGTTCTTAGAGCCACCTGTTCTAGCCATATAATCCACAATTATGGAGGGCTAGCGATTTACTATGCTGCATGGAGCCCGGGTTTAAGTGTCATGTCACCAGAACTAGCTCGAGTGGGGTTTTCCCTCATAAAAAAGTGCAGTGATAAAATTTCATTTTTATCGATAAAATAAAGCTTTTCGAGAAAACCATTCTGATTTGCCAATACTTGCCAACTTAATATTTGACTGGTAATATTATACCTTGTGATGTGCTTGTCTTTTAGAGAATCTGAGTTGGTTGTAGTTTATCAAAGCTATGGCAGATCAAATGAGGTCTAATGCTTGTAAGAGAACACGACAGATAATTGTTATTATTGGTGTATCATCTCTAGTTCTTTTTCTTACGGTAGTTGTGGCTGTTGTGAGAAATTGACGTAAAGAAAACCACAGTGGTAGTAAATCACAATATGATGAACGCATTAAGAAGTGGTATCACGGTACTTGTTACATCTCTTTATCTCCTCTTGTTGCGGTTGTAGTTGCCATAAATGAGCTGTCCAAGACATCTGTTCATTCGCAGCTCAAGAATTGCAGTGAACTAATGACTCACAATCAGCAACAAACGGCAGTTTGAAAGCATACAGCATGGACAATCCATGCCTGGCTAATACTAGAAGACATAACAATACAAGGCAAGTTATATCCTAATCAGTACACATGCATTTACTTCTATCCAAAACTGCACCATTTGGCCATACGGAAACTTGAGTAATGTGCAGACGTCTCTTATGCGTTCTTGGAAGAACTATTCAAAGACAACTTATTTAGCATCATGATTGTAAGCTCCATTGATCCAAAGGGACGGTTGCCATGGGACGGAACAAAGACTAATGGTCCATGAGCACCGACAAAGAATAGCTTCACCTGAAAGGATTGAAATTCACAACGAGCTAGCAAGCAAGCGAGTAATTAAGTTCATTACCAAATCCTTCATTAACATGGACAAGTGGATTAACGGTATTGGCGTTGCCTACAAACTTGGTCTCTAATGCCTCGAGCCCTTCTTCTACGAGTCTAATTTTTTCAGTTCTTTTGCATCTTAACTGATCCGTTCAATGTTTAGACCAAAAACCATTACTTTACACTTTACAAGTAAAATGACACTAAACTTTACGGCTTGTAGTTGGACAAACAAATAAATAATTTGCAGTATGGTTAATTTTCCTTTATATCACAACTAAATAGTATATAAATTTACTGTCAATGGTAAAAAATAGAGTAAAGTGCAAAAATCATCCCTGTGGTTTGTCAAAAGTTTGAATTACATCCCTCGTTAATACTTCGCGCAATATACATCATTATGGTTGTAAAATAGTACACCATACATCCCTGAGGACGGATGGTGCAAATATTTTTCAGTTAAGGGTTAAAAGTGTTTGTTATCTTAGGGGTGTTTTAGTCTTTTTACAACCTAGGGATGATTTTTGCACCTAACTTTTCAAAAAAAAAAAATTCCAAAAAAAAATTTCAAAAAAATTCAAAATTTTTTTAAAAAAAGTTTCGAAAAATGTTTTTTTAAATGTTTTTTTTAAGTTTCGAAAAAATATTTGAAAAAACTTTTTTCCAAAAAAAATTAACTTTTTTTTATAAAAGTTTCGAAAAATGTTTTTTTTAATGTTTCGAAAAATGTTTTATTTTTAAAATGTTTTCTTTTTTAAAATAAGTTTAAAAAAAATTTGAAAATTTTTTTTTTTCGAAAAAATTCAATTTTTTTTTTTAAATTTTCGAAAAAAGTTTTTTTTTAAATGTTTTTCGAAAAAAAAAACTTTTTAAAAAAAAAGCTTTTCTAAAAAACTTTTTTTAAAAAAAAACTTTTGAAAAAAAAACTTTTTTCGAAAATTTAAAAAAAAAATTGAAACTTTTTGAAAAAAAAAATTTCAAATTTTTTTTGAAACTTATTTTAAAAAAGAAAACATTTAAAAAATAAAACATTTTTCGAAACATTAAAAAAAACATTTTTCAAAACTTTTAAAAAAAAAAATTGAATTTTTTTGAAAAAAACTTTTTTCAAATATATTTTCGAAACTTAAAAAAACATTAAAAAAAAACATTTTTCGAAAAAAGAAAACATTTTTCGAAACTTTTTTAAAAAAAATTTGAAATTTTTTTGAAATTTTTTTTGGAAATTTTTTTTTTTGAAAAGTTTGGTGCAAAAATCATCCCTAGGTTGTAAAAGGACTAAAATACCCCTAAGATAACAAACACTTTTAACCCTTAACGGAAAAATATTTGCACCATCCGTCCTCAGGGATGTATGGTGTACTATTTTACAACCACAATGATGTATGTTGCGCGAAGTATTAACGAGGGATGTAATTCAAACTTTTGACAAACCACAGGGATGATTTTTGCACTTTACTCTAAAAAATATGTATGACTTGGTATTTAGGTACCTAGTAAGTTTTTGTCATCCATATATCCCACATCGTTTGAAGAAATAAAATGTTCCATGGTTATATACTACATTGTATCTGGAGCGTGTATCTATAGATTAATAGACTGTTTTGGAAGTAGGTTTGATGAATTTGAATAAATGATTTAAGATCTTCATTCCAATTTTCCAAAAAAATTTCCGAATTCTATAGTTTTTTTATATTCGTCTTTCAAATACGTCGGAAAAACTTTCTAAAGTTTTTTTATATTCGTCTTTCAAATACGTCGAAAAAACTTTCTAAATTTTATAGCGTTTTGATATTGTTTTTTTATACTCGTCTTTCAAATAAGTCGGAAAAACTTTCTAGATTCTACAACGTTTTGATATTTGTTAAAGCAAGAAATGTTTTCAAATAAAACTAAAAAATTCTTTTTCTTATTTAATATCACATGATAGTTAGGGACGGAAGCATTAGGAACGGACTCAGAACATTAAATCGTCAAGGCTATAATTTTTTTTTTCAAATATACAAAGGAAATAAAAATGGATTAAAATATATGATTTCGTTCAATGTCGTAAAGAAATTAAGAGCATATCTCCTAATAAGTTTTCATAGAATCTTTTATACCGAAAATCGTTTACATACAACTTCACTAGTAACTTGTTTTCCAAAACTAATATGCAATGCAACTAAAAATCTATATATTTTATAAAGCATTTAGGTCATTCTATTTTTAGAAGTTTTAAAAAATTCAGCCCAAAACATTTCTTTATTAGGAAATTTATCATATACAAAATGATTTTCGAATTATGACTAGGTTTTAATGCATATGGTAATTAATACTATAAAAACTATATAAATGAGTTATAAATGTGAGGTGCATAGTAGGAGGCTATAAAAGCTCAACTGTTATTAACTCGCATTTATATGAAAGTAAATAACAACATAAATGAGTGATAAGGTAATAAAAGCCATAACAGTATAGTCTTAAAGCATGAAAAACGTATGAACATTATTACTTGTATGATTCAGTGCTTACAAGACAGTTAAAAAAAATTTGAGATTACAAATCATGTGACAATCAATGATTAAATCAATTAATAGCAACCACTCCTGCAATAGAAGAAAGAAACGTAAGATACTTAATAGGATCAAGAAAAACGTACGTATAATGAATGAGTAAAATTAATTTTTTTTATAACCATTTTGATAATCAAATATAAAAGACCTTAAGGTTTGAGTACAAGAACATAACAATAGTGATTCGGTGACAACAAATTCTATCATATTCATCTTTATCTCTTTAATTTCTCTCGCCCCTAAAAGTGATGCGGTGATCGTCGAAGATGTACGTAAAACATATCTTACTTTGATGTAGTAAACTTGTTGTGATTTTTGGTACAATTGTTTTGATAATCATTTTTGTTACTGTAAAATACATTAGAATATCGATGTAACAAATCATTTTCATATATCATCCAATAATAATAGAAAAATTGTGTTATATATTTCTCAACCTATCATGACTAATGATTATACTCGTTTAAACTAAAGTGTGACAGGAATCACGGTTACCAAAAAAAAAAAAAGGAAAAAAAAAGTGTGACAGGAAAGAGGGCTTGCTTTACTGGAAATGGGATGAAATCATTACCGTTACCGTTAATAGCTCGATCAGATGACGAGATAAGAAAACTAACTATTACTTGAGTGTTTAGTACGAACGCATCATTTATTCTTCTTCAGTATAATTTTCTTATCTTACCAGTATGAAGCCAAGAAGAAAGAATCGAGGTTCCATCATATAAACTAATTGGGTTATTTGCTTAAGAAACGATGTCGATCTGAGGAGAAATAAAGGATATGAAGACATCATCATACACCTATTCTCGACTAATTGTAACGGTGACTGAAGAAAGAAACTGAACTTTTTAACCAGGTGGGGGTGTTTTTTATTTAAGTAAATTGTAAAATATTATAATGCGACTGCTTGTTGTGTTGGTAAAGCTTTTATACTCAAAACGAACAATGTATTTATTTAAGCAATATTTAAGACATGACAATCACTCATATATAGGTCAACTAATTTTGCCAATTACAAATTTGATACAATGTAATTTTAGCATGAATGTAGCGGATGTATCCTTAAAATAAGCACTAAATACTACTGTTTTATTTATTTGTTTACCGGAACACCTTCTAAAATTAGCACGCGGAATTTGTGATTATGTCAAAATGTATTTTGTTGCAGCTTTTCAAACCTTCGATACACAAACTACTAATTATGTTAGTTAATACATACTGTGTATATGAATTTTGACTAAATTAATGTAAGGGCATCCACTATGTTAAACTTTTCAAAAGGTTTATAATTGAATTTTGTCATTAATTTTTAAACTTTTTGGTTTTATAAACCTATCCTTACTATGGTTAAACCTTTTAATATTTTATAAACCTATCACATAAACACATGCATTAAATTATGAAGAGGTTTAATATCTTAGACCTCTTCATAAAAACCAAGTTTGAAATGGATGCTTACTATGGTGAACAAGTTTTTAGACCTCTTTAAGATTTTATAAACCTCTTTATAAACCACCATAGTGGATGCTCTAAGAGCTAATTCAATGTTATGATACAATTCCTCACTTATAAATCAAACTTTCCATGTAAAAATAAGAACACATTTAATTCTTGAAATCCACTTTAAGTTATATGGATATGAATATGAGTCTGGTTAATGGACTAATCATACTTTATACTATTCCATAAAAGAGATCATAAAAAAGATTAGATATTTTTTTTCATTTAAAAAATTAAGTAACACGACAAATGTAATATAATGTACAACATGTTAATGCACGTAAGAAAAATAGATTTAAGTAATATAAGATTTTAATGTATATGTACAATTTTATATCTCTATATATAAAAATATATATAACTGTACTTAGTAAAAACATAATTAATAATACAACTAAAACACCTTTCACCATAATTTACAAGCAAAACAATACGATTATATGTAATATAGATTGCAATCATATGTACAGACCACTTTTAAGTTAATCTTCTCATTCAAATGTTTAAAGATGTTTCTTCAATTCTCGCACTTAATTGAGTTTCGAAAATAAAATTACACATATTATACATGCGCCACAAGTAATAATATCCTTATATCAAAATTACATTTTTGAGACATGTGTTTAGGTGATAACTATAGTCATTCATATGTTATTGCTATGAAAAATAAATAACCGAATAACATTCACTCGCAATAAAATTTAGTTACTGGGTACCCGCCGCCGCATCACGCGAGTATCGTGCTAGTATAAAACAATATATAAACGCATAAAAAAGAAGCAAATTTTGAACACAAATATATCTGTTTCATCTTGTTTTGATTGGTAATTTGGTATAGTGTCTTTGTAATCCTTCCTTTTTGTTTAGTTTAATTTTGACTCCTCGTAAAATATGGTGGTTGCCAATTTGCCATTGAGGTTTTTTACTTATTTTTTTCTTAAAAAAACATATTTGCTTAGTTAAGGGTCCGTTTATTTTGAGGTCGAGTTTACTTTAAGTGTGAATTTATAAAGTAAAGGTTTAAGATTTGAATTTGATATAAATTTTTGATTTGATGTAAAGAGAGAAAATGATAATTTTAAATAAATAAATAATTATTTATAATATAAAAAACTAATTAAAATAGAATTTTAGTTAAAAGAAAGAAAAAAAAACGTGTGATTCATATAAACACATCTCACTCTCACTTTTATGTTTCAAACAACAAAAAACAACGAAAGATGACTTTAAGACTAAAACTAATTTGAAATCCCGCATACCAAACGCATCTTAAAGTCTTTAATCTACTCATATTTTTTTTTTAATCTACTCATGTTTATTTGAGTTTTTAAAAATATTGGGTTCTAATTTAAATTAATTTTTTAAACATAAGCTAAGTAACAAAATAAAATAAATACTTACATAAAACAAATATTTGACATCGAGCTTATTTCAAAATAAATTGAGATGTTTAGAAAAAATTTCCATTATGTAACTAAAGTGTCATTGACTTGACTTTTCGTAAAAGCCCAAGAACCTCTTGAATCCACCCCTAACAACCACATCCATCCAGATACACCTATAAACTCGACCGGATTAACTTGGTGGTCAAATTAGTGACCCGGTAGCTCGACCAAGTTGACCTGTTGGTCGAAACCGTGCAACAATGAATCGACCGGATTAATCCGATGATCAAACTCATGACCTGATAAGTCGAATGAGTCAACTCGATGATCAATCTCGTGACTCAGTAACTCGATCACTCGATAATCATACCTGTAATCCGATAATATTGTGTAAAAAGTAACTCATAGGTGTGTTTCACTTATTAAAAACTTTTTCACTGTAAAAAGTAAAAACCCATTTTTTTCCCCAAAAGTAAAAACACTGATAAGTACAGTACTATTTTGGTGGTCATGACAGAACAATCTTTCCCCCAAAAGTAACCCACCCAGAAAAACAAAAATAAAAACCAAACCCTCTCATTTCATTTCAGCAGCATTTAGTTCATAAAAATAAAAACCCTATAAAATAAAATTATATAGAGATTGTATGGATGGGATCATCAGAAAACAACAATTGGAGCAGAACACGAGGATTAGTAGTGAAAACACTGGTATTAATCGGAGGTGCTATTTTAATTAAACGATTAACTAAATCCACTACTCGTTGGGACCATGCGAGGATTGTTTCTCAATCACTCACTGGCGAAAAGGTTTTTTTTTTAATTTTTACTTTAGTTTATTATAATTATTACAAAATTTGAGGTTGTTTATTTTTATATGTTTGTTGTTTTCAGTTTTCGAAAGACCAGGCGTCTAGAGATCCTGACAGCTTCTTTAATTTAAGGTATTTTACGGAGAGACCGGAGTACTACTTTTTTGTTTAACTAGTTTAATTAGCGTAAATGTGTCTATTTGGGCTTACTAGCGTATCTCATTTCGGCTTATGTTTTACATAAGTTTAAGTTTTTTCGGCTTATGTTAGAATCTATCGCCTTATAAGCTTATGGGGTGGTTTGTTTAAGCTTATTTTTGGGCTTATGAGCTTATCTCATTTTGGTTTATATTTATAAGCTCAATTTTTCCGGCTTATGTTGAATTACATGAGCTCATTTTGGCTTATGAACCGTAAGCTATTTCTGCTAATATTTCGTAAGCCCCAATTTTGTGGCTTATTTGGAGATTTATGGGTTCATATAAGTTTATTATGATATAATAATAAACTTATATAAGCCCATAAGTCTCAAGATAAGCCACTAAAATTGGGTTTTGTGAAGTATAAGCCGAAATCTGGCTTATATAAGTCTCAATATTGTGGCTTATTTTGACACTTATGGGCTTATATAAGTTTATTATATCATAATAAACGTATATGAACCCATAAATCTCCAAATAAGCCACAAAATTGGGGTTTATGAAATATTAGCAGAAATAGCTTACGGTTCATAAGCTAAAATGAGCTCATGTGTTTCCAACATAAGCCGGAAATATTGAGCTTATAAATATAAACCAAAATGAGATAAGCTCATAAGCCCAAAAATAAGCTTAAACAAACCACCCCTGGGGTGTTTGTTTCAGCTAATATAACTGGCTTATGGCTTATTTGAGTTTGGGCTTATGTTTCATAAGCTCACTTTTTGTGGCTTTTTTTTGAAACTCTCCGGCTTATATAAGTTCATTATGACACAATAAACTTATATAAGCCGAAAAGTTTCAAAAAAAGCCACAAAAAATGAGCTTATGAAAAATAAGCCCAAAACCTAATAAGCCATAAGCCGGCTATATTAACCGAAACACACACCTAACTATTAAAAATTAACGGAACACAATGTACGGACAACCCCAATAAGGTTTAATTAAACTGGAAGGTAGGAAAAGATAATGTTCTTTTATTCATTGAATGTAGGGGTGAGCATTTGGACCGTCGGGCCGGACCGGACCGACCCGGACCGGACAATTTCGGTCCGGTCCTCGGTCCGGGGTTTTTGCTAATTTCGGTCCTCGGTCCAGTCGGTCCGGTCCGGTCCGGTCTGGTCCGGTCTTACAAAAAACATGTTGATTATGCTTAATAGGACCGGACCGAAGACCGACCCGGACCGGACCGGACCGGACCATTTCGGTCCGGTCTCGGCCCGGGGTTTTGGACCATTTCGGTCCTCGGTCCGGTCCGGTCTTGATCGGTCCGGTCCGGACCTGTTGCTCAGCCCTAATTGAATGTCACGACTTTCACTCATTTTACCTAAGTAACTTTCTTCTAAAGTTCTGCTTTTGGTTTGATTAAACATTTTCGGGGGTTTTAGTTGCATTGTGTTGTGTTATTTTTTTAATAGGGTATCTAACCTTGATATCAAAGACTGTTATACTCGTTGAGTCAGTGAACGGTTGAAATTAGATGTTGAGACTATATTAATAATGTGGAATACTTTCTGGATTTGGTTAGATGGCTTTCGTGTCCAGCTGCAGATATGGTGGATGGATCGAAAGTCCTGTACTTTGAGCAAGTAAGTATACTACACATGGTCCTAAATAATTGTATTTCACCATTTCTTATGTTTGTGTTATAATCCAGTTTCTCAATTTGTTCTTTTGCTTGTTTTTTCCAGGCGTTTTGGAGAACACCTCATAAACCATTTAGACAGGTATACACGGGTTTTGCAATTTGGATTGAATTTGTATTCATGCTAGAATCTGGTTGGTTTTGCTTGTTGGCATGCTTGTTTACAAGGTTAACATGTCATACGGACTGTAATATTCACCTTATCTATACATCACATGCACCTAATTTCAAATGACATATAATATCTTCTGCAAGAGAGTGCATCTTTAAGGAGAAAATTATTTACTAAATAGTTCCCTGGATTGAAACATTAGTTGCACAAGCTCTATTCCATATTCTGTGATGGGTTAAACCATTCACGTGTTAATATCTTAGTGGAACTAATCTCTTAGCGGAATTTGTGATGGTTTAAACCTTTCACTTTCCCTTTGGTCCTATTTCCCTTGTCCCATTTTGTATGAATAAAAGATGATAACTAGTCATGTTAACATTGTTTTGCGCCTACATACATTCTTTTTATTGAACGTGTCTGACAGCTGCTTCCTTGCAGAGATTTTGCACGGTGAAACCCTGCCCGAAGGAGATGAAATGTGATGTCGAGGTATGCAATTTTGTCTCCCCTTTTCCCAATATTAGGTTGATATTACTCATATTCCAGTAATGGAACCTGTTTCTTTTCCAAGATGTCCATGTGCCCATCGAACATACTACACTTCCGTTTTAGGCAAAGTGGACAAGAAGGGTTATCATGTTGTTAATTAATAATTACAACAATTCTCATGTGTTTCTTAGATTAGCTTACTATAAAGCATCTCAGTAGAATATTCATCTTTGTTCATCTGTAAAAATGCAAAAAACTATAGGAATTAGAATCCTCTGTATGTCATTATTGAGGGTAGTTTGAGTACTTAAAATACATCCATGAACCTATCAGAGATTACACACATCTAGTTTAGAGTGTGGGAACATCATATTTTCATTGTCCAACGTCCACACCTACAGTTTTGTTGGGTTTCCTACTATCATCAGATATACAGTTCACAGTAGAATGCATAGTATATGTGTTTTACATCGTGGATTATCCAGTGCATAAATAGTCACAAAGTAAAGGATAAAAGAAAATCTGTAATATTACATAGTACTCGTGTTAGATTATGATTAGGATTTTCCATGAAATCTTAGGTGAATTGTTTAGAGATTCTTAATGTGTCATCTGATATACAATCAGGAGTAGGCGATTGATCCTGTTTCAATCAGAGCATATAGATCTGTAAACGAAAACAAATGAGAGAAGATGACGTATAATTTATTATTTCTTTGTTTATCATTTCTCTTGGATGTGTTTGGTCTCTCCAAATTTGCTGTTAATATACTGTCTTATGGCTTAAATGCTAACAGCCATCAACTATTTTATATCGTTTACAGTTGAGTACGTATGCCATAAGAGATGCAGAGGAGTACAAGAACTTTTGCGATCGCCCAAGGGACCAGCGTCCACAACCCGAAGAAGTAATTGGGGTAAGATTCAGTTCGTACACATAGTCATTTTCACATAATTATGGAACACTTGCATGAACTGTTAGAACTTATTACGAGCTTCGGGATTCTATCCATGAAAAAATGCTATAGTTCCGCATGAAATTTATGTAATGGGTTGGTAACTTGGTACTAGTATTAAAACCATTTACAATTTCTACCTTTTTGGTCTGTTCTTCTCTATCTTGAAGACTTTATGCTTTAACTTTGGAAGTTATAAGAATCGGCAATACTTATTTTATCCTTGTAGCTTAGATTAGCTGGCTTCTGGGAATTAGGATCAATTAGTTTAAGATATTAGCTTTTGGAGGAAGAAGGGCTCATTTGAAAACTTGTTACTTTTTTTCTTGTAGCTCCACTCTTCTGTCTTCACATTAAGTAGTTTAAATATGTGACTTTACTTCTGGATTTATAATAAGTACCTAAACTGTTAGCTAAATGTTAAAAATACCCTTTGATTGCGGCAATAATAGAAAATAGGGAAATATGGAGCAGGGCCGGAGGTCCACTGGAAGCAGTCTCTTTACTTTCGCATTTGTCCCGAAGGTAGGGGTAGGATCTGTCTACATTTCACCTCCCCCATACCTCGGTCTGGGGGGATTGGGTATGTTGTTGTTGTTGTGGAAATATGAAGCAGATAGAATAAAAGCCGTGTTGATGGTGACAGGCTGTGTTGATTACGACTTCTTTTTTCTAAACTAGTGACCCAAAATCAGTTACTATGCATCATTTATTTATCAGTTTACTTAGAATAGTTGAATTAAGTTGCTGCCAGTTGTATAATGATTTACACTCTGACTGTTTTAAGGCTTTAAGCATACAATCTTATTGAACATGTAGGATGTTGCAGAACATCTAACCACCATATATCTCAACCGCTGTGAACGAGGGAAGCGGTGCTTGTATGAGGGTTCAACACCACCTGATGGTTTCCCCAATTCATGGGTATTTAGCCATATATACTCCTTATCTAACCATATTATGAGGTGCATGCTCTTGAACTTTGATTTTCCATGCAGAATGGTGCAACATATTGTACATCAGAACTCGCAGTCTTGAAGAACAATGAAATCCATTCGTGGGATAGGGGTTATGATGAAGAAGGAAAACAAGTTAGTTCACAACAATACTTAAGATCTTATTTGATGACATATATAAGCTTCTATATCTGAACAAATAGTCAAATATTTTATTTGGTTCTGGACTAATAAATAGACTTTTAAGGTGGGTCAAAGCGAGTTGGGATCGGGTTGACCCTCAACACTTTTGTCCATCTTATATTATTACACACATGACTCGTATTTTTTTCAAAAACGATATTGAACAGCGCCTTTTTGGCCATTCTTTTGATGATTTTACCAGTTATCAATAGGATGCAGTCCAAACTGTGACAGATATTGGTTAAAATTGCTGCATCTAATGTATACTGTATTGCAGGTTTGGGGAGTAAAGAACGGTCCTTATGAATTCAAACCAGCACCAGGGCCTGCATCTACTTCTACTTCTGTTGATATGTTATCTCCTCTAAACTTCCCTCTCTCTATCGGTAACAGGATAGAAGGGTCGTTTGTTCTGCAAGAATAGTTTAGCATTCAGTACCTGTGATATATAGCTACACAATGTAACTGATCTGTTTATTCATTATACAAAAACCATCTTCCTTAGCCATTTAAGTTATGGCTGCAAATGAGCTGAGTTGAACTTGAGCTTAAGCTTTTGTGCGACTGTTACGAACATGATTTGATAGAACGACAATTCTTCTTGATACAAGATTGAGGTCAAACATTTGAACTTGATCTTAAAGCTGAGTACCTTCTTCAAAATGAAGTGAATCTCCTAAGTTCGTTCTAAGGAGATTCACATCCAATCTGGAACCAAAGAAACTGTATGTGCCAAAAAGGAATGTAAGTTTATGTTTGGGGACAAGTACTCTCTTGCCACTGTGTGATACACATATATTTATAATTAGTCATGCATGATTAAAGTTATATCTTACCAAAGGCTATTTGGTCTAGCGGTATTATACCCTCTTAGGCAAGGTCTCATGTTTGAGTCTTGTCTAGGTCGATAGGGGTTTCCTCCCGCGTGTGTAAAAGGAAGGGTGTGATTGCCTTATGGGGCAACCTAGTTGTGTGGACTTGCTACATCCTCTGGGCTAGGAGCCATTTAGCCATAATTGCCGTTCAAAAAATAAAAAAAAGTTGTATCTAAAGAAACATGCAAATGGAATGACAGCATACTAAACTGATTATATCTGATGTGAACATTCGGATGGGCTGATCGGATAGCAATCTCTTTTGGTCCTGCTACTTTGAACTACGTGCCCTCGGTCGTGACAGGCTGATCGCATAGCAGCATCGTTCGTAATATACGTTAGTCGAGTCTCAAGCCAAAAGTTGATAGATAAAAGGGCTGATCATAATAAGAAATTGCTTCACAAAAAATTATAGTTAAAGGGCTTATTTGCAGTAGTTTTGGATTAGTATTTGTATTGGACTTATGTTTCTAGTCTTGATATTAGATTATTAATAAGTCTAGGGGTTTTAGTGTTAAATTTAAACTTTTATTAGGTAATTAAGTTAGAATTGGAAAGGCTTAATGTCGGTTAGATTTGCTTGAGTCCCAAGACTCGTTCTCTATAAATAGAGACAAGGGTGAGGGTTAATGTTATAATGTACTTCGTTCTTTCTTTACTAAACTAAATAAACGTTCGTGTTCTTGTTCTTTTTCTGTCGATCATGGCTAATCAACCCAAGGGCGCCAAGCCCGATTTCAGTACAGCAATTCTGGAGCGCAAGAAAGCGCCTAATAGGCTTGTAGTTGATGAAGCTACTAACGACGATAACTCTGTCGTAGCGATACATCCTGATACAATGGAAAAGCTTCAGCTTTTTAGGGGCGATACAATCTTACTCAAGGGTAAGAAAAGGAAAAACACCATCTGTATTGTTGTTGCTGACGACACATGCGATGAGTCGAAAATCAGAATGAACAAGGTTGTCAGGGCTAACCTGAGGGTTAAGCTTGGTGATGTGGTCTCCATACATCAATGTGCTGATGCCAAGTTTGGGAATCGTGTTCACGTCCTACCGGTTGATGACACAATGGAAGGGATGACTGGCAATCTCTTTGATGCGTACTTGAAACCTTACTTCCTGGAAGCGTACCGACCTGTGAAGAAGGGTGACTTCTTTCTTGTGAGGGGAGGAATGAGGAGTGTTGAGTTTAAAGTTGTAGAAACTGACCCTGCTGAGTATTGTGTAGTTGCACCCGATACTGAGATTTTCTGTGAAGGTGAGCCCATAAGAAGGGAGGACGAGGATAGACTAGACGAGGTCGGTTATGATGATGTTGGTGGAGTGCGTAAACAGATGGCACAAATCCGTGAGCAAGTGGAGCTTCCATTGAGACACCCACAGCTCTTCAAGACGATTGGTGTTAAACCACCTAAGGGGATTCTTCTTTACGGGCCTCCTGGATCTGGTAAGACTTTGATAGCTCGTGCAGTTGCTAATGAAACCGGTGCTTTCTTTTTCTGTATCAACGGACCGGAAATCATGTCAAAATTGGCTGGTGAGAGTGAGAGCAATCTTAGAAAAGCTTTTGAGGAAGCCGAGAAAAATGCTCCTTCCATCATCTTTATAGATGAGATAGATTCAATTGCACCCAAGCGAGAGAAAACAAATGGTGAAGTCGAAAGGAGGATTGTGTCACAGCTTTTGACTCTCATGGACGGCTTAAAATCTCGCGCTCATGTTATTGTTATGGCTGCAACCAACCGTCCCAACAGCATTGACCCGGCATTAAGACGTTTTGGTAGATTTGATCGGGAAATTGATATTGGAGTGCCGGATGAGGTTGGTCGTCTTGAAGTTCTACGTATCCATACCAAGAACATGAAGCTGTCTGATGATGTGAACATGGAAAAAATTTCCAAGGAGACTCATGGATACGTCGGTGCAGATCTTGCTGCTTTGTGTACTGAGTCCGCACTTCAATGTATCCGTGAGAAAATGGATTTGATTGATTTGGAAGACGAGACCATTGATGCTGAAATTCTCAACTCAATGTTCGTGACTAATGAGCACTTGCAAACTGCACTTAGCACCACTAACCCATCAGCTCTTCGTGAGACGGTTATTGAAGTTCCTAATGTCAGTTGGGAAGATATTGGTGGGCTTGAGAATGTTAAAAGAGAGCTCCAAGAGACGGTTCAATATCCAGTGGAGCATCCTGAAAAGTTCGAGAAGTTTGGCATGTCACCATCTAGAGGAGTTCTCTTCTACGGTCCACCAGGGTGTGGGAAGACTCTTCTGGCCAAGGCTATTGCCAGTGAATGCCAAGCAAACTTCATCAGTATCAAGGGTCCAGAACTGCTTACAATGTGGTTTGGAGAGAGTGAGGCCAATGTTCGTGAGATCTTTGACAAGGCTCGTGGTTCTGCTCCTTGCGTCCTGTTTTTTGATGAACTTGACTCCATTGCTACCCAGAGAGGAAGTAGTCAAGGAGACGCTGGAGGTGCAGCTGATAGAGTTTTGAATCAACTTCTGACTGAGATGGATGGTATGTCAGCCAAGAAGACCGTGTTCGTTATTGGCGCTACCAACAGGCCTGATATCATAGATCCTGCACTTTTGAGGCCTGGTCGTCTTGATCAGTTGATATACATCCCTCTACCTGATGAGGGGTCTCGTTACTCGATCTTCAAGTCAGCATTACGAAAGTCACCAGTTGCTAAGGACGTGGACCTTCATGTTCTCGCTAAGTACACCCAGGATTTCAGTGGCGCTGATATCACTGAAATCTGCCAACGTGCATGCAAATATGCCATACGTGAAAACATAGAAAAGGATATTGAGCGAGAAAAGAGAAGAACTGAGAACCCGGAGGCGATGGAGGAGGACGTTGAAGATGAGGTGCCAGAAATCAAGGCAACACATTTTGAAGAGTCAATGAAGTTTGCACGCAGGAGTGTCAGCAATAGTGACATCAGTAAGTACCAGGCGTTTGCTCAAACACTACATCAGTCAAGAGGGTTTGGTTCCGAGTTCAAGTTTCCAGAGACAACCAGTGCTGCTGCTACTGGTGGCTCGGACCCTTTTGCTGTTCCTGCAGGCGTAGCTGATGACGATAATCTCTATAACTAGTTTTCCGATAATCTTATCTGCATTTACTCTTTATATGTCAGTAAAATACTCTCTTTTTGATCTTATGTAATTTTTGTAGCTTGATGGTATCGTCATTCATAAGACTTATTCCCTCGTTGGTTGGTACTTAATTAATGAATATTTGATCTCAAGATCAATAATTACTTTCTATGTAGGTTTTGAATAAGGAAAATCACAATTTGACTGCAAAATCGTTACTGCTAGTGTGTGCATAAATTGGCTTGCAAGTAAACAGTTGAAATAAGAGGAAATAAACAAAATGCTATAGTAAAATGGTGAAACGAGATAGACCTTGAGATCAAATATTCCATTGGTTAGCTAGGGCAGGGCCGAAAGCTCCCCGCGCCATACTTTTTAACACCAGCTCACAAAGCTTCCACTTGCTCTGTTGGTCCATCTTCCTTATGTTTTGTCATTTATACGCCTCTTAAGTTGGTACGGCTCTTGATTGTGGTCAAAGGAATGTGCAGAGAATTGAAAGGGTAGACTGTAGTTTATAAAACCTTGAATTCATTTATAGTACTAGGTAGTTGGCATTTGTCACAGAATTGGGTTCGTCTCAATCAGTTTATTTAGCTCGTTAACTGATACACCCCTTGTTACATCGTCTGTGTACATAGAGAGTTGTTACATTGTCTGTGAATAATTCAAGGCTGCGTTAATTAGTCAACGAGAGGTAACATTGACTGCTTAAATAGTGACCTATGCAATGGTGACCGCTCCTCTCGTGACCAATGCAATGGTGGATCTCGCTTGAGCTTGAGGAGCTGAAGGATCTGATTTTGGATCATTGGGATCCTCATATGGTCAATCCTATACCAAGAGATCCACCATTACCCTTAGCAAAAGTTCATCTCCATACAGACATTTATGCAAAACTTATCCCGGTTACTGCATTCTTTTGATACCGGTTCTTCAGTTTCCATTTTGAATACGAAAGTCCTCCCAGATTATTAGTGGAAACCTCATCACGAGGACTACATGGCCGCTAATGGGGGAAAATTCGTCATTGACAAAATCAGTATCCCCATTAATATCCGCTTATTTCCAAAGTGTGTTATTAAAACAAGACCAGTACTTACAAAAGTTTTTTAAACCCGTAGCCACTAATATACCTGTTTATAGTGATCCATACTAATATATCTATGGTTAGAAGTCACAACTAAGATATATAGACCAATGTGTTATCGCATATACGTGTAATCTTTAAAAATGGTCCGATGACTATCATTAAGCTGGGACGAGGGGAACTCATACCCGCCTCCTTGGCCCTTGCCATATATATGAATGAAAAACTAAAGATCTTTGCCAACATTTTCAAAACATGTTACCTCTAACTTACAAATAAACATTCCTTCAATGTTACAAATAAACATTCCTTCAATGTTACAAATAAAGATCATAAACAACCAAGCGACTGCTTCAAATTTTCCGCACATACGTTTTTCCTCTCGATCGAGCCTGTTATAAAAAAACACACATGGTCACATTTCAGTATATTTCATATCATATGATAAAGATAAAGGTTAGGTAATTTACATCTTTCATGAAGCTCTTTAGCTAATTATAGCATGGCCAAACTATCTAAACGATCCGCAAGCTTTTCCGCCACTTCACAAGCTTTAACCCCCTCCTGTTCCAAAGTTTTATATAGTTCATAACAATTATTTAAAACCCTAATATAGATCAAAGCACATACAACGAAAGCAAATTAAACAAGATCATAATTAACACAATTATAATTAATCAAGATTAGGGTTACATACCTTTATCCTAGCAAGATCCACAAGACAACGGAACAATCGGCAACTAGAGTTAATCACGAACACCACCAGGATATAGTCTAAAGCAAGACTATATCACGATATTGTACACACGTAATACGGCGAGTTAATCGTGAGTCTAACACGAACAAACCAAGCTACCAAGCCTATAGAGGATGTACCCAACAACCCGGGCTAGGACTAGATCTATTAAAATAGAAAAAAAAATTGAAAACCGAAACCCTAATTAAGGGTGTGTTTGGCCGGCGGTTAGGAGCAAGAGAAAGAGGAGAGGAGTAAAAAATTATGAAACCTTGGGTTTGTTTATATAGCCCTTGGAAAAACTTTTCCTCCAAGGTTAAACAAATTTAAGGAAACAAAATATTTTTTCCTTCCCTTTGGTTCTCCTATGGCCGGCGGTTTTCAAGCCCAAGAGGGGGTTTCCGGAACTTTCCGACTCCTTCTTTTAGCTTCTATTTAATTTCCATAACGGTCATTTAATACTTAACTTTTAATTATTAACGATCGTTAGTTTAAGCTTTGGTTTGATTTAATAAATATAATAATATATTTAATAAATAAATTAACCCTTTACGTAATGTGTGCAATCCCGTGATCTCGAGTTCGATCTTATCACACGACTATCGATTTTAATTCCATAAACTTTCAGCTCCCACTTGGACAAAATTCGAATATCGTGATCACATTGACTAACGTCTAGTTACACTAGCAATGTCACTAGTACAACTCGAGTAAGGTCTCATGGACAAAACGTTTTAATGATTATATCATTATTATTATCATTTCATTTCAAATACAACGTTAATAAGGATATGGATCTCAGTCATTCCTTTCATTAACTATTCTGTTTCTCGTTTACGGATATAGCAAGATTACCAAAACACATTTGGGTGTGGCCACACAAACATCTTACTACTCCCCCCGAGGGGCCCAACTGTATTTATGTTGGAGTTTACTTCGTCCCAACCAGGGTAAAGATAATCAATCCTAGCTACGTACCAAACCAATGGTTACCGGATATCACTTGGAATCGTGTAATCACTTTCCAAAGTAAATCATTCGACCCTAATGCCTGAGTATCACGAATACCTACTTGGGATAAGACTAAATGCTGTTAGAGATTTAGGCACAAATCACTAATCCTTTTGTTGTTATGTGTTTCTTGTTTCTGTCTCACTTTTCATGCAAGTCATGATCACCTATTTATAGGTTTAGCACTCAAACCCTAGTCAATGGAATTAAGAGGAATTAACGGCCAATTAATCTCCTCTTAATGTGCTTCATAATACTAGGAAAGTGGTTACACGACCAATTAAACGTGGTCATTAACTCCACTTGAATGGGTCAAAGACTGTTACAAGTGTACAAGTTCAACTCCAGCGTTTGTCTATTCTTCAGTACCACTGAAGCATCAGCTACCCCTGAAGGGTGTTCCCGCTGAAGCCTTCAATACTGAAAAAGACTTGCTGATGAATAAACACTCAAGACAAGTCTTCAGTGAAGTTACTCCCTGATGAATACCTTCAGTCCAGAGTTACACTCTCTGAAGATCATCAGCGATGCTGAACAAACTTTAACCACAAACGAGTCTGGGTGTTCAGGGACTTGTGGGTGTACACTCCGTACCTCCTTCCCCATTCACCAGTATGAACTAGCCCACAATTGAACTATATTTCCAACAATCCTCCCCAATATAGTACAATTCTTTTTGCATAAAAATTAACATTAACAAAACCAGTGCATAAATGAAAATATCCTAAGGATTGAATTTCCATCTTAGTACATCACTTCAAACATTCGAGAATCAAGGTGTTCTAAGAATTGAACCCTTCAACTTCTTTGAATACTTGAAGACAAAATACACACAAGTTTTCAAATCCATAACAACTCCTGCCACTACGAGCCATGCGTCCATATCCAAATTCATAAATGTTGTAAGAGCCAAGTCCATGCTCCCTGAGGCGGCGAAACCTCAACATTTACATAGGTGGTTCCTCTTTAGTTCATGCTCTTGCTTCAGCATTTTTTTTCAAAGACATTAACCATTGAGAAGTTATAACTTCATCCTCCTTCAGCAAGTACAAGCACAACCTTGGGATGATATACATGTGCTTCAGTCCCCTGAATGTTCAGCTTTCCACATTGAACTCAGCTCCCAAGTTTCCTCAGGAGGGAGTTGGGTGTCCTAGCATTCAGTGACTAGAGTGGACTTTTAAACCCATCGCTTTACCAGACTTTATAACCAAGTCTCTAGCCAATCCCTTCGTCAAGTGATCAGCTAAATTTTGTTGAGACCTCACAAACTCTATTGAAATCACCCCATTCGTGAGCAGTTCACGAATCATGCTATGTCTAACACCTAGGTGTCTAGACTTACCATTGTACATCTGGCTATATGCCTTAGCTAATGTAGCTGCACTATCACAATGGATAGAAATAGGTGCCATAGGTTTGACCCACAATGGAATCTCAAGAAGCAAGTTTCTCAACCATTCAGCTTCTTTGCCAGCAGCTGCTAGAGCCACAAACTCATATTCCATGGTAGAACCAGTAATGCAAGTTTGCTTCTTGGATGCCCAAGAAATTGCACCACCACCAAGTAGGAATACCCAGCCACTGGTGGATGAATTATCCTCAGTATTGCTGATCCAACTTGCATCAGTGTAACCTTCCAATACTGAAGGATATCCAGTATAAGACAAACAATAATCCATTGTTCCTTTCAAATACTTCAGTACTCTCTGAATTGCTTGCCAATGCTGAGTACTAGGATTACTAGTATACCTACTCAGTTTACCCACAACAAATGCAATGTCATGCCTAATACTAGTCATGGCATACATCAAGCAACCAAACACCCTTGAATACTCAAGCTGGGAGACAGCCTGGCCATTGTTAGGCATCAGTTTCTCACATGTATCAATTGGTGTACTCACAGGAGTACAATCAAAGTGATTGAATTTCTTCAGTACCTTCTCAATATAATGAGACTGAGAAATTACAATACCATCACTTTCATGTTTGATCCGTATGCCAAGGATAACATCAGCCTCCCCCATGTCTTTCATGGAGAACTTTGATGACAAAAAATCCTTTGTCTGATCAACCTTTGCTTGGTCAGTACCAAAGATTAGCATGTCATCAACATATAGGCAAATGATGACTCATTTACCAGATTCATCAAATTTGCTATATACACATTTGTCAGCTTGGTTAAGTGAGTAACCATTAGACAAAACTACTTCATCAAATTTTGATGCCATTGCTTAGGTGCCTGCTTCAGTCCATACAAGGACTTAATCAGTTTACATACATTGTGCTCATTACCAGGCATGATGAAGCCCTGAGGTTGGTTCATATAAACCTCCTCATCCAAATCACCATTCAAGAATGATGTCTTCACATCCATCTGATGAATAATCAGATTGTGAATACTAGCTAAAGCAATCAGCATTCTTATGGTACTGATACGTGCAACTGGAGCATAAGTATCAAAATAGTCTATCCCTGACTTTTGTTTAAAGCCCTGAATGACTAACCTTGCCTTGAACTTTTCAACAGTTCCATCTACCTTCATTTTCCTTTTGAAGATCCATTTGTTACCAAGTGGATTACAACTTGGAGGTAGATTAACCAACACCCAAGTGTTGTTCCCCATGATGGAGTCCATCTCATCATTTATTGCTTCTTTCCAGAAAGCAACATCCTGGGACTTCATTGCTTCATCAAATGTTTTGGGATCATCCTCAACATTAAAGCAATAGGAGTATTGGTTTCAGACCTCATCCCTTGTACCTTCAACCAAGTATAGTTGAAACTCAGGCCCAAAATTCCTTGGAGTCCTATGCCTTGTGCTTCTTCTAAGCTCAGGCTCAAGTTGCTGAACCATAACCTCATCAGTGACCCTTTCAGGTTCTACTGAAGCACCAATGTCCTCAGCTCCAGCAGGAGTCCTAAGGCTTGGTCTAGGGACTGATGAGAACCTTGTTTCATCAAAGTTAGCATCCCTTGATTCAATGATTGAGTTTATAGAAACTGAATCATTTGGTTCAATTACATAGAACCTATAAGCCTTGGAATGCTCAGCATATCCAACAAAGATGCATTCAATGCCTCTTTCACCCAAGGTTTTCACCTTTGGATCAGGGAGTCTTACAACTGCCCTACATCCCCAAACTTTAAGGTAGTTCAAGTTTGATTTTCTTTTAGTCCAGAGTTCATAAGGGGTAATCTTGTTCCTTTTGTTGGGAACCCTATTTAATAAATAGCAAGCTGTTAACATAGCTTCACCCCAAAACCCTTGACTCAGTCCTGAATAGGACAACATGGAATTAACCATTTCTTTCAGTACTCTATTTTTCCTTTCAGATATACCATTTTGCTGAGGGGTATAGGGAGCATTCGATTCATGGTTGATTCCAACAGACTGAAAATACTGAGCATCCATGTACTCACCTCCCTTATCAGTCCTTAATCTTTTGATTTGGACTCCTTGTTGTAATTCAACTTCAGTTTTAAATACTTTAAATTTATCTAATACTTCATCCTTAGTATGTAACAAGTAAACATAACAAAACCTAGAAGCATCATCAATAAATGTTACCAAGTATTTCTTATTCCCTAATGAGGGAGTAGCATGCAAATCACATAGGTCACTATAGATTAGCTCCAAAACTTCAGTTTCACGTTTTACATCTTGAAATGGTTTCTTAGTTATTTTGTTCAGCATGCAAGTCTGACACTTTTCAGTGTCCATGTCAAATACTGGGATTAACCCATCCTTAGACATATTTTGCATCCTCTTAAAGTGGACATGGCCCGGCCTAGCATGCCATAGTGATGAATCCTTCAGTTTACTGGTGGACACTGAGGCTGAACAAATATTTGCACTACCAGCACTAATTGAGTTAATACTGGTGGTTGTTTCAATATTAAGCCTGAACATTTGATTACTCAAATAACCAAAACTAATAAACACACCATGTTTGGATAAAACAAATTTATTATATTCAATCACTTGTTTATAACCACAATTATTCAAAATACTACTAGAAACCAAATTCTTCCTAATATTAGGAACATGTAAAACATTAAACAAGCTAACAATCTTTCCAGAACTAAACTTAAGGTCTACACAACCACGTCCATGCACTAGGGCTGTTGACTCATTTCCCATGTGAAGAATAGATCCATCATTCAGTGACTCATAAGTCTTGAACCAGCATCTATCTTTACACACATGAATAGTTGCTCCAGAATCAATCCACCACGCAACATCATCATCCTACACAAAATAAGCTTCAGATACATATGTAACATAATAAATCTGGTGAGATTCATTAAACATATTCTGACCTTTCAGTGTTGTGTTGTTAGAACCAATCACTGAACCATTTGTGCCTGATCCACTAGCTTTGTTGCCAGTACCAACACCTTTGCAATCCCTTTTGAAGTGTCTAGGTTTCCCACACTTCCAACAAGCCAATGATGACTTCTTGTTAGGATTTGCTTTGGTGTTATCCTGATGCTTACGTTTGCCCTTGTTGTCATTGTACCTGATGGAGTTGTTATGCTCCACCATATTGACAACTGATGAACCAGCAACATTGTTGCTCTTTGGCTTGTCACTTTCATGCACCCTGAGGGATTCCTCAATGCGCAAATGACTGCCCAACTCAACAAGAGTTAATTCCTCCTTCTTATGTTTCAAGGTATGCTTGAAATCTTTCCAAGAAGGAGGTAATTTGTCAATGACACAAGAGACCTGAATGGTCTCATCCATGTTCATTTTATGTTGTGTAAATCTACCAAGTATTCCAAGAAGTTCATTGTATTGTTCCATGACTGGTCTTGAATCAGTCATGTTGTAATTTGTGAAATCACTTACTAAGAACTTCTTACTTGATGCATCCTCAGCCATATATTTGGCTTCCAAGGAATCCCATAGTTCTTTACCAGATTCAGAATTTTGGTAAATATCAAATAAGGAATCAGACATACCATTGAGAATAATACCACGACACACATAGTCGTCATTCTCACATTTGCTCCTATTCCTCAGTTCCTCCAAAGTAGCAGCATCACCAACATCAGGAATAGGAGTTGTCAGCACATACACCACACTCATGGTTGAAAGAAGAAAGTGCATCTTCTTTTGCCATCTCCTGAAATCCACCCCTTCAAACTTGTACAGTTTGGAGAAGTTAGCCACCATATGCTTCATTGCAGCCGCCATTGATTATCACAAAATAATTTACTTTGATTGTTGGAGTTACTTCGTCCCAACCAGGGTAAAGATAATCAATCCTAGCTACGTACCAAATCAATGGTTACCAGATATCACTTGGAATCGTGTAATCACTTTCCAAAGTAAATTATTCGACCCTAATGCCTGGGTATCACGAATACCTACTTGGGATAAGACCAAATACTGTTAGAGATTTAGGCACAAATCACTAACCCTTTTGTTGTTATGTGTTTCTTGTTTCTGTCTCACTTTTCATGCAAGTCATGATCACCTATTTATAGGTTTAGCACTCAAACCCTAGTCAATGGAATTAAGAGGAATTAACGGCCAATTAATCTCCTCTTAATGTGCTCCATAATACCAGGAAAGTGGTTACGACCGATTAAACGTGGTCATTAACTCCACTTGAATGGGTCAATGACTGTTACAAGTGTACAAGTTCAACTCCAACGTTTGTCTATTCTTCAGTCCCATTGAAGTATCAGCTACCCCTGAAGGGTGTTCTCGCTGAATCCTTCAATACTGAAAAAGACTTGCTAATGAATAAACACTCAAGACAAGTCTTCAGTGAAGTTACTCCCTGATGAATACCTTCAGTCCAGAGTTACACTCTTTGAAGATCATCAGCGATGCTGAACAAACTCAGCGATGCTGAACAAACTTTAACCACAAATGAGTCTGGGTGTTCAGGGACTTGTGGGTGTACACTCCGTACCTCCTTCTTCATTCACCAGTATGAACTATCCCACAATTGAACTATATTTCCAACAATTTATACTTCAAAAATAGTTTGAAGGAAACAAATCCCATTTTGACTACAAGCAAAACACATGAACTTTGCAACACTTCTGAAAATAACCCTTATAGCTACCAGTTACGTTTAGCGTTAGGTTACCTTACAGAAATGCACTACATTCAATGCAGTTTTCTAGTATCTCAGGTCTAAGGATAACTATTTATGATTTACTTAATGACAAAGATCCATAAAGTAAAATCATATAGTTGGGATAAGTCCAATATCTGATCCATCAAATATCATCCAAAATTGACCAATATACTTTCAAGTATACTCTGTCACCATTTGAATTGTCTTAGTTTAATAATACTCCCATATTATTAATCGACAACGGACATTTAGAAGCATCATAATGCTCATGGATTAAAACATGTAAAATAGGATACAAAATCAAATAACAGAAAAATAAACGAAATCCAATCTTTATTTCATCAATTCAATAATGTCTTACATCCTTTATCCAAATACTAATCAACAGATTTATTGCACGAATTCGCTAGCTAGTTGCAGTCCAATTGCCTTGGCATGCTTAACTACCTTTGGCCTAGATAAAGCCTTAGTAAAAGGATCATCTACGTTATCATCTGTGTGAACTTTTATTAATTTTATTTCTCGAGCTTCCACTTGTTCTCGAACGTAGTGATATCTATGTTTAAAGTGTCTGGCGCCTTTCATAACTCCAGAGTCATTGGCGAATATTATTGCCGTAGAATTGTCGCAATATATATCAATAGGTTCTTTAATTGAAGGCATTACTCCAAGATCTCCAATAAACTTCCTAATCCAAACAGCTTCCATTGCAGCTTCTGAAGCGGCCATGTACTCCGATTGAGTTGCATGTATAGCAATGGTTTTATTCTTACTGCTCTTCCAGTCAACTGCTCCTCCATTGATGACAAACACGTAACCCGTCTGAGACTTCGTATCGTCTTTATCACATTGCCAGGACGCATCACAGAACCCTGTTACATTCAATTCTGTGTCTGGTTTATCCTCGAATACCAAAAACATATCTTTCGTACTTTTCAAATACTTTAGAATATGCTTAGCAGCAGTCTAGTGGAACTTTCCTGGATTCTGTTGGTATCTACTGACTAAGTTCTGAGCAAACGCCACATCAGGCGTTGTGCATCTTACAGCATACATAATAGATCCTACAGCCGAAGCATAAGGTACCTTCTACATGTAAGCCACCTCTTCGGGTGTTGATGCATATTTCTCATGACTTAACTCATGTTTAACCTCCATCTGTTGAAAACCTTTCTTAGAGTTATGCATGTTATACTTCTTCAATATCTTATCTATATAACCATCTTGACTAAGACCAATTAACCGTCTACTTCTATCTCGATAAATCTTAATTCCCAGAATATATGCAGCATCTCCCAAATCCTTCATAGAAAAACATTTACCAAGATAATCCTTAACTTCCTTAAGTCTTGAAATGTTACTTCCCATGATTAATACGTCATCGACATATAAAATTAGGAACACTACATTACTCCCACTAGCTTTGCGATATACACATGGCTCATCACGATTTTGAATAAATCCGAACTTTTTGATTTCTTCATCAAATCGCTTATTCCATTGACGTGATGCTTGCTTCAAACCATAAATAGATCTTTGAAGTTTGCACACGCGCTTTGGATATTTAGGATCAACGTACCCTTCCAGTTGTTGCATATAGATGTCTTCATCTAAGCGACCGTTCAAGAAGGCAGTTTTAACATCCATTTGCCATATCTCATAGTCATAGTATGCTGTTATAGCTATGAGAATCCTAATAGCTCGTAAGTCTGCTACAGGAGAAAATGTCTCCTCGTAGTCTATGCCAAAAGTTTGAGTAAAACCTTTAGCTACTAAACGTGCTTTATAGGATTGTATTTCACCATCCATGTCGGTTTTCTTCTTATAGATCCACCTATTTTTCACTACTTTAGCATTTTTAGGCGCGTCCACAAGAATCCAAACATCGTTGATTTCCATGTATTTCATTTCCTCATTCATCGCAACTATCCATTTTGACTTTTCAGGATCAGACATTGCGGATCGATAGTTAGCAGGTTCACCAAGATCCCCTACTTCCTCCTTATCATCCACTATGTAAAGACATAGTTTGTCTGGCGCACGTATGGTTCTTTTAGACCTACGCGGAGGAATTAATTCTGGTGGAACTCCCAGACTTTCTGGTTCTACAGGAATTTCTTCGCTAGTATTTTCAGAAGGCAATGTATCTTCTTGAATTTCTTCAAGATCATAATCTCCCCCACTGATTTCTTGATTTACAAGATCATTTTCAAGGAAGTCTCCATACCGAGCCACAACTACTTTGTTCTCAGCCGGATAATAAAAGTAGTAACCCATAGTTTCCTTAGGGTAACTTACAAAGATACATTTTACTGAGCGTTGTTGGAGTTTATCTCCAGAGTCACGTTTCACATACGCCTCACAACCCCAAATTTTCAAATAAGACAAATATGGCTTCTTGCCATGCCATAGTTCATATGGTGTCTTATCAACCTTCTTTGTGGGAACCATATTCAGAATACGAACAGCAGATTCAAGAGCATAATCCCAAAAGGATAATGGTAAAGTTGTAAGATTAAACATAGATCGCACCATATCTAATAATGTACGATTTCTCCTTTCAGATACACCATTTTGTTGTGGAGTATATGTAGAAGTAAGTTTCTAAACAATTCCGTTCTCACTTAAATAATCTTTAAACTCTTGACTAAAATATTCACAACCTCGATCAGAACGAAGAGCTTTAATCTTCTTTCCTAGTTGTAACTCTACTTCTGCTTTAAATTTTTTGAATGTTTCAAACACCTCATGTTTATGCTTAAGTAAATAAACATAACCATAACGGCTATAATCATCCGTAAACGTTAAGAAGTAGCTAGCACCTTTCCTTGACACATGTCTAAGTGGTCCACACACATCAGTATGTATCAAACCAAGTAGTTCAGTAGCCCTTTCAATATTGCTATTAAAAGGTTTCTTGGTCATCCAGAGATACAAGACTCACATTTATCAAATAATTCATCATTGATATTTTCTAAAAGACCATCACGTTGAAGTTTTTGTATGTGAGTCTTCCCAATATGGGCAAGTCTACAATGCCAAAGATAAGAAGAGTTCTTGTCTAACTTTCTCTTCTTATTCATGCAAAAAACATAATTATTTTCCTCTTGGAATTATTATCATGCATGTTAATTTCAAAAACACCATTCACAGAAATTGCATCAAAATAGAATAAACCATCTTTGAAAACAGAAATTCTATTATTATCAATCGTGTGATTAAATCCAAGATCCAACATACAAGAAGGAAATAACACCCCTAACAATTGTAGGTGCATAGTGACAATTATTTAAAAACAGTACTAAACCCGAAGGTAAAACTAGTTTAAATATTCCTATAGCTTCAACCGCTGCTTGTGCGCCATTGCCCACTTGCAGAAATTGTTCCCCATAGGTAAGCTTCCTCTTCAACTCAAATCCCTGTAGGGTATTACAAATGTTAATACCACATCCCGTATCATATACCCAGGAGTTTGATTTGTATGTAAGATTAAATAACTCTATCATAATTAAGTTACCTGAAGATGCTGCAGCAGCTAGCTCAGCCTTCTTCTTATGTTCTTGCAATTCATGGAGGTAGAGAGAGCAATTCCTCTTCCAGTGTCCTGTCATTTTGCAGTGGTGACAAGTCTCGTCTTTCTGAGATTGACTCTTCTTGACAAAGTTCTGCTTTGGTTTCGATGGAGTCGCAACTTGTTTGCTCTTATCAACCTTGCCTTTGCCTTTCTACTTCTTATTCACTTGCGGTTTTGGTTTAGTCACTCTACCCTTTTGCACATAAAGTACTTGAGGAGTAGCAGTGGATGCCTTATCTTTCAACCCCTTTTCAAAGTCAATGAGCATTGCATGCAGATCATTAACCGTCTTCCCCGTGCAATGCATATTATAGTTACGAACGAAATCATTGAAGTCCTTATTAAGGGACCTATTGATCAAGTTGATAGCCATATTATGATCATAGGGTTGTCCTAGTGCGATGAGTTGTTCCATATAACCCCTCATCTCCATATAATGGGCACTTACGGACTTTCTAGGAGCTTGCTTGCAACTATGTAGAGCATCAACCAAATCATAGATCTCTACAGCTTGCGGCGTTTCATACACAGCCTTGAGTTCAACAAGCATTCGCTGAGGTGAAAATAGCTCATACTTCCTTTGAAGTGATGAAGCCATTATCCCTAACATTACAACAGCCACCTCATGGTGCTTCTTAACGTTAGCAGCATATTGAAGCCTTTCCGCATCAGATGCTCCTTTAGCAAGATCCTCCGGAAAAGGAGTAGTCAGGATATCAATAGTACCGGCTGCTCTCAGAACAATTCTTATTGAGCGATACCAGTCATTGAAATTAGGGCCAGTAAGTTCAGGTCGTTCAAAGAAAGCTTTAAACACCGAGCTTATTGTTGTAAGAATGTAAGAACCCAGAAGGCTACATTGAAACCCGTAGGTAATGAATTATTATTCCAAACAATATATAGAATAGTAAACCCTAATGAACCCAACCCACAAGTCGGGATTGGGCCAAATCTATTCTTTAACACTCCCCCACAGTTCGAGCGGCGAAATCGAGAAAGCTCGAATAGGAGAAGAAAAGAAAAGGAAAAAAACTAAGAAATAAGCAAAACCTCGGCAAACTGAAGCCATATCTATCTGTCAGCGATGACAGACTCAACCTATATCTATCGATCGAAACGCGGCGGACTCAAGGTATATCTATCTGCGAAACACGGCAGACTCAACCTATATCTATCGGCCGAAACACGGCGGACTCAAGGTATATCTATCTGCGAAACACGACAGATTCAACCTATATCTATCGACCGAAAACCAAAAGTCATCTCGGGGCTTGATACCTAGATTCGACTAACAAAGAAACAATTAAACTTTTCTTTTAACAAAAAAAATAAATTCGACTAACAAACAAAGAGAAAAAAAACACGATTAAAACAAAAGATAGATTTGATCCTTTCCATTAGCATAAAGATCGTCCAACCAAAGACCTGAGTATCACATCTGTTTCTTGTATGATGGTCATGTCAGAAGATATTTTACTGCCATAAGCCAAGAGATAAATACACAACAAAAGTGACATGTGTATTCAAACGAATAATATTCAACGTAATAAATGCCACAATATTGTTGATCAACAAAAAGATTATTATTATGTCGCGGATCGATATGGGATTGCTGTTTTTGTTTCGGAGGGTAAGGTTGTAGGATCGGTACCTTTTTTTTACAGATCTAGTACAATAAAGAGAAAACTTTAGGGTTTGATATAGTGTTTTATTGTGGAGAAAGCTTTAGGGTTTGATATAGTGTTTTATTGTGGAGAGGGTAATGGTACGTCAGATTCAGTTATGAATCTAAAAGAGATAAACGTTTTCTGGAAATTGTAAGAACACAGAAGGCTACATTGAAACCCGTAGGTAATACATTATTATTCCAAGCAATATATAAAATAGTAAACCCTAATGAACCCAACCCACAAGTCGGGCTTGGGCCAAATCTATTCTTTAACAATTGTCAGATTATTTTCGGGTTGAGCCATTTCTATAGAAATAAGTTCAAACATTAGTATTTTTGATAATACAATTCAAGAAAATAAAATTACCCCGGTAATAAAACCATAGTATTTCCTTGAAACTAGAATCCATATTGACATAGATTTATCACATTAGTTGATCTGCTAGTGACAAATGTATTCAACACAGTAACTTGTCGAACAATAATTGACAAACAAATTTGCAATTTCTAGATATGTTAGGGATTTACATTGCCAAAATCATTTGCATTGTAAACATGTTTCATCCCTACTTTACGCCTTAAGTTTCCAGTTCTTACTGAGTAACTTAATTAAGTCGACTAATCTAAAGAACGTAAAACCTTCATGTGCAATCATATTCAGTCATGAAGTTTTCTTTCCATTACAACATCGTCCAAAATCTCATATGACGACAATTGTAACTTCAAGTGTTCGCCAATTAGATGGCATATGACTTAAATTTTTAGGGTATAGATTTTGGTGTCAAAATCATGTATGAAGAAGCATGCATACATCTCCATAACATAAGTTTAATAAAAATGTTTATTAAACTTTTTGGTGAGACTAAAATTTCATCATATATTTGCAAGTTGAGGTATTGGTTAAAACAATTAAAGATTTTACACACAACTAAATTCACACCGTACTTTTTCTAGAACTCAGCTAAAGCACAAAGCAATAACCTTATTCATTGTGTTTCGAATGTGAATTAATGCAGTTAAATCAACCTTAAAGAATTATACAAATAACAACCGTAGGTAATTCCAATTTTGACGCACAGGCGAGCCGAGAATTTGGTCAGCCCTGAAGCATAACACCTTCTTCCTTAACCGGGTACATGACCAGCGGTGCGTTATACCCACTTTATAGTTTGCCAAAATTGAGTAGGCCGTTAAGTTGTTATTGCAATTCTAATCAACGCAAATCATATGTAATTTAGACCTCAAAACAATTCATTAATTTTGATAAGATTTAGTCTATATTATTTTTCTTAAAAAAAACTACCCTTGTTTACAACATACAATTAAAAACGCATGAAAACAAGTAGTACGAAAAAAAATTAAATCAAATAGCCACATGCATAACAATTTATTCAAAGAACATCAAATCTAGGGTTTTTATTAAACATAAAAAGTATTCCCTAATTTTAAAACTTTGAATCAAATAAAGATAAATAGCATTCAAAATTATATGATCCGTAAAAACATGCATGTTTATTACGGATCTCCCACATTCTCTTAACAATTAAAAAAAAACTACGGATCGTAACCACACATGACATAACAATTAATTCATGCAAAACATCTAAAGTTAATTACCATGTATTTTTAGGGTTTACAAAAAAAAATTAATAAAAATTCGGCAGATCCGATTTTTAAAAAACAATAAAACAAAAACCCTAATTTTTATAAAACCTAAAAACAACATGTAATTTTTAACACAAATCAATATTAGTTAAAAAAACTTTAGATCTTGATAATTATAATCATGTTAAAACGGCTCTCGATGCCACTGAAGATTTTACATAGTTCATAACAATTATTAAAACCCTAATATGGATCAAAGCACATACAACGGAAGCAAATTAAACAAGATCATAATTAACACAATTATAAGGAATCAAGATTAGGGTTACATACCTTTATCCTAGCAAGATCCACAAGACAACGGAACAATCGGCAACTAGGGTTAATCACGAATACTATCCGGATATAGTCTAAAGCAAGACTATATCACGATCTTGTACACACGTAATACAGCGAGTTAATCGTGAGTCTAGCACGAACAAACCAAACTTCCAAGCCTATGGAGGATCTAACCAACAACCATAGAGAGGGGCTAGAACTAGATCTATTAAAATAGAAAAAAAATTGAAAACCGAAACCCTAATTAAGGGTGTGTTTGGCCGGCGGTTAGGAGCAAGAGAAAGAGGAGAGGAGTAAAAAATTATGAAACCTTGGGTTTGTTTATATAGCCCTTGGAAAAACATTTCCTCCAAGGTTAAACAAATTTAAGGAAACAAAATCTTTTTCCCTTCCCTTTGGTTCTCCTATGGTCGGCGGTTTTCAAGCCCAAGAGGGGGTTTCCGGAACTTTCCGACTCCTTCTTTTAGCTTCTATTTAATTTCCATAACGATCGTTTAATACTTAACTTTTAATTATTAACGATCGTTAGTTTAAGCTTTGGTTTGATTTAATAAATATAATAAATATATTTAATAAATAAATTAACCCTTTACGTAATGTGTGCAATCCCGTGATCTCGAGTTCGATCCTATCATACGACTATCGATTTTAAGTCCATAAACTTTCAGTTTACATCTTTCATGAAGCTCTTTAACTAATTCTAACATGGCCAAACTATCTTCTAAAAGATTCGCAAGCTTTTCCGCCATTTCACAAGCTTTAACCGCCTCCTGTTCCGAGTTTTCTACAATGTGGTGACATGTAACTCATCTTAAGGACGAATTCAGATTCAAGTAAGTTCAAAATCGACAAAGGTACCTACTTATAGTGATCCATACTAAAATATACGTACATTTTTCATTTTTCGGTTTCAATGGGTTTGACCGGGTTTCGGCCGGGTATTAACGGGTTATGACCGGGTTGTACCGGTTTGGACCGGGTTTCAATGAGTTTTATCCGGTTTTCAACGAGTTTGAGCGGGTTTCAACGATCTTACCCGGGTTTCAACGGCTTTTGACCAGGTTTCTACGTGCTTGACTAGTTCTTACCGGTTTAAGTCAACCGGTTTTATATTATCTCTATTAAGATAAAAATTTTAATTTTGATTATTCATTTTTTATAACAATTTATTGAAAAATTGATCTATGTTTAAACTAAAAAATATCTAGCTTATTTTTTAATTTCATTAACCTATTTATTTTAATTTCACTAAATTTTCTGCTTTTTAATTAAACATCTATATTGATATATTTTTAATCACTTTTTCTTTTTTCAATTTGAGTGTTTATTTTATTTTAATTCAAATTGTAACATTTTAACATCAAATTGATCGTTAAAAATAGTCAACAATTATCTATCATCGCATTACACAAGTATCATACTAGTATTATATAAAAGGTGTATATCTTTATCTTAACTCCAAAGATAAATGAAACTAAAAAATTAAAAACACAAACATCAACAGTTAGATCGTTTTTAGTTAAAATAACAAAATGTAATCATGATTATTCACCTCTTTTTTATCAGTTTTTTATAACAACTTATTAAAAAGTTATATGTACTTTCTATTTTTTATTTCAACATCTACTTTGATATTTTATGAATTTTTTTTATTCTTAGTGTGTTTATTTTATTTTAATTCAAAATTTTTACACTTTAACATTAATTTGATTTCGAAAAATAAGCACTAAATATATATCGTCGTATTATGTGGATATAATGCTAGTTTATACTAGTGTATAAAAAGTGTATATTAACATTATGATCTACCAAACATAAATTTATATTTTAATTAATTTGATTTATAAGATGAGAGTTTATCAAACTGAATTTTTCCAATCAATTTTTTTAAGAATTGTAACAAATTATTAAAAAATTATTTTTATTTAGATTAAAATATTTTTTTAATCTATTTTAATTTACTTTTTTACAAATTTAACTCTAATTTAGGCATAAATTTGATGTGTAAGAGTGTAATATTTATTCGCCAAACGAATAGCTATCGGTATGTATCAGGGGTGAGCGTATAAACCGAAAAACCAAATCGAAACCGAAAAAACCGAAAATCCCGCACCGAAAAAACCGAACCTTTTTAACCGATGTCAATGGTTTTGAGTTTTAGAAAAATCGAATGTTTGGGGCGTTTTTGGTTGCATACAAAAAACCGAACAAAAAACCGCCCCGCCCCATCATTAAATCTCTTTTAATTTTTACAAAAATATTTATATGTTTATAAAAAACACTAGTGTTAAACTATTTATATAAAAGAATTGAATATATTATCTCAAGACTTATTTTGACAAGTAATACTACTATATGTCCGATCATGAATCATGAATATTTTATTTCTTCTTACTTATAGTTTATTAGTGTGTAATTAAAATAAATATACCAGTTATATGTTGTTGAGATTTTTATTTTATATATAAATTTATTAGTGATTTGATGTTTAGTTGGTTTTATTGTAATGCAAGTACTAGCTAATTTGTTATCATTTGGATTTCTTCTAATGAATAGATGACTGAATTTTGGCCATGAATGTTAATGTAATAAACTAATTATCACTTTTGGTTTCTTAACCCAACTATGGTTTACGTCATTATTGTTAGGAGTTTCTTATATATACGTATAAAATGTTTACATATAAACTAGAAAAACAAGGATACTGGTTCTATTTTGTGGCCTCATATCTTACCTTATTATTCTGTTATTTTAATTTATCAAACTCGTCATAGTTATTACTAGTAATTAAATTAGTGGAGTATTGGTTGTAAACGATTGTTACTTATATAATTTATATATTTTGTTTCCTTTTAGCTATGCACCTCAAAGGCTCAAATTCTCAACTAGGATGAGGTTAGCAACAAAAGGGATGAAGATGTTTTTTATTTGGATAGTGAACAAGTTAAATGATGAACGGGTTATTAAGAGTGATATGAAAAGTATTAATTGCTTGTTTTGTTTTTTTTTTTGGCTTTTTAGGTCGACACATATGGGTCTATCCATATTGTGAGTAGTTCAAGTTTTATCTTGAGGTAAATATGGTACTTTAGCCACATTTCATTGTACTTATTTTAATTATGTGATTAATACTATTTACTGGGTTAACCCTTTACCAAAAAAAAGGTATTTTAAGGAAACAAAATAACGATAATAAAGCGAAACCGAACCGATTTAGTAGGAAAAACCGAAAAACCAAAACCGAATAAACCAAAATCAAACGGTTTACGATTCTTAAAAACCAAAATTTTCGGTTCGAGTTTTGGTTTTAGCTAAAAACCGTCCTAATCCGTCCAATGCTCACCCTAGTATGTATCGTTACATTACCTGAATATCATGATATGAATTAAAAATTATCAAATATCCTTATCTTAATTTTTTATTTAAAACTAAAAGTATGTATTCAATGCACAAACTTCCATGAAAGATTTGAATTTGAATTTTTGTGAAAACTTTTTTAGAAGTTTGTCATACAATGCGAAAATATATATATCCAAAAGCTATTGATAATAAAAAGTTCAAAAATACTAATTCCTCTTACATAATATTCTTACAAATCCTCTTACACACAAAATTTTGATATGTGACGGAACTGACAGTTTAAATTTGGAGAGATAATAAGTGAAAAAAATGTATATTTTATAATTGTGTGTAAGAGGATATGTAGAATGATTTTGTAAGAGAATTTAGCAATACTCTAAAAAGTTATTTTAAATTTTAGTTTTTTACTACAATGCAAAAAGAAATATCCAAAAGCCTTTGATAATAATAAGATAAAAGTTTTGGATCTTCGTTTTTTACTACATACCAAAAAAAATCAATTCTAGTTATTCATTAATTAAAATCTTTTGTATAATAGAAGAATTAGATTATTTGAAAATTTTATTTAAAAGTGGAGGTTGTATAAAAAACAATTGAACTAATCAAATGACTTAATTTTGACACATAAGCAAAATCGAGCGATGTGATTGGTTGAAAAAAAAGTCAAAATTGAATTAAATTGAGTCAAAATTAAAATTTTTGGTGGAGGAATTTGATGAGAACACAATAAAATATATGTGTTAAATTTGTGAAAATAAAAACATAAAAAAGGAGGAGGGGATTAATAAAACTTAGTGGTTAAAATTTAAATAAATTAGATTGACTTAAATATAAACTTATAATTTTCCATATTTTTTAATAACTTTAAAAAATAAACAAAATACCCCCTTAAACTTTATACAACATATATGTTATATTAAAAAAAATCAACAAATCACATGATTATAAATATTCAAATAAAAGCATTAATTATTATCTATTTTTATGTTAAAACTTGACAAAGTCAAGCAATGCAATCAACGTAAATTATTACTAACATGAATATAAATATTAAAATGAATGCAGAACTTCAAACATCAGCGTAAGATGAAAATAAATAGACGAGATTCTATATAATACAAGAACATATATTTTTTCAAGGTTTTACGTGTTACTTTTTTTTTTGAACGACAACTTTATTAGACAGCTAGCAAGGCGCTAGAAACATATTACAAAGAGATCAAGTAAGGGTTTTGTTAATGCAATGATGCCTAAAAATGTTACTTGTATTTTTTGGTCTCGCTTTATTTTGATTACGACAATATGTAAAAACAAGCATTTACGAAAAAAATGAAAAACGAATTCTTGAAAGTTCAAGTATTTTTCATTTCAACCGTTATCACTTAAGATATGAACAAACAAGTAATTATACTAATTAAGTGATCAAGGATTTAATCTTTTCTTAAAACTCACTTTTTATTAAGTGTGACAAAGTTTTATTATTAAACTTTCTTTTTAAGAAAATGTTTTATTAAATTAATTATTTGAAATTTTGAAATTTGAAAATGGCATATTCTATCTTGGTTTGGAATATCCTTTCAGGATATTTTAATCCCCATATTCGATCCAACCTACTAAAAGACAAAACGGAGCGGACTCTACGCCGGCGGTTCCTTAGCACCTACGACGGTTCCTTATCGATAAGGAACCACGGGCAGATACAGCCGTTGGATGTTTGTCTTATAAATAGTAGACCATTCTCAGACTTTCAATCCACCTCTTTTGCACATACATTTCCAGATTCTTTCATACTTCTTAAATCACTCAAATCCTTGACCATTTGTTTGATTACTACTTGTTTAAAAGTGAATTTTCTCCTCTCATCTTTTGCTCTCAAAGTGCAAAGAGAAGAACATTATCATTTTTGAAGTGTTGTGTCTACCTCAAAGATCCATTGAAGATCCAAACTTATTTATTCATTGTTGTGTCATTGTTGTGAAGATCCAAGTAGTTGTGTCTATTTGGAAGTTGTGTATGTATTAAGGTTAATACTTAGTCCTCAAAGTATATTGGTGTAGATTGGTCCTAGCTAAGATTAGGGCTCGACTTTTAGCTTAGATTCGGAAATTGGTTAAGCGACGTTGTGTACGGTTTCTCCACCTTAAGGAGCTTGTTGATTAGTGAAATCTCGAGTAAGGAGTACTCGAGGATTAGAGTAGGAACGAGAAGTGAGCTTCGTTGCCGAACCACTATAAATCCTTGGTGTTTGGTTTGATCTTTCCTTCCCTTATCTCTTTACATTCATTATTCTTTATACTTGTGATTATTAGTTTAGTTGCATATTCTTTATACTTGTGATTATTAGTTTAGTTGCACTATACCTTGTTCATATTGTGTATAAGAAGGTTTCACATAGATAATCAAGCTTAAGTTTTTGAAAAAGGATTTTTTTAAAAAACCAACCTTTAACAAGTAAACTTAAGAAACTATTCAACCCCCCTCCCCATTCTAGTTTCTACAATTGGTATCAGAGCGTGGTTGCTCAAGATTTATTAATATATATTGTATTTTAAAACTTGAATCGATCTGTGGATTCCAACAAGTATCTAGAAGGGCAATCCATGCAAAGACCACCTCTTTTTGAAACCGGTAGTTTTATTTATTGGAAAAATAGGTTTGAGACTTATGTGAAATCAAAAGATTTAGATCTTTGGCATGTTATTACCAATGGTGGTTTTTTTACCATTTCAATATAATGAAGTTTCTTAAAGTAAAGAAATAGTCACTTTTGACAAAGCTAATGATGATACTAAAAGGAAACTTGCTAAAAATATTGAGGGTAAAATGGTGATTTATAATGCTTTAACAAAGAAAGAGTACGAAAGGATTTTTATGTGTAAAACCGCTAAAGACATTTGGAACACTCTTTTAGTAACCCACCAAGGTAATAGCCAAGTCAAAGAAAGTAAAATCGATCTTCTTGTTCAACAATATGAACAATTTGTCATCTTAGAAGATGAAACTTTTGATAGTGCATTTTCTAGATTTAACATTATTATTACTAGTCTAAAAGCACTTGATGAAGGTTTTTCTAGCAAGAACAATGTTAGGAAGTTTCTTAGGGCGTTGCATCCCAAATGGAGAGCTAAAGTCACGGCGATTGAAGAATCAAAGGATCTCGCCAAATTATACCTCGATGAAGTCATTGGTAACTTGAAGGTTCACGAGATGATAATTTTGAAGGACTCGGAAATGGTGAAAACTAAGAGTGAAAGAAATTCTCTTGCACTCAAAGCCAAGAAGGCACAAAGTGACCATGAAAGCTCCTCGGATAGTGATGATGAGGAATATGCCTTGGCGGTTAGATACTTTAAGAAGTTCTTCAAGAGACGAGGTCAATACGTGAGGCAACCAAACAACAACAAGAAATCCTTCTCCAAAAACCGATTTGCCAAAGATGATAAAGGTGATAGGAAATGCTTTAGATGTGGTGATCCAAATCATTTCATCGGCGATTGTCCTAAGCCTTCATGCGACAAGCACCACACGGCGTTTGTTGGAGGTTCATAGAGCGATAGCGGTGAAGATGTCGATGATAACCCCAAATATGAGAAGTGTCTCATGGCCCACACTTCTAAAGAGATATGCTTGGGAATCGAACTAGAGAACGGCGAGTGGATTAAGGATAGTGGTTGTTCTAAACACATGACGGGTAATCGAAGTTTGTTCTCCCACTACAAAGCATATGATGGAGGTAACGTTACATTCGTAAGTAATCGACGTGGTAATATCATTGGCAAAGGTACGGTCTCTCTTTACTCTATGACTATAGAAAACGTAGAGCACGTAGAAAATTTAGGTTTTAACCTTCTAAGTATAGGTCAAATTTGTGACAACAAGTGTAAGGTCATCTTTTTGGAATATGACAGTGAAATCGTAAAAGATGGAAAATTCATTGAAAAATGTGTTAGAAAGCATGGGCTTTATGTCATGAAGGTTAACAGGAAGTCAAAGGACAACTTATGTCTAGCGACTTTAGATGATATACTATTTGGCATAGGAGATTAGGTCACGCTAATATGTGTTTAATTCAATCTTTAGTCTCTAAGGAGTTGGTAAGACATCTCCCCAAGATGAAGTTTGATAGTCACTTTTGTGATGCTTGCAAAATTAGGAAGCAAGTTCACTCAAGTCATAAAGCCAAGAATTTGGTTTCGACCTCTCGGTGCTTAGAGCTCCTACATATGGATCTATTTGGACCTTCCGCCATACGGAGTTATGGAGGTAACCTTTATACCCTAGTTATAGTTGACGACTACTCTAGATTCACTTGGGCTAGAATTTTGGCGTCTAAGAATGAAGCTTTCGATCACTTCGAAACCTTTAGTCGAAGAATTCAAAATCAACTAGGATGTTCAATTGTCTCTATTAGGACGGATCATGGTAGGGAATTTGATAATGAAGTGCAATTCGGTGCCTTTTGTGAAGCTCATGGTATTACCCATAACTTCTCGGTTCCTCGCACTCCACAATCAAATGGGGTAGTTGAAAGGAAGAATAGGACCATCCAAGAGATGAGTAGGACGATGTTAAATGAGCAATATTTGCCTCAAAATTTTTGGTGCAATGCCGTGGACACATCAACTTACATTCTCAACCGAATTCTTATTCGACCTTTTTCTCGGAACGACCCCCTGTGAGATTCTTAAAGGTAAGAAGCCCTCATTGGAATACTTTAGGGTGTTTGGAAGCAAGTGCTTAATTCTCAACACCAAAGATTACCTTACAAAGTTTGACCCAAAGTCTTACGAAGGTATCTTTTTAGGTTATTCTCAAACTAGCAAAGCCTACATAGTCCTCAATAGAACCTAGGGTGTAATTGAAGAATGACTTAACGTGACATTTGATGAAACCCCTCCTTCATCTAAGACATCACCTTTGGTAGATGATGACTTAGATGAAATAGACATAGTTAATGCCAAAGATGTTAGAAACATAGGAGTTGAAGACCTTAATGTTGAAAAGGGAGTAAACATTAAGGAGTCTAAGGATCATGGTCTCGATAACGTCATAGGCGAATTAGATCAAAGGACCCTAAGATCTCAAGTCCAAAATCAAAGTAACTTCTTTTGTTTCATATCCTTGATTGAACCAAAGAATTTTAAAGAAGCTTTGATGGATGAGAGTTGGGTCATCGCTATGCAAGAAGAATTGAATAAATTCATTGATAATGACGTTTGGGAACTTGTTCCTCCACCTAGAAGTTCGACCATCATAGGAACCAAATGGGTATATAGAAATAAGTTAGACGAGAATGGTGTTGTGTCTCGTAACAAGGCTAGACTTGTAGCTCAAGGCTATAATCAACAAGAAGGTATTGATTATGACGAGACATACGCACCCGTAGCTAGATTAGAATCCATTAGAATCCTTTTAGCTTACGCTTGTGCTTTAGACTTTAGGCTTCAACAGATGGATGTAAAAAGTGTTTTTCTTAACGGTTTGATCAATGAGGAGGTATGTGGCTCAACCTCCCGGCTTCATTGATTTTGAGAAACCGGATCATGTTTACAAGCTTAAGAAAGCTCTTTATGGTCTCAAACAATCACCCAAAGCTTGGTATGATAGACTTAAAGCGTTTATTGTAAAACATAAGTATACCATGGGGATGGTAGACAATACGCTCTTTACAAAGAAGAAAGGTTCTCACCTCATTATCGTACAAATACATTTTGATGACATTATATTTGGTTCAACTTGTCAATCATTGTGTGATGACTTTGCCAAAATCATGTATGACGAGTTTGAAATGAGTATGATGGGAGAACCTAACTTCTTTTTAGGACTCCAAATTAAACAAATGGACGATGGTATTTTCTTTAATCAATCCAAGTATGTTAAAGAAATGCTAAAGAAATTTGGATTAGAAGACTCTAGACCAATGAAGACCCCTATGGCCTCGGATACTAAACTCACCGTAGATGATGCTTGTGAGTCGGTAGAAAACACCAAGTATAGAGGTATGATTGGTAGTTTGTTTTACCTAACGGCAAGTCGACCGGATATCATGTTTAGTGTTTGCCTTTGTGCTCGCTTCCAAGAGGCTCCCAAAACCTCTCACCTTGAAGCGGTTAAGCGTATCTTCCGATACATTAAGGGCACTATACATATAGGATTATGGTATCCTAAAGGGACCGGCGTAGAAACCGTTGTTTACGCGGACTCGGATCATGCGGGAGACTATGTTGACCGGAAAAGCACTAGTGGAGTTTGTACCTTCATGGGTTGTTGTTTAACTTCTTGGTTCTCCAAGAAACAAATCGCTCTTGCTATATCCACCACGGAAGCCGAGTATGTGAGTGCCGGTAAAGCTTGTCAACAAGCTCTATGGATGAAGCAAGTGCTTGTTGATTACTGGATTACTCTTGATGATGTTCCCATCATGTGAGACAACAAGGGTGCAATAGACCTTAGCAAGAATCCCGTGCAACATTCGCGAACTAAGCACATAGAGATTCGCCACCATTTTCTTAGGGATAATGTTCAAAAGGGGAACATTTCAATAGAGAAGGTACCCTTAGTAGAAAACTTAGCCGATATCTTCACTAAGCCACTTAAGAGGGAACCTTTTAATTACTTGCGTCTAGGTCTAGGTTTAATGGAACATATTCCTTAATTGTGCATTCTAATTAATCGAGTCTCTTTTCTCTTTTGAGTCTCTTATTTCTTTGAGCTTTTGAGTATAGTAAACTCTTTTTGGAAAACTTCTCTTCTCTTTTTCAAAACTCTCAAAGTTCTTTCGAAAATGGCCGAGAAATATTTTTGCATTGTTAATTCAATCTAAAAATGTTTTTCATAGCTTCTTGCTATTCATAATGAGCTTACATAATTCATATGTATGGGTCTCTCAAATATAGCAAGAACAAAGGAGAACTATGGAGGATCATTGTCTCATGACCTTGTGTCTAGTTCTACACACCTCCTACATCGATTTTATTAAAAATCCATGTATTTTGGTCAAAACCTTGTTTGGTGAGCTCTTGTGTGTTTTCTTTGTCTATCTTTGCTTCTTTGCATATCTCCATGATTAGTTGGACTAGAAAAATAGGATTTGCTGAATTGGAAAATCCTCCCTCATCACCAAACTCAACCCATTATGGGTGGTTCTTTATTGATACCGCGATTCCCTAGTGATAAGGAACCACCAGCTGAGGTAAGGAACCGCGCCCAGTACTCTCCTTTTCGGGTATTCGTGAAACTCCAAATTTGTTCCAACACTTTTTGGAATCTTTGTTTCAACCCTTTGACCACCCCCAAATTATCTTAGGCTTTCTCTATTTAACCTTAAGCATTTTGCATTCTTTCTCAAATCAAAATGTCTTATTCCCCAAATGAAAGCTTTAATTCTCCTCCATTCTCTCCAATTGCTTTCAATCCCAATTCACCCAATAACACTCAAAATCACATCTCTTCTTCTTCTTCTAAGAATGTTGATTGTGGAACTTATTATCTTCCACCACTAACCTTTAGTGTTCTACCTCTTTCACATGATAATGTCATGCATCATGGAACATATTGTCATTGTTGTCAATATCAACATCTTGCTATGGCTCATATCTATGAAGAGTTAAATTACATCAAGAGTCTCTTAGTCAAACCTCCTCTTCACTATAACTATGAGATCTCTACCAAGCCACCACCACCTCCTTCCGCCACTACCTTGTCTTTTATCTAAGCATTGGTTGCTTATCTTCAAGACATCTAGTTCAAGAAAATCTTAGGATTCTAGTTTAACTATGATAAGATTTATGCTTTTCTTTTGGCTTGTGTTTGTGTCTAATACATCTTTGTATGATTTGTTTCCTTGTATCTTTTATCATGTTTCCTTTTAACATGACTTATCTTGGATCTTTTGTCTCTTCTCTTATTTTTTTGTGACCTTTGCTATATATATTGTTGGGTGTCTCTTCTCTACTACTAACCCTTCTATGTAGCTTGTCACCATATATCGATTCCTTGGTGCCCCAAGCAAGGGGGAGTAAGCACCAAGGGGGAGCATTTGCAAAGTCCGGTTCTTTTATTCTTCAAAGACTTTTGCAACCTTTTTGATTCGACAAAGGGGGAGAAATGATAAACTCGTCTTCAAAAATCTTGTTTATTAGATGATTGATTTTATGTATTGTCGAAATCAAAAAGGGGGAGATTGTTAATGCAATAATGCCTAAAAACGTTACTTGCATTTTTCGGTCTCGCTTTGTTTTGATTACGACAATATGTAAAAACAAGCATTTACGAAAACAACGAAAAACGAATTCTTGAGTTCAAGTATTTTTCATTTCAACCATTATCACTTAAGGTATGAACAAACAAGTAATTATCCTAATTAAGTGATCAAGGATTTAATCCTTTCTTAAAACTCACTTTTTATTAAGTGTGACAAGTTTTATTATTAAACTTTCTTTTTTAAAAAAATGTTTTATTAAATTAATTATTTGAAAATTTGAAATTTGAAAATAGCATATTCTATCTTGGTTTAAGGATATTTTAATCCCCAGATTCAAACCAATCCACTAAAAGATAAAAGTGAGCGGACTTTACGCTGGGGTTCCTTAGCACCTATGGCGGTTCCTTATCGATAAGGAACCGCGGGCTCTAATAAGGAACCGCGGGCAGATACAGCCGTTGGATGTTTGTCTTATAAATAATGGACCATTCTCAGACTTTCAATCCACCTCTTTTGCACATACATTTCCAGATTATTTCATACTTCTTAAATCACTCAAATCCTTGATCATTTGTTTGATTACTACTTGTTTAGAAGTGAATCTTTCTCTTCCCATCTTTTCCTCTCAAAGTGCAAAGAGAAGAACACTATCATTCTTGAAGTGTTGTGTCTACCTCAAAGATCCATTGAAGATCCAAACTTATTTATTCATTGTTGTGAAGATCCAAGTAGTTGTGTCTATTTAGAAGTTGTGTATGTATTAAGGTTAATACTTAGTCCTCAAAGTATATTGGTGTGGATTGGTCCTAGCTAAGATTAGGGCTCGAATTTTAGCTTAGAGTCGGAAATTGGTTAAGCGACGTTGTGTACGGTTTCTCCACCTTAAGGAGCTTGTTGATTAGTGAACTCTCGATTAAGGAGTACTCGAGGAGTGGAGTAGGAACGAGGAGTGAGCTTCGTTGTCGAACCACTATAAATCCGTGGTGTTTGGTTTGATCTTTCCTTTCCTTTTCTCTTTACATTCATTATTCTTTATACTTGTGATTATTAGTTTAGTTGCATATTCTTTATACTTGTGATTATTAGTTTAGTTTCACTATACCTTGTTCATATTGTGTATAAGAAGGTTTCACATAAATATTCAAGCTTAAGTTTTTGAAAAGGATTTTTTAAAAAACCAACCTTTAACAAGTAAATTTAAGAAACTATTCACCCCCTTCTAGTTTCTACGTGTTTTTAAGCCAATCCTCTCAAGAAAAAGAAAAATTACAAAGATTAACACACCAATTGTAAGAAGATGAGACAATATCGTCAAAAATAACCGAGCGCCTTGGAGGAGAAACATCAAAAAGTAAACGATTTCGAAACCACCATATGTGCCACCAAGCCGTGAAAAAACACCCTCTAACATAAGCTCAAGTTTAGGTTGTAACCGAATGTTAATGAACAAGGAATACCAATCTTCAAAATTCGATATGTCACTCCATTGAATATTCCACCAGCGGCACAACTTTTGGGAGATGCATTTCGCCAAGTCACAACTAAGAAATAAGTGGTGAGAATCTTCAGTCATCCAATCACAAATCGGGCATGCAGAAGAGTCCACACCAATACCTCTCAAAATCAAATTACCCCGGGTAGGAAGACGATCAAGTCTAGCACGCCAAGCAAGAATATTAACTTTAATCGGGACTAAATTCACCCATGTGGTAGCCACTAGCGAGGATGGAAGTAAAAGGTCGTCTAAAAAAATGCGAATATCTTTAACATGGAACATACCTTCTCCGTTAAGATCGCAAATCCATCTATCCGAACTCTGGGAAGTGGAAAAATTACCCACCAACTCCAACATCTGTTCCCATTGAAGTCTTTCCACACCATCCCTAGCAGGCCGTATGAAAGAAAAATCACGCGAGGGAGCATTTAACTTTGTACCAACGCCCACTTCCGGATCATTATCAAGTGCAAAGATACGAGGAAACCGAGCATATAACTGTAAGTCCGCCACCCAAGTATGGAACCAGAATCTAGTGTTTAACTCGTCCCCAATACGGACTTTACAATGGGAGAGAAAATCAAACCCCTTTGATTCCAGAACATGAACTTCTCTAAGAATGGAACCCCAAAGAGAAGTACACTTACGAGAGTGTGACTTTGAATGAGAGCCATGGATAGCTCGAATGATACTGGACCATAAACAACCATCAGAAGAGATGAAACGCCACAATCATTTAAGGAGAAGAGCTCGATTCATGGCGAAGAAACTGGCAACCCCTAGCCCACCATTTTTCTTAGATGACAACACTTTGTCCCGTGCGATCCATGTAATTTTCCTACCGTTAGCATCTCCCCCATTAAAATATTTATTTCTGATCATTTCCATCTCATGAAGAACTGATAAAGGTGCTTTGTAGAGAGACATAGTATATAACGGGGTTGCACCAAGAACTGACTTAAGGAGAGTTAGCCTACCGCCAATAGATAGGGTATTCACCTTTCATTTTGATAACCGATCACGAATTTTCTGAATTATATTTGACCAAGATGAAATACGCGACATGTTTTCACCAACCGTTACTCCTAAATACTTAAACGGCAAATGCATAATATCACATCCAATACGCAAAGCTCCTCCAAGAACAATATCTGAGTGCATACAAACCCCCAAGATTTGACTTTTACTCACATTTATTCTCAACCCCGAAGCTAAGTGAAAGCAGTGTAGAATCCGAATCATAGAATCCAGATTATCATCAGACCACTCACCTATGAAAACGGCACCATCCTTGTAGAAGAGATGAGACAGACTTACCGACCCATTAATCAAAAGGCCTTTGAATAAACCATCTTTAATGACACGAGAAATGGATATGTGAAGTGCTTCCATAACAAGAATAAATAAGAAAGGAGCAAGAGGATCACCTTGTTTCAACCCACAGTGCATCGAGAATTTGGCGGTAGGGCTTCCATTAATCAGAATTGAGAGTGAGTTCGAAGTTAAAATGCCACGAATCCAAGTACACCATTTCTGATCAAAACCAAAAGCGTGCAGGATATCAAGTAGGAAATCCCAACGAACATAATCATAGGCCTTAGCAAAATCAGCTTTAAACACTAACGCTTGCTTCTTTTTACTTTTACACCAGGATAAAACTTCATTTAAAATTAAAGGCCCGTCTAAGATTTGGTGGTTGGCAATGAAAGCAGATTGTGAATTGGAAACGAGATCCGATATAACTCTACCCAATCTGTTAGCAAGGATTTTTGTAAAACCAGCAAGCTTTTACCATGAACAGTACACTTATGATCGTACGTACAAGGTTAAGACTTTCCTTACATAACATGAACACGTATCATGAATATTAATTACAAGAATTACGTACGTGTTATTACACGATAAGTATTAAATACGTGTTAGTACACGATAATTATTAACAATAATAATTATAATCACGAACATAAAATCATGAACATGAAATCACGAACATATAATTATGTACTTACGTAATTATTAATACGATGAATGTCGTTACGTACAAGTAATTATAATAACATGAATAATTAATAATTACGTAACACGTAAACACAAACAATTAACACGATTATTCTTCGTATTTTAAATCAAACACGGTAAGCCATTACATATGTAATAATTACGTTTAGCACGTATTATGCGTAACCATGGGAAAATTCACGATGTTTTAAAACACGATTGCGCATATCGTTTTACAATACGCGAATTATATATATATATATATATATATATATATATATATATATATATATATATATATATATATATATATATATATATATATATATATATATATATATATATATATATATATATATATATATATATATATATATATATATATATATATAGGGGGGGACTTTATTTACAGAACCAGTTTTATTGACAGAACTTGAAGAACTCTATTCTACCAATCAGAATTTAGTATTATTAAAAACAATAATTTAAATCAAAAGGTATAATAGTAAAACATAAATTTTGCTTTTTTTTAATGAAATCCCGTTTTTAAAGCTCTCTTAATTTTTGAAACAAATTTTTTTTTAAATTTTGACATTTTAGCCTGGGTTTTTGAAAAAGGGTGTGCATATATGTTTTTACACTTTGCGTTTGCACATGTATGTTTTTTTAAATGTGTAAATTGATTCCAGTATGCAATACTTTTTATCAGTTACCTATTATTTTCACTTTAAGTAACTTTTTATGATTAAAACACAAATAGAAAAACATGAACATTTATAAAAGAAGAAACAATACATATATGTTTTTATTTAATAACAAGTACAAAAAGTGACATATACAATGATTGTATCTCTTCAAAAATTGCAAATAATCTTTCTTTACACATATGTGTTCTTCTAGGTCTTCAAAAAATACTATCATCTTCATGTTCATCTTCATTTATCTGAAACAAGCATAAACAAAAGTCATCAAATCACGAACAAATAAAAATAATTTAATCATAACTAATATAACACATGTTTGCCAAATTATAAACTATTCCTGATTGGTAACTAAAAACGAACATGTTTTAAAATTAAAAACAGACATGTTTTAAAATTAAAAACAAACATGTTTTAAAATAAAAAACATACATGTTTTAATATTAAAAACATACATGTTATATTAGACTTTTTATAAAACAAACATGTTTTAAGACTAAAAACATACATGTTAACCGGATATACATGTTTAAACACTTTAAAAACATGTATGTTTTGAAAATACATACACGTTTTACAGTTCAAAAACCCTACAGATTAAATACTCAATAACAAAAACATGTGTGAAACCTAAAAAAATCTCCTTGAAAACCACTTTGATAAAAACATATATGTTTATTACAAGAAATGATTGATCACATACACAATAAAAAAATGTATATGTGGTTAAGCATCGTTTTTTCCCTCACCCTCACCCTCACCAAACCCCCATGCGCCTCACCACACTCGTTCCTACCGCGCGACAACCAAAATCCATCCCCTAACAACCATTATCGGCCCCCACCTCTCAATTGACTTTATATCAACTATAAAACATATACGCACACTTACTTATCAATTTGATCAACCTCGAAACATATATGCACAAAAGTTTTATCATGGTACAAACATATATGTTTGCAGAAAACATATATTTGTAGAAAACATTTATGTTTGCATAAAACATTTATGTTTGAAGAAAACATTTATGTTTGCAGAAAACATATATGTCTTCAGAAAACATATATGTTTGCAGAAAACATTTATGTTTGTAGAAAACATATATGTTTTCAAAAAACATATATGTTTGCAGAAAAAATATATTTGTAGAAAACATTTATGTTTGCAGAAAACATACCTATTGAGATGAATACGTAATCATCTTTTTAAATTATCATGGTCTCCAACAAAAATCCAAGATCCACTCATAATACCTTTCACCATCAACATACAACTACAAGGTTTCTAACAACCAACTTCACAATACCATTTGGGAAAAAAATCGTATTCCAAATCATATGTGGGATTCGATATTAAATATAAAAAATCAAACCTTAAATCAGTGTAAATTGAAGATTCAATATGTGGTTATTGTCGTATTCGATGATCGGTTGTCTTCATCCTACTTTATCACAACAGCCACATCTGTTTTGGATCTGATCGAACAACATATTTGTCATGTGGGTTTCGTTGTGGTGGGTTCGGTCATGTGGGTTTTGATGGCGGCTGAACAAAAAAGATAAAGAGGGTTTGGCGCAGTAGGGTTAAGAGGAAAAAAGAGTGTCGGTGTTTGTTTTTTATTAATAGATCTGAAGAAGTAAATTTAGGTAGTTTTATATTATAGGGTTTCAAGCATTATTTTAGGGATAATATTAGAACTCCAAATTGCCCTTTTTATTTTAAAACTGGAAACTTTTTTTTCTTTTTAATTACATAACTGCCATTTTGCATTAATATCATGTACATAATGCTTTATTACTAGTAAAAAAGATGGTTCTGCAAGTTCTGTCACTTAAATAGGTTCTGCAAATAAAGTTACACTATATATATATATATATATATATATATATATATATATATATATATATATATATATATATATATATATATATATATATATATATATATATATATATAGATATTGGTCGTTTAGACAAAGAAGAAAAGAGGAAGGACTTGGGCTCAAGGCCCAAGTGTGTGGTTCGGCTTAAAATTAAACAGACGAAGGGAATACATGTTTTTATGACAACACAACAAAACACAAAAACCCTAAAAATCAAACCAGCCGTCACTTCTTCTTGCCTTCCTCCCTACCGACGCGTGACACAAGGAAATCAAGAACAGAAATCGTGGGTTGATCCTTGGTTTAAAAATGCGTTTTGCGATCCATTGCGCTAATGGTCTCAGAAGCCATTGTGTGATGCGTGATGCGATTGCGAGCGCAATTTAGACGTGATGCGTTTAATATAAAAAAGTACAAATTTATTTAAGTACCAAGTAAATACAATAAATTTACAAAATAAGTTACTAGCATATTATAATTAGTCCTATATTCCTTTGTAAAACAAATAAATCGATAGTAAAGCTTCACAAAAAAACACTTAGCAAAATGCAAGATACTATATTTTTGTTGGTTTTAAATATTTTTATAACAAGTCTTATTTTTAAAAAGCCATTAAAATATGTAGGTCTCTTTTAAAATGTTAAATTTGACAAAAATGACCTAAGTACCAGATTGCGACAATTGCTACAATTGATAGCATTATATAATTGCGATAGGTTGCGGGTTAATGCAAACGCATTCTGGGATGGCATTGCATTAGGCACCTTGATGCAAAATTTTGTATGCAACGCATTGATGCGTGCAATTTGCGCAATGATGCGCGCATTTTTAAACCAAGGGTTGATCTAGATCAAGGTGGAGTTCGTGAGATTTATTCTTCCTAAACCCTAAAAACGTAAGTAATTAAAATTCCTTTTGATTAATTGTTTGATACGTTAAAATTGATCAAGAATCCAAGAATTCGATCTAAAAACATATTAATTATACGTTAATACAAAGGGGGTGTCGTTTGTTTGATTGTTGCGTTCATATGGCGCACAAACCGAGAGTCAAGAGACTCTCGGTGGTAAAGAAACCCCATCAGCCGCATGCCCCTGCTGTCAACAGGGGTGCGTTTGGCTTAACAGTGGCAACATCGGCCAAGCAGGCGGGAAACCACTGGTTGCGGCCAGTTGTGTGTTTGTTTTGGCAGTGGGAACTGAGAGCTTATGCTCTCGGTGGGAATTCATTACAAGCAGGGGAAACCGGCTGTTGTCGGTGGCAGTAGCATAACTGCCAGGGGTAACTGGCAGTTTAATGGGGTGTTTGGTTTTTGATTTTAGACAGAATTAAGGGTGCGTTTGGTTGGCAGTTTAAGGGCAGTTAAGGGGCTGTTTGGTTCAGCTAAAAAATAAACACGGGCTTAGTGACGAGAATCTTTTATACTAGTCACGTTTTGTTCAAGCTAAATTGTTTTTAACAAGTGACATTTTGCAAGTATATTTTAGCGAGAGAATTAAATTAATTTAAAGCATGACTAGAAATTTATTTAATTTAAATCACGAACTTAGGTTATATTTATTTTGGTAAATAATACATGGGTTTGGGTTATTATTTTTACAAGTTTAATTAGCTTTACATGTATATTAACTTACAAGGTAATTAAATTAATTTAACATGACTAATAATTAATTTAATTAAAACATGGACTTAGGTTTATTATTATTAGTTAATAATACATGATTTTAAACTAAGTATTGTATTATTTAATTTGGACTATAGTAATTAATTAATTATTAAAACATGACTTATAATTAATTAATTTTCATGACTTAGGTTATATTAATATAAATATTAATACATGTTTTAACCTAAGTAATTTATACACTTTATTTAAATAAATCATGCTATATTTAATTAAATACTTTAACCTATAATTTATTTAAATTACATGTAATAATTAATAAACTATACTATTTAATCACATGGCTATTAATCAGTAAAACTTAAGCTGATCCTTTTTAGCTTAATGATCCAGCTTATTTCTATTTATGGAAACTTTCTATTTTTAGAAACTTGTTTATTTTAAGCAGCTAATCTATTTATGGAAACTTTCTATTTTTAGAAACTTATCTATTTTAAGCAGTTAATCTATTTTTGGAAACTTTCTATTTTAGGAAACCTTCTATTTTTAGAAAGTTACTTATTATTACACAACAAGTATAATAATACAAGAAATACAAGTAATACTTAATCAAAATATACAAAATACACGATAAACACAGTATAACGTTAAAATCAGTAAAACAAGACATGAACATATAAAACAAGCTAAGACATGATATAAAACCAGTTACGTACTCAGTAATCAAAATACTTATACACGTATACTATTTTTGTAGCATTAGTGAGATCGAAGTAGGACTCTCTTCCTTTCGTCTTCTTCGTTCACTGGACTTAAGTTACGAATTCTCCGTCCTTTCAGTATGGACATTCTGCCTTATTAGGATTCCCCGTATGTAGCCAACTGTTTTCCCAGTATATGTTTTATATGTTTCTGAATTGCTTATGTTTAATTAGATACCTAAAGCCATATACATGCATGACCAGTTTCACCTAGTTATGGAGGTACCATAACCATAACACTAGAGGCACCAGTGTTATGACTCCACCATGACGGAGTGATAGCTCATGGCGTCCCTTTAGCTTTTGGCCATATTATTATTATTATCATGTGGGGCGTATGGGTGCATCCTAGGTTACATGTTTTCATCAGATTATTCAGGTGAATGTGGTGTGTGCCTTGCATCCTTCACAAGGAGCTGATCCCTCCTACCCAAACCAATATATTAAAATAGAGGCAGCCCCTCTAATTTGCATGACGAGGTCACCCCTCCAAGTATTCATGTACGTTTATATTTCATGACCTATATTGGCTAAATGGTAAACATGTTAAACAGTTTTTATAAGATAAACATAAGGTTTTCAAACTATAAAACCAGTTTTTATAAGTTATGTTAGGTTATCCAGGACTTAGCTATTTCCGCTGCTATTAGTCTTATTTATGTTTCAGCCATACATACTATGTTGTATATCTGTGCACCGAGCGTTATGCTCAGCCGTTTTCTTTTCATGTTCCCAAAATGGCAGGTACCCAGGACTCGAGCATTTAGAGGACGTGCATAGGATAGAAGCTGCCATAGACTTCTTCCTTTGCCTTCGTATACCTATGCTTGTTTAGTCATTTCTTATTTCCTTTACTTTATTATGTTTTGGGCTTATGTTTGGGAACCGATGTTTGATTCTGGTTTTCCCTATGGTCATGTATGTTTTACTACATATTACCTTGCATGTTTTGATGACACGTCATAATTATGCGTAACTGTCCACTTATCAAGGTGGGGTGTTACAATTATGGTATCAGAGCCAAGGTTTCGACCTGTAGGCTCTAAAACTTGACCTGTGACTAGTGGGTAGTCACCAGGAGCTTCCTAAGCCAACGTTTATTATTCCACGTATTGATGTGTTCAGCGCATTGTTGTTTAACCATGATGTTTTCAGCACCTTGATGTTTTAACATTGATGTTTCATCGATATCGTTTTACTAATATGGATGAACAACCTTCATTCATATTTAGTTACGTATCATTGTTTCATGCATGATGTTCTTCGTGAACTGTGACTATGTGGATTGAACCCCAGTAGTTCATAATTAGTCACATAAATTTTTTTCTGATAAGTTTTGGACAGATGATTTTTACATATTTATGTTTCATGTATCATTGTTATAGAAATTTTGACTAAGTAATGGTTGGTACAGGACTGACCCTATTTAGTTGCATGTGCTTTTATCGAAACTTTTAACTTTGGGACCGACCCATAGGCGTCCCCTCACCATGTCTTTTGTTTTGGGACCGACCCATAGGCGTCCCCTCGCACATATAAAGGTTTTTATAAACTACATCATGCATTCATGCACTGTTTTTCATGCATAAAATTTTTCTCATGGTTTATTGGCATAATTTTTTTTCCATGTCCCCTCATAAGTTACTATGTTTTTATGTCAAGTATATTTTCATACTGTCATGGTTAACTTCAGTTTCATGTTGATTATGTTATATACTCCTTTATGTTAAGTTGTTTCATGTTTCTTCATGATGATTCGTCTTCATGATTGATTACGTCTTACGTCTCTTTTGTTTTTTATGCTTTCATGATAGTCATGGTTAGTTTTCATTAATCATGCTTTCAGGAAAGTCATCGTTGAAATTCGGTTAACCACATGTCATCGTTTCTCTATGCAACCAGAATGAGGTATATACTGGCATTGCCAGGTTATCATGATGGTCTTTCTAACCGTTTAACCAATTATTTTCCTTTAAAATCATGTCAGATTATCGACCCCATGCCGATCATTTCATGTGCATTCCATGTGTACTCCATGTACCGTATCCCATGTGCGTATTCCCTTTGTTGATACTCTACAATATGCTGATGTCGCTCATAGCTTGGAGATGTTACTAAGGGTTGATGCTGCAGATTTTAGAGACGCTACGAGATGCTGATGCTGTTCACGACCTGGAGATCTCACAAGACGAAGACAAAGGCGTTAGATCAAAGCGATCAGACGATAAGATGCTTCACCATCAGACGATTTCCACCAATCATTGTCCCTAATTCTTAGTTACATGTCACACGTCATTCAGTTGTCGTTTCAGTAATATGAGTGTGAACCGGTACCAGCCGGCCACTCAGTTAAATAGTTACATGAATCACAGTCATGAGAATGACCGTCATGGAGCTAACAGACAAGACGATAGTAACCACTACTATGACAACAACTATCCTAGCAATCGCAACTGAAGCTCCGACCGCGGACGTGATCAGAAATACAAAGGATCAGTAGTTCAACCGATCCGCCAATTCTGGCATAATAACCTAATATTTGTGGTTCTATTCGTTTCACATCTCGAGGCACATTTAAAGACATCAGTCAAGATACATGTCTCACGTATACTCTCTGAAGACACATGTTAAGACACCAGTCAAGACACATGTCACACTTATATTTCCCAAGACACGAGTCAAGACACATGACTCAAGTCCAATTCTAGAACATCCCTAAGGATTTCAGGGTACCCTCCAAAGGGTATATCCAGTTTGGGGTACCATGTATTAATCAGGCCACAAGAATTTCAGTACGAGCACCGGCATATCAGTGAGATCTGTCACGATTGTTCGTTGATACTTTCCTTTCTTGCACCTATATTTCACGTATTCATGACCATAAGGATGCCATTCGTATCCCCAATGTATACGGAGGTTTTTCTTCAGCCTAATGATAAGATCCAAGCTACTAACGCATTTCCTCGGACAGACACGAGGTGAATTTAATCCTAATTATGGACTATGAACAACACACCCTGCTGCGATTCATGATTTTGTACAGTAATGTTCAGGCTCCTGAATACATTCAGCATGGTTTTCCATCAGGAAAAGTTGTACAAATTATCTATGCTTTCCATGCACGTGCTTTGTTAGCCATGACTACTAAAATTTTCTAGCTGGCAGTTAAGACACGACCACTGAAGTTCCTTTTTCGCATAACCAGCTGATTATTCCATAATCATACATTTCAGAAGAACCTCCAAGGATAAGGACGGTAACATGAGATTATGTGTCGACAACGTCGACTTAAACAAATCACCATTCATAACCGTTATCCTCCTCCATGTATTGACAACATGTCCAATCGACTTTAGGGTGTCAAACACTTTTCTAAGTTCGGATTCATGATCATGCTGCCAACAGTGACGAGTGAAAGAGCAGGACATTTCCATGACTGCTATTCGTTCACGACTCGGTCATGCTAGATACATGATTTTGTATTAGTCCCATAAATGCCCAGCAGCATTATAGACTTAATAAATTGAGTTTCCATGAACTCATAAACAAATTCACCAGTACTTTCATTGAGAACAACCTGATTTTTTATCTAGGTCTAGAGAAGAGCAGGAAGACCATATTTGCACTATGTTGCAAATTCTACGACAGGAGAAATTCCACCTTGAAAATTTCCAATATAACTCGAGTTGATTATAGTGACACGCTGAATCACATGGATTCACACGGTTAATCTTACCATGACTCAGCTTATGCGTAAAGGTGAGAACCCTACACTACGTTAGGTGTTTCAAGAAAATCTTACGCTAAGAAAATTTTAATTTAGGAGACTCAAAATTTCGTAAACTACTATGTATCAAGTTTCTACGAGCAAGATACAGTCACGTTCATATCTAAGTACCTGACATACCAACAGGCTAAGATAGAACACCAACAGACTAGGATGTCTTTCCATCATCAAAATTTTTTTGAACAGAAATGGGACAAGATCTCCATAAATTTTTGGTTACCAGATTAACGCAAACTCAGAAGAAGCATGATGCTATCTGGGTTATTGCCAACAGTTGATCAAGTCTTCGGAATCCTTACATCCGCAAGGATTTCAGAACCAACAGATTGATCGAACATGTTCCAGCCAAGGCTCATCCGATCACTTGGTAATCCGTTAGCTATCGGATCAGACAAAAGTTCGCATTTGTGCTCCTTATTTACGTTTACGTTCTTGTTCCAGTTTTACGATTTGTTTTCACACTCACGTTCATGACACTATTCATGTTCATGATCGTATCATGGCTTACGATTTTACGTTCATTTTCGTTCTGGAAAGTTCTGCAAGAATTTTGAGAGACCAGACTCAAGTCTAGTATAACTCTCTATGCTCAGACAGAAGTTTCACGTCACATTCCACTTCTCATCTTATATCGCTTGGCGTTACCGCCGTTATATTCCATGATCACGATATATTTCACATGTCATGCTTATTCCACGTTTCTCATATCACGTTCACGATATGTTACACGTATCATTGATCACGATATGTTGCCATATTATACTCTCCACACTTCCACGTATCACGTTCAAAAATTTTCACGTATCACGTTCAAAATTTTTCACGTACTACGTTTCAATATGTCTCGCGCATCGTTGCTAATTATCAGTTAGGTTAGATTATTTTGTATCGTAACGTTTCATTTATCCTAGCATGTTAATTCATATTCCCTCGATCGAATTCAGGAGAATCTATCTTACGTTGTAACTAGAAACTTTTACGTATTGTCAAGTCAAGGCCAGGAGGACCAAGATTTATCATTTGTGTCAAGATCTCGTAGAGGAACCGTTCCGAGAGTGAAGCCACTTGGAAACGGACGAGTGCCATCCAGATTTTATCCTCTCATCCTTCCATAACCATGTAAGACTCTTTCAGTCACGTCATGTTCCATGTCCTTGTAAGCTATGTCACGTTTCACGTCACCTTCATTTCCTTTTATCTTGCATACCTTTCCAGTTTGAGTCAGGTATGTTACGTTTCCAGTTACGTTACCTATAATTCGGGGACGAATTATTCTTTTTAGGGGGGAAGAGTTGTAAAACCCGCAAACTTTTACCATGAACAGTACACTTATGATCGTACGTACAAGGTTAAGACTTTCCTTACATAACATGAACACGTATCATGAATATTAATTACATGAATTACGTACGTGTTATTACACGACAAGTATTAAATACGTGTTAGTACACGATAATTATTAACAATAATAATTATAATCACGAATATAAAATCATGAACATGAAATCACGAACTATTAATTATGTACTTTTACGTAATTATTAATACGATGAATGTCGTTACGTACAAGTAATTATAATAACATGAATAATTAATAATTACGTAACACGTAAACACGAACAATTAACACGATTATTCTTCGTATTTTAAATCAAACACGGTAAGTCATTACATATGTAATAATTATGTTTAGCACGTATTATGCGTAACCATGGGAAAATTCACGACATTTTAAAACACGATTGCGCGTATCGTTTACAATACGCGAATTATATATATATATATATATATATATATATATATATATATATATATATATATATATATATATATATATAGATATGGTCCATTTAGACAAAGAAGAAAAGAGGAAGGACTTGGGCTCAAGGCCCAAGTGTGTGGTTCAGCTTAAAATTAAACATACGGAGGGAATACATGTTTTTATTACAACACAACAAAACACAAAAACCCTAAAAATCAAACCAGCTGTCACTTCTTCTTGCCTTTCTCCATGCCGACGCGTGACACAAGGAAATCAAGAACAGAAATCGTGGGTTGATCTAGATCAAGGTGGAGTTCGTGAGATTTATTCTTCCTAAACCCTAAAAACGTAAGTAATTAAAATTCCTTTTGATTATTTGTTTGATGCATTTAAATTGATCAAGAATCCAAGAATTCGATCTAAAAACATATTAATTATACGTTAATACAAAGGGGGTGTCGTTTGTTTGATTGCTGCGTTCATATGGCGCACAAACCGAGAGTCAAGAGACTCTCGGTGGTAAAGAAACCCCATCAGCCGCAAGCCCCTGTTGTCAGCAGGGGTGCGTTTGGCTTAACAGTGGCAACGGCGGCCAAGCAGGGGGAAACCACGGGCTGCGGCCAGTGGTGTGTTTGTTTTGGTAGTGGGAACCGAGAGCTTATGCTCTCGGTGGGAATTCACTGCAAGCAGGGGAAACCGACTGTTACCGGTGGAAGTATCATAACTGCCAGGGGTAATTGGCAGTTTAATGGAGTGTTTGGTTTTTGATTTTAGACAAAATTAAGGGTGCGTTTGGTTGGTAGTTTAAGGGCAGTTAAGGGGCCGTTTGGTTCGGCTTAAAAATAAAACACGGGCTTAGTCACAGGAATCTTTTATACTAGTCACGTTTTGTTCAAGCTAGATTGCTTTTAACAAGTGACATTTTGCAAGTATATTTTAGTGAGAGAATTAAATTAATTTAAAGCATGACTAGAAATTTATTTATTTTAAATCACGAACTTAGGTTATATTTATTTTGGTAAATAATACATGGGTTCGGGTTATTATTTTTATAAGTTTAATTAGCTTTACATGTATATTAACTTACAAGGTAATTAAATTAATTTAACATGACTAATAATTAATTGGGAAAATCACCTAAAAATTTAATAAACTTACCACTTTTTATGGTTGTGTGTACTAAACTATTTTTATTATCATTGGGTGTATTAAACTTTTAAATTCATACAATTGTGTGTATTTTGTGACCATTTTACCCTTACTTTTTAAAATATTTGAATCGTAAATTAGTCATTTTACAAGGCAAAATCGTCTCAAAATACATAGAATGATCGAAATTAAAAACTTTAATACACACAATGAGAAAAAAATAGTTTAGTACACAAAAACATAAAAAGTGGTAAGTTTATTACATTTTTAAGTGATTTTCCCTAATTAATTTAATTAAAATATGGACTTAGGTTTATTATTATTAGTTAATAATACATGATTTTAACCTAAGTATTGTATTATTTAATTTGGACTATAGTAATTAATTAATTATTAAAACATGACTTATAATTATTTAATTTTCACGACTTAGGTTATATTAATATAAATATTAATACATGTTTTAACCTAAGTACTTTATATACTTTATTTAATTAAATCATGTTATATTTAATTAAATACTTTAACCTATAGTTTATTTAATTTACATGTAATAATTAATAAACTATACTATTTAATCACATGACTATTAATCAGTAAAACTTAAGTTGATTCTTTTTAGCTTAATGATCCAGCTTATTTCTATTTATAGAAACTTTTTATTTTTAGAAACTTATTTGTTTTAAGCAACTAATCTATTTATGAAAACTTTCTATTTTTAGAAACTTATCTATTTTAAGCAGTTAATCTTTTTTTGGAAACTTTCTATTTTAGGAAACCTGCTATTTTTAGAAAGTTACTTATTATTACACAACAAGTATAATACTACAAGAAATACAAGTAATACTTAACCAGAATATACAGAATACACGATAAACACAATATAACGTTAAAATCAATAAAACAAGACATAAACATATAAAACAAGCTAAGACGATATAAAACCAGTTACGTACTCGGTAATCAGAATACTTATACACGTATACTATTTATGTAGCATTAGTGAGATCGAAGTAGGACTCTCTTCCCTTCGTCTTCTTCGTTCACTAGACTTAAGATACGGATTCTCCGTCCTTTTAGTATGGACATTCTTCCTTATTAGGATTCCCCGTATCCAGCCAACTGTTTTCCAGTATATGTTTTATATGTTTCTGAATTGCTTATGTTTAATTAGATACCTAAAGCCATATACATGCATGACCAGTTTCACCTAGTTATGGAGGTACCATAACCATAACACTGGAGGCACCAGTGTTATGACTCCACCACGACGGAGTGATAGCTCGTGGCGTCCCTTCAGCTTTTGGCCATATTATTATTATTATCATGTGGGGCATATGGGTGCATCCTAGTTTACATGTTTTCAACAAATTATTCAGGTGAATGTGGTGTGTGCCTTGCATCCTTCACAAGGAGCTGATCCCTCCTTCCCAAACCAGTATATTAAATAAGAGGCTGATAGGTGTGAAAACACCCATCTTTTTACCACTTAATTACAATAATAACCGAGCCAACACGTGTATTTTATGTCATTTATGTCGGAATGATACGTGGTTTGTGTTTTTGTTGTGATTTAGGACGAAAAGGTGAAAAGTGGAGAAAATACGGGATTTCACGGGCTTTTATCGAAGAAAAAGGCAAAAGACAAAGTCGAAAGATCAAAAGTGGAAAAAGAACGGAAGTCCAAGACCAATTCTGAAGATTTATCGAAGAAAAAGTCAAAAGACGGAAGTTTACTAAAAAACCTAAGAACTCAAGTCTAATTCATTAAAGATTACAAGACGAGTTTGAAGAAATCCCAAGACAAAGTCCAAGTATTAAGAAGATGAACAAAAGATTAAGAAGATCAAGGACTTAAGTGTGCAATTAAGGAAAAGATGAAAGAGGGAGGAAGCTTCCTAAGCTCCTCCCTAATCTCCCTATATATATTTCCATTTCATTGTTATTTCAAGTTGTTGGTGGCTTGACAACCCATCATTCCCCCATTTTTATTTCATGTACTTTAATTTTCTTGCACCTTAATCTTCATGTAATGCACCTTTAAATTCCTTTTAATTCCAAGTAAGTTTACATTTAATTATTGTTGAATCTTTACTTTTCTTGTTCAATCTCTCATCTACCTTTCTTGTTTGATTTGTTCTTAATCTTTGTGTTCATGTTCTTGAGATTTTATGGTTTTGATCAAGTGGGTTTTGATTGATTTGGCTTTATTTGTTAGTTTTGATGATTTGTTTTGATTAATTATTGTTAGTAGATCATTTGTGGTTGTTTTGGATTAATCTTTTGTTGTGTTTTGGTTAGATTTGATCAAATTTGTGCTTTGTTCTTCATCCCCTGTTTCATGTTCATGTTACTGTATCTTCCCCAGTTATTCCGGATCGTATGCTTTCTTTGTCCCTTATTCAGAATATCTGTTTATTCCGGATAGGAGCCCTTATTCGGAATATCTGTTTATTCCGGATAGGAGTCCCTATTCGGAATATCTGATTATTCCGAATAGAAGCCCTTATTCGGAATATCTGTTTATTCCGGATAGGAGTCCCTATTCGGAATATCTGATTATTCCGAATAGAAGCCCTTATTCGGAATATCTTATTATTCCGGATAGAGCCTTTATTCGGAATGTATGATTATTCTGGATAGGTTACTTTATTCGGAATGTATGATTATTCCGGATAGGTTACTTTATTCGGAGTGAGTTGTTGTATTCCGAATGAGTTTTTCGGTTTTTAGTTTTAAACTTTATTTTTCCCGCCTTTTTCTTTATTTGCATTCTTATTTGCTTTCCTTTTAGTTTAAGTTTTAGTTTGTGTCACTTACTTTTATTGCCTTTAATTTCTCGTCATTTATTTCCCGTCAAGTTTTAATCTTTCATTGTTGTTTCTTTTTACCGTCTTTACTTTATTTCTAATTGTTTCAAGTCTTTATTTTTAATTAGTTTTAGACAACGACAACTCTTTTATTTGATTCACCAAGAACAACTGAGTCACACAATTAACCAGAGATCAATTCGTTAAGACACTGAGAACAACAATTGAACCTAGCAAAATCCGTACATTAAAATGGCGCCACTGCCGGCTCTTTTCGTGAGGATCAAAGGTTTTTTGTGAGAGACGTGTTGGCTTTTGGGATCCGTTCACTTGTGAACGTTATTTTTCGTATCAAAATTTTCAAAAAATCCAAAAACATTTGAAAAATCATAAAAAGCATTTCTTTTTCAAAGTTTTGCACCAAAAATATTCTTCTTGCTTATCTATCTTTCTTTATGGATTCTTATGTCCATTGCGTCGGCTGTGGGAGACGATTGTATGGGAACGACTCATGTCAATGGTGTACATGTGAGCGGTGCGGAAACGATATCAACAATACACAATTCATATGCGGATTTTGTCCTTTGTGCAACTCGACTAATTCGTCCTTTTTGAACCCACCTACTCTTTCCCCGTGCATCTATTGTGGAAGCGATTCTCATTGGCATGTTTCGTGCCCGGTTCGATACCCGTATGATCACGGGCAAGAACCGGGGTACAATTATGACAATGATAATAGCTATCCACAAGACGCACCCGACTTTTCTCCTTACCCATTTTGCAACAACTGTGGGGGTCCTCACGATATCTATTATTGTCAACCAATGAATTATTATGAGCAAAATCCGTGTCCTCAGTTTTCTTCACCAATGGATTATTACGAACCAAACCCGTGTTCTAATTCTTCTCAACCGATGAACTACTATGAGCCACAACCATGCTATAATTCAGGTTTTCAAAATTTTGAGCCCCCACATCACACCCTCAATCATCAATCCTCTCAGCAAATTAATCTTGACCCACAACGCACTACTTTGAATGCTGAAATACACTCCATCATTATGCAACTTCAAGAAGCCGTTGCTCTAACAAAAGAAGCATGGGCGGAGGAAAAGCGACTGCAACAAGAGCAAGTATCTAATCTTAGTGATTACACCCCTCCTTTTGTGCGTCAATACTATTATGATGATGATGACGATGATGCTGTATGCACTTTCAACACATCTTCTGAAGTTGTTTCTCCTACTCTCGATGTTCCTACTGCATCTAAGGATCTTGATTCGTTGAATGAGCTTAGTGATGTTGGTCTCGACAAAGTATTGGATGATGAGGTTTGTGACTTACCTGCTATGGAGCCTGAGGACGACGTTGCTCTTACGGAAGAGGTCGATCCTAGTGATGACGATTCTTCTCTCCTCTATGAGAATTTCACTTTTGAAATTTCTCAATCTCCACCGGGAGATGCGGACGATGGCGATTTATTCTCTCCGGCTTACGAGAAGTTCACCGATGAACTTGATCTTGTGGATGAGGTGGAAGACGTGCTTCTTCGCGATAGATTACGGAAAGTGCACCTTCTTATAGCTCAAATCGAAGAGTTGACTTCTCCTCCTCTTTCCGATTCTTCACCTCCATCTATTCCTCCCGTTGAGATAATGACCCATTGCTGGAAGAAATCGATATCCACTCCATCCCTCCAGGTATTGATGATTATGACACGGAGGGGGACATTATTTATGATAATTTGCTGCAGGAAGATATTGACCCAAATCCCCCTCCCGAGCACCTTTCATCCTCCGCTTTAGCCACTATTACGGAAGATGAGTGCTTTGACCCGGGAGGTGACATTGATTATGCTATCATTGATAACATCACGACTTTGCCGAATGCTCAGCCTCCATTGTCTTTGGGGGATGACAATGTGCTTACTTTACCCACCCCACCTCCCGTGGATCTTGAATTCACATACTTCTCGTATGTTGAAAGGGTTTTTCTCCCATTCAAGACTTATCCCCCCGCCTCTCCTTTGTTGATGTCAACCGGGAACGAGAACAAGGTCTTTGATCCCGGTATTACATTCGAGGCTTCCCCATGGACTATTTAATTCGGGGACGAGTCAGGCTCGTGACTCGGTTAATATAAACAAGCGCTTTTTGGGAGGCAACCCAATTATCTATCTATTTTCACCATAAGTGTAGGGGGGAGCCCCGTGGTGTTTCTTGCTTTCTTTTTATCATGTGCAGGGATTAGAGCTTCAAAGACACACTCTTGATGACTTTTGACGAACCGTCATTCCGTGCTTCTTCCCGGTTCTATCCTAAACTCTTTTCGATTCATTATTTTATATTTTCTCAATATTAAAATAGGAATCTCTTTAGTTGTCTCTTTCTTAGCGAGATTTAAACAAAGTGCACAATGTCCTAAGTGTAGGAGAGTTTACTCCCACATGCTTAAACATTGAGGACAATGTTTATATTAAGTGTAGGGGGGACTTCTATCGAAGTTAAGTGGCCTTTTCCTTGTATTTGTCCTCATTTTAACCGGAAAATTTGATTTTTCGACATTTTTCAAAATTTTTTAATCTATATTGGCCTAGTTGTATAGTTGTTTTTACCTTTGTATAGTTATTTTCTTTCCTTATTAGAATAAATTTTTAATAAAGTGGTTTTAAATTTTCAAACGTTGTGAATCTTTTGACTCAACCCGAGTTTACTTATCTAAGTTTACTCTAGCTAGTATCCTTAACGTGTTTAAGTCAAGTTTTGCTAGGCTTTTATATAGGGAGCTATAAAACGCGAAAGTCTTAACTCTCACGGGTTAAGAACAAGAACTTTTCGCAAGTTCCTATAATTGATCCTAGAGAGTCGTTTATCAAGGGAACTTTAAAATGCGATTTCTAAACTTGAAAAAGTATAAGAATTTGCAAGATCCTATAGATGACTCGAAAACCCAAAACTTTGATTTAATAGGCTAAGCATCCACGAGTCTCATTCTTTGAGATTTTAAACTGTGGAGAACGAGAGATGATAGAGTTAATTATAAGTTTGGTATTCTTTCGTGAATTTATGTGAGTTAATTATAAGCCTATTCTCCCATCGCATGCTAATAAATTTATCTGCAATAAATAAGGTTGTACGATTTGAAAAGTTACTTAGCTTCTAGCCCAAGATCGTTTAAAAGTTGCTCGGTATGGATTAGAGTTCATAGCCAAGGCATAACTTATTAAAGCGGGATGCGAAGATTGGCGAGTCCAAAAAGGTCCTAACAAGACATGAGGGCTATATTTTGTTGCTAAAGATCCAAAGTGATGTGAAGAATCATTTATCGAAAATCAATATGAAGGATCGAGACACACGACGAAAAGCAAAAACTCCCCAAAAGTCATGGAGAAGTGTATCCGAAAAGACCCTGGCAAGGTATGAGGATAAATAGATCCAAGTCATAAAAGGAGGCGGATCGTTGTATATCAAAGTCCAAAATAAAGATTGGAGAAAAATGAAGAAGTCGTGGTCCAAGTATGAATCTCTCAAAACTTCAAGTGAAGAAATTCCTATATGAAGAGAAGACTATTATTTCATGAACGTCTCTCAAGGTTTGAAGTATGAAGTCGCTGCCAAATATCGGTCCGAGAAAGGTCTCAAATCGCGAAGCGAGTTATGCCAAGATATGAACTTTATGAGGTCCCGAGAAGCAGTTTTAAAAGAATTTGTCCTTTAGCTAACTATTGATTAAATCGTTCACTTTATTTTCGGCCTAATAAACTATCGAAATAAGTCAACAATGCATCCTTGTGATCATTCAAGACAACAATAAGATATAAGAGATACACCTAGGAATAAGGGAGTCTAAGTAAATAATTGGCCCACATGAGTTCGTGTTAGTTTACTAACTCATAATAACAATGATCTCGTTTTTAAGCTTGGTTTGGAGAAAGTGAAAACTTGAGGATGATGATCATTCATAACATTTTCAAAACCCAAGGTATGATTTTGATTTCTTTACTTTGAATGTTTATAGTTTTCTATCTCATTAATAAAGGCCAACGTGGATTAATTATGATGAAAAATGTAAACATGCTTTGTAACTAATGCATTGCATGAGGACATTGCAATGGTTAAGTGTAGGGGATTTGATAGGTGTGAAAACACCCATCTTTTTACCACTTAATTACAATAATAACCGAGCCAAAACGTGTATTTTATGTCATTTATGTCGGAATTATGCGTAGTTTGTTTTTTTGTTGTGATTTAGGACGAAAAGGTGAAAAGTGGAGAAAACACGGGATTTCGCGGGCTTTTATCGAAGAAAAAGGCAAAAGACAAAGTCGAAAGATCAAAAGTGGAAAAAGAACGGAAGTCCAAGACCAATTCTGAAGATTTATCGAAGAAAAAGTCAAAAGACGGAAGTTTACTAAAAAGCCGAAGAACTCAAGTCTAATTCATTAAAGATTACAAGACGAGTTTGAAGAAATCCCAAGACAAAGTCCAAGTATTAAGAAGATCAACAAAAGATTAAGAAGATCAAGGACTTAAGTGTGCAATTAAGGAAAAGATGAAAGAGGGAGGAAGCTTCCTAAGCTCCTCCCTAATCTCCCTATATATATTTCCATTTCATTGTTATTTCAAGTTGTTGGTGGCTTGACAACCCATCCTTCCCCCATTTTCATTTCATGTACTTTAATTTTCTTGCTCCTTAATCTTCATGTAATGCACCTTTAAATTTCTTATAATTCCAAGTAAGTTTATATTTAATTATTGTTGAATCTTTACTTTTCTTGTTCAATCTCTCATCTACCTTTCTTGTTTGATTTGTTCTTAATCTTTTTTGTTCATGTTCTTGAGTTTTTATGGTTTTGATCAAGTGGGTTTTGATTGATTTGGCTTTGTTTGTTAGTTTTGATGATTTTTTTTGATTAATTATTGTTAGTAGATCATTTGTGGTTGTTTTGGATTAATCTTTTGGTGTGTTTTGGTTAGATTTGATCAAATTCGTGCTTTGTTCTTCATCCCCTGTTTCATGTTCATGTTACTGTATCTTCCCCAGTTATTCCGGATCGTATGCTTTCTTTGTCCCTTATTCGGAATATCTGTTTATTCCGGATAGGAGCCCTTATTCGGAATATCTGTTTATTCCGGACAGGAGTCCCTATTCGGAATATCTGATTATTCCGAATAGAAGCCCTTATTCGGAATATCTGTTTATTCCGGATAGGAGTCCCTATTCGGAATATCTGATTATTCCGAATAGAAGCCCTTATTCGGAATCTCTTATTATTCCGGACAGAGCCTTTATTCGAAATGTATGATTATTCCGGATAGGTTACTTTATTCGGAATGTATGATTATTCCGGATAGGTTACTTTATTCGGAGTGAGCTGTTGTATTCCAAATGAGTTTTTCGGTTTTTATTTTTAAACTTTATTTTTCCCGCCTTTTTCTTTATTTGCATTCTTATTTGCTTTCCTTTTAGTTTAAGTTTTAGTTTGTGTCACTTACTTTTATTGCCTTTAATTTCTCGTCATTTATTTCCCGTCAAGTTTTAATCTTTCATTGTTGTTTCTTTTTACCGTCTCTACTTTATTTCTAATTATTTCAAGTCTTTATTTTTAATTAGTTTTAGACAACGAAAACTCTTTTATTTGATTCACCAAGAACAACTGAGTCGCACAATTAACCAGAGATCAATTCGTTAAGACACCGAGAATAACAATTGAACCTAGCAAAATCCGTACATTAGAGGCATCCCCTCTATTTTGCATGACGAGGTCACCCCTCCAAGTATTCATGCACGTTGATATTTCATGACCTATATTGGCTAAATGGTAAACATGTTAAACAGTTTTTATAAGATAAACATAAGGCTTTTCAAACTATAAAACCAGTTTTTATAAGTTATGTTAGGTTATCCAGGACTTAGCTATTTCCGCTGCTATTAGTCTTATTTATGTTTCAGCCATACATACTATGTTGTATATCCGTGCACGGAGCGTTATGCTCAGCCGTTTTCTTTTCATGTTTCCAAAACGGCAGGTACCCAGGACTCGAGCATTTAGAGGACGTGCATATGATGGAAGCTGCCATAGACTTCTTCCTTTGCCTTCATATACCTATGCTTGTTTAGTCATTTCTTATTTCCTTTACTTTATTATGTTTTGGGCTTATGTTTGGGAACCGAAGTTTGATTCCATTTTCCCTATGGTCATGTATGTTTTACTACATATTACCTTGCATGCTTTGATGACACGCCATAATTATGCGTAACAGTCCACTTATCAAGGTGGGGTGTTACAATTTTGGTGACCACTTTGTAAACACTGCCAATGAGACTAATAGGACGAAATCACTAACAAATTTAGCATACTAATTTTAGGGATCAGTGCGATGAAAGAAGCGTTGCACCCTCTCGGGAACAAACCGTTCACAAAGAATTCATTAACGGCTGAGCTGAAATCCGAGCCAATGACGTGCCAGTATCTCTTAAAAAACTCGTAGGTATAGCCATCTGGGTCTGGCGACTTGTTGTCACCACATTCCCAAACTGCAGACAAAATCTCATCCAACGCAATATTCTTATTCAAGTCTGAGACCTGCTGCATGGACAATCTGTTAGGAAAATCAATATTTAATTTAAGCCAATAAGTAGGGGGCTGTTTGAACCGGGTAGAAAAATGATTCAAGAAAGCTTCCTTAACTAGATATGGATCAGTATGCCAGTCACCATCAGTAAAAACCCCACGTATGGCGAGTTGAGAACGGCGTTTATTAATAACACCATAAAAAATCTCGAGTTCTCATCCCCCTCGATTGCCCACTTAACCTTCGCTTTTTGTTATAGCATCTTTACGATCAAAGATTTGATTTCATGAAGCTTGTTTAAAAGCTCCAATCTCTTAACCAACATCTCATCAGAAACAATACCACGATCTATGGACTTGTCAATATCACCCAGGTCTTTAATGATGTTCTTCCTGAGACCAACTTGGGAAGAATACGAGTCTCTAACCCACCCTTGTATAATGGACCTCAAGTCCTGAAGCTTCTTTTTGAATCTAATTAACTTATTAGAATCATTATGAATGAAAAAAGACCACGCCTGATCCACCATACCATCAACCCTCACGAGTAAACCAAGAGTGATAAGTACGAAATGGAATAGGGCCAAAATCAGTAGGAACTTCCGTAAGGATGATCGGGCGGTGGTCCGACAAATGACGATCTAAACAAATAGCTGTAATTGAAGGAAAAACCAGAAAAATCCCTCCGAGACAAGGAAGCGATAGAGTTTACTCATCTTCTTAGTGGAAGGATGAGCCTAAGTATAAGCGTATCCTTCCATGTTTACCTCCAACAAGCTAGACGATGAAATAAACTGGTTGAAATCTCTGGCAGAAGGTTGATTGAAAATAGAACCAAAATGTTCTACTTCGGACCGAACCTCATTGAAGTCACCAAGAACTACCGTCTCGCCATTCCAATTACTGATCAATCCAGATATGTAGTCCCAAAGTATGCGTTTAAGACGAATGGATTATGGGGCATAAATAACCACAATAAGCATCTTAGTGTTAGTAGGGACCCACGTGCCGTATATGGCAATAAAATTGTCGGACATAGACACATTCTCCTTCTTAAAAACATTCTCCTCCCATATACATAAAATACCTCCTGAGTTGCCAACTGAACCACTAGCAACAAATTGAAAGTTAGAATTTCCCCAGATGAACTTAGCATCCATATAGGAGATGCAATCCATTTTTGTCTCCTGTAAGGCTAGAAAATTAACGCCGTGTTTATAATTAAGGTCCTTGACCCACTCCTTCTTGGTTTTCTGACCAAGTCCCTGGATATTAAGAGATAAAATCTTCATTTAAAACCCACTTCAACTCCCTGAAAGCTGATAATCTGTTCAAAATCTTTTGAGCACCCTTCCATAACATAACCCATTGACTGTCCGACCTTAATCATATCGTCTAACACATCAATAAAAGAACCCCCCCCCTTTAAAATAGGTCGAGACTGAATACGAATAGAAGCCTCACTTAAAGATTCTGAGGTATGAAATAAATTCGAAGAGCGATTCTTGTCAAGTATCGGCTTTGGTGAAATACTCTCCTCAACAGGAACGACATTACAAGTCTCCTTCTGAATATCTGGGTTGGGATTAAATTGCTCCTGATTTGATGTAGTAGGAGTGAAACCTGGTGGGTGTGAAGGTGTCGGTTCCACGACCTGATCGTGGACGACTTGAGGTTTATTTAACAAGTCATAGAGTCCAAACGGATCAGTTGATTTAGGGCTATCTGGTGACTGACTATGACGAGGAGAGAAATGATCAATGTCATCATGGTCGCCATGAGACGAATCATCATCTGAATTACATCCGTCTTCCTTATAATCTAAGAAACATGGATTCCATGTAAAAGAGTTCCTTGGAGCGAACCGTGAAGATTTTGCCTTTAAAATTAACTTTAAAAGTCTCCAGAATAATATCATCCCTAGTAGTGTTGACACATATTCTTTTACGGGCAAAGGAAGAACCACCAGACTCTTCAATATCAACTAGACCACCCCACTGGTTACACATTTTAGAGAAAGTCGCGTGTGACCAAAGATGTAAGGGGACACCTTCGATATCTACCCACACTATGCGTTCACTACTAATAAAATCGTTATAAGTCGCCTTAAGGACAGAGAACCACGAATTCACACCTTTATGTTGAAGGAATTTACTAATGACCTTTTCCCCCTTAAGATAAATACGTACCCAATACCCACCATGGTACGAGAGGCGAAGATCAGTAAAGCCCTCCTTTGACAGGGTAGAGTATAAGGTAGACATAGAGTTCAACACCTTAACTTTACCAATAACACTTCGTGACAAATCATCCGCTTGTACACAATTCTCTTCGAGGATCAAATGAGCAGGACTAGGATCATGTGGTTTAATAGCAGGTTGCCTACGATTCACATTCACAACGTTGGCATACGAACTGGGAATGAAGCGAGGAGGAGGAGGAGGCTGAGTATTAACTCTTTTAAAAGGGGGCTTAACCGAGTCATGATATAACGGGGCACGTTCATATCTCACTGCATTAGCTTGAAGATGGAGACGCCCCACCAGAGGGTACATAAGTTACCAATCAAACGATCCAAGTCATCCACCCTGATAAAGCGAACAAACGCGAATCGCTTCCCAGATTTGGATTTGCGGTTAGGTATAAACACATCAACCACCTTTCCATACGCCTGGCAGAGGCTCCATAAATCACGGGGTCCAAAATTATTAGGAAAATTTGTAACAAAAACTGATTTGGATATTCCAATAACTTGTTCCTCCTTTGAACGCTGCGAATACATAATGAAAGAACGACCAGTCTACCGAATCAAATCTCACAAATAATGAACACGTTTGAGGATAGAAATGGAATTGTGACCAGATTGATTTTGGATTGAAGGGAAGCCGATTGATGAACGGCAGAGAGAAAAGGTAATGAATGAATAAGGGAAAACGAAAATAAAGAGATTGAATATGGCGGTGGAAGGAAAAGGGATATCGGAGATGGTGATGGAAGGAAAATGGAGATTGGAGAATATTACCTCGGTAAGATAAGGTGAAATCCTTTATGCAACAAATAGTTATACAAAATATCTAAAAATGATAGTTATCAGTTCAGTTAGATAAGGTGAAATCCTTTATGCAACAAATAGTTATACAAAATATCAATTAATATTATCACATAACGAAAAATAATATAAAACTCGTGAGTCCATAAGCATTTTAACTATTTAAGTATTAAAATTTTAGTATTATTTTATATAATAATATTAAGCATTACGGAATCATGAATTTATAAATCGTGTAAGTGTAAAGTTGATGCAAATGGTTTATATTGATCAATAATTAAGATATAACTATCTGAATAAAAATATATCGAAAGTAAAACGTATATAATTCGAAAAATAAAATTTGAGGTGAGTTTATATTAATTTACACGATGCACAGTAAAATAACAAAATAAGTAAACAATAAACGTTAGATGTTTTTAAAACCATATATAATATAAAAAATATCCCGATTACGAAATTATTATTTAATTTATTGTTTATATTCGAATCTCTTGCGTGCACGGACGTTAAAACTAGTTAAAGTATACGAAGAAATAATTTTTGCCAAAAAAATTTAAAATTTATAGAAAACGGAGAGGGACTAAAGTTGTTAATATACGACAAAAATGACTATAACTGGTGATAAAAATAATAAATATCACATAATTATTTTTATGAAGTATTACTAGTGATATTTCATTGCTTTATTACTAGTGAATTAGTGATATTTCATTGCTTTATTACCAGTAAATTATTGATATTTCATTGTTTTCACTAGTAAAATATTACTAGAAAATATCACTAGTGATAAATCAATACTTCATGATATTTACAACTTTAATCTTTTGATTTTTCTTACAGCTTTTGAATATTTTGGCAAAAATACCTCTGCTATATTTTTTAAAAATTTTAAATTAAAAGCAAATAAAAAAATAAAAATTGGTAATCATAAAAAAAAAAGATGCAACTCTTTTCTATTAGATCATTTTTAATCCAAACCTAACTTCAAATCTTGTCTATTTTTTTAACAAACTTTTCTAACAACCTTTTAACAACTTATTAAAAAACCACTTTTATTTTTAAATTGAAACATCTTTTAAATTATTTATTTTTTCATAATTTAAGTTTACTAGGATTGATGCCCGCGCGTTGCCGCGGGTTTGATATAGAAGATGTTGTCTGCCCATACTTTAATGGTGCGGTCATAAGCTGAACTCACAATGTATCAGTTTGAAGATCTGCTCACACCTACTGCATATATCAACACCACTGCAATGCACATTAGGTATTCATCCTCTTATATCCCGATCCATAAATTGGGCTCCTTCCATTTCCTGATCCATACGTTGTGGTTGTTTCCTCTAACGTTTTCCTTCCATATCGAGATCCATACTTGTAAGTCGGTAAACGCTGATGTATTACATACAATAAGAAACAAATAAAGTGTTATATTACTCTCTGATGAATACAACCTACTTCACCATATCCTGCCGAGCCCTACAAATTATAGCCATCAAACAGAAATTTAGAACTTTTGAGCTGCTCTTATTAATCCATTAGGCACAACTATGCGGATCCGCCATCCACATTGTTGTAGTGATTATGTAACCAATTATGTAAGCCACAGTTTGTATAACTGTTCTTTTTGTGGCTTCTTTATCAAAAGGGGGTTTATTCTCGCCTTGTATATTTCAACCAATTAAAGGAAACAAAGTTTTTGTTCAAAAGATTGTTCATAGTTATTTACATAATGGTCAAGCGAGAGTATACTACAGGATATTACCTTTGCCTCATAAGACACAGTTGGTTACCATATCATGAAATACCTAGGTAATGAATAAATTCGTGAATGGTGTGGCCTTTTCATTCAGGAGCACCTTTATCTTCAATATAGAAAAGAAAATCATGTGATAAAATGTAAATATAAATACAAAAAATACAACGGCTTCTATTGTAAAAAATTATGTGCTTAATTTCATTGTGAATGCCACTGGATCCTGCATTCTCTTTAAACGCAACTTAATCTGAGTCTTTGGATATGTTCACCCTGTAACCTACACCCATAAACGAACATTTCAGAATCATTCAATATCAAATCAAAATAGAGATAATGATGAATATCAAATCTCGATTCTGATAGGTAATAATAGCCTGTAACAGCTTAAAATATAAACAACCTGAAGTGTGTAGCATAGAGAGATAGGTTTAGCACTAAGAATGAGTCTCGTTATTCTATGAAATCATTTCGTAGGGTCTTTTGATATGAGCATCACACGTGCTAAGAAGGTTAAAACGATCAAGTTATATGATAAACATATACCTGCTGCGCAACATCCCCTTTTGACCTTGCAGTGGCCAGTGGCTGTGAGAAACATTCACTCAATAGCTGGTCCTTGTGTTTGATAAGCCGTTGGGGGTGCAACTTGACTGCAACAAAATCCAGAATAAGTTCTAAACAGTTTATAATGGGTTGGAGTGAACCTAGCGGTTTCACAGTCCGTCACTTGTAATGAGGCTTAGATTATGCACTAATGAGGAAGAAAAGATACACGTGCCATGGCTGCAACCCCGAGAGGTTGCCCCACCAAGATACACGCAATCTCATGTCTTACCTCGTGTCGTTCAAGCACATCACAGCCTAACGACAAATTAGCCAACATAACTTTAACATTTAGATACCGCAATAGACACATCTGGGTATGATACATGATAAATCATATCGATACACTTTCTTTCAAATTTAGGCAGCGATATAAAAGCTTTCAACACTTTCTTCCAAATTAAGCCTTTCAATCAAGGATAACCATCACTAAAAGTAGCGCAAAGTTCACCCAAAATAGAAAACTTACTAATGAAGGAGTAAACAAATCATCAAAGAATCAAACCCCCTAAAAAATTAGGGTTTCCAGCAAACCCAAAAATCATAGATTTTAACCAATTAGCATAAAGAACATCATTCAAGCATCTAAAAGTTTATATAGATCAAAACAGATGCAAACCAGGATTTTACCAAAGCAAGGCTACCAAAACGTTCCATACAGGCAGCTTTCATCATCAGCAATATATCGTTATACCATCGGACACCGATCACATTCGCTACCCGGCATATAGCGGTAATGAAAGGACCAGTGACAGCGAGGGTCTCCCAAAATAAGTTAATCCATCAGCGGGTTACATAAGCTGGCCGCAAAGGACATGAAAAACACCCCACGGGCGTAAATATTTCCATTCCAAAAGTCCGTCACTTGTAATGAGGCTCAGATTAGGCACTAATGAGGAAGAAAGGTACACGTGCCATGGCTGCAACCCGAGAGGTTGCCCCGCCAAGATACACACAATCTCATGTCTTACCTTGGCCCGTTCAAGCTCATCACAGCCAAACGACAACTTAGCCAACATAACTTTAACATTTAGATGCCGCAGTAGGCACATCTGGGTATGATACATGATAAATCAGTTGGAAGTCAAACATAGTTTAAGCAAAGAGACTTAAAAACGGGGATTTCTTACGTGATAAAAATATCCAATGATTTGTTGTGATGGTTCACCTGAATCACTGCATCCCTGTGTCAAATAAAAATAAATAAATAGACATTTTTTAACCAACTGATACAAACAAACAGATAGTATGTATATGAAAAAGTAGCTGTATAATAATTAGCAACTGATTCCATAAGCATACCAAACCACAATTCAGCATCATAAGATTGATCTTATGTAACTTAAGCCCAAAACCAAAGTATAAGAATTGGCAGACCATAATCCTTGATTTTAAGTAGAAACATAATGATAACTGGGCTTTTGACACCCCGTATAAAAATTAAAGTTCGTGTTCTCGGTATCTTAACGAATTGATCTAGGTTCTATGTGTGACTCTATTGCCTTTGGTGAAACAAATATTTTGGTTGTTTTAAAATAAAATGTGCAAAACAATGGGCAGATAAAGTAAATCTAAGTCTAATTAAAATAAAATGCGAGTATTTAAAAACGTGACTAAAATTAAAAGGCACTAAAAGTAAATAACGCAAACTTAAATCTAACTAAGGCAAACTTAAAACGCAACTAAAACTAAAACTTAAACTAAGGCAAGGCTAAAATAAATCTAAGGCAAATAAACTTAAAGTGCGTCTAAGGAAAAAGGCGGGAAAAATAAAGCTTGAAATTAAAAAGCAGAAACTTAAAAACTGAAATTAAAGAAACCTGAAAATCAGCTCATCCGGAATAATACCCTTATTTGGAATAAATGGCTTACTCGGAATATGTCACCTATCCGGAATAATCCTCTCTATTCGGAATGTTGGTCTTGATTCGGAATGTTTCTTGATCCGGAATATTATTCCGAATAGGACTTCTTACTCGGAATATGTCACTTATTCCGGATGGAAGCTCCTTATCCGGAATATCTCCTTGATTCGGAATATTCTTGCTGATCCGGAATGTTTGGCCTATCCGGAATATTCTGCCTATCCGGAATATTCTGCCTATCCGGAATAATGGATATTCCGGATGAACCACCTTGGCTAAATCCTTGATCCGGAATGTTTGAAGATTCCGAATAGAGCACTTTGATCCGGAATAATTAATTATTCCGGATGGACGACTTTGATACGGAATATTTTCTTCACAATCCTTCATTCGGAATAACTTTTGGCTTGACTGTTTCCTGGGAATCACAGTAACAAACAAGCGAAGAACAGGGAACAAGAAATAACACGAATCTAAACAAACTTAAGCAAAATCAACCACAAGATTAAATCAAACTAACAAATAAACATCTATTAATCATAAACAATCAATCCAAAACAACAAAACTAACAAAACTAATCAAGATAATCAAAACCACTTAATAAATTTGACAAAAACTCAAGAACATGAACATGAATAATAAACATATAAATCAAAGATTAAAGAAAGGTAGAATGAGATCAAACAATAAAGATAAAGGTTAACAAGAATTAAAAGAACACTTACTTGAGATTAAATGGTAATTAAGGTGCAAGACAAGTATTTAAATTTGACAAGTAAATAAATGACAAGGTAATTAAAAGTGGAAGAACTAATTGTCACTATTAGCCAACAAGAGTAAAAATGAAATGCTAATGATCTATATATAGGGGAGGATTAGGGAATGCTTAGGAAGCTTCCTCCCCTCCTTCATTTCTTCATAATTGCACCATTAAGTCCTTCCCTTCTTAATCTTTTGTTAATCTTGGACTTTAATGACTTTTGGCTCGGGAATTCTTTAAACTCGTCTTTTAATTCTTCAATAAATAAGACTTGAGTTCTTCGGCTTTTAGTAAACTTCCGTCTTTTGACTTTTTCTTCGATAAATCTTCAGAATTGGTCTTGGACTTCCGTTCTTTTTGCACTCTTGACTTCTTGACTTCGTCTTTCATCTTTTTCTTCAATAAAAGCCCGTAAATGCCCGTGTTTTCTCCACTTTTCACCTTTTCGTCCTAAATCACAACAAAAACACAAACCACGCATAATTCCGACATAAATGACATAAAATACATGTTTTGGTCCGGTTATTATTGTAATTAAGTGGTAAAAAGGATGGGTGTTTACACACCTATCAAATCCCCTACACTTGACCATTGCAATGTCCTCATGCAATGCATTAGTTACAAATCAAGATTACATTTTTCATCATAATCAATCCATGTTGGCCTTGATCAAAGAGATAGAAAACTATAAACATTCAAAGTAAAGAAAATAAAGAAATCAAAAATCATACCTTCGGGTTTTGGAAATGCTGTGAATGATCATCATCCTCAAGTTTTCACTTTCTCCAAACCAAGCTTAAAAACGAGATCGTTGTTATTATAAGTTAGTAAACTAACACGAACTCATGTGGGCCAATTACTCACTTAGACTCCCTTATTCCTAGGGGTATCTCTTATATTTTATTGTTGTCTTGAATGATCACGAGGATGCATTTTTGACTTATTACGATAGTTATTTAGGCCGAAAATAAAGTGAACGATTTAATCAATAGTTAGCTAAAGGACAAAATCTTTTAAAACTGCTTCTCGGGACCTCATAAAGTTCATATCTTGGCATAACTCGCTTCGCGATTTGAGACCTTTCTCGGACCGATATTTGGCAGCGACTTCATACTTCAAACCTTGAGAGACGTTCATGAAATAATGGCCTTTTCTTCATAATAGAAATTTCTTCACTTGAAGTTTTGAGAGATTCTTCATATATGGACCACGACTTCTTCATTTTTCTCCAATCTTTATTTTGGACTTTGATATACAACGATCCGCCTCCTTTTATGACTTGGATCTATTTATCCTCATACCTTGCTAGGGTCTTTTCGGATACACTTCTCCATGACTTTTGGGGAGTTTTTGCTTTTCGTCGTGTGTCTCGATCCTTCATATTGATTTTCGATAAATGATTCTTCACATCACTTTGGATCTTTAGCAACAAAATATAGCCCTCATGTCTTGTTAGGACCTTTTTGGACTCGCCAATCTTCGCATCCCGCTTCAATAAGTTATGCCTTGGCTATGAACTCTAATCCATACCGAGCAACTTTTAAACGATCTTGGGCTAGAAGCTAAATAACTTTTCAAATCGTACAACCTTATTTATTGCAGATAAATTTATTAACAAGCGATGGGAGAATAGGCTTATAATTAACTCACATAAATTCCTGAAAGAATACCAAACTTATAATTGACTCTATCATCTCTCGTTCTCCACAGTTTAAAATCTCAAGGAATGAGACTCGTGGATGCTTAGCCTATTAAATCAAAGTTTTGGGTTTTCGAGTCGCCTATAGGATCTTGCAAACTCTTAGACTTTTTCAAGTTTAGAAATCGCATTTTAAAGTTCCCTTGATAACGACTCTCTAGGATCAGTTATAGGAACTTGCGAAAAGTTCTTGTTCTTAACCCGTGAGAGTTAAGACTTTCGCGTTTTATAGCTCCCTATATAAAAGCCTAGCAAAACTTGATTTAAACACGTTAAGGATACTAGCTAGAGTAACTTAGATAAGTAAACTCGGGTTGAGTCAAAAGATTCACAACGTTTGAAAATTAAAACCACTTTATTAAAGATTTATTCTAATAAGGAAAGAAAATAACTATACAAAGGGAAAAACTAACGGGCCAAAATAGATAATTTTTTTTTTGAAAAATGTCGAAAAATTGATTTTCCGGTTAAAATGAGGACAAATACAAGGAAAAGGCCACTTAACTTCGATAGAAGTCCCCCTACACTTAACATAAACATTGTCCTCAATGTTTAAGCATGTGGGAGTAAACTCCCCTACACTTAGGACATTGTGCACTTTGTTTAAATCTTGCTAAGGAAAAGACAACTAAAGAGATTCCTATTTTAATATTGAGAAAATATAAAATAGTGAATCGAAAAGAGTTTAGGATAGAACCGGGAAAATGTGAACACGGAATCACGGGTCGTCAAGAATCATCAAGAGTGGATCATTGAGCTCGAATCCCTGATTAAGAGAGGAGAGGAAATAGCAAACACCAACGGGTCTCCCCTACACTTAGGATAAAGAAAGCGAAAAGATAGATACATGGGTTGCCTCCCAAGAAGCGCTTGATTTTTGTTTACCGAGTCGTGAGCCTGACTCGACCTTGATCATCATAGGAAAAAGCATGAAACATATCCACCAGGATCAAAGACATAGTTTTCGTCCATCAAATAACACAAGCTTAAGGCGAACAAGGCAAGCCAAAGAAGAGTAGGCAAGGTTCCCTTAAGCAGCGATGGAGCACGGTGGAAGCAAGGGTGAAGTGGTGCAAGCAGATTTCCATAAGTTCCAAAAATATTTCCTTTTATTTCATCAGGTGGATACTGAGATGGCTGCAGAATATCGATACCGGGGTCGAACACCTTTTCCTTTAGGGGAAAATAGCACTCAGGCTCAGCAGAGTGTGAAGAAGATCCGCAAAGAAGATGCACAACCTCGTCCTCAGAAGGGGGACAAAGAGGTGTTAAATCATATGTGATGCGGATATTGGTGTCGACCGGTTTCTTCTCCTTTGAAAGAATGTGCTTCAAATCCAAAGTAGGATCAAGACGATAATCTTCAAAATCAAAAGGAGGAGCATCACTCTCATGAGGGAAGTAAGTATTAAGAAAAGCAGAGAAATCTTCCTCAAATGAGTAATCATCCAAAGTAGGATCAAGTGATGGCGGAGGATCTTCATCATGTGAAGAATCGCTCAAAAGAGTATCGGCCTCATCAAAATCATCGTATGTGGGCAGATCGGGATACTCAGAAGTAAGGTCATCATAATCATCCGAATCTGAGCTAGAATCATCATCATAAGCATCAAAGATCGGTGGAGAATCATAAATGGGAGAAGCGTCCAAATTGGAGAGAGAATCATCCACATTATCGTGAAACAGTGGATTATCAATGCAAGAATCGAATAGCGGATTATTGTAGATGACAAAATCATCGAGCACATTAATCATATTCACTGATTCTCGTCCAAAGGATTTGCTTGTAAGCTTCCCCATTTTAAAAACTTGTGAATCATTCCCGACTCTTAAGATTAACTCACCTTCGGCCACATCAACTAAAGCTCGTCCGGTTCTCAAGAATGGCCGACCAAGTATTAAAGGAATACGAGGGTCCATTTCATAATCAACAACGACAAAATCGACCGGGAAAGTAAATGTGCCAACTTTAATGAACACGTCTTCGGCAATACCAACGGGGTAAGCAAGAGTGCGATTTGCAAGTTCAAGAGTCATCTTTGTTGGAGTAAGGTCGGGTAATGATAGTGTTTTCCAAACACTTAATGGCATAAGATTAATACTGGCCCCGAGATCAGCTAGGGCAGTAAATTCTTCAATTTTGTTGAAAATGCAAGGCAACACAAAACGACCGGGATCTCCACGCTTTTCCGGAAGTTCTTTAAGAATAACTGCAGAGCAGTTTTCATTTAAGCATGTGTTGGCGAGCTCAATCAGCTTCTCCTTCTTGTTAAGCAATTCCTTGAATGCTTTCACAAATTTCGGCATGTGGACAAGTGCTTCAACAAGGCTAATGTTGATGTTCACTTGAGAGAGCATCTTCACATAGCTCGACACTTGACAGTCATTCTTGGTTAGCTCGTTGGTCTTGCCTAAGCGAGAAGGATATGGGATGTTGGGTTTGGGTGGTGAAGGTGAAGTGTAGGTAAAGGTTGAGATGTTGAAGGTTCCTTCCTAGGTACATCGTCATGACGAGGCGGAGATGGTAATGGTGCACTAATACTAGGTGTAGGAGGAGTAGGGATAAATGATGGTGGAGGAGGTGTAGATGAAGGGGGTGGGATAGGTGGTCCTACTATGGTAACTCCACTACGGGTAGTAATAGCACTCACATTTGCTCGCGGATTGGTGACGGTGTTTGAAGGTAGAGAACTCGAAGAAGAAGGTTGAGCGGCGGGCAAGAAACTAGCAAGCATATTATTCAAATCATTTGTTTGATTGCTGAAGGAGGATTGAATATTATCTCGAAGCTCGGATCTAAGGTCATTCCCTTGCTTGGTGATATCTCCTTTTAGATTGATAATTTGGCTCTGCAGATTCTTGATTTGCTCACCTTGGGTTCTCATGATGGCTTCAACATCGGGGTTAATGGGTGGGGTTTGTTGAGTGGGTGGGTGATAAGGATTAGAAGCTCTTGGTGGGAATTGGTTGCTTCTATTGTAATTGTTGGCGGGGTTTTGGTTTTGAGGAGAAAAACTGGGTGAAAGGTAGTTGTTTGATCGGTAACTCAACAAATTTCTATCCCCTTGAGGTCGAGCTTGGTAATTTTCTGGTGAATAATTACCATAAGCTGCATACACATTTTCCGGATTTCCTTGAGTAGAAGGACAATAGGTGTATGAGTGAGGACCGCCGCATGTTTCACAAGGATTAGCAACCGCTTTAACTTGTTGTTGTTGTTGCTTTGAAGCGAGAAGCAAGATACTTTTGTTCATTTCGGTCATCATGCGGGTGAATTCGGTCATATCAGGGCTTGCTGAGGTGGAAGAAACATTGACTCTAGGGTTGTTCCTTGAAGAAGCGGAGGAATCCCAATTTTTGTGGTGAGTAGTCATGTTCTCAATAAGCTCTCTACACTCCTCGGGTCTCCTTTTCATAAATGTGCCACCGGCGGCTGCATTAATCGTATCACGATCTCGAAAAGTCAAACCGTTGTAGAAAGTATCAATAAATGTGACTGGAAGCATGTTGAGGTTTGGACAACGATCGATCAAGACATTATATCTTTCCCAAGCATCAAAAAGAGATTCATCGGGATCTTGCATGAAACCGCTGATTTGATTGCGAAGGCTTGGGGGATGGTGGAAAGTAGCGCGACAAAAAGCGTTGAGTCATGTCATCCCAAGTGTAAATTGAATTCTTCGGGAGACGATCAAACCATTTCTCGACGTGATGTGATAAAGTATGTGGGAAGAGTTGAAGGCGAAGAACATCCATTGTGGCACCAGGCAACTTCATGCTTTGGGTGATTGTAATGAACTTGTCGAGGTGTTTGTTGGCATCATCATCAGGCATTCCGGCGAATGGATTAGTTTGCACTTGCTGAATCATGTGGTGCTTCAACGAAAACTCCGGAGCCGTGATTTGCATCGGTGCAATCGGTCCTCCTCGTCCAAACATTGTTGGTTGACAAAGTTCCTCCATTGTCCGAAGATCGGGCTGTGGAAGAACATTGTTGTTATTGTTGAGGTGCGGTGGATTATTGTTGTTGTTAACACCTGACATACTTAAATCTTCTCGAGTCTCGGGCTCTTGATAATTAGAAGATCTAGTACGCATACACCTACAAAGGCAAAAGAAAACAATACCAAACACAAAGAGAATATATATACACAATAAAGATAAAATCTTTTTGGATTATTGAAATTTTTAATTTTTATGGTTTTTCTGAAAAAAATTTTGTGCAAGAAAAGTAACGCTCACAAGTGAACGGATCCCAAAAAGCAACGCGTCTCTCACAGAAAACCGTTAATCTTTACGAAAAGAGCCGGCAGCGGCGCCATTTGATAACTGGGCTTTTGACACCCCGTATAAAAATTAATGTTCGTGTTCTCGGTATCTTAACGAATTGATCTAGGTTCTATGTGTGACTCTATTGTCTTTGGTGAAACAAATATTTTGGTTGTTTTAAAATAAAATGTGCAAAACAATTAAAGTAAAAGGGCAGATAAGTCTAATTAAAATAAAGTGCGAGTATTTAAAAACGTGACTAAAATTAAAAGGCATTAAAAGTAAATAACGCAAACTTAAATCTAACCAAGGCAAACTTAAAACGCAACTAAAACTAAAACTTAAACTAAGGCAAGGCTAAAATAAATCTAAGGCAAATAAACTTAAAGTGCGTCTAAGGAAAAAGGCGGGAAAAATAAAGCTTGAAATTAAAAAGCAGAAACTTAAAAACTGAAATTAAAGAAACATGAAAATCAGCTCATCCGGAATAATACCCTTATTCGGAATAAATGGCTTACTCGGAATATGTCACCTATCCGGAATAATCCTCTCTATTCGGAATGTTGGTCTTGATTCGGAATGTTTCTTGATCCGGAATATTATTCCGAATAGGACTTCTTACTCGGAATATGTCACTTATTCCGGATGGAAGCTCCTTATCCGGAATATCTCCTTGATTCGGAATATTCTTGCTGATCCGGAATGTTTGGCCTATCCGGAATATTCTGCCTATCCGGAATATTCTGCCTATCCGGAATAATGGATATTCCGGATGAACCACCTTGGCTAAATCCTTGATCCGGAATGTTTGAAGATTCCGAATAGAGCACTTTGATCCGGAATAATTAATTATTCTGGATGGACGACTTTGATATGGAATATTTTCTTCACAATCCTTCACTCGGAATAAATTTTGGCTTGGCTGTTTCCTGGGAATCACAGTAACAAACAAGCGAAGAACAGGGAACAAGAAATAACACGAATCTAAACAAACTTAAGTAAAATCAACCACAAGATTAAATCAAACTAACAAATAAACATCTATTAATCATAAACAATCAATCCAAAACAACAAAACTAACAAAACTAATCAAGATAATCAAAACCACTTAATAAATTTGACAAAAACTCAAGAACATGAACATGAATAATAAACATATAAATCAAAGATTAAAGAAAGGTATAATGAGATCAAACAATAAAGATAAAGATTAACAAGAATTAAAAGAACACTTACTTGAAATTAAATGGTAATTAAGGTGCAAAACAAGTATTTAAATTTGACAAGTAAATAAATGACAAGGTAATTAAAAGTGGAAGAACTAATTGTCACTATTAGCCAACAAGAGTAAAAATGAAATGCTAATGATCTATATATAGGGGAGGATTAGGGAATGCTTAGGAAGCTTCCTCCCCTCCTTCATTTCTTCATAATTGCACCATTAAGTCCTTCCCTTCTTAATCTTTTGTTAATCTTGGACTTTAATGACTTTTGGATCGGGAATTCTTTAAACTCGTCTTTTAATTCTTCAATAAATAAGACTTGAGTTCTTCGGCTTTTAGTAAACTTCCGTCTTTTGACTTTTTCTTCGATAAATCTTCAGAATTGGTCTTGGACTTCCGTTCTTTTTGCACACTTGACTTCTTGACTTCGTCTTTCATCTTTTTCTTCAATAAAAGCCCGTAAATGCCCGTGTTTTCTCCACTTTTCACCTTTTCGTCCTAAATCACAACAAAAACACAAACCACGCATAATTCCGACATAAATGACATAAAATACACGTTTTGGTCCGGTTATTATTGTAATTAAGTGGTAAAAAGGATGGGTGTTTACACACCTATCACATAACAAACTAAATAGCAATAAGTAGAACCTACGACTATATGCTATAAACCAAATACACAACCTTTCTCAGGTTCTCAAACGCATGCGGCATGAAAACCATGGGGAATCCCATCTGTACTGAACCCGTTTAAATCATGAAAGCCCCTAACAACATATACCACTAGAAACAATTCCCGCTTATGTCATAATATGCTTATTTAGCAGCATATGAGCTTATCCGACTTGTCTTATATATCAAGTTGAAAGTAGTTCATACACACGGAATGCAAAGCAGGTGGTAAGTCGGCAACCTAAAAAGGTCGCCTTGGTAAAACACCGTTACGCCCATCCGTAAATACAAACAGATATTTACAGCCTTGCCAAGCTGCGCATAATCCAATAGTTACTCAAACCCGCCAAAATAGGGTCTAAGACCATCATCACAACCTATTTAAAAGCCACGAAATGAGATCAATGGCCAGAATCCCTATTTCACAATCCGCTGACTTTTTTTTTTCTTTTTTCTTTATAGACAGAAACATTTTCATGAGAGAATGCTAACACCAAGGCTAAGCAGTTGCAAACTCCTTAGTCATTCAGAAATCTCTAATAAGATTTTGATCGACGTACCATCATTTAAGCGAACCTTTCGACTTGGTTTCCTAATAAATTAAATGAACTAATTAGCAGCTTCCATTCCTTCATCCAAGGCCGAGTTGAGATCAACCGCAGACCATGACCCCATCCCATCTAAGGTTTTCTGATAAAGCATCCAGGCTCAAACCTTTCGTTGATACAATCACTACAACAATTAGTAAAAAAATTAGTGAAAACCAATCATATCCTTTAAAAATAAATCAACAAATCATAGACTTCAAAACCAAAAAAATGTGATCAAAAATCAATGATTATATCTATAATTTGGGAGATGTATATTTGGGGGTGAAGAAAATGAATACAATCGTGTGTGTGGTGGTGAGTAGAAGATGGAAAAATCGATCTAAAACCCAATTTAATATTTCTTTTTAGTAAAAATAATTGAGAAACCCATTCAATCAAGTTACTGGCCATTGAAATCATAAATTTAAACAGGAGAAGATTACCTTATTTATATCAATCAACCTACGCGCAACAAGAAATCATAGACTCTAAAACCAACAAAAGCTTGAACCTAAATTAATTAGATCGCTGCTTGAATATGCTTGATTTATCACTTGGATCATGCAATTAAGCAACAAATCGTAAGTTCAGAACTGAAGAAAGATGTGTGGTTTTGGAAAAATGTGAGAAGAAGATATGGATGTAATTGAGATCTATATGGGAGAGAAGTACAATTGGTGAAGAATTTTCAAATCAATGAACAGAGAAAGGCATGTGCGAGGGTTATTTTGAACGACTCTAAATAGACCTCGCTTATTTTGAAGGGTTGTAATTTGCCCTCTCTCAGATAGTTATATTAGTTTTTTTATTCATTTTTCATTCTGCCAAATGAATAAGGGGTAATTATATTTTTTATAAATTTTTTCTTTTTAATATATATTTATATTTTTTTCTATTTTTATTGATTTTATTGATTTTAATTCAAATTTTTTATATTTAAACAATAATTTAATTATAAAAATAATAATTAAATACTCGTTGCTGCATTAAGCGAGTATCATGCTAGTTAATTACCCTTTATTATTGCTTTTAGGTTCGGAACTAAAATAGATATGCATATTTCCGTCTAAATCGGCCCCAATTGATGATTCACACACACACTACATTATTCTCAATCAAACTCTCCCACCATTTTCCCGCCAAAAATGACGTATCATCATCATCATCATCATCAGCGTCACTCATCATCTCCTCCATCATCAATAGCGAAGCTTCGTCCGAAGCTCGCACGCGTCGTATCGCGTCACGATCATCTCAAACTCTCCTTCAAACATCTCAAAACTCAGATCCAAATCGGCTTACTCGAGGTCCGTCACTACATATCACTACTTCTCAATCACTTTTTAACTAATTCAATTAACTCAATTACTTATGTGATTATTATAATTTGTTTCGTTATAGACGGAAGACGTGTTTAGTTCGTTAGCTGTTCCGTTGATGACGCTCGTTGGATTAAAAAGCGATGACATGGCCAAACAAGGACGATCCACTGCTTTTTTAATCACTAGCAGCGGTTCGGATAATTATCGAGTAATGTGTTTTGAATGCTGCAATCGTGTTATAATTCATTGCGCGTCTTGTGTGTGTTTCGGCATGATAAGTTATACAATTACCTTTCGTGAAAGATAAGATAAGTCTGTTGAGGTTTCAGACTCATACAATTTTGCAGTTTAAGTGTTTGATATTAGGTCATCCGTTATATAAATTCTGCAATAGTTATATAATTTATTGCTTGTGTTGTGTGTGATACGGTATGATGCGTTATAGTTAGTTGCGTGAAATGAGCCTAAGGTTTGCAAGGAATATGATTAGAATTCGTGAAAGTTGACCTAAGTTTACTGATCTGCTGCTATCAGGATTAGTAAAATTATCAATTATGTGACTCTGATTCGCACGATTGTGTCTGAATAACTGATGTATTATGTAATTCGTTTTGTGAGAGTTAACCTACGATAACTGAGGTGTTTCAGTCATGACTCTTAGAATTTTCTGATTGTGTTCAAGTGTAAATGTATATGAATATCTGATACTAGTAGTGTGTAGGTGTTTTCATATCTGATAGTAGTACTCTCAATGTTTGTTAAGGTGCAGCAATAAGGATTAGTAGGATTTTGCAATTGTGTTCCCAACAATTGTTTGCGAATAGTTAGTAGTGGGTGAATGTCTTTTAGGATGAGTTGCATAAATCATTTTGTGAGCGTAAATCTATGTTTATTGTGGTGCTGCAATCAGTGAAAATAGAATTTTGCAGTTGTGTTTGGGTTATTTATATTTTTAGAAAATTGATAGGAGCGTGTGCATGTGTCATTATATGATAAGTTCTGTAATTTATTCTGTGAGATTTAATCGAAGTTTATTGAGTCAGTAAGGATTAGTAGAATTTTGTGAGTGTGTTTCGGATAATTTGGGATCTGTGATGGTAACGTGCGAGTGTTTATGTAAACGCGTTATATAATTTTCTCTGCTGAAACTTTATGAGGTGTTGCAATCACCGATTAGTAGAATTTTATACGAGCAACTGTGTTTTGAATATTGGCAGTTTTGCGTGTATGTGTTTTCGGATGAGTTATGTAATTCATTTCATGAGAGTTAAGTTAAGTTTATCCAAGTGCTCCAATCAGGATTAGTAAAATTTGCAGCTGTGCTTTTGGCATACTTGTGTTAATCTGTGTGTAGAAGAATTGTTCTGTTAACTGCGTGTTTGATCATACAGGGTAAATCTGAAGATATGACTGGAGATCTGGACATGATGTCAAATGGGGAGAGGGAATGTGAGGTTCATAGATTGCAGGTACCATTATTCTTACTACTCAAATACTTTCGTAATTTGGTCTGAAACATAGCGGATATGCTGATGCTAAAAATTATCAGTTGTCACTTTTTGAACTGTGTTATTAATATAGTAGTTAATGTAGGCACGGTGTTCATCCTGATTTTGAGCAGCATGCTTTGTTATATACTGTATATATCAATGGCATAAGTTCTGGATGTGTGAGAATCGGTGTTTGGAGCAAAGCACAGTACTGTACTTGACAGAAAGTAAAATAGTTTGTAATTTAGTTTTTGATTGTAACGTGAAATCTTGTTTAGGGTAAACAGGGAATAATACAATATCTGCACTAGTATATCTCTCTTCTATATGCACTGGTCTGCTATTCTGGTCCATTGAATGTGATTAGTCTTTCAAGTTTGCCAAATATTTGTGGACAAGAGGTTTGTTTGTAGTTTTCGCAGAGAAAGGCTAATAAAACTACCTGCCAGTGTTAGGTAAAATGTAGTTATCTATCCCATGAGTAGCACTGAAACTGTTGATAGAGCGAAACTTCATAATGATAGGGACAGACACATAGCTTAATATTTCTAACAAAGTACTGAAGTATACCAATTGATATGGAAGTCTTTGGATTAAAAACTGTTTCAGTTTGAATGTATTTTGTCTACGGAGTATTTGGTGGAGTATGATCAAGTATACATCGATCTGAACTTGTACTCTTTGTTGCGAGTGTGTCTGTATTAGCATGATCTGGTTACAGATAGGGTTACAGACTTTCCTGTTCATCCTTACATATATTAAAGTTGCAACCTTAAAGCATTTCGCTGAATTGACATTGTAGTTTTTTAGCACAATAATATGTCTGCAGAAAATGGAGGTGCCACCTTAGCTGTTATATGTATGATTTATCGTTGACAGTTTTTGTAAATGGTTTTCCTTGTACTCGGAATACTGCAGGAGGACTATACGAATAGAGCGATCATGGCAGGCCAAGAGCTCATGGATAAACAAAAAATGCAGCTTATGCAACTAATGCGGCTCCTCAAACAAGTTGAGGGTAGTGTTAATTCTAGCCAGAATAGCATAAATCAGACTATTGATAACCACAAGGACAGTCTCCGCGCTTTTTTACAAAAAGCTGTCACTTATGCATCCACCATTCAACAGTCAAGTCATGATGAACATGCCTTCAATATCACACTGAAACTACTCAAAGCTATTTATGATCATGTCTGTGAAATCCTCAGCTCAGTCGAGGTTGGGGTGGACAATCTCATCAACATATTAGCTGAGCAAATGTGCCAGCCAATGATGGAGTATGTCAAATGCATTAAGGCTGAAATGACAACTGGCACATGCCCACGCTTATTGGGGACATTAGAGAATATGAGAAAAATGACGAGGGACGAGAGGGTAGAATTGGAAAAAGCAAGAAAAAAAGTTAGATTAGCAGAAGAAAGGAAGCTTGAAGCACTGAGCATGCTAAAAGAATCTGAAGAAAATTTAAAGAAAATGAGACAATACATGGGGCTCTCCATCAATGGTAAAAAGGGATCTACTGGTCATTATTCCAAGAACAAAGTAAGTCCTCGCCTTGACGCTCACAAATTATAGACTTATGTGCTTTTTATCAGTTCTTTTCTTATGAATCTTTAAATGGTATGCTACTATATCTGCTTGTAAGTCGAAATTATATACTAGTAACTTAATAACAATAGCAAGCTAAAAACAAGAAAAATAGAATATCGAGATTGCCCTTTTCGAACAGGTTGGTATCAGTTTGGATGGTTGGTAATGGCCTGATGGGTTAAAATGTCAAAACTTCAAAACAGATTGGGTCCGATTGACATATCTAACCTTTTTTCTGCACAACTTGAATTTCATAAAATATAGTACTCATAAATTTGATTTCAAAGACTATCACTAAGCTTTTGAGCTATCATTTATTGGGTAAAGTTTAAGACGTTGTAAGCACTTTCATCATGTTTTGAAAGACTTCTAAGTTTTACCTATCTGACCCGTTCGCAACGTAACCAAAGTTACTTATTTATAGTAAAAAGTTAGCTGATAAGGCTACACCACACCATACACATAATATATGGAGGCACTTAAAAGTTAGACACCTTGTTATGTAAAGTATATCTCTGGCAATACCGATTCACAAAAAAATGACATGCACAAATACACAATATGGGCTGAGTTAGGTACTTGGGTTAACTTGTGTTATCTAATTCTTTGTATTTCGTAAATAATCTTAATTCACCACAGATGATTAAGACATTATCCTATAAAGATTAAACTAAATTTATTCGATAAAATGATTTAGTAGGCTTTAACCGTTACAATACATATGCAATGATGTTTGACCCGGTTTTGATAAAGGAGTACCCAATTCAACCCATTTTTAGATAAACAGGTTGAACCAACACTTGATTGTAAATTATCTAACTCTTTAGTTCATGTTTGCCTGGAATACAGTTAGTAGCACCTGTTGAGGATCAAGCAAAAGAAGACAAGCTGTTGTGGGAACTACTGAAAAAGAAACAGACAAGCCAACAACCTCAGAGCCCATTTGGTCCAAAAGCGCTTCTTCCAATCGGAACCAGTACCAATCACTATATGCCAACAATGGGACAACCATCCATCACTCGCATACCTACAACACGAGTCTACGGGAGACAGAATCCTCAACCCTTGAATTCGTTGCTCCAATTGGGCTCATCACCTTCAGCTGCAGCATCATATCAAGTTTTATCGCGTAAATGGTGACTTTCTTGTCTTATAGCTTGATAAAAGTTTTCATTCTGTGTTGTTATAAAAAGTTAATTGTGCATAAGTGAGTGTCATCCCTTTCAGTCTATATTGTTATATAATAGAATAGTTTCATACATTGTTGATGGTCAGATTTTCACAATGTTGTAAGACTTCGATACTTTTGATCAAGGCTGAAAGAACGTATAGTGGTATTGGTTAATTCCCCTTGTTTGTGTGTAAATCGTATGTTTGTTAGTCTCAATGTCTTTGCATTCTGCGCATACTAGAAGAGCGGTGGGCTCGTGATTCAAGCCTAATAATGTCTTATCTAAAAGACATTTGTTTAAACTTTATCGTAACAGACATAAAAATCTGGACTCGGCCTAACCAGTCAGAGCGGAATTGTCATTCTGATAATGCGTATCGTCTATTGATTGGGACTGCGTACCATATCAATATTGATGGCGATAGATGACTCGATAGATTGAGACTGCGTACCATATCAATATTAAAGGCAAATAGATGACTCGTGTTAACATCTTCCAAATATGTTTCAGCATTGATGGCAATGATGACTCACGAAGTTATCAACTGTACTGAAAAGTATAAATCGCTGATGAAGACAACTCAAGAAACATGTTAGCAAAAAATAAAAGATGAAACGTATCCCCTACTAAAAAAGTTGATATTGAAAATTCATGAACACTTTTGATCTGTGAATTTGGAAATGTGTACATCAACAATTATTGGAGCTCATGTTAAATTTAACAGACACTTCATAGTAAACTATGGATTAACCTTTTGCAGGCAAAACCATTAGCAAAATCTTTAAAAATTATGGCTCAGTGTAGTTATAGAAATATATTAGTCTTTTGTAGAAATTACTTATCTTTATATAATTACTGATCAAAATAGGATTATCATTGACATTGTAGCGTTTTAACATAATACTATGCCTGCAGAAAATGGAGGTGTCACCTTAGCTGTATAGTGTATGATTTATCATCGACAGTTTTTGTAAAAGGATTTCCTAGTACTGGGAATACTGAAGGAGGACTATACAAATAGAGCAATCATGGCAGGCCAAGAGCTCACCGGTAAACAAAAAGTGCAACTTATGCAGCTCCTCAAACAAGTTGAGGGTAGCGTTAATTCTATCCAGAATAGCATGATAACCACAAGGACAGTCTCCGCACCTTTTTGTAAAAAGCTGTCACTTATGCATCCACCATTCAATTTTTACAAAAAGGTGGGGTGAAATCCTCAGCTCAGTCGAGGGTGGGGTGGGCAATCTCATCAACATATTCGCTGAGCAAATGTGTCAGCCAATGATGGATTATGTCAAATGCTTTAAGGCTGAAGTGACTGCACATGCCCACACTTACTGTGGACATTAGAGGGTATTGAGAAAAGTGACGAGGGATGGGAGGGTAGAATTAGAACAAGCAAGAAAAAAGGTTAGACTAGCAGAAGAATCTACTGGTCATTATTCCAAGAACAAAATAAGTCCTCGCCTTGACACTCGCAAAAACACCCAATAAAATATACGTTATCCTGTTACAACCATAATCGTTTATCTGACGCCTACGCTATGCACGGCATGCAAACAACATAATCCAAATAAGTACTCAGACATAAGAAACAATGACATAAATTTAAATGCAGGCTTTCAATCCATCTTCAAAGATACGAACAAAATCCTCCATCAGAGTATTGGAAATGCAAACACCAATCTCCAAATCTTCTTTTGATTCTTTACAAGAATTAAGAGATATTGCTCCAATATAATCAATTGAAATTATTTCGACCTTTTTTGGCTTCCCCCACCCGAAATCCAAGTCGTATAGTCTGAGCTTTGGTGTTCCCGACACCCATGTCATTGTTGTTGGCATTCCATGATCAGAGAACAAATTAAGATATTCCTTATGGTCTTTTACGACTCCATCTTTATAATCAGTCAAGGTCTTAAGTAGATTTTCTCCTAGCAATTTTGCAGCATTTATGAATCCTTCTTTTCCAATTAAAAGATTTGTTTTCGCAACTACCGCACTAAATCCAAGACAGTTTCCAAAGTAGGCCGAGGGTATAGGTGCCTTCAGACGTGCTCTACAATTGATGACAGAACCAAATAGTTGTAGCTGATCATTGTATATTTTGGCTATGCAACTCCATATATAAGCACATGCTACTGTATAAGAAGATACATATTCTAATCTTGGCAGTTGGGTTGATACTGATTTTTTCATCTGATTGATAACATCTCGTGTCAAGACAAACGTGGCCCGTTGTTTATCACTCGGTCCAGATAGGCTTGGAGTTACATAATCTTCGTGAAAACCTTCTATTTGTGCACGCTTTAGATAACTTTCTTCTAGTCCTGAATTTTCGCTGATCACTCTGTCATATAATGGAAAAATTCCATTAGCTATAAATGACTCATCATTATTACCAGACCGAGCAATTGATGTCCACGCCTCCAAGAAATAAAAAAGAGTGCTAGCATCACCTAGACTATGGTGATTTGAAAGTCCAACAGCAATGCCTTGGTTAGGAAAAAGCGTCACTTGAACGGATAAGAGTGGAACCTTGATGCAATCTGATAACCTAGTACTCTCACCCAATATCGGTACAAGATGGTAAAACTTGTCGCAGTCTCGAGGATGGTTTCCTGTTAATTCGCTAAACTCAAGGTTACATTCAGCGGAAGTAACAGTCACAGAATCACCTTCCACGTAACGAATCTCAGGCTTTTTAGTAGGAGTAGGATATACTGCCAACTTACCTACAAAAGGGTAAAAATGTTTAAGTGTGATGGATAATGAGTGTTTAATATTTGGAACAATGGTTTCAGTAAACTGATTTCTAGTGATTGGGAGCTCGTAAAAGAAAAGATAGTGAACTGGAGCAGAACGAAGGTAATGCAAGTCGAAAAACGTGAGCTGCAATGACTTGTCGCCTACGGTGTCTGGTGGTGGCGAAACATGGGACTGTTCGAGAACAGTTAAGATGGGAAGTGAAGCCATTGGATGCTTCGAAATGAATCGAGTTACGAAGGTTTAATGAATAGACATCTATTTGTTTAGAGGACAAACTTTAGACATGGTAACAAACTTGATTGAATACTGATCACATGAGTGAAAAACAACAAAAGCTGATCCTAGTACAACAATGATCCTAGTACAGCAATAAGTACGCATTCGTCACATCAATAGAGTGGTTGATATATTTAATAAAAGTTGGTGTCGGACGTTCAGTACCGAATGGTATCATGCTGATAATTGTATGTTTAGAGTGATGGGCCGGTATGCCAACGAGACTAGCTCGCTGAATTCGATGTGACACCACACGGCGACGCCGAGTGCTCACTGCCACAAAGCGTGGGCTCGTCGTTTGTTCACTGAAGGGAGCTCGTCGTCTAGACGACGAAGAAAAAGAAAAGGGAAACAGAATTACATACTGTTTAGGGTTACATACTTTTTGAAATGTATCTATACGTATACTATTTTTATTATCTATATGATACGTGTATTTTATCAAATGTATCTATATGACCATTTTTAAACCTACAACCGTTAAAACCGGTGAACAAATTACCCGAATATAGGTCAATAGGGACAGTTTTTTTGTTAGAATTTCGTCAGTATTTATGGTTTCCAACGGATTTGTGACAAAAAAATGTCTGTCGCATTTACAACGTTATTAGAAAAATTACATGGTAAATTTTTTCTTAAGAAATGTTGTAATTTCATAAAAAAATCGTCGTTTCCTAAAAAGTTGTAATTTTAAAAACAAAATCGTAATTTCTTAGAAAAAACTTGTAATTAAAAAAAAATCGTAATTTCATAAAAAAACGTGTAATTTAAAAAATATCATAAAAGAATAATTGTTTAAAAAAATTTATTTTCATAAAAAAATTCTGTAATTTAAAAAAAATCGTAATTTTATAAAAAATAGTATTTTTTTCAATTTTCCAAAAAAAATTCAATTTTTTTTTATTTTTTTTCCTTAACTACATCCAACATAAGATTATTTTTCGAATTCTTTTTCATAAATTTTTTTTCCAGATATATTATCGAATTTTTTTCAGCTTTTTTTCCAACAAAAAATCAAATTATTCTTTTCAAGATAAGATTTTTTTCAGAATTAAAATAGTAGTTGAAAAAATTTATGAAAAAAAATCGACTTTTTTTTTATTTTGTTGGAATAAATATTGATTTTTTATTTTGGACAAAAACTTTAAAAAGATAATAATTTTTGTCCAAATATTTTTCAAATTTTTTTCCAACAAAAATTTAATTTTTTTCCTCCGAATTAAAATAGTTAAGTGAAAAAGTTTATGAAAAATCGAAACTTCTTATTTATTTTGTTGGGAAAAAGATTGATTTTTTTTGGACAACGACTTTAAAAAAATCATAATATTTTTTGAATTTTTTTCATATTTTTTTCCAATAAAAATCCTATTTTTTTCTAACATAAGATTTTTCCGAATTATAATAGTAGTTAAAAGAATTTTGAAAAAAAAAATATTTTGTTGAAAAAAAATTGAATGTTTGTTTTGGAAAAAACTTTTTAAAAAACAATCCATAAAGAAAACAATTTTGAAAAGTTAAAAAACAAAAGCAAACACCGGTTATTATAAAGGACTTACAGTGCAAATGTTTTGTGTAAACGCTCGTTAATCATTTGCTACGTAAGCAAAATTGTAGGCTAAAGAGGTAGGGAAACGGGTACACGTACCATATTAGCCGGTTTGCTAAAGTAAACGTACCATATAGATAATAAAAAAAGTATACGTTTTATATCGATATATTTTTAAAAGTACGTAGCTATTTTATGCCTTAAACCTACCGTTTATGTGTTTTGGAGAGGGCAGCAAGTTGGTCGCATATGACAACTTGATTAACGAGTACCATATATGTAATGGTTTAAATCATATTTTACTCTTTTTATTTTCGTATTTTAAATTTTGGTATGTTATAATTATTTATTTTTTTATTTTGTATTGTATTGCGTAATTTTTGTTCGCATGAAATGAATTTTGTTTGCGTGAAAAAAAGGAAAAAGAATCTGTAAAATACTGAAAGTGTTTATTGATTGAATCACAATTACATAATATAGCATATGTATTTATACTAAATACATAGCTTTAACACTAAGCAACCCTAACCCTAATGAACCCAAGCCCATAATCGGGTTGGGCCCTAATCTAGGCGTCTAATACTCCCCCGCAGTTTGAACGGTAGCCTTACGAACGGACAAACTGGAATGAAAATTGAAAGCAGCTTCTTTTCCTCATCTCCTTTTTTTGTTTGTTGTAGCTGAAGTATAATTGTTTTGGCGGCATAGTTGCTTATTGCTTGCGGCATCCTCCTTTTGCGTGGCTTGCTTTGCCTTTTAGAAGGGAGCGGCAATTTGATTATCAACTTTTTGTTGTCAACGACAATGATCTTCGACAACGAACACAATAGATGATGAAGAAAAAAAAAATGACTAACATAATTTTTTTTTTGACGGCTAGGGTTTAGGGTTACGAATTGAAAGCAAGAAAAAAAATAATTCAAAAACACAATAAAGCAAGAAATAACGAAGATCCTCCGGATCATCGGTATGTAAACCGATGACCGGAAGATAACCAATTTTGTTGGTGGATCTAACCTGCTCTTGATACCATGTAAAATACTGAAAGTGTTTATTGATTGAATCACAATTACATAATATAGCATATGTATTTATACTAAATACATAGCTTTAACACTAAGCAACCCAAACCCTAATGGACCCTAAGCTCACATACGGGCTTGGGCCGACTAACATAATCTCATCTAATAGAATCGTTAAAGAATGTCAAGATCAAGACCTGGAGTAGTAGTCATTTTTGCTCAAAATGTCTCCTTCTCGTTTGTCTCTGTATTTATGTGACTCTTGTGCACTCGTTCGTCTGTGTATTATCCATCTAGTTTATTTCCGTATCTATGTTGCGCCTTTTTAGAGTTTGGATTGCATATGATTGAGACTTAGTCAAGACTGAGTATGGGACACTCCGCGCGTTTGTTTTTCAATTTTAGTTTATATTTGGCAAACTCTCGATTTCATCGGTGCGGCATTGTAATTTTGAGAGGAAATGTTAGTTAATAAGGTCCATTGGCCTCACCCACTTGTTTAGGAAGGTATATTACTTACGGTTCTGTCTTTATATGTTTTATTTAATCATCTGTAATTTAGTTAGGGACAACCATCCATCAGTTGCATACCTACAACAGAGTCTACGGAAAACAGAATCCTCAACCCTTAAATTTGTAGCTCCAATTGGGCTCATCACCTTGAGTTACAGCATCATATCAAGTTTTTTCGCCTAAATGGTCACTTTCTTGTCTTATTTCTAGATGTAAGTTCTTAGATTTGTGTTGTTATAAAAAGTAAATTTTGCATAAGTGAATGTCATACCGTTCGGTCTATATTGTTATAATCGAATGATTTCATACTTTCATATATTGTTGAGGGGGATTTGCACCAAGTTTCAAGCTTCAGATACTTACGATCAAGGATGAAAGAATGTATGTATATAGTGGTATTAACCAGTACAGATCTGAACTGTATCATTCTGATAATGTTACAGATAATATCGAGATAAGACACCACTTTAGCAGATGTTTGCTCTTTAAAAAAAAGAATTACAGATTTATTTGACAAAATATCAAAATAAAGATAGATGACAGACTGGCTTGGCCCGACCATCGTCAAAGCCTGGGGCGTAACATGTAAGCTTTCAATCCGTCTTCAAAGATCCGAACAAAATCCTGCATCAGAGTAGTGGAAATGCAAATACCAAATTCCAAATCTTCTTTTGATTCTTTACAAGAAATAAGAGATATCGCTCCAGTATAATCAATTGAAATTACTTCGACCTTTTTTGGCTCCCCCCAACCAAAATCCAAGTCGTATAACATGTCCTTTGGTGTTCCCGACACCCATGTCATTTTTGTTGGCATTCCATCAGAGAGCAAAGCAAGATATTCCTTATGGTCTTTTACGACTCCATTTTTATTATAATCAGTCAAGGTCTTACGTAGATTTTCTCCTACCAATTTTGCAGCATTTATGAATCCTTCTTTTCCATTCAGAAGATTTGTTTTCGCAACTACCGCACTAAATCCAAGACAGTTTCCAAAGTAGGCCAAGGGTATAGGTGGCTTCAGACGTGCTCTACAATTGATGACGCAACCAAATAGCTGTAGCTCGTCATTGTGTACTTTGGCGATGCAACTCCATACATAAGCACATGCTACTGAATAAGATGATACATATTCTAACGTTGGCAGTTGGATTGATACCGATTTTTTCATCTCATTGATAACACCTCGTGTCAAGACAAACGTCACCCGTTGTTTATCACTCGGTCCAGATAGGCTTGGAGTTACATAATCTTCATGAAAACCTTCAACTTTTGCACGCTTTATATAAGTTTCATCTAGTCTTGAATTTTCGCTGATCAATCTGTCATATAATGGAACAGTTCCATTAGCAATAAATGAGTCATCATTATTACCAGATCGAGCAATTGATGTCCATGCCTTCATGAAAAAAAAACAATTGCTAGCATCACCTAGGCTATGGTGATTTGTAGCTCCAATTGCAATTCCTTCGTTGGGAAAAAGCGTCACTTGAACGGAGAAGAGTGGAATCTTGACGCAGTCTGATAATCTAGTACTCTCACCCAATATCGGTACAAGAGGGTAAAACTTGTCGCAGTCTCGAGGATGGTTTCCTGTTAAATCGCTAAACTCAAAATTACATTCAGCAAAAGTAACAGTCACAGAATCACCTTCGACATAACGGATCTCAGGCTTTTTAGTAGGAGTAGGATATACTATCAACTTACTTACAAAAGGGTAAAAATGTTTAAGTGTGATGGATAACGAGTGTTTAATATTTGGAACAATGGTTTCAGTAAACTGATTTCTCGTGATCGGGAGCTTGTAAAAGAGAAGATAGTGAACCGGAGGAGAACGAAGGTAATGCAAGTCGAAAAACGTGAGTTGCAATGACTTGTCGCCTACGGTTTCTGGTGGCGGCGAAACATGGGACTGCTCAAGAACAGTTAAGCTGGGAAGGGAATCCATTTGATGCTTCAAAATGGATCGAGTTATGAAGGTCTAATGATTCGATCCCTATTTGATCTAGTCGAATAATGATAGGATCGAGTTGACATTGCAATAAATATTCGGCACATGAATAACGTGGTTTACAGATTTGACAAAGATTTCAAATTTCCAATACATAAACATAAACAGATGTGACATGCACGACACATGGTTTATAGAATTATAGTCAAACACAACTAATGAGGATCACATTTGTAGTAATTAAAACCATCATGTGTTATATCCAATGTGTCGTGTGAGGTGGTTTTCATGTCTTTGACGTTTCGAACTCCTCACTCTGGTTTTGTAAATTTTGGCATTTCTGTCTCTCGTCATTTCTAATGTTCTCTCAAAACACGGCTCAATTAGCGCGAGGTTTTAACCGTACTGTTATGTTTAGTCATTATATTAGCCTAAGTCGATGTATAAGGTATAAGGGTCTAGTTTCCTAATTAGCAAGAATAAAGGTCGGTAGGTTGTGTCATAGCCCAACCCGACCCGTAGGACTTGTAATAGTCGGTTCCCCCTCATCTCTATAAAAGGAGGTGAGGGGGAACAAACGAAGTACGTCATTCTTTCAATAAACTAATCAGTCGATTAGGGATTTACCTTGTGGGCGTCATTTTTCTTTATTGTCGAACCTGGGCTCTTGATACCACTTGGCCAAGAATTAAATTGGGTCATAAGTTGATAAAAGTCTTTTATCGATTTGTTAAAAAGATTGGGCCAAGATTATTACTTCGTAGGGATTTTACACAAGGGGACTTCGTAATTCGTGATTGTGAGGCTTAACGTATCACAAGGTTTAGCGAGTTACCGAAGGGACTTTATTCGTTTGTGATTGTGAGGTTTTTCACAAGGTTTAGCAAACTAATAAAGGGATAAAGAATGACGGGAGCCAAGTTTGACATTAAGAAATTCGATGGAACTGGTGATTTCGGGTTATGGAGAATCAAGATGCGTGCTTTGTTAATCCAGAACGGATGTGAAGCGGCTCTGGAGGTTTTACTCGCGAATATGGAAGCTGAAGAGAAATCTAAGCTTGCCAAGAAAGCTCACAGTGTCATGATTTTCTGTTTAGGTAACAAGGTTCTGAGAGAGGTTACCGGGGAGACAACTGCAACGGGGGTTTGGTCAAAGCTCAAGTCTTTGTACATGACAAAGTCATTGGCCAACAAGTTGTACCTGATGAAGAAGTTGTATACATTCTACATGCCGACTGGACGAAAGATTTTCGAGCATATAGATGAGTTCAACCCCAAAATCGTTCTTGATTTAGCAAATATTGAGGTAAAATTCGAGGATTAAGATATTACGTTATTGTTACTCACTTCTTTACCAGCATCATACGAACACTTTGTGGATACCTTGCTTTATGGACGGGAAGCTTTGACTTTGGAGGACGTGATGGCCACACTAAATTCAAAGTGAATCAAAGAAAGGTACAAGGCGAAGGGGGATGATGGTGAAGGGTTATACGTGAGGGGAAGAACTGATCGCAGGAATTCACATCAGTCAAGGGGAAAGTCAAGATCGAAGTCTCGAGGTGGAAGACTCAAATGCTTTATTTGCCAATCTGAGGAGCACTTGAGAAGAGATTGTCCGAAGAATAATCACAAGAAGTCTAAAGGTTACGTCAAGAAAGATGATCAACCAAGCTCCAGTGGTTCGCTTTAAGACGATTATGAGGTGATGATGGTGATGTGTGCAAAAAGACTGCAAGATTGGATCATGGATTCAGAAGGTTCATATCACATGTCACCCATGTTAGATGTATTTTTTGATTTTCTAGAATGCGATGGGGGCAAGGTACTGTTGGGAGACAACAAGGAGTGCAAGATCAGGGGTATTGGCAAGGTAAAGGTACAACTGAAAGATGGGTCAAGTTTTGTGTTACACAATGTCAGGTACATTCCTGAATTGAAAAGAAACTTGATATTGTTGGGAACTCATGAAAAAGAGGGATATATCGTAAAATTGCAGTCGGGCAAAGTTAAGGTTATTAATGGTTCTAGGGTTATTATATCTGGAACCCGAAGGGAGAACTGTGTGTACTCTTTGGATGGCCATGCAGTGGCCGGTGAACTTAATGCTAGTGTTGAAGAAAAAGACAGTGTTGTGCAGGTTTTGAAGGTTTATGAAGTTCATAACAATTATAATAACATAAGCAAAGATCAAAGCACGTAATAGCGGAAGCGATTTAACAAGATCATATTAATAATAACACATTCATAATTAACCGAATTAGGGTTACATACCTTTTGCAATGCAATTCCCACGAACAAGGACAATTCACCAAATTAGGGTTTATGACGGATCAATGATTAAACCCTTACCGTTTTGTTAATCTATCCAAGATTCAATCTAAAATGAGATTGTATCACGTTCTTGTACACACGTAACGCAACGAGCTAACCGTAATACTAGTACGTGTAAACCGAGCTTCTACGCTTGTGCAAAATCTACCCAACAACCCTAGAGAGGGGCTAGGACTAGATTATTGCCAAACCAAAACCAAAGGATAATAGGAACCCTAAAAAATGTATTTTTTTCTTTGGAGTTGATTGCAAGAAAGAAAGAGAGAAAAAAGATTTTTGGTACAAGAATTATGGAGACCTCTATGTGTTTGTATAGTGTCTCCAAACTTGTGGCCCAAGACAAAACTAAATAAGGCAAGAAATCTTTTCTTCCTTTTTCATGTTCTCCACCGCCGGCCCAAGCCCACAAGGGTGTTCCAGATCTTTCTTTAACTCCCGTTATTTATTTCACATTAACCGTTTAGTCCTTAACTCTTAAATTTAACGACGGTTAAAGTTATTGCTCGATTTAATTTAATAAACATATAAATATATTTATTAAATAAATTAACTTTTTACGTATTGTGTGCAATATCTTAATCCCGAGTTCGATCCTAACACACGACAATTAAAATTAAAGTCCATAAACTTTCAGCTCCCACTTGGACATATTTTAAATAGTGTGATCACATCGGTTAGCGTCTAGTTACACGTCGATGCCTCTAGTACGATCTCGAGTAAGGTTTCTTGGATAAAACCTTTTAATGATTCATCATTATTATTATCCTTTCATTTCTAATACAACGTTAATAAGGATATTGATCTTAGTCATTCCTTTCATTAACCATTCTGTTTCTCGCTCATCGGATTCAAGCAAGATTACTAAAACTTCTAAACATAGTTTAGAAAGACTTTGGGTACGGCCATACAAACATCTTACTAATTCCACGAGGGGCCCAGTTGTATTAAACTTCAAAATAAATTTGAAGGAAACAAATTCCATATTGACTACAAGCAAAACTTATGAATTTTGCAACACTTCTGAAAATAACCCTTATAGCTACCAGTTACGTTTAGCGTTAGATTATTCCACAGAAATGCACTAGATCTACGACAGTTTCCTGGTATCTCAGGTCTGAGGATAACTATTTATGATTTACTTAATGACAAAGATCCATAAAGTATAATCATATAATTAGGATAAGTCCAATACTCGAATCATCGAATATCATCCAAAATTGATCAATATACTTTCAAGTATACTGTATCACTATTTTGATTTGTCTTATTTTAATAATACTTCCATATTATTAATCGACAACGGACATTTAGAATAATCAAATTATTCATGGATTAAACATGTAAATATAGGATACAATATATTATAAATAAACTTACCAAGTAATTTTTTTTCACTATAATAATTGTCTAACATCCCTTACCCAAATACTAAATATATCAATGCATAAAACTGGTATATGTATTATGCCTCTAGTAATGACATTCATACTTGTTTGGCAAAGCATAAATCAACCAATCTTGACCTATTGGAATTTTGAGAATACTTTCTTCAAGAATTCAATTTATTGAAGCCTTGTACATGTGCATTCAAATAGTTTGATACTGTCACATAGTACCCAAATTGTGAAACATCCTTGATCACCAATTTATTATACTAAACTTCTAAAACAACATTTGAAGTTCAAAGTATCCTAATTCTTTAATGTATAATGCAACTTTTAATTAACATGTCATCTCCAAGGATACCATGATTAATATTAAGTGTTACCTCAATTATATATTTTCAAGTTTGATAACTTGTCATTCAAAGATATAAATACGTTACCTATAATATCTATTATGTAATGTTTTATTCCAACCAAACATCCAAGTTTGTTGGCTACGATAATTTGCACAACTATTGACAAATTATTCATTTATAGAATATAGAAGTTGATCCAAGACAAGGATGTTTATTCTATTTCCAAACATATTCTTTCAGAATATTCATTACACAAGTTATCTAATAACTTTCAAATAGATTAATATATTCAAATCATCTTGCATTTTAAGCATGATATAAATACAACATGAGACACATGAAAATTTTTCAAACCAGATTTAGATTTTTTCATGTTCTAAATATTCATATAAACTTACTACATGGCATATTATGTTGTATTTCCACCGCATAAATAATTTTTTTTTTCAAGGTTATGTATATCTTATTTTCTAAATCTTCAAAGTAAAACTTCACTTCAAATCTAAATCAAATCAACGTTTAATTTGAATGAAAACTTACTTTCTTACATGTCTATTCGACACATATAATTTAAGAAAATAATCATAATACTCCTACTAGCTTTTAGGAATACTAAAAAATTATCTTACTTCAATTTCAAATCCAATATTGGATTTTCAATTTAAGCATAAGAATAATCTCCTAGATACCTGCATATATCCATTCATGGATAATTGCACTTTGTACTTTCCAAAGATTTATTTTTTATTAATAAACTCCTTTCGATTACTTAAGTCCTTGCTCAAGTAGTCAATCAAGAAATAGTTCATATATACTCAATTTATCAATTAAAATATGACCACCAAAATCTTTATACATCTAATGCGTTTTAGAAAAGAATACTCAATCACAATTAATTACTTAAGTGTGATTAATAATCTGTTCATAATACATACATTAAATATGTGTACAATCTTGTCCATATAATCTCGACACAAGGATTTCAACCACCACTATGGGCGTTTTTTCCTATCTTTGACGAAACTCATCTTCAATTTCTAGTCAAATTATTTAAGATAAACCAAATCTAAAATTGATTATCTTGTTTGGACAACATCTATAACATTCATAGTATGAGTAGTTTACCCAAGACAATATTTTGGTAACAAATCATAAGATTATTTGTAACTCATAATTGTCAGCATATTACTCGCATATCTAAGATATCCTTGCGGACCTATGACTTAAATTCCTTTATCATGAGAGTTAGCATTACACGCCTACCTCATGATAATTACTAGTGTATTTTAGAAAATTATGTATCTTGTAATTTTATCTTTCAAGTTCAAAACTCCCACTTGCTTTTAGTAACTTAAAGTTAATACATAGCAAATATATCAACACTCCAACGTTATTTATTGGGACATTACAAAACACAATGAAAGTTCCTAACTCTTTATTTTCTAAACAACCCACTTCATAGGTAGTTTAGCAAAATCTGAACTTCATTTAAGATATAACGTGATTTTATCACATTCCATATATAATGGTATCTTATTAATCTTCTTTGCTCAAGTCATACTCAACTTTCTAACGTTGATATCTTTTGGAAGAAAAGAAGATATAGTTATCTTGAATCAATCATCATTTTGATTCTCCTAATGAACATATCATAACAATGTTGTATTTTATTTAGGGAAATATTGTAAGTCAATCTAACAATATTCAAGATAAATATATATATCTTTCGGCTTACCTATATATCAACTAAATCATCTTAATGATATAATAAATTTGCTAACCATTTTGCATGCTTTATAACTCAAGTATTCTAATACAAAGTCACTTCATTTCCGTGTCTTTGAAACATAAAAGTTATAATTCTATTATACGTTTTAAGTCATTTGACCATGACTTCATGTATATGTCTTTAGTGAAATAGAGACAATACATTAACGTCTTACTTTATATTGTACGTCTTTCAAGACTTTATGTTTGTGACTTTATACAAGAAATCATAAACATGTATAACTAAAGTAACCATGAATACCACTAGGTTTCAATAATCTTTTCAAGTTAATTCACTACTATGTTTATTTATGTAATTTCAAGAATAAACAAATATTTTACCTTATTAGTATAAGATTGCTTTATGTATTTATGTCATTCCAGGAATTGTCCATCTTAAGAAACAACAAAATTAATCCACGCCCGATCTCACGACATGTGGATATTTTACCCTTGTGTTTATAATTTAGTCCAAGCGCTCACATGACTAAATCAAAACAACAAGTGTTTCTTAATGTGAATGATAGATATACTTTTAAGTGGTCTTTTAATCATATTGACACATGATCTAACTTTCGACTAATATTTATTTGATCGTTAGTCTCTTATTTTTAAGTCAAGAGAATCATATCTGTATGAGTTGTTTCTTGCACACAATATTAATTTCTCCCACTTGTACACGGAACAACCTCATGTATTAGATAAACATCACGTCTAACGTTCGTCTATACAAAATATGATTGTGTCATATATACTAGCTTTTACAAGTAGATGTAGAACCAATTAATCAACAAGAATCAATACATGACTATCCTTTGAAGATAATAGTGTCAACAATTCGATAGTAATTATCTTAGGACATACTAACGATAACAAGGGTTATTACCAAGACAACAAAACTTATAACTCCCCCTGAATTAGAGAATGTTTTAATAGACTCAAAATCAGTAATACAATATTGTAAATGTTTCATAATCGGTGAAACATATTAGTGTGTTATTTACTTTCTTACTCCTTTGAAAAACATATTCGTAACAATTACTTGTAGTGTTTAAGAGTGTACTCTACTTCGTGACTTATCCATAAATTGCTTTTTAACTTAAAAGATTTGGCATGCAATTTCTTTCTTTATATGTCTACCAACCCCACAATGGTATGTAGTGCCTATAAATGGTCAAAGCACAACTACTAGACAAATTATGCTAGTTTGCCTTTTAACCAATTAGCGGTAACCATTCTTAAAATTTAATAACTCAAAATAAGCACTTTTCTTAACTATTAAAGTTTGCTATGAGTTATGTATTTAGAATTAGACATTTCTAAAATCCTTATTACTCCTTCTTCACTCATGGAAAAGAGTTTAGGCTTATCTTTTCATTGTAAATTGACTCTATCCTCAACCATACGGTTTGTAGATCAATAAGTGAATAAACCTTGTTTACGGTGTAACGTTACATTAATACATTGTAAAAGAATTTACAAAATTTAATTTCAGTATTTTCGATAATACCATTCAAGAAAATAAAATTACCCCGGTAATAATAACCATAGTATTTTCCTTGAAAACTAGAATCCAAATTGACATAATTTCATCACATCAGTTGATCTGCTAGCAATGAAATTATTCAAGATGGTAACTTGTCGAACAATAATTGACAAACAATTTGCAATTTCTAGATTCTTTAGGGACTTACACTGCCAAAAACATTTGCATTGTATACATGTTTCATCCCCTCTTATGCCTTAAGTTTCTAGATCTCACTAAGTAACTTAATTAAGTCGACTAATCTAAAGAACGTAAAACCATTCATGTGCAATCTCATTCAGTCATAAAAGTTTTCTTTTCATTACAACATCGTCCAGAATCTCATATGACGACAATTGTAACTTCAAGTGTTCGTCAATTATATGGCATATGACTTAAATTTAGGGTATAAATTTCGATGTCAAAATCATGTATGGAGAAGCATGCATACATCTCCATAACATTAGTTTAATAAAACTTTAGTGAACTATTCACGAGACTAAATTTCTACATACATTTTGTTGAAGTATTGGTTAAACCAATCTAAAGAACTTACCCACAACTATTCACAACGTACTTTTCTAGAACTCGGCTAGAGAACAAAGCAATAACCTTATTCATTGTGTTTCGGATGTGAATTTGCAGTAAATCAACCTTAAGGTATGATGCAAATAATAATCGTAGGTAATTTCAATTTGACTCACAGGCGAGCCGGGAATTTAGTCAGCGACTAATGGCGTAACACCTCCTTCCTTAGTCGGGTACATGACCAGCGACGCGTTATACCCACTTTATAGTTTGTCAAAAAGGGTAGGCCGTTAAATTATTATTGTGAATACCAATGAACACAAATTCTATGTAATTTAAATCTCAAAACAATTCTTAATTTTAATATGATTTAGTCCATATTATTTTTCTTTGGAAAAAAACCCTTGTTTACAATAATTCGTACAATTTTAACATAAACAAGTAAAAAAAAAACTAAATCATAAACACATAATAACAATTTATATGTGCAATAAATAAATCAAATAGCCCCATGCATACGATTTATTCAAAAAATCATCAAATCTAGGTTTTTATATTCATATAAAAGTCTTCCCTAATTCTAGATTTATTGAATCAAATAACACAAATAGCAATTTAATTAATCCGTGAAAACATGCACGTTCATCACGGATTCACCCAAAATCTTTTAACAATTAAATCTCTACGGATCGAAACATTAATTTACATAACATAACAATTAATCATGCAATTCATCAAAGTTCCACCCAAATCACTTAACAATTTAATTGAATCACTATGGATCGTAACCTTAAATACATGGCATAATAATTAATCATGTAATTTTCTAAAGATCAAAACATGCAATTTTAGGGTTTCATAAAAAAATATATTTTTTTTATAATCGACTAAAAAACAAAACCGACTAAAAAACTTAATTTTTTTTAAATCGGATTTAAAAAACGTTCAAAACAAAACCCTAAATTTTCTTTTCATAAAAAAAACATGTCTTTTTAACTCAAAACAATTATTAGTTAAAAACCTTTAGATCTCGATAATTATAACATGTTAAAACGGCTCTCGATGCCACTGAAGGTTTATGAAGTTCATAACAATTATAATAACATAAGCAAAGATCAAAGCACGTAATAGCGGAAGCGATTTAACAAGATCATAATAATATTAACACATTCATAATTAATCGAATTAGGGTTACGTACCTTTTACGATGCAATTCCACGAACAAGAACAATTCACCAAATTAGGGTCGATGACGGATCAATGATTAACCCCTTACCGTTTTGTTAATCTATCCAAGATTCAATCTATAATTAGATTGTATCACGTTCTTGTACACACGTAATGCAACGAGCTAACCGTAATACTCGTACGTGTAAACCGAGCTTCTACGCTTGTGGAAAATCTAACCAACAACCCTAGAGAGGGGCTAGGACTAGATTATTGCTAAACCAAAACCAAAGGATAAAAGGAACCCTAAAAATGTGTTTTTCCTTTGGAGTTGATTGCAAGAAAGAAAGAGAGAAAAAAGATTTTTGGTACAAGAATTATGGAGACCTCTATGTGTTTATACAGTGTCTCCAAACTTTTGGCCCAAGACAAAACTAAATAAGGCAAGAAATATTTTCTTCCTTTTTCTTGTTCTCCACCGCCGGCCCAAGCCCACAAGGGTGTTCCAGATCTTTCTTTAACTCCCGTTAATTATTCCACATTAACCGTTTAGTCCTTAACTCTTAAATTTAACGACGGTTAAAGTTATTGCTCGATTTAATTTTAATAAACATATAAATATATTTATTAAATAAATTAACTTTTTACCTATTGTGTGCAATATCTTAATCCCGAGTTCGATCCTAACATACGACTATTAAAATTAAAGTCCATAAACTTTCAGCTCCCACTTGGACATATTTTAAATAGTGTGATCACATCGGTTAGCGTCTAGTTACACGTCGATGCCTCTAGTACGATCTCGAGTAAGGTTTCTTAGATAAAACCTTTTAATGATTCATCATTGTTATTATCGTTTCATTTCTAATACAACGTTAATAAGGATATTGATCTTAGTCATTCCTTTCATTAACCATTATGTTTCTCGCTCATCGGATTCAAGCAAGATTACCAAAACTTCTAAACATAGTTTAGAAAGACTTTGGGTACGGCCATACAAACATCTTACTAATCCCACGAGGGGCCCAGTTGTATTAAACTTCAAAATAAATTTGAAGGAAACAAATTCCATATTGACTACAAGCAAAACTTATGAATTTTGCAACACTTCTGAAAATAACCCTTATAGTTACCAGTTACGTTTAGCGTTAGATTATTCCACAGAAATGCACTAGATCTACGACAGTTTCCTGGTATCTCAGGTCCGAGGATAACTATTTATGATTTACTTAATGACAAAGATCCATAAAGTATAATCATATAGTTGGGATAAGTCCAATACTCGAATCATCGAATATCATCCAAAATTGATCAATATACTTTCAAGTATACTCTATCACTATTTTGATTTGTCTTATTTTAATAATACTTCCATATTATTAATCGACAACGGACATTTAGAATAATCAAATTATTCATGGATTAAACATGTAAATATAGGATACAATATATTATAAATAAACTTACTAAGTAATTTATTTCACTATAATAATTGTCTAACATCCCTTACCCAAATACTAAATAGATCAATGCATAAAACTGGTATATGCATTATGCCTCTAGTAATGACATTCATACTTGTTTGGCAAAGCATAAATCAACCAATCTTGACCTATTGGAATTTTGAGAATACTTTCTTCAAGAATTCAATTTATTGAAGCCTTGTACATGTGCATTCAAATAGTTTGATACTGTCACATAGTACCCAAATTGTGAAACATCCTTGATCACCAATTTATTATACTAAACTTCTAAAACAACATTTGAAGTTCAAAGTATTCTAATTCTTTAATGTATAATGCAACTTTTAATTAACATGTCATCTCCAAGGATACCATGATTAATATTGAGTGTTACCTCAATTATATCTTTTCAAGTTTGATAACTTGTCATTCAAAGATATAAATACGTTACCTATAATATATATTATGTAATTTTGATTCCAACCAAACATCCAAGTTTGTTGGCTACGATAATTTACACAACTATTGACAAATTATTCATTTATAGAATATAGAAGTTGATCCAAGACAAGGATGTTATTCTATTTCCAAACATATTCTTTCAGAATATTCATTACACAAGTTATCTAATAACTTTCAAATAGATTAATATATTCAAATCATCTTGCATTTTAAGCATGATATATATACAACATGAGACACATGAAAAATTTTTAAACCAGATTTAGATTTTTTCATGTTCTATATATCCATATAAACTTACTACATGGCATATTATGTTGTATTTCCACCGCATAAATAAATAAATTTTTTTTCAAGGTTATGTATATCTTATTTTCTAAATCTTCAAAGTAAAACTTCACTTCAAATCTAAATCAAATCAACATTTAATTTGAATGAAAACTTACTTTCTTACATGTCTATTCGACACATATAATTTAAGAAAATAACCATAATACTCCCACTAGCTTTTAGGAATACTCAGAATTTATCTTACTTCAATTTCAAATCCAATCTTGGATTTTCAATTTAAGCATAAGAATAATCTCCTAGATACCTGCATATATCCATTCATGGATAATTGCACTTTTTACTTTCTAAAGATTTATTTTTGAATTAATAATCTCCTTTCGATTACTTAAGTCCTTGCTCAAGTAGTCCATTAAGAAAGAGTTCATATATACTTAATTTATCAATTAAAATATGACCACCAAAATCTTTATACATCTAATGCGTTTTAGAAAAGAATACTCAATCATAATTAATTACTTAAGTGTGATTAATAATCTGTTCATAATACATACATTAAATATGTGTACAATCTTGTCCATATAATTTCGACACAAGGATTTCAACCACCACTATGGGCGTTTTTTCCTTTCTTTGACGAAACTCATCTTCAATTTCTAGTCAAACTATTTAAGATAAACCAAATCTAAAATTGATTATCTTGTTTGGACAACATCTATAACATTCATAGTATGAGTAGTTTACCCAAGAAAATATTTTGGTAACAAATCATAACGATTATTTTAACTCATCAATCGTCAGCATATTACTCGCATATCTAAGATATCCTTGCGTACCTATGACTTAAATTCCTTTATCATGAGAGTTAGCATTTACACGCCTACCTCATGATAATTACTAGTGTATTTTAGAAGATTATGTATCTTGTAATTTTATCTTTCAAGATAAAAAATCCCACTTGCTTTTAGTAACTTAAAGTTAATACACAGCAAATAGATCAACACTCCAACGTTATTTATTGGGACATCAAAACTGAATCGTTTGTGAGAATTGTGTTCTGGGAAAGTCACACCGATTCAGATTCGGTGTAGGAAGCCACACTACTCAGGGAGTGATAGACTATGTTCATTCAGACTTATGGGGTCTGTCTCAGGTGGAATCATTGGGAGGTAAGAGGTATTTATTATCTATAGTCGAGGTTTATTCCAGGAGGGTATGGGTTTATTTTCTTAGGTTCAAACACGAAGCATTTGGGAAGTTTAAAGAGTGGAAGCATTTAGTAGAGAATTAGACTGGGAGGACGGTTAAGAAGCTTCGGATGGATAATGGTCTTGAGTTCTGTAATCGGGAGTTTAATCAGCTATGCACTGAGAGTGGGATTGCAAGACATTTGACAGTTGCCGGGACGTCGTTGCAGAATCGATTAGCAGAACGTATGAACATAACTCTCATGGAAAAGGTACTACGCTGTTTATTAATACAGTCTGGATTGCCCAAGACCTTCTGGGCGGAAGCGACATGTACAGCCGCGTATCTTATAAATAGGTAACCATCCACAGTGATTGAGAAGAAGACATCTATGGAGATGTGGTCGGGACATCCTAGTTATTATGGGATGTTGAGGATTTTCAGTTGTGTCGCGTATTCACACGTTAAACAAGGTAAGCTCGAGCCGAGAGCGGTAAAATGCGTTCTTTTGGGGTATCCTAAAGGTGTGAAGGGGTACAGACTATATAAGCTTGATAATGAATCACCTAAATAGTCACAAGCAGGAACATAGTCTTCAATGAAAGTGTCATGTACAAAGATACGTTGAAGGATTCTGGTGCAGGTAAAGATAAGTCTGTTGAGGAATTACAGGTTGAGGTGGAACTGCAGAGGTTAAATAATCATACGCTTGAGGAAGATCAGACAAGTAAGGAAGATCAGACATATCACGAAGACCAGACAGATCAGGAAGATCAGTCAGATCAGGAAGATGGCTATGATGAAGATGCATGGGATCAAGAAACTGATCATCCACAGGATCTCACAGATTATCAATTGGTTCAGGATAGAGAGCGCAGGACAAGAACGAAACCGGCAAGGTTTCAGGATGAGAGTAATATGGTTGCTTACGCGTTTGCTGCAACAGAGGAAGAAGATACTTATGAACCATTGACATACCAGGAAGCAGTTGCTTGTGAAGACAGTTCTAAGTGGAAAGCTTCTATGAAAGAAGAGATGGATTCTCTAAGGAAGAACAAGACCTGGGTGTTAGTAGATCATCCAGCTGGGTAAAAGTTGGTGAGTTGAAAATGGTTGATCAAAATAAAGGAAGGGATTGAAGGTGTTCAAATGCCTAGGTACAAGGCAAGGTTGGTGGCTCGTGGATTCACACAAAGGGCAGGTATTGATTACAATGATGTCTTTTCGCCGATAGTTCAACACACATCTATTCGGGTTATACTTGCATTGACTGCATGTAAAGATTATGAGCTGGAGCATCTTGATGTAAATACGGCATTTTTAGATGGAAATCTTGAAGAAGTAATCTACAGGAGGCAGCCACTGGGATTTGAACAAGGTAACAAGGTATGTTTGTTAAAGAATTCTCTTTATGGTTTGAAGCAGTCACCTAGGCATTTGTACAAGAGGTTCGATGAGTATATGTTCAGCAATGGGTTTAAGCGTAGCAGTTACGACAGCTGCGTATATTACAGAAGATATGCACCAGGGGAGTATATCTATCTATTGTTATATGTAGATGATATGCTGATTGCTTGTAAAAGCAAGGCTGAGATTGCTTCTACCAAGTCTTTGCATAAAAGGGAGTTCGACATGAAAGAGCTCGGGTAAGCAAAGAAGATACATGGTATGGAGATCGTCAGGGATCGGAGTTGCAAGATTCTGAGGGTGTCATAATTTGGGTATGTTTCTAAAGTTTTAAACAGGTTGAGAATAAACAATAGGTAATCGGTTCAGATGTCATTGGGTGGGCACTTCAAGCTGTCATTGAAGGATTTCCCGGTTAGGGATTGTGATGTTGAAAGAATGAGTACGGTACCATATTCAAATGCGGTTGGGAGCTTAATGTACTTGATGGTGTGCACGAGGCCAGGCACATCGTATGCGGTACGTGTAGTCAGCAGATATTTGGCGAATCCGAGTAAACTCCATTGGAAAGTAGTAAAGTGGATTATGAAGTATTTGCAGGTAGGGGTGTCGAAAAAGTTGACCCGACCCGAACCCGACCCGAACCCGAAATAGCCTATTCGGGTCGGGTCACTCGGGTTCAAAAACATATTCGGGTCAATTCGGGTTGACCCGAATTGACCCGAGTTCTAATTAGCCTCGGGTTCGGGTTTATATTTTTTAGCCTTGACCCGACTTGACCCGACCCGACTTGACCCGAATCCGACCAACCCGACTTGACCCGAGTTTTTTTACCACATTTTACCTTGTAAATATACTTAAATAAGTCTATTTTTAACTTTTTTACTTACACTCGGGTTGACCCGAACCCGAGTTGACCCGACCCGAATTAACCCGACCCGAATTGACCCGAACCCGACTGACCCGATTTCTAATTAGGCTCGGGTTCGGGTTTATTTTTTGAGTTCTGACCCGACTTGACCCGACCCGACTTGACCCGAACCCGGTTGACCCGACCCGATTCCCACCCCTATTTGCAGGGCAATATAAACGTGGGTTTGGTGTATGGGACAAACCGTGGCAACCATGTGGACGTAACAAGATTTGTTGATTCAGACTATGCTAAGGATCCAGATAAGGGTAGGTCTCTCACTGGTTTCACATGTTTAGTACAGGGATGTGTAGTAAGCTGGAAGGCAACGCTACAACACATGGTGGCTCTTTCAACTACAGAGACGGAGTATATGGACCTTACAGAGGTTGTGAAGGAAGCTATTTGGCTAAGAGGACTCTTAGAAGAGTTGGGCGTGAAGCTCAACACTGTTGCAGTTAATTGTGATAATCAGGGCGCGATTAACTTATCGCGGAATCATGTTTTTCATGAAAGGACTAAGCACATCAATGTGCGTTATCACTTTATCAGAGAAGTCTTGGAAGCGAATACTGTTGAAGTTCTAAAAGTGGGTACTGAACACAATGCTGCGGATGCCTTAACGAAGGTGGTACCTGGACACAAGTTACAACATTGCTTGGAATTGTTGAGTGTTGGGATAGGCTAATATATGCCTAAGGTGGAAATTGTTATGTTTAGTCATTATATTATCCTAAGTCGATGTCTAAGGTATAAGGGTCTAGTTTCCTAATTAGCAAAAATAAAGGTCGGTTGGTTGTGTCCTAGCCCAACCCGACCCGTAGGACTTGTAATAGTCAGTTCCCCCTCATATCTATAAAAGGAGGTGACGGGGAACGAACCAAGTACGTCATTCTTTCAATAAACTAATCAGTAGATTAGGGATTAATCTTGTGGGCGTCGTTTTTCTTTATTGTCGATTCTGCTGTGGTGTGTGTTCTTCGTAATCGATATTCCGCATCTAGTAATCAAGGTTGTAGGTATTAAACCCTACACGTACATCGCACGATATTCAACATGGGCTTTATTGAAGATCTATAGGTTATTTGCGCCACTTTGGCTTCTTTGTTTACGTTATTAAAAACTGACAAAATTGGCCAACTTTAAGTCGAAGACAATGATTTTCATTTACAGTTGAGGGAATCGTAGGCTATTATCGATTCATGTTGATAAAAAAGTTGAATGTACCTCTTTTAACCTGAATTAAACTTAATTCGGGTATTGGGGACTCCGACTCTCGTACCAAGTGAACTTCTAACGAGACCTGCACACTAAGAAACAACACGTTGTTAGGCTTACCGTGGGATTGTTTCCCACGATTAGACTCCGGCGTGAGAGTAAGTAATCGATTTAGGTATTGAGTAATCAGTAAGGACTGTGTTATGAATTTTATTTTTGTGGAACCCTTGGGGTTCCTTATATAGGCGGTAAAACCCTAGTTGGGCTTACTGAATCTTGAGCCACAAGCAAGAGATAATGACCATATAGGCATTGATCCTTATCTTCTAAATAAGGTTAGTGGATATATTCTTGTTTAAGGTGAATCACAGTCCTACTTAGGTTTTGATTTTGTCTGACCCCATCCGCACACGGTTGGGACATGGTCTACACTATGCCACGTGCGGCCATTGTCGTTTGGGCCTTATGAGTCCAAAGCAACAACTATCAAACTATACTTGCTGGGCCAGATATGAGTTGTACCCGTAAGCCGGGTTCATGACCCGGCTGGGGACTATACGTCATCACGTCCCCCCAGTCCAGTGGTAACAGGAGTGGGTGTAACTACTGGACTAATTGTAACACCCCCAAATATATACAACTCAATACAGCGGAAGACTAGTTGGTGTTACGGGATAGCACATAACTCACATCATAGACAACGCATAAAATCGCGTCGTTTAATAATAAAATCATTTCCATTCATAATTATCAAATTTACATAGGTCCCAAGTCATTGTATTTAATACAGGTTTTACAAAGCATTTGAATGGAAATAAGTATTTAGGTGCGGGCCATGAATTCTTGTTGTCTTCCCGAGAATTACCTTCAAGTACCTGAGACAAAACATGTTAAAAGAAAAGGTCAGCGATAACGCCGAGTGAATTCATAGAGTTCAATAAATTCCATCAATATAACTTTGGTATAAAATTATTACCAAAAATCATTTCGTACAAATCATTGTAATAGGCCATAAAATAGCCAAAGTCGTTTTTATACAAATCCTTATCGAAAATCATAATATAGGCAATTGCCTTAAAAATCATTATACGAGCCAATGTCATAAAAACATCATACAATACGTCTTATGACGTTGTATAAAGTAAAATAAAAACCGTTATATGAATATGGTTATGAAAACCAAAACACGAACATAATATCAATAGTAAGACCCCATATTGCTAGTCAGGCAATATATCGTAATTTAGTGCGTATAGCAGTATTTCGTTACTTGGATTATTATAAGCCGCATGACATTGTTACCTTACTACAACAAACAACGGGTAGTTAGCCCGAAACTCATTTGCCCATCTAAATTAGCGTGTCGTCACAAAGGTCACGCTATGTAAATCTTCTCATACATAAATTCGCTTACCAATCAATGTGGCACGACGGGGATCAACCGTCAAGGCGCGAACTGGGGTGATCGTCCCCAAATAGTACTATTATATGCATAAGCGTCTACCAAATCCCGGTAGTTCACAATTCATGCTAATGGGACTTTAGTGACATAACCTAACTTTAATAATCCATTTTATTTCATCTATCGGGTCATTTAATCTTTCGTCGGGTCATACAATCATTCGGGTCCAAATCAATAAACAAACAATCGGGAAAACTAGTGTCCTATTTCATAAAAGCTAACATGTTATCTCCCTCGCGGGTTTATAAAAAATTTCATAAAAACATTTAAAAGAGTGCGAGGCTATGAACTCACGTGGATGTGGGAAAGCGGGTTATCGGCAATTTGGATGTACGGTACGTGCTTCAATCACGGAAACGTAGACAAATAATACTCGTCTTAGACTCTTGTCCAATGACTTTATAAAAATAACAATTATGTATACATATGATGATCAAGTGGGTTTACATATTCTCTTTTACTCATTTTAGTGTTTATGTGTTGATAACTTTTATACTAGTTTACTAGTTTTACCTATTTACATGTTTTAAGTCCAATAAGCTTATTATAAGTTCTTTTACTTTTATTAATCCATTTTATACTTGTATTATCAGTATTTACCCTTTATATGTTGGGACTAAATGGGTTAAGCCCAATAAGTAAGTTTATAAGTGTTTTAGCCCATTTTGTTGTATTATTAGTCCAATAACGTTAACTTAGCCCGTTAATGTCCGTATGTTATATAGTTCGGGTTTTATCGGTTTTTACTTGTTATATATGCTTATATATCAGTATATGAGTTTATAAAGTTTACATTAGACGGGTCCAACCGTCTAAGTTTTATTTAACAAAAACGTTAATTTTACGGTAATAGCCGAAAAAGTCGTAAAAATCATGTTTATAGTTTTATAACTTATAAATTTATCAAACTACCATTTTTAAAAAATGTCCATTTATTTATCCTTATACATATTTATATAAATGTATTATATGAGTTTGTGTGTTTTAATTCACATTTTATACTATTTTTATTTGAGTGCTTATATAATACTATTATACTTTAATTTCCAAAATCTGATTTTTACTTTCATGTTCACCAAAACAGCCATATCTAGAGTTCTATATGGAGATAGAAGCTCAAATTTTTATGACATAAACTACATGATATGTGCTCCATTTAACTCTCCTATAGATACTGTTGAATCAGCATCTAAGTATTTTCTAAAAATCGTCCAAAACAGTGAACTCAGATTTGTACTCTAAACTTGTTTTGATCATATCTCACTCATCCTAATGATTCCATTGCATGGCCAACTCTCACATGTGTACAAGACATATTACTTACTGTATATCCATTAATCTATGCCATTTCATCAGTTCATCACATGATTCTTTACTGTTTTATACAGCCATCATTTTAAGAATGATTTTAACCTTTTTACATATAGTTTTTCATCTTTTTACCCATGATTATCAACACCAAATCCCCACACAATATTTTTATCATCATATATCATCATACATATATACATTTAAGAAGAAAATACATGATTACATAATCAAAATTAACAAAAGGATGGGGAGAACAATCTTTATACCACCATGATGATGTAGGTTATGATCAAGACATGGATTTTGATGGAGAAACTTGTGATAAACCAAGACCATCTTCAAGACCACCAATCTTCATGAACTCCTTGTGGAAAATCAGCCCTTGACTCCCTTGAAAACTTCTCCTTGGATGTTAAAACTTGCACCAATCTTCATCTCTTTGAATGGAGATTAAGATATGTTAATTATAACAAATGTTTGTGGTTAAATTTTGTATGAATGGGGTGTTGTGGTGATGATATGGGACGGCAAGATGAGGGAGAGTGGAGAGAAAATGAGTTGTTTGCATGAGTGAGAAATGGAGAAATGGTTTTGGAGTTGCTAGTTAGTGGTTTTGTGTAAGTAGCTAGGACAAGTGTCCTAGCTTACTTAGTAAGCTTTGACACACATGTTGTGTGGTTAGCTTAATATGGCCGGTTATAGTGGGGGTGGGACAAGTGTCCCACTTGTCTCATCCCCATTTATTTACGGGTACTCCTCGATTCTAGTTTCCTCGATTTGCGTGCCCTCGGGTCGTTTTACGAAAAACGTTTTTATAAATTATGAATCAACGACACAAAACGAATCTAATAAAAATTGTCTCATCAAAAACGGAGTTTGAAAACGTAAATACGTAATCCTAAGGTTTCCGGTTTAGTCGTAAAGGACGTTAAATTATAATCGTAAGTCCTAATCTCTTCTCGTAAATTTGTGAGTTTATGGACCAACACAAATTTAAAATTCCAAAATAATATTCATGGATAAATTTATTTTCTGAAATGTCATACTGTCACCAAAACGGTATATGTAAACGTAAGCACGTAAAGTTGAATCCTCTGGTTTAGACGTAGTCGATGCTACTTCAAGAAGTAAATCCAAATTACTTCCCAAAAATAAGTGAGTTCATATTATAACATTAAAATAATGTTTTCAAATAATTATTGAGAATAAAATATCAACCATAAGTTGACGGATTGTCACAGCATTTACCCCTAAACAGGATCTTTGTCCTCAAAGATCATCTTACCTTACTACTCGCTTCTTATAGAGTTAAAGCCATGTGGGTATTTCCTCCACATTCGGTCTTTTCTCACTAGTGTAATTCATTACAATACGCGAGTTTCATCAAACATAACTACGGGAATAAGATCAGGCTTAATGTTGACTTACTTTCTCTATCCATGATGTTCACGGGTTTTTGATGAATGCAACTTTTCGCCGATCTAAACATTACTAAGAAACAATCAGATTCTCACTTGATAGACATTCCATCAAGTTCGATATACGAAACATAATTCACGCAGCTCTTGAAGTCCTAGGGTAGATCCAGCTTATGTGCCTTTCAAACCAATCTTTTGCATCATCTCAATGGTCCCATACAACGGGGACTTATATCCCATGATCTTCCAGATCATCAATTCATTTTCCATGGTTAAATTTTTGGCATAACTTCGCTACCCATCTGGCACTTCAAGATCTACATTTCATATTCATATAACCTCGTGCCCACTACCGGCAGTCAATAATCAGATCCTAATTCCAACAATCATTTCAGGTCTCGCGGGTCGAGTATTTTGTAAGGTTAGGTTCGCCATCATAGGAAACCTTAAACCTAAAAGACATGTCCAACTCACAATGGGTGTATCTCGGGTGTCTTCATCCCAACTCCTGCTTACAGATACTCTAATTTTTAAATATTAACAAGATTCGATCTCGATCCTAATACGATAGTTATCAATGATAATCTCTCCAAAGGAAAACGATTATATGGTTTATTACCAAAGGTCAATCATTCAAACATAAAACAAGACTTCTAGTGTTTTGTATCATTACTTTACCTCGTCCCTTCGATTTGGGGTGGTAAACAGTACTTTCATCAAGGTTCGTTCCCAATGACTTCTGAGCAAATCTCTAGAAATTCGATGCGAAGCGAGGATCTTGATAGAGATGATCGATACAGGCACACTGTGTTTACACAACTCCTTTAAATACAAAAAGAGTCAATTTCTTCATCGAGAATCTATCATTAACAGGAATGATATTAGCAGATTTGGTCAGTCTGTCGACGATGACCCAAATCGAATCAAATTTAGATGATGACCTTTGCAATAGCTAGACGTTTACTAATGTATGAGGCAATGTCTGCCTTCATAATTTTCCATTAGTACAACTTCTTCAGATAAAGATACATTAAATCAGAATTGACAGGAATAGAATACTTATACTTACGAGATTCCAACATAACTATATCTCAATATTTAGGCAACCACAAGTGGCCTTTTATACATTTAACGCCATTGGCTTCTCAATTCTAATGGTTCACATTAGCCGTGAGCCCCCTTTTTATTATCTATATTATCCTTTTTACAAACATCGTTTATTTTTATATCGTTCGGCAATTTATTTTGCACCTTCATTATTAAGGAACATATCCTAATTGGTTCTTTATATTTTCTACATAATGTGTCAGTAATTACGTTCACCTTTCTTCATATTTTCTAAGTTGCAGTTTCGTTTCAGCTATTATTTTCATCAGTTTTGCTTAATCCAACGTTTAAAGCGTCGATAATTATTACAACTAATTAAATAATAAATATTTAATTTTTATGAAACGTAACGTAAAAATTTTAATTTTCTTAGTTCGACCAATTATAAAAATGTTCAAAATAAATTTGAATTTAATTAACAAGATTTTTGTTGATTTATCGAAAATAATTAAAATAATTAATAAGATCCGTATATGTTCGAAAAATCTTTGGTTATACTTTGGTCAAAATTTTCTTAGTTTGAAAAGCGTAAATTATCGTTTCAAATTTCAAGTCATGGTTTAAATGGTTTCCTCAATCCCTCTTAGGTTGTCTTGAGGTATACACGAACATTTACCCCTAAACAGGAGTTTAGTTAAATGTTCTGGGTATAAGGGAATAATCCCTTAAAAATTTCTTTGATAAAATATCTGTCAAAACATATTTCCATTTCCTTTTTGGTAAAATCCAAAGTCTTAAAAGGGCTCTTAATTTTTGAAGAGTCAATATATTTCATTATCTTATTAATCACACGGTCAAATAATGTAAAAGATTAAGTCTTAAATCACATGTTAATTATTCAAGGTACAGGTTTTAATTGTTCGGCCAATTTAGGTCAATCTATAAATAATTATTAACTCATTCTTATTCTTATAAACAAACAAATAGTCCTTAATGATCACAAGCATGGATTTATCAAATTACATCCTTCACACGTGATTCACCAGATTTATGAATGCTACGTGTGTATTAGTCAATCCAAACGACATCATGTGAAACTCATAATGTTCATTACAAGTTCTGGATGTAATGATTGGAATAGATAATCTTTTTCGCGAACGCGAAGTTGATGATAACCATGCCATGGATCAAATCTTTAAAACATAGGCTAGAACCTTGTAAATGATCGAACAAATCTTCCATTTCGAGTCATGGATATCGTTTTCGATTGTCAATTTACTCAGTTCACAGTAATCTATAAATATAAGGAATGATAGCACCATAGCTCTTCATGATGACGAGCTCGGTAGAATAAAATCTTTCTCCGACAACTCTCTCAGTTGTACGGTAATTCCTTTAATTCAGATGGTGCTGACGTACAGTGCACAAGCCACAGGTGCAGCACCGGAAATATAATCAATACCAAATTCAACTTGCCTCAATGGCGAAAGTCTAGGTAATTCATCAATAAATACCTCCTAAAGTTTCAGATAACGGAAACATCTTTTAATACATTTATTTTAAGTTCTTTCTAGATTACGAGATCTATAATCAGTTCATAACCATTCATGGTATAAATTTCAAGTCTAAAAGCAGGATATGGTCATCCTTCAAGAATTATTTAGATCACTTTTGATAATCAACATCTTATCATTTAGGGGAATTCAATTCGATTTCCCATCAATTAAGACAATGTCGTCATGTCATAATCAATCAATCCATTCTACTGGCACTATCAACTTTCCAGTTTCATTGCCATCGATAAGATGTGAATTTCTCAAAAGACTAATAATAACTCATAATCCTTCACAAATTCAAGGATATATGGAGACACAACTATCATCAAAAGAATAAGGTTAACGCATAATCTATGCGAGAGAATTTCAAATCTGACACAGACGAAAACATTTAATGAATATGAATATATCCCATGTTTTTATAATTTGAGTACGCATTCGAAAGCTCCTCGGATCGTTACCCAGGTCATTCAAATGAAATCAAATCAAAAAAAATGATAGGAACGTCGATACATCCAATCAGGTATCAACACTCGGTAATCAGATACTTTTCCTAAGAATCTCACTACGGGAGAATTGGACAAGAAAGGGTTGTCAATTGTCAAATAAGACCATAGATGAGTAAATTCAACTCAGAAGAATAAATGGTACAGGCACATATGTAGATGTCTCTAACAATATGTCCCTATATTTCACTTCTTGCAGATCTCATAAAATTTAATCTCTCATAACTTCAAAGAAAATGTAGTGTTTATTCATTAGTTTTATGGTGAATACTAATCAGCCTTGCATGGTCCATTCCAAATTGTATGTAGGCGCGCAACTATATACAATTTCAAGATTAACGATGCAATATTCAGTTCGTCAAAATTTTATCATCATGTTTAAAATATATTCATGCTTAATTCTTAAATAAGAATCAAAAATAAATTTACAAAGATTTTCTTTTTTATGAAAACAATTAAGTTTTCCAAGGTGTTTTATAAACAACTTCATTTCGATAACGATTACTCATAAATCTCACTTTAAATAGTCCTTACGGTGATGAAAATTAAATTTTTTTTTCTCAAGGATACTGTTTTATCTTATTAAAACAATCAGTGATCTGCAAAAGATTGATGAAGAGTTGTTCACCAAGAACTAACTACAATATAATAGGAAATGAGCTTAGCCAATTAATCATGAGGTTCATGACCTTGATGGCGCCAAAAAAGAATAATTCACAACGTAACTCAATTCGAGATGGATACTTGTTCAATGGTTGCATCACTAATGCGAACATTAGGAACAAGCAAGAAAAGATAGATAACATCGATACATGTAGAATTTAGCAATCAAAGGTAGTCTTTTCATTAATCACAAACAAGTCAAAATTGTACCGTAACACATTACGTGTCACTATGTCATACAATTCCAAGAACTCATCCTACCAACTGATGTCTCAGTTAAGTTAGGGATTTTTTTAAAAGATACCACAATGAATACTAATCTACAAGAGTCATTAGGTGTTCCACATTTCCCAGAAGATCCATCGGTCTCAATTCAGAAGAAGATTTCTTCAATTTATTTCTTGGACACTGGGCATCCTCGTTAGTGGACAATGGCCTAGGAACAACCCTAACACGAATCAACAATCAATTAAAACCTTATTATTCAATCACAGAACTTAATGACTTCCTCTTAACAATCTTATATTCCATACAAGTTAAGTTTTATTTCATTCAAGTTTCAATTAACTTATATTCATTGCAACATCCTACCTCATTTTCCAATACTTTCAATTTTACTCTTAGACCTTAATAGGGCAATAAAAGCTCGATATGATCAACACTTAATTTCTAATCCTATGGTTCTTACAACAATAGTTATCAAATGAGTCACTAGCATGAGATGACTCACACATTCAATTAGACTTCTCAGAAAGGTACTTGTGGCATGAGGCTTTTGGGTAATGGTTCCAATGACAGCCTCAAGTGCGACATTCACCCTTTCGATTTCAATTTAAGAATTGGATGACAACGAATCAGATGACACCTTTTTAGGTGGTAACGTTTTGTCAAACTCCACTCTATAAGGAAAGATCGTCATGACATCGATATCAGATTTAATCTCGCCAATTCTTCTTCAATATCACAATCAACTAATATCTACATTTCTACGAATATCAACCATTGGTTGGGATCATAAATATCCACAACTTGGTTTAGATCTAGTATAGCTATAATTCCTACGAGAATAGCTTCGATTAATTTACTAGGGGATTTAGGGTTCCTTGTGACAATCTACGTCGTATAAATACCTCGTATAAATATCAAAATAATCATCAAATAATCATGTAATCAAATTACAACACATATATATAATCCAAGTTATATATATATATATATATATATATATATATATATATATATATATATATATATATTAAAATAACACTTCTCAGTCTGGCCTTGTCGGTAACTCGGGAATTCTTCGGCACCGTTATAGTCAAAAGATTTTTAGACATTTTTAGAAAAATGTTCATAGTTAAAAGATTTTGAAATGTTTTATTCAAAACCTTGGTTTTAAAAATCTTTCGTTCTCTATAACGAGAGCTCTGGTACCAAACTGTAACACCCCCAAATTTATACAACTCAATACAGCGGAAGACTAGTTGGTGTTACGGGATAGCACATAACTCACATCATAGACAACGCATAAAAATCGCGTCGTTTAATAATAAAAGCATTTCCATTCATAATTATCAAATTTACATAGGTCCCAAGTCATTGTATTTAATACAGGTTTTACAAAGCATTTGAATGGAAATAAGTATTTAGGTGCGGGCCATGAATTCTTGTTGTCTTCCCGAGAATTACCTTCAAGTACCTGAGACAAAACATGTTAAAAGAAAAGGTCAGCGATAACACCGAGTGAATTCATAAAATTATTACCAAAAATCATTTCGTACGAATCATTGTAATAGGCCATAAAATAGCCAAAGTCATTTTTATACAAATCCTTATCGAAAATCATAATATAGGCAATTGCCTTAATAATCATTATACGAGCCAATGTCGTAAAAACATCATACAATACGTCTTATAACGTTGTATAAAGTTAAATAAAAACCGTTATATGAATATAGTTATGAAAACCAAAACACGAACATAATATCAATAGTAAGACCCCATATTGCTAGTCAGGCAATATATCGTAATTTAGTGCGTATAGCAGTATTTCGTTACTTGGATTATTATAAGCCGCATGACATTGTTACCTTACTACAACAAACAACGGGTAGCTAGCCCGAAACTCATTTGCCCATCTAAATTAGCGTGTCGTCACAAAGGTCACGCTATGTAAATCTTCTCATACATTAATTCGCTTACCAATCAATGTGGCACGAAGGGGATCAACCGTCAAGGCGCGAACTGGGGTGATCGTCCCCAAATAGTACTATTATATGCATAAGCGTCTACCAAATCCCGGTAGTTCACAATTCATGCTAATGGGACTTTAGTGACATAACCTAACTTTAATAATCCATTTTATTTCATCTATCGGGTCATTTAATCTTTCGTCGGGTCATACAATCATTCGGGTCCAAATCAATAAACAAACAATCGGGACAACTAGTGTCCTATTTCATAAAAGCTAACATGTTATCTCCCTCGCGGGTTTATAAAACATTTCATAAAAACATTTAAAAGAGTGCGAGGCTATGAACTCACGTGGATGTGGGAAAGCGGGTTATCAACAATTCGGATGTACAGTACGTGCTTCAATCACGGAAACCTAGACAAATAATACTCGTCTTAGACTCTTGTCCAATGACTTTATAAAAATAACAATTATGTATACATATGATGATTTTATATATATGATGATCAAGTGGGTTTACATATTCTCTTTTACTCATTTTAGTGTTTATGTGTTGATAACTTTTATACTAGTTTACTAGTTTTACCTAATTACATGTTTTAAGTCCAATAAGCTTATTATAAGTTCTTTAACTTGTATTAATCCATTTTATACTTGTATTATCAGTATTTACCCTTTATATGTTGGGCCTAAATGGGTTAAGCCCAATAAATAAGTTTATAAGTGTTTTAGCCCATTTTGTTGTATTATTAGTCCAATAACGTTAACTTAGCCCGTTAATGTCCGTATGTTATATAGTTCGGGTTTTATCGGTTTTTACTTGTTATATATGCTTATATATCAGTATATGAGTTTATAAAAGTTTACATTAGACGGGTCCAACCGTCTAAGTTTTATTTAACAAAAACGTTAATTTTACGGTAATAGCCGAAAAAGTCGTAAAAATCATGTTTATAGTTTTATAACTTATAAAACTTATCAAACTACCATTTTTATAAAATGTCCATTTATTTATCCTTATAAATATTTATATAAATGTATTATATGAGTTATTGGGTTTTAATTCACATTTTATACTATTTTTATTTGAGTGCTTATATAATACTATTATACTTTAATTTCCAAAATCTGATTTTTACTTTCATGTTCAACAAAACAGCCATATCTAGAGTTCTATATGGAGATAAAAACTCAAATTTTTATGACATAAACTACATGATATGTGCTCCATTGAACTCTTCTATAGCTACTGTTGAATCAGCTTCTAAGTATTTTCTAAAAATCGTCCAAAACAGTGAACTCAGATTTGTACTCTAAACTTGTTTTGATCATATCTCACTCATCCTAATGATTCCATTGCATGACCAACTCTCACATGTGTACAAGACATATTACTTACTGTATATCCATTAATCTATGCCATTTTATCAGTTCATCACATGGTTCTTTACTGTTTTATGCAGCCATCATTTTAAGCATGATTTTAACCTTTTACATACAGTTTTTCATCTTTTTACCCATGATTATCAACACCAAATCCCCACACAATATTTTTATCATCATATATCATCATACATATATACATTTAAGAAGAAAATACATGATTACATAATCAAAATTAACAAAAGGATGGGGAGAACAATCTTTATACCACCATGATGATGTAGGTTATGATCAAGACATGGATTTTGATGGAGAAACTTGTGATAAACCAAGACCATCTTCAATACCACCAATCTTCATGAACTCCTTGTGGAAAATCAGCCCTTGACTCCCTTGAAAACTTCTCCTTGGATGTTAAAACTTGCACCAATCTTCATCTCTTTGAATGGAGATTAACATATGTTAATTATAACAAATGTTTGTGGTTAAATTTTGTATGAATGGGGTGTTGTGGTGATGATATGGGACGGCAAGATGAGGGAGAGTGGAGAGAAAATAAGTTGTTTGCATTAGTGAGAAATGGAGAAATGGTTTTGGAGTTGCTAGTTAGTGGTTTTGTGTAAGTAGCTAGGACAAGTGTCCTAGCTTACTTAGTAAGCTTTGACACACATGTTGTGTGGTTAGCTTAATATGGCCGGTTATAGTGGGGGTGGGACAAGTGTCCCACTTGTCTCATCCCCATTTATTTACGGGTACTCCTCGATTCTAGTTTCCTCGATTTGCGTGCCCTCGGGTCGTTTTACGAAAAACGTTTTTATAAATTATGAATCAACGGCACAAAACGAATCTAATAAAAATTGTCTCATCAAAAACGGAGTTCGAAAACGTAAATACGTAATCCTAAGGTTTCCGGTTTAGTCGTAAAGGACGTTAAATTATAATCGTAAGTCCTAATCTCTTCTCGTAAATTTGTGAGTTTATGGACCAACACAAATTTAAAATTCCAAAATAATATTCATGGATAAATTTATTTTCTGAAATGTCATACTGTCACCAAAACGGTATATGTAAACGTAAGCACGTAACGTTGAATCCTCTGGTTTAGACGTAGTCGATGCTACTTCAAGACGTAAATCCAAATTACTTCCAAAAAATAAGTGAGTTCATATTATAACATTAAAATAATGTTTTCAAATAATTATGAGAATAAAATATCAACCATAAATTAACGGATTGTCACACTAATAAATCCTAAAGAGTCGCACCGTGAGAAACAAACAAATATGTCATAACACATAAAACTATGCAAGTCGCTGTGTACCAGGACCAATTCAATGAATATGATTGGTAACTGTCATGCATAGCCAAACATTGTACAACTTAGGCAACTTTTCACCTGACACAAACTGAAAAGGTGACCCAAGTAGGGCAACGGTATTGTCGGTCAACGGTCAAACAGGGGAATGTTTTGCAAAGCAGGGGAAAGTTATACTAGCAGGGGAATGAAAATCAAAAGCAGGGGAAACTTTCCTAAAGGTATTAAGTTAATCTGAAATAGGGAAATGCTAAACAACTCTGTTCTAGTGTACTCACTTGCATAGGCAAGCTAGATACATAGAAGCTCAAGAGTCCTCCATTCAGCAAAGTCCTAAGCAGAAAAAGTTAACACATAAGTAATCCTGCACCAGGTCAACCCATTAAAATAAGCATACCCAGGACTCCATCCCTACCATTTCCTTTCTATGGTTAATTGGTCTTGGCAACATGCACTTAAAAGCCCCAATTTGTGCAGCAAGCTGCTCAATCAAGAATTGTGAGTACATATTATAGTGCCTCAATGTTTCAGAACTCCAACAAGCTTTGCAGCAAGTCTTCATTGTCCCAAACCCTTACTCACCAGTAGATATGATCTAGAATCATATATGAGTATCCTAAGGATACCTTGAATCCTAAAGGTGTGACCTAACCTCCCCTGAGACATAGAGTACATACCAAATTTTTCCATACGGTATACCATACTCCATAGGAAGCTCTGCATTGTTAGTCTAAAAACCACATGTAACCACATAGAAAGAACAAACCCTAAGTAGAGTAAAGTACCCTAGCAGGGGAATTAACCCAAGCAGGGGAAACTCTGTTCAAAAGCAGTGGCATTGAAATTATGGAAAAATGACTAGCAATTATATAATAACAAGCACTGATACAATCCTGAATATACACACTAAGCTACAGACATCTGTTTTAGGGATTGACCATCCCAATACTTGTAACCAAGTACTGGAATCTCCCTATATCAAAAGGTTTTGTCAAAAGATCAGCAACATTAAGTTCTATATCAATTGTCTTAGGGACAATCAACCCTTTTTCAAAACATTCTCTAATAAAATGATGTTTGATTTCAATATGTTTAGTTTTGGTGTGAAAAACAGGATTCTTAATTATGCAAATGGTGCTGTTATTGTCAATAAATATGTTAGTTTCAAGAAAATTATACCCATACTCAAGCAACTGATTCTGAATCCAAAGGACTTGTCCACAACATGCAGTAGCTGCCACATATTCAGCTTCAGTAGTGGAGGTTGCCAGAATAGTTTGCTTTTTACACTGCCAAGATATAAGCCTGCTCCCTAAAAATTGACATCCACCTGTTGTGGATTTCCTAACATTGTTGTCACCTCCTTAGTCACTATATGAATAAGCTACCATCTCAAAGGGTGACTCTTTTGGATACCAAAGTCCTAAAGTGGGATGACACTTGAGATATCTGAAGATTCTCTTCACAGCAAACAGATGACATTCCATTGGTGTTACTTGGTATCTTGCACACACACACACACAGCAAACATGATGTCAGGTCTTGAAGCTGTAAGTTACATGAGAGATCCAATCATGGATCTATAGGTTCTGATATCAATAGGTTTCCATGGGCCCTCTTTTCCCCAAGGATGCTCTTTGTCTATAGGAGTGGAGACTTTCTTTCCCATCTTTCCTTTGCTGAACTTGTAACCCCAAAAAAAGTTGAGCTCTCCCATTGCAATCATTTGGAATTTGTCTTCCATCAATTTGGAAAACTCCTTGCCGAGTATGGAGTTTGTGGATCCAAAAATGATATCATCCACATAAACTTGTACTAAAAGAAAGTCACCTTTTTGCTTCTTGATAAACAGGGTCTGATCAATCTTCCCCCTGTTGAAGCCATTATCCAAGAGATACTTGGATAGAGTCCCATACAAGGCCCTAGGAGCTTGATGAAGCCCATACATTTCCTTCTTTACCTTGTAGACCTTGTCTGGATGTTTTAGATCTTCAAAACCTGGAGGCTGCATAACATACACCTCTTCATAAATTATGCCATACAAGAAGGCACTCTTAACATCCATCTTGTACGCAATAAAGTCCATGAAATAAGCATATGCCAGAAATAATCTAATGGCTTCAATTCTTGCAACTGGGGCAAAGACTTCATCATAGTCTATACCTTCCTCTTGAGTGTATCCTTGTGCTACTAGCCTGGCTTTATTTTTTACAACTATACCTCTCTCATCCTTCTTGTTTTTTAGCACCCATTTGGTCCCAATGGGTCTTGCCCATTTAGGACATTCAACCAAAACCCATACATCTTGTATATCAGATTGCAATAACTCTTCTTGCATAGCTTCTACCCAGCTAGGATCATTTAATGCCTGAAAAATCTTCTTTGGTTCTTCTTGTGACAAAAAGGCAGTGAATAGGAAACATTTCATATTGTCATGATTAAATTTCATTGTGATGTTAGCAATGAAGCTATGTTCCTTTGCTTGATACCTTGTTTGTCTGGGAGTATCAAGATCACCAATGATTTGAGATTGGGGGTTATCTTTATTAATCATGTAGGTAGGCTGCATATTCATGATGACTTTAGTTTCATCATTTCCCAAATCAGGTTCTATGGGACTATCTTGATTGGGAAAGAATTCTTCAAAGGAGTTCCCAAAGGATACTACATGGCTTAGAGATGGGTGTTGGTGAGCTGAGTGTAGCTCTGAATAACTTGGACCTCCATGCCTAATGATTCTGCTTCCACTGCTTGATAAAGTGATTGGTGAAGATGTAGAAATGAGTGGGGATTCTCTTTCTGCATAATTAACAACATTCACAGCTGGTTCTTCAACGGCAGGGGAATCATTGGGTCCAACAGGGGAATCCAGGATTCCACAGCTTTCATACATCCCACTACTTTCATACATCCTACTACTTTCATGATTTGGCTTAGCAGGGGAAGAGACAGGTTGTCCATCCTTTTGAGAGAGGTCTTCTTCTTCATCCATTCCTTTGGCAGCCTCATCAGCAGAGAACAATGAAGGTATAGTCATGTACCTCAATGGTGAACTCTCTACAACATTTGGTTCTTTGGTACCTGAAATGTTAGTATTTTCCAAGACAACAAGCACATAATTCATATACTTAGAAAGTACTTCAACATCAAAGAACCATTTGGGACCTGTTTGTACATCTTCAGGCTTGTCTTCAAGAAAGTCCACATGTAAGTTCTCTGTCACCTTGCTTGTCTTCTTGTTAAAGACCCTATATCCCTTACTTGTCAGTGAGTAACCTACAAAGTATCCATCATCCCCTTTTCATTGAACTTTCCCAAGTGATCAAGAGTGTTGAGTATACCTACATGACACCCAAAAGGTTTGAAAAAGTCAATCAAAGGAGGTCTTCTATTCAATAGTTGATAAGGGGTCTTATTGTGAGCCTTTACCACCAAGGCCCTGTTTTGAACATAACAAGCAGTGGCTATAGCTTCAGCCCAAAAGATAACTGGAAGCTTGGAATCAGATAGCATGGTCCTTGCAGCTTTAATGAGTGTTCTGTTTCTTCTCTCTACAACTCCATTTTATTGAGGTGTCCTGGCTATGATGTATTCACTCTTGATCCCTTTGCTGGTGCAAAATGTATCTAGCTCTTTGTTCCTGAACTCTCCACCATTGTCAGACCTAATAGTCACCACCTTCATACTCTTTTGAAGCTCAATCTGAGTGATGAAATCTTTGAGTACTCATGATGTATCCTTCTTTTTAAACAGAAAGAAAGTCCATGTGAACCTTGAGTAGTCATTAGTAACCACTAGGCAAAACCACTTCTTTTTCATGCTTGCCACAGATGTAGGACCAAAGAGATCCATGTGAAGTAATTATAATGGCTTGGTGGTGGAGAGGGCAACTTTTGATTTGCAAGAAGCTCTATGTTGCTTTCCCTTCAAACAAGCAACACATGTATGGTCATTGTTGAATGTCTTAGAAGGCAGACCATGACCAAGATTGAACTTAACCAATTTGTTCATATTTTTGGAGTTTAAATGACCAAGTCTTCTATGCCATTTCTTGCATTCATCTATTGAGGCTTTGTCAATGAAACAGTTCTCATTATCTTGAAGAGCAATGTCCTTTAAGTCAATGGTGTACATGTTCCTCTGCCTTGGTGTTCATAGTATAATAGGAGTGTTTGGTGGTAAAACAAACTCCTTACCCAGCACCAGACACTCAGTGTCAGTGCAAAGAACAAAGTTCTTGTAATCAGTCATCTTTTGACACACACTAAAGAGGTTGTACTTCAATTCTTTCACCAAATAGACATTATCAAATGTCATCCCATTCGTCACAGTGGTCCCTTTCCCAGTGATTGTCCCATGTCCATTTCCAAATGAGACACTGATATGAGCAAAAACTCATATCAATTAATCAACAAATCACCCTAAAACACATGGAAAATACCTAACTTTTGTGTTATAAAGTGGAATTATGTGGTATGTTTTGTGTTTGTGTATAAATAGGTAAGAAGGATACATTTTTAAGCAAACAAGAAGAAATCAAGCTTATTTGGATGAAAAAGACAAAGAAGGATCAAAGATGACAAGACTTTGAGGATAAAGGACCTATCTTGACAACACTCCAAAGTTGAAGGACTCAAAGTGTAAATTGGTCAAAGTCAAGATTCAAGTCAAACATGGTCAACTCTTAAGTCAACCAAGTCAAACGATCAAACTAGACAAGAATGCAAGTGGAAGGAAAAAATGACATTGGAATGAAGATTATAACTCATTTGGATATTCTGCCAAAGTATAGGGACTTAATTTGCCAAACTACATTAAAATTGGTTTCAATCCATGTGCTAAGGCTAATAGCCAATGAGAGTGCAAGGATAATAAGACACGGATTGCCAACAAGATAGCCACATCACCACTTCATTTATTGGGCCGTTATTGCTACAGTTATCCCACTAACTAAATTTCTAGCCAATGAGAGGGTGACATGCAATAATGCATTACATCCAAAATGGATAACAATCCGTGTGTTCACTTGAGTTCCAATCAGAAAGAGCCACGTGGCATCTTCTTCAACAAATAAACCCAGGATCGTTCTTGAGCTACACTGAATTCCAAGAAATTATTTCTACATGAAACTTGCTCGTTTTCAAGAGAGGAATGCATTGGTAACACTTAATCAAGCTCAAACTCAAGGAATCAAAAACCCACAATTCATGAAGAACACAAGTGTTGGGAATCTAAACTTGTTAGATTCCCTGATCATTGATTTAAACATAATTAGGCTGCTAGATAGTCCCTTGCCTGTGCCTAGGAGGCAGGCAAGTTTCGCAAGACTCACAGAGATCTAAGTCTCTGTAAGCAACCTCAGAGGAGTCCATGTCAGAGACATTGTCAGGGAAGTCGAAGAATTATCTGAAGACATACTCATTGGCTGTGATGGATAACAGCCAAGATGTATCAGGGACTCTGAGGGGTTGAGAGTTAACAGGGGTGGCAATACCTTGATAACTCTCAGCACACTTTGGACATGCCATTTGTGTGTTCGAGACTATGAAGAAAAAGGAAACTGTTTTGACAACTGTTTCCTTAAAGCATAATGGAAGACTACCAAGAATAGAAGGACATCATGTGACTGATGTGGGAACTTGTAAAAGCTTGTGTAGTCGCCATCAAGTACTGTTTAAGTCAAACTCGTAACACTATAAATAGGATGTGTATCCATGCATTAATGTTCAACACTTTGAGATATTAAGAACATTATTGCATATAACTTAGTGAATCAAACAGCTACGACTGTATTCATAAGTTAGGGTTTATTGTTGTTCAAAGTGTGCACAACACATTGTCATCAAATTGTGTTATCCATAACACTTGTAATTCTTTATTATACAATAATAAGATTATGTTTGAAAAGTAATACCTTGTGTTTATTAAGTTAAGATTAGGGTTTCTTGCATTGATTAGGGACTTTCAATTGGTATCAGAGCGGTGTTTGATATTAAAACCTTCAAGAAACATCGTTCTCAGTTTTATAATCAAGATCCACCATGCCGGAAACTTCTAACCCACCACAATCACCTTCCACAAACCCATCTTCACCAAGACTTAACCCTCCTGCCAATGACGATGATCTACCCCAACTTCTTCACTCAAGAGGTAGATCACACGTCACAAGTGTACCAGTCTTTGATGAAGAAGATTTTGCCAGTTGGAAGAGTCAATTTCTTATATATCTTGATGGACTTGAACCTTTTCTTTTAGAAATTTTAGAAAATGGTCCATATATTCCCATGGCGCTTACATCCACTGAAGAAAACCCTCTTCCCAAACCTCTCAAACAATGGACTCCAGCTGATAGGAAATTGGCAAACCAAGATAAACGTCTCAAAAGCATCATAATTTCCTGCCTTCCCAAGCATATCATGAAGTCTGTCATTCAGTGTCCCACAGCTAAACAAATGTGGACAGACCTCATTCTTGGCCATGAAGGACCCTCTGAAACAAGAGAGACAAAGATTCAGGCACTCAGACTTCAGTTTAATGCCTTTAAGTCACTTGAAGGTGAAAAGGTTCAACAAACCTATACTAGGCTGAAGATTCTTCTAAATGACCTAGCTATGAATGATGTCACTATTGGTCAAGCTGAGATCAATGCTAATTTTGTCAACAGCCTTCCAAGAAAGTGGCTGAGCATGAATCAGACTCAGAGAGCTAACAACTCAATCAAAAATGATACCCTTGCTCAGCTCTATGGTAAGTACAATTATGAAGAAGGGCTGATCGATACAATCTACAAATCAGAGACTGAAAGATTTGTAGTCCAAGGAGCATCTTCCAAAGCATTGATCTCTGCAACACATCCTCATGACAGCGATTCTGATGTTGAAGAAGATACCCGTAGCAGCCAAGAGTTTTTGACATACCTCAATGCAGAGTTCCATGAAAGAGCCTTGCTAGCCAACCAAAGAAGATACTTCAAAAGATCAGGAAGAGTAGGATCAGCTAGTAAACCAACTGACAGGTCAAAAGAAACTTGTTTTGCCTGTGGAAAGCTTGGACATTATCAAAAAGACTGTCCTTCCACCAAGACATCCTCACCCTCTTATCCATCATCTTCATCCAAACCCTACTAGTTCAAACAACATAACAACTCATCTCAATCCAATTCTTCAGACACTGAGAAGAAAGATTACAAAAATAAGTACAAGGCACTTAAAGCTGAGTTAGAACAAATGAACTTGAAGATTGAAGCTCTGTCCAAAAAGAAGGGTGGTGAGAAAAAGACAGAGAAAGGGTTGGTTGCTGAAACTTATGATTGGAATGATGAGCCACTGACTTCAGATGAAGAAGACACCACCAGAGTCAGGGCTTTTATGGCGATAGCTGAGGATGAACCAGCTGTTGGAAAAGGTGATGCAAGATCAGGACAATGGGTTGACATCACAATGGAAAAGGTACACAGGCTTTTATCCATGTCTGATAGTGATGAACGTAAGCATGTCCTTGATTACACCATTGTTGATTTACACTTTGTTGAGGAACAAAGAAAGAACCTACTTGATAAGTTTCACTCTGTTAAATCTGAAATGATAAATTCTAAGGCTGAATGTGAAACTCTCAGGCGGGTTAATTTAGAGAAAATATCCCTGCAAAATGAAGTAGCTAGATTAACCTTAAAAAACATTGCTTTAAATGATCAAGTCTCTGAATTGAACAAGATTATTGAAAAATGGCTGTGTGCTAGGTTTACTATTGATGAATTACTTAGGGATGAAGTGCCTGCTGACTTAAAAAGGGATATATCTGCTAAGAAAGATAAGCTGAGAATTCTCACCAAACCCAAAGACATTGTCTTTAAATCTACAGAGACTATTCATATGTCAGATACCACTTTGACAAATGACCCTGTCTTTGAAGATGTGGCTGAGCTACTACCCTTGCCCAAACTCTCTGGAGTTGAACCCAACAGTTCTTCTAGATCTGCTAAGGATGAACTTAGGACAGATATTGAGAATCCTCCAGCTAAAGTTTTTCATGTTCCTGCTAAACAAACTGGCAAACAAGTAGCTTTTAAGCCTGTTACTACTAAAGCTGTGAATAAGGTTGAACCTACCACTGAAGATCGCCTGTTGTCTCTTATGAAAGAAGTAGAACTCTTGAAACAACACATTAAGCCTTCCGCTGAATGCTCTACTTCTCATGAACCTAAGTCAGTCCTAGGTGAACCCAAAGGGGAAAGGTTAATCAAACCTTATTGTAATGTATGTAAAAATTCTTACCATTCGACCTTAGATCATGACAGACACATGGCAGCTAAAAGAGCTCAGACACCCTCTAGGAACAGACCACAGAGTTCCAAAAGACAACAGGGAAATTACAAACCCTATCCTCCCTGTAAATTCTATGGGTTCACAGACCATCACTCAGACGAGTGTGGTGACTTCCCTGGGTGTGATATCTGTGGGAGTTATAACCATGAAACAATGAACAGTCCATCCTAACGCCAAAAGTTTTTCAGGAACACAAGAGTTGCTAATAAGCAATTCAGGGAACCCACTGGAAAGTGGGTTCACCATAGGAACTAATCTGTTTCTATGTATCTGTGCAGAAATATCTCAAGGAATCGGTATGGTATCTAGATAGTGGCTGTTCTAGACACATGACAGGGATTCAACAATACCTGCACAGATACTCAAAGGAGCCAGGTCCTAAAGTGGTGTTTGGAGATAACTCTTCAGGTGACACAGAAGGATATGGCTCAGTGAACTGCAATGGGATTACATTTACCAGGGTTGCATATGTGAATGGTCTTAAACATAATCTTATTAGCATCAGCCAATTGTGTGATGCTGACTATAAGGTTTTGTTTACTAAGACTCAGGGAACCATATTCAACAAAAACAATGATGTTGTGCTGATTACACCTAGAAGGAGAGATGTTTATGTCATCAACATAGTTGTGTGCTCTAAAGACAGCTCAAATTGTTTTCTTGCCAAAGCCTCTGAAAGTGTCAATTGGCTGTGGCACAAAAGACTGTCTCATCTCAATTTCAAGAACATCAATAAGATAGCCACTCAAAACTTGGTTGCTGGTCTGCCTTCAGTAATGTTTTCCAAAGACAAAACTTGTTCTGCTTGTGTCAAAGGAAAGCATCACAGGTCTTCATTCAAGACTAGGCAATCATTCTCTATTGACAAGTGCTTACATCTCCTTCACATGGATTTGTTTGGGCCTGTCAAACCTCAAACCATTAATCACAACAAATACACCTTGGTCATAGTTGATGAATTTTCAAGATACACATGGGTGTTCTTCCTCAGAAGGAAAAGTGATGCAGCTGAAACCATCATGTCCTTCATCAGACAGGTTGAAAATATGAATGATGTTAGAGTCAAAGCTCTAAGAAGTGATAATGGTACTGAATTCAAGAATCATCAACTTGAATCTTTTTGTGATGAAAAAGGGATTTCTCAGAACTTCTCTTCAGCTGGCACCCCTGAACAAAATGGTGTGGCTGAAAGAAGAAACAGGACTTTGATTGAAGCAACAAGAACTATGTTAAATGGTGCAGCCTTACCAAAGCAATTTTGGGGAGAAGCTGTTCACACTGCCTGCTACAATCAAAACAGATCAATCATTGTCAAAAGACATGGTAAAACCTCCTATGAAGTCTTCAGAAAAAGATCTCCAGACGTCAGCTATTTTCATGTGTTTGGGTGCCCTGTGTTTATTTATAACTACAGGGATAAACTTGGAAAGTTTGATGAAAAAGCTGATGATGGTTTCTTTTTGGGATACTCTCCAACAGCCAAAGCCTTCAGAGTATTCAACATCAGAAGACAAGAAGTAGAAGAAACATTCCATGTTAGATTCAATGAAGATGATGAAGTCATACAGAGAACAGGAACAGAGGGTGATGAAATAGATTTTAATGAAAATATTTCTTTCCTAAGTGATGAGTTCACATAACCCAGACCTACCAGTCATCATCACTCCAACACTCTCACTCCTTATGTCCCTGCCTTTGACCCTCTGTCTACTCACAACTTAGAAGTTCCTACCTCTCAGGAACTTGATGATGAAGAACCTCAAATTTCTGATGGTCCTTCTCATGATATTGATGACTCACCAATTCTTCAACTCCCTGAAGATTCTCCTGCTGATAATGAAATAGCTTCCCTTAATATGGTTGAAGAAGACTCTGACACTGAAGTAGTCTTTGAAGAAAGCCCTCCTAGTCAGCAGGATGAGACTCAAATTATACCAGCTGTGCCCTTAAGTACTCCTGTCCTTGAATCCCCAGCTCCTCAAAATAAGTGGTCAAGAGATCAACACATTCTTCTTGTCAATATTATTGGGGAACCAAATGCAGGGGTCACAACCAGACAGCGAATCCAAGACTCAGAGTTAGCCTCAGCCAATGAATGTCTCTTTGCTGAATTTCTCTCACAAATTGAACCTAAAAGGGTAGCTGAGGCTCTGGTAGAAGAAGGATGGGTAGCTGCTATGCAAGAAGAAATCAATCAGTTCAAAAGGAACAAAGTATGGACACTAGTGCCAGCTCCACCTGGAAAGAATATCACAGGCACTAGATGGATCTATAGAAATAAGATGGATGAGATTGGGAACATCATCAGGAACAAGGCCAGACTGGTAGCACAGGGGTTCTCTCAGACTAAAGGAATTGATTATGATGAAACTTTTGCACCTGTTGCTAGACTGGAAGCCATCAGAATCTTCCTTGCTTATGCTGCCTATATGAACATCACTGTGTATCAGATGGATGTTAAGAGTGCTTTCCTCAATGGTGACTTGGCTGAGGAAGTGTATGTTGCACAACCTGAAGGATTTGAGAACAGCGAGTTTCCCAACCATATGTACAGACTTCACAAGGCAATGTATGGTCTGAAACAAGCTCCAAGAGCATGGTATGAAACTCTTTCAAATTTCTTAACTGAAAATAAATTTGTCAGGGGTTCTATTGATAAAACACTCTTTACCTTCAAGGACAAGAGTGATTTCATCATTGTGTAGATTTATGTGGATGATATCATCTTTGGGTCAACAAATGTCAATCTCAGTAAACGTTTTGCTAAATTAATGACCAAGAAATATGAGATGAGTATGATGGGTGAATTAACTTACTTTTTGGGCTTTCAAATTAAACAATGTCCTAAGGGAATTTCAGTTTGTCAAGAAAAGTATGTTAAGGATTTACTTAAAAAATATGACTTAGCTGATTGTGCATCAGTGAAATGCCCCATGCTTCCACCCAACAACTTGGGCCCTGATGAGTCAGGGGTCTCTGTCAATGAGACTTTATATAGAGGCATGATTGGGTCACTCATGTATCTAACAGCTAGTCGTCCAGATATCCAATTCTCCACATGTCTCTGTGCAAGGTACCAAGCTAACCCAAAAGAATCCCATCTAGTGGTTGTTAAGAGAATTTTCAGGTATCTCAAAGGAACACCATCCCTAGGTCTATGGTATCCAAAGGAATCAGGCTTTGATCTCAAGGCCTATTCAGATTCAGATTATGCTGGATGCTGTATTGACAGGAAAAGCACTTCAGGCAGCTGTCAAATCCTAGGAGGAAAATTGGTTGGATGGAGTGCTAAGAAGCAAAACTCTGTGGCTATGTCTTCAGCTGAAGCAGAATATGTCGCTGCAGCCAGCTGTTGTGCTCAGGTGCTCTGGATGAAAAGTCAATTGGCTGACTATGAAATTTTGTATGACAAAGTGCCAATCTTTTGTGACAACACCAGCGCCATTGCCATATCCAACAACCTTGTTCTTCACTCTCGTACCAAACACATTGATATCAGGTATCATTTTATCAGGGATCATATAATGAAGGGAGATATTGAGCTGCATTTTGTTCCCACAGAGCTGCAACTAGCTGATATCTTTACAAAGCCTTTGGCTGAACCTTCGTTCAACAGGCTAGTTGCTGAGCTAGGGATGCTCAATATCTCAAAGCCTGTGGCTTGATATTAAATGTGTTCATTAAATGATTGATTTTATATTAAATGTTTTTCACATGAAACTAGGTAGTTACTTTCCAAGTAAATGCAAAAAACATTCTCAAATATTTAATCATTTATTTTTCGGATAACGAGGAGATAAACTTTTTGAAAGGTTAAGGGGACCCACTTGAGCAGTCATTTTCGCACCTTACATTTAATACGGTTGAATAACTGTTCACTTAGTTTGAATGTATATTGTCTCCTTTCTCTTCTCACCCACCACCATTCTAAAATCTACTTCTCTCTCTAAGTTCTTATCTCTCTTAACCATCCGCCATTTTCTTTCACCTTCAACCTCAAATCCATGGCGTTTTCAGTTCCCAAAGCTTGAAATGTTAACTTCGAGATCAACGAGAGCATCCTCGCCTCCAACAACGCCATTGGATGGATTAAGGCACCAAACAGCACCTATTCAGATCTGGTAAATTTCATGCAGAATTGTGACCTAAATGAAGCCTTCACCAAATCCCCATCCACCTTTTACCAAGAATACCTTAGGGAATTCTGGTATTCTGCTGAAGTGGTAGAAGACACCATAACATTTAGCCTTTCATGCAATGAACACCCTTTTGCCTTCTCCCTTAAAGACTTTTCAAGTGTGGCCGGATTGAAGCATGGAGATGAATGCCTGAAGGTAGTTGACAAAAAGGTTGTCAAGGAAGCCTTGGCCACACTCAACCCTTGCCATGATGTTAACCCCGCACTTACACCAGCTGAGGTCCTCGCCAAATCTCCTCTGAAGATTAAGTATTTCACTCCCATGTGGCGTGTCCTCTTCACCCACATTGTTAAATCCCTGGGAGGAATGCAGGGATCACAAGATCAAATGTCTTTCAACCATCAGGCTATTGCTTATGGATTAATCTGGGGAGCTGATGTTGACGTTGGAAGCATTCTCTTCTCCAATCTTGTAGAACAGCTGAAGGGAAGGAATCAGGTCAGAGAAAAGAATATTTGTTATGTGCGCTTCCTGTCTCTGATCTTTGAAAGCCTGCTGGGAGATAACTACCACAACAAGGCCTTGACTGCTCTTAAGCCCTATCGCATCACAGGCGCCATCTACAAGGAAATAGGAGCTGAAGATGTCCCTGTCACCGCCCATATGCTGAATGTGGCCAACCAAGTACCAAACGCTGAGAAGCCCTTGCTCCCTTCCTCTGAGAAGGTGAATACTTTTAGTGTTGCTGGCAAGTCTATGTCTTTGACCTTTGGGCAGCACACTACTAAGTCCAAGGCTTCATCTGGCCAACAACCTAAGAAGAAGAAAATCCCCTCTTCTTCCCACTCCAAAGCTGTTACTAAGGCCAAGGGAAAGAAGACTGACACCTCCTCTGGTCCAGATACTCTTGTGGATTCGGATTCTTTGGCTGACAAACAACAGGCGTCTAGTGTCTCAAAGTCATCTAAGACGACAGGAAACCAGCCTGATCAAGCTGATATCTCACAGGTAATCAGTGTACATTTTTAGAGGTTCACATGCAGCCACTCTCATTTGTCTGTAGGAGAGAGTGGTGAAGTTAGGGTAATCCTCGACCCATAGAATTCTGTCAATACACTTAGAATCCTTTAAGACTTCTGTACACCCTGTCTTTGCACCAGGGAATGATTCATTTGTGTTTATAAAGCACCCCGATGACCCTGCACCCTCTAGACAGTATTCAGGCTAACAACAACCTGAGTACACTAATGTCTCAACCTTGATCAGTTGTACTTCACACAGCCTCTTGGTTCCCTCCTTAAAAGAGTCCCAAAGGATTTATCCTTTCAGGGGGAGCTGAATCATCACCCTCAGCTTTCCTAGGGGCAGCGTAACAGGCGACCTACAACCACATATGTTTCACTCTTAAAAGAGTCCCAAAGGTTTTAACCTTTTGGGGGGGCTGAATAATCACACTCAGCTTTCCTAGGGGCAGCGACTGACGATCCATAAACAACATATGTTTCACAATCAAAAGAGTCCCAAAGGTTTTTACCTTTTGGGGGGGCTGAATAATCACACTCAGCTTTCCTAGGGGCAGCGAATGGCGATCATTAACCTTATTTTTCACACTTAAAAGAATCCCAAGGATTTATCCTTTGGAGTGGCTGAGTAATCACCCTCAGCCTCTCTAGGACAGCGAAATGGCGACCATTCCCCTTATATTTTTCCCTGTTACTTATTACAACAAATTTGCAGGCTGAAATTGTACAGCCAGTCATCGAGTCTCAGGTACAACAAGAAAAGGAGGCTGATACAATGACTCAAGACAAACCAAATGATGAAGAGCCTGTGTTAAATGCTGATGAAGAAATGCTCTCATTAGAAGATTATGTCTCTGATATTGAGTCCATGCCTGAGGATGAATTCCCTGAAGGAATGTTCGATGAAGAGGATGAAGAAGATCAGGAAGACCAGCTGTCTGTCTCTCCTCCTAAAGAAATAGTTGTGTCTACACCAGCTGGTGACAAGACTTCTCCTCCCAAGGATGCTGTTGATACTCCAAACTCTGCTACCTCAGCAACAACAGTATTCCAAAGACCACCTTATGATCCAACAGCAGAATTTATCTTGTTTGATCATCCTGCCCAGACCAACTTTGACTTAATACCAAGGGGGGATGACTATGCTCAGCAAAGCCTCAATATCAAGAATCTTCAGCCTGTCCATCATCAATCAGATATTGAGCGCTTATCAAGAAAGCTGGATGTGATCAAGTCTGAGATGCACAACTTTACTGTGACATTTCCAGGCATCATCAAAAAGGATGTGGCTGAGGCTGTCACTGAGCCAATTCAGGATGGTGCAAGAAGAGGTGTAGCCCAAGGACTCAGTCATCTTTCAACGAGAATAAAGGATGCCATTGACTCAGCAGTCCCTGCCATGTTCCATGAACATGAACTCACCATGCACAGGCAATTTAATGCTGTTCGCACCAGGCAATACCGCCATGCTAACTTTATTGTCAGGCGTGTTCAGGCAAATACTAATGCAAATGCCAACCTCCTGCTGAAGATTGCCAGGGCTTCAAGAAAAAGACAACGTGTTATGGCTGCCTCTGTGGAACAGATTGCAAGGCGTTTTCAAGCACGTTCATCCAAACATCTGCGAAGTAAGGATAAACGTGAGGGGGAGAAGACTACAACACTCAGCCTTACATCTGCTGAACAAGGCTCATCATCAGCTAACCCCACCATCACACCTGTTCCTCTCCAAGTCATCACACCTACTATAATACCTGATGATGAGGATAATACTCAGGGGGAGCAACAAACTGAAGATGGAGCTGACTCATGAAAGTCTCTGGTTTTGGTTAACACCAGCAAGCCTGAGGATGATGATGAGCCAGCTGCCAAGAAATTAAAATTCACTGTTAGCTCTCTCCCCAAAGCTATTCAAACTCAGGCTCAGACAGCGTTTATCAAAAGAGCTGATGTTTTGAAAAACATAAGTGTGGAGTCCTTTGTCTCGAAGAAAGGAAAGGAGATAGTTTTGGTTGACACAGATACCAAACTTAAGAAGATAGCTGCGATGCTAGAGACAGGAGGATCCACCATAGACCTTTCCCAATTCTCAACCTTTACACCTTCCGATGAGATTCCTTTGACCCCTGAAGAAATAGAGCAACAGGCTGAAGAATTCAAAAGATTAAATGAACTCAAGACAGCCAAAGAATTAAATGAAGCTACTCTGAGGAAGATGACACCACCTGAAAGGGAAAAACAAAAACAAAGGTTGAGGGAAATGGAAGCAAAACGCGCTGAGGCTTTAAGGAAAGTCAAAGCTGACTATGATGCCTGCGTGAACAACAGATATGCTTCTGGCAAGATAACCAAGTTCAAATACACCATTCATAAATCTACAAACACCCCACAGATGATCTTATGGAGGGAAAACCAACAGAGAAATATGGATGGGTTTGACAACTTCAGGTTAAAGACACTTGGGTTATCAGAATGGTTCGAACTCGAAGCCTTAGCTGCCAAAAAGTCTGGACATGCTAATTTCCTTCTGCTTAAAATTCTTAAGGCCAAGTTTAACTGGATCAAGGAAACAGCAGCCAAACTTAAGATTGATCCCCCACCACAGCTTTTTGAACAAGAACCCCCAAAGACAGGCAACAAAAGGAGAAGGATTTCACAAATTGTTAATGAAACTTTTGTTACTGAAGATGTTCAAGTGGATGGCATGCACAGGGATTTGATCCTCCCAAATGGTATTGTTGGCCCTGTTGATGGTCAGACATACACAGAGCCTGAAAGAGGAATGGCATTCATGAACAAGGCTTGCCAGTATGCTTTTCAAAGGGAAGATGAGCTGTGCTTAGCTTCAACTATTCAGCTACTCTGTCACAAGAAGTGTCTCAAGATCAACACAGAGTATTCCAAGAAGTTTGCAAAGACTTTGTAGGATGAAATTGATAACAAATTAGACTTGGCTGAAGCTTAAGAAAGAATTAACAATGATGACTATTGAAGATGTTCACAGCCCTTTTTACCTTCATCTTTTATTTTGCTTATGTAATGCACTTATAATTTTCTTTAAGTTTTAATAAAATCATGAGGTATGTTTGTTTAGATCTGTTATGTGTAAGAAGAAGCTGTTAAACTCACTTACCTTAACTTAGTTAGATCTAGCATTATTTATGTTTAAATAGGGGGATATTGTTGGGAATCTAAACTTGTTAGATTCCCTGATCATTGATTTAAACATAATTAGGCTGTTAGATAGTCCCTTGCCTGTGCCTAGGAGGCAGGCAAGTTTCGCAAGACTCACAGAGATCCAAGTCTCTGTGAGCAACCTCAGAGGAGTCCATGTCAGAGACATTGTCAGGGAAGTCGAAGAATTACCTGAAGACATACTCATTGGCTGTGATGGATAACAGCCAAGATGTATCAGGGACTCTGAGGGGTTGAGAGTTAACAGGGGTGGCAATACCCTGATAACTCTCAGCACACTTTGGACATGCCATTTGTGTGTTCGAGACTATGAAGAAAAAGGAAACTGTTTTGACAACTGTTTCCTTAAAGCATAATGGAAGACTACCAAGAATAGAAGGACATCATGTGATTGATGTGGGAACTTGTAAAAGCTTGTGTAGTCGCCATCAAGTACTGTTTAAGTCAAACTCGTAACACTATAAATAGGATGTGTATCCATGCATTAATGTTCAACACTTTGAGATATTAAGAACATTATTGCATATAACTTAGTGAATCAAACAGCTACGACTGTATTCATAAGTTAGGGTTTATTGTTGTTCAAAGTGTGCACAACACATTGTCATCAAACTGTGTTATCCATAACACTTGTAATTCTTTATTATACAATAATAAGATTACGTTTGAAAAGTAATACCTTGTGTTGATTAAGTTAAGATTAGGGTTTCTTGCATTGATTAGGGACTTTCAACAAGAATATGCAATTAAGAGATTGGTGACACCTGGCAGCTTGCTATTGGTGAGGATACGTCATCAACCCCAAATCACTCTCATTTCTTGTCTATAAATAGTGATAGGACCTTTGTTGTAAGTAGTTAAGTGTGAAATTTTCACACACTTCCCATTTTTCTCTCTCAATCCTGTTAGTTAGCTGTTAGTGTAACAAACTCAAGAGCTTGACAAACTCTTGAGTTAGTTATAGTTAGTTGTAACCAGTTACCTACTTCTGTAACTACTTTTCACATTCAAATCAATAAAATTCCCTCCTTTTCCTTCAATCTTCGTATCAATTCCTGCATTCCTGTTGAACTTGTTGCTATTATGAGTTTCTTGTGATCACATTTGATCATAAGAAGCTTTTGTTGAAGATTTGTAGTTGTTCCTTACCATTCTTGTTGCTGAGTTGATAGTAGCAGATTTTGGGTAGATATGATGATGATGATAGTAGATAGTTAATTGATTGTTCATAGTGCTAAGGTGGTGGCTATGGTTTGCCTGTTCTTGGTTCATTTGTACTTCATTTTGATCATTGAGTTTGTGTAGTTATCAGACTTAGCTCAGTTCAACCATTTGCTAAAATTCTATTTACAAAAGTTGTGATCATATCAGATAAGTGGTGTTTGGATTTGCTATCATTTTGTAGTAAAATTGTTGTAAACTTGTTAATCATAGTTCATTTCCCATTCTTTAGGCATTTTAAACAAGTCGTAGGCAAATGGTTGAAAAAAATTTTGGGTCAGTCTTTTGATACTAGTTCATCAGATAAGTAGCATATTTCAATCTAATGCCATTTGTTCATTTCTTGATAAAATTCAGTCAAACCTATTTCTATATGTTATTTAACATCTGAACTTCAAGTGCTAGTAGGGAAATCATACAGTTTTCACAAATAAGCTGGTAATTGGCTTTTGAATAAGCACTTGAACCAAAGCAAGTTTTTGTAATAATCAAGTAGACTGTTTTGTTCTAGAGCAAAACCCTCTTCATAAATCTTGCTATTTTCTTTCACAATCTTGTTAGAATCATGTCTTGAGTAGATCTGGAAGTTTTCAGCTTTTTCACTTTTTGGTCAAACTTGGTCAATAAGCTAGGTTTCAGCTTATTTTCAATTTCCAGCTTAAATACTTGATCATTTTTCATAAGAAAAGACATTCCAGAATCTCCATAAGCTGTTTAATAAGATTTAGCTTAAAAATTGGAATGTGCAAGTCTGGATTTCATTATAGCTTATTCTTGGCTTATTGGAGTTGGCTTATTTGAGTTTAGAGTGTTTCAAGCTTTTTCCTTGTACTAGCCTAAGTGATTTTCAGTTTTAAGCAGTTTAAAACTTGTTTCAACTTAATTGGTGCATTATTGAGCTTATACGAGCTTATTTGTCCATTGTGCCCGTTTTTGGTTTAATATTCCCTTTTATTGCACTTTAGTCCCTATAATTTGTAACTGATTGCATTGTTAGCTTAATTTCCATTTTATTAGGGTTTGCTTAATTTCAGTCCATTACTTTGTGAAAGTTGTCATTTTCAGTTAGCAGTTTTGAAAGTTGTTACCAATTGTTAGATATTTGTTAGAATTTGCATAATTGGTCCTTTTACTTTCTGATTTTTACATTTCAAGCAATTTAGTTTCAATTACTTACATTTTTAGCAGATTACTATCCTAGATTTACAATTTTATCCTTTTGTGAATAAAAACTTGGTATGTGCTAATTGTTTTACGGTTACGTAGCTTACTATTTTTCACATTTTTACTTGCTTGATTAAATAGACATAGAAAATCCAAATAACCCTATCAACCAATAACGATAATAAACCTGATATTGTTAGGACTTTCAATTGGTTAAGAATCGAGAAACGAACTTCAATTTACACAATTCCAAATGGCGCCGCTGCCGGTTCTTTGACTTTACGAGAGACTTTCGATTGACGGTTTTCATTGGCTTTTGGGATCCGTTCACCTCGTGAACGTTATTTTTACGTATCATAAATCAAAAACATAAAAAAATCAAAAATATAAAAATATAAAACTAAAACAATAACAAAAACAAATCTTTTCCTAAAGAATTGACCAAAAAATTTAAAAAATTAAAAAAGCAATCTTTTTCCTAAGAGATTGTAACCAAAAATATATATTATTGGATTCCCTCGGTTTTTATGTACATATAGTATTTTCTTTACAAAACCCCAACAAATACAAAAATATTTTCTCTATATTATTATATGTAAATACGTATACGTATAAGAACAACCAATACACATATTCTCCATAAGTATTGTCAAGGCAATACACCGTGTTAGGGGGCGTTCCAGTCCTTGACACGCGTATCGATCAAATTCAATAAAGCATGAATAGATAAATACTTCCAATAGGCAATAATTCGAAGAATACAAACTACAAAGTGAATAGAAAGGCGATGTGCTATAAAATGCCATCTAAGGGTCAATAGGTACTTAAGTGGTTCGCGCCACCTAACCCCCCGTTCACTAGTGAGTATTATAAGAAGGAAGGCTTCATTGGGGGTCTTGCACCCAAGTAGTAATTACGTATATTATACTTTCTTGTGGATATTTCATATTGAAACTCGAAGAGGATAATCCTTTTCTCTTCAAAGTCAAACGAGAGCTTCTCTCTCATTCCTCGTATTGAGTTGCATGCTCACTCGCGGGCGTGCACAAATACCGATTGGTGTACAACCCCTTCCTACGAAAAGGAAGAAAAAGAGAAAGAGTAGGAACACCATCGTCCATCAAGCCGATCCCGAGAATCGTGCTTTGATCCACACACAACAAGAAGCCATGGCCGGAGTTGATACTCGACCTTTGATGGAGCACTTGCAATCTAATGTGCAAGGATATGCCGATGCTATCAAGATACCCGATATTCCCGCAAACACATTTGAGCTAAAAACATCCATGATTAACTTGGTTTCTAACACACCATTTTTTGGGAACAAGAATGATAATCCACATGATCACCTTAAGAAATTTCTTGCTCTTTGCAACACCATTAAGTACAATGGAGTTCCCCATGATGCCATTAAGTTGATATTGGTGCAATTTTCACTAGAGGGTCCGGCTAAGCATTGGTTAGATACACAACCACCTGATAGCATTACCACTTGGGATGGTTTCACTAAGAAGTTTTTGAACAAGTTCTTTCCCTCATCTAAGACTACGGCTTTGAGGAACTTAATTATAGGCTTTCAACAAAAACCTAGTCAAACATTTAGTGATGCTTTGGAGGAGTATAGAGAGTTATTGAGGAGATGCCCTAACAATGGATTAAATGAAGTTCACCAAATCAATACTTTCTACAATGGCCTTAGACCTCATCACCAAGACTCACTCAATGCTTCCGCGGGTGGAAATATTCTTCTTAAATCCATTCAAGAAGCTTGGGATATTATTGAGACCAAAGCAATGGTGCAAACAAACTCTCAATTTGAAGAAAGAGTTCATGTTATCCAAAATAACTCTCAAACACCTTGTGATAACCAGTTCCTCAAGAGTCACCAAGAGATACTTCAAAGAATAGATAGGGATCATGAGATGCATTTAAAGTCAAGTCAAGAATTGATCCAAGCCATTAAGGGCCTTTCCTTGAACAATTCCACCAATGATGTGAATGCTATTACCCTTTCATGTGAAACTTGTGGAGGTCCCCATTCATATCAACAATGTGATAAGGTGTAATGATATCAAGGGGAGTGTTATGCATACCAATTGGAACATAGAGAACATTTCAAGCCCAACATCAATCAAAATAACCTTTCTTATAAGTCTCAAAATTATCTTACTCCACCGGGATTTCCACCCCAACCACCCAACCACCCACCCAACTTCAACAAAATCCCCCTCAATTGTTACAAAGAAACCAATGACCAAGACCACCATACCAAGGGAACAACTACAAGACACCTAACAATTTTCAAAATCAAGGAAATAACTTTTATCCACCAAATCAAAGATTTAATCCACCACCCCTACCCTTCCCAAATCAAGGATACCCTCAACTTCAAAATCAAGAATATGGGCTACAAGATACTCATGAGTATGTTGAGAGGAGAATTTGTGAAAGTGAAAAAAGAATGAATGAGCAAATGAAACTTTCAATGGAGGAGCAAACTAAGAGGCTTTTGATAGCATTTAATCAAAGACAACAAGGGGCTTTACCATCTAACACACAAACAAACCCGAGGGAAAATTTCAATGCTATCACAACAAGAAGTGGAAAGAAAAATCATGATCCTTCACCACCCAAACCTACTTTGGTAAAGCCTACTATGATTCCTTCTTGTGATACGCCTTCTACATCTAGTTTACCATCCTCAAGTTCCCCATTTCTCCCACTTCCACACCTACTCATGAAGAAATCAACAAGGAAAATCCTTCTTCAACCACTCAACCACAACCAAAACCAAGTCTTCCTTATCCATCAAGATTGAGAAAGGATAAGCTTAAGAACAAGGATGATATCCAAGTCTCAAATTTTTTGAGGATGTTCAAGCAACTTAACATAAACATCTCCTTTGCGGAAGCTTTAGCCAATATGCCTAAGTTTGCTAAGATGATCAAGGATTTACTTTCTAAAAAGGAGAGATTGGTGGATTTGCCTAATGCTTCCTTGAATGAAAATTGCTCCGCGGTTTTGCTTAATAAGTTGCCTACTAAGCTTGGAGATCCGGGGAGGTTTTTGATTCCTTGCAATTTCCCCGGGGTGGAAAATTGCATGGCTTTAGCGGATTTAGGAGCAAGCATAAATCTCATGCCATTATCGGTTTGGAAGAAACTTTCACTTCCCGAGCTCACTCCTACCAAGATGACTCTTGAGTTGGCCAACCGTACTATAGCTTATCCGGTGGGAATTGCGGAGGATGTTTTTGTTGGGGTTGATAGATTTACCTTTCCCGCGGATTTTGTGGTAGTTGATTATGATATGGATCCGAGAGTTCCTTTGATTGTTGCTAGGCCATTTTTGAGAACGGGTCGAACTCTAATAGATTTGGCGGAGGGTGAACTTACAATGAGGGTAGGAGATGAGAGAGTTGTGTTTAACATGGGAAAGTTGTCAAAAAAGTCTAATGAGCACGAAGCGATAAAGCATATTGATGTTGTGAATGAGGAAACTCAAGATGATATCCTTGATGAAGTTTGTGATGAATATTTTTATGAAGCTTGCTCAAGTGGAGATTATGATTTACCTCATGTTGAGACCATTGCTTCCATTAATTCATCCTTGGATTTTCATGAACCTCAAGAGTTTAACTTTGGTGATTTTGTGATCTATTCCAATCCTCTTTTTGAAACCTCATATGATAACCCACTTTTCCACAATGATGAACACATTCATGAGGATTTTAGTGATGAAGAATCTCTTTTTGTGATACACCAGCATATGATGACTATAGTGATGATGAGATCTCTACTTGTGACTCTCCATTTTTTGATGATCATACTTCTTTAGGTTTTGAGGAATCACCAATCTTTGATAGACCAATCTATGATGTTTATGGTGATGAGGAGGATTCTATCATGGATGAGAGTGATGAGTTTTTAGAGGTGGATATACCTTTTAAGTATACTCTTGGATATCTTGATGAGGAGGGGGACATACTCTTTCTAGAATCTCTATTGCATGAAGATCCTTTACCTTCTTCTTTGCCCACCTCAATCTTTCAAAGTGATAAAGGAAAACAAGTCATGATGGTTCCTTCTAAGAGCTTGTTATTACCCATTAATCCACCACCTTTCTCTCACCATGTGACTTACAAGGGAAAATCTTCTAAGGCAATTGTGACAACCGTATTTTTGAGGTTCGTCACTTAGTCGTATTTTTAGGGTGTTATGTGTGACTATGTGTTTTATGTGTTTACGTGTTTATTTGGTGTGAATGAGGATGGTTTGGACATCGTTTATGAGTACGAAGTGCTCTTAAGTAAATCGATGAATGGTTATTTCATGAATCATAAGCTCACGTTATAGTGACTATGAAGTGAAATCAAATGAGATCACGCGATAATTTCGTAAAAGTTGAATTATCGTTTTCATAGGATTTTGTGTATGTATCATACGTGATATATGTAAATTATATATATATTATCTATATTCTATGTATTATAGGAGTTTCATATTTTAGGAAAGTTTTGAAAATAAAGATAAGATCGAAAATTACGCAGAAAGTCGAAAAATTAGCGAAAGGGTGTCCGGTTTCGACCCGAAAGTGTATGGAAGTATAGGTAAACATAAAATAGAATGGGGAGAGTGTAAATAACCCAAATTTAAGGGTGTGGGTCGTGGATGGGCTGTTATGGCCGACTAAAGGAAGGAAACGGGTAGGAAAGGCCCAAGTAGAGTCCCTTTTGGGCTCAAACTTGTTAAGGAGGTTACCAAAGCCTATATAAACACCCCTAGACCCCTAAAAACGACCCATAAGCCTAAAATATACCTAATATCAGTTGAAACATCCATGGGGAAGATCAAAACCAAAATATTGCATAAGGGTTAAAGGTATGTAATTAAACTAGCTCGATTAACGTTAAATTTACGTATCTAACCTAGTATGGTGGATTAGGGTTTAGGATTTTTGATTTTTGATTAGGGTTTCATACTAGGAATGATGATTTCTGTAATTAATAATATTAGGGTTCTTAATATTCAATTAATTAGGTTATTATGAGGTTTAATGATGATTAAAGGGTTTAATCATGTTTAAATTCGTTTTTAAAAACTGAACAGAATTTTTGGTCCATTGTTTTGATCATATATAGAGTTATAAAAACTTTTAATTTTCTAATCTTATGTCCCTGGAAAGATAATTGAGTTGGCTTTCAAACTCAAGAAACGAGAACTAAATTGGAGGTAGGAAAGTGGGTTAAAAACAGGTTACAACAGTCGGAGGTCAAAGCAGTTTTGAAATCAGTCGGGTTTAAATTAATGTTTTAAGATGGTTAGGGTACTTAGGAGTATAATTGGACCTTAAAACAAACATGAGACTTAGATTATATATTAAATAAAAGATCTGAAGGAGGGCTAAACAAATGGGTTAGGGTAAGACCCTCTGATCATAACAAACTTTTTATATGTTCAAAATCAGTAAATTCTGGATAGGTAAAAGTATATATATATATATATATATATATATATATATATATATATGGAGGCCTTAAAAGTAACTTTAAGGTCGCGGCCAAAGGGTAGAGTTAGTTAACACATTTAAGGGCATAGGGTTTCTTTTATAGGGCATGTTATTTTTGTTAAGGGGGTGTTCGACCAATAGTTTAAAGTATGAAAAACGGGACTGTTTTGGATTAAATGTTAACGGGGCAAGTTATGAACTAAACTAAGTTAATGGCTTTATAGAGGGATGTAATGAGATTCATAGGGCATATAAATAGGGTTAAGTGGTAGGATAAGGTTTATATCCATCATAGATTGATGATCCATTTTGGTATGTGGTTCATGTCTTGATTGTATACGTTTGTGTGTTTAGATTTTTGCTAGAGCGCGGATACTTGGAGAAGCTTGTTCAAGTGAGTTTCATAGTCCCATGTCTTTTTATGATTTGATTTTCAGATGGGATGGAAGAGACACTATATGGTTTTATAAAGAATGTTGTGAATGTTTTTATGGTTTGTGATGAACATGTGTGTACACTTATGTGATTAATTGTTATGTGATTCTTGATTGTGTTTATGATTTGGATCAGGGGACACGTACCATCTCAGTTATTGTGGTTTGACTTGGTACCAAGGGGATGTTGACAAGGCGGGGCCTTGGGATTGGTTCATAGGTGTATGGGCGCCTATGGGACCATGGTTATTGGTAAGGCTTGGAGCCTTGGAATTGTGGTTATTCGTAAGGCTTAGAGTCTTGGATTTGTGGTGATTGGTTAATCTTGAATGCTAGTTGTTAATACATAATTGTAACACATTGTCCATATGTTATTTTGTTAATGGTTGTTATTCACAGCTTATAACTGATTTGGCGTTGGAGTCTAAACCTATGACTCTCACCAACTTTATGTTGACGTGTTTTAGTGTCTCTTTCATGTGAGAATGTGGTTAAGCGTGAGAATAGGAGTGGCTAGCTGGAAGGCTTAGGATTGTATTTGGAGGAACCCCATTTCCTCTTAGTCTTTATTTATGTTTGAATAAGTGATTCTTTGTAGACACATATATGTTTGTTATTTGTTAATTGTATGTCTTTGGTAAGAGGTAGACCTGTTACCTACTTATGTAGATGCCTGCATTGTTTGAGATATCTTCATGACATTGTGTCACCATTTATGATATTTCCATTTCATTTAGTTATCTCTATAGACACGCTGTTGTTATGATGATATCCATACGTCGCACCTATATTCCGCCATGGTGGGGTGTGACAGAATGGTATCAGAGACAATGGTTATAGAGAATTAGGTTGCCTAGCCTAGTCTATAGCTTAAGGATCCCTGCATATAGGCGTCATAGGATTACGGATGGTCTTGTATTTTCCTAAATTTTTATTTTTTTGTGAATTTTGACTAGTATGAGTTGAACTGTAGTTGCCCATACTTACTCACCTGTTAATTTCTGTTTTGCTTTTGATAAATAAATTACATTCACCATAGTAAGTTATTTGGTGTACCTAATGTATAGTATTTTTCTTTTGATGTTTAAGTCATGTTCCCTAAGAATCATGTGGTGATTCGAGTTACTAGGAGTAGGTGGATAGGAAGGATTTTATGTTGTTTCCACTCTTATGGGCGACATGACTTATAACTGGTTATGATGTTGTGTTGGAGTGTCTATGCTGTTTTAGCTAGACTATGGATTTATGTATTCCAAGAGTTTGACTATATTATTTTAATAGATGAAGTTTTGGACCTTATTGTTTATGTGGTTATGAGCTTATGTGAGTAGATGGATTTATGTGTTATATGTTGTATTGATGCTTATAAGTGTCATCATAGGAGGGAGTGCATTGAGGAATGGGTAATTGTATAAGTATGGTGGCCAACATAGTTATACAAGTACCACAACTTCAAAGGGTTCGCAAGTATGATTGCATGAAAGAGGGTTAGTACATGCTTGTATATGATGAGATGTGGATTTTTGGTAGATGTATAATGTATGGGTTTATGTAACGGCTGTCTACCATATGGCTATTTTTTAGTATGTTATATGTTTTGGGTTATACTCATGTTGTGTGATTGTGGGGTCACACGATATGGAGTGGTTTTAGTGATGGGTTTTATGCCTTGTGGTAAGATGGTGATTACTCGTATGGAAAAACGAGTGTGTGACGCGATTGATTGATCTGACATGTATGGTAAGAGTATGTTTTGGGTGATTTAATAGGTATATATATGCGGATGTATATATACTAGTATGTGTTAAGTTATGATATATGGTCGTTCAGTAGTTATTATAACTTGAACGTACCTTGTGTTTGCTCGTGTTTTATGGTGCTGGAGTTTGATGGAGTTCCAACGACGTTTTGAGTCTTTTGATGTGTGTCTACATTCGGGTATGTATTTTAAATTAATGAGAACTACTAAACTTTCTTACAAATAAGTGTGGCTAATTATAGGAAAACGGTTTTGAAAATAATTTGTAAGTGTATGGTATGATATCGTGACTTACATATTTTATTTTTTAAGTTTGTGGTAGTAAGCTATACAAAATTTTTTGTCTTGATAATAATTGGATTAGTTTTCTATGTAACATGTGATAATACATTTTAAAGGGGTAAAGAAATTTTACAAAAAAATTCTTAAGTGGAGTTAAAATTTAGAAGTATTTAACTAAACGGAAAGAGTAAAAAGGGTGATTTTATTATATTAATGATAATAATAACACCACACCTTGTAGACGTGTAGTAGTTTAGTTATAACCAGCCTAAATGGATTTTTAAATAATAATAATAATAATATAGAATAAAATGAAAAAAAACATTGTATTTTATAAACATGTATTGGTTTCATAATAACAAGTAAAATAAGTTTAATATGGGTAAACAAGATAATGGTTAGAATAAGATTGTAGTATACTAACTAGTTGATATCTTTGATAAAATAATGAAGATAAAAGATGAGTTTATTGTTCAAAACGAGTATGATTGATTTTAGTAGTATTGAAGTTTGGTTCTTATGAGGAGTAACTAAATGGGGCGAAAGTTTAAAATTTTCTGAGGTATCGAAATTTGGTAATACTAACCATGACGAGTCTAATTTTTCGTTGTTGGCACACTCTATTTAATCTTTTGGATTACGTTGTTTCGTTTTCAGTTGTTTTGGCTAGGGTTCATTATGGTTGATCTTTCGGTTTACCCTATATTTATTATGGGACGTGATCATTTGGAATTCTTTTGGTACACGCCATGGTTGATTTAGTTATGCGGTTGTGGAAACGTTAGGATGAGAGGATAGAGTTGGGTAGTATTACTTATGGTTAGATATTAGAATGGAGAGATTTGTTTTGGTTTAAATTTTGTGTTAAAGTAATGATTAAGATTTGCGGAGTTTTGAAACTTAGATTGGCTACGGGAATAAGGGAGTAAGTAAAGTTAGTTGACTGGTCGTGGGAATGAGATGTCATGCTATGAGAAGTTGGTTGAAGTACCATTAGGAGATTGATGAAAGTACCAGTAGATGTGAGGGTAGAGTAGAAATTTTATACTAATGGAAGGATTGGGAAAATAACACGCAAGGGAATTGGTATAGTTATGCAGGCGAGGTAGTAGTAGACACGTGAAGGAAAACATGGATGTGAAAGAATGATTGGTAGGAGGCTGATTAATGGTGATTACAACAAGTAAGGAAGAGTGAGCCATTTAGGGGTTGAAGTACTTTTAGAAATATTGTGGTAGATGAGTTGAAGTTAGAGGCTACTAGGTAGTATGAAGTTCCTAGGTAACATCATAGAGACGAGAAGGAGTGCGTGAAGAGCTACGTCGTGAATCAAGGAGCTGAAAGGACTACGTGCCAGCTGCTAGAAGAAAGCAAGAGATTTCGAAGGAGTCACAGAAGTTGCAAGGTTGGAAAGGTGACAAGCACTATGATGGGAATCTCCGTATGGTTCGTGACGAAGAAGGACAGATCGAGTACCAGAGTGGAGTTACAAAGAGCTGAACTAGTGGATAGTGATGAATTGAATACATAACATGGGAGATTAAGAACTCGTGGAGGTAACAAGGGGAGTCGAGTTACTATGCGGATAGAATTTTTATGGCAATCAATATCGAGGGATGAGTAGTGAAGCTGAGCTAAATAAGTTCATAGAGAAGTGATTAGAGAGTCGGTTTTGTGAAGGTGTTATGAAAGATCTTTGGAAGAGACAGTTATGCATTATCTAATGCACTAGCGATTTCCATAGATTTGATGAATGAAGTATGGAATTTCTGTTGGACAGGATAGTGTAGGAATTATGCAGAACCATGGAAGCAGAGAACTAAGTATTCCTAGAAGATGATGATTGAAAGTACCTCATGTTGGGTGCAAGATCAAAATAGAAGTATGAGATTTGAATAAGAATTTAAAATATAGCTTAGTTTAGACAAATAGAAACTAATATGGGTATAAGATGAGAGTGTGATCCGCATGGGATCACATAAAACTCTAGTCTGTCCCTATTAGGAGGGAGTAGGAGAACTGATCGTGAGGAAAAACAAGTGAAGCTACTTGGAAAAATGTTGAGGTATAGATGACTTGAAAGACGGGAAGAATAACATCGTAATGTATGTCAAGAGCCGAGGAAGAAGAAGTAAGTGTGGATAGATGCGAATCATGAATGAAATAGGTCGAGATAGGAACCGAAGGTAAAACTTTGGTATAGCCTAATGAGTAGACTAAGGCACTAAGCATGCTAATATTATTGTAGTGTGGAAAGGAAATGGTACTGGCCTATACTGTTTGATTAGAAGGCTTAGTATCGATAATCGAATGGTTGAGGAGTTATAGATGTGATATGTCATGAGAGACGAAGGGCTTGGTCTAACTGAGACAAGATGAGGAGCACTATGACCTTAAAGGTAAGACATTGTGTAGGTATAAAGGAAGTGTTGAGTATCAGGAAAAAAAATCTTTCATGGAGAAAAGTGATAAAGAAGTGTATAGGTGCTACTAATGATCTATCTAAATTTTATGGAAGTAGTTGTAGCATGGGTTTGGATGGCAGTTGTTAGACTAACTGAGATAACCGTCCTTTTGGTGATGTGTATAGATCATAAGTTGATTTGGATTGGAAGAGCCTCGTTGTGATAAACTAATCAATATGTGAAATATCATCATAGGTCACTTGTGTAAGGAAATTGGAATTTTTAAGTAGTTTGTGGTATGGACTAAAGGGAGTTGATGAACATGATTGGACATGAGTATATCCGCCTAACTGAAAATGGATGGGCGAAGTAAGAAATTGCTACAAGTATAGGAGTCGTTTTGAGAGCTTGGGTGACTGATTTAGAGGGAGGTGGGAACCTCGTTAGCAATGTTTGATTTTTCATATAATGATAGTCATCATACTAGAAGTCGATGAATGCCATTTGAGGCACTATATGGAAGGATAGGGTGAGTTTCCCCTATTGCGGACTAGAATTGGTGAAGGAGGTTGCTAATATAATAATGGTGTTTGTGTAAAGGACAAGAGAAACAAGAGATGATATGTTAAAAAGGAGGAAACCACTACAGTTTAGTGACAAAGTTATGTAGGAAGTTTCACCCATAGTAACGGGCGCCATGTTTTGGTAAAAGAGAAAAGTTGATGTCGAGTTTTGTATGTCCATTTATGATCTTTGGAAAGATTGGACCAATAGCTTATGGGGATAGAATTACCTGGGGAATTGGGTGGTGTACATGATATATTTCATGTATTAAGATTTGGGAAATGTGGTTTGAGAATGCATATGTGCATGTACGGTTATTCGGGATTAGTGTTAATAAGAGTCTTCAATTTGTCAAAGAGTCATTTGTGAGATTTATGGGCTGTGAAGTCAAGAGTTTGTGAATGAATTTAAATATTGTTGGTTAATATATCTAGTAAATTGAGTCATGAACTAAAGTTCACGTGGAAATGAGAGGAGTTCAATTAGAACAAGTATCCTCATATGACTTGTTGATTGTGTGTTTGATCCTAAGGAGTAAATCTCGGGACGAGATTTCTATTAGGAGGGAGTAATGTGACAACCGTATTTTTGAGGTTCGTCACTTAGTCGTATTTTTAGGGTGTTATGTGTGACTATGTGTTTTATGTGTTTACGTGTTTATTTGGTGTGAATGAGGATGGTTTGGACATAGTTTATGAGTACAAAGTGCTCTTAAGTAAACCGATGAATGGTTATTTCATGAATCATAAGCTCACGTTATAGTGACTATGAAGTGAAATGAAATGAGATCACGCGATAATTTCGTGAAAGTTGAATTATCGTTTTCATAGGATTTTGTGTATGTATCATACGTGATAGATGTACATTATATATATATTATCTATATTCTATGTATTATAGGAGTTTTCTATTTTAGGAAAGTTTTAAAAATAAAGATAAGATCGAAAATTACACGGAAAGTCGAAAAATTAGCGAAAGGGTGTCCGGTTTCGACCCGGAAGTGTATGGAAGTATATGTAAACATAAAATAGAATGGGGAGAGTGTAAGTAACCCAAATTTAAGGGGGTGGGTCGTGTATGGGCTTTTATGGCCGACTAAAGGAAGGAAACGGGTAGGAAAGGCCCAAGTAGTGTCCCTTTTGGGCTCAAACTTGTTAAGGAGGTTACCAATGCCTATATAAGCACCCCTAAACCCCTAAAAACGACCCATAAGCCTATAATATACCTAATATCATTTGAAACATCCATGGGGAAGATCAAAACCGAAATATTGCATAAGGGTTAAAGGTATGTAATTAAACTAGCTCGATTAACGTTAAATTTACGTATCTAACCTAGTATGGTGGATTAGGGTTTAGGATTTTTGATTTTTGATTAGGGTTTCATACTAGGAATGATGATTTCTGTAATTAATTATATTAGGGTTCTTAATATTCAATTAATTAGGTTATTATGAGGTTTAATGATGATTAAAGGGTTTAATCATGTTTAAATTCGTTTTTAAAAACTGGACAGAATTTTTGGTCCATTGTTTTGATCATATATAGAGTTATAAAAACTTTTAATTTTCTAATCTTATGTCCCTGGAAAGGTAATTGAGTTGGTTTTCAAACTCAAGAAACGAGAACTAAATTGGAGGTCGGAAAGTGGGTTAAAAACAGGTTACAATAGTCGGAGGTCAAAGTAGTTTTGAAATCAGTCGGGTTTAAATTAATGTTTTAAGATGGTTAGGATACTTAGGAGTATAATTGGACCTTAAAATGAACATGAGACTTAGATTATATATTAAATAAAATATCTGAAGGAGGGCTAAACAAATGGGTTAGGGTAAGACCCTCTGATCATAACAAACTTTTTATATGTTCAAAATCAGTAAATTCTAGATAGGTAAAAGTATATATATATATATATGGATGCCTTAAAAGTAACTTTAAGGTTGCCGCCAAAGGGTAGAGTTAGTTAACACATTTAAGGGAATATGGTTTCTTTTACAGGGCATGTTATTTTTGTTAAGGGGGTGTTCGACCAATAGTTTGAAGTATGAAAAACGGGACTGTTTTGGGTTAAATGTTAACGGGGAAAGTTATGAACTAAACTAAGTTAAGGGCTTTATAGAGGGATGTAATGATATTCATATGGCATATAAATGGGGTTACTGGTAGGATAAGGTTTATATCCATCATAGATTGATAATCCATTTTTGTATGTGGTTCATGTCTTGATTGTATACGTTTGTGTGTTTAGATTTTTTACTAGAGCGCGGATACTTGGAGAAGCTTGTTCAGGTGAGTTTCATAGTCCCATGTCTCTTTATGATTTGATTTCCAGATGGGATGGAAGAAACACTGTATGGTTTTATAAAGAATGTTGTGAATGTTTTTATGGTTTGTGATGGACATGTGTGTACACTTATGTGATTAACTGCTATGTGATTCTTGATTGTGTTTATGATTTGGATCGGGGGACACGTACCATCTCAGTTATTGTGGTTTGACTTGGTACCAAGGGGATGTTGACAAGGCGGGGCCTTGGGATTGGTTCATAGGTGTATGGGCGCCTATGGGACCATGGTTATTGGTAAGGCTTGGAGCCTTGGAATTGTGGTTATTGGTAAGGCTTGGAGCCTTAGATTTGTGGTGATTGGTTAATATTGAATGCTAGTTGTTAATACATAATTGTAACACATTGTCCATATGTTATTTTGTTAATGGTTGTTATTCACAGCTTATAACTGATTTGGCGTTGGAGTCTAAACCTATGACTCTCACCAACTTTATGTTGACGTGTTTTAGTGTCTCTTTCAGGTGAGAATGTGGTTAAGCGTGAGAATAGGAGTGGCTAGCTAGAAGGCTTAGGATTGCATTTGGAGGAACCCCCTTTCCGCTTAGTCTTTATTTATGTTTGAATAAGTGATTCTTTGTAGACACCTATATGTTTGTTATTTGTTAATTGTATGTCTTTGGTAAGAGGTAGACCTGTTACCTACTTACCTAGATGCCCGTATTGTTTGAGATATCTTCATGACATTGTGTCACCATTTATGATATTTCCATTTCATTTAGTTATATCTATAGACACGCTATTGTTGTGATGATATCCATACGTCGCGCCCCATATTCCGCCATGGTGGGGTATGACACAACCAACACTTGTTGTTTTCCCATCAAGGAACAGATTTTTGATCCTGGCATAGAGCTTGCTAAACTATCTCAGTATCCGCCTGATGCAACAAAAGGAAAACTTGTGAAAGATTTGAGTGCATCACCTTATCACCTTGTGAAGAACATATGGGAAACCATTTTGGACAATACCACCTCACCTTTTTCACCATTGCTTGGGAAGTTAGTTGTGGAATTATGTTATAAGTGGGATGGTAATTATGTATTTGATCCGGGGGCATATTTATGGAGTTTTGATGAATGAAAACTTGTTTTACCTCATCATGGAGATTTTTCTTTAAAAAGGGCAAAACTTTTACTCTCCATGATAGGTTTTAGACACTTTTAAGTGTGGGAAGAGTCGAGCTAGAGACTCCTTAAATCAAGCTTGAATAACTAGGTTTAGAAGTCTTTAGATCTAGAGTGTTATAGGTTAGGAATAAGGATAGCAAGTTGATGTGAAGTGTAGGGGAGACCTTCTTTTGTCTTCATGATTGTTTGTAGGGTTGCTCACCCATCACGTGCTTTAGAGCTTATGAAGGAGACCCTTGTATCCGGTTCACTTCGTTACTATTGTGATTTTTCATAGACACCTTGTGCTTTAAAAATAAATTCACTATAGTTGATCTTTCCTTAGCTTGGGTTAAGCAAAGTCTATTCATTGTCATAAGTGTAGGGGAAGTTTTATACTTCCATGCTCTTAAACATTGAGGATAATGTTTAGCTTAAGTGTAGGGGGGTATTCTATCGAATTGACCTTACCTAGACTTTGTCATTGACCTTCATGATAACTTGGGAAATTAATTTTTCAAACACTTTCAAATTTTTAATCTATTTTAGCCACCAAAAATATGCATTCATAATTTTTGCATCAATCATTTTTCATTTGCATATCACATTTGCATTGTATATATTTCTTGTTTTGTTCTTTATTAAAGTTGAAAAAGGAAAAAAAATATAATAAAGGACATGCTTTAACAAATTTAGACTTCTTTGACATATTAGGCCCGCCATGGATATTTTGACTCAACCCGAGTTTGCTTATCTAAGCACTCTCTAGCTAGTATCCTTAACCATGTAGTCCTTCATTGGTCTATTAGGCTAAGCATCCACTAGTCTCATTATTTAAGATTTTAAATTTGTGGAGAATGGGAGATGATAGAGTTGAAGCAAGTATAAAAGGGCTAGATAAACTTCATGATAATTACTTGTGGCTAAACCCTTCTCTTCTTTACCTCTAATTTATTCGCATGTATATATGTTAACAAATAATCAAGAACGGTTTTAATTGGTTTGTAATCTCTTATGCATTTTTGTCTAATCATTCATGTTTGATATAAGTTTGTCTTAAGATTCTAAGTTAGAACGTTTTATGTGTACTAGACTTATGTCATGCTTAATACTTAGCGGGTGTTTTTCCTTTTATTCTTTTCAACTTTCTTTGTGAGTAATAAAGAAAAATAAGAGCGGCTTACAAAAAAAGAGTGGCTAGAAAAAAAAATAAAAAAAAATTATACAAGACTCCCAAGAGGGGCAGTGAAGTGTTAATTATAGTAACTATTAGATTCCAATATTACCTTGACGGGTTGCGGGGATTTAATAGTTGCTCCAATCCAATATTACCTTGACGGGTTGCGGGATTGAAGATCCAAAGTCTCAAAAAGGCGGAGGATGTAAATTATTGCGTGAGTTTTATTTTTCTTTCCCTAGCGAGTGTGTAGCTACTTATTAATGCATGACATGAGGATTTTACACATAAGGCGATTGACTTATTATTCTTGAGTCGGACTTATATTAATTGTGAGCGGTTTTTCAAGTAATGGATGAGAGGATTACTTAGGATTAAAACTGTGCTTCCTTATTTTTAGATTTTACATTTCTTATATTTCACGCTTCAAATAATGACAAATATGCCTTCAAGCAATTTGCTCAAATAATAATTGGTTCCACATTTAATTGTCATGAATAAGTTGATGCACCTTTTTACTTGTGAATGCAATGATCCCATTTTTAAGCTTGGTATGGGGAAAGTGAAACTTGAGGGTGGTAAGTGTCTATGGTACCAAAGCCCTAATTTAAGTCATTGACTTCTTTATGAGTTTTTCCATCAAAGCTATTTTAAGAAAAATCTAAAAAGATATAAATAGAATTGTTTCTTGTGCATTGCATTGTTCAAAATCAAAATCATGCATCATATAGAGTAGCATAGTGTAATAACATTCCATATTGGCCAAGGTGGGTTAATTATGAGGAAAATGTAAATTTGTGCTTTAAAATATAGCATTGCATGAGGTCATGGCAATGTTCAAGTGTAGGGGATTTGAAAACTCATATCAATTAATCAACAAATCACCCTAAAACACATGGAAAATACCTAACTTTTGTGCTATAAAGCGGAATTATGTGGTATGTTTTGTGATTGTGTATAAATAGGTAAGAAGGATACATTTTCAAGCAAACAAGAAGAAATCAAGCTTATTTGGATGAAAAAGACAAAGAAGGATCAAAGATGACAAGACTTTGAGGATAAAGGACCTATCTTGACAACACTCCAAAGTTGAAGGACTCAAAGTGTAAATTGGTCAAAGTCAAGATTCAAGTCAAACATGGTCAACTCTTAAGTCAACTGTGACAATCCGTCAATTTATGGTTGATATTTTATTCTCAATATTTATTTGAAAACATTATTTTAATGTTACAATATGAACTCACTTATTTTGGGAAGTAATTTGGATTTACGTCTTGAAGTAGCATCGACTACGTCTAAACTGGAGGATTCTACGTTACGTGCTTACGTTTACATACACCGTTTTGGTGACAGTCCGACATTTCAGAAAATAAATTTATTCGTGAATATTATTTTAGAGTTTTAAATTTGTGTTGGTTCATAAACTCACAAATTTACGAGAAGAGATTAGGACTTACGATTTTATTTTAACGTCCTTTACGACTAAACCAGAAACCCTAGGATTACGTATTTACGTTTTCGAACTCCGTTTTTGATGAGACAATTTTTATTAGATTCGTTTTGTGTCGTTGATTCATAATTTATAAAAACGTTTTTCGTAAAACGACCCGAGGGCACGCAAATCGAGGAAACTGGAATCGAGGAGTACCCGTAAATAAATAGGGATGAGACAAGTGGGACACTTGTCCCACCCCCACTCAAACCGGCCTAACTAGCCACTACACCACTTGATGTGGCAAGTATAAGCTATGTTGCTTACACATGGCTTAAGTCTTACAACTTAAGCTACCATTCCAACACAAAACCATGTCTACTATACCACTTCCTCATTTCAACATGCAAAACAACTTCATTTTCTCCTCCCTCTCTCTAAGTATGCCGTCCATACTCCACCATCAAACACCACACTTGATCAATTTAAACCACAAAATCATGTGTTATTTACATATATGTTGAAGCCCTTTTGAAGCTCTCTTGAATGGTGGTGATTATAACATCCATGGAGGAGTTTCCATGGAGTCTTGGGGCTGATTTTCCACAAGGAGTTTATGAAGATTGGTGGTCTTGAAGATGGTCATGGTTATTCACAAGTTTCTCCATCAAAATCCATGTTTTGATCACAACCTACATCATCATGATGGTATAAAGATTGTTCTCCTCATCTTCTTGTTATTTTTGATTATGTAATCTTGTATTTATTTTACTTATGTATATGTATATGATGATGAATGATGATTAAAAGTGTTGTGTGGGGATTTGGTGTTGATAAACATGCTTAAAAAGATCAAAGACTATAATAAACAAGGTTAAAATCTTGTCTAAATTTGTTGGCTGTATAAAACAGTAAAGAAACATGTCATGAACTGATAAAATGATGAATTAGAACTAATATAAAGTAAGCTATGGGTCTTGTACACATGTGAGAGTTGGCCATGCAATGGAATCATTGTAATGAGTGAGATATGATCAAAACAAGTTCAAGATACAAATCTGAGTTCACTGTTTTGGACGATTTTTAGAAAATACTTAGAGGATAATTCAACAGTAGCTATAGTAGAGTTAAATGGAGCACATATCATGTAGTTTATGTGATAAAAATTTGAGCTTCTATCTACATATAGAACTCTAGATATGACAGTTTTGGTGAAGATGAAGATAAAAATCAGATTTTGAGAATTAATGTTTATTATTATTATATAAGCACTCAAAATTATATTGTATAAAATGTAAAATAAAAACCCACTAACTTATGGATTTTATTTATATAAATATGTAAAAGGTTAAATAAGTTTATAAATTATAAAAATGGTAGTGGAATAATACTTATAAGTAATAAAAACTATAAACTTGATTTTTACGACTTTTTCGGCTATTACCGGAAAATTAACGTTTTTCGCCAAATAAAACTTAGACAATCAAACCCGTCTAATGTAAAGTTTTTAAAAGTCATATACTGATATATAAGTATCTAATACAAGTAAAAACCGATCAAACCCGAACTATAAGACATACGGACATTAGCGAGCTAACTAAACATATTGGACTAATAATTGGACTAAATAAGATAAACACTTATAAACAGAACTTATTGGACTTAACCCATTTAGGCCCAACTTGTAAAGTTTAAATACTGATAATATAAGTACAAAATGGATTAAAACAAGTTAAATAACTTATAATAAGCTTATTGGACTTAAAACGTATAAATAGGTAAAACTAGTAAACTAGTATAAAAGTTACCGACATATAACACTAAAATGAGTAAACGAGAATATGTAAACCCACTTGATCATCATATATATAAAATCATCATATGTATACATAATTGTTATTTTTATAAAGTCATTGGACATGAGTCTAAGACGAGTATTATTTGTCTAGGTTTCCGTGATTGAAGCACGTACCGTACGTCCGAATTGCCGATAACCCGCCTTCCCACATCAACGTGAGTTCATAGCCTCTCACCCTTTTAAATGTTTTTATAAATGTTTTATAAACCCGCGAGGGAGATAACATGTTAGTTTTTATAAAATTAGGACACCATTTGTCCCGATTGTTTGTTTATTGATTTGGACCCGAATGATTGTATGACCCGATAAATGATTAAAGGACCCGATAGATGAAATTAAATGGATTATTAAAGTTAGGTTATGTCACTAAAAGTCCCATTAGCATGAATTGTGAACTACCGGGATTTGGTAGACGCTTGTGCATATAATAGTACTATTTGGGGACGATCACCCCAGTTCGCGCCTTGACGGTTGATGCCCGTCGTGCCACATTGATTGGTAAGCGAATTTATGTATGAGAAGATTTCCATAGCGTGACCTTTGTGACGACACGCTACTTTAGATGGGCAAAATTGGTATCGGGTTAGCTACCCGTTGTTGGTTTAGTAAGGTAACAATGTCATGCGGCTTATAATAATCCAAAACTAACGAAATACTATTAGACGCTTCGAATTACGATGTATTGCCTGACTAGCAATACAGGGTCATACTATTGATATTATGTTCGTGTTTTGGTTTTCATAACCATATTCATATAACGGTTTTTATTTTCATACAACGTCATAAGACGTATTGTATGATGTTTTTACGACATTGGCTCGTATAATGATTTTTAAGGCAAATGCCTATATTATGATTTTCGATGAGGATTTGTATAAAATGACTTTGGCTATTTTATGGCCTATTAAAATGATTTGTACAAAAATGATTTTCAGTAATAATTTATTACTGATATTATATTGATGGTTTATTAAACTCTATGAATTCACTCGGCGTTATCGCTGACCTTTTCTTTAACATGTCTTATCTCAGGTACTTGAAGGTAATTCTCGGGAAGACAACAAGAATTCATGGCCCGCACCTAAATACTTATTTCCATTCAAATGCTTTGTAAAACCTAAATTAAATATAATGACTTGGGACCGATGTAACTTTAATGTTTATGAATGGAAATGATTTATTATTAAACGACACGATTTTTATGCGTTGTCTATGATGTGAGTAATGTGCTACCCCGTAACACCAACGAGTCTTCCGCTGTATTGAGTTGTACAAATTTGGGGGTGTTACATCAACCAAGTCAAAGGGTCAAACTAGACAAGAATGCAAGTAGAAGGAAAAAAATGACATTGGAATGAAGATTATAACTCATTTGGATATTCTTCCAAAGTATAGGGACTTAATTTGCCAAAACTACACTAAAATTGGTTTCAATCCGTGTGCTAAGGCTAATAGCCAATGAGAGTGCAAGGATAATAAGACACGGATTGCCAACAAGATAGCCACATCACCACTTCATTTATTAGGACGTTATTGCTACAGTTATCCCACTAACTAAATTTCTAGCCAATGAGAGGCTAACATGCAATAATGCATTATATCCAAAACGGATAACAATCCGTGTGTTCACTTGAGATCCAATCAGAAAGAGCCACGTGGCATCTTCTTCAACAAATAAACCCAGGATCGTTCTTGAGCTACACTGAATTTCAAGAAATGATTTCTACATGAAACTTGCTCGTTTTCAAGAGAGGAATGCATTGGTAACACTTAATCAAGCTCAAACTCAAAGAATCAAAAACCCCCAATTCATGAAGAACACAAGAATCTGTAATTAAGAGATTGGTGACACCTGGCAGCTTGTTATTGGTGGGGACACGTCATCAACCCCAAATCACTCTCATTTCTTGTCTATAAATAGTGATAGGACCTTTCATTTGTTGTAAGTAGTTAGGTGTGAAATTTTCACACACTTCCCATTTTTCTCTCTCAATCCTGTTAGTTAGCTGTTAGTGTAACAAACTCAAGAGCTTGACAAACTCTTGAGTTACTTATAGTTAGTTGTAACCAATTACCTAATTCTGTAACTACTTTTCACATTCAAATCAATAAAATTCCCTCCTTTTCCTTCAATCTTCGTATCAATTCCTGCATTCCTGTTAAACTTGTTGTTGTTATGAGTTTCTTGTGATCACATTTGATCATAAGAAGCTTTTGTTGAAGATTTGTAGCTGTTCCTTACCATTCCTGTTGTTGATTTGATAGTAGCAGATTTTGGGTAGATATGATGATGATGATGATGATGATGATGATGATGATGATGATGATAGTAGATGGTTAATTGATTGTTCATAGTGCTAAGGTGGTGGTTTAGCATTGTTTAGGAGGCTCAACGCCTACCTACTCCATCAATGGAGGCTCATTGCTAAAAGGTTTCATGATTCTTAGTTTTGTTCCACTAAACAATCACTTGCATGCTCAATTCTAGCTTAAATCCTACCTGTTGCAATGATCAAGTGTGATTAGCCTGTTGTAGTTTGATTTTGTTGATTAGATAGCTATTTGTTAGGTTGTTAGCTTTTTACTTGATTTTACTTGTTATTGTCATCATTTTCATCAGTTACTTAGCTTATTGTAGCATTTTGAGTACTAGTCTGCTATATTGCCTGTTCTTGGATCATTTGTACTTCATTTTGATCATTGAGTTTGTGTAGTTATTAGACTTAGCTCAGTTCAACCATTTGCTTAAATTCTCTTTACAAAAGTTGTGATCATATCAGATAAGTGGTGTTTGGATTTGCTATCATTTTGTAGTAAAATTGTTGTAAACTGGTTAATCATAGTTCATTTCCCATTCTTTAGTCATTTTAAACAAGTCTTAGTAGTTTTCAAGTCAAAAGGTTTGTCAAAAAGGCATATGGTTGATAAAAAGTTTGGGTCAGTCTTTTGATACTAGTTCATCAGATAAGTAGCATATTTCAATCTAATGCCATTTGTTCATTTCTTGATAAAATTCAGTCAAACCTGTTTCTATATGTCATTTAACATCTGAACTTCAAGTGCTAGTAGGGAAATCATACAATTTTCACAAAAAGCTGGTAATTGGCTTTTGAATAAGCACTTGAACCAAAGCAAGTTTCTGTAATAATCAAGTAAACTGTTTTCTTCTAGAGCAAAATCCTCTTCATAAATATTGCTATTTTCTTTCACAATCTTGTTTAGAATCATGTCTTGAGTAGATCTGGAATTTTTCAACATTTTCACTTTTTGGTCAAACTTGGTCAATAAGCTAGGTTTTAGCTTATTTTCAATTTCCAGCTTAAATACTTGATCATTTTTCATAAGAAAAGACATTCCAGAATCTCCATAAGCTGTTTAATAAGATTTAGCTTAAAAATTGGAATGTGCAAGTCTGGATTTCATTATAGCTTATTCTTGGCTTATTGGAGTTGGCTTATTTGAGTTTTAGAGTGTTTCAAGCTTTTTCCTTGTACTAGCCTAAGTGATTTTCAGTTTTAAGCAGTTTAAAACTTGTTTCAGCTTAATTGGTACATTATTGAGCTTATACGAGCTTATTTGTCCATTGTGCCCGTTTTTGGTTTAATATTCCCTTTTATTGCACTTTAGTCCCTATAGTTTGTAACTGATTGCATTGTTAGCTTAATTTCCATTTTATTAGGGTTTGCTTAATTTCAGTCCATTACTTTGTGAAAGTTGTCATTCCCAGTTAGCAGTTTTGAAAGTTGTTACAAATTGTTAGATATTTGTTAGAATTTGCATAATTTGTCCTTTTACTTTCTGAATTTTACATTTCAAGCAATTTAGTTTCAATTACTTACATTTTTAGCACATTACTTTCCTAGATTTACAATTTTATCCTTTTGTGAATAAAAACTTGGTATGTGCTAATTGTTTTACGGTTACGTAGCTTACTATTTTTCACATTTTTACTTGCTTGATTAAATAGGCATAGAAAATCCAAATAACCATATCAACCAAAAATGATAATAAACCTGATATTGTTAGGACTTTCAATTGGTTAAGAATCGAGAAACGAACTTTAATTTACACAACATTTCAGACACCATCATTATCATGCAGGGGAACAAAGTTTAAAAGATATGCTTTATGACCAGTCATGCTCCTAGAACATCCACTATCCCAATATGCTTTGTTATTCTTGGTCTGCTTTGTTACCTAGAAAAAGAAAAACAAGTTAGTTTTTCTTGGGGACCCAAGCCATTAATGACTTAGATCTACCTCGTGTATCAATATAAGATAATTTGTCAAAGGATAAAGATATACCATTGGGTTGAGTACCCCTTTTGGGAGCCCAAACCCAATGAGCTGAGGCTTTCACAGCTTTTCCCCATCTACCCGTGTTCCTAGAGACCCTAACTTTGCCAGCAGGGGAAACCCTGGGCTTAGCAGAGGAATCCCTATGCTTAGCAGAGGTAACCCATTGCTTGTTCTGGCCTTTATAGGTGCGTTGGTAAGGTCTATGGCCATATGCAAATGCATTATGAGATGTTGGTCTGGTCACATTAGAGTTAGATTGAGGGTATGATTCACTTTTTTTCTCAAAGCAGGCACAACATACTTATCAATTGCCTTATTTCTTAAAGCAGGGGGAATATACTTAGCAGGGGAAAAGGTTTAGCACCTGCATTCAATAAAATAGTTTGTGGGTGCATTTCCTTTAAAGGATTTGCAGCCACCATTCCCATGGTTGCTTGACACTCTTGGTATATGTGATCAAAACGGCCACAAGTGAAACAGGGCTTGGTATTTTTCACAAAGTCTTTTCCTAGTTGAATGGACTTTTGATTATTCCAATTGTTTTGATTTCCTCTAACCACATTTCTATTGTGTCTGGGCCTATACATCTTTGCATATCTAGTAGTGGTTTTGAAAAGTTTTGGACTAGTAGTTTTAGTTTCAGCTTCTGTTGTACTACTAGGTCTAGATGAAGTGCTTTTAGAACTAGTGTCACTACCAAACAAACCTTCTCTAGAGAAGAGGACATGGTTATCTATTTTCCACTGCTTTAAAGCAGCTTGTTCTTTTTCAAAATCCCTAACCTCACTGGTTTTTATATAATCATTTAAGCTAAACTCAATGTCAGCCTGCTTGGCAAAACAAGGAAGACCAGTCCAAGAAAGATCTTTCCTAGGAATAGCTCCATGTATGTTAGCAGGTGGTGGAGGAAAAGTAAAATGTTCATTTTTAACACCAAATCCTGTTTTATCTTTTGGAGATTGTCCAATTTCAACTGCCTTAGTGAGATCCTTAGAAGCTTTTCCAAATTTTTCAACTGTTTGATCATCTACCTTCTTATTAGCTCTAAAGATTTCAAATTCATCAGTTAATTCCTTAATGGAATCATCCTTTTCTCTAGTATCTTTTTCTAAGATTCCAATGTGCTCTCTATATTCATTTTCTTTTTGCTTGTATTCTCTAATGGTAGACTCTAATTGTTTTAAAGCACGTTTGTAGTTGTCTAAATCATTATCATAATTTATGTAATCAACATTTAGTTTTTTTTATTTGATTATTTAATGACTCAGTATTTTTCCTACATGCTTAGGTAAAATAGGAGTCATCATATACCTCATTGTCTGAACTAGATGTTGACATAGCCATAAGAGCAAATTCTTCTTCTTTCTCTTCAGCAACTAGAGCTTGGTTCCTTTCAACACCTTTTGTCATAGCACTCCAGTCCCATCCAACTACTCCATCTATTCCTTGCATGGCTACCATAGCCTTAGCCCCAAGATCCTCATCCCTGCTTTCCTTCCTATAGTTGCTTCCATTCTTTGGACCTCTGCACTCCCTAGCAAAATGGCCTTTCTTGCCATAATTGTAGCATTCCACCTTTGATTTATCAAATCCAGCCACATCAGAAGGATTAATGGAAATCTTTTTCCCATATTTCTTATAAAATTTATTGGCTCTCATGCTGAGTAGAGCCATGTTCCACTTGATATCCATTTCCTCTAGTTGAGTAAGATCTTCATGTAGCACAGTGGAACTGTTAGCCTCAAAAATATTGAGTCAAACAAGAATACTTCAATCATCAATTGGTGTCAATCGCCACGGGGTAGATTAGTGATTGGTTGTTTGGTTTTAAGTCTGATTCGTGTGATTTGATCTATAAATCATTTCGAATTGAATTTTTTTAGTGTTTTTGGGCTCTAAATCTTCATATAAATCTCCTACATAGTAGTGGTAGGGATTTTGATTAGTTATTGTGGTTAAAAACGCAAAGTTTTTTGGTGTTTGGATCGATTTTTGGTTTAAAATCACGAATTGGGTTTATTTGATACGAAGAACACGGAAAGTTGGCCAACAGATTGCTTATCTTCGGAATATTTGGGATATTGCGAAGTAGTAAAGAGGGTTTATGAATTGTGAAGTCCACTTTCTTTCACATTTCGAAGTTCATTTTTGAGAAGTGAGGATTTCGAAGTCAGCAAGAGACAAGTATTCCGAAGTTAAAATTTCATTGCGAAGATAATTTCAGGTTTCTCTTATTCCGAAGTTAAGTTTGTGCTTTATTCTGAAGTTACTTTGTTTGTTTGGATTCCGAAGTCAGTTTGTTTGGATTCTGAAGTCAGTTTGGTTCATATTCCGAAGTTAAATTTTGTTTTAACATTTTTCCGAAGTGTACTTTGTTTCAACATTATTCCAAAGTGAAAAACTGTCACATATCAAAGTCCTTTAGATTGCGAAGTCATTTAAATTTCGAAGTTCTTTGTATTCCGAAGAAGTCATCAAGTGGATTGCGAAGTGCAAGATATTCCGAAGTTGTTTGTTCCGAAGTTGGTAAGTATTCCGAAGTTGATTTATCACATATTCCGAAGTTGTTTGTTTCGAAGGTGGTAAGTATTCCGAAGTTGATTTATCACATATTTCGAAGTTGTTTATTCTAAAGTTGGTAAGTATTCCGAAGTTGATTTCTCACATATTCCGAAGTGATTTTTCTGAAGTTAATTTTTTATTCATTCCAAAGTGCATATTTTGGATTGCGAAGTTAACCTTTGAAGATCATTACGAAGTTAATTTTTGGAATTATTCCGAAGATAACCATTTTCAAGATTCAGAAGTAGATTTTTTTGGGTACATTCCGAAGTTCACATTTTTACACTTAAAAAATTGTTTGTCTTGGAATTTTTGGATTATCAGGAACATTTATTTCGGGGGATTTTAACATCTTTTCTCACAACACAATCACACCATATCTACTTAAGATCTGAAGTCACTTCATCAACTGAGACACCATCATCATGGAAAAGAGCAATGAGTGTTCATTTGTGACAACTCTCAAGATGGAACAATTACAACAACGGACACGATTCTTGAGAGATAAATGCATGGAAAGTTTGAGAATACTTCAATCATCATTTGAGAGCCTTTCAAAAGTCCTGCTAGACTTAGGTGCATCCACTGGCACATTCATAAGAGCTTTCACACAAGCCATGGAGAAACTTGTGGCACAACTCACCAAAGAAAGACTATTTAGGAGTGAATGCAAGATCACCTTCACTGAACTCAAGACGACATTCGAAAAGACTTTTGATTCAGAATTTCTCATGTCTTCGAGTACACAGCGATGCTTCATGAGACATCATGCAACTGCTCAAACGTTCAAAGACCTGATCCCAAGTAACATCAAATCCATTGAAACCTATGTCCATAGAACAATAATTCACGAACAAGAGATAGATAAAAGGTTCAAGGCAAATTGTGGTACAATATCGGGTCATGTGAATGAAAGCTGCACATCACGGAACACAAGGCATGGTACGCAGGATGATCAAACCATACATGGGAAAGAAAGCAGCAGCACTGGCACACAAGGCATCAGTTCTAAGAATGTCATCAACAATACACCTTCCTATGATAATGGCCCTGTTTTCGACTCTGACCCATTGGAAGAGGAACACAATGATGAATATAATGTGTTTGCCAATGCTAATACGCATGAGCATTGTGATCAAACTTAAACCCTTATTGACACATGTATGACATAAAAGGTTGATAGCAATACCATACCTGATCCCTCAGACCCGTGCAATAATGAGTCTGACGATGATCAAAATGCAAATGAGTATGATGATGAGGAGCGTATTGCGCTTGCTAATTTAATTGTCACTTTACAAAAAGATGTCAAAGAAACTAGAAAGAGTCAAATCAATTAAAAAAGGCAAACGCTACGCTCACTCATAATTTTGAAGAATGCAAAGCTGCTCTAATTAAATCTAGTGAGATCATCGATAGTTATCGAGCTCAGCTTCTTCAAAAGACCAACGAGATTGAGGGGTACAAAGGGTGTTTAATTAACGTCAAAAAGGACGATTATCAACAGAAATATAACAAAACTCTTAAGCTTCTAGAAGAAGAGAAACGTAATCATAACACCTCTTTGAATACTGAACGTCACAAAACGTATCGTGCTACCACTAAAGTCAATGAACTATCTCAAGTAAATGGTTTTCTTCAAGAGGAAAAAAACTAAACATGCTAATGAAAAGAAAGCAGTGGTTGAAAAGTTGGAAAAGGATTTCAAAACTAAACAAGCAAATGACATCGACAAAATGGTGGAACTTGAAACTCAAATTTATTTTTACAAGAAAATTGTTTACAAAACTAATCAATCAATTTAAACCATGAGAATGTTGGCACCTTGTTCGTTTTTTAAGGATAGACCTAGTTTTGCAAATCCTAAGTACCTGGAGCAAGCTCAGTCTGAGAATCAACACTTATATCTTGATGAGTCCTAATGGACCGATCTTGATTGCCTTGTTGTTAAGCCCGATAGTGAAGAGACAAACGATTTGGAAGAAGAGAGTAGACCAAAAGTTAATAAAGAATTTGTTAAACCATATAATTATGCTTATGAAAACAGTCTTTATGGTCTTTTCAATCCGCAAACACAGAAGTCTCGTGAGCAAATATTTATCGAATGTGAACAAATAAGAATTAAATGGAGACAAGTTTTTGCCACTAAGAAAACTAATGTTTCAAAATTTATTGAGTACTTGCCATATAAAGCTTTTGTAAGCAAGAGTAAGCAAGCACTTAGTTTTCTTAAACAAAACGTTGAAAACTTCAAAAAGGTTGTAGATGACGACTGGAAAGAATGTGAACGTTTGAAAGGCAACAACGAAATTCCTCACGATATAACTGTGCTTGCGAAAAGTATTTTGATTCCGCTTGCGGAAAGAACACAACAACATATTTTGGAATTTGAAACATTAATTAAGCAAGAAATGTTTGATGATTTGAAATATGTGGAATCTCTTGAACAAGAAGTGAACGACCATCAACCTGAAAGAGACGAATTTTCTACAGCATATGATCTACTCTTACACGAATGTCTCTTCAAAGATATTTCGTGTGTTGCTCTTACATCTTGTGCAGATATAGATGAATATTCTTACGTGGCATGCAAATATCTTGATCAAGTCAAAGAGTGTGAACGTCTTGAAACTGAGCTTTCGAAACACAAAGATAATGTTGATCAAAAGGCTTCTGCGTTAATTCAACACCGATGTGATTTTCTTCAAAAACATTGTTATTCTCGTGAACTTGCATTGCAAGCCAAAGTCGGAAAAGGACCAAATGATAATAACTTGCAAGGAAAACTTTCATCATCGTGTCGAGAAATGAACGAAATGAGTATGGAAATTACAGACTTGAAAGCTCAGCTGCTAGAAAAGGACATAGCGATAGAAGAGTTGAAGAAACTCGTTGCCAAAATGGGTGGGAAAACTGTGGAACCTAAAGTTATGAAACCTATTTTTCGACAACCCAATGCCTACAAGGATCCAAAGCCATCTATCTTAGGAAAACCGACTCGTTTCTCCAATTCTGCTCATGTCAAATCTAGGTTATCCCCTAAGACTGATGTGCAACCAAGTGTTCCAAAACCATCCATATCACCCTATGTTCCTCCCTTTAGAAAGCACACTTTTGTTAAAACCAACCATGTGAATGCACCTAGCACTTCTAGGACTCCTCCAAAACGTGTGACATTCGCGTCCACAAAAGAATCTGTAGGGTCAAAGGACCTACTTCATACCCACAACCTAGAGGATGCTAAGCAAAAAGGGAAGATTCAGAAAGGCAAACCCGTGTATTCAAAACCTAGTTCACCAAATCGCGTTAGAGTTCAACACACTCCTAATGATAGTAAACCAAAACCTAGGATCACTCACCAACAATCTAGGAATTGGAAACCATCCATGAATAGTCTTGTTTCGAACATTACGCTTGAACGATTTGGAAAACCAAGGAATACAAGTACTTTCGTGAACTCGAAATTCCCTGTATGTCCCACTTGCAAAAAGGGCATTCACAATGGAAATCATGACCATTGCATTCTGCAATACCTCTATGAGGTCAAATCTCGTTCTTTTGAACGGAGATCGAATACAGGATCCCATAAGACAACAAGGAGATACAAACCCGTCGCAAAGAAACGCAATAACAACAAATCAGAAACGTGGATTCAAAAAGAAAATAGTTTCTCTCCAAAGAAGTCTTCCGTTGTGCAAGAGAAAACTACTCCTAAATCTAGTCTTCAATGGAAACCAACGGGTCGGATCTTCACGGAAGTTGGTCTTAAGTGGATTCTAATAGAGAAGAGTGATGAAACTTGCGTTAGCACGAATGCGAATGTTTTGAACGTAGACAAGGAATTTGTTACTCCTAACACTAGTATTTGTACAAACTCCTCTTCTGTTATTGCAGGTACAACAGCGGATTCTGAACCCACTTCTTCCTCTTTAAAGGGTTCCAATTCTGTACATTCTATATCACCTTCTTCTGTTGTACAAAATTCTATTTTGGATTATTTTCGAAAAACTTTAAAAAAATAAAAAAATAAAATAAAACGTAAATAAACATATAAAAACAAAATAAAAAAATGGAAAAATCTTTGAAAATACCAAAAATATTCTTCTCGACATGTCTTTCAGTATCGATAACATGGACGTGCCTAGAAATATCGCTCAATAACGACACGGGTGTGTACATAAAGCTCGAATAAAAGTTGTAAATATTTTTCAAAACATGTCATTTCTACTTTTTAATAAGGGAAAATGTCTAATTTGGATAATTTTCCTACAACGAGTAGAGAAATCTATCTTGGGTTGAGCTTGTTACAAAACATTCAACGTTTTGAGCTCAACATAATGGCTTGTAATCACTTTCAGATTGCAACCCGAATCGATATTCACGGGGGAGTGTACGATTTAGTGCGCTTACCCTCAGCAAAAGAAGTTAAATCTTCTTACACTTGAGTGGATTTGTAAAGACATTCAAAGTCTATGAACTCAAGTTTATGCTTTAGAAAAAAAAATTCGCCAAAAAGAAATAGAGTTTTTCGAAAAGCGTAGAACACAATTTTTCAAGAATTTTTCAATGATATTCAAAATCTTTCAAAAAATGTGTGTTCAACAACTCCTATCCTGAAAAGTTTAATGTCGATCACATCCTCGTAATGACAATTCTTATTGGATCAATTTTTGAGGGGGGGCGTTCCAAATTCATGCTAAGTTTGACACATTTTTCTCCCGAATGTTATTCGAGACTATTTTTAAAAATATATTTTAATCAAATTTTGTATCTCTAATATCAAATGATTTTATATATTAGAGATAGGGGAGAAAATGTGATCTAAAGACTCAAGCACTCATGGTTACGATCAAATACCCACAACATCTTTAATTCACGATGTTATTGGTGTCAAAAGGGTGGTTAGGTTTAAGTCCTATGATCCAACCAGAACCGGGGAGATCTTCCCAGGGGTAATCCAATAGATTATTAGAAGTCCTTAGGAAATATGGAGTAGAATGTGAACGAAGCTGAATGCCGACTAAGTACTGATGCTAGCACTGGAACAATCACAACAAGGTGCTAGTAATGATGTCTTGGTATGCATTGAAGGGGTTGAAGAATGAAAAAGAAATGTAAGGATAAAGGGTGTAAATAAAGAAGCCCTCTATACAACCTAGGCAGAAACCGGGTCGACACATCATGAAGACAACGCATCATGGACCCAGTGATGTAATGCACAACTCTTTCCCAGCTGACTCAGGCTTCTCTCAAAAGAAGTTTGTTTTATTGTCACGGAGATTAACACGACTTCTATTGACTTTCTTACTCCGAGATAGTTGATATTGAATAGGTGGCATCTGCTCCAGCCTCCGACCACTAAAAGTGTACAAATCGAGTCTAGAGCCAAGAGATCAATCAAATCTCGTTAGGATACACGGATGACGAACAAGAGAGTCCTACGCTATATCCTTGCGATATTGCTAGAACACTCAGAGTGATACTACCTAGTATTCACAATGATGAGTGGAAATCCTTCCAGTGTTAACATCAAACAGCACTGCGGTAGGTCATGTGTAAGATTCTTTATGAATTTAACATATGTAAAACTGAAAAGAAACAGTGGTTTGTTTCTTTATCGATTCAAACTCGTTTCAGGTTTCTACGCAATATCTTTATGGTCTTGCCAGAACATTCAGAGTGATATTTATTAATATTCACATTGACGAATGGAAATCCTTCTAGCGTCAACATTAAACAGTGCTACGGTAGGTAACTTGCGAGATTGTTATGAATCAAGCTTGTGTCAACTGGAAAGCAACAATGGTAAGATTCTTAATGAATCAAACTTGTTCCAGGAATTTGAATTGATGACTTTAATCAAGCGGATATTTATCCAATTGATTCACTCTTTATGTTCGCAGTCTTGCTCTGAGACGGTCGAGTAAAGAGAACGGCTAGTACAACCGCGAAACCCTGTCAAGGAGGTTCTTGATTCAATCTACCTAATCACAGGTACGATATTTAATATCGTGTAACGGTCTTCACCGACCAGAGGTAAAACGCTACCGATATAAGACGAATGTCAAAGCCATTCAGTCCGTGTCTATGTTTTGTCTCGAGAAGGTGGTGTTACGGTGTACTCAGCAAAGTCAAAGATTCAAAACCACATACTCATGCCCAAAGACATTCAACAATCAAGAAAGCTAAAGACTTCCGCAACTCTGATGATCAAAATCTTCCTTAACAATTAATGTAGAGGAATGACCTCTATTCAAAGGAGATTGTTAGCAAGCTTTCAATATGGTACGAAGTATGAGCATGTGGATAAAGACACAAGATCGTAAGATGGAAAAGACAAGTCAAGAATGATATGAAGATCTCAAGTTTAAAGACAAAGTCGAAAGACAACGACAAAGGCTCAAAGATCACAACATGAAGGAACAAAACTACTATTACACATTCAAGACTCATTTATGACGAAATTCGTAACCTCTATTGAACTCCAAATATCGAAGAGGAATGACCTCACATTGGGGGAGATTGTTAGCCTCAAAATATTGAGTCAAACAAGAATGTTCGGTCATAGGTTTATATTGTAATATTTATTAGAATGTTGTAATACTTAGTTAAAATAGTCGTGACATTGCGGGCTTGATGGCTAGCTTAAAAGGCCTCTTTCAAGGTACTAAGCATTTATTCAAGCCCGGCCCAAAACAAATATAGTCCAATAGAAAGCCCGCATGTAGGTGGACTATATAAGCACCCTCATAGCATGTTAGGAGGGTTGGATCTTTCATTTTTCTTAATCTAATTTTACCTAGTTAATCATCTCTCTCTCTACTTTCTTTCTCTACTTTCTCTCTCTAGAAATCATCTATCTTTCTTCTTTATTTCATTAAATCAACCATCGTGAAGTGAATTAATATGGGAACAACAGGAACCATGAGATCCTTGTGATGCAATAAAGGCACAAGCAGTGTCAAGACTAAATGTTACAGGCCTATCTTCACCAGTGGAGTATGTAGCAGGGGAAACTTCAATACCACTGCTTTTGTCTGAGGCAGTAGTTCCACTGCTTTGAGAAATGAAAGTCATGTTAGCAGGGGAGTCAGTAGTTCCACTTGAGTTTGTGGGTATTGTCCCTGAGGTCTTCATTTCATTGACCACATGCTCAAAAACCTTCAGGTTGTTGTAGATATCATCAATGCTTTTATCATCATTGTCATCTCTATTTTGCCAAATGGATTTGTAAATAAACCATTCTTTCTGAAGACTATTGAGGAATCTTGCATTCATCTGTTCTCTTGACACCTCTATGTCAAAGAATTCCAGTTGAGCAACCAGATCTTGAAGCCTATTGTAGATGGAACCAATTGCTTCATCACCTTTTTCTTTAAAAGAAGCAAATTGGTTTATCATCTGATTCTTCTTCTTCTTCTTGGTAGCCTCATTTCCTCTGAATGTGTTACCAATTGCTTCCCAAAGATCCTTAGCTGTCTTATGATTTTTGAACCTTAGCTGATGTCTATCAGGTAGAGCCAACAACAAAGAACTATGAGCTCTAACATCATGCCTCCTCAATTGGATCTCTTTGTCAGAAACAACAACAGACTTTTTCTTTCCATCACCTTTGGAGCTTTCACCACCATCTAACTTTTCCTTATTCTTATCTTCAACTGGTATTGTTTTTGGGAATTGATTAGGGGTGATCATGGTTCGGTTTGGTTTGGTTTTTGTATAAAACCGAAACAGAACCAACAAATTTCGGTTTCTAATTTTTAGGAACCATTCGGTTTCGGTTTTGTGTATGTTTGGTTTTTCGATTTTCGATTTATTTTCAGTTTGGTTTTTTCGGTTTTTTCGTTTTTTCTGTTTCTATATGATTTATCGAGCTACACTTTTACAAGTTGATTTTGAATATACCATAAACTGACACATTAAAAGCTTTAAATAAACAATAACAACAAGAAACACAACATTAACAATAAGGAAAAAATATCATATTAAATATTAAAGTAATCATTTATGTGTATAAATCAACACAATAGTAACGATAAAAACCTAATTAAAAAAAGAATCGAGAAGAAAACTTATTATTAGGCATATTCAATAAGCATATGAAACAATGATTAGTTATTAAACATGGTAGCATTAATCTAGCGTAGCATATTCATCGTCCCTTAGCTTCGACGTGAACTTATATATATATTCTCATGTTTATAAAGATCGGTTTAGTTTATATTGGTTTTCTTTAATGCTAAAACCAAACCAAACCAAAAGCTTCGGTTTTTTCAAAATGCAAAAACCGAACCATCGGTTTTTCAATCGGTTTAGGTTTTTTAGGTTTTGGTTCTTCGGTTTAGGTTCGAGTTTTCGGTTTCTTGCACACCCCTATAATTGATCACCAAGTTCTATGACCTCCTAGAGGGCATAATGTTCCATCTTGAGAAACTGTTGAATCCTGAATTCCCATATTTCAAAGTTTTCAGGATCCAACATAGGAAGTTTGAGTGCATTGTTGTTTGTGGATGAAGTTGAGTCAGTGGACATGATTGTGAATGGATGTGAGATTTTTGTTGTTCTTGGTTTAATCAAAGTTTCTCAACAAGCTCTTATACCACTTGTTGATCCCAAACTCAGATCATAAACCTTAGCTTGTTTAAGGATTGTAGTAGGAAGAATGAATTCAAACTACTACAAGAGAAACTTTGCACTACACAAAGTAACTAAACAATATGTGGAAAATAGTGTTTAGCACAAGAACAAATATTGAATCAAACATTTAAACTTTAATATATCAAAGATATACGAATACCCAATGATGGTATTAGGGTTCTACAACCTTAAAGTTATGAAATGAAATGACAGAAAATAGATATCTAACATGTAAACCTAATGAGTCCTTTTATAGCACAAGGACTCATGTACAAGATCACAATTAACAAACTTGGAAACTATTCTGGAGTAGTAACAAAAACGCGCTAATATCTCTTCCAAGTTTATCTTTGTAGCAGGGTCTTTGACTTCTAGCAGGGGGACCAATCCCCCTGCCTTTGTTATTCAGCAGGGGCAATTTACTCTAACAGGGGGAACTTTGACCAACCAGCAGGGGAACTAATACACATACATTTATTCCCAACACGTGGGTCCCACTGACGTTACAACTAGCCACCCATCCCTATCCGTTGGATTAGGTTAGTGTAGTACACGTGGCGATCATCAAACGGTACACGATGACCGAAGTAGCCCTATATATATCATTAATGTGACTGTACACACACAAGTGTTAAAAAGTAAATCCGTCGTTGTTGCACCTTTAACCTCCGCACAACCACGTTTTCTTACGGATCCTCCTATTCCCAGGTTAGCTCATCACGCCCTTTTCACATACTTATGTAAAACATGGTTAAGCACACAGCCACCATCACGTCCGTGCTTAATGAGTTCCCAGGGCAGAAACTTTTAAACTTCTGCTCGGAATATATCATCCCTGAAGACGTACACCCCCAATTACAAGGGGAGATGGAAGCCATTACTGACAACCCACCTGGTAAAATTGGGCTATACACTCGATTATTTGATATGGCTAATTACCGTATCCCATTTACTAGGTTCCTTGCAAATCTCTTAGAATACTACGACTCCCACATTTCGCACCTACACTGCATAGGAGCATGTAAGATAGGCCAATTCGAAGTTAATTGCCGTTGTTTTAAACATAATCCCCTCAATTAGCTTGTTTATGGTGTTCTACGTCCCCAACATGGTCAACGGATGGATCTCCTTCAAGAAACGCTCACCATCCGCCCCTCAATGTTATTCCAAACCCATGGACTCCATAAAACAATGGAACAATAGGTACTTTTTGGTAGATGTAGTAGTGTTTCCTCGTCCATTCGATTTTAAGTACAAAATAGGTATTCATTACCCTCCATCCGTAGATACCATTAGCTTACGTGACGTGAAGAACCTAGACACCTACAGAACAATGTTCAACAAACTCCCCGAATCTTCCTTATGCCTTATAGGCATCAGTCATAACTACTTTAGAAGCCCAGTTCTTTACCCGACATTCGTGAACAACCGTAACGAGGGTAGGTATAAATAATTGTTAATACCACTAACTAACCCGTGTATGATTGTAACAAAAACTAATCATTATTGTTGAATGTGCAGAAATGAACTTGTTCGGAATGCTTCGCCAAGGTAACCCCTAAGAAGTGAAAGAAAGCAACCGTATGAGAAGAGAGAACGAACCACCTCTTTTGGAAGCTACCAAGAACATCACCATTTCATTGGCTGCTCACCCTGTACTGTAGTCAGGCATGAGAGATTCACAAGTGGGGGCCAAATCACCCCTATATTTCGCCAAAGAGGATGGTGACCACCTCCTCTTAGAAACAAATGAAGTAATTTCCTCTGCTGCTGCTGGTGCAGCTGTGGAACCATCAGAAGAAACAATAGAAGAGGCAGTTGAGGACGAGGAAACATAAGATATACCAGCAATACACCATCCGAAGAAGCGTAAGACCATCAAAAGGAAGGTCCCTACCATGGAGTACGACCAATCCAATGCTCTACTTAAAAGGTTAAGAAAAGACCACCCACAATATCAGGTAGGGAGCAGTGCCGGTACTACAATAGTTGCAGAAATGGGAAAGAAAAGGCCTACCATTGTCTTAAATCTAGACCTAGTGACTATTGTACCGCCCACATCATCTGAGCTCGCCACAGGCACAATGTAAGTAACCTTTTACCTTACTTCACATTACATACGCATGTCATACTAACCCATAGCAATATGTTACAAATGTTTAGGGATGACCAGGCTGGAGTCACGACAACAGAAGAAGAAGAGATCAGGGAGAAGTCGGCCGCACCAGAAACACACCACCGAGAGACTTCCCCTGACTTTGAATATATGCCCAAGTCTCCTTCACCCACTCCTAGTACTCAAGAACCCATTATCGGGGAAACATCTCAGAATATCTATCGTCCTCAATGGAGCATCACTATCGAGGACATACTAGAGACACCCAATCCTGTAAGGAATTCATGGATCATGCTACTCCTTTTGCCTACGCGGCCGCCTAGGATGAACTGTCGCACGATGAACTTCTTGAGGAGTTTAATGTGGCGGCCACTCATCAGGTTTCACTGAGTGCATCATTACAGAAGAGATGACAAGAGGCGATCCGTAGACTCGAGAGCACTGACCGAAAGGTATAACGACGAGAGAAGGTCATAGATGAACAAGTCCGCAAGTTGAGCCAGCTCTCCACAGCTGTTGCTTCCTTGAAAGCGTCTGACGACACTATTGCAGCACTCCGTACCCAGCTAGCGACTGCGGAAGCTACGATAAGCGAGCAAGCTCATCATGCTACTACCTTCGAAGCTCAAGCCGCATCCCTAACAGCCGAGCTAAAGGCTTCCAATGAAAAGGTAAGTATAAATCTCTATTGATAAGGCTGTATACATTTATATCCTGTATAGCAATGCTTTATTGTCCCGCAGGTAATTGCTGCTGACTACTATTTCCAATCCTTGACCGAGAAAGTGTCTACCCTTACTCTGGAATGTGACCGCATCCAAATCCTTGTAAAAGGGGAGGAGCGCATAGTAGCTAATATTTCGTAAGTTTCGTTTCGAGAAGGATAAGTACGTAGCTGAAAAATGGAAGAGAACGACAAACGCCTGGATGCGCTAGCCATTGATTTTGATGAGGAACTCTATCCCCATATGTTAACTGCCATAGCAGGTCGTAGGTGGATTCTTGGGCACAAGCTATGGCTAGCTGTGATGAAGGTGGCAGAATCCTCAGAGATGGTCATGCCATTTGCTAATGTAGTATCGGACGACATAGACCGATGTAGGCATGAGGGACTACTGGTTGGGGTTAAGCACGCCCAAGACAAGAAAGTGGTGAAGGCGTACGAGTGCTACAAGCCCAATGCTGAACAACATATGAATGCATCCGTGCTTGACCTCAAGGATATGGAGTAACCTCTGATAAAAAAACTGGAAGCCCTTAAGGATGCGCCCCTTGACTTAATCATGGAAAAACTACATCTGAATAGCGACTTCGGCTCCCAAGACACTCCTCTATGGTAGGTAGACATGAAACCAAGCTTCCAACATGTACGGATCCCTATTTATGTAGATGACCCTCCTCTCAACGACCCATGGGCCCTAAAAGGAGATACAACGCTAGGAAAAGCGATAGCTGCCAACAAAGCTCGGGCTAAGGCAAAGAAAGATAGTCGTACCGTATGTCGGACCCCAACTGCTGGATCCGCCCATTTGCCACGGTCCGACGAGGTTGCGGTATCGGCTTCTACTCAGGTTGGTTTGGCTGTAGATCTTGTGGAAGAAACCCTGCCTTCACTGCATCGGCTGCGACATCTATCACTAACTTGGAATTGAGCAAGACCATTACCCAACACACCCCATCGCAGTAGTTTATTGTATAAGCTTATTTTATTATTCGCACCGCATGTGGTGTGTAAAATGAACAATTTGTCTTGTAGTTTCAACCTTTATCCACGGATGTCCGTGGTGACTTTGTATTAATGACATAACTTAGTAGTACATCAAACTTATGGGAGATTCTTGTCATTACGCGCTAGACGCGCACTATGTATCTTTCACAAATCCTCCATAAAGTTTGTAGGGTATGTTAAAACTTATTACAACATCTTGATAATAAGGGGTCTAGCAAGGATACATGATCTGTGGTCGTTGGGGTTGCATCCCTCTTATACGACAAGTTGAATTATTAGGTTCACTCAATCCTCTTATTTCTCATGGAAACGAATTGTACATGTACGCCTGTAAGCAAAAGATAATGATGAGATAAATGATAATGAATAACTAAATGATTTAAAAGAAAGACAACAATTATTAAAAAGGGAATGGGCCATGAAACTAGCTAGGGACCACAGATTTTTATTAAGACTTGCAAGTTTTGAAACATAAAAGACCTAAAAAGAAAAAAATACATGGATATTTATTGGGGCTGACTACAGCTAAAAGTTATCGATGCAAAGGTCGAGGCCTTAAAGATAGCACTTATTAAGGTTGTTAATGTTCCATGTACGACCTAAGTCATGACCGTCCATGTCACGTAACTTGTATGCGCCTTTTCCTAGAGCATATGTAACCTCGTAAGGTACTTCCCACTTTGGTCCAAGCTTCCCTATGTTTTCCATGTGGCTTGCCCCGTTAGCACGATAAACAAAGTCACCTGGTTTGAGAAACTCCTCGAACCCTAGTGTTATAGTATCCCTTCATTTTTTATTTAGCCCTGGCTTCCTTGATTGCTGCCAACTCTCGCTTTTCTTCTAATAGATCCAAGTTGATCCATAGCTCATCGTCACTTGTGATGACATCTACTTCTACGGTGTGAATTGTTTGCATTTCGATCTCTGTTGGGATTACCGCTTTTGTGTCGTAGGCTAGTGCGAATGGTGTATCCCCATTGGTTGTCTTGATCATTGTTCGGTGCGCCCGTAGGACATGGGGAAACTCATCTACCCACTTAGCACTTTTCCCATCTAAGCGCGCCTTGATCCCCTCTCCCAGGCTTTGATTGGCTCATTCCACCAATCCATTAGTCTGCGGATAATTTACTGACGCAAACCATTGTGTGATGTTCAACACCGCACACCCATCTTTGAATGGGTTATCCGCAAACTGCTTTCCATTATCCGAGACTATCTCTCCTGGCAAGCCAAAACGACATACTATATTTTCCCAAACAAACTTTTTTACCTGCTTGCCTATGATGGTTCCCATGGCTTTAGCTTCGATCCATCTGGTAAAATAGTCCATAGTTACTATCAAGAACATAACACCTCCCGCTGCCACGGGGAAAGGGTTTGCGATGTCAATTTTGCATTTGTAGAACGACCAAGGGGATGTGATGAGTGTTAGCTCCTGTTGTGGGTGATGCGGTATCGTCCTGTGAGTCTGGCAGTCATTGCATTTAAGAATTAAGTCTCGTGCATCTTTGTGCATAGTTGGCCAATAGTATCCTGACCACAAAGCTTTTGCTACCACAGATCGAGGGCCCGCGTGCATGCTGTAGGATCCTTCATGGATTTTGTTGATCACGTACCTGGCTTTCTACGATCCCACACATCTCAGCCATGGCAGTAGAAATGATCGCATGTAGAGGATTCCATCGCGGACCTCAAACTGGTATGACTTCCTACGAACAAGTTGTGCCTCCTTTTCGTCATCAAGGAGTGTTTCATTAGTCAAATACTCGAAAATTGGGGTCATCCACGTTGGTCCTTCCTCCTCTGTGACCGTAGAAACTTCCTTCTCTTCGATCGACTTATCTTTCAAGATTTCCACCAACACTTGTTTGGATAAGTGAGTGTAATTAGTGGACGCAAATTTTTCTTAGGGCGTTCGCCTTTTTATTCTCACCCCTCGGAACCTGCCGTATAGTGAACTTACTGAAGCCCCCGATGAGTGCTTTCGTTTTTTCCAGGTATCGGACCATATTGTCCTCCTTGGCTTCGTACTCCCCAAAATATGGTTCGCCACCAACCGCGAGTCCATGTATGCTTCAAGTCTGTGCACGCTCATGCGAGCAGCTATCCTTAATCCTGCTATCAATGCCTCATACTCAGTCTCATTGTTGGTGGCCGTGAACTCGAAGCGCAAGGCATAAGTGAATTCCATGCCTTCCAGGTTTGTCAGAATAAGGCATGTCCCCGACCCAATAGTACACGAGGATCCATCTGTAAACAGAACCCACGATTTTTGTGGTTCGTCTTCCTTTGAGGTGGTTGTTGTCGCCTCATTCAGCTTTTCTATGATGAAGTCTGCCAAGATCTGACCTTTCGCAGCCGTGCGCAGTCTGCATGAGGTGTTATGCTCACCCAATAGAACACTCTATTTTTGCAATCTTCATGTTGCGTCTGGCTTCGAGATTATTTACTTGATTAGCTGATCTGTGATTAGTACAATGGGATGTGCTTAGAAATACTAGTGTAACCTCTTTGCAGCGTATACTAATGCTAGGACAAGTTTTTCTATTGGTGCGTAGTTTAATTTTGGCCTTGCAATTCCCTACTAATGAAGTAGATTGGGGTCTGTACAAAGTCTCTATCCGTCATCATTACTGCGCTGATTGCTTCGTGCGTGGCGGATAAGTAGATGATCAACTCCTCCTTAGGTCGCGGTGCGACAAGTATGGGGAGGGCAACCAAATGCTTTTTTGGCTGGTCAAAGGCTTCTTCTGCCTCTTTTGTCCTCCTTTTTTCATACACTTATTTAGTGTTTTGAATACAGGAAGTGATTTTTCTGCGAACTTAGAGAGAAACCTGTTTAGCCCTGCCAACTTTCCCTTGAGGGATTAGACCTTTTTTAACGTTCGTGGAGATAGGAGCTATATCACGGCTTCTGTTTTATCCGGGCACGGCTTGATGCTATTTGGGTCTATCATGTACCATAAGAACATCCCTTCGGTCTCCACACGTGTACATTTTTTGGGGTTCAACTTCATGTTAATCTTCCTTAGTGTTTGAAGGTTTCTCGAATATCCCTGATAAGCTCTTCTTCCATGTGGCTTTGGATAACCATGTCGTCCATGTAGACTTCCATGTTACGCCCGATCTGACTGTCGAAAGCTTTATCCACTAGCCATTGGTAAGTAGCTCATGCATTCTTTAAGCCCAACGACATCTTGGTATAACAATATACCCCTTGGCTCGTATGGAATGTTGTCTGTTCTTTGTCATCTTCTGCCATTTGGATTTGATGATATCCCTTGTATTGGTCCAGGAAACATTTGAAAGGGTACCCACATATGGATTCAACTTTCCAATCGATTTCAGACAATGAGTAGCAATCTTGGGGACAAGCCTTGTTGAGATCAGTGAAGTCTACGCACATACGCCAACTGCCATCATGTTTCTTGACCATTACCGGATTGGACAACCAGTCATGTTAGTAAAACTCTCGCATAATGCCCGTGTCAACCATCTTCCTTACCTCCTCCAGTATTGCCTTACTGCGCTCGGGAGCTTGCCAACGCTTCTTTTTCCTCGCTGGAGGATATCCCGTACGGATTTGTAGTTTATGTTTCGCAATTGACCGGGGGACACACGTCATATCCTGTGGCTCCCATGCAAAGATATCAAGATTATCTCTCAAGAGAGTACACATGGCTTCTCTACCTCCCTCGGATGACGTCCCTCTAATTGTGACCTTCTGCTCCGGATAGACCGGATGAATTGCCACTATTAGATCTGGTGGTGATTTCCCCTTCTTTGGCGTGACCGACTGCGGTGGGACTGATATCGTATGGCACTCCGCCGGTGGTATCACAGTGTTAAAGATAGTAACAATACCCCATTCAACAGGAAACTTGAGCATTCCATGAGCGGTGGATGGTACGGCTCAGATAGCCAGGATTTCGGGCCTCCCAATAATGCCATTATACTGCGACGGTGAGTGTATCATCATAAAGTTCATCCATGTCGTAGTTGAGTGCTCCCCGTCTCTAATTTTTACCAATAGGCGCAGCTGGCCTAGCGGCCAGATCACCTCTCCGCTAAAGCCTGTAAGGGGTGATGTGGCCGACATCAGTTGGGTTTGTACTTCCGGTCGTAACCGTGTAAATTAATGCTCATATATGACTTCGACCGAGGTTCCCCCATCGACATACAAGAGGCGGATCACGTAGTCCCCCATAGTTACTTCGATGGCAAGGGGTCTTTCAGCTACATTGCTAGATATCAAATGAGGGAATGAGATTTCCTTGCTACGAGAGAATTTCTTACTGACCTTTTGTCTAGTCCTATGATGCCACGACTGTACCATAAATATGGTTGTGGGCTTATCTTTTAACTGATCTTTCTTCTCGTACCTCTTGTCATCCTTCCCATCCTTCCAGTCCTTGATGAGGTGCTTAAGCTTGCCCGACTTCACTAGCCCATCAATGTGCTTCTTAAGCTGGATGCATTCATCTGTACCATGACCCTTCCGACATCAGTGTCTCTCTTGGAGTCATCTAGAGGGGGTGAATTTGTCATTCCCCTGCCCTCCCCTCGGTCGGCTGCGATAGTCAAGGTTTTGGTTGTTGGCCTAGTTGTTCGACTGCCGCTTAGGTTGATCATGCGACTTATAGATCTGGTTTCCCCTTCTGCTATGAGCAACGGCTGTCTCCCCTTGTATGAAGGATCTGACCCTTTACATTAGTTCATGAAAGGTTACTAGAACCCTTTCATTTAGGCGTCTAATCAATTCTTGGTCCGTTATTGCCTGCATGTGTCCAAATTTTTTAAAACTTCTGGACATGCCCTGAATTTGTTGCACTCGTCCTTGAATCGCTCCGTAAAGTCTTCTGTGGACTCTCTTGGTAGCTACTTCACAGTGGCGAGTGAGACGGGGTCTTTATTATATTTCTTTCGTTGAGTATTATTTCTTCTGAATGCCCTCCGCAGGTCTTCGAACCCATCTATGCTTCGTTGAGGAAGTTTTTTGAACCAGTCTCGCGCGTTGTCGATTAAAGTTGAGTTGAACATGTGGCACCACATGGGCATTGGCCATTGGGAAATTTTTGCTTGTAACTCAAAGACTTTCAAATGGTCATCTGGGTCGCATGTGCCGTCATAGGTCTTCATTTGACGACATTCGTCGTTTCTTGTCTTCCGAGTAGTTTCGAATACGACTCGTGAACATGTCTACTTTTTTTTTACACTATGGGAGGGATAAATCTTCATTTTCAGGTTGGAATTGGCGATGAGAATGTCTATGGTGTTCTCTCTCCCCATCCGAAGAATCTAAGGAAGAGTACCTTGATCTGCGGCGCCTTGGATGGTGATCGTCCGAGTCGGAACTAGACGAGTCGTCACTAGGCGAGCGTCTGTCCCACCGTGACTGGCTTTGCTGGATTCTTCTTGGGGTTTGCCCCTGGGGTTCCAAGGTTGGATCCTTTCTATTAGCTGGAAGGAAAATCCTTTTGAAGACGCTTGTTCGGCGAGCATCCTTAGCGGGAGTTTCAGTATCCGCAAGCTCCCAGGATCCATCAGAGTGGTATGACGTTTCTCGTTCTGCTCCTAGATCTTCGATTATTTGATCTCCAATTCTTTCGAAGACATTCTGAGGCTGGGGCTGCCCCTCGATATGACAACTTATTCGTCTCTTGCATGGGCGATGCGACGTATCTTTTACCACGGAATCAAAGTTGAGTCAGGACTGCAGACTCCCTTTTTGACTTGCTCTTAGTATGGCCGTGATGAGGGGGAGAATAGTGTCAAGGTTCTGAGTGACATAATCTTCAATGTTCCCTTCATCGATAAAGACAGTTGTCTAGTCTGTTGTTCCCTCGTTGGGGTGTTTTTGTGCCTCCCTTTGAGGGGGAAGGGGTGCTGATCTCAGATCAGGGTTGGTCACAGCCAGTGTCGGTGCGGGAGTGTTTAATGGAGAATTGGCTCCTCGTGGGAGCGGATCTGTCGTATTCCGACTGTTCACTCCACTGGCCGACCCCGAGGGTGATTGGGTAGAAGTGATTTGTGCTTCGAACGTCGACCTTACCAACGTTCTTTTGGTTTACCGGATGCAAACTACCTTTTGTCATGGTCGAGTTTAGTGTAGGGTCCCACGGATGGTGCCAACTTGTTGATACAAAAGTTGGATGGACCTCTCTAAACCCGAATTAGGCTTAATTCGGGTATTGGGGACTCCGGCTCTCGTACCAAGTGAACTTCAAACGAGACCTTGCACACTAAGAAACAACACGTTGTTAGGCTTACAGTGGGATTGTTTCCCATGATTAGACTCCAGCGTGAGAGTAAGTAATCAATTTAGGTTTTGAGTAATCGGTAAGGATTGTGTTATGAACCGTACCTTTGTGGAACCCTTGGGGGTTCCTTATATAGGTGGTAAAACCCTAGTTGGGCTTACCGAATCTTGAGCCTCAAGCAAGAGACAATTACCATATAGGCATTGATCCTTATCTTCTAAATAAGGTCAATGAATATCTTCTTGCTTTAGGCGAATCACAATCCTACTTAGGTTGTGATTCTGTCTGACCCCATCCGCATACGGTTGGGACGTGGTCTGCACTATGCCATGTGCGACCATTGTCGTTTGGGCCTTATGATTTCAAAGCAACAACTATCCAACCTATACTTGCTGGGCCAGATACGAGTTGTACCCGTGAGCCGGGTTCATGACCCGACTAGGGACTATACGTCATCAATTCCCAATTTCTTTCTCAAAGTAATCTACTACAATCTTCTAAAACCTGACAATTTTTTGAGTTCCTTTTGATGCTAGTATTTTAGAATGTGTAACACAACGCTAATTCTTTCATTGCGGTCCATGAAAGTATAGGGTCTTATGTTGTAGTCATCTTGTCTTTTTGACGTCTTTTTGAAACCTTCCTTTTGTCGACCGTCGTCTCTTTATCAGGAGATTTGTTTTGAATGGGTACGAAAGGACCACCCAAACCTTGAGTTGAAGAATACTATTAACTAACATATAGATACTAAGGATATGTTTGGTTTGAAGCGGGTTTTTACTTTGGGTGTGAATTTATAAAGTGAGTGATTTAAGATTATGTATTGTTAAATGAAAAGTAATGTTTGATTTGTTTAAGGTTTAAAATGTTACATTATTTAAATATTTAAATAAAAATAAAAAAGTATAAAATTTAAATTAATTTATTCTTGTTTATATAAAAGAACTCCATTCGAAATAAAAATATAATTAAATTAGTACAAAAATCAATAAATTTTAAAATGTCATAAAAATAGAGGGTAAGAATGACTTTTGGCAAAGTACGAGTCAATGTTAGGTAGCTCAATAAAATAAAAAAACAATAAATTTTTCTTTTAGTCCAAGCCAATAGTAGTACAAGTGACAAACAAACACGCCTTAATCTTCATCAACAAAAAAAGAGCATCTGGAAAAAAAGAGCAACTTGAGAATGATGTTGAGAAGCTTGAGATTGGTGATGATAAATCATGTAACATTTATGAACGATACACTTGAGATTGGCAGTGTTGTTGTAGTTGATACATTGATTGGTTAAATGGAGGTTCAAATGAATTATTTTGATAGAAAGGTCGTTGTTTTTGTTGTTGTTCGCATACAAAACTCGCAGGTTGAAATTATAAGCGGGGAATGACCGAAACGATAATTGGAATCATGTGTTAGAACTTTTATTGGCGCATGGTTTATAGTGTTTTTTTATAGTTTTTGAGACATTACTTGGGTTAAGATGTTAGGTCCCAAATTTGAATAAAAAATGAATATATGAACGAAATAAGAACAAGTTTTACTCAATACCATTTGACTACTAATAACATAAATTTGTACTTTTCAACATTTAATCCTTTATTAGTATAATATACCAAAGAATTATACCCGGATGTTTTCGGAGTAACAATCAGGATTGAATTACAACTAACTCTCATGGATGAAAGTAAGCTTATACTTCATGAGAGGATGATTGTATTAACTATACATTTGTATTTCGTTTGTTTATAATCGATACTTATCTCTATTACAAACATTTCTTATATAGTGGTGAGTACAAAGATAACATGTGATGATGGTTGTTAAGATGTGTCATGCATTCAATAGAGTTACCATTTTGGAAATTCCACAACCATGCTTTATAATTAGTAGAGATTGTTTCCACTTTTATGGAAAATCTTTGTCTTTCTTTGGTCGCCACTCGTATTTGTTTGTTTCTTTAGTAGATAGACATTGAGAGTCACTGAGACATTTGTCAAATCTCAGTGACTCGCATGTTGTTTATAGCTCATGTACTTTACTCACTAACACCGATATTAGTTAATAAAGTGTTTCTTCAGTTGGTTTTTGACTTCCCTGAAGCTTTGATGTTAAGAGAGCTTTTTACAACATTTTCCCTCACTGACTGAGTAGAGCTCCCTTAGGCTCTTTAAGACTTATGAGTAGGTAGCGCTCCTTGAGGCTCTCTGAGTGAGTAGCGCTCCCTGAACCTCTTGAGGCTCTCTGAGTGGATAGCGCTCACTGAGGATCTCCGAGTGAGTAGCGCTCCCTGAAGCTCTCGAGGCTCTCTGAGTGGATAACGCTCCCTGAGGCTCCTTGGCTAAGTAGCACTTCCTAAGACTCTTTGGTTAGGTATCACTCCCCGAGGCTCTTTGAGTAGGTAGCACTCCTTGAGTGGATAGCTCTTCCTAAGTGAATAATATTTACTATTTATTTAATAAGTAACTTAAGCTATTTTATGTTCAAATAATTGTCACGGACAATTGGATCGAATATTGACCCAACATAAAATATACTTGATAACTAAGATTTTACCTAGTTAAAATTATATCGTTGTGTTGGTCTAATCGAATTGATCTAGGTTCTCTATGTGACTCTATTGTTTTTGGTGGAACAAAGATGTGTCGTTGTAGTGTTTAAAAATAAAGGTGCGGGACAATTAAAGTAAAGGTGCTCTTAAAGTAAATCTAAGTCTAATTAAAGTAAAGGTGCAAGTATTTAAAAACGTGACTGAAATTAAAGGGCACTAAAGTAAATGACGTAAACTTAAATCTATCTAAGGCAAACTTAAAACGCGACTAAAACTAAGGCAAGTCTAAAATAAAACTAAGGCAAATAAACTTAAAGTGTAATTAAATAAAAGGCAGGAAAAATAAAGCTTGAAAATAAAAATCAAAGACAAAAGCTAATAAGAACCTGAATACAGCTCATTCAGAATAATCCTTCGTTTGGAACAATCACTCGTCCGGAATGTCACCTTCGGTTGGAATGATTCTTCTTCGCTCAGAATATTACCAAAATCCTTGATCCGGAACAAATTGATCTGAATATGTCACTTATCCAAAACAATCCTTCGTTCGGAACTTTACTGATTCGGAACTTCTCAATCTTGCCTTGATTCGGAACTTTTGATCTACCCTTGATTCGGAAGATTCCGAATGAAGCCTTCTTGATTCGGAAGTTTCAGACTTCCGAATGAAGCCTTCTGATTCAGAACTTGCTCTTGATCCGGAAGTTGGTTCGGAACTTCTAAGAAGTTCCGAATGAAGCCCCTTGATTCGGAACTTTTGAGTTCCGAATGAATCTCCTTGATCCGGAACTTTTTGAGTTCCGAATGAAGTAAATTGATCCGGAACTTTCAAGTTCCGAATGAACTAATGCTTGAGTCGGACTTTCGTTCGGAAGTATCTGATTCGGAACTTTTGGAGTTCCGAATGAATACCCTTGATCCGGAACTTTGAAGTTCCGGATGAAACCTCTTGGCTCGGAAATTTGGACTTCCGAATGAACACTCCTCTCCTTGCCTTGGCTCGGAACTTTTCCTGGAAAGATCATAAACAAAACAAACACTCCCGAAGAACAAGGGGATACAGTAACAATAGATCTAATAACAAATTAATCAAAATAAAAACACACGATTTAAATAAACTAATGACGAATCAACAGTAAACACAATCAAACAGTTAAAATCAATAAAACAAACAAGTTTAACCACAATAATCAAAAACCATTTGGATCAAAATAAAAAGCATGAACATGAACATAAACATAAACACAAAGATCAAAGATTAAGACAGGTAGATAAGAGATTGACAAGATAAAGTAAAGATTGACAATAATTAAATGAAAACTTACTGGAAATTAAATGAATTTAAGGTGCAAGACAAGGTATTTAAATTTGACAAGAAAAGTAAATGACAAGGTAAGTAAATGGTGGAAGAGCTAATTGTCACACTTAGCCAACAACAATGAAATGTTAACAATCCTAATCTATTTATAGGGGAGGATTAAGGAAGCTTCCTCCCCTCTTTCCTTTTCTCTTAATTGCGTCATTAAGTCCCTCCTTCTTTTAATCTTCATTAATTGCATACTTAGTCCTTTTCTTCTAATCTTCTTTAAACTTGGACTTAAGGGACTTTTTGCTTCGGGATTTCTTTGAACTCGTCTTTAAATTCTTCAATAAAATAGACTTGAATTCTTCGGCTTTTGATAAACTTCCGTCTTTTGACTTTTTCTTCGATAAATCTTCAGAATTGGTCGTGGACTTCCGTTCTTTTTGCACTCTTGACTTCTTGACTTCGTCTTTCATCTTTTTCTTCAATAAAAGTCCGTAAATGCCTGTGAATTCCCGTGTTTTCTCCACTTTTCACCTTTTCGTCCTAAATCACAACAAAAACACAAACCACACATAATTCCGACATAAAAGACATAAAATACACGTTTTGGCTCGGCTATTATTGTAATTAAGTGGTAGAAAAGATGGGTGTTTACACACCTATCAAATCCCCTACACTTGACCATTGCAATGTCCTCATGCAATGCATTAGTTACAAAGCAAGATTACATTTTTCATCATAATCAATCCACGTTGGCCTTTATTAAAGAAATAAAAACTATAAACATTCAAAGTAAAGAAATCAAAAGCATACCTTGGGTTTTGGAAATGTTGTGAATAATCATCATCCTCAAGTTTTCACTTTCTCCAAACCAAGCTTAAAAACGAGATCATTGTTATTATAAGTTAGTAGACTATCACGAACTCATGTGGGCCAATTACTCACTTAGACTCCCTTATTCCTAGGGGTATCTCTTATATTTTATTATTGTCTTGAATGATCGCGAGGATACATTGTTGACTTATTTCGATAGTTATTAAGTCTGAAAATAAAGTGAACGATTTAATCAATAGTTAGCTAAAGGACAAAATCTTTTAAAACTGCTTCTCGGGACCTCATAAAGTTCATATCTTGGCATAACTCGCTTCGCGATTTGAGACCTTTCTCGGACCGATATTTAGCAGCGACTTCATACTTCAAACCTTGAGAGACGTTCATGAGATTATGGTCTTCGCTTCATAATGGAATTTCTTCACTTGAAGTTTTGAGAGATTCATACTTGGACCACGACTTCTTCATTTTTCTCCAATCTTTATTTTGGACTTTGATATACAACGATCCACCTCCTTTTATGACTTGGATCTATTTATCTTCATACCTTGTTAGGGTCTTTTCGGATACACTTCTCCATGACTTTTGGGGAGTTTTGCTTTACGTCGTGTGTCTCGATCCTTCATATTGATTTTCGATAAATGATTCTTCACATCACTTGGATCATTAGCAACAAAATATAGCCCTCATGCCTTGTGAGGGCCTTTTCGGACTCGCCAATCTTCGCATCCCGCTTCAATAAGTTATGCCTTGGCTATGAACTCTAATCCATACCGAGCAACTTTTAAACGATCTTGGGCTAGAAGCTAAGTAACTTTTCAAATCGTACAACCTTATTTATTAGCAGATAAATTTATTAGCAAGCGATGGGAGAATAGGCTTATAATTAACTCACATAAATTCACGAAAGAATACCGGACTTATAATTGGCTCTATCATCTCTCGTTCTCCACAATTTAAAATCTCAAAGAATGAGACTCGTGGATGCTTAGCCTATTAAATCAAAGTTTTGGGTTTTCGAGTCGCCTATAGGAACTTGCAAATTCTTAGACTCTTTCAAGTTTAGAAATCGCATTTTAAAGTTCCCTTGATAAACGACTCTCTAGGGTCAATTATAGGAACTTGCGAAAAGTTCTTGTTCTTAACCCGTAAGAGTTAAGACTTTCGCATTTTATAGCTCCCTATATAAAAGCCTAGCAAAACTTGACTTAAACACGTTAAGGATACTAGCTAGAGTAAACTCGGATTGAGTCAAAAGATTCACAACGTTTGAAAATTAAAACCACTTATTAAACATTTATTCTAATAAGGAAAGAAAATAGCTATACAAAGGGAAAAACTAATAGGCCAAAATAGATCAAAAATTTTGAAAAATGTCGAAAAATTGATTTTCCGGTTAAAATGAGGACAAATACAAGGAAAAGACCACTTAACTTCGATAGAAGTCCCCCTACACTTAAGATAAACATTGTCCTCAATGTTTAAGCATGTGGGAGTAAACTCCCCTACACTTAGTACATTGTGCACGTTGTTTAAATCTCGCTAAGGAAAAGACAACTAAAGAGATTCCTATTTTAATATTGAGAAAAAATATATAAAATAGTGAATCGAAAAGAGTTTAGGATAGAACCGGGAGGAAGTAGAACACGGAATCATGGGTCGTCAAGAATCATCAAGAGTGGATCATTGAAGCTCGAATCCCTGATTAAGAAGTGAGGAGAGGAAATAGCAAACCAAAGGGTCTCCCCTACACTTATGATAAAGAAAGCGAAAAGATAGATGCATGGGTTGCCTCCCAAGAAGCGCTTGGTTTTTGTTAACCGAGTCGTGAGCCTGACTCGACCTTGATCATCAACGGAAGAAGCATGAATCATATCCACCAGGATCAAAGACATAGTTTTCATCCATCAATAATCAAGAACTTAAGGCGAACAAGGCAAGCCAAATAAGAAGTGGCAGGGTTCCCTTAAGCAGCAATGGAGCACGGTGGAAGAAAGGGTGAAGTGGTGCAAGCATGTCTTCAATAATTCCAAAGATTTTTCCTTTTATTTCATCAGGTGGATACTGAGATGGCTTAAAGACTTCAATACCGGGGTCGAACACCTTTTCCTTTAAGGGAAAATAGCACTCAGGCTCAGCCGAGTGTGAAGAAGATCCGCAAAGAAGCACAACCTCGTCCTCAGAAGGGGGACAAAGAGGTGTCAAATCATATGTGCAACGGATTTTGGTGTCAACCGGTTTCTTCTCCTTTGACAGAATGCTCTTCAAATCCAAAGTAGGATCAAGACGATAATCTTCAAAGTCATAAGGAGGAGCATCACTCTCATGAGGGAAGTATGTGTTGAGAAATTCAAAGAAATCTTCCTCAAATGAATAATCGTCCAAAGTAGGATCGAGTGATGGCGGAGGATCTTCATTATGGGAAGAATCACTCGAGAGAGTATCAGCCTCATCAAAATCATCGAAAGTAGGCAGCTCGGGATACTCAGAAGTACAGTCAAAATCATCCGAGTCTGAGCTAGAATCATCATCATCATAAGCATCAAAGACCGGTGGAGAATCATAAATGGGAGAAGCGTCCAAAGTGGAGCGAGAATCATCCACATCATCGTCAAAGAGTGTATTATCGATGGAAGAATCGAATAGAGGATTGTCATAGACGGTAAAGGCATCGAGCACATTTATCATATTCACTGATTCTCGTCCAAAAGATTTGCCTGTAAGCTTCCCCATTTTAAAAACTTTTGAATCATCCCCGACTCGTAAGATTAACTCACCTTCGGCCACATCTACTAAAGCTCGTCCGGTTCTCAAGAATGGCCGACCAAGTATTAAAGGAATACGAGGGTCCATTTCATAATCAACTACGACAAAATCGACCGGGAAAGTAAATGTGCCAACTTTGATAAACACGTCTTCGGCTATACCAACGGGGTAAGCGTGAGTGCGGTTTGCAAGTTCAAGAGTCATCTTTGTTGGAGTGAGGTCGGGTAATGATAGTGTTTTCCAAACACTCAGTGGCATCAAATTAATACTGGCCCCGAGATCAGCAAGGGCAGTAAATTCTTCAGTTTTGTTGAACACGCAAGGTAACACAAAACGACCGAGATCTCCAAGCTTTTCTGGTAATTCTTTAAGAATAACTGCAGAGCAGTTTTCATTTAAGCGTGTGTTGGCTTGTTCAATCAACTTCTCCTTCTTGCTAAGCAATTCCTTGAATGCTTTGACAAATTTCGGCATGTGGCAAAGTGCTTCAACAAGGCTAATGTTGATGGTCATTTTAGATAGCATATCCACATATTTCGATACTTGACAGTCATTCTTGGTTAGCTCGTTGGTCTTGCCTATGCGAGAAGGGTATGGGATTCTGGGTTGATAGGGAGACGGTGAAGGTGTAGTTGGTGAAGGTTGTGATGTTGAAGGGTCCTTCCGAGATACATCATCATGACGAGGCGGAGACAGTAATGGTGTACTAATACTAGGTGTAGGAGGAGTAGGGATACATGGTGGTGGAGGAGGTGTAGATGATGGGGGTGGGATTGGTGGTCCTACGATGGTGACTCCACTACGAGTAGTAATAGCACTTACATTGGCTCGCGGATTAGGGACGGTGTTTGAAGGTAGAGAACTCGAAGAAGAAGGTTGAGCTTCGGGCAAGAAACTAGCCAACAGATTCTTTAATTCAGTTGTTTGAGTGCTGAAGGAGGATTGAATATTATCACGAACCTCGGTTCTGATGTCATTTCCTTGCTTCAAGATATCTCCTTTCAAATTGATTATTTGGCTCTGTAGATTCTTGATTTGCTCACCTTGAGTTCTCATGATGGCATCAACATCGGGATTAATGGGTGGGGTTTGTTGGGTGGGTGGTTGATAAGGGTTAGAAGCTCTTGGTGGGATTTGGTTGCTTCTATTGTAGTTGTTGGCGGGGTTTTGGTTTTGAGGAGAAAAACCGGGTGAAAGGTAGTTGTTGGAACGGTAGCTCAACAGATTTCTATCCCCTTGTTGTCTAGCTTGGTATCTTTCCGGCGAATAATTACCGTAAGCTGCATACACATTTTCCGGATTTCCTTGTGTCGAAGGACAATCGGTGTATGAGTGAGGACCGCCACATGTTTCACAAGGATTAGCAACCGCTTTAACTTGTTGTTGTTGTTGGTTTGAAGCGAGAAGCGTAATACTTTTGCTCATTTCGGCCATCATGCGGGTGAGTTCGGTCATCTCAGGGTTTGCTGAGGTAGAAGAAACATTGACTCTCGGGTTGTTCCTAGAAGAAGCAGAGGAATCCCAGTTCTTATGATGAGTAGTCATGTTCTCAATTAACTCTCTACACTCCTCGGGTCTCCTTTTCATGAATGTGCCACCGGCGGCTGCATTGATCGTATCACGATCGCGAAAAGTCAATCCGTTATAGAAAGTATCGATTAAGGTCACAGGGAGCATGTTGTGGTTTGGACATCTATCGATCAAGACATTATATCTCTCCCAAGCATCAAAAAGAGATTCATTAGGGTCTTGCATGAAACCGCTGATCTGATTGCGAAGGCTTGTGACCATGGATGGTGGAAAGTAGCGCGATAGAAAGCGTTGAGTCATGTCATCCCAAGTGTGAATAGAATTCTTCGGGAGACGATCAAACCATTTCTCGGCATGATGCGATAAAGTATGTGGAAAGAGTTGTAGGCGAAGAACATCCATTGTGGCCCCAGGCAACTTCATGCTTTGGGTGATTGTAATGAACTTGTCGAGGTGTTTGTTGGCATCATCATCAGGAAATCCTCTAAAAGGGTTTGTTTGTACTTGCTGAATCATGTGGTGCTTCAACGAAAACTCAAGAGCGTTGATTTGCATCGGCGCAATCGGTCCTCCTCGTCCAAACATTGTTGGTTGACAAAGTTCCTCCATGGTCCGAAGATCGGGTTGTGGAAGAGCATTGTTGTTATTATTATTATTATTGAGGTGCGGTGGAATGTTGTTGTTAACACCTGACATATCTAAATCTTCTTGAGGCTCGGGCTCTTGATAATTAGAAGATCTAGTACGCATACACCTGAAAATGCAAAAGAAAACAAAACCAAACACAAAGACAATATATATACACAATAAAGATAAAATCTTTTTGGATTTTTGAGATTTTTAATTTTTATGGATTTTTATCAATTTTTAATTTTTATGATTTTTTTTTGAATTTGTTATGCAAGAAAAATAACGCTCACAAGTGAACAGATCCCAAAAAGCAACGTGTCTCTCACAGAAAACCGTCAATCTTAACGAAAAGAGCCGGCAGCGGCGCCATTTGATAACTAAGATTTTACCTAGTTAAAATTATATCGTTGTGTTGGTTTAATCGAATTGATCTAGGTTCTCTATGTGACTCTATTGTTTTTGGTGGAACAAAGATGTGTCGTTGTAGTGTTTAAAAATAAAGGTGCGGGACAATTAAAGTAAAGGTGCTCTTAAAGTAAATCTAAGTCTAATTAAAGTAAAGGTGCAAGTATTTAAAAACGTGACTGAAATTAAAGGGCACTAAAGTAAATGACGTAAACTTAAATCTATCTAAGGCAAACTTAAAACGCGACTAAAACTAAGGCAAGTCTAAAATAAAACTAAGGCAAATAAACTTAAAGTGCAATTAAATAAAAGGCAGAAAAAATAAAGCTTGAAAATAAAATCAAAGACAAAAGCTAATAAGAACCTGAATACAGCTCATTCGGAATAATCCTTCGTTTGGAACAATCACTCGTCCGGAATGTCACCTTCGGTTGGAATGATTCTTCTTCGCTCAGAATATTACCAAAATCCTTGATCCGGAACAAATTGATCTGAATATGTCACTTATCCAAAACAATCCTTCGTTCGGAACTTTACTGATTCGGAACTTCTCAATCTTGCCTTGATCCGGAACTTTTGATCTACCCTTGATTCGGAAGATTCCGAATGAAGCCTCCTTGATTCGGAAGTTTCAGACTTCCGAATGAAGCCTTCTGATTCGGAACTTGCTCTTGATCCGGAAGTTGGTTCGGAACTTCTAAGAAGTTCCGAATGAAGCCCCTTGATTCGGAACTTTTGAGTTCCGAATGAATCTCCTTGATCCGGAACATTTTGAGTTCCGAATGAAGTAAATTGATCCGGAACTTTCAAGTTCCGAATGAACTAATGCTTGAGTCGGACTTTCGTTCGGAAGTATTTGATTCGGAACTTTTGGAGTTCCGAATGAATACCCTTGATCCGGAACTTTGAAGTTCCGGATGAAACCTCTAGGCTCGGAACTTTGGACTTCCGAATGAACACTCCTCTCCTTGCCTTGGCTCGGAACTTTTCCTGGAAAGATCAGAAACAAAACAAACACTCCCGAAGAACAAGGGGATACAGTAACAGTAGATCTAATAACAAATTAATCAAAATAAAAACACACGATTTAAATAAACTAATGACGAATCAACAGTAAACACAGTCAAACAGTTAAAATCAATAAAACAAACAAGTTTAACCACAATAATCAAAAACCATTTGGATCAAAATAAAAGCATGAACATGAACATAAACATAAACACAAAGATCAAAGATTAAGAAAGGTAGATAAGAGATTGACAAGATAAAGTAAAGATTGACAATAATTAAATGAAAACTTACTGGAAATTAAATGAATTTAAGGTGCAAGACAAGGTATTTAAATTTGACAAGAAAAGTAAATGACAAGGTAAGTAAATGGTGGAAGAGCTAATTGTCACACTTAGCCAACAACAATGAAATGTTAACAATCCTAATCTATTTATAGGGGAGGATTAAGGAAGCTTCCTCCCCTCTTTCCTTTTCTCTTAATTGCGTCATTAAGTCCCTCCTTCTTTTAATCTTCATTAATTGCATACTTAGTCCTTTTCTTCTAATCTTCTTTAAACTTGGACTTAAGGGACTTTTTGCTTCGGGATTTCTTTGAACTCGTCTTTAAATTCTTCAATAAAATAGACTTGAATTCTTCGACTTTTGATAAACTTCCGTCTTTTGACTTTTTCTTCGATAAATCTTCAGAATTGGTCGTGGACTTCCGTTCTTTTTGCACTCTTGACTTCTTGACTTCGTCTTTCATCTTTTTCTTCAATAAAAGTCCGTAAATGCCCGTGAATTCCCGTGTTTTCTCTACTTTTCACCTTTTCGTCCTAAATCACAACAAAAACACAAACCACGCATAATTCCGACATAAAAGACATAAAATACACGTTTTGGCTCGGTTATTATTGTAATTAAGTGGTAGAAAAGATGGGTGTTTACACACCTATCAATACTATAAATAAAGGTTTGTGTGAAAGTGTGTATGACAATGAAGAAGTACTTTCATATTTATAAAGGAAATTTATTTGATTTTCTCTCTCTCTCCCTCTCTCTATCTCTCTCTCTCTCTATATATATATATATATATATATATATATATATATATATATATATAGAGAGAGAGAGAGAGTAAGGATCCAGTAAGAAGAAAAAATAAAATAAGAAGAATAAGAAGAAATTCTGACCACAAATTCCACAAAGGAAGGAGAATTTTAAGGGGAGATGCATCTGACTTTGTAGGTGCATCTGAAATGTGTGGCTGTGGTTTTTTCTCATTCTTCTCATTTTACTTAATCTTCTTATTTGATCCTAACTATATATATATATATATATATATATATATATATATATATATATATATATATATATATATATATATATATATATATATATATATATATATATATATATATATATATATATATATATATATATATATATATATATATATATATATATATATATATATATATATATATATATATATATATATATATATATATATATAACAAAAATATTATCATAAAAAGTAAAGCTGAATGTGGTTTTTTTTTGCCAAAGACTCCTCATGACTCGATCGAGTAAGTGATTGTTTCTTTCAATTTTCTATAAACTTAAAATTAAATCAAGTATTTTCTAATTTTATTCATTTCTGCTTTATCAATAAACATACTCTTGGTGCACAGAACAGGGTCATCCATTTGCCATTACGAATGGTTTTAGAATAACAATAATTGAAATTTCTTAGAGCAAAAGGAATCATCACAATTCCACACCAAAAAACACTCCGGCGCGTCAACTTTTTCACTTCCACATAAAAAAAACTCATCTTATCGTCACACAATTTCCACACCACCACACCAAATTTTTCACTTATTTTCATAGGCTACCCTCAACAATTAATTTATTCAAATCCTAATTTACTTTATTAATTAAAATAAAAACATTACATTCTAAAAAAATAAAAACAATCTGGAATTAAAAAAAACAATACGAAAATAAAAGAAAACCTAATCTTCACTTCGATCAAGTTTCTTTTTTATTTCTTCCTTTTTCGCATTGATCAAACGAGCTTCGGTTTTGTCACAACCCCGAGTCGATATCGTGAGAAATTTTAGTTGCTCCATCATAAGCCACTCGTTGTCTTTGTTTATCGATACTTTGTAGGCTTCTTGGGCGGCTTGCCTTTTGAGTCTAAACTCAGCGGTTAGAGCATCCCCGAATGGGTTCGACCCACTACTCGCTCCCGTGCTCGTTGAATGGATCTTGTCTTCTTTCCGGTTCGTTCTTTGCCGCGGGCGGGGGGGGGGGGGGGGGGGGGGGGGGGGGGGCTTGCATCCGGTGCAAAAAGAGCCTCATTTGCAAGAGACGGAACGTCGCCGGTTAAATCAACGACTTCGGGAGGGTCCCATTTCACATGGGCTTTCAAAACCTTCCAAGCGTTTTCGAGGTGGAAAGTGTTGTTTTTATTTTCTTCCCGATAAATTGTTCGAGCCCTCACCATCACATCCAAATCACTTTCCCCACTTTTGATTGCCGCCTTGCTACGTCGGTAACAACCATGAACTTTTGGCAATCGTGGTTCAAATCCCTCCATTTACTCGAAATCATATCCTTGGTACGGTTTTGAAAATTTTGGTTATTAAAAGTCCCCATAACCCTATACCAAAACGTTTCTCCTTTTTGAGATCTCCCGACGTTCGGGTCCTCTGAAATCTCAACATAACATTTGGCATGCAATGCCTCCTCCGATGCAACCCAACGTGACTTAGTTTTCGACACATCCAGGTTTTTCTCGAAATCCGCCACTAGTTGACTCAAATCAACATTCTTTTTTTCCGCCCGTTTACGGGTTTTTTTTTTGTGATTCGGGTGTGGGTTGTGAGGATTGTGGTTTATCGAAGGATGGTGGGTTTTCTTGAAGCTTTTGGAATTCAATATCCTCGTCTAATTAAAATTGAGTGTATCTTTGTCGTTGGAAATTTTCGTATGTTGACGTTGGACTTCTAGCCATTCCGGATCATCGGAAAATAGTTCTTGTGAAGAAGGACCTCCGGTAAAAGTGCTAAGGAGGTCAACGAAAGAAGGGTTTTTGGGGTTTCCGGACATGATTTAGTATGTGATATGTAAAAGATTAAGGATTAGGAGTGTGTAAATTTAGAGGGTTTGTTGTTATGTATATATAGCGGTTTAAAAAAAAGGTTTTTTTTTGTTTCTTTAAAAACTAGCTGTTGGACATTTTTTAAAATTTTTTGTATAAAAAAAACTAGCCGTTAAGGCTGTTTTGAATATTAAAAAAAATAAAAAAAATTAATGTTAGAAAAACTAGCCGTTGGCTAGCAGTATATTTAAAAAAAAATTCAAAATTTTTCTTAGAGCAAAAAAACTAGCCGTTTAGGGGGGCGTTTGGTTGGGTTAAATTGATAAGGGATAGTGTAAAGTTGAATAAGAAGGTATTTTGTAAAATGGGGATGGGTTCCATAGGCGTGGCTGTGACCACGGCGTCTTTCACGCGGTTGATCACGGTGTGATCACGCCGAGCCACGCATGACAACGTCGAGCCACACCGTGATAACTCCGTTTGCTCTTAAGCTTTTTTTGTTTAAGGGGTAATACATTTATAAATCGAATGGTACATTAATTATGTAATTTGGTTAACGATTGAGATATGAAAAGAATCGTTTGACATAAAAACTCATTCAGCATCTTTTCATGCCTTCGAATAAGTTAAATTAAAATGAAAATTCCTTAAAACTTAAAAGTGATGAGTCAACAATAAATATTCAAAGTAAAAAAAAAGGAGACCAAACAGGCAAACAACAACTTATCCAACCTGTATTTGTATTTGTTGTAGTATCTTCTTCGCATATACATAACTAGGCCCCACTCACTTCCAACTCTCTCTTTTATTACATTATTCATTCCTTTTTTACACTTTCACACACACACACACCGAAACATTTCAATAACAACTTGTAACAGCTCAGTCAAAGTCAAGCGTTGACCATGGGCAATTGCTTCTCCGGCGGCGGTCACGGTCACCACGCCGTCGGCGGTACTTCTGCTGTTCCGGATAACGGCGGTGGTCATAACGACGCCGTTGCTGAATTTTTCAAAACCAGGGGGCTTGGTACTGACCTCGTTACTCAGATCGAGGTACTATCCATTCCCTATTTTTACTACTAACTCGTTCTTTCTATTTATAGTAATAACCTTTTCGATGTATAATTCTTAAATTTTGAATACTACTAACTCATTGCCTTAATTTATTCTTTCTATTTATAGTAATAAGCTTTTCGATGCATATCTCGTGAATGTAAAATGTGATGTGTTGTTATATTATGCTTTTCATTAAGTGCTTGATATCTTAATTTGTTATTCTTGCTATTTATAGTAAGCTTTTCGATGCATAATTCTTGTTTTGAATTTTGAATACTACTGACTCGTTGCCTTATTCTTTCTATTTTTAGTAATAAGCTTTTGGATGCATAATTCAACACATTAGCTTATGGTGAATGTAAAATGTTACATTATTATTGCTTATTAAGTGCTAGGGTCCGAATGATTGTCGTCGTTTTATCGGCCTTATTTTGTACTAGTAATTAGATGGATTCAATGCAAGAGTAGGGATCCAATAAGAAGTAAGTTAAAATAAGAAGTGGCGAGAAGTGACTAAAACCACACATGTGATGTGAGATGCAACGATTTGCGTTAGATACATTTCTATATATTTAAATGCACCCAGCCTTTTGATATGTAACGTATTTTTTATTACTTTTTTTTGTGATTTTATTTGTATGTAGGTGATAATTTGGTGAATTTTGTTACATTTTGGCGCACTTGACTCTCTGACTGAATAAGTTTGTTTGTAGCTCTTTATACGATTGAGAGAGAAGCAAAGATAAGATAAACTGGCTTAATGTAACTTAAGGTTGAAACAGTTTGCACTAAGCGGAATATCGGGTTATATATGTATGGTTAAACCGTAGCAGCGTTAGATCATAGATTCAGTCTGACTTTATTTCAAATTGGTTACTTGACTTTTTGTATAAATGACATGGATATACAAAACGGAAGAAAACGTACACAAACGTACAAATAAGTACAAAACGGAAGAAAATGTACAAAAACAAAATATGTGTTTATTGAGTGTAACTTTTTCTAATGTACAGTAACCAAATCAATAAAAAAGGTATAAATTTGGCGAGAACACCCTGACCCCGGGTGCCTTGTGCACAAGCCATTGTCCACCCCACAAGGAATAGCTCTGACAACTCTCCAGTTCAAAATGGTTACTTGTTCAAGGAGACTTTTTATATAAATGACATGGATATATAAATACAAAACGGGTTGCCATGCTAAAAATCTTGAAATTTTAAACTTTTTAATTGAACGGAATACCACATTGTAAATAACCTTAGGTCGCCTTGCGAGTATTGCGGAGACGCCAGTTTATGGCTCCTTGGGTGAGTTAAAGCTTACACATTGCTTCATTCCTATAAGAAAACCCGCTTTCTAGTGAAGCTTGCCTTAGCTTATTTCCATACAGTAGTGTATAGTTTCGGTTTGCAACACTGTTGATTACTCAAACAAGGTTACATCATCCATCATAATGTAATTTAACGCTTAAATTTGTAGTTATGCCATCTTTGTTTGTAACCATTGTCTCCAACTCTCCATGTTCAGTTTTGGTATGTTATGCTTTGCAATGTGATTACCTTATATTAAGTGTTTAATCAAATTATTATACTTAATTACCAAAGCATGTTAGATTTGTGGTACTGATGTTGTCAACAAATTATTTCAGCTATCTTTATCTGCTACAAAGTTGCGTGACAGGGATGTGCTTTCGAAGGTAAGGTTATCACTTTCTTATAAGCACAACATGTTAAATCTCATATGTTTTTTGTACTGGCCTTTTTTTATTTGCATGGGGCTTACGCATGTGTTCTGTTTACAGAGTGATCCTATAGCGATTGTATATATGAAAGGAAAGGACGGTTCGTTGCAGGAGATTGGTCGTACAGAAGTTGTTCTAAACTCATTAAATCCCCAATGGATCACAAAAGTAAAAGTTGCTTATTATTTTGAGACAGTTCAAACACTCGTGTAAGTGCTGTACGCCATGCTTTTTATTTCCTTTCCGATACATATCTTTATGTTATTTTTCATTTACGGTAGCATCTATCTATCTTACATCACAGGTTCCGGGTCTATGATGTTGATACCCAGTTAAATACCACAGAAGTAAAGGTATATAACATAACTTTTTATCAACTAGTCTTTACTTTATACTTGAAATCCGCTCATTACTGATGACTTAGAATAGATATGTGTTGTCAGCTAAATTTCGCTACTTAATCATTAGGTTAGAAATAATTTAATTATGTTGAGTAGGAAATGCTGGAGTTAAACGTAATTACTGTCACCAAGTTATTTTGGTATTTGATCTTACTATAAACACACTATAGAAGATACAGTGATTATCGAGGAATAAAATCAGGAAAAAAGCCTGTCATGCTTCTTTTGTATCTTCAGTGAGTTCTATGTCTTTTGGTTTGCATACATCTGACTAACCTAAATCAACAATTTTGTATTGCATTCGCATTTGGCATTTGCAGTAATATATTATTTGGGTTCTGTCAGTACTTTATCAATACCATGATTGGCTTATACGTTTGTCTTGCAGACAATCAAGCTGGATGATCAGGATTATTTGGGTGAAGCTATTTGTACGTTGTCACAGGTATCGAGTCTTTATCTGCTTGCTTTTTAATCGCATCATAACTTATAAGTAAAAGTGGCAGAAAAGACGTGTTGGGTAGTGGTCGATACGGTCAGGTTCAAAATTGGTAAGTTTGTATATGAGTTGAAATTGGACAGCGCTGGGCCAATCAGTGACTTCTTATTTTTATTCTTCTCTGATGCGAACCTATCCCATACTAGGCTCGTAATTGGTTCATAAGTCCCAAGTGTAGAACTCACTCAAAAAGCTAGCTTGTTTGAGGAGGGGACACCTGGACATTATAAACCACCAACCATTCCCATACATGGCCGATGTGTGATCATAACATTACCCCACCCTTTGAAGAACCAACGTCCTCGTTGGTCACGGCTATGTTGGTCACGGTTGGCACCCCCTTTGGGTCCAAGCCACCACTCCATAGGCCACCACTCCGAGCTCGTTGGTCACGGCTATGTTGGTCACGCTTGGCACCCCCTTTGGGTCCAAGCCACCACTCCATAGGCCACCACTCCGAGTGTTGGAACCTCGTAAGGTAGGGCTAGCTCTGATACCAATTGATACGAACCTATCCCATACTAGGCTCGTAATTGGTTCATAAGTCCCAAGTGTAGAACTCACTCAAAAAGCTAGCTTGTTTGAGGAGGGGACACCTGGACATTATAAACCACCAACCATTCCCATACATGGCCGATGTGTGATCATAACATTCTCCTTTCTTGAATTACAAAAGTGATAACTCTTTTTAACTAATAATAAGGACCTCTCTAATACCAGTAATAATTAACAGTTTTATGAAGTTTTGATGCATTTGGAATACACTTTTGGTCTTTTGGTGACTTTAAAACCGCCTGACTCGTTTCCAGTTTAGCTATTGTTTAGACTTGTTATCTATTTGATCCTTTAGAGGCTTTCTGGTGTTTGGTAATCATATTATTCTTTTTTTTTATTAATTAAAATGTCATTAAAAGAAAATTACATCAATAAAACTTAACCAAACCAAACTATTACATATCTAAATTAAAACAAAATCAAAAACATCACCGAAGACCTTGAATCTTTCTCATCCGAAGAAAATATGCTTGCCATTGTCGTGATTGATTGGGGGGCAGTAACATAGATCCATAGATGAAAACGGTGATACCCACAAAAGAAATCAACAAACACAACCTTCCAAAACCGAACTCCCAAACCCAAGAAAATATGCTTGCCATTGTCGTGGTTGATTGAGGGGCAGTAACATAGATCCATAGATATAGGTACGGAAATATCTATAAACGATGAGTGTCACATCTCATCTTGACATGATTGGCCTGCCAGCTACTGATTTTTCAGTACTGTTCTCCATTTCGTGATTTTACTACTGATTAGAGTATGTTTATCAGAAGTGGGCCAGTGCCTTAGGAGAAACGGGTAATGGGTCAATTTTTGGTGTCAGTACTAGGAGTTGCTCCAGTTGGTTCTTAATGACCCACAAACATTTTTTCTCTCCAAAATTTAGAAGTTTTATGACTAATTTATGGGCTAATAGCCTAATACGACTGCAAAATTTATATTTAATTACAACAATAGTCCAGTTTTCTCTGGTAAGAATTTTGGAGGGTTTTTTGTGTTTCAATGCACATTGGAACTTGCTTAATGTGTATAAACTGTTTAGCCCATTTACTCGACATAACCCAAGTCGACCCATTCACAGGTAAATGGATCAAAATTTGACAGTCTAATGTTTTTTTTTTCTTTTTTTACTTTTGTATATTATATGACATTTTGTTTTATGTAATTCTTAGGAGCTTCATATGTTAAGTTCTTTAGGACCGAGTTTTAATGGATTATTCTATGTCTGTGTAGATAGTCACTAACCGCAAGTGGACCACAGATCTTGTACCTATTGCAGAATCTACGGAACAGACTAAAAAAAAGAACCTTGGAGAGATTACTGTTTATGCAGAAGAAGTAGTTGTCTCCAAGATTGCAGCAGAGTTGAAGTTTAGGTGCACAAATTTGGAGAATAAAGATTTTTTCTCCAAAAGTGTAAGCATGTTCCAATCAGTTATACGTTACTGTGATCATTATAAATACATGGTCACATTTTACATTTGTTTCTTACAGGATCCTTTTCTAGTGATTTCAAAAGTTGTAGAGGGTGGGACTACAGTTCCAGTTTGCAGAACAGAGGTTCTGAAAAACGATTTAAAACCTGAATGGAAACCGTTACATTTGACTGTATCGCAAGTTGGTAGCAAGGTATGAACTGTATATCCCTGCAGTTTTATATTAACATATTGGTGCAGAATCCCGCAGTTACATTATTTTTTTCCTAAACGGCAAAGAAACTCACACACACACACATACATCTATGAAGATACTCGAACTCACGCGTAAGGTTGTACAGCCGTATTTGGTACATTGAACATATGTTGGTCCCTAAGACATAGGTTCTGAAACTACAGTAAATCTGAAATAGATAAATATTGAAGGACCCGATAAAGAATTAATGTTGAGGTAAATATAGTTCCTGGATTAGGTTGCTTTTGGAAGATGGTCCTAGCTAGTCTTCTGGTAACCTCTTATTCTTATCTAGACCTAAGACATCCGTCATCAACTAATCATGTCCATAAAGATTATCATCTGAGGTTCAAACATTTGCTGTCTAATGTCCTTTACCATCAAGCGTTTAGCAATCTTGTTGTTCTGTTGAAGTAATAGTTGCTGCATGTGGGTTTAGCCATTGATATAAATGTTTTCATATTTAGTTATGTGCATACAAAAGCTAGCTCGTAAACATTTGACAACTCTTCTTGAATTAGCTGTGCTGCAAACCTTTCATTTTAATAGTTAAATTTATGCAGGATACCCCACTTATGATTGAGTGCTTCAACTATAATAATAATGGAAAGCATGATTTACTTGGGTAAAGACGACACAAATATCTTGAATGTCCTTTTTTATAATATTATATGCCGATTGTTGTTTTTTTATATGTTTTGTTCTTTTCGTATTGTTCTTGTTCAGGAAAGTACAAAAGTCACTTGCTCAGTTAGAAAATCTATCCGCTAGTAAGCAGGGAGAAAGCTTCTTTGTAACTACTACCTCGAAAGATAATCCAAAAAAGGTCCTAACCACACATTAGCATTTCTGTATCTATATGTTATATTTTTTTTAACTGCGTACATTATTAAAAGAAAAAGAGGCTAGCAAGGAGCTAGATACAGAAGGCCTAACTAATTGAGTCGATACAAGCATCTAGAGGGTTATCTATATATTATACATTAGTAATTTAGTCTTACCTTTGATGGTGAATTTGATACAGACATTGAAGAGTCAACTTTTTGTGGATACGTATTCTGAAAGTGTTCATCATACCTTCTTGGATTACTTTTTTGGTGGATGTGAATTAAACTTCATGGTGGCCATAGATTTCACAGGTATTACTCGAACAGTTAGAATGATAGATGATTTTAAAAAATTTAAAAAGTTTATCTTCTAACATATTACACCAACTATTTACTTGATGAAAAAAAAACGAAACAAAGTTTTCTAGTTCAATCGAACCTGAGCCGTGCCAAAATCGCCTGAACCTATGGTGATTAGTTACTCCACCATCCTTACCAGCCCATTTCGCAACCAATAGACGGCAATTGGGCATTTTGAAACTTAAATGACATATTTTTTAGTTAACATTTTAAGAAGAATAATTCTACAAGCAAAAGAGCAGATGTGTGACCTCATATGCTAATTTGATAGGTGCAACTTAACTTTATACAGAACAAATTGTTTATTTTCCACACGCAGTAGGTATATCTAGAAAACAATATCATCTGTGTTAAAACTTTGAAGTCGATATTTTCTTGTTTTCTTTTGGGATAATTACATAAAATTGTAAGCACAGTTGGCCAAATTACTATTCAGGTAACCGTCTTTCTTCTTCTAGAAAACCATAGAACTTTCAAAAAATACTTGCTAAAAGGCCTCGAATCTTAAAGAGTTTTGATAAAACACTCAAAACTTTCTATGTTGTATATGTTATTGCCGCTTATTATCTCGATTATTGGCAATTCTTGTAGATTGTTTCTTTCCTTTTCTACCGTTTTCTTGTTTATCATCCATATATAGTTCAAATACTTTGGTGTCGTTCGTATTTTTCACTTAGGCAAGAACTTATGCTACTTAACTTCCATTTACAGCTTCAAATGGAAATCCTCGCCTCCCAGATTCATTACATTATATCGACTATTCTGGACGTCCAAATGAATATCAGAGAGTGAGATGCAAATTCTTTTCTTCTTTGTTCTGGGCCTACCACTTCTAAAAGACTTGCTAATAGTGTTTGACCTAATTTAGGCAATACAAGAGGTTGGAGGCGTACTACAATATTATGATCATGATCAGCAGTTTCCTTCTTGGGGCTTTGGAGCACGGCCGTTTGATGGTCCTGTCTCTCATTGTTTCAGCCTAAACGGAGATGAAGCCAACCCATCGGTGATTATTTTACTGTACATGTAACTTTTAACTGTTTTGTGTCTAGCTTTTCAATACGAGTTTTCTTACAACAAAGGTTCCCTTAAGGATTACCTCAAAATCCAAAACAAAAAAAAAAAACAAATTGATTTTTATTTTTGGGAATTGATATTACCAACCGTCAATAAAATAACTAGCATACCCGTACTCATACATTAATATGAAAATAAGAAAGATTAAATAATAATTTAGAATCTTACGATTTGAAAGACTAATATTTACACCAAAAACTAGTATGCCTTTCTAGTAACGTGTGACATTCACTTGATTAGGAGGTGGCAAGATGGGCGAGTTTGGTAATGGTAATCCATTTTTAGTACGGGCCAAGACAGGATGGGCAGTGTTGGCCTGTAAATAATACTTCTTTCGTTGGATGATTTAATTTCATACAATGAATTTCAAGACTAAAAAATCATCTCTTAACCACAGCCCTTAGGTCTGTTGTAGCAAAAGTTGCTAGAACAATATTAAAATCTCTCTAAAGTAATTTATGAAGCTGTATGCAACTATACATTATGAATACGTTTTGGGCTACTTTCAACCCATATGACCTATTCTACTTTTGGATAATTTTCACATGACCTATTGGAGACAAAACACAACCCAAATCTATCAATTTCTAAGTCAACATTGCTACATGTACACATGATATTCATCCGTCACCCTGTGCCTATAAATTTTGTTAGAAGATATATAGAAGCTTAGTGAATTATACGTGAGTTACCAAAATTGAAATTTTAGTGGTTTTTATGGTTTGAAGTGATACATTTAGATAAGTCTATAACCATTTTTTATTTTCCCTTCCTTTAACCTGGTCTCAGGAATCTATTATTAAGTACTCATATTTGTCCGTATAACTCACGTTTTCAGGTTGAAGGGATCCAAGGAATAATGTCTGCATACGAACGTGCCCTTTCTAACGTTTCGCTTGCAGGGCCAACCCTATTTGGTCCAGTAATTACCTCTGCAGCAACAATAGCCGCCCAATCGATGGCAGATAAAGAAGACAAGTATTACGTTTTATTAATTATCACGGTATGCATTGTTCTTCATAAGATTCTAAAATAATTCTAGTTTTTTCTTGATAGTATGATTGTCAGATGTGACAATTTCGACCCTAAAACTTATGATGGTTAACTCTGGATTTCATGTTTATATCCATCACTTCTAATGGATGAAAGTATCTTGGAAACGAGTCTATTGTGTCATAAGTTAACCAATGTTTTCTTTTATATTTGAAAGCATAAATTTCGTAAATTATCAAAATCTAAATTACTTTCAAAATTATTCAAGTTGGTATATACTGTATATTTTAAATTAAGAATATATAAAAAATTGAATGTTTTGGACAAGATGTTTTCCGTGTTCAAGTGGTAAACTTGCCCGTCCTGTTTCAGTCATACCCAAAACCCAGCATGCCATTGTTTTGTATTGACATCACTCACACCACCACAGGATGGAGTGATAACCGATCTACAGGAAACAAAGGATGCTCTTGTGAAGGCATCTGATCTCCCACTCTCTATCCTCATTGTTGGTGTTGGTGGTGCCGACTTTAAGGAGATGGAGGTACCATAATTATTTTCATACACTTTTTGTATGATGCAAGGTGATATTCGCTTTTTAAATTAAAGCTTGCGGAACAATGTTTATTAAGATGTTTCCATTTTTCTACATGTGCAGATTCTGGATGCAGATAAAGGAGAGAAACTTCAAAGTTCAACCGGGCGTGTTCAATCACGTGATATTGTCCAGTTTGTACCTTTTAGAGAAGTGCAAGGTAACATAAAACCTCTTTTTGTGAACTACAGATGCAGCAAGCACATAAATCATGTCATAATTTGCTAAATAGTAGGCCTTTTTTTCTTTAGCAGGTGTAGAAGCCTCGGTTGTCCAATCGCTTTTGGCAGAACTACCTACACAATTCTTAGCCTACATGAGAAACAATGGCATCCAACCAAAAGAGAAATTAACATCGTAAAAAACAACTCTTCCTGTCAATATTTTTTTTGTAAAATCTTTACTTTTTTCACTATCATGTTCCATGGTGCCAAATGGCACCACACGTCTCATCTCACATATTTTTTGTATTCGCATGATGTGAAAACATTTTGTGGTTTAAGTACCCACCAAATACGAGCACGTCATGTGGATACAAAAGATGGCATGGAACAACATTGACGCTGCGTGCACTGGAGTTCATTTGCATACAAGGTTCAGAACTGTTTAACACGGGTCCCGTAGCTGGTTTACCATGAGCTTGCGCTAATTTATGTTGGGCACTTGGAAGAGAAGAGTGATTGTGTAAAATACTTTCGCGTGGTTATACAATTGTTGTGTTATTTTATAGGTTAGAAGAGTTTTGTATATGTGGATATTTGAACATATTTCATGTATCACATTCTAAGTTGTGTCATGTGTGTATGTATCTATGTAATATGAACTGTCACATTTGGTTCCTTTTTAAACAGAAGTTTGTCATCGAGTTCATTCATGTTATTGTTGGTTTTCGCAGAAGAGGTGTACTTTCGTAAGTGAACCAAGTATGACAATGATTCAAACTGGCAAAAGCCTCCTTTTTATGAAAAAACAGTAGCTAGGTTATTCCTTATCAAGTAGATTGTATCAAATTTTGTCAAGGACTATATACGACTATGAGTAAATTAGCTTTTCGACAACTATGATTCCATAACGAGAGCTGCCAATTGCTTCTTCACAAGTATAGATCTGTAATCGGTTCATGCTTTCAGACTCTCAGTAGGCGGACATTAGTGGAGACTGGGGAGGGCTCCGGCCCTCCCAAAGATCGTGACGAATAGTGTATATATTATGCATTCCGTTTGAAAGTTATTGTCCATTTTTTTATTTTGTTATGTATAATATAACTCGGCCCTCCCAAAATAAATGTTTAAGGTCCGCCAGCATGTAATTTCCTTGGATGCAATTTGTTATGTTATACAGTACAAAATGAGAACTCACGCTAACTTTCTGTGGATCAATAAAGGGTTTTAGTTCGTACCATATCATTTCTAAAACACGATATATTTGAAAGACTGATCATAGACTAAGATTAGATTCAATGCAAGTGAGATTGTGCATCTTTAAAAGCACAATGGTAGTATTTTATGAAGTGGTCTTTGTTTTGGCATCATTAAGAGGCTTGGCCAGTTGTGTTTTCGCCACGGCGCAAGCCACTGTGCCATCGTCTGCGTTTTCGATGTCTAAGCCATAGTTGCCAGCCGAGATGATGAGCGACGGCGCGAACGCTGCACAGTGGCTCGCATTTTCATTTTTTTTTAATTACTTTTCAAAAAATTATGAACGGTAACGGCTATTTTTTGTTTGAGTTTTTTTGGGACCGTTTGAGGGGCTTTAATCAATGTTTTGAAAACCGGTTTTCTAAACGATCCGGTCGAGTCACTGGGTCCGGGTCAACCTGGTTTTTAATTTTTTATTTATATTTTTTAACAATTAACAAAAATTATATATACTATCATGAAAACTTTCGGAACATATAAACTATTTATCAACTAATATAATACGTAAAAATAAAATTCCGTCACAAATACATAAAATTTATATAATTTCTTTAAAAAAGGGTGAAAGCTGAATTTATGCAACATACTATTTCAAATTAACTGATGTACGTAACCTATATTTTTTATTCCTGATATACGCAACATAGTTTCGAATACTTACCAATCTACGCATTATTTACCAAAATATGACTTGTTTGACCGGTTACCACCTATAAAAGTTATAGTGTGGTCCTTGTGGTCAGCATAGACTTTCACCGTTAATCGCTTGACATTTTTTCACTAGAAAAACTTATAACAGTGATACCTTAATTTTTGTACACACATTTTTATACATGTTTTTATACACACATATTTGTAAATGCAATTAAATGTTTTATTACGCATTTTTATACACGAAGATTTATACAGTTTTATATACACACATATTTATACAAGTTTGTATACAGGTATTCTGATACACATTTTATACGCATGTTTTTATACACGTTTTTTGTCGTATACGTTTTGAATTTAATTTTAAACGGGAAATTTTCGCATAAGTTATTTTTAATTTTTAATTTTTATCAAAGATACTTAATGGAATCGGTCTGCACTTATTAAATCTGTCATTTTTATCATACTACTATTTTTATAAGTTTTACACTTTGTTTAGTAATATTTTACGTATAGAATGTCTATATTATAGAGAACGTAGACATTGACTTAACGCGAGATTTTCGGAGTTTACGGGATACACTTTGACACTAAAATCGTGTCAAACTTCAGATCCTCGAGTATAAAAACGTGTACATAATAGCGCATATAAAAAATGTGTATAAAAATGTGTATATTAAAGTCAAGGTATCATTACTAAGTTTTCTATTGAAAAATGTCAAGGGACTAACGGTGGAAGTCCACGCAGACCAAAGGACCAAATTGTAACTTTTGTAAGTGGTAACGGGTTAAACAAGTCATATTTTGGTCAACATTGCGTAGTTTAGTAAGTATTTGAAAATATGTTGCGTATATCAGAAATAAAAGATGTAAGTTGCGTACACCGGTTAATTTGAAATAGTATGTTGCATAAATTCAGCCTTTACCCTTTAAAAAAAATCGAAAAAACTGAAACCCGGGTCTTGAGAACCGTGTCACCTCAAACCCGGCGGGTCTAGCCGGGTTTCGAAAATGTGAAACCCGGGTGACCCGTTTTTTCGATCAAAACCAGGTCAACCGGCTGACCCGGCCAAGTCGACCCGGGTATGGAAACATTGGCTTTAATACCCCATTTTCCAACTTTTTTTTGCTATAAATACCCTATTTAACTATAAAAAATCTATACCATGTATGAAATGCACATCGGCAATACGCCAATTATTGAGCGAGCGTCCGGGGTCTTACAAGGTCGTTGAGAAATTATTCAACAACCAACCCGAAGTTATCAAGTCAGCACGATTAAAAGAATCTTGTATTGTTGCATCATACTACATATATAACATGATACTGAAAGACCAAAATACGACATTAGTGAATATCAATGTAAAACCCGCCTTAAAAATCCATGAACGTTAATTATACGCAATCTCAGCTTTATTTAAAACGTTACGAAATTATTTACTCAGAAAAATAAATATTAGTATTTATACAAGTATTACGTAATTATTATTTATTCAGTAAATAAATAATACAAGTCAAAATAATTACAGAAATTAAGACACGAACTCACGAGAAATAATAACACACGGGTTTCTTTTAAAAGTCGAAAACTAAAACACAGTAGTGTATGTGTTTGTTGGGCCGCGGCTAGAATCAAAGGAAAGAGAGGTGGGCTTTGAGCCCAATTCACTTGGAAACAAATCACCAGGGGTTTCACCATTTTCTCATTTCATGAAAAACAAAGGAAAACAAAAATAGGGTTTTGTTGTGTGGGAGCCGCCGGCAGATGGAACACAAGGGAGGAAGGTTTTGATTTTAATCGTTGATTCGAAGAGTGTTGTTCGTTTATCCATAATCACACATAAGGATAATCTCTCTTTCTCTCTTGTCTTTTATAAAGCACGAATCACACACTTCTTAATCAAGAAAAACTCGTTATTTAAAAGGTATACACGAAATAAATTAAATCATGGTCGGATGTTTGGTGGTTCGCGATTTCGAGACACCTGGTGTGTCTCGGCGTGTTTTATTTTGGCCCATCCGAGACTAGAAGGGTCTCAGTGGTGTTTTATTTCAGTCGGCCGCAACCCAAAAATGAATCGGGGGTGTTGGTTTAGATGGGGGGTGTTTGTTTATTGATAGTGGCAACCGAGACCTCTAGGATCTCGGTGGGTCTTAGGTAGTCAGCAGTGGGAAGGTAGACAAGGACGGGATGAGCTTTGACCTAACAGTGGGAAGCGTGGGAACCAATTTGTAAATGCAATGATGCCTAAAAACGTTACTTGCATTTTTCGGTCTCGCTTTGTTTTGATTACGACAACATATAAAAACAAGCATTTACGAAAACAATGAAAAATGAATTATTGAGTTTAAGTATTTTTCATTTCAACCATTATCACTTAAGGTATGAACAAACAGGTAATTATACTAATTAAGTGATCAAGGATTTAATCTTTTCATAAAACTCACTTTTTATTAAGTGTGACAAAGTTTTATTATTAAACTTTCTTTTTAAGAACATGTTTTATTAAATTAATTATTTGAAAGTTTGAAATTTGAAAATGGCATATTCTATCTTGGTTTGGAATATCCTTTCATAATATTTTAATCTCCAGATTCGAACCAACCCACTAAAAGACAAAAGAGAGCAGACTCTACGCCGACGGTCCCTTAGCGCCTACGACGGTTCCTTATCGATAAGGAACCGCGGGCTGCAATAAAGAACCGCGGGCAGATATAGCCGTTGGACATTTGTCTTATAAATAGTGGACCATTCTCAGACTTTCAATCCACCTCTTTTGCACATTAACTTTCAGATTCTTACATACTTCATAAATCACTCAAATCCTTGATCATTTGTTTGATTACTACTTGTTTAGAAGTGAATCTTTTTCCTCCCATCCCTTCCTCTCAAAGTGCAAAGAGAAGAACACTATCATTCTTAAAGTGTTGTGTCTACCTCAAAGATCCATTGAAGATCCAAACTTATTTATTCATTGTTGTGTCATTGTTGTGAAGATCCAAGTAGTTCTATTTGGAAGTTGTGTATGTATTAGGGTTAATACTTAGTCCTCAAAGTATATTGGTGTAGATTGGTCCTAGCTAAGATTAGGGCTCGACTTTTAGCTTAGAGTCGGAAATTGGTTAAGCTACGTTGTGTTCGGTTTCTCCACCTTAAGGAGCTTGTTGATTAGTGAACTGTCGAGTAAGGATTACTCGAGGAGTGGAGTAGGAACGAGGAGTGAGCTTCGTTGCCGAAACACTATAAATCCTTTGTGTTTGTTTTGATCTTTCTTCCCTTATCTCTTTACATTCTTTATTCTTTATACTTGTGATTATTAGCTTAGTTGCATCATACATTCATTATTCTTTATACTTGTGATTATTAGTTAGTTGCATTATACCTTGTTCATATTGTGTATAAGAAGGTTTCACATAAATACTCAAGCTTAAGTTTTTGAAAAAGGATTTTTTAAAACCAAACTTTAACAAGCAAATTTAAGAAACTATTCAACCCCCCCTTCTAGTTTCTACAATTGGTATCAGAGCGTGGTTGCTCAAGACTTTTTAAAATATATTGAATTTTAAAACTTCAATCGATCTATGGATTCCAACAAGTATTTAGAAGGGCAATCCATGCAAAGACCATCTCTTTTTGAAACCGATAGTTTTATTTATTGGAAAAATAGGTTTGAGACTTATGTGAAATCAAAACATTTAGATCTTTGGCATGTTATTACCAATGGTGATTTTTTACCATTTCAATATAATGAAGTTTCTAAAAGCAAGGAAATAGTTACTTTTGATAAAGCTAATGATGATACTAAAAGAAAACTTGCTAAAAATAATGAGGCTAAAATGGTGATTTATAATGCTTTACCAAAGAAAGAGTACGAAAGAATTTTTATGTGTGAAGCCGCTAAAGACATTTGGAATACTCTTTTAGTAACCCACCAAGGTAATAGCCAAGTCAAAGAAAGTAAAATCGATCTTCTTGTTCAACAATATGAACAATTTGTCATCTTAGAAGATGAAACCATAGATAGTGCATTTGCTAGATTTAACACTATTATTACTAGTCTAAAAGCACTTGATGAAGGTTTTTCTAGCAAGAACAATGTTAGGAAGTTTCTTAGGGCGTTGCATCCCAAATGGAGAGCTAAAGTCACGGCGATTGAAGAATCAAAGGATCTCGCCAAATTATCACTTGATGAACTCATTAGTAACTTGAAGGTTCATGAGATGATAATTTTGAAGGACATGGAAATGGTGAAAACTAAGAGTGAAAGAAAGTCTCTTGCACTCAAAGCCAAGAAGGCACAAAGTGATCATGAAAGCTCCTCGGATAGTGATGATGAGGAATATGCCTTGGCGGTTAGAGACTTTAAGAAGTTCTTCAAAAGACGAGGTCAATACGTGAGGCAACCAAACAACAACAAGAAACCCTTCTCCAAAAACTGATTTGTCAAAGATGATAACCGTGATAGGAAATGCTTTAGATGTGGTGATCCAAATCATTTTATCGGTGATTGTCCTAAGCCTTCACGCGACAAGAACCACACGGCATTCGTTGGAGGTTCATATAGCGATAGCGGTAAAGATGTTGATGACAACCCCAAAGATGAGAAGTGTCTCATGGCTCACACTTCTAAAGAGGTACTTTCTGAAATCAAGTATTATACCAATAATAGTTCTTCTCAAGATGATAGTGAATTAGAAGGCCAATACAATAACTTGCATAAGCTTAGTCTAAAATTTATTGAAAAGAACAAAGTGTTAAAATCAACTAGAACTAAGCTTGAAAACGAGATTAATGAGCTAAAAGAAAAATTGGCTAAGCTTGAGAAAAATAAAGAAATAGATCTAGGATGCTTAAAATGTGAAAACCTTAGACAAGAAAATGAAAACCTTAAGAGCACCTACATTAGACTTGAAAAGTTCATGAGAGGTACTAATGCTCTTGATGATATGTTAAACAAACAAATTCATTCTAAGGAAAGACTTGGGTTAGGATATAACACTAATGAAGCATCAACTAGTGAACCAAAACATATTAAGTTTTCAGAAAAACAGTCCTCTGCACGCGGTGCTCCAATATATGGGGGCGGTTCCTTATCGCTATGGAACCGCCGACGGAGCTAAGGAACCGCGTCCAGAAGAAGATTTTTGTGAAAATCCTGAACTTTCTGAAAAGTCAATTTTAGGTGAAGGACCAAAACATATTCTAATTAACCAGGTCAAAGTACCTATAATTGAAAAGTTTACTCTAGATAAATTCTACAAGCCCTTGTGTAAACCTCTAATGGGAACTAGAAATTTATCTAGACAAACATCTACTCCTCCAAGAGTACAAAATGAATCTAAACCTAGAAGTAGAACACCTACGCCAAAAAGAGATAATCAAGCTAAACCACGACCTAGAAGTAAAACTCCAACACCTAGGAGGAATAATAATAATACTAGATCAAGATCAAAGACACCTAGGAGAAACTATGGACAACAAAATGGCCATATGAATTGGAATAATTTTCAACAACAATACTTTTCCCCATGGGGAATGTCTCCTTCATTCATGCATCCCAACCAAATGCAAGGGATGTTTGGAACTAACAATTTTGGACCCATGAGATATCGGGGACCAAATGTTTGATCTTATGTGTTGTTACCTAGATATGCTTGGTAATCGATCTAGAGCCCGACGAGTGGATTAAGGATAGTGGTTGTTCTAAACACATGACGGGTAATCGAAGTTTGTTCTCACACTACAAAGCATATGATGGAGGTAACGTTATATTCACAAGTAATAGACGTGGTAATATCATTGGCAAAGGTACGGTCTCTCTTGACTCTATGACTATAGAAAAGGTAGAACACGTAGATAACTTAGGTTTTAACCTTCTAAGTATAGGTCAAATTTGTGACAATAAGTGTAAGGTCATCTTTTCGGAATATGACAGTGAAATCGTAAAAGATGGAAAAGTCATTGGAAAAGGTGTTAGAAAGCATGGGCTTTTTGTCATGAAGGTTAATAGGAAGTCAAAGGACAACTTATGTCTAGCGACTTTAGATGATAGTTCTACTCTTTGGCATAGTAGATTAGGTCACGCTAATATGCGTTCAATTCAATCTTTAGTCTCTAAGGAGTTGGTAAGACATCTCCCCAAGATGAAGTTTGATAGTCACTTTTGTGATGCTTGCAAAATTGGGAAGCAAGTTCACTCAAGTCACAAAGCCAAGAATTTGGTTTCGACCTCTCGGTGCTTAGACCTCCTACATATGGATCTCTTTGGACCTTCCACCATACGGAGTTATGGAGGTAACCTTTATACCCTAGTTATAGTTGACGACTACTCTAGATTCAGTTGGACTAGATTTTTGGCGTCTAAGAAGGAAGCTTTCGATCACTTTGAAACCTTTAGTCGAAGAATTCAAAATCAACTAGGATGTTCAATTTTCTCTATTAGGACGGATCATGGTAGGGAATTTGATATGAAGTGCAATTTTGTGCCTTTTGTGAAGCTCATGGTATTACCCATAACTTCTCGGCTCCTCGCACTCCACAATAAATTGGGGTAGTTGAAAGGAAGAATAGGACCATCCAAGAGATGAGTAGGACGATGTTAAATGAGCAATCTTTGCCTCAAAAATTTTGGTGCAATGCCGTGGACACATCGACTTACATTCTCAATCGAATTCTTATTCGACCTTTTCTAGGAATGACCCCCTATGAGATTCTTAAAGGTAAGAAGCCCTCATTGGAGTACTTTAGGGTGTTTGGAAGCAAGTGCTTCGTTCTCAACACCAAAGATTACCTTACAAAGTTTGACCCAAAGTCTTACGAAGGTATCTTTTTAGGTTATTCTCAAACTAGAAAAGCCTACATAGTCCTCAATAGAACCTCAGGTGTAATTGAAGAATCACTTAACGTGACATTTGATGAAACCCCACCTTCATCTAAGACACCACCTTTGGTAGATGATGACTTAGATGAAATAGACATAGTTAATGCCAAAGATGTTAGAAACATAGGAGTTGAAGACCTTAGTGTTGAAAAGGGAGCAAACATTAAGGAGTCTAAGGATCATGCTCTTGACAACGTCATAGGCGAATTAAATCAAAGGACCCTAAGATCTCAAGTCCAAAATCAAAGTAACTTCTTTTGTTTCGATTCCTTGGTTCCCTAAGCAAGGGGGAGTAAGCACCAAGGATAAGCATTTGCAAAGTCCGGTTCTTTTCTTCTTCAAAGACTTTTGCAACCTTTTTGCTTCGACAAAGGGGGAGAAATGATAAAATCGTATTTGAAAATATTGTTTTATTAGATGATTGAGTTTATGGATTGTCGGAATAAAAAAAGGGAGATTGTTAATGCAATGATGCCTAAAAACGTTACTTGCATTTTTCGGTCTCGCTTTGTTTTGATTACGACAATATATAAAAACAAACATTTACGAAACTATGAAAAATGAATTCTTGAGTTCAAGTATTTTTCATTTCAACCATTATCACTTAAGGTATGAACAAACAAGTAATTATACTAATTAAGTGATCAAGGATTTAATCTTTTCTTAAAACTCACTTTTTATTAAGTGTGACAAAGTTTTATTATTAATCTTTCTTTTTAAGAAAATGTTTTATTAAATTAATTATTTGAAAGTTTGAAATTTGAAAATGACATATTCTATCTTGGTTTGGAATATCCTTTCATAATATTTTAATCCCCAGATTCGAACCAACCCACTAAAAGACAAAAGGGAGCGGACTCTACGCCGACGGTTCCTTAGCGCCTAAGGCGGTTCCTTATCGATAAGGAACCGCGAGCTACAATAAAGAACCGCGGGCAGATATAGCCGTTGGACATTTGTCTTATAAATAGTGGACCATTCTCAAACTTTCAATCCACCTCTTTTGCACATAAACTTTCAGATTCTTACATACTTCTTAAATCACTCAAATCCTTGATCATTTGTTTGATTACTACTTGTTTAGAAGTGAATCTTTTTCCTCCCATCCCTTCATCTCAAAGTGCAAAGAGAAGAACACTATCATTCTTGAAGTGTTGTGTCTACCTCAAAGATCCATTGAAGATCCAAACTTATTTATTCATTGTTGTGTCATTGTTGTGAAGATCCAAGTAGTTGTGTCTATTTGGAAGTTGTGTATGTATTAGGATTAATACTTAGTCCTCAAAGTATATTGGTGTAGATAGGTCCTAGCTAAGTATAGGGCTCGACTTTTAGCTTAGAGTCGGAAATTGGTTAAGCGACGTTGTGTACGGTTTCTCCACTTTAAGGAGCTTGTTGATTAGTGAACTCTCGAGTAAGGAGTACTCGAGGAGTGGAGTAGGAACGAGGAGTGAGCTTCGTTTCCGAACCACTATAAATCCTTGGTGTTTGGTTTGATCTTTCCTTCCCTTATCTCTTTACATTCTTTATTCTTTATACTTGTGATTATTAGCTTAGTTTCATCATACATTCATTATTTTTTATACTTTTGATTATTAGTTAGTTGCACTATACCTTGTTCATATTGTGTATAAGAAGGTTTCACATAAATACTCAAGCTTAAGTTTTTGAAAAAGGATTTTTTAAAACCAAACTTTAACAAGCAAATTTAAGAAACTATTCAACCCCCCCTTCTAGTTTCTACACAATTGTCCAACAATGGCAACCGACACAAGGCCGGTGGCTGTTGTTTGGTTGTCCACAACAAAAGGGCCACAACCAAGGGCTGTGGTGGGCTCGGTTTTGGGCTAACCGAGATATGGGTGTCTCGGAGTTTGGTTTTGACTCGGGTTCGGGTGACTCGAAAAGTTTTACAAGACGCGCATGTTTTAAACGATGTAAAAAATATGTGTTAATTAAATTGTTTTAATAAACTAATCAAGTTATAAACCTTTTCACTCTAATTTAGCGTTTATTAAAATTAACCGCGTTATATTAAATTGCTTATTTAATACTTGATTATTGTAAAATGATTTAATTATTTATGAAACTATTTTGATAACCTTTCTATCTTAAGAAACGTGCTATTTTAGGAAAACATTCTATTTTAGCAGGTTACTATTGACAATATTATTATAATATAAGAATACATAATATATAGAAATCAGAAGTACAGAATATACACTAATCAGTAAATATTTAAAGACAGTCTGAGTTATCAGATTATACACAAACACTATAGAAATACAAGAACATAATAAATCAAGTTAAGAACACTAAAGATCAGTAAAAATAAACAGTAATTTGACAACTCATTCGCGTCCTTTATTCATGTAGCTTTTGTGAAGTCAAAATAGGAGTTTCATTTGTTTTTCCTCTTTAGTTAGTTACTGGACACAAGGTACGGATTTCCCGTCCTTCAGTATGGACTTTCCTTTCTATGCATGATTAGGATTTCCCGTTTGCAGCCATCTGTTTTCCCTAGTTATAAGTTATAAAACTTTACATGATTTGTCATGATAAATATGTTAATTGCCTGAGCTTTGCATACATGCATGACCAGTTCCATCTATTTACGGAGGTACCGTAACCATTACACTTGAGGCATCGATGTCATGACTCCTCTGTGGGGGAGTGATTTCTCGCAGCGTCCCTTTTATTTCCGTTGGCCATTATCAGTATATTATCAGCGGGGCGAATGGGTGTATCCTAGTTTATCAGTTTACAATTAGCAGGTGAATGTGGTGTGTGCTCTACATCCTTCACATTGGAGACGATCCCTACACCTAGTTTATTTAGAGGTCGCCCCTCTACAGCATGACGAGGTCACCCCTCTATGTATTCATGCATACGTTGTTACAGTACATGACCTATATAATCTATTGGCAATAAAAATACAGTAAATGCATGTTTTCAGACTTAACAGTTAATAGTTCTGTTTTACCAGTTATAAACCAGGCTTTCAGGACATACACAATTTTCCACTGCATGTTACTTATCAGTCTTTCAGCTTCAGTACTTTTATCTGTTCAGCTTAGTATTCCAAATCTTTCTTTTATATTCCATAAATTCTTATCATGCCATTATATCCGTTCACTAAGCATATTGCTCAGCCGTATTTTCTTCCCATGACTTATACGACAGGTACCCAAGGACGGACTTGAGTATTTAGCGGACGTGCATGGGATGGGAGCTACCTTATACTTCTATTCCTTTTGCATTTCATTTACTTTATGTAGAGTTTTGAGTTTATGTTTAGGAGCCGATGTTTGATTCCGGTTTTCCTATATGGTCATGTATGTTTTATCACATATTTCCTTGCATGCTTTGATGACACGCCATAAATACACGTAACAGTCCACTTATCAAAGTGGGGTGTTACAATTATGGTATCAGAGCCCAAGGTTTCGACCTTTAGGCTCTACACTTTACCTGTGACTAGTGGGTAGTCACCAGAAACTTCATAAATTTGGCGTTTGTTATCTTCTATGTTTGTCATGCATTTATCTGTCAGTTTTCTTAAATTTTGACTAAGTAAAAGGTTGGTACATGACTGGCCATATTTAGTCGCATGTTCTTTTCAGTCGAATTTTGTTTTGGTGAACCGACCCATTAGCGTTCACCTTTGCTCATTCAAATTTTGTTTTGGTGAACCGATCCATAGGCCTTCACCCTTACTCATGTCAGATTCATGTTTTTCAGTCGAATATTATTTGGTGAACCGACACATAGGCGTTCACCATTGCTCATGTCAAATTTCATGCTTTTCAGTCGAATGTTGTTCTGTGAACCGACGCATAGGCATTCACCTTTGCTCATATCACAATGTTTCATTGAAGTTTGACTAGTATGGATTGGATTACAGTCATCCATATTTAGTCCCAGATTGTTAATTTCTATACATGACAGTTCTCGTGAGATTTTGATAAGTATGGATCAAATTAGAATCGTCCATATTTAGTCACATGTTTTCTCCTTCAAAACTTTGTGGATTGAACCATAGCCTTTCACATCGGTTGATGTTAAATCTCAGTTGATTATACTTTTATGTTCTTTGTAACAATCAAGTTGTTATACTCTCACGTGGATGTCGTTTTCATGCTGATTAAGTTTCATGTCTCCTTATGAGGATTATGTTTTCAGCAGGGTGATGATGTTTTCATGCTAAGATACGGAAGGATTATAGTAAAATTCTGTTTTCATGATAAATCATGTTTGATCTTCAGCGATCATGTCTTTCTACTGAACATTGTTGAAACTCCGTTTAATCATACTTATGAGCCTCAATACAACCAACATTAAGTCTACACAGGAACTGCCAGGCTATCATGTTACTCGTTTCAGTTTGGTTTGCTAACAGTTTAAATTAATTTATTTCCTTTGATCATGTCAAACGATTGACACTAGTATTGATCATCTCAAGAAGTTACCATCGGTGCCATGCAGAGTATTTCATGTGTACTCTATGTACAGTATCTCAGGTATACTCCATGTAGAGTATTTCATGTGTACTCTACGTACAGTATCTCAAGTGTATTCTAGGTACAGTATTTCATATGTACTCCATGCACAATATTCCAAGTGTACTCCTTGTACCGTACGCTGTAGGTATTGTTAACCGACCTTCAATCATCTCAGGCGTATTCTACTTGTCGATATTCTACTAGATGCTGATGTTGCTCATAAGTTGAAGATTTTTACCAGATACTAATGCTTCTCACACTTCAGAGACTTTACGAATGCTGATGTTGTTGATGCCTTGGAGATTCCACAAGATACTGATGTTGTTCATAATATGAAGACTCTACAGAGCAAGGACGAAGACTATAGATTTGAATTCAAGATAAGAATATACTCCACCCATCAGACGCTACCATCCCATTCCATGCCTTTACCTCCTCAGTTAAATGCCACACGTCACTCAACTATTTTCAGCAAGAAGAGTGGGAACCGGTACCCTGCAGACCACCTAGCAGAATAGTTACATGAACCACTATTAGAATGAAAACAGTCACAGAACTGATAGACAAGGCGGTAATGACAATCACCGTGCTTATAATTAATCAGTCAGTAACCATCGGAACTCCGGAACGGACTGACCCGAAATACAGAGGTCAGCAGTCTAACCGGTCCGCCAACCATAGAAGTTACCAAAATTTTTCAACCTTATTCGTATTCACCTACCAAAACACATGTCAAGACATTAGTCAAGACACATGTCTCAAGTATCACTTTGGAAGACACATGTCAGGACACCATTCATGGTACATGTCATAAGAATATTTTCTCAAGGTACGAGTCAAAACTCATAACTTCAGTATGTCTTCTAAACCAGGCCCTCAGAAATTCAGGGTACCCTCCAAGGGGGTATACCCGTTCTGTTATGCCACTCATAAATCAGACCATTAAAAATTCAGTTACCACCACTGGCGTATTGTCCAGGTTAGACACGCGGTGTTCGTTCTGTGAGGTTACAGACGAACACATTCAGTGAGATCTGCCACATTTTCTTCACGTATTCATATGTCATCTTTATCTTAAACCATGTATTATCTACCTCTTAGTCAGAAAAGATTTCATAGTATCACCCATATTTAATAAAGGTTTTCCTTCCAGTTGAAGACAAGGTCCGTGTTACTAAATCCTAAATACTTTCATCTTGTTTCTGTTAGAAAAATCAGTTAAATTGTTTCCGCTTTACGAGCACGTGAATTATTATCCTATAGCTGCGAATAATTTCTAGTCACCATTGATGATGTGACCTCTGATGTTCCTTAAACTCATGATCAGCAGATTATTCTAGAGTTTCCAGAAATCCCTTCCTAACCATGAGACAAAGTTTAACATGGAGCTTGTTTCAAGAACAGAATCTGTTTTCAAAACTCCTTATCGCAGAGCTTCAGCTGAGTTAAAGGAGTTGCAGGATTAACTGCAAGAGTTGCCGGAACGAGGCTTATTTTGCCCTAGTGCACCACCAAGAGGTGCACCGTTTCTGTCTGTCAGGAAGAAGTCCAATAACATGAGATCATGTATCGACCACCGAAAATTTAACAAGATCACCACTCATAATCGATATTCATTCCACGTATAGAAGGTGTAAAACCCATATTTAAAAAATTAAAATATTAAATACGCAGTTTCGATTATTATAAGCTTTATATAATTACTCTGGAAAATAAATATTACGAATGTATTATTTTAGTTACAGAAAAGATTCTTTTTTTACGTCTTCGGAGAATTAGAACACGAGATAACAATACGAACACAGACCTTAAATATTAAAGCACGAGACAAAGAAAAGAAAAAAAAAGAACGAGTGTGTTTGTGTTGGGCTGCGACTCATAAGCTGAAGAAAAGAAAAAGTTGGGCCTTGAGCCTAGTACATGACTAAACAAAAAAAAAACAACGGGACTCACCCCCTCCCCTTTCACAACAGCGAGCAAAAAAAAAAGAAACGTTTTAGGGTTTCTTTGGGAAGGTGTCGGCGGCAAGATCAAAAACAAAAGGAAAAAGGGTTTGATTCTATGATCTATTCGGGTTTGTATGCTTGTAATCTCTCTAATCACATCTAAAGGTAATCTTCCTCCTTAAATCCTCCATAGTCACGAATGTATATTCTAAGATGTATAAAACCTGATTTTTATAAAGTGTAAGCATGTAATATAACCAAGAAGGGGTGTGGGTTGTTTTTGCTTCGCAAATATGGAGACATCAAAGGTCTCGGTGACACGTTGTTTTGCCCAGCCTAGAACCTCAAACCCAAACAGGGGGTAGTCGCAGCAAAGGAGGGTGTCGGGTCTCGGTTAAAGTCACGAAAACCGTGACCATAAGGTCTCGGTGTATACCCTGTGGCCAGCCGTGACCCAATAAGGGGTGTTTGGCTTTTCGAACAGCAACAAAGGACAAACCAGGATGTTTGAAAAAAAATGAAATGGGGTGTTGTGTTTTGTAAACCAGTGGGAAACGCTACCAAAACAGTGGGAACACGACATTTAATCAGTGGGAAAAGGTAGGACAGAAATTAGTGATTTAAAAATGAGATTAGCGACAGTTTAGCGACGACGTATTTGTCGTAGTTTTTGTGGCAGATTCTGGACGGCTTTTAGTCACAGTTTTATTGACAGATTTTTCTGTCGCTAATTCTAGTAGGCAAATTTTATATATAGATTGAATTGTTTTAGTGTGATCGAGAGGGGGTATCTCGGTAGGCTCGGGACTATAATTAAAAGGGTAAAAACGACGACTTAATTATACCTTATTTAATTCACTTTTATAATTAAAGGTTTTACATGATTTATGTAGTAAAATAATTTATTTATATTAAAATAGTTTTATAAAATTTAAAAGGGTATAATTTTATTAAATGAATTAAAGTATTTTTGGAAACTTTCTTAATTAGGAAACTTTCTATTTTAGCAGGTTACCAAATATAGAGTTAGTATAACGTCAGAATATGTGTTATGTCGTAATTAATAGTAGAACGAAAATATGTTAAAAGGAAATATTAGAATACTCAGACTTATCAGTTTATATACATACAGTATTCCAAGAATAAAATAAATCACGAGAAACATGTAAAAACAATGAAAATAAATAAATATCAGTCGACTTACTTTCGCGTCCATTACTTGTAGTATCTGTGAAGTCGGAGTAGATCTTCCAGCTTTCGTCCTTATTTCATTACTAGACACGAGGTACGGATTTCCTATCCTTCAGTATGGACTTTCTTCTATGCATGATTAGGATTCCCCGTCTGCAGCCAAATGTTTTCCCCAGTATATGTTATAAATTATCAGAAATTATTTTAATAATTAAGATATTGCATGAGCTTTATATACAAGCATGACCAGTTATATGTACTAGTTACGGAGGTACCGTAACCATGACACTTGAGGCACCGGTGTCATGACTCACCTGTGGGAGAGTAATATCCCGCAGCGTCCCATTTAGTTAAGCTTGGCCATTTTATCAGTATTATTAGTGGGGCGTATGGATGCATCCAAGGCTTTCAGTTACAGTTCAGCAGGTGACTGTGGTGTGTGCTCTACACCCTTCACATTGGAGTTGATCCCTCCACCCAACATATTATTTAGAGGTCACCCCTCTACATTCATGCAACAGTTGTTACATCACATGACTTATATAAGCTCTTGGCAATAAAAATACAGTAAATGCATGTTTTTCAGACTTAACAGATAATAGTTCAACTTTATTATTTATAAATCAGACTTTTCAGATTATACACAAATTTCTGCTACAACCTTACTTATCAGTCTTACAGCTTCAGTATCTTAACATCTGCTTCATTTCAGTATTTCTTATCATGCTTTATATCCGTTCACTGGGCGTTATGCTCAGCCGTAGTTCCTTTCATGTTCTAACGGCAGGTACACCAGGACGCTCTTAGGATTCTGAGAGCATGTGCAATTGGATGGAAGCTATCCAGACTTCTTACTTTATGCAATTCTTACATTACTCTGCTTATTTGGACATTGTTTAGTCCTTTCCTTCAGTTTTTACTTTTCATGTTTTGAGCTTATGTTTGGATTACTGATGTTTGGTTTCGGTATTTCCCTTATGGTCAGTTAATGTGTTTGGACATTTACCTTATGCTTTGATGACACGCCATAAACACGTGACGGTTCACTTATCCAAGTGGGGTGTTATAACTATGGTATCAGAGCTATAGGTTCGACATGTAGGCTCTAAAACTTGACATGTGACTAGTGGATAGTCACCAGGAACTTCCCAAATTTTGGCGTTGTTATCTTTCATGTTTCTCATGCAATTATCAGTCGGTTTCTTTGTTTATCAGTCAGTTTTTTTAAATTTTGACTAAGTAAAAGGTTGGTACAAGACTGGCCATATTTAGTCGCATGTACTTCTCACTCAAAATTTTTGTATTGATGAACCGACTCATAGGCGTTCATCCTTACTCAAGTCAGATTCATGTTTTCAGCCAAATATTACTTGGTGAACCAGCCCATATACGTTCGCCATTTCTCATGTCAAATTTCATGTTTTTAGACGATGATTGTTTTGTGAACCGACCCAAAAGCGTTCACCTTTGTTCATATCATGATGTTTCATTGAAGGTTCGACTAGTATGGTTTGGACTACAACCATCCATATTTAGTCCCAGATTGTAAATTTCTATACATGACATTTTTCAGAAAATTTTGACAAGTATGGATTGAAACAGAATCGCCCATACTTAGTCAGATGTTTTGTTCCTTAAATTCTGCGGATTGAACCATAGCCATCTACATCAGTTGATGTTAAACCTCAGTTGATCATACTCTTATAGTCTTTGTAACAATCCAGTTCTCACAATCTCAAGTTGATGTCGTTTTCATGCTGACTCAGTTTCATGTCTCCTTACGAGAGGGTTTTTACGTTCAGCAGAGTGATAATGTTTGCATGCTAAAACACAAAAGGATTTCAGTAAAATCCTGTTTTCATGATAAATCATGTTTGGTCTTCATTAATCATGTCTTCATGCTGACCAATGATGAAACTCCGTTTAATCATACTTTGAGCCTCTATACAACCAGCATTAAGTCTACGCAGAAATTATCAGCCTATCATGTTAACCGTTTCAGTTCAGTTTACTACCGTTTAAATCAAGTTATTTCTTTGATCATGTCAGACATTTGACACCAGTATCGATCATCACATAAAATTTTCACCAGTGCTAGGTACAGTATTCTATATGTGCCCCATGTACAGTGTCTCAGTTATACTCCATGTACAGTGTTTCAGGTGTACTCCACGTACAGTGTCCCAGATATGCTCCATGTGCAGTATTCATTTTGTACTTCATGTACGGTAGTCCAGGTGTACTCCATGTACCCTACTCCATGGATATTGCTAACGATCCTCAATCATCTCAGGCGTTTCCACTTGTCGATACTCTACCAGATGCTGATGCTGCTCGAGTGTTGAAGATTTTACTAGATACCGTTGCTGCTAATATTTTAGGGACCTCGCGAATGCTGATGCTGCTAATACTTTGGAGATTGACCAAGATGCTGATGCTGTTTATACTATGAAGACTCTTCAAAAACAAGGACAAGAACTATAAATTTGAAATTTATGACAAGACTATATTTCAACCAGCAGACGCTACCATTCCATTCCATGCTTTTATTTCTAAGCTAGATGTCATACTCCACTCAGCTAACCTGTTATTCAAAAGAGTGAGAACCGGTACCCAACCGGCCACTCAGCAAAATAGTTACATGAATCACGGTCATGATAACGACCGTCAGGAAACTGACAGACAAGGCGGTAATGACAACCACCGTGCTTATAATTAATCAGTCAATAACCATCAGAACTCCAGTACGGACGTGACCAGAAATACAGAGGTCAGCAGTCTAACCGGTTCACCAATACTAGCAGTTACCAAAATTTTTCAACCTTATTCGGCTACCAAAACATAGGTCAAGACATCAGTCAAGACACAGGTCCCATGTATCATTTCGGAAGACACATATCAGGACACCAGTCATGATACATGTCATATGAATATCTTCTCAGGGCACGAGTCAAGACTCATAATTTTAGTATTGTCTTCTAAACCAGGCCCCCAGAAATTCAGGGTACCCTCCCAAGGGGGTATACCGTTTTGTTATGCCACATATTAATCAAACCATTACAGTTCAGTTACCGCCACCGGAGTATTATTCAGGTTAGACATGCAGTATTCATGCTATGGGGTTAAAGACGAACATATTCAGTGAAAGTCGCCACGTTTACTTTACGTATTCCTATGTGAGCTTTATTTAAATCAGGTATTTACCTACCTTCCAGCCAGAAGAGACTCCACAGTATCACCAATATTTATTAAAGTTTTCTTTCTGTTAACGACGAGATCCATCTTACTAACTCCTGATCATATTCATTTTACTTCTGCCAGAAGAATCAGCAAAAATTGTTTTAGCTTTACCAGCACGTGAATTATTATCTTATAACTGCGAAGAATTCTAGTCACCATTCATGATGCGACTTCTGAAATTCCTTAAATTCATGATCAGCATATTATCTCAAGGTTTCCAGATGTCATTCCGAGAGGTTTTCTAGAAATTCCGTCCTAACCACGAGACAGAGTTTAACATAGAGCTTGTCTCAAGTACAGAACCTGTTTTTTTTCAGAACCCTTTATCGCAGGGCTTTAGCTGAGTTAAAAGAGTTGCAACAATTGATGCAAGAGTTACCGGAATGAGGCTTTATTCGCCCTAACGCACCACCAGGAAGTGTACCGTTTCTGTCTACCAGAAAGAAGGCCGGTAACATGAGATCATATATCGATCACCGAAAATTTACAAGATCGCCATTCATAAACGATACTCATTCCACGAATAGAAGGTTACCTGACCTGCTACGATGTCTTAAATATTTTCCAGAACAATTTGCGACCATGCCACCAACAGTGGTGAAAAAAGAACATGATGTTTTTCAGATTGCTGTTGAAAACACTTGTCTCCTTAAATTTTTTTTTTGATCTATACGTCTGAGCTCCCTAATGCCCCAACTATAGTATGAAATTTATGAATAAATTTTTTTTATGACTTCACAGACAAAATCGTCAGTATGTTCTTTGATAACATCCTGATCTCCTAAATTCTAGAGAAGTACAAGAGAATCACCTTCTCACAGTTGTACAGAATCTCTGATAGGAGAAAATTTTATAAGCAGCTTTCCAGAGGTGAGTTCCAAATGAACAAGATGGCATTTCTGAGCCACCCTATTTCAGCAGAAAGAAATTTCAGACAGTCCTGCGAAGATGAAGGCCATCACCAGATGGTCAAATCGACGCCTGTGACTAAAGTACAAAATTTTCTATAACTCAGTTGACTACTACCGCAAAAATTGCTGACAGTTCTCATGATTAACTTTCCACGACTAAGCTTACGCATAAAGGATAGGACCTACACTAAAATTTTGTATTCCATAAGATCCTTCTCTAGGAGATATCTAAATTACCGAGACTCATAATTCTTTCATGACTATTCACTCAAATTCCACCAGAATGTACAATAACCCCAGGCAGAATTTTGATAGAAGCAGTATAACACATTGATGCAGCTATGTTCATATCTTGATGCCTGACTATCAACAGGTTCAAGACAGAACACCGACATGCTAGTGAGTTATTATAACCATTAGAAAATTTCGAACAGAAATGAGATAAGATTCCATGGAAGTTGTTACCAGTTATCACAGACTCAAAAGTGGTATAAACGATCTAAGTCAGTATCGACCATTTAACCAGCCTACACGTGTTCTTTCATACGAAAGGAATACGCAGTAGCAGATCTGCAGGAAATTCAGCAATAAATCGTACGATTTCTCAATATTCCATCAATAATCATATCAGACAGAAATTCATGTTCACGATCACATTCACCTTCATTTTTACGTTTACGCTTAATTTCACGTTTACGTCTCATGTACATAGTTATGATTTTGTCCATAGCTGGTGTTATTTCAGGATTTAAATTCACGTTCGCATTCATGACATTGTTCACGTTCAGGTTCGAGTTCCATATCCGTGGATACGTTCCAAGTCTCGTATCGGATTTGACTACATAAATTTTGAGAAAACCAGACTCAAGTTTAGCATGGTTTCTCCACGACCAGACAGACGTTTCACGTCTCAGGCCGTATCGTCGACATTCTTTCCACAGTCAGTATATATTCATGATATGTTCTAGTGTCACGTTCACAGTATGTTTCGCGTATCACGTTCACAATATATTCCATGCCTAGTGTTCCTCATATAATCGTGAACCACGTTCAAAATTGCTCACGTAGCACGTTCACAATTGTTCACGTAGTTCGTCCCTATATATTTTCAACAGCTTGCTTAGAGATATAAATGTTATATTTCCAGGATATTTGTACGTACCGTTTCATGTATCCTACATGCTATAGCTTATTTATTCTATCAGATTCAGAAAATCCATATTAAGTATGGAACCAGAAACTATTCAGCATCGTCAGGACAGGGTCATCAGGACCAAGATTTTCATTATGTTTAGACCCTTGAAGGAATCAGTTCGAGCAGGAAGCTACTCGAAACGGAGGAGTCCATCCGGACCTCTCATCCCTTTTTCCTTCAATAAATCCAGTTAAGTTCGTTCAGTCATGTCACGTTCCTTGTTCTCTTCAGCGATGTCACATTTCATGTTCACTTCAGTCATATCACGTTTATACCCTTTCAGCAGCATCATGTTCTAAATCAAGGACGAATGACCCTTCAGCTTATATGTCTTTTCAGCCTTCATGCTCTTTTAGCATATATGCCTTTCAGCTTTTATAACTTCATCAGCTTATTACCCGTAATTCGAGGACGAATATTCTTTTTATAGAGGGAGAATTGTAAAACCCAGTATGGTCGTATCCTTAATTCGGGGACGAATTATTCTTTTAGAGGGGAAGAATTGCAAAACCCGTATTTAAAAATTTAAAATATTAAATAAGCAGTTTCGATTATTATAAGATTTATATAATTATTCAGAAAAATAAATATTACGAATGTATTATTTTAGTTACAGAAAAGATTTTTTTACGTCTTTAGAAAATTAGAACACGAGAATTTAATAATACGAACACGGACCTTAAATATTAAAGCACGAGACAAAAAAGGAATGAGTGTGTTTGTGTTGGGCCGCGACTCATAAGCTGAAGAAAAGAAAAAGCTGGGCCTTGAGCCCAGTACATGACTAAAAAAAAAAAACGGGACTCACCCCCTCCCCTTTCACAACAGCGAGAAAAAAAAAACCGGTTTAGGGTTTCTTTGGGAAGGTGCCGCCGGCTATATCAAAAACAAAAGGAAAAAGGGTTTGATTCTATGATCTATTCGGGTTTTGTATGCTTGTAATCTCTCTAATCACATCTAAAGGTAATCTTCCTCCTTAAATCCTCCATGGTCACGAATGTATATTTTAAGATGTATAAAACCTGATTTTTATAAAGTGTAAGCATGTAATATAACCAAGAAGGGGTGTGGGTTGTTTTTGATTCGCGAATATGGAGACATCAAGGGTCTCGGTGACACCTTGTTTTGCCCAGCCTCAAACCTCAAACCCAAAAAGGGGGGTAGTCGCAGCAAAGGAGGGTGTCGGGTCTTGGTTAAAGTCACGAAAACCGAGACCATAAGGTCTCGGTGTATACCCTGTGGCCAGCCGTGACCCAATAAGGGGTGCTTGGATTTCGAACAGCAACAAAGGACAAACCGGGGTGTTTAAAAAAAATGAAACGGGATGTTGGGTTTTGTAAACCAGTGGGAAACGCTACCAAAACAGTGGGAACACGACATTTAATCAGTGGGAAATGCAGGACAGAAATCAGTGATTTAAAAATAAGATTAGCGACAGTTTAGCGACGACGTATCTGTCGCAGTTTTCGTGGCAGATTCTGGACAGCTTTTAGTCACAGTTTTAGTGACAGATTTTTCTGTCGCTGATTCCTGTAGGCAGATTTTATATATAGATTGAATTGTTTTAGTGCGATCGAGAGGGGGTATCTCGGTAGACTCGGGACAATAATTAAAAGGATAAAAACGACAACTTAATTATACCTTATTTAACTCATTTTTATAATTAAAGGTTTTAAATGATTTATGTAGTAAATTAATTTATTTATATTAAAATAGTTTTATAAAATTTAAAAAGGGTATAATTTTATTAAATAAATTAAAGTATTTTTGGAAACTTTCTTAATCAGAAAACTTTCTATTTTAGCAGGTTACCAAATATAGAGTTAGTATAACATCAGAATACGTGTTATGCCATAATTAATAGTAGAACGAAAATATGTTAAAAGGAAATATTAGAATACTCAGACTTATCAGTTTATATACATACAGTATTCCAGGAATAAAATAAATCATGAGAAACAGTTAAAAACAGTGAAAATAAATAAATATCAGTCGACTTACTTTCGCGTCCATTACTTGTAGTATCCGTGAAGTCGGAGTAGATCTTCCAACTTTCGTCCTTATTTCATTACTGGACAAGAGGTACGATTTCCCGTCCTTCAGTATGGACTTTCTTCTATGCATGATTAGGATTCCCCGTCCACAGCCAAATGTTTTCCCCAGTATATGTTATAAATTATTAGTAATTATTTAATAATTAAGATATTGCCTGAGCTTTATATACAAGCATGACCAGTTATATGTACTAGTTACGGAGGTACCGTAACCTTGACACTTGAGACACCGGTGTCATGACTCACCTGCGGGAGAGTGATATCCCGCAGCGTCCCATTCAGTTTAGCTTGGCCATTTTATCAGTATTTGATAGGTGTGAAAACACCCATCCTTTTACCACTTAATTATAATAAAAACCAAGCCAAAACGTGTATTTTATGTCGTAAATGTCGGAATTATGCGTGGTTTGTGTTTTTATTGTGTTTTAGGACCAAAATGTGAAAAGGGAAGAAAATACGGGCTTTCACGGGCTTTTATCGAAGAAAAAGACAAAAGACGAAGTCAAAAGATCAAGAGTGCAAAAAGAATGGAAGTCCAAGGCCAATTCTGAAGATTTATCGAAGAAAAAGTCCAATGACAGAAGTTTAATAAAGCCGAAGAACTCAAGTCTAATTAATGAATAAATTATAAGACGAGTTTAATTAATCCCGAGACAAAGTCGAAAAAAAGTCGAAGAATTAAGAAGACGAAAAGACGAGAAAGAAGAAAGAATGAAAGAAAGGAGCAACACATGCTTCCCTTCTCCCTATAAATAGAACCCATTTCACTTCATTTCATTTTGTTAGCTAATTTGACAAATTAGTCTTTCCACCATTTTAATTACTTGCACAATTTCTATTTTCATGTCATTTTGATTTCATGTCTTAAATTTCTTGCCTTTTAATTCCAAGTAAGTTAACTTTATTGTTGAATCCTTATTTACCTTTAATCAAGCTTTTCTTTATCTTTCTCATCCTACTTTTCTTGTTTTGATTTGATTTTGGTTCGGATTAAGGGTTGATTTTGCTTAATCTTATTGTTTATTTGATTAAAAAGTTCATCTTTCTATTTCCATCTAGGCTTGTATACGATTTAAGCTATAAGTTTGACATTCTTATTGGCTTATTTTTTATTTAGCTTATTTACTTTTTAGTTTTCTTAAAAAGTTTTGTTTTTTTAAGTTTGCTTATTTCGTATTTTAAAAGTTTTCAAATTTATGCTTATTGATCTTTGAATGTTTGATTTTTATAGCTTAAAGTGTTTTAGTGCTTATTGTGTTATTTTCTTATTTTTGATTAAGTGCTTTTTAGTTAATTTTTATAAAAAGTTGTTTTTAAATATTTTTTATTATTTAGTATTTTTAAAAGTTTTTAAATTTTGGTCTATTAGCTTTTTCTTAAATCTGATTTGGTTAAATTTTTAGATAAGTGCTTATTTGGTATTTGCTTATTTGTTTAATGTATGCCATCGTAATGCTTAAGGGTTTTACCAGTACGATCTAGTAAGTGTGATCGCATAAACCCCGAGGGTTTCTACTTGCGATCCATTACTGCGATCCCCAGTACGATCATTACTACGATCACACTCCATAATCCACACCACGATCACTTGTTGCGATCGTGGGTACGATCATAGAGTACGATCCATGGTGCGATTGGCCGTTACGATCCGTGGGTACGATCCTTGGCTTCGAATTTGGGTGCGATCCATGTTAACAATAGTACGATGAAATCTTTACGATCCAATAGTACGATGAAATTGTCCATGCATGCATGCAGTTGGCGCCAAATTAAGCAGCTAGCTTGCTAGCTTCCAGCAGCTAGCCTGCTAGCTTGTTTATTTAATAGTATTGTTTCGTAATTGTTTAGTTTTGTCTGAAAGTTGTACCGATTTTATTTTTGAAAGTTACGTATTTTTAGTTGAATTTTTCGTCGATTTTTAGTATTAATATTTTTTCGTAAAGTTTAAGTTTTATCTTTTATTTAGTACCCGCTTTAGGTTTTGCCTCGTTTAGCTTTAAAGTACCATTTTAGTTTTATTCTCTCCTTTTTCATTTAGTAAACTTTATTTTCGAGTCGATAGTTAATTTCGTCTTTTAGTTTAATTTTTATTAATTGTTTCGTTTTAAATTCACGTTTTATTATTTATATTGTTTTGTTTTTATTAATTAATCGCTTTTAGTTTATTGTTTTTATTTTGTGCATTTACCTTTTAAGTAGAATAGATAACCAAACCATTTTATTTTCCACCAAGAACAACTGAGTCACACTTTGAACCGGAAATCAATTCGATTAGACATACGACAAAGAACTTTTTAACTTTTTTAACCTAGCAAAATCTTAATTTCAAATGGCGCCGCTGCCGGCTCTTTTCGTAAAGATTAATGGTTTTTTGTGAGAGACGCGTTGGCTTTTGGGATCCGTTCACTCGTGAACGTTATTTTTCGCGTCAAAAATTTTCAAAAATCCCAAAAACATTGGAAAAATCATAAAAAGCATTTCTTTTTCAAAGTTTTGCACAAAAATATTCTTCTTGCTTATCTATTTTTCTTCATGGAATCGTCTTGCGTACGGTGTGGGAGACCATGACATGGTTTTCAAACATGTCAATGGTGTACTTGTGAGCGGTGTGGTTCTGATATCGACAATACACAATTTGGATTTTGTCCATTTTGCAATTCAACAAATTCGTACTTCAACTCTTACAATACTTTCTCACCCTCTCCCGTCTATGACAATCCTTATCCTCAAAATGCACCGGGTTTTTCTCCATACCCGTGGTGCTATATTTGTGGGGGCCCTCACGATGCTTCTTCTTGTCAACCGATGAACATCTTTGAGAAAATTCCGTGCTATCATCCCAGTGTGTATAACTTTGAGCCCCCACATCACACCCTCAATCATCAATCCTCTCAGCAAATTAGTCTTGACCAACAGCTCACTACTTTGAATGATGTTCTAGAAAGTTTAGCTCAACTCCGAGCTGACTTGCATCAGGAAAGGCAACCTTTGCTTGATGGTGAACAAATCTTGAAATCCACCAACACCTTTTTGAGCCAATTTGGTCGTTTTCCCTTCTTTTCTACACCAAAATGTTTAATTACAGCGTGGGATAAAATCGGTTCAATTGAGCAAACTCGGGGAGATGAACAACAACAGTTGCTTCATGAGCTTCTTAAAGATGTGGAGGTTATCAAGGAGGAGTTAGCCGACTATATCACTCCTAACTGGAATGGTCCCGTCTATTATGATGATGATGACGACTATGATGTCTACGCTCTCAACCAATCTTCTGAAGTTGCCACTCCTACTCTCGATATTCATAATGCGTCTAAGGATGGTGATTCATTGAGTGAGATTAGTGATTTTGGTCTCGATAAAATTTTGATGATGAGGTTTGTGACATACCGACTGCTATGGAGTTTGAGGACGACGTTGCTCTTACGGAAGAGGTCGATCCTACTGATAACGATTTTTCTCCACGCTATGAGAATTTCACTTTTGAAATTTCTCAATCTCCACCGGGAGATGCGGGCATTGACGATTTATTCTCTCCGGCTTACGAGAAGTTCACCGATGAACTTGCTCTTGTAGATGAGGTGGAAGACGTGATTCTTCGCGACAGATTACGGAAAGTACATCTTCTTATTGCTCAAATTGAAGCATTGACTTCTCCTCCTCTTTCCGAGTCCTTACCTCCATCTATTACACCCGTTGAGTATAATGACCCGTTGCTGGAAGAAATCGACATTCACTCAATACCTCCGCGTATTGATGATGATGACACGGAGGGAGATATCCTTTTTGATAATTTGCTACTTGATGACATTGTCCCAAGTCCCCCTCCCGAGCACCTTTCATCCACTCCTTTAGAGACCATTTTGGAGGATGAGTGCTTTGACCTGGGAGGTGACATTGACTATTTTATGATTGATAACCTTACGGCTTTGCCGCTGTCTGAGCATCAAATGACTTTGGGCGATGACTATTTGATTCTTTTACCCACCCCACCTCCCGTGGCTCACGCCTTCACATACTTTTCGTATGTTTAAAGGACTTTTCTCCCATTTAAGACTTATCCTCCCGCCTCCCCTTTGTTGATGTCCTCTAGGAACGAGGACAAGGTCTTTGATCCCGGTATTACATTCGAGGCTTCCCCATGGATCATTTAATTCGAGGACGAGTCATGCTCGTGACTCGGTTAACATAAACAAGCGCTCTTTCGGAGGCAACCCGATTATCTATCTTTATCTGTTTTCATCATAAGTGTAGGGGGGAGCCCCGTTGGTGTTTCTTGTTTTCTTTCTTATCATGTGCAGGGATTAGAGCTTTAAAGATACACTCTTGATGACTTTTGACGACCCGTGATTCCGTGTTCCCGTCTTCCCGTTCTATCCTAAACTCTTTTCGATTCCCTATTTTATATTTCTCCATATTAAAATAGGAATCTCTTTAGTTGTCTCTTTCTTAGCAAGATTTAATCAACGTGCACAATGTCCTAAGTGTAGGGGAGTTTACTCCCACATGCTTAAACATTGAGGACAATGTTTATATCAAGTGTAGGGGGGACTTCTATCGAAGTTAAGTGGCCTTTTCCTTGTATTTGTCCTCATTTTAACCGGAAAATTGATTTTTTGACATTTTTCAAAATTTTTGATCTATTTTGGCCTAGTAGTTTTACCTTTGTATAGTTATTTTCTTTCTTTACTAGAATAAATTTTAATAAAGTGGTTTTAATTTTCAACGTTGTGAATCTTTTGACTCAACCCGAATTTACTTATCTAAGTTTACTCTAGCTAGTATCCTTAACGTGTTTAAGTCAAGTTTTGCTAGGCTTTTATATAGGGAGCTTTAAAACGCGAAAGTCTTAACTCTCATGGGTTAAGAACAAGAACTTTTCGCAAGTTCCTATAATTGATCCTAGAGAGTCGTTTATTAAGGGAACTTTAAAATGCGAATTCTAAACTTGAAAAAGTCTAAGAATTTGCAAGATCCTATAGATGAATCGAAAACCCAAAACTTTGATTTAATTGGCTAAGCATCCACGAGTCTCATTCCTTGAGATTTTAAATTATGGAGAACGAGAGATGATAGAGTCAATTATAAGCTTGGTATTCTTTCGTGAATTTATGTGAGTTGATTATAAGCATTTTCTCCCATCGCTTGTTAATAAATTTATCTGCAATAAGTAAGGTTGTACGATTTGAAAAGTTACTTAGCTTCTAGCCCAAGATCGTTTAAAAGTTGCTCGGTATTAATTAGAGTTCATAGCCAAGGCATAACTTATTGAAGCGGGATGCGAAGATTGGCGAGTCCGAAAAGTCCCTAACAAGGCATGAGGGCTACATTTTGTTGCTAAAGATCCCAAGTTATGTGAAGAGTCATTTATCAAGAATCAATATGAAGGACCGAGACACATGACGAAAAGCAAATACTCCCCTAAAGATCATGGAGAATTCTATCCAAAAAGGCCCTAACAAGGTATGAGGATAAATAGATCCAAGTCCTAAAAGGAGGCGGATCGTTGTATATCAAAGTCCAAAATAAAGATTGGAGAAAAATGAAGAAGTCGTGGTCCAAAGATGAAGAATCTCTCAAAACTTCAAGTGGAAAAATTCCTATTATGAAGAGAAGACCATACTTTCAAGAACGTCTCTCAAAGATTTGAAGTATGAAGTCGCTGCCAAATATGAACTTTAATAGGTCCCGAGAAGCAGTTTTAAAAGATTTTGTCCTTTAGCTAACTATTGATTAAATCGTCCCACTTTATTTTCAGCCTAAATAACTATCGAAATAAGTCAAACAATGCATCCTCGTGATCATTCAAGACAAAATTAAAATATAAGAGATACACCTAGGAATAAGGGAGTCTAAGTAAATAATTGGCCCACATGAGTTCATGTTAGTTTGCTAACTTATAATAACAATGATCTCTTTTTTAAGCTTGGTATGGGGAAAGTGAAACTTGAGGATGATGAATACTCATGACGACCAAAAACCCCAATGTAAGTCTTTGATTTCTTTATGTGTTTTGTATATATTTCTATCTGTTTAATAAAGGCCAAGGTGGATTGATTATGATGGAAAATGTAAATCTTGCTTTGTAACTAATGCATTGCATGAGGACATTGCAATGGTCAAGTGTAGGGGATTTGATAGGTGTGAAAACACCCATCCTTTTACCACTTGATTATAATAAAAACCAAGCCAAAACGTGTATTTTATGTCGTAAATGTCGGAATTATGCGTGGTTTGTGTTTTTATTGTGTTTTAGGACCAAAATGTGAAAATGGAATAAAACGCGGGCTTTCACGGGCTTTTATCGAAGAAAAAGACAAAACACGAAGTCAAAAGATCAAGAGTGCAAAAAGAATGGAAGTCCAAGGCCAATTCTGAAGATTTATCGAAGAAAAAGTCCAAAGACAGAAGTTTAATAAAGCCGAAGAACTCAAGTCTAATTAATGAAGAAATTATAAGACGAGTTTAATTAATCCCGAGACAAGTCGAAAAAAAGTCGAAGAATTAAGAAGACGAAAAGACGAGAAAGAAGAAAGAAGGAAAGAAAGGAGCAACACATGCTTCCCTTCTCCTATAAATAGAACCCATTTCACTTCATTTCATTTTGTTAGCTAATTTGACAAATTAGTCTTTCCACCATTTTAATTACTTGCACCATTTCTATTTTCATGTCATTTTGGTTCGGATTAAGGGTTGATTTGCTTAATCTTATTGTTTATTTGATTAAAAAGTTCATCTTTCTATTTCCATCTAGGCTTGTATACGATTTAAGCTATAAGTTTGACAATCTTACTGGCTTATTTTGTATTTAGCTTATTTACTTTTTAGTTTTCTTAAAAAGTTTAGTTTTTTTAAAGTTTGCTTATTTCGTATTTTAAAAGTTTTCAAATTTATGCTTATTGATCTTTGAATGTTTGATTTTTATAAGTGTTTTAGTGCTTATTGTGTTAATTTTCTTATTTTTGATTAAGTGCTTTTTAGTTAATTTTTATAAAAAGTTGTTTTTAAATATTTTTTATTATTTAGTATGTAGAATTGTGATAATCTTGTGAATCAATAAGGTGGGTTGATGTTTCTAGAGAGAGAAAGCAGTGAGAGAAAGTGAGAGAAAATGTGTTATATTAATTATCAAAGTGAAACAACCAACACCCCTTTCCATGGTGGAAAGGGGTTTATATATACCCAAGTCCTTAATGGACTTGGGCCTCCGACCCATGACAAGCCCATGGGCCGGGTTAAACATTAAAATAACTTAACCATTAACTACGAGCTACTAAACGTATTACAATATTGTTGGAGTGACCGATACTTCTAATATACGTTAAAACGTATTTTCAACAATCTCCCCCTAAGGGAGGTCACTCCAAGTTACAAAGTCCTAAACCTAGCATACTATACTAAGTCTTCGTTCTTCAGCTCGTAGTCCATTCTTCTTTTATCTTTTCTTTTTGTTGTGAATATGTTGCTGTTGATCTTTTAGGCTTTGGCTTTAGAGCATTGTTCTTTTGACCCTTCACGTGCGATCTTTGCCTTCTTGTGATTCTTGCCTCCTCGTGACTCCATGTTCCACACACTTATGTTTTTGTTGAATTCTTGAAAGCTTCAGAGTTTGGTACAGCGGAAGACTTCATCTTGAACTTTCTTGAATTTTGTTGAAATTGATGCAGAAAGACATAAGCATGTGGAAACGACTTCATCTGGTACACCGCAACGCCACCATCTTCAATGCCGCAACATAACAAGACATGAACGAAATGGCTTAGAACATTTCATTCTAAATCTTTAGCATTTTACCTCCGGTCGGTGAAGACCGTTGGACGATATTAGATATCGTACCTGTGACGGATAGTTTCAATTAAGTAACTTCCTGACAGGATTTCGCGGGTAAACCCGTTCTCTTTATTCGACGATCACTAAGCCTGATTGCGAACATAATGAGTGAATCACTTGGATAAATTATCCTTATGATTGAAGCCGTCAATTCATGAAACCTGGAACAAGTGAATTTCAATTAAGATTTTCACCATCGTTGCTTTCCAGTTATCACGAGCTTGATTCATAAAGAATCTTGCACGTCACCTACCAAGTGATGTTTGATGTTAACACTAGAAGGATTTCCACTCGTCATCGTGAACACTAAAGAGTGTCACTTTGAGTGTTCTGGCAAGATCATACGATAATGCGTACAGGCCTGGAACGAGTTTAAGTTCAATTAAGAATTAAACTACTGTTTCTTTCCAGTTTTTCACAAGATTGGTTCTTAAAGAACCGCACGTGTCACCTACCATGAGCTTGTTTGATGTTGGCTCAAGCAGGATTTCCATCTTCATTGTAATACTTGCGTATCACTCGGATGTTCTGGCAATATTACAAGAATACTGCGTAGGACTCATAAAGATCTCTTACTTTTCACAGTGTGTGAGAAAGCAAGGAATAAATGGAAAGTGTCCTAATGAGACTTTTGATGATCTCGTGGCTCTAGACTCGATAGTGCGTTTTGATTTAGTGAGCGATGGCTGGAGAGGAGTGCCACCTATTCAATATCAGTCTATTCGGAGTGAATAAACCAATAGATAACGTGTTGATCTCCGTGTGATTAAAACAAATACCTTTTGAGAGATATTTGAGTTAGCTGGGGAGGGTTGTGCATTGCATCACTGGGTCCATGATGTCTTTCTTCAATATCGAGAATCATTAACAAATGATCTCAATAGCATATGTATTGACCCGGTTTCTGCCTAAAGTTGTAAGAAGGGCTTCTTTATTTACACCCTTTATCTTTACAATTCTTTTTCATTCTTCAACCCCTTCAATGCTTACCAATACGTCATCACTAGCACCTTGTTGTGATTGTTCCAGTGCTAGCTTAAGTACTTGATCGGCATTCAGCTTCGTTCACAATCATTCTCCATCTTTCCTCGGACTTCTAATTCTATCTAGGGAATTGTCCTTGGGAAGATTCCATCGGTTATGATGAATCATTGGACTAATACTTATACCTACCACCCTTTTGTCACCACATCCGTCGTGAATTAAGTGTGTTTTAGGTAAGTATTGTCACCATGAAAAATCCTTGAAAATCACTTAAGGCACTTGTGATATTATAATCAAAGTTTTTGTGCCTTAAATGTTTTGTTCATCAAAATCGCTCCCCCTTAACACATGCATTACACATATTAAGTTGGATTATCTTTAAGTCCTTTTCATCATTAGCCAAATATCATTAAGTCTCCTTAATCCCATTTTCTCCCCTTATCCAAAATGTTAACCATTAATATTTGGGATATTGAATGGATTAACCGGTCTTTGGGTAAAAAATGAAATCAATGTATGGCCATAGAACATATTAATGCTCCCCCTCAAATTAATGAGGGTTATTTGTAGTGCTTGAGTACGATATATTTTGAAAGATTTAGAATCGCGTAAGAAATTCTTGAAAAATTATCATACCTTCACACTACATCAAGCCACAAAAGCATAATATTCACAGTATTTACATATTCACATATTCACATATTCACAATTAACGTACAATATGGAGTTGACCTTAGTGAAGACGACCCATATTAAATGGATCGTTGCATAAGTCTGAAGTGCCCTCCATACGGTCTGCCACCCACGAACCTTTCTAAGATCCTCATCAACCTACGTTCCCTGAGCTTTTCATCAATCTTCTTGATCACATATGTAGCCATATTCTGATAACCCGGATGCCAATCCTCAATCACTTCTGGTAATTTCCCGCCAGAATTGAGATGCTCCAATTTGTCTTTGACGATTGAGAGAGTCCCATCACTGTACTTATGAAGCTCAGCTACCCTCATAAACTTCATGATCCCACGACTGTTCAAGTAGAAAATCCCGCACATTGGAAGGGTTGTGCCGGCATAGGGACATCTATCAACATGTTGAGGTAGTACTTGATTAAGTGGAGGAGTCATGTTAAGCTTGCATTGATAGCTTTCAACTCCCAGTTGTAGGTCTTCTACACGTTTCTTGATGACAACGCTTCGTGTAAACATACGAAGTGCTGTGTTCAGAGCAGTGATTTCTTCACGAGTGAGATGTGTAAGCTGATCACGGGTCATGAAAAGCAACATATCTTCTATATCTTCAAGGCGAATGATTGAAAAATCTCCTTGCTGTATCTTGTATTCTCGATCATCTTCTCTTTTTAGTAGAATTTCGGTCACATGATGATATCCATTCTTGGGTTCAATCTTTATTCCTAATATACTTGTAATTCGAAGATTGGATCTGACGATACTACCTGAGTTGGCTAAGCAGCAACCTCTGTATGCCCTTCGGACTCGCTCGTCCCAATGTGATGCTCCTATAGCAGCATACATGTCATAATTGCGGTTTACCTTTGGAACCCAGAGGCGATTGACTTTTTCTTCGATCCAAGGTATTAACCCCCAATTAGCAGCTTTCAACAAAGTCAGGGAGGTCGCGTACTTGGATGATCCTTTGAGAAGATAGTCAAGATCATATGTGACAAAGAAGTCAAGTGCAATTTGATTGTCTTGAGTAGCATCAATTGGAAGAGGAGGTCTTTCTGGCGCATGAAGGCCTGGCCTTTGAATTGTATTGAGAGCTTTCAGGATTCCATCAACATAATACTCATACTCCATTCGGCTTAATCTTGATTTAGCGCGAAGTCTCTTGTCTTTAAGCGCTCTCTTCGCCAAGGACGGAGTGACCGAAGATCCATACTCATGAGACCAAAATGCACACAGATCTATTGGATTGTGAATACGTAGATACAGAACATTTGCATCAGCATCTGTGATTGGATCATATGCAGCAGCTGCCGTGATCCATGGTTGTTCTGGTGCGGTCTCATCGATCTGCAATGTATCAGCCCAATCCAGTGTGCTTGACTCAGGAATTGTAGTAACTATTTCATTAGGTGGAGCAGTAGATACTTGAACGGGTGTCGGTTCTGGTTTAGGTTCATAAGCAGCAGGTGCAGTTTCTGGTTCTGCAGTTGTGGTAACAACAAAAGAACTAACAGGATTAACAGTAACAGGTATAGAGCTAGAAACAGATGTACCAGGAATTGAAGATGCTGTTGTAGCATTCACATCATGGTGCCACTTGGTGCGTCCTGTCTCCGTAGATGTGGACTTACCCTTGTGAGCAACATCTTTCTGAGATTTGCCACCGGTGTTGGACGGTTTCTTCTTGCTGGCAGCATTATCACCCAGATCATCATCATCAGACTGATCAGGCTCGTCAGACTTGTCATTGTTGTCGCTACCCCTGTTCTCGTTGTCATCATCATCATCATCGTTCCTGTTGCTATCCTCGTCACTATCCTCATTACGATCACCGCCTTCACCATCATCATCATCATCACCCTTATTTTCATCACTCGCATCGTCTTCTTCAACACCACTCTCTCCTTGCTCACTATCCTCCTCATCAGATGCCTCTTCATCTCCTTTCTTATACAAAATATGGTAAGGAACCACGCTTCCAAATGTCTTAAACAGCCTGTCATCCTTCTTTATTGCTGCATTAAGTGCCTTGTGAAGTGTCCGCTGAATTTTGGATTTGTCGAAAGATCCAACTTCAACCATGCGGGCTTGGAGAATCTTCTTCAGTTCAAAGTCCGTTAAGTCATATGCAATTTTATAGGCTGAATTGGAAGGGTTTGACGATTTAACCATCAACTTATCAGCCGCAATTTTCTTCACCTCTTTTCGCAGCTTTGGCATAATAGACTCAACAGATTCCTTTACCCTATCATTAAGTGAAGCTTCAAGTATTTCTTTCTCCTCTTTATACTTATTCTTTAATTCGCGGAGTTTGGCGATCCTTGCTGCACTTTTATCAGCTTCAACCTGTTTGACATGAGCAAGTTCTTCTGCATGAGATTTCCGTGTAGACTCCATCTCTGCATTGAACTTAGCTATCATCTCCTCTTGAGCTTTCTTGGATGTCTCTTCACTTTGCACTCGTTGGAGTAGCTCTTCTCTAAGTTGAGCCATCTCTTTTCTTTGAGTTTCCATGTGTTTATCCATCATTTTTGGCATGAGGAGTGCAGAAAATGTAGATGGCACAGGGCTAATCAGGGGCGGTTGAAAAGGCACGGTTGTGATGACAGTACTGAGGACGAAAGTTGTTGGAGGTGGAGGGGATAGTAGTTGAGCAGTCAACGGTTGTGTTGGCAGAGGCTGGATTGGTGGAGGTTGAGTAGATAAAGGCTTTGGAGTCACAGTGATTGTCGTAGCAACGGACTCCTTTTCGATGCTTGGTGTTTCAGCAATGGATGTCTCCTTCGGAGCTGAGTACCTGTCTGGTGTTCCAAACTCAAAAATGTCATGCGGCTCCTCGACTTCCTGTTCATCTTCTATCTGCACACCCGAACCACTACCTGTTGTGTCTTTCCTACTTCTTTCAACAGCCTTTTTCAATTGTTTTTTCTCAGCTTTGCGAATTTGCTCGGGAGTAACATCGTCATCAATATCTTCATCTCGAATGACAAACTTCTCAGCTTTGCGCTTATCCTTTTTAGCCATAGTCTTTGTTTTCTTGGGTTTAGACTCAGGTAAGACAACATCTTGCTTACGTTTACCTTTACTTTTGACTGTAGTTGACGAGACTTCTCCCGCCTGAACTTTTTCTTGCTGTTTTCTGATTTCTATTAGCATTTGCTTGTAATCATCAGAAGCTAGAATTTTGTCCGTCAGGAGATGACTAGAAACAGGACCAGGATTAACAGCACCAGAGGGTCCTTCATGCCTTAAGTCCACAAGGTCATCAGCCTTTGTAGTGTGGTGACGGCTTTCTGCACGCTTATCAATAGAAGCATCATTTTCCATAAAGTAATTAATGATAAGCTTGATGAACCTAGGGTAAGGAAAAACTTTAGCCTTCTGCTTCGTGTTTTGGAAGAGTTGAAAATTAAACTCTTCCCACAACAAGGATGCATAATATGCATTTATGCCTTTGTACATTCCATAGAACATACTCATAATTGGAGCTCGCACATCATCATGCCCAGTTGTTTTAGGTGTAAGACACTGACTGAGGATACCGAAGATAGCTCTCCAAGGTTGACCCACTTTGGTTGTGGTAAACTCGGACACTATTCGCAGGTCAGGACATCCAAGAGCAATGAACATCTCCATGAGTTCGTCTTTGGTAGGGTTCCTTGAAAATGACATACCTTTGGGTGTATCCCGAATTCTAAATATCTTGCGAAAGTCTAAAGCGGTGAGTGTATGTTGTTTGTTGTCGAGGAAGAAGGTGATCTTGTTTGAAGTCCTTTCCTTGGTAGCCCAGAATTCGTACATGTAATCAAATGGCACCGAAGTAGTACTCCTTAATGCATTCTTGAAGTGAGATAGATCAAGGATTGCTGAGGCGACTTTGAATCCATGATGAGTGGAATGAGAGACTTCCTTCAATCGGTAATTGTTTGGTATGAACTTCAGTTCTTTCGCCTCCGCAATTGCGGCTGCTCTAGCATCTTGGAGTTCTTGCACGGTTGGATTAGTCATGGTTTCTGCTTAAGATAAGACATAAAAGGTTGATACACAAATATATATATATATATACCATTATGATGACACAATTCATCAAGTAATTATAACAAGCAAACAATTATCAATCCAACTATCCTTCATTCGAAAAACCTTCATTCGAAAAGCCTTCATTCGGAATGCCTTCATCCGAAATGCCTTCATCCGGAATGCCTTCATCCGGAATGCCTTCATCTGGAATGTCCTTCATCCGGAATGTCCTTCATCCGGAATAACCTTCATCCGGAATAACCTTCATCCGGAACAACCTTCATCAGGAACAACCTTCATCCGGAACAACCTTCATCCGGAATAACCTTCATCCGGAATAACCTTCATCCGGAATAACCTTCATCCGGAATAACCTTCATCCGGAATAACCTTCATCCGGATTAACCTTCATCCGGAATAACCTTCATCCGGAATAACCTTCATCCGGAATAACCTTCATCCGGAATAACCTTCATCCGGATAACCTTCATCCGGAATAACCTTCATCCGGAATAACCTTCATCCGGAATATTGTTCATCCGGAATATTGTTCATCCGGAATATTGTTCATCCAGAATATTGTTCATCCGGAATATTGTTCATCCGGAATATTGTTCATCCGGAATATTGTTCATCCGGAATATCGTTCATCCGGAATATCGTTCATTCGGAATAAAATTCATTCGGAATAAGATTCATTCGGAATATTGTTCATCCGAAATATCGTTCATCCGGAATATCGTTCATCCGGAATGAGGTACATTCAGAATATCGTTCATTCGGAATATTCACTCATGCGGAATAATTCTTTTTCTTGGACTAATACGTTCATTCGGAAAAACAGGTTTTATACTTTGAAAATCACGTTCATTCGGAATATTCTTAACGCACCATATGAAGGATTATTCTAAACGCATGAGTGAATTATAAGGCAATCTAAAGCAACAAAACTTGTTATATTCCCAATCCGAGACAAACCCACCTTAAATCCCTAATCAGTTTGACCTAATTAATTCGTAAACCCTAATTTTAATGAATTAATTAAAACAACTCAATTATTTGGATTTAAATACTGAATTAGGCGAACTAGAGATCGATAGATGATGTTTGTACCTTGATTAATGAATGAAACGGATTGGAGATTAATAACGAGGGATTTGTGAGCTTTGTGTGTGATTTTGTGTGTGTTAATGGCGGCTAGAGAAGAGAAAGCAGGAGAAAGAAGAAAAGAAAGAAAGGAGACGGGGGTGTTTGTTTGACTTAGGTCAATTTTTTACACTTTGTCACTTTAACACTTTTTGTCCCTATACTTTTCTTTTCTTTTCCTTTTTAGTTAATAAATCCTTTTAGGTTAACATCCGTTAAATTAATTAACACTCGTTAGGCCTATCTCATTGTATTAACTATTCTTGCCCGCACACAACTTAAACACTATATCCTATTAGCAAATATCCAAGACCTAAAACTCACGATACATCAGAACAATCACAAGTCGTATGCCAAAGAAACTCCAGTTATTAACCATTTGACAGATTAATTTTTTGAAAACTTTTGAAGACCGTTTTGATGACGAAGATAATTTAATATTTTCTCCCCCTTAAACGATAACCCATTTTCTATTTAAAGAGCTGTAGTCATTGTTTAACGAGTCAAATATTGATGAAAGAAGTTTCCAATTAATGTCTTAGAAAAATTGATTCGTGGTGGCAATAAGATTTCTCTTATTTAAACAAAATAATGCACTGAGACGTACACTAATTCGTGTTAGACCAAGTTATAAAGTAAACTTGATCCCTTTGTATGATTTGGCTTGTAAATCATACCCGAGAAAATTAATTCCCGTTGTGAGCCAACGTTTTCCAAGGAAATACGTGACTTTAATGCGAAAAACGGGTTGCAGTCTGAAATAACTACAAGCCATAATGGGCATGTTTTAAAAATGTACAACTTTTATACGGACTCTATTTATGGCGCCGTGTCAATATTAATCGACATTTCTATAGCCGTAAATATTACCGTACTAAAAGACATGCCCGATTAAAAAAGACGAAAATATTTTTGGGTTTTCTTGGTTTTATATTTATTATGGTTTTTGTAGGTTTTATATTTTTTATGGTTTTTGTAGGTTTTAGATTTTTTATGGTTTTTGTAGGTTTTATATTTTTTTATGGTTTTTGTAGGTTTTATATTTTTGTATTTTTCTTTTTGTGGTTTATATATATACGATAATATACATGATCACGAACAAAGGATACGCATGAATAGTTTACCACCACTATTCTGCTGATTCTTCTGCCAATTCTTTGAGAGTCGCTGGAGAGAAGGATTTCATGCCAAGCTTGTCGATCAAAAACTCGATTCGTCCTTGATATAAGGCTTTTGTGAACATATCTGCTAGCTGATACTCACTGGTGACAAAATACAGCTCGATCACTCCATTTTCCACTTGCTCTTTAATGAAATGGTAGCGAATGTCAATGTGCTTTGCCCGGGAGTGTTGAACGTAGTTGCAGCAAAGGGCAATGGCGCTCTTGTTGTCACAATACATCGGGATTTTGTTGAATCCAAGACCGTAGTCAGTTAGTTGTGATCTCATCCAAAGGACTTGAGCACAACAACCGGACATGGCTATGTATTCAGCCTCCGTGCTTGAAATTGCAGCGCTTTTCTGCCTTTTTGAAGACCAACTAATCAATCTGTCTCCAAGGAGTTGCACAGAACCAGAAGTGCTACGCCTAGTGTCTTGACACCCAGCATGATCGGCATCTACATATGATATTAAAGCAATAGAGGAATCTTTCGGATACCATAGACCACGATGAAGTGTTCCTTTGAGATACCGAAAGATCCTTTTAACAGCATGTAGGTGCTTTTCGGTAGGCCGAGCCTGATACCGGGCACACATGCATACGGAAAATTGCAGATCAGGCCTGCTAGCAGTCAGATAGAGAAGGGTGCCGATCATCCCACGGTAGAGTTTCAGATCGACAATAATCCCATTCCTATCTTCATCTAACTTGGATTTCTCCACCATTGGAGTATCCACGGGGTCACAATTTTCAAAGTTATGTTTCTTAATGATTCTAGAGCATATTTGGATTGATTAATAAAGATGCCTCTGAGATTCTGAGAAATTTGTAATCCTAAGAAAAATGAAAATTTTCCCATCATTGACATCTGAGAACGTGTGGACATTATTTTCTCAAAGCGGTTTGACAATTCTATGTTAGAGGCAGCAAATATTATATCATCAACATAAATTTGTACCAGTATCATGTTGTTGTCTTCCTTGAGAGTGAATAGAGTGGGGTCCACCTTGCCTTTGGAGAAGCCTTCCGACATGAGATATGTTGAAAGGAGATCATACCACGCGCGTGGAGCTTGTTTCAACCCATAGAGAGCCTTCTTAAGCTTGTACACATGATTAGGAAACTCCGTGCTAACGAACCCATTCGGCTGACTAACATAGACTTCTTCCCTTAGTTCACCATTCAAAAATGCCGTCTTCACATCCATTTGATAGAAGATCATGTTCATATGAGCAGCATACGCAAGGAAAAGTCTAATAGCCTCCAATCGTGCAACCGGAGCAAAAGATTCTTCAAAGTCGATACCCAAGGCTTGTTTGTATCCTCTAGCAACCAATCTAGCCTTATTCTTCAAAACTACACCCATCTCATCGAGTTTAACCTTATAAACCCACAACAAAGTAAGGATGTTAACCTTGTCAGGGAGAGGAACTAATTCCCATACTTCAAGTCTTAGGAATTCATTTAGTTCCTCTTGCATGGCTTCAATCCAAGATGACTGAGTCATAGCATGTTGCCAGTTTTTAGGTTCAACTTCGGAGAAATGCATCAAAATAGCAATAGAGTGCACTCTCTTGTAATTGATGGCGTGTCGAGACTGGTCGATTAAGACTTCCAATAATATTTCTAACTGGGTGATCTTTTGTCCATTTGGTGCTGTGATTTTCAATCCTTGGTGGTCTGGAGTGAACGATTGTAGGAGCTTCTTCTGAGGTAGACGCGGCTGAAGGATTTTCAGGTATCGGTATACCAAAGAATGGAAGCTCTTGTTGGTGAGCATATTCCAAATCGTGATCAACAGAATCCTCTTCATCATCATTAGGCACAAGTAAGGGTGAAGATTCAGGTGTAGTTTGAGAATTACTTGGTGGAGGTGCATCCGGTTCAATGTTAATTGAAGATGCATTTGATGAAGCTTCATTAGCTTGACCAACAACTTCAGGGATTGGAGCTATCACTAAAGGTGTTGGAACTTCATCACTTGGGGGATCAAAGAATTCATCAAACAAAGGTTGAAATAGTTTATCCCACTAAGGCCTTGTAGGTGGTATAAATGATGTAGAAGTAGGATTATTGGGAACTAATCTAGAACTGATAGCACCGGTTCCCATCTCGTGAAGCGCGGGTTCAAAGCTGCGTTGCTCAGAAGCCATCGCTATCAGCTCATCAAAATCTGCGTCCATAGTTTCTACTATCTTACCAAGACGACGGTTGTAATTTCGGTATGCTTTCTTTGAGGGTGAGTAACCAATGAAAATACCTATATCGGCTTTCGGTTGAAGTTTGCCCAAATTCTCACTATTAATGTTTGGATAACAAAGAGCACCAAACACATGAAAGAATGAAACATCGGGTTTACGATCATGTAGAAGCTCGTAAGGTGTTTTTCCATGGCGTTTCCGAATGATAGAGCGGTTTTGGGTGTAACATGAAGTAGATACAACTTCTGCCCATAAGAATAATGGAGCGTTCGCATAAATCAGCATAGTCCTAGCAGCTTCCATAAGCGTACGATTCCGTCTTTTAACGACTCCGTTTTGTTGTGGAGTACGTGCAGCGGATGTTTCATGTGAGATACCAACTTCTTCATAGTAATCACGAAGAGTCTGGTTGACAAACTCTGTTCCATTATCAGTACGAATACGGCGGACAGTAGTATTTACACGTACCTGGATGAATTTCAGGAAAGTGATGATAGCCGTTGGTGCTTCATCCTTTGTACATAGAAATTTAACCCATGTAAACCTGGAGAAATCATCCACAATAACAAGGATGAATTTCTTACCACTCACACTTTCGGTTCTCATTGGCAAGATCCATATGCAAAAGATGAAGTTTTTCTTGATTGGTGTCTTCAGCTTTGGGCTTGTATGATTTCTTGGTGCTTTTCCCCCTTGAACACGCGGAACATAAATGATCCTTGTGAAATTTGAGCTTTGGAAGACCACGAACTAATTCGTTTTTAGCCAAATGATTAATAGCATCAAAGTTGAGATGAGATAATCTGCGATGCCATAACCATGACTTGGTCTTAGATGCTTTGGAGAGAAGACATAATGGAGAGGCGGCCATCATGTCTTGTAGGGACAAAGTGTAAAGATTTGCACCACGAGACCCCTTCAACAAGTCTTTTCCTTCCAAGTTACGGATGAAACAAGTGTGTTGTCGAAAAGAAACCTCTAGGTTGGAATCACAGAACTGTCCTACTGAAAATAAATTATGACCAAGACCTTCTACATAGTATACCCTTGAAATCATGACATTGCCAATTTGATATTCACCATACCCCATTATCTTTGCAATATGATCATTACCGAATTTAACCGTTCCAAGAAACTTGCTGATGAATTTTCGGAGCATCGAGCGATCTCCGGTCATATGCTTTGAGCAACCGGAGTCCAAATACCAGAGGATGATTTGGACCACCTGAAAATATCACCAGACGAGGACAATGTATAGGTTTCAGAATCTGAATGTTCCTTGTTATTAGCAAGTACAGATTTAATGATCTTAGATTTGCTAACTTTAGATTTCTTAAATTTCCTAGCCTTCTTCCTAGTTGGTGGTGTAGATTCAAGTTGGCTTAAATCCTGAGGTATTTCTTCACTGATAGGCACTATAGTGGGGGCTGACCTAATTAAAGGGCGCAGTTTCCATACTTTAGTGCTAGTGTGCCTAATTAAAGGACGCGGAGACCTAACCTCAATGGATGCATTCCTAGTTAAAGGGCACATTTTTCCATCTAATGTAAAGGTCCTACCAGTGGGACGCCATTGCCATCCAACTTGAGTACAAGTTCTCCCAGTTGGCTTCCATTCAAGATCATTCCTAATGTCATACATTTCATTCACATGATCAATAAGACACAAATCATGACGCTGAGAAAACATGCATTCATTACAATTCCAACATTTCAAATTAGAATTCACAAATGGCTTAGGCTTCTGCACAAGCACAGAGCTTTTAGTCTTAGCTACATGATTCTTTTTATTTAAATCTGAAATAACATCCCTAGGGTGAGCTTCTACTTTCTTCTTGATGGTACTACTAGTGGAGAGCTTGATCCTATCTTTCTTGACTTGTGATCCTTTAGCCTTAGTAGACTCTTTTACTCCTGTAGAAGGCAAAGTGGGAACATTAGCAACAGATTTTAAAGGTGCCTTAGTTTATGGTGTCAATGACGGTTTTGCTCCTGGGGTCTTGTTGAATGGAGTTACAGCAATGGGTCGATTAGTGAGTAGTGCAGAACCCGGTTTTCCTATGTATTGCAAGTATACTAAGCAATATTGAACTCGCTGAATATATGCATGAGCTGAATAATAGTAACTGCTTGAGGGATCTAAGGCATACAAATCATCTAAAATATCCCTAACAAGATCCACGTGCTTAATTGCATTCATCATATAAACATCGTAAGTATCCGAATTTTGCTTATGATGCGGGTTCTTATAGATCACCACTGAATTGGTTGATGGAGCACTAGAGGACGGTGCAAAGTTGGTAGCTAAGTTATTAACAACTTCTTGTCGGGTGAGAAGAAGTGTCTCCTTTAACTCGGCCAAGACCATGTTTTTATCAATGAGCTGGATATTTAAGTCAGATATTTCCTCACACTTTTGGTTCAATTGTTCAACATAAGATTGTTGTTGTGCCGCATTAAAAGAGAAGTGTTCTTCTAGTGAACCATAAAGAGTGGACATTCCCTGTCTTACACGATCCATGTCCCCTAGAATAGACGAAAGTCTAGTTTCTAAGTACTGGTTTTTAGACTCTGCAGCCTCTAGTTCCAAATTTAGTGTTTCGTTCGATGATAAGTCTCTCTTTAATCTCATAATCTCTTCCTCTAATGCCTTAACTATCTCAATCATCTTGTCACTCGTTTCAACACTGTTTTCACAACCATTTGTTACCAAAAGATCCTCATTTTGAGTTTGGTGTTTTAATTCTAAAGATATACAATGTTGTTCAAGTTGATTAAAACGTTTTGCAAGTGAATTGTAAGAATCTTGAAGCTTGAAAAATTCAGCTTTAGACTCGTGACAAGAGTGATTATCTACGTCATTTACAGTTGCAGCAATATTTACAGAAAGATCATGAACATCATCACATATATTCACAGCATCACATTTATTCATAGCGGATGTAAGCTCATTCGAATAATTAACATTCACAGTAGTAAGCACATCACACGATATTACTTGGGACAAGAATTGGTCATATTCGGATAAAATCTTTTCCTTTTCAATTAATTGTAGTTCGTAAGCGGTGTCCATTTCATAAAACACTTTTTGAACTTCTTTAATTTCAAAATCGAGATTTTCCAAAAGAGATGCAAAACTTCCTTTTAGATTTTCGACAAAAGGGTTGATCTCATTCTTAAACACCTCGTTCATGTGTTCGAAAGCCCATTCTCCGACGTTTAGACCATTTGAAGTCGTACATTCCCGGATGACCTTGTCAAAACTAGCAAAGTATTGATTAATCTCTTGCAAGTTTATCCATACAGTGCTAATAGGTGGAAGATCCTTTGGAATTTCCTTAGGTCCTTCCATTTTGACAAGTGTAGGAAGTGTACTAGGGTTTTCTTCATTTAACATGTAGGTTGGTGTTGTGATGAGATCTTTATCAATATGGAAGCGAATTCTAAAGTCCTTTTTTGCAAACTCCTGATTCATTTTAAAATAATCACACTGAGGATATTTTGCAAAGTTGTATGACCGACTCTCATCAACTAGAGCCTTATTCTCGCGATCCTCGAAAATAACAATCGGATCTAAGACCAATCCTAATTTGGTTGCATCATAAAGTCTTGGATTATGGATAAAAGCTTGTCTTGCATACCGTGGGTTAGGGGGAAGGTCTCTTTGACGCGATAAGTTAAAATCTCTAAACGATAAGTCAAATAAGTGCACTATTTGAGAGGCAGCGTATTGTCTTAAAAGCAAATAATCTAAACTTTTAATCCTATTAGCCGCATTAATTTCCATTTCATTCTTTTTAGACTCGAGTAGTTCGAAATCCGTTTGAAGTTTGTGAAAATTAGTAACCACTAACTCTTTTTCTTTAAGTTCGTTGGAAAGATTTGCTCTTAAGGTTTCAATTTCTTGAAAATGACCCATTTGTTTGTTTCGAAAATGATCATATTCGGGATTTGTTAGAACATTGAATGAAGGAACTAATTCCAAATTTTGAACTTTTTCGTTGCACAAGGCAAGCTCAGCAGACAGATTCTTATTCGTAGCTAGGGTTTCTAAGAGTGCAGTATTCATTTGGCTAAGTAACGTTGCAGGAACCATGACCAAATCTTGTTGAGCAGGAATATGCGTATGCGTAATGACTCCCGGTTGTGATTCACTCAAAGTCTGGGGACTTTCATTGATATTACTATCATTGATTGTCTCCTCATTTGAAAGACTCACCACCGAAGACTCATTCGGATCAGCACCCTCTTGCCCAACTTGATGTGGTTGAATACTAGTATTAGTGGTATTAGTAAGTACCTCAGATATTTGATCTGACCCAAAGCTAGAGATAGTTGCCATAAGAGCTGCCTGAGCAGATTGAAGATCATCACAGTCTGAATCGTAAGCATCCAGATCATCTGCTTGGTATGCTGCATTCTGTGTAGTGAGAACTTCTTCTTCCGCAATCCCTGGATCAGCAAGAAATGCTAACTCCTCTTCATCAAGTTCCTGTCCCTGTGCTTGAGCATTCACCAGATAAATCTTCTCTGCAAACCATTGACCATCCCTTCTCCTCTTGGGTTTTGTGCAATCCCTAGACATGTGACCTTCTTCCTTACAGTTATAGCATGTGATCATTCTCAACTTACCTGTGGAATTAGCCCGTGGAGCAGTGTTGACCATTGGAGCAGGATTGACCATGCGTGCATTTGTGGTTGATGTAGTGGGTCTCCCCTGATAAGGTTGAATAGGTTGAACCATTACTCTGCCATTCTCAATGGTAGCTTGTTGTCGAGATATAGATGAGTTCCTCAACTGATAGTTAGTAGGAGCTGGTCCTCTAAATCCTCGTTTTCTCAATGTCCTTGTGAGGTAAGTAGACATAGTGGCTAACACTTCAGCTGGGTCAGTTCCTTGTTTGAATTCAGGAATGGGAACCTCATCATTATCACAATACATTGCTTGGTGTTTTTGAGCGGCATAAGCACTAGGAGTATTTATATGGTCAGAATAGCTTGGTGGATATGCTGCATTTTCTTGATATGGAGAGTATGATGACTGAGCATAGGGTGCAATGCTTGCTGGTGAATATGGGTGAGGTTGTGGAGCATATTGTGATGCTTGTGGTTCTCTATGAGACAAAGGTGCATTAAACCGATATTGTTGCTGATGTGAGGTAGGTGGTTGAGGTAGAATCGAATATTAGGGGAAGCTTGGAGTCATGTACGGAGATGGATGATAAGCTTGGTGTCCCATGATATAAGGAGTGTTGTTATATGACAAGCTTGGTTGATTTGCCATCAAAGCTAAAGGTTCAGGGTACATACCTCGAGGCATACGGTGCATGATCACGTGTTTCTCATGCTGCTGGAGAAAAGCATAGAGTTGATCCAAATTGGACTTATGCAAATCCCTAGTTAACTTAACATTAATAATATACTCACCCCATTCAGCTTGAGGTAAAGTATTCAAAAACTTGGCGTTAACCTAGAATGGAGCAATCACGAGATTGTACACATCATTCATGAGAGTAGTGAATCTGAAGTAGTAGTCGTGAAGCGTCTCCCCTGGACTGTATGTGAACCTATCAAATAGATCATACAACTGACATTCGCGTTCCTGTTTAGTAAGAGACGTACCTTGTAGCAAAACCTGTAGACATTCCCATAACTCCTTTGCGACCGTATATTGACTTACCATTCGATAGATGTCATGTGGAAGAGCTTGGAGAATGGTTTGAAGAGCCTTTTCATCTGCATCGGCAATAAGTTGTTGAGCTGGTGTAAGTTCTTCAAACTCCCGTGGTCGAGTCACATTGTTAACAACGATGGTACCATAATCAAGTGGACCATTTAGAATTGACTTGACCATAAGCCTCCCATATGTCGGTTTTCCCTTAATGTATGACATCATACGGCCTTGACATGCTTCAAAGACTTCTTTAATGAGCATTGGAGGGCGATTATCCGTTCCCGTTATGACGGAAATATCCGTAAGTGATGTCATTTGAGGCATTAATGAACTCGGATTCATTTTGATCACTGTTGATGCAAAAGTTGGTTGATCCTTGCTAGACCCGAATTAGGCTTAATTCGGGTTGGATGGGCTCCGGCTCCTGCACCAAGTGAATCGTTTGGTTGGGATCCTGCACACTAAACAACACGCGTTAAGCTTACCGTGGGAATGTTTCCCACGATTAGACTCCGGCGTGAGAGTAAGTAATCAATTTAGGGTTTATGTGAGTTTAGAGTATGAATCGTAATACCTTTGTGGAACCCTTGGGGGTTCCTTTTATGGGCAGTGGAACCCTAGTGGGCTGCCACTGATACTTTAGCCCCAAGGAAAGGATAACTATCAGAATTAGAATGATTGTTATCTTCTAATTTTGGTAGTGAATATCCTCTCCATTTGGGATGAAGATATTCCCAGACAGAATATGATTCTGTCTAACCTTATGTCGGCTGCACCGGGCCGTGGGCCGCACACATGTGCGGTTACTGTTCATTCAAGCCCATAAGCCTGAATGACATTATTCCACCCATCTGTGATGGGCCGGATACGGGTAGTACCCGTGGGCCGGGCTCGTGACCCGGTTGGGGACTATACGTCATCATGTCCCCCCAGTCTAGTTGTTACAGTCGTAGGCGTAACCTCTAGACTATCAAGGTGCTCTCCGGACATACCAAGGAAAGACATAGGAAATGAAACTTTGAAATTTTTGTTGTTCTGGCCGCCCGTAGCGACCCTTTGTAGGAATATTTTATGAATACTACCTCAGCCGCACGCAACGGCCAAGACAACTTAAATGTAACATTAAATACGGTCTTACGTAAGAGCCGCATAACCTGACAAGAATAAAAAACATTAATGATAGTCAACTATCCAGTCGCATGCCTGCAAAAGTGCACCATTAATGCCCACCCTTGAGCCACGCAAAACTGCTAAGAAGTGACCCGTGAGTCCCCCTCTGATTTTGCAGAAATGTCAGAAACCCTATCCATTGGATAGGCGAGGTGGCTGACACGTGTCGAAGATCCAAGGCACCTCGGAAACCGACGCAACCCTATATAAGAGTGGGCATGCGTGTTTGTTACACACACAACTCACCCCTTCTTCCGCCATTGTTAATCTCAAGCTTTTATCTCCAAAATTTTTGCCTTCTTTTCCACGGATTTTCGTCGCCGCAGGTTAGATTATCACGCCTTTAAAAACCTTTTTATAAAACATGGTAAAGGACAACCCCCTTATCACGGATGTCCTTAACGTGATGTCCGCGGAAAAATACCTCGACTTTCTGTCGAAGTATTATGTACCCGAAAGCGTACACCCCACCTATCCGGGTGATGGTGAAGCAATTACGGATGCGCCGGCGGGGAAAGTAGGCATATATACACGCCTGTTTGACTCAGCCAACTACCGTATCCCTTTATCCAAGTTCTTGGTAGACCTTCTTTTGTATTATGACTTCCATATCACCCAGCTCCACTGCATAGGGGCGTGTAAAATCAACCAGTTTGAGATTACATGTCATACCTGCAGAGTAACCCCCACCGTGAACCTTTTTAGGGCTTTCTACTTTCCTCAGTTAGTGAATGGGTGGTTGTCGTTCAAGAAACGACCCGGAAATGCCCCTATGACATATAGGAAACCTCTAGATTCCCTTAAGAACTGGTACGACCATTACTTCTTTGTAGATCAGAAGGTGTTCCCCACCCCCTTCGTACTTAAAACCAAAGCCCCAAAAGACTATCTGCCCAAATCCAAAGATTATAGCAGCAGGGACCTTAAAATACTAGATACCCATCGCACAGAATTCCATAGAGGGTTGCCGGAACACTTTCAGTGCTTAGTAGGGATAAGCCGCCGTTACTTTGGGAGGGATGACTTATACCCGTGCTTCTTAACGGAACAGGGAGAGGGTAGGTCCAATATATATGTTGTAAATTTGATTTATCACACATGTGTGGAACTTTACTAACCCATATACTTAAAAAAAAATTTTTTTTTGCAGAGATGAACCTTCACGGACTAATCCGCCAGGGCGACCCCATGAAGGTGGCGGAAGGATTCCGGCCGTTGAAGCCAAATGAGCTCCCCTTGCTAGAAGCACTAGCCGACCGTACGATACCGCTTGAAGAGACATCCGAGCCTAGATCGGACGAAGAAGAGCCCGTCATCGAGAAATCCCCATTGGATTTCCACAATGAAGACGGCGAAAACCCATTGCTAGAGGGGGGCACCACCCATCAGGAATAAGAGCATGACCCCAATGAAGACACCACTCAGGCTTCCGGGTCCGCCCCGCTTACCTCTAGAAAGAGAAAGACAACAAGGCGGGTGGCGAAGAAAATGGGGGAGGAGGCCGGAGTCGCGAATGCTCCCCCCAAGAAGCTGAGGAAAGACCACCCACAATACCAAGAAGGAAGTGGCACCACGATTGCCCAGGCCGATCCCACCCCGAACATGGAAGGGCCAGTTTTGCGAGTCGCCCCTGTGAGCGCCGTAGCTCCTACCGGCCCAGACCCTGTCATTGGCACCTCGTAAGTACCTCCCGTAAGTATGATTCATATCTTTGTATGATGCATAGACTAATATTGTCATGTGTAAATAACAGGGCTAATCTGGCAGCCGCAGTGCAGGGGGAAGAAGTGGGGAGAAATCCATCCCCCGCACCAACCAACAAGCCCCCATCACCTGCCACCACACGTGCCAAGGAGCCGAACCCCGAGGGGCCAGAAGAAAACCTGCGCTTAGCATGGAATCTATCAAGTTTGACAAGGCTGGAGGCAGAATCCGAGTGTTCAGAATTTATCGAACACATCACCCCCGCCTGCCCTCGCCCAAGATTTAGATGAATTAGATCATGAGGCCCTTATCGAGCAGTTTGACGTATCGTCCGCACACCAGGTGACGGTGGGTGCCGCGTTAAGACGCCGTCTAATCCAGGCCCTCACTAATGTGAGTCGTGCAGACAAGAGGATAGCCCGCCGTGAGGCGATGGTCGTGAAGAACGAGAAGACCATCTTATCATTGCAGGCGGCATTATTGACAGCCGAGGCGACGGTGAAGGAGCAGGCGCATCACGCCGACGCCAGAGAGAAGCGTATTGCTGAGTTGGAAGCCCTCGTAGCCGCATCAAGCGAGAAGGTAAACTTTCGAAATGTTGTACATTTTGTACTTTTTGTATGCATGTAGCCCAAGAAAAGTATATATCCTTGTAATAACTCCAAATTTCATATGTAGGTGTCCGCGGCTGAGGCTGCTACCAAGGCTGTGACCGTGCAATCCTTCAACATCGCCCAGGAGCGTGACGCGCTGAAGGAAGAATTGACGCGGTCCCAAACCAACCTTGAAGAGCAGGCTGCCTCAGCTGATGAAGAGCTAAGCAAGATGGTTGTAAGTTGCGCTAAGAGGGTATGTCCCCCCTACTAACCGCTACAGCCGGCCGTAGGTGGATTATCGGGCAAGGACTGCGACTTGCTGTAAGTAGGGCTTTGGACGCTCCACACCTACTGCAGGCGTTTGCCGGGGTCGTATCCGATGGAATTGACCATGGTAGGTATGAAGGCATGGTCAAAGCTACGGAGATGATAGGGAAAAATGAAGATATCACACAGCACCCGTATCACAACCCTTCCGCAGCGGCTAACATGACTGCGTCCATGGATGCCTTGGCAGAAATCCAACACCCTCTCCTAGATGAGCTTGAGGCAATGAAAGACGCTCCAAACGAGACGATAATAGCCCGGCTGAGTGCTGATCCCATTCCCTTGACGTTGGCCACTTACGATTCCGCATCCAAAACAATAAAAGGCGAGAAGCTACTTGTAGAAGCACTGGACGCTATTGCAGTCAAAGCCCGGGATGGGAAGAACGCTCGTGGGGAGGACCTTCGTGCTTTAATTGAGGAAGGGAAGAAGGACCTAGGGGAATTCCTACCCCCTTGTAACTTATCTGTTGTAAACACTTGTGATTATATTTGTCCGTGTATGTACACGGCTAAGACATATTTGTTGTAACTTGTCTTTTTATTTAGAAGTTCGTGATGACCACGGCCATTTTGTTTATCTATTTTGGAAACTTGTGTATTTTGACTGTGTTTAAATATTGTACCACAATACTGCATGTTACATCACGTCTTACACACAAACAAAGAAAATACATACAAGTCTATAATTTACTAGACATGCGACGTGCGTCTTTACTATGCGGAGCACTGTGCGGCTACAGCATATGGAACTTACCCCAACGTCTTGTGAGTAAGGTGTCTAGTAAGGATACATGATCCGTGCGGCTGGGGTTGCATCCCTCTTACGCGGCAAGTTGAATTAGTAGGTTCACTTAATCCTCTTACCCCGCCTGGAGGCGTATAGTACATGTACAGTAATTTGAAAGAATGCATATGAATAAAACATGACATATTATGATATAAGATTCATACAACTAACAAAAAATAAAAAATGATTTGCACGAAACAGGCCGTGGAGCTAGCTAGGCACCACGACATTTTATTAGAACGTTTATACTTTTGTTTGAACAATAATGACAAGTCCTAAAAAACAAGAAAGGAATCTAGACAAACATAAGAAAAACAAGACAGATGAAACCGCATGGTTCTTCATTAAGACCGCACATAGCGAAGTACCCATGCGGAAGCCGTAGCTTTTAAAGATAGCACCTTTTGAGATTGGAAATATTCCATGTGCGCTCTAGGTCGCGGCCATCCATATCACGTAACCTGTACGCGCCTCGTCCTAAGGATTCAGTGACTTCATACGGTCCTTCCCACTTAGGGCCCAGCTTTCCTGTGTTTTCCGCTCGACTTGCTTCGTTAGCACGATAGACGTAGTCTCCCGGTCGAAAAGAAACACCCTTGACCTTGGCGTCATAATAAGCCTTCATCTTAGCCTTGGACTTAGCCTCATTGATGGCTGCTATTTCCCTTTTTTCTTCCAACAGATCCAGGTTGATTCGCAGCTGTTCATCGTTCGTGACGACATTAACCTCCGCCGTGCGGATGGTAGGCATTCCTATTTCTGCTGGAATAACAGCTTCAGTGCCGTAAGCCAATGCAAATGGAGTATCTCTGTTGGCTGTTTTGATCATAGTTCTATGCGCCCATAGCACATGTGATAACTCATCGAACCATTTGCCACTTCGTTCATCCAGACGCGCCTTGATGCCATTCCCCAAGCTTCTATTTGCTCGTTCAACAAGGCCGTTTGGCTGCGGATGCTTAACAGATGCGAAGCGCCGCTTGATGTTCAATGATGCACACCAATCTTTGAATGGGTTGTCCGTGAACTGCTTGCCGTTGTCCGAGATGATTTCTCCTGGTAGACCAAAACGGCACACAATATGCTCCCAAACAAACTTCCTAACTTGTTTGCCTGTGATAGACTTGACCGCCTTGGCCTCTATCCATCGCGTGAAGTAGTCCATTGCAACAATCAGGAATTTAACTCCCCCCGCAGCTACAGGAAATGGTCCTGCAATGTCAATTCCCCATTTATAGAATGGCCATGGGGACGTGATAGGTGTAAGCTCCTGCTGCGGGTTCCGCGGTACTGGCCTATGCACTTGGCAATCTCTACACTTGCGAATCATATCGCGCGCGTCTCTGTGCATGGTAGGCCAATAATATCCTGTTCGTAAGGCTCTAGCTACCACGGATCGTGGGCCTGCATGCATGCCGCACAACCCTTCGTGTATGTCACTGATTACGTAAGCAGCCTGGCGTGGTCCAACACACCGCAGCCACGGCTGCAAGAAAGAACGCTTGTAAAGGATGCCTTCTCGAAGTTCGAAATGCTGCGACTTCCTTCTGATGCGCCGTGCTGCTTTTTCCTCGTCTGGAAGGGTTTCATTAGTCAAATAGTCGATGATTGGGGTCATCCATGTAGGTCCATCCTCTTCAACTATAGCAGCAACCTCCCCTTCCGTTATAGATTTCTCCTTGAGTATTTCCACCAAGACTTGTTTAGACAAGTGAGCGAAGCTTGTGGATGCGATCTTGCTAAGAGCGTCCGCCTTCTTGTTCTCGCCCCTCGGCACCTGCTTGATGGAAAACTTACTGAAAGTCGCGATTAGCGACTTGACTTTTTCCAAGTACCTGACCATGTTGTCCTCCTTAGCCACATACCCACCTAGAATATGGTTCGCGACAAGCCGTGAGTCCACGTAGGCCTCAAGGTTGCGGACTCCCATTCTAGCGGCGATTTTTAAACCCGCAATTAATGCTTCATATTCCGCTTCGTTGTTGGTGGCCGTGAACTTAAAACGGAGGGCGTACGTGAATTCCATTCCTTCTGGGTTTGTGAGGATGAGACCTGCTCCGGACCCGTCCGTACACGAAGATCCGTCCGTGAATAACACCCATGGTTCTGTTGGGATCTCGTCTTGCTTGATGCTTGGCCCTTCCTCATCCGGCTTCTCGATCAGGAAATCTGCCAAGATCTAGCCTTTAACAGTCGTCCTTGGCTTGTAAGATATATTGTGCTCCCCCAACAGGATGCTCCATTTCTGTAGCCTCCCTGCCACATCTGGTCTAGAAATGACCTGCTTGATCGGCTGATCCGTAATGACTACAATTGGGTGCGCCTGAAAGTACCGGCGCAACCGCTTTGTAGCAAACACTAGTGCTAACACCAATTTTTCCATGGAGGAATAATTCAGCTCCGGCCCTTGTAGTGTTCTACTTATAAAGTAGACCGGAGTTTGTACTGTATCTCTATCCGTCATCAGTACCGCGCTTATTGCGCCATGAGTAGCTGAGAGATACATAACGAGTTCCTCCTTTGGCCAGGGAGCTACTAGCATAGGGAGAGATGCAAGATGCTGCTTGAGTTGGCCGAAGGCTTCCTCATCTTCCTTCGTCCAGCGGAAGTCTCCCTTTCTAATGCACTTCTTGAGTGTCTTAAATAGGGGTAACGACTTCTTCGCGGATTTAGATAGGAACCTATTCAGCCCGGCTAACTTCCCATTCAAGGACTGCACCTCCTTCCGTGTCTGAGGGGACGGCAGTTGTATCACTGCGTCCGTCTTCTCTGGGCAAGGTTTGATGCCGTTTGGGTCAATCAAATACCCAAGGAACATTCCCTCGGTTTCCCCAAATGTGCATTTTTTTGGATTTAACTTCATGTTAATCCTTCTCAGTGTGTCGAATGTCTCTTGGACATCCCGGAGAAGTGCCTCCTCCGTGTGACTTTTTATCACCAATTCATCAACATAGACTTCCAAGTTGCGTCCTATCTGTGATTCAAAAGCTTTGTCTACCAACCGCTGATATGTAGCACCGACGTTCTTCAGTCCAAACGGCATTTTCGTATAGCAATATACGCCCTGGCTCGTATGGAACGCCGTTTTTTCCGCGTCCTCCTCCGCCATTTGGATTTGGTGATACCCTTTATATGCGTCCAAGAAGCATTTAAAAGGATACCCACATAAGGACTCCACCTTCCAGTCGATTTCCGGTAACGGGTAACAGTCCTGTGGGCAGGCCTTGTTTAGATCCATAAAATCCACACACATGCGCCAACTTCCGTCATGTTTCTTGACCATGACCGGATTGGACAACCACTCGTGGTAGTATACCTCGCGCATGATGCCTGCATCCACTAGTTTCCGTACTTCATCCAATATCACTTGGCTGCGCTCAGGCGCCTGGCCGCGCTTCTTTTGCTTAAGGGGTTGGTACCCTTGGCGGATCTGGAGCTTATGCTCTGCTATCGCACGTGGCACGCCTGTCATATGCTTTGGCTCCCATGCAAATATATCTAGGTTTGCACTCAAAAGAGAGCACATGGCCCTTTTGCCGCTATCCGAGAGCGCCCCTCCTATGGATACCTCCTGTTCCGGATAGTCAGGGTGAATTGCTACCTTCCAGTTGGGAGGTGGTGATCCATCCTTGGGTGGGACAGGTGGAGCCGGTGTTGTCACGGTGTGACAATCGGATGTTGGTACGAATGTGTTGTAAATGGTAACGATTCCCCCCCTCAACGGGGAATTTGATCATTCCGTGTGCCGTAGAGGGTACTGCCCGTATAGCCAAAATGCCTGGTCTGCCTGTGATCCCATTATACGGAGAGTGTGAGCGTATCACCATGAAGTTCATCCACGCCGTAGTGGAATGTTCCTCATTCCCAATGGTTACAAGCAAACGTAATTGCCCTATCGGCCAGATAGCGTCTCCACTAAAGCCAGTAAGCGGCGACGTGGCCGGTACTAATTGGCTTCTTATTTCTGGGCATAACTGCACGAAACAGTGTTCATATAGTACCTCTGCTGACGATCCTCCATCCACATACATGCGACGAACATTATGTGTTCCAATGCTTATCTCAATAGTGAAGGGCGCATCAATCACATCGCTTGCTGTGATGGGAGGGAATGAGATTTCCCTGCCGCGTGAAAATTTTTGGCCAACTTTCTGCCTCGTGCGGCGCTGTCTGGATTGGATCATGTATATGGTCGAAGGTTTGTCCTTTTGGGGATCCTTCTTATCATACTTCTTGTTGTTGTCTTTTCCATCCTTCCAATCCTTAACTAGGTGCTTGAGTTTGCCTGATTTGATCAGCGACTCAATATGCTTCTTGAGTTGGATACACTCCTCCGTGTCGTGGCCTTTGTCATTATGGAACTCGCAGAAGCGACTTCCTTGCCGACGTTCCGGGGGAGTGGTCATTGGGGGAGGCCTTGGAAAGTTCGCCCCTTCTGTCAGCAAGATCTCCCGGTAGGACATCTTTAGGGGGGTGAACTTATCGTCCGACCGTCCTCCTTTGCTTTGGCTCTTATAGTCTGAACCCTTGTTATTGTTTTGATTACCTTGACCGCCCGACTGTCTCCGGGACTGGTCATTTGACCGGTACCCATTTCCTCGGGATGGGTAGGCCGCGGCAACAACTGTTTCTCCCTCTATGAAATTTCTGACCCTTTCCATGAGGTCATCATATCTCTCTGGACGCTTGTCATTGAGGCGCCTGATCAGTTCTCTGTCTGTTATGGCGTGCATGTAGTCAGAGATTTTCAGGAGCTCTGGCATGGTTCTTGTGCGCGTGCACTCATCATTGAAGCGCTCAGTGAAGGCTTCTGTGGACTCCCCCGGCCGTTGCTTGACAGTTGCCAATGAGACCGGATCCCTATTATACTTCTTCCTTTGAGTATAATTGTTCTCAAACGCAGTGCGTAGTTCCGTGAAACTATCAATGCTCCATGGGGGGAGTGCCTCAAACCAGTCACGGGCGTTTCCAATCAAGGTCAAATTGAATATTTGGCACCATATGGGCATGGGCCATCGCTCAATTTTAGCCTGCGTATCAAATATTTTAAGGTGATCCACAGGATCACCGGACCCATCATAAGTTTTGATACACGCCGGCATGTGACGTTTGGTGTCCTCAGAATAGTTCCGTATGCGGAGGGTGAACAGGTCTTCCCTGGGATCCGCCCATGGCCGGGTGAGCCTAGGGTCATCCCATGGTTCACACCATGGACGCGAGAGATCCTCCGCTTCCGCATCTCGATAGTAAGGGCCACCATAATACTCTTCATTGTTTGGTGGTGGAGGGGTGCGCCTAGGCCGGCGGCGCTTAGGCGGATGGTCATCTGAGTCCTCCCCAGACGGATCTGGGGACGGTGGTGGTGCCCCATCCTTTGAATAGGGACCACTTTTTTGAGACGAACCAGGAGCCTTTCTCCCAGTGTTCATTCTGTCCCACACACTCGGGCGGCGTGTGGTTCTGGCCAGCTCTCGATCTGGTCGTTCGGGTGAACCATCCGACTTTTCTCCCTCTCGTGATTGCATTAGTTCCTGCACGAGGCGATCCCCTATGCGTTCAAACACATTCCGGGGTTGAGGAATTTCCTCGAAGGTGCCCTGTTCCTGAGGCCGAGCTCTCCTTTTTCTCTGATTTTGGGAGGAGGTGATTGGTCCGGTGTCACCAAAGTTGAGTCTGGACTGGAGGTTCCTCCCCAGATTCAACCTCGATGCGATCCCCGGGACGATCCTATCGAAGTTCTGCGTGAGAACTCGAGTAAGATCCTCCTCGCTGAGTGGTAGGACCTCTACCTCTTCCTCTACTGATGGTCTGCGCGGCTCCTTGTTAGGAGGGTTGGGCGCACTCCCTGGATCCGGATTGTCCAGGGTTGAGGTAGGTGGGGGCGTTGTGGAGATCGTGCTCGTCACCCCCAAGGGCTGGAAGCCGCCACGGTTGCCAGGTCCGCCTGCAAGGCGGCTAGGTGATTGGCTGGGGATGAGTATCCCTTCCCCTTGGGACTTCCGGTTTCCAGGATTCATATTCCTGGGATTGGCTTGCTGATGCCACTTCGTCATTGGAATTCGAGATGAGGTTTTGTTCTAGCTTAGTGTTATGGGTCCCACGGATGGCGCCAACTTGTTGATGCAAAAGTTGGTTGATCCTTGCTAGACCCGAATTAGGCTTAATTCGGGTTGGCTGGGCTCCGGCTCCTGCACCAAGTGAATCGTTTGGTTGGGATCCTGCACACTAAACAGCACGCGTTAAGCTTACCGTGGGAATGTTTCCCACGATTAGACTCCGGCGTGAGAGTAAGTAATCGATTTAGGGTTTATGTGAGTTTAGAGTATGAATCGTAATACCTTTGTGGAACCCTTGGGGGTTCCTTTTATGGGCAGTGGAACCCTAGTGGGCTGCCACTGATACTTTAGCCCCAAGGAAAGGATAACTATCAGAATTAGAATGATTGTTATCTTCTGATTTTGGTAGTGAATATCCTCTCCATTTGGGATGAAGATATTCCCAGACAGAATATGATTCTGTCTAACCTTATGTCGGCCGCATCGGGCCGTGGGCCGCACACATGTGCGGTAACTGTTCATTCAAGCCCATAAGCCTGAATGACATTATTCCACCCATCTGTGATGGGCCGGATACGGGTAGTACCCGTGGGCCGGGCTCGTGACCCAGTTGGGGACTATACGTCATCAATCACTTTAAAGAAACAAAGATTATCGGTTGATCGAGCAGTGAAGTAAGGCTGTGAGTTGTGTTGTGTTGTTGAAGTAAAACGTGTGTAAGAAACCAAGATTAAATCCTCTAAAAATCGTCGAAAAAACTAGTAAAATATCCCTTGGTTCGGAATAATATCCCTTGGTTCGGAATAATTAAGTTGATTCGGAATAATAAAAATACCTTTGTTCGGAATATCACTGATCCGGAATAAGTTCTTGAGATTGATTCGGGATACCTTGATTCGGAATATCATTGATCCGGAATAGTTGTTGATTCGGAAAGGCTTGATTCGGAATACTTGGTTCAGAATATCACTGATCCGGAATAAGCTTGGTTCGGAATATCACTGATCCGGAATAGTGTTGATTCGGAATACTTGGTTCGGAATATCACTGATCCGGAATAAGCTTGGTTCGGAATATCACTGATCCGGAATAGTGTTGATTCGGAATACTTGGTTCGGAATATCACTGATCCGGAATAAGCTTGGTTCGGAATATCACTGATCCGGAATAGTTGTTGATTCGGAATACTTGGTTCAGAATATCACTTTATCCGGAATAACTTGTTTTATCCGGAATAACTTGTTTATCCGGAATAACTTGTTTATCCGGAATAACTTGTTTATCCGGAATAACTTGTTTATCCGGAATAATTTGTCGATTCGGAATAAACTGGAAAACTATTTCGTGTAATAAATAGTCGACTATGAATAATAAGAACAAACCCAGATTTTTACCAAATTACACGAAAAGTTTTGTGATTTCTACCAAATTAAGTAAAACCCAATACTTATCTACTAATCCCAACAACAAAATCACCAAAAAACTTCAAGATTCAAGATAGATTTTCCTAAAAACACTAATACAATCACAAACTAAAAAGCAACACAAATCATTACCTTAAATCACCCCATGCTCTGATACCAATAGTAGAATTGTGATATTCTTATGAATCAATAAGGTGGGTTGATGTTTCTAGAGAGAGAAAGTAGTGAGAGAAAGTGAGAGAAAATGTGTTATATTAATTATCAAAGTGAAACAACCAACACCCCTTTCCATGGTGGAAAAGGGTTTATATATACCCAAGTCCTTAATGGACTTGGGCCTCCGACCCATGACAAGCCCATGGGCCGGGTTAAACATTAAAATAACTTAACCATTAACTACGAGCTACTAAACGTATTACAATATTGTTGGAGTGACCGATACTTCTAATATACGTTAAAACGTATTTCCAACATAGTATTTTTAAAAGTTTTTAAATTTTGGTCTATTAGCTTTTTCTTAAATCTGATTTGGTTAAATTTTTAGATAAGTGCTTATTTGGTATTTGCTTATTTGTTTATTGTATGCCATCGTAATGCTTAAAGGTTTTACCAGTACGATCTAGTAAGTGTGATCGCATAAACCCCGAGGGTTTATACTTGCGATCCATTACTGCGATCCCAAGTACGATCGTTACTAGATCACACTCCATAATCCACACCACGATCACTTGTTGCGATCGTGGGTACGATCATAGAGTGCGATCCAGGGTGCGATTGGCCGTTACGATCCGTGGATATGATCCTTGGCTACGATCCTTGGCTTCGAATTTGGGTGCGATCCATGTTAACAATAGTACGATGAAATATTTACGATCCAATAGTACGATGGAATTGTCCATGCATGCATGCAGTTGGCGCCAAATTAAGCAGCTAGCTTGCTAGCTTCCAGCAGCTAGCCTGCTAGCTTGTTTATTTAATGGTATTGTTCCGTAATTGTTTAGTTTTGTTCGAAAGCTGTTCCGATTTTATTTTTGAAAGTTACGTATTTTTAGTTGAATTTTTCGTCGATTTTTAGTATTAATATTTTTTCGTAAAGTTTAAGTTTTATCTTTTATTTAGTACCCGCTTTAGGTTTTGCCTCGTTTAGCTTTAAAGTACAATTTTAGTTTTATTCTCTCCTTTTTCATTTAGTAAACTTTATTTTCGAGTCGATAGTTAATTTCGTCTTTTAGTTTAATTTTTATCAATTGTTTCGTTTTAAATTCACGTTTTATTATTTATATTGTTTTGTTTTTATTAATCAATCGCTTTTAGTTTATTGTTTTTATTTTGTGCATTTACCTTTTAAGTAGAATAGATAACCAAACCATTTTATTTTCCACCAAGAACAACTTAGTCACACTTTGAACCGGAAATCAATTCGATTAGACATACGACAAAGAACTTTTTAACCTTTTTAACCTAGCAAAATCTTAATTTCATTATTATTAGTGGGACGTATGGATACATCCTAGGCTTTCAGTTACAGTTCAGCAGGTAACTGTGGTGTGTGCTCTACACCCTTCACATTGGAGCTGATCCCTCGACCCAGCACATTATTTAGAGGTCATCCCTCTACAGCATGACGAGGTAACCCCTCCAGTTATTCATGCAACAGTTGTTACATCACATGACCTATATAAGCTCTTGGCAATTAAAATACAGTAAATGCATATTTTTTTCAGACTTAACAGATAATAGTTTAGCTTTATTATTTATAAATCAGACTTTTCAGATTATACACAGATTTTTGCTGCAATCTTACTTATCAGTCTTACAGCTTCAGTATTTTAACATCTGCTTAATTTCAGTATTTCTTATTATGCTTTATATCTGTTCACTGGGCGTTATGCTCAGCCGTAGTTCCTTTCATGTTCTAACGGTAGGTACACCAGGACGCTCTTAGGATTCTAAGAGCATGTGCAATTGGATGGAATCTATCCAGACTTCTTACTTTATGCACTTCTTACATTATGCTGCTTATTTAAACATTGTTTAGTCCTTTCCTTCAGTGTTTACTTTTCATGTTTTGTGCTTATGTTTGGATTACCGATGTTTGGTTCCGGTATTTCCTTTATGGTCAGTTAATATTTTAGGACATTTACTTATGCTTTGATGACATGCCATAAATACACGTAACGGTCCACTTATCCAAGTGGGGTGTTACATAAGGTTTATCTAATCTGTTACAAGGTCTTAAACATTTTCCAAGAACACTTCACGATCATGCTACCATCAGTGGTGAGAGAAAGAACAGGACATTTCCAAGACTGTTTTTGCACACGTTATGGTCTCTCTAAAATTTTGATTTTTGCTTTTGGGTTACCGAATGCTCCAGCTATATTATGAAATTGATGAATTCTTAGACAAGATCGTCAGTATATTCATTGATAACATCCTGGTCTGCTAAATTCTAGAGAAGAACACCAGAATCATCTTCTCACGGTCATGCAGATTCTCCGATAGGAGAAAATTATATACGCAGCTTTCCAGATGTGAATTCTAGTTGAACAAGGTGGCATTTCTGGGCCATGTTATTTCAGCAGAAAGAAATTTGAGAAATCCTGCGAAGGTGAAGGCCATCACAAGATGGTCAAGACCGACGTCTGTGACTGAAGTACGAAGTTTTCTAGAATTTAGTTGACCACTATCGCAGAAATTGCTGACCGTTCTCACGATTAGCTTTCCATGACTAAGCTTACGCATAAAGGAGAGAACCTACACTAAAATTTTGTACTCCATAAGATCCTACGCTAGGAGAGGTATAATTTACCGAAAATCATAGTTCTTCCATGACTATTCATCTAGATTTCACAAGAATGTACCATAATCCCAGGCATAATTACGATAGAAGCAGTATAACACATTGATGCAGCTATGTTCATATCTAGATGCCTGACATGCCAGCAGGTTCAAGATAGAACGCTGACATGCTAGTGAGTAATTACAACCATTAGAAATTTCTAAACAGAAATGAGACAAGACTCCGTGGAGGTTGTTATCAGGTTACCGCAGACTCAGAAGAAGTATGATACTATCTAAGTCATTGTCGACCATTTAAACCAGCCTACACGTTTTCTTTCATCCGAAAGGATTACGCAGTAGCAGATCTGTAGGAAATCAGTAATAGATCATACGATTTCAAAGTATTCCATCAACAATCATGTCAGATAGAAATTCACGTTCACGAATTACGCTCACGTTCATGGTCGCGATCACATTTACGTTCACCTTCACGGTTACGTCTCACGTTCACATTATGATGTTGTTTCAATCCATATTTTGTGCTATCTCATGATTTAAGTTCACGTTTGCGTTCATGACATGGTTCATGATCAGGTTCGTGTTCCATCTCACGATACACGTTTCACAGCTTGGAACTAAATATGTTTACAGAAAGTTTGAGAAACCAGACTCAAGTTTACCACAACTTTTCCATACCCAGGCAGACATTTCACGTCTCAGGCCATATCATTTGGCATTCCTTCCTCAGTCAGCATACGTTCATGATATGTCCACGTATCACGTTCACAGTATGTTTCATGTATCACGATCACGATATATTCCATGCACAACGTTCATCATATGATCACGAACCACGTTCACAATTTCTCACGTAGCACGTTCAAAATTGTTCACGTAGTTCGTTCCAATATGTCTTCAGTAGCTTTGCTCACAGATATAAATGGCATCATTTCATGTTATTTGTACGTATCATTCCATGTATCCTACATGTTATATCTTATTCATTCGATCAGATTTAGAAAATCCATATCAAGTAAAGACCAGAAACTATTTAGCATCGTCAGGACAGGGTCATTAAGACTAAGATTGTTCATTGTGTCAAGATCTTTGAAGGAACTATTTCGAGCAGGAAGCCACTTGGAACGAAGGAGTCCATCCGGACTTCTCATCCTTGTTCCTTCCATAATTCAGTTATGTTCTTGCAGTCAGGTTACGTTCCATGTCCTCTTCAGCCATGTCAGGTTCCATGTTTTCTTCAGTCATGTCACGTTCACGTACTTTCAGCTTACATGTCTTTTCAGTTTACGTGTTCTTTCAGTTCTTATAACCAGCAACTTTATTACCTTTAATTCGAGGAAGAATTTTCCTTTTTAGAGGAGAAGAATTGTAAACCCGTAGCATTATCGTGTCTCTAATTCGAGGACGAATTATTTTTTTAGAGGGGTTTGTAAAACCCGCCTTAAAAATCCATGAACGTTAATTATAAGCAGTCTCCGCTTTATTTAATACGTTACGAAATTATTTACTCAGAAAAATAAATATTAGTATTTATACAAGTATTACGTAATTATTATTTATTCAGTAAATAAATAACACAAGTCAGAATAATTACAGAAATAAAGACACGAACTCACGAGAAATAATAACACACGGGTTTCTTTTAAAAGTCGAAAATTAAAACACACTAGTGTATGTGTTTGTTGGGCCGCGGCTGGAATCAAAGGAAAGAGAGGTGGGCTTTGAGCCCAATTCACTTGAAAACAAATCACCAGGGGTTTTACCCTTTTCTCATTTCAAGAAAAACAAAGGAAAACAAAAATAGGGTTTTGTTGTGTGGGAGCCACCGGCAGATAGAACACAAGGGAGGAGGGTTCTGATTCTAATCGGGGATTCGAAGGGTGTTGTTCGTTTATCCATAATCACACATAACGGTAATCCCTCTTTCTCCCTTGTCTTTTATAAATCATGAATCATACACTTCTTAATCAAGAAAAACTCGTTAATTAAAAGGTATACAAGAAATAAATTAAATCATGGTCGGATGTTTGGTGGTTCACGAAAGCCGAGACACCTGGTGTGTCTCTGTGTGTTTTATTTGGGCCAAGCCGAGACCACAAGGGTCTTTGTGGTGTTTTATTTCAGCCGGTCGTAACCCAAAAATGAAACAGGGGGTGTTGGTTTAGATCGGGGGTGTTTGTTTATTGACAGCGGCAACCGAGTCCTCTAGGGTCTCGGTGGGTCTTAGGTAGTCAGCAGTGGGAAGGTAGACAAGGACGGGGGAGCTTTGACCTAACAGTGGGAACCGTGGGAACCAATTGTCCAACAGTGGCAATCGGCACAAGGCCGGTAGCTGTTGCTTGGTTATCCGCAACAAAAGGGCCACAACCAAGGGATGTGGTGGGCTCGGTTTTGGGCTAACCGAGACATGGGTGTCTCGGGGTTTGGTTTTGACTCGGGTTCGGGTGACTCAAAAAGTTTTACAAGACGCGCACGTTTTAAACAACATAAAAAATATGTGTTAATTAAATTGTTTTAATAAACTAATCAAGTTATAAACCTTTTCACTCTAATTTAATTAGCCTTTTATAAAAATTAATTGCATTATATTAAATTGCTTATTTAATACTTGATTATTGTAAAATGATTTAATTATTTATGAAACTATTTTGATAACCTTTCTATCTTAAGAAACGTGCTATTTTAGGAAACATTCTATTTTAGCAGGTTACTATCGATAGTATTATTATAATATAAGAATACATAGTATACAGAAATCAGAAGTACAAAATATACACTAATCAGTAAATATTTAAAGAAAGTCTGAGTTATTAGATTATACACAAACAGTACAGCAATACAAGAACATAATAAATCAATTTAAGAACAGTAAAGATCAGTAAAAATACACAGTAATCAGACAACTCATTCGCGTCCTTTATTCATGTAGCATTTATGAAGTCAGAATATGAGTTTCATCTGGTTTTCCTCTTCAGTCAGTTATTGGACACAAAGTACGGATTTCTCGTCCTTTAGTATGGACTTTCCTTTCTATGCATGATTAGGATTTCCCGTCTGCAGCCATCTGTTTTTCCCAGTTCTATCTGGTTACGAAGGTACCGTAACCATGACACTTGAGGCACCGATGTCATGAATCCTCTGCGGAGGAGTGATTTCTCGCAGCGTCCCTTTTATTTCAGTTGGCCATTATCAGTATATTATCAGCGGGGCGAATGGGTGCATCCTAGTTTATCAGTTTACAGTTAGCAGGTGAATGTGGTGTGTGCTCTACATCCTTCACATTGGAGTTGATCCTTCCACCCAGTTTATTTAGAGGTCACCCCTCTACAGCATTACGAGGTCACCCATCTTTGTATTCATGCATACGTTGTTACAATACATGACCTATATAAGCTCTTGGCAATTAAAATACAATAAATGCATGTTTTCAGTCTTAGCAGTTAATAGTTCAGTTTTACCAGTTATAAACCAGGTTTTCAGGACCATACACAGTTTTCCGTTGCATGTTACTTATCAGTCTTTCGGCTTCAGTACTTTTGTCTGTTTAGCTTAGTATTCCAAATCTTTCTTTTATATTCCATAAATTCTTATCATGCCATTATATCCGTTCACTGAGCGTATTGCTCAGCCGTATTTTCTTCATGACTCATACGGCAGGTACCCAAGGACGGACTTGAGCATTTAGCGGACGTGCATGGGATGGGAGGTACCTTATACTTCTATTCCTTTTGCATTTCATTTAATTTATGCAGAGTTTTGAGTTTATGTTTAGGAGCCGATGTTTGATTCCGGTGTTCCTTTATGGTCATGTATGTTTTATCACATATTTCCTTGCATGCTTTGATGACTAGCCATAAACATACGTAACTGGTCCACTTATCAAAGTGAGGTGTTACAATCAAGATTTGTACGCTCCGCCTCAGCCGAATATGGAACGTACTTGGACAGAACGATGTGAGACACATAGAAGGAGAAACACGAAACTTTGGGATAAGAGAGTTCACGATGACCTTCGACATGATCTAGTTGAACATTTGTGAAACTTTAATCATTGAGTAATGATGTTCTTAGATTATTGTAATTTTTATGTATTTTTTTTAATGTAATTGTTATTTTTATTAATGAAATATGAAGTTTTTAGTTTAAAATAAATTATTGTATTAAAAAAAGTAATGAGGTTCCTATAACATCAAAAAATATAAGTTAATTAAGGAGAGTGTTTTTAATGTTATAGTAAAGTTTGATGTAACACCACTTTTGCTCACAAGAAGCCGTGCCTAGCCCTCTAACAGCAACCAACCTTCGGCATTCGATCCTAACCAATTATAGTCTAGTTTCAAATCAGTCACGACCAAACAATTGTGTTATGTACTATGACGAGGATTAATGCCCGCGCTCCGCCGCGGGACATTTTAGGGCAACGTTTATAGAGTGGGTCAAGATGATCAGATTTAGAGAAGCAAGAAAACTACTTATACTTAATTCTGGTTTCAACACCTCCTTAAACATTTTGTCGCACATATTTGAACGTCTTTCTAATGGAGGACAATGCCTTTCTAAATCCTCTCGCTTGAAATAAGGCCAAGTAACCTTTCTAATATCTGTGTCAGCGTATATGTTTAATTTGGTTTGTAATATAAGACAATGGCTTTATATCCACAATAAAATTCATTGATTTTTTACCATCTTAAATTATACATATTTCATCGTGTATTAAGTTTTTGCTTTCTACTCAGTTATTAGATTCCAGCTATGTCTCTTCTATACACCAACTGCCCGTCATTTCTGGCCAATAGTACAATCCGCTAGTGACAGTGTCGCACTGTATTTTTTGTAGTAATCCAAGTTATCACAAACCAATATGTCAATACATTAGCATACACAACATACAAAACCATTGTGGAAACCCAACATTCTAATCTCATTTTTTATTAGTTGAGAAGTAAATTGAGCGAAACAAAGCTTTGAAAATTGCATAAACTACAGCCACAAACAAAATCCTAACTTATGTGGGACTTACAATTTCAAAAATATGTTAACATCCATTGCAGCAAGATGCAGCAACAACGATTACTGTCAGCGGTAATTACAACGATTAGTGTCTGCGATAGCAACAGCAACAGCAAGCCAGCAAGTAGTGCCAAAAGCAAGACATATAAGAAATAAGCTTTACGTGTTTGATCTGCATAAAAAGAGAACCAAGGATCAATAAAACTCATACTTTGGTTGATGTAGCTTTCAAAATGGAAAACTCTCTAGGTTATGCAAAACAACTTATGGCATTATGTCTTATATCTGTTAACAGATAAATAAAAAAAACATGCACCACAACATCTACTGTTGTTCGAAGTAAAACACTCTTTACAAATTGCCCATTTAATCTGAGCTCAAAAAGTTTTCCTCGACATTTTTTCCTCGACACCATTACAAAGGCGGCCTTTAGAGCAACTGACAGCCAATTTCCAAATTTTTATCTGATAAAAACCGATAACACGACGGAAGTGCGTTGCCTTTTTATTACATATTGTGCAGGACCAGTCTTTTTTTAGTATAAGCAATTGGGAACGACCCAGTAGCCGTATTCTCATCAGTAGAAAAGCATAAGAAAGAACCTTTTTTTAAGAAATAATTTTTGACATAACTATAACATCACCTACCTATCCAAATCTGGTCATAATTCTATTATTTTATAAAGTGCAAATACAATAACTACCAACAGTTATGTCAGAAATTCTACACAAACGACTTTTAATAGAAAAACCTACGTTGTCGTATTTGTGTCTTCATGATGCATTAACTATATATAACAGATGTCGTTCAAAAAAATACAACTAAGATGCCTTTAAAATGTCATTTTTATTATTTAATTGGAATTCATATTATTACTTCATGTACAGGGCATTCATATCAAATTTTGATTTCATACAGAACTTTGGCTTTTGTCTACAGCCCCTATCAAAATGTTTTCCATGAGCTTCTTCACATATCAACACATTGTCGAACAAACTTCCTAATTTACCTCAGCAACAAACCATCACATCATTTGAGCTTTCAGTTTTTCAGAAATCAACATATTGCACTCACTCAATATGCTAAAAAAAAATTACCTGCCCAAAGCTCATTGCCACAATTACGTCAACCGGAAACATATAGACCATGGTCATCCTTAAAATCTACAATTTAGAGAATATCATAGTCAATATAAACTAAACTCGATACTAACAAAAACTAAGCATATGATAAAAACTTTAGAAGTATGACATGTACCTTGGGTTCTCGATCATAAATGCCTTCCACTTTCCTTGGTAGTTAGGGTCCTTGATTTTCTGTCAATGGAATTACATTTAAGAAAGCAGTAAATAGTTTTCAGAATGTTTGGAATTCCTAACGCAAACTACTTATTAATTCTATGAAATAAAACTATGGTGTTTCAATTAGCATTTTGATGTTTAGCCGAAGACGATACAAAAAAAATCCAAAAAATAATTTATAATGTGGCAAGAACATGCCTTTTTTGATGATCTGCTCGTTTTCTTGTGGATCATCAGTCTGAACACACGAAAAAAACAACTTATAAAAATAGAACTTAAAGCAATCAAAACATAAATAGAAAACCATCTACCTTTCCTGATTGCTAACCCAGTCAGCATGATTCCAATCATCACGATTCCAAATAGCTTTTCTTCTTTACAGGTTTACGCTGAGATTTGAGGCTTCTAGGACTCAGTAGAACTTTAGCCCTCTCAGCTTCAAGTTCAGATTCTTTCGCTCTCCAGAGGAGGTCAATGTTTTTTCTTGTTCTGTTCATACTCAGTTTTGATCTCATGCTGCCTCTCCATACTTGCGGTCATTTGAGGTCGACTTCTGCGTAGAAAGTGAAAAAACGCAATTCTAAGAGTCGTGATTAACATATTATACATGTAAATCAGATGATATTACGTACTTCAGACACTGTGAGATGAAAGCTCAGTTTTCCGAAGCTAACACATCCATTAAATACATGATTTCAACGACACTCGATAATTTTCAATTTGCCCATTTGACATGACAAATAACATTAGCTTCTTAAGGAGTGTTTGGGATTGTGATTCTTGCTTTTATGTGTATTTTCCAAGTGGATGCTAACTTATGTTATACAAAAAAAGATTCTCTTTATCCACATATTTTCGTGTAAAATACTTTGATCCCGTTAAGCAGATAAGGAGCTTATCGTTTCATGGAGGCAAACGAAAACATACAGTCTTGCATAATACAACTCTAGTTTCAAAATTAGTAAACCAAACGAATGTAGTGACCTGCATTGTTGAAGGAGCTAGACTGACTTAAGAAACCGGGGAGCACGCATGTTGGTATAATGAGTGTGTATTCCCTCTTTCAACCGCTGCCATGAGAGGAGGTGGCTTCAACATCGTGTGTGTGCAAACCCTTAGCGACAACACGACTTTTAAAGTAATTTGATTTTGTCTCCGGCACTTTTTTTAGCCTTTTGCTGATTCCGTAGATGTAAGCTGACGGGGGTCACCCCTGCAAGTGTTTGGCAAGCAAATTCATCATCACACAACCATGAGAATATGTCCCCTGTACATTTAAAATACAAACTATAAGAATAAAACCCGACCTGAATTTTCTATATTTAGATGAATAACATGTATGCTGAATGTTAATCCTGAAGCAGCTTATCAACTATTCCTGAAGCAGCTTATCAACCAATCGCAAAGCAGGTTATCAGTTAATGACAGAGAATATCAAACTGAAACTTTAATAATGACAAAATGTTTGTACCATTGCCATTCATTGACTGAGATCGTTCTCTTGAACTCGAAACAAAGACGACCCTACAGAAAAATACAAACAGATTTCAATAAGAAAGATGGCATATGGCTCACAATTAATTAATCCACTCATCAGCGTCAGCCCCCAATTCTGTTTTTATAGCAGCAGCTTTAAAAAGATTTAAGGTAAGAAATGGCGGCCTCAGGGGGTACTCAGTGCTGACAGTGATATGGCGAAAAAAAAAAAGATTATGGCGAGGGTGGTTACCAATTTTCGTGTCTATGAAACAAATTTGAACATTAAATATACATTGGCTTCTAACTCCATGTGTAGATAACCACTGTTGAGTTTTCTTGTTAGAAGAAAACAGTATATCCGGATCCCACATGTGATCTATGAGTTATCAACTACCTTTATCTCCTCATGGCTGCAAATCAAATAAGGGGGAACGCGAAGACAACCTTTATGTGACGACAAATTTCCATTCAAAGCGAATATGAAAAGTAAGTATGTTATAATTTTGAGGCTCAGATAAGCGAGTAATCGAATATGAGGATATGGCCAACATGGCTGCAAAACATAGCAAGTTTGCCCTGCCAAGAGCCACATAATCCGAATTATAATTGAAGCCGCCAAAAGACGTTCAAAAATTATCATCATAGCCTTAGATAATCTCAGATGTTCATATTCATGGGGACTGATGGCATAGTACCACAATTATTAACATCACAACGATAAACACGACATGGCTGCAACCTTGAGAGGTTGCCCCGCCAAGATATGTGCAATATCGGGCTTAACCCAAATTATCACAGCCCGAACAATTGCACATTGCAACAACAAAAGCATCACCTGTGATCATCACATACAACATACAATTAAAATTACCAACACCACACACCTGTCAGTATCACCGCACGCTTTGTACAGCGGTAGCGAAACAATAACACGTACAACGGCTGCAAACACAACGAAGTGATGCCCTGCCAGCTTACGTTTCACCTTGAACCACGACAATAAGCAAACCCGACTTGGCTGCAAACCCAAATGAGTGATGCCTCGCCAAGATTCAGGTCACTTGGGTCGCATAATTCCTGCATACAATTAAAAGTTACTTTTAAGGGGATATTTGGCTTTGTGATACCAAGTTATAATAAACCAAAATTCACATTTTATCAAACACATTGCACACATTATCATCTCACTACAAAAATATATATGTCCTAACCCTTTAAAGAACCAAATCCCTAAAATTGAAGTTACTTCAATACTAATCAAAACCAAACTTTCTAATAGCATAAAACGGTAGACATGAATCTCTAATCAAAAAACCCCTCGAAGAAACCCTAATCTAATTTATGTTATATTTAAAATCTGATAAAAAGAATCTATACCTGCTTATATGTTTTCAGACGATTCCAAATTTGAGGAATCATATAATCAGAAACCCAAAACCACCCAATAATATAGGGTTTCCATCAAACCTAACCATCATGACAGAAACACAAATCAAACATCATCAATTGGGTTCAACAACCCTGTTAAAAATACCAAAATCAATCATCAACCATCATCAACTGGGTCCAACAACCCCGATAAAAACAAATCCCGACCATCACCAACCCATCAAAGATTTGGGGAAACGATCGGCCTGAAAACACCATGAAACACGAAAAAAATCCAGATCAAAGAGTCAAGATCTATTTTTAGGCTAGTGAGAGAGTAGGTAGTGAGAGAGAGACCTTTTTTTCAAAACCCCTTTTGTATGAGGATAAGATTTACAGATGTGGATGTAATATGCAAATCCACTGCTGTGTAATATAAAATCAATGGCTACAAAAGGGTTTTAGAAAGAACCCATACCAATGAACAGGGGAGGGAGGAATCAAACGGTTTAGATGTAGATAGGGCTGGGAACCCATACCAATGAACAGGGGATGGAGGAAATCAAACGGCAGATACATAGCTTAAATATTCCTCCCCTCACAGAAGTTTATATTGTTTTTTAATAATGTATTTTTCAATTCCCCTTATTGTATTAAGGGGGTAATATTGTGGTCTCTAAGTCCCAACCAAGTCTATCTACAGCTGGTTCTTTGCGGATTAATGCTCTCGACTTGCTCCCAATTCGATCCTATAGTCATTTTACAGCATTAATTAGCTAGAATTTTACAACTCTTCTCGTTTCGTTTATGTCGTACGTAGGTACACTGATCTTTCAATATGCACTGATCTTTCAAGATTCTTATAAACATAAAAGACAAATAAATTCCGTTAGCATGAGATGTGGTTAGGCTCTTCACACAACATTGGTGGCGGAGACAAATGGGTCACAAAAGTCATAGTCATGTGATCTTCTACAGAAAAATTTGTAGTGTACAATTTTGAAAGTATTTGGTTTTTTTAATTTGCCTCTTTAAGAACCCATTTTTTAGTGTAGTTTATAAAAAAATAATATCAAATGACCTCTCGAGCCGAACTTTCTAGTTCCGTGCCTGCACAACATAAGAGCTTTTTCTTCAACCTAGATAGAGTACATATTCCATTCAGTGATCCACCTATAAAAGTAGTATTTAAAAGACATAATTTTGTTTGGCAGGATTAATTAGGCTTTCCTACATTTAGGGTTTATGTCTTCTTACTTTACTTAATTCACACACAAAAGTTAACAATAGTCACACAAGCTCATGTTAGGTTTTGCTCCATGTTAACTCCAGAACCTTTCCACCTCTTCCTTTTTCTCTTAACATGATTTCGATGTAATTATCATGTCGATTCACGTACACAAATCAAACCTAATGATTTAGATAGAGTAATTTCATCATGTTAGTTACTTGGGTAGCCAACATTTTAACCTTTTTGCAACCACACGTGCTATACCAAGTTATTGCAAACTTCATTGTGATCACGTACTAGGGTAAAAGTATATAATTACTATAGGAAACATATAAAAAGGTTGTCGTAACAAAAAGTATATTTGGTGTTTGCACCTTCAAAGACAATAAAAAGTATATTTTATACACTTATAGGGGTCTCGAATGAGTGTGCAACAAGTGTTGTAGAGGGCTTTCACTGTAAAAAGTCATATTTTTATTAGTTTTGTATAGGGATGAGCATTTCGTCCCGAATTTTAAAACCGAACTGAAACCGTACCGATTCCCGGTACCCGAATCCCGTTCGGTACGGTACTGGTACTACGAAATAATGTGGAAAAAAATTCGGTACCACTAATTCGGTACGAGACCAGTAACAAATCGGGAAATTCCTGGAAAATCCCAATTTCCCAGTACCGGTGCCGCTATCGATATCCGAATTCCGTTCGGTACGATACCGGTACCATTAATTTATGCTCGAGAAAAAATTGATACCAATAATTCGTTACGGTACCGGTACTCGTACTGTGCTCATCTCTAGTTTTGTATATAAATACGTATAAATTAAACATGTATGAGTTATATAACTCAATTTTATATGTTGGCTATCCAAACTTTTGTTTTCTAATAAGTAATTTAAGTAATACCAATAAAATTACATAATGAATCTATATTTAGTCTCCTCCAAGTAGTGAAAAAAACCATGACATCTTTAAATTCTGTGAATTATTTAATTATATAGTTGTAGCATGCAAGCGAGCAACTGTGTCGTAACTTCTTTTTTAATTGCAAAGCTAATTTTGTTGAAAATCATATCTGTGGATTTATTTGCTATTCATAACGCGCTGAATTTTCAGCAGAAGTTTCACTGCTTCAGATGTAAAGAAACCGAAGATATCAAATGCAAAAGGAATAAACATGTACTGATTGTCAATGTATGTCTTTTCATGTTTTGTTACTTTGCAAAAAGAATAAATTCGTGCTGATTCTATTATGTATACTAAAATTGTTGTTTAATTTACTACTCCGTAGTAAGTATTTTTACTCAAATAGTTCGGCCCCCATCAAACCTCTCAAGCTTCGTCCCTGGTCAAGCAACACCTATTGTTGAATATATAGTCCTTATAAACCTTTTGAACATGCAACCATGTTCTTGGCCCTATTTTTTTTGTGAATTTTGTGCCGACTTGTGTGGATCCCTACAACACACTTTAAGTGGCAGAAAAGGGGTTTAATGTACTTTTGTTACACAAAACATGCACAAAAAAGTAGGGGTGGCAATCGAGTCGTGTTCGTGTCGACCTGTTCGGGTTCGCGGGTTGATGTGTTATTATTACCTTAACCCAAACACGACCCATTTATTAATCGTGTCAAGAAACTCAACCCTAACCCGCACCTGCATAACACGTGTTACCCGTTTTTGACCCGTTTAACCTGTTTAAGTAAATATGTCAAGCGATAAATAAGGTTGATGTTTGTCAATCAGACTAATTTATATGCAAAAAAAGGATATAAATATGTAAAGAAAGATGATATGTGAATTATAATGCCAATTACTCTTATTAACTACATAATAAAATATATTTAATCAAAATCTAACATAAGACTAAAGTTATATATTTATTTTTAGAGGCTTATATATACTTAAACGGGTTCACGTGTCGACCTGTTTAATACTTACTCAACCCAAACACGACCCATTTATTAAACGGGTTATACGGGTTGACCTGTTTTTGACCCAAACCTGTTTATCCTTGACCCAAACCTATTTAACTTCGTGTCGGGTTCGTGTCATTAATCGTGTCGTGTCGATAATTGCCACCCCTACAAAAAAGTGAACAAAAACTAGGTGTTGTAAAAACAATAGTCATCATACACAAAACAATTTAGTTTTTTAAAATAAAATATATTCAATGAGTTAGGTTAAACCTCATTCAATGTATATGCATTAGCTTTTTTCACTTTAGTTTCATTGTCATAATTAGGGTTCTATACATCTCGTTAAAACTATCTTTCTTATTAAATGAGTTTTGTAATTCAACGAAAAATTAAAGTACACATGTCTCTTAACGATGGTGTGTAGCCACATGTATCAATAAGACATGCAACAACTCGGAAAAAGTGAGCAACACCATTTTAATACATTTCTACGTAATGTTTTAATGTAGTACAGTTATATTTTCTATAACTTAGATATTGCTATGTGATTGTATGAAGTACTAATAAGAAGGGAAAAAAACGGATATGATCATTTTGATTATTTATGAATCAATCTTTAGTCATGACGCAAGATTTTGATAAATATGATCATCATCACATATATTAATTAATCGACGGTACTCAATCATGAAATGTTCAACTGACGGTGCTTAAGCATCAAATTGCATCGTTAGTTTGCAAGGCTTGAGCTTCGGCCCATTTTGATACATAGTCGACGGCAACTAAAATGTATTCACATTTATGCTCAACTGTGCACTGTCAGTTGATCACTTGGTTGATTGAGCACGTTTGATCACTTGGCATATGACACATGGCAAGGATAATAGGATATACTAGAGTTGAACAGTTGTGCATTTGTGTATAACTAAATTTGTTAAAATCTTGTACCATGACTAAAAAGTAAATTAAGAAGATAGATTTTGACCAAATCCGTTTTTTTCTCTAATAAAAATATTAAAGAATTTGAAAGCCGTAAAATGCATTTAACCAAAGTTTAGGTCTGCCAAACGTCCTAAAAAATAGCTTATTTTGTCCTTACAAGTTACAACTACTAGAAAAAGGCTTGCCAAAAATCCGTAGAGATTTTGATAACCATTGTATAAATAGTATTTCGAGATTATGAGAATGAGAAACAACCAAAGTAGAAAATCCTTAAAAACTATACGAGAGCGAAGGTTTTTTTTAACGGGAATTCAATAAAACTTTAGCATAAAAGTTCTAAAAAGAAATTACAACATATTACAACAAGTTTTGCATAACATAAAATAAATGGTTAATGACATTTAACTGTGAGAAATTTTCTCAAATGTTTCATTAGATATAAATTTTATAAAATATCACAATACCAATCAAACTTTGTTTGTTTGGGGTTAAAATCAACAAAATCCCGATTTTTACTTCAAATTCTATGTAATCTAACATGTCACGTCATAAATTTAACTGTTATGATCTACGTCAGATTGAGTTCATATCTAATAAGTGAATATCTGCAAATCTTTGGTAGGTACTTTGAAACATTTGACGAAGTTTGATAAGTATTTTTTAACACATGCCTTAATGCAATTGACTTAAGATAGAAAAACAGAATAACCAATGTATTCAATTTGTAAAAGTATACTGTTAAACTATTATTTGAAAGTTTGATAAGTTTTGCGGCGGTATTCTATACATATAATGAACCTACATATTAAGTACATGTGAATACTACTAGTTGGGTATTTTTGACTTGATATAGTTGACGTAGTCTTTGATGTAAACTACTAGAAACACAAAACTACTAATGATGTCACTCACGTTGATTCTTTCTTAGGGGCAAAAACACAAATCATGTTAAAATCATACTTAGAAGAACTTACAATTTGGCTGACAAGGCACATTTGAGACACATTGATAGTATATACGATTTATAGTTTATTCTTTCTAACGAATCAAAGATAAATTGAGTTTAGATCGAATCTGATTTAATATGGTTGCATCTTTAAAGACACTTAATTTTTTATTCACATACACACTAATATATAATGCTTACATATGTATTAAGGTATCGCTTGGTTAGTGAATTTAAAATCTCGGTATTTTAAATTTTCGAAATTTTAAATTGTGAGAAATTTAAATTTTTGAGAATTAAAAATCTCATAATTTAAAATATTTACGCATGTTTGGTTGAAAGAAATTATTCATAATATTTTGAAATCTTGGTTTTAGATCAACCCAGTTAATACGAATAAATATTTTTTACATAAACTTATAAATTTATAAATTTCTATTTAAACGAGTAAAAACCGATATTTGTACTTTTTATAAATTTTATAAATAATTTATATTAATTTTATTTTTCATATTTAAATAAAAAAACTCAATAAACGTTTTTTAATAACTTTTTTAAAATTTATAAATTTTCTATTGTGAAGATGGCCTTATTATCCACACCTCCTGTCGGATGAATGGAGGACCGATCGACCCGGGTTTTCACGAGCATTAGCGGGTTCTGGAGTGCCTGTCAAGGGCGTTAGCGCATACCCCGAGGTGATCATCACAACCTGCACTTCAAATCTCGGCACAGTGGAACATGTAACATGTCTGCTGTTTCATTCAACTACATTTGTTCCTGTAATCCATAGCCTAACAGAACGCAGCAGCGAGGGACAACCCGCCCATACAACCAGCGGGGAGGATGACACTACTAACAAAGACCGTCTGGCGAAAACATCGTAGGCGCGAAGCGTGGTAGGCTTGCGTCGGGGGAGCATAGGAGGAAAGGGAGCCCGGACGGTGGAAGAGCCAGGGAGACCGCGTCATTTGACGGAAATGGAAGGCTTTGGAGTATGAACCTATTAAAGAATGTCGTATGAAGTAAAGGGAAGTGCATGAATTCTTGGAAAAAGATGGACCGAGCCTATATAAAAAATAGAATCAAGCAAATTCAATGAACTGATAAAGTCAACGGTACGACAGACAGCGCTGCCTACAGGCAAATTTGCTTCCGATGTCGAGCAGACTTAATTTCTTTTCCCTACAGGATTTTAGAATGAATGCCGGGCTGGGCCACCTCGAATGGCTTGAGCCGCACGCGGGGAGACCCGCACGTACATTTTTAGGGGGATCTAGTCGAATGACCGGCCGACGCCCACCCGACTAGAGGGACTGAGAAGTTAATAGAGTACAAAACTTATTTTCAAGCTTTGCCTTATTCTGATCGTTCAGAGGACAATCGCGGGGTCACTGAATGAAGTCAATTGTTAGCCTATATAGAGTATAGCCAAGTGGTAAGGCATCGGTTTTTGATACCGGTATGCAAAGGTTCGAATCCGTTTACTCTAGATTCTCAACAGATAAAAAAAGCCAAAGAGAAAAAACAGAAGGGTGAAGCTATAGCTAAAGAAAAAGTTAATTCATGATGATATAGCTCGACTGTTAAGGAAGAAGGGTCATGGGAGGGTCACAGGATTCTTCTCCTAATTTAAATGAGTAAAAATTAAAATTTTCACTTTTTATATAAATTTTATAAAAATTTTATATAATTTTTGTATATCTATATATATTTTTCATTTTTTCTATTTAAATGATTAAAAACCAAATAAAAAAAATTATATATTTTTTTAATTTTAACGATTAAAAACCTTAATAAAAAACATTAGAAAAAGGATTTATAAAAAATAGTTTCAAATAAATGAATATTCTTCACTTTTTGGAGCTATTTTAATTTCTCCCTTTTTGGTAATTTGAGAAATTTTTAATTTCTTAGTTTGTCAAACCAAACACAATATTGAAGAGAAATTAAAATGTAAATGCATTGAATATCTTATAATTTCCCTCAACCAAACATCCTTAAAGGGATTGATTTGCACATATTGAAACTTGATTGAAATATTTCAATCTCTACACCTAATATATGTACAGTCTTTAATATTTTTTTTATTTATTTGTACATTACGTATCCAAATTAAATGTTAGAATGCGCAAATCATCCCCCTTGTACTAAGTATACATCTGAAAGTCCCTATAAAACGACTAGAAACAGTTAAAGATATAATAACACAAATATAATCATTTTCAAACGTGCAATGCTTTATTGATGAATAATTAAAGTACCACAAAGTGTTATCGATCACATTAGTTGAACGACAATCTATGGTTAACTCTTTGAACAAGTAACTTAATAAATTATCAGACATTTAGCAGGAATTTTAAAATAGTGGGTTAACTTTTTAATTTGTGAAAATAAAGACCTCCAAGCACAAACTCTTGAAACTGCTAGTACAAATGATGGCTCTTAAAATTGATAATACAATCAATTTTGTCTAATCTAATTTCCCCTAATTTCGGTGAGTTTTTGATTGGTTAGTTGGGGATTTTGTTTTGGGTTGTGGGTTTTCTAATTCCTTTATGAGTTATGTAATTCAAGCACACATTCTGGACGTAACCATCAAAGGTAACCATTAAATAAGGACGATGGTGACAAATAGTATACATGGAGGAGAAGTGGAAGAACAAGACAATAGGGATTCGAACGAAAGAAAGAAGAATGTCCCGCGACTAACTGTTGTGAACTATTTCTTTACCAACTACCCACCTGAATGGAATGAGGGAAATTTACCCGAAGTATTTGCGGATTTTGGAGAGGTAGTTGATGATTACATGGCAAGGAAATTGAGTGAAGTGGTTTTAAGGTTCGGGTTTGCACGTTTTTTCCGAACTGGTAATCCGTAAGTTCTTGAGAAAAGACTAAACAAGATCTGGAATGTGAGCTTCAAACTCAGAACAAATATTTCTAAGTTTAAAAGATATTTTTCTAAATTTAGGAAAGGATGCAAGAAGGTGAGGAAATTTAATGGTAAACCTCCCGGTTCAGATCAAATACCATCTAAAAATCTCGCCACGTGGCTACAAGAAGTTGTTGTTGGTGAATCTATCATGATACACACATTGTCAGGACTTCAGTCAATTATTTGCTAGCCTTTCAACATCTCAAATTGCAAGGTAAATCATTTGGGTGGTTCGAGGATTTTACTCGAATTTAGAAATGAAAAGGAAGGACACCACTCATCAACGAATTGCCTTGAATCTGAAATGAGTGCCGGAGTTGATGAAAAACAAGAAAATTCGTTTAATCTTAGATTAGAAAAAATCAACCCCATGGTTGAGGATTAGTTTAGTAGTAACTATGGCGAACTATAAGAGCAGTTATATCCTAATGCAAAGGAAGTGTTTACAAACGAAGTGGTGCAACAACAAGATTCGGGTTATGATGACAAAGATGTTAAATCTTTAAATCCAGAAATTAATGGTCAAGGAGATTAGATCATATGTGATAGTCCAATTACAATAGGTTTGGTCAGAGTAATTCTTATTCACAATGATGAAGAGGACAACAACCATGGTGACGATAGTGTAAAAACTAGAGGGGAGGAGGTTGAATAGTTTCTATGATTAAGGTTCCAATTAAAAATCCTTTCAATTAGGTTTGTCCCAAATTTACCTTTTACTTGAAAACTAGTTTCATAGTTGCTAGGTTTATTTATAATGCATTGACTACATCTAACGACAATGAAATGCAATGTAAGAAAGTAAAGATAAGTAAAGAGTAAGAAAACAAACAACCAAAGACAAGACGCCAAGATTTATAGTGGTTTAGAAACGAATCTCTTTCTTCGTTCCTACTCCACTCCTCGAGTACACCTTACTCGAGATTTCCACTATATCCACAAGCTCCCTTCTTGGCGGAGAACATTGCTTACATTATTTTCTGACACTAAGCTAAATGTCGAGACCTAATCTTAGCTAGGACCAATTTACACACGTCGCCTACTTTACCATTTTCTGACACAAGGCTAGATGTCGAGTTCTAATCGAAAGCTAGAACCAATCTTCGTCGCCCATCTTCTTTTTTGACGCAAGGCTAGATGTCGAGTCCTAATCCAAAGCTAGAACCAATCTTCACAACTCTTCACTTTCAAGTTGAGTGAGAACTCACAAGACACATACACACATCACTTTATAGTTTATTGAGAACTAACACACAAGACTTATTGGAACTCAAGACATATCCAAGTATACACATATAACTTGGATCTACACAAGACAAATCCAAGTATACACATATACATTGCACAAGACTAATCCAAGTGCTCACATATACCTTGGATCAACACAAGACTAATCATAGCATTCAGAAATACATTGGATCTACACAAGACTCAAGAAATGATGAACATGACTAGATCTAAGAAAGGGTGATCTTCATCAAGGTTTCATATTTAATCACATCACAAATGTGTGAGTGATCTTCTCTTTGGACAAGTAAAGAAGAGGATCAAGAGGATAATCATAAGTAAACATACTTAACAAATTAAGTGATCATTTACTAATGATTGGAAACATAGAAAGAAGATAAGAAGCAGAAAGATTTGTCCAAAAAGGTTCATTGGAAAATGAAAATATGATCCACTATTTATAGGGGACAAGAACCAACGGCTCTCTGGGTGCGGATCATTAAATAGACCTGCGGTTCCATATCACTAAGGAACCGCACCCCTATTTAAGGAACCGCGACTCATAGAGTCTGCTCCTTTTTGTCTTGTAGTGGGGAAATTCTATCTGGGGTAGTCTATACCCACAAAGGATATTCTTACGGCATTTGGAATATGCCATATTCAAATTTTCATTTTCTATATTAATAAAATATTTTCTTAAAACTAAAATTTATTAAAATATTTTGTCACATTTGTATAAATGTGAGTTTTGAGGTTAATCACTTTCTGTGATCACAATCAACTCTTAGCAATATGTGTGATAAAGAATTAGCAAAACAAGCAATAACACACATATCAATCATATTAAATGAAATATGAAAGCACATACAACAAAGGATTCATATTCAACAAAAATATGAATGCCAAAGCAAAATAAGATAAAATAAAACAACATAAGCATAACAAATAATCTAGCAGAGATAGTCTTCAAAGTTTGCTTAGGTTTATATTTGTTTCAAACAATTAGAACTCAAAGTGTGTTTTAATTGGTAAAATAAGACGAAGGGGCATCATCCGAATATTTGCTCACAAGAAAAATATTTTGAGAACAGGTCGAGTGAGGAGAAATTTTAGAAAATCTAACTTCTCATACACATGAGAAAGTTTAATTTGTTGAAATTTGAAACAAGCACACGAGCTTCCATGATGAAAAGCAAAGTCATTTGATGGGGAAGGATCATCAAAATAAGAATAAGGAGAATGAGGATAATAGAGGTCACCATCACAATACTTAGTGAGGTTAGGGAAAGAAGAGAGGTCATTTAGTGGAGGAGTGTTGAAAGGTTTAGGTGGTGGCAGAAGAGCTTCTCTCTCTCCGGTAATTAGATTGATTGAGTAAGACTCATTCCAATACTCATTAGAAGAGAAAGAATTCTTGCAAGGTTTGGGAGAAGGAGGTTCATAATGATCCTTATTCTTTTTTATCCAAACGGGTTTGACCAAAATTTTCGGTTTCTTGGAAAGCTTAGAAGAAGAAGCTTTGGGTTTAGAAGGTTGTGACAAAGAGATGTCAAGGTTAAGTTTAGAAGAAGAAGACATTGAGAGGGGTGAGAAGAGAACTCCCAAAGCTAGAAGATTTAAAGAAAATAGACAAGGCAAGGAATAGAAAGAAAAATAAAAGATTTCAAGGAATGTTTAGCTAAAATAGGTAAACAAAGAATCTTGAGAAAAATTAGGGTCAAAGAAGAAAGACAAAAAACGAGCCCAAAATAGGCTTGTTGTTCGCGGTTCACTAATGGAACATGCGGTTCAATAGCGATATTGATCCGCACGACTTTATTGAGCCCATACAGTGGACAAGAAAATCTGATTTTTGAAGTTTTTGAGAAAAGACAAGACTTTTTTAGATTTAAGCAAAACTTGGATTTTTACATCTAATAGCACTAGGTTAGGCTATGGTTGCATAAAGAGCAACATACTCACAAGAGTATATTGACAAAGGGTATTTAGATAACATTTTGATCCAATTTTAGTCAAGTTTTAGAGGTGACAATAGATTAAGGTTCAATTTTAGTTTAAATTAAAGTTGATTAATGTTAGAACACATAGGTTATAACACATAAAATACTTAATCTATAAAAACATATTCATGAAAACTCATGAAGGAAACAAAGTACAAGAAATGAAATACAACCAACTAATACAATAGCTAGATATTCTAATCTTGGTTTGACAATCTTCTGAGGCTTGTTTTTCTTGAACACATATTTGTAGAAAATATCATCATTCATCTCCTAGGAGGAGGATTGGTAAACAAATTTAACAAGAATTATTGTAACCTTGCATGGATCCCAAACATTTCCATATTTAGGTTTTAGATGTTGTAGTTGTTATAAAGACAACATGGGCAATTAGCACCATGTGCCTCAAGAAAACCAAAGAAGAATGGATCACCTATAATCCTAGAAACAGGAACACCCAAAATTGGAGTGTTAGGAGGAGGAGGAGGAGGAGGCAGAGGCAGAGGCACGGTGTCCAATGGTGAGATAGGTGAATTTGGTGTAAAGGGTGAGGTTGGCAAGGGATCAAAAAAGTCATTCACAAAGGGAATGCTTTGGAGTGGTGTAGGGTTCACATCCAAGGGAGGACTTGGAGTGAATAGAGAGGACAACTCATTCATCGTAGATTGGAATGAAGAGGAGGTAGAACCATGTGAGTGGTTGGTACCATGAGTTGAACTAGTCTTACATGGAGCAAGAGGTGGTGAAGGTGATGAAGAAATGAGAATAGGAGTAATCTCATTCTTAGGTGTAAGAAAAGATGAAGCACCTTGTTTAGGTAACTTAATCTTGATCTTAAGGTTTCTTTTGGTGGAAGAGTGTTTGGAGGAGTTTGAGGATCTTGTGGACACTATGGTTGTGTGTTTAGGTTTAGAAAGCTTAGAGGATGAAGAAGAAGAACAACCAAGGGTGGTTTAAGAAGAGGATGGGATGATCCAAAATGGTAACGTGTTAAAAATGATTTGGTGAACAATGAAATTTGGTAGGCTTAATTGGGAAAACGCTAATTTTTAGCAAAAGTTTATCCATGTTTACAAAAATTTAGAGAAAACAGTGTAAAGCTGAGATTTTGTCAAAGTTCCAACCCGCGGTTCCCTAAATAAACATGCGGTTCGATATCAATAAGGAACCGTCAGGTATTTGTTGATCCACGGACAGAACCTTATGAAAATGTTGCTTCCAACAATCTTCACAAGCCCAGATTTTAAACTTTAGTTTATCAAGCCAAAATAGATTACCAACCAAAATCTAAATAGCTAATTAACACATAATAGCACAAAGTCATGTAAATCAAAAGTTCGATAACATGAAACAAGCGTAAAATTAGAATACTAATCAATCCAAACACATAGTACTAGTTATTACAAACCAAAGTCTAATGCAAAAGAAAGAACAAGTCTAAATAAAAGTTCAACACTAAACCAAAGTGAACATCCAAGCTAATCAAATGAAGTCATCACCAAAGACTTCAAGGTAGCATCACTTCTTTTTCTTTCCAAGCTTCTTGAGCATACTCCCCATGGCCTTAAAAGCACCTTTGGACTTCATACGATGTTCGTACAACACCCCTCGGGTTTGAAGGTTAGAACGGTAAACATCCTAAAGGTTGAAATTGGGAGGAAGTTTACTCGATGAAGGAGAAAGAGGACGATGTATATGGTCTACCCCATCCATGAAAGTGTTCAAAGATGGGGTGGAGTCACTCATAGAACCGAAGTTGGTACTAGTTCCAACACCATCACCATCACTTGATGATGAGGAACCTTCCTCATTTTCAGATTCTCGTGGATCACCTCTATGCGTCCCTCGATCACTCCTTACTTTTCGTGGACGCGCCCTTTGTTTGGTATACATCATGGGGTCGGCGTGCACATAAGTGGAGAGCCGAGGCTGGGATAGTCAAGATCAACCCTTTTAAAAAGGCGAGTGAAGAGCATGACACAGGGAAGATTTGCTTTTGGTTTGGTGAGGACATAATTTATCCGTCGAGCGATGAAGTATGCAAGATGGTAATCGGTGGAAAATCATATGCAACACATCATTTGAGCCATACAAGCCGGAACATGATCTCGGTTTCCACTGTGACAAAATACATTCTCCCTAATGATGTCGGCCCAAGGGACCATACAATCATTAAGATCGCTTACGAGTATCTCATAACATTTCAAAGCACGTTTCTTAGAATGGATACTACGTACAACGGGTCGATCACATACTTTAGTGATGACATCAAGGATGAGGTCTAAGTCCGTCACTTCGGTGTCATATGGAGGAGTGTCGACACACTTATTCAAGGAGTCAATCATCCATGAATCCATGAACCGACATTGACCTTCATATAACAACTTAAGTGCCTTACCGAATTCCTCGAGAGAGTAGGTAATGGATAGACCATGAATTGCGTACCAACATTCCATCTTCATTAAATAGAAGGGAATAAGTGCTAAGAACTCTAAGAGGAATTAGGAATAAATAAGCTCATCGATGTCTAGCATACAATCGAACTTGTTATTACTAAACATTTGTCTAGTGTAACCATATCCCTTAATGTCCCCATAGACAATCCTACCCTCATGAAAGTAACGTTTTTGAAGTGAATGAAGGGTGTTACCAAGAGTTATGGATTAACACGAATCGACAAGATTAGGCATATAGCATTTAGTGTCTCGGTGGTCCTTTTTGATAAATAGAAGGCATGATTGAGTACCTATATTAAACCAAATTATTTCCACAATCACTCTTATGTTACATACTAGGTCAAAATTAAAATCACAAGAATGTGTTTAATCAATTACTTGACTAACCAAAGGATTAATCATTATCATTCTTATGTTCACAATGTAACAATTTCATTTTTGACAGAAGCATATGAACTATGCGAATCAAACAAGAACTTGAACATTGGTTTTTCAAAATTTGTTTTTAGGTAAGCTTTAACAATGTAATTACCAATGTGTTCAAGGGTTCATATCAATTCCATCATTAAACCAAACTAATTTGATTAAAATTCGGATTTGTTCTATAAGTGGGTTTTAGTGAAATCACAAGGAATTCGAACCTAAGGAATCATAGCACTAAAACTATGTGAACCCACATTCCTAATTTGGTTCTAATTCAATTTAATTTCAAAAATCCCCAATTATGAAAGTAAGAACCTTAGAAAAAATTGATTAAAATTGAATGAAGATACTTACAGTTAATTGATATTGGATGAAGGATGAGTGAAAGCTTTGTCTTGGAATCAATTAATTTGAGTAATTGGAAGCTTTTTAAAACTTGTTAATGGTGGTTTTTGTTGGAAACCCGTCGCCACCAAGAAGAAGGAAAGAGAGGGTGTTTTTGAAATAGTGATATTTAATAAAGGTTTTTATTTTAAGCCTAGTGGGCTTATTTTAAGCCTAGTGGTAGGAGGTTCAATATATATATTGAACTACACAATAGCACCGCGCTATTTAATGAACCGCCGGCAATGGTGAGTTTTTGACCATGAAAATGAAAGAAATTTTTCAAACCAAGTTTTTCTGAAATACTTAAATTATATAATAAGCCTTTTAGAAATTATTAGACCACTTCAATACTAGGTTACAATGCCTTAATGAAGGATTACGAGTTAAATCGAGACCGAAAAAGATCGATACGGAAAAACGACTACTCGTAATAAAAGAAAAAGAAGAGAGAAACCAATAGGGATGAATCAAGGCCAAGTATCAATGGTCAAGAGATGAGTGAAAATATTCAAGTTTTAGAAACGAATAGCTTGTGTCATATATAGTGTTTTAAGACGTGCCTTTCCGGTGTAAGACAAAACGGCTTTAGTAATGAATCATACCAAGCAAATTTTGTTATATAGAGTAAGAACACTTACCAATAAATGTATTTAACTTTTACAAAACATGAGCAAAAGTATAGATTCACTTTCTCTCCCATTTGATCGGACAAATATCATTGTTTAGGGTTACAATGACAATATCCTTAGAATATTTGAATTCCAAATATGTAGTATCCTAACTACAACATATGATGTAGTTTGGTATCTCCAGAGATTAATCAATCAACTAAGAGATGAGCTCAATTGCATATACTACACATGATAGGGCCTACTGACCGTACAAGTTGCAAACCATATAAATCATGCTTGATACTTTACGCTAACTCACACTACAACACCTAAGTGAGTCAGGTATCCAAGAATATGAAGGTTTGAGAGGGTAAAGAATAGAATCACATACCACAAACAAATGTCATGGCAAGGATGCCAAGAACAAACACATAGTCAAGTAATGATCAAAAGAATGATCAATAGGGCGTGTGGAAGGACAAAAACGTACCTTAGCCGCAAAGTGCATCCTAAGTATTCTATGGACTAGTGCAACATATAAACTTGACCAAAGTGTATACTAAGTCTTCAAGGACTATATCACACTCTTCAATCTTGATATCATCATCCTATGATGTTGGAGATCAAAAGGAGATGAGTCTTCAACAAGCGTAAGTGATTCAATCCACAATCAAATTAATGATTAGTCTTCATGAGTACCAACATGAAGCAAGATGCAAACTAGTAGATACATTTCAATAATAAACCTAAAATGCATAAAAGCTACTAGAAAACTCATAATCACTAAGATATGATATAGCAATACATTAGAAGGTCTATTTTTATAGAAAAAATAATTTTTGACCAAAACGAAACTTTAGTACAACCGATCCTTCTAATTAGTAGAGACAATAGATCGATCCAAGCTTCAAAGTACAATATACTTCAAAGATCTTGTGTAGCCATCGTTCTGATACCAATTGTAGAAACTAGAGGGGGGGTTGAATAGTTTCAATGATTAAGGTCCTAATTAAAAATCCTTTCAATTAGGTTTGTCCCAAAATGACCTTTTACTTTAGAACTAGTTTCATCGTTGTTAGGTTTATTTCTAATGCATTGATTACATCTAATGACAAAGAAATGTAATGTAAGAAAGTAAAGATAAGGAAAGAGTAAGGAAAGAAACAACCTCAGACAAGACACCAAGATTTATAGTGGTTCGACAACGAAGCTCTTTCTTCGTTCGTACTCCACTCCTCGAGTACACCTTACTCGAGATTTCCACTATATCTACAAGCTCCCTTTTTGGCGGAGAAAACCTTACAACGTCGCTTACATTGTTTTCCGACACTAAGCTAATTTCGAGACCTAATCTTAGCTAGGACCAATCTACACACGTTGCCTACTTCACCATTTTCTGACAAAAGGCTAGATGTCGAATTCTAATTTAAAGCTAGAACCAATCTTCGTCGCCCATCTTCTTTTCTGACACAAGGCTAGATGTGAGTCATAATCCAAAGCTAGAACCAATATTTACAACTCTTCACTTTCAAGTTGAGTAAGAATTCACAAGACACATACACACATCACTTTGTAGTTTAGTAAGAACTAACACACAAGACTTATTACAAATCAAGACATATCCAAGTATACGCATATAACTTGGATCTACACAAGACAAAACCAAGTGTACACATATACAATGGATTTACACAAGACTAATCTAAGTATTCAAAAATACCTTGGATCAACACAAGACTAATCTAAGTATTCACAAATACATTGGATCTACACAAGACTCAAGCATACAAAATGATGAGCATGAGTAGATCTAAAAAAGGATGATCTTCATCAAGGCTTCATCTTCAATCACATTACAAATGTGTGAGTGATCTTCTCTTTGGACAAGTAAAGAAGAGGATCAAGAGGATAATCATAAGTAAACATACTTAACAAATTAAGTGATCATTTACTAATGACTGGAAACATAGAAAGAAGATAAGAAGTAGAAAGATTTGTCCAAAAAAGTGTATTGCAAAATGAAAATATGATCCACTATAGAGGACAAGAACCAACGGCTCTCTGGGCACGGTTCATTAAATGAACCTGCGGTTCCATACCACTAAGGAACCGCACCCCTATTAAAGGAATCACGACTCATAGACTCTACTCCTTTTTGTCCTATAGTGGGGAAATTCTATCTGGGGTAGTTTATACCCACAAAGGATATTTCTAGGGCATTTGGAATATGCCATGTTCTAATTTTCATTTTTTATTTTAATAAAATATTTTCTTAAAACTAAAGTTTATTAAAATATTTTGTCACATTTGTATAAATGTGAGTTTTGAGGTTAATCACTTTCTATGATCACTAAACATGTATAAGATATTTTTGTGTAAGACTTAAATGATTATTACCTTGATGATAGTGTTTGTTAAATAATTCGTATTTCGGTTATCTTTGACGATAAATGTTTTTACACTTTGTCGTCATCAAAACTAAGAAAGATTAGTTATTACAAATAATGTTTTATACATTAGTTGCATTAAAAGATAGTTTTGGAGATGTTAAAGGAGTTGTTACCGAGAAGGCACCTCGTAATGTTGACAATTTAGGAACCCATAATCAAAGCTTATTATTATTGGTGCCAGCTAGTGAAAAGATTCTAGATCATATTTTGAATCTTATCAAAAGCACTTATGACATGGGCTCTTCAAATATGAATGATTCCACTCCCTTACTATGACAACCCATAAAATTCACAAGTATGATATGTGCTATGATTGAATGAATGTGGAAAATTCATTAGAAATTTTTGCTTTTGTGCCTTACTTGATAAGATGAACCGCTTATCACAACATGAACTCCATATCAACATATTCCTATATGTTGTAAACATTATGTATATATCAAGTCTGAGTTCTAAAATTAATCTAATAGGTATATTATGGATAAGAACAACTCAAATGTAACTATGATGCCCTAAATTTCCCTAGAAACCCTACAAACCTTATAATAAGTGGTAAACTCAAGAATTGTGAAGGTATGAATACACAACACATATGAATAAACAATCAAGGATTATAAACAAGTTATAAACTATCAAATGAAAGTCTAATCAAGGATTATAAACAAGTTATAAACTATCAAATTAAATTCTAATCTTTTGCAACCAATCATAAAACTCAACTATGTATCATATTCAGATTTCACATTTATCTTAAGCTAAGTTACAAATTACTAAATCACAATGTATAAGTTATTATAGCATAGAATTCTAAGCTAACCTAATTATACCTAGGTTATGATTACCCTATACAAACCATTAAACTAAGAATGTATAATCCTTAGAAGTCATAAACATAACATATAAGACCTAGAATAAGTGTACATGATGATATAAACACTAATTACCTAAAGTACAAAGTTATTAGGCTTAATGACCTAAAAACCCTTATATTAAGCATTCTACTTAGAATCAATACCTAGTCTCTTAGGACCAGTCTACCAACACTCATAGCATTACATTTAGGTTATAAAATTATTTTAAGACAATGTACAAGTACTATAAAGCACAAGGTACAACATAATAATGCATGACTTATAAATTAGGTCAAAATATGTATTTTCACTCTTTAGACATGTTTACTTAGAATAACCTATCAAACCAAGTGTGCGAACTCTTTGGATACTTAAAACACAATTTCTAAGACCTAAATTGAGTTTGCATTAGTAGCTAAGTGAAGGATAATGACTTTAACAAATATTTAACCCTAGATCATTAGAAACCTTAACCCGCCTAGGTTTTCTTCTCAATTTCACTTCAAACCTTTGTTAAACTTCAAACCAAGGACCCAAAACTTCTAATTACAATGTGTAAACCCTAATTACACCCTAATACATCACTAATTACATTCCTAAGTCCTTAGTTACAAGAATTCAAAACCATAAAGTTACAAGCACTAATTTTTAGATCCGGTTTGGTTTTTCCCTCCAAAACCTTGTTTAAACTAATTCCCTCCCAAATTCAAACCTAATATCAGATCATATGGATATTTTAGAGTGTCTACAAGTAGGTGCATCACCTACTTGAAGGCTACACATCACCATTCTTATCAAAACCTTGTTGTGACCCATTTTTATCCACAAGTCCAAGATATTTTGTTCCTAGCTTCCATGACTCATTCCTAGACTTGCAGAGGCTCTCATAGATTCCCTTAGTCACCTTGATACTATTCTTAAACGTCCATAGCCTTAAATTGGAGCCTAAGGGTTAGAAATGGCTATAAAAGGGGCGAACATCCATACATTCCAAGTCGCACCCTGTTTTCTCTTTACCTTAATACCCATTTTGATTTCCACTTCTAAAAAAATTCTAGGACATTTATAAGACCAGAAACCAGGTCTATAAGGAATCCATTGAAGCTCTTGAAGCTTTGGTAGCAAGTAGTGTTCATAAGAAGGCATATGAATTCATTTTAGAGATACCTAGGTAATCACTATGTTAACTAAGCTTTGATATTGTTCTAATGCTTTTCTAAGACTTATTATAATGTTAATATGATGTTAGTAAGCTAATCTAAAAATAACTAGTTCATATGATCACTTAAAATGAAAGTTATAAGCTAAAGATGTTATAAAACCTTAGTTTTGTAATTTACATGAAATAATGAGCAAAAATCCATTTCAAAGGCTATAATGTGGAAAATTAATGTTATTATGATTATAAATTTGTTTATAAACTTTGTTTAAAGTTCCTAGATCGTTTGATACATTTTTGAGCTTGTTGTGTAATTTTAAACAAGTCTAGGGACTAAAACTGTCATTTTTGAAACTATAAACATTCTGGGCCAAAAGTGTCATTTTATCAAAGTCAAAACTTTAAGGATTAAGATTGTAAAGTTTGAAATCCTAAGGTTAATATTTGAAGGTTGAAAATGTAAATATTCAAATTATATACTTTAAGGGTTAAAAGTGTGAATATGTTAAACTTATAACATTATATACCAAAAAGGCAAGTATACCAAACTTAAAAACTTTAAGTATCATTTTGGTCATTTATGAAACAATATGGATGAAAGTTGTATAATGAAACTAATTTTCTAAAGTTATATAAACTAGACGGATTATTTTTGCCAAATTTGAAACTAAAGGATGTAAGATATAATAATTAAAAGAACATACTAACTTTTGAATAATTTTCTAAAAATATATAATGTGTCATGTTATTAGGGAACTTTTTGCAAATATGTTCCATCTTGATATTACGTTCTGATTGAGTGGTTTGGTTTATGATTTAAAGTGTTCTCGCTCCTCAAATGTTTATAGAATAAATTCTGAGTATGATGGCTCGAACAATGATGCTATAATTATAAGAACTTATAATTCAAAGAACACATAATTAATACTTAAAAATATTGAACTCAAAATCAAAGGCTTGATACTATACAGAATGTGTTAATCCAGGTTTGTGTTAGACCAAGTTGTTCTTTGTGATTGAAATATAAACCTGACAAGCTTTAGGATCTACATAAGGTGAGTTCATAGCCTCATTAAAGATACTACTTTCAATTATTTGAAAACCTGTTATGGAATATATGTTAAATTGGAATACAAGTATTTTTTGTATGCTTCTCATATATGTTTATTGACACTATGTTTACTACTGCCTTTAAAGTCCCTTTGTAATTATGAACCGTTAATCATTTCATAGAAAATGAGCACTAATATCGTAAATAGTTGCTAGAACCTTAGTGGTCAAACAGGCATACTTTATTTTGCAAAACAGGACAGTTTGGCAGACTTCCTCATATGGGCAAAATGACTGTTTCTGATATGTCTAGTCACGGTATCATAAGCTTAGTGCAGTAATACATTAATTTTTATGGGTGAATAACAACGTAGCTTAGGAAAAGGATCTTCTATTCAAAAATGATTTATAAACCTATGAATTCGCTCAACCATTATGTTGTTTTTAAGCATATATTTTAGGTATTGAAAATTGATAGCATGGAGCAGCACAATGATGACGTGAAGAGATATAGACTTTGAATTTTTATCATTCAAACCTATTTTCTAGATCTCAGGAACTTGTGATGTATAGAGTATGTACAATTGTTTTATTAAAAATCTCTTATTCTGAATGATAATTGATAATAAATAAACAAGTTTATTAAAACGCTCTTTCGAGTTGTTTTCTACTATGATGACTTTTATTCCATGAAGTAATACCCAAAAGATATTGTTCCGCTGCGTCAAGGTAAAAATGGGGGTGTTACACTTACCACCAAAAGGGCTTAGTTCATTCAAGCAATACTTAAATTGTGAAGTCCCAAGTAAAGCAAACGTTAAGGTATGTGTGAATCCATTAGGCTCTTTTGATATATTTAAAAAAACTAAGTAGAAAAAGATTCTCCTTGTGACATACATGGAAGGACTTAAGACATAAACCTTATGTCTATGTTGGACTGAGTTTTAGAAATTTATGTTTCGGTGGTCTTAAAATATTCTCGGAATATTGATTTCAATTTGGATTTCGATTTCGATCTAAGTTGATAGTATATGCATAAAAGTGGTGTTGTTTATTTTCACTTCTATTTATGTCTTGGGGTGTTTAGGTGTTCTAGTTATAGACTTGGTGTTTTGTATGGATTTCCCGATTTCTATTACTTTTTCTAGCTTCTTGCTGGTTCTATCAATGAAACTTTAGCCGTTAAAAAATTATGGTACGAGGTTGACTTGGTAGTGAGGTTAGGTAGCACATGTCAAGAATTTGATGAAAAAGTACATCTTTATTAAATGCACATCAATCCTTGGTAGGACTACAACTAGACTTTTGGTGAAATGTTCACATATTTTACCAACTCGTGCTTTAGATAACTTTAATTCGAATACATTATATGTCCCATCATTTGTGTTTTTTCTTAATTGTTTCAGACTAAACACTTATAGAAACTCAAAAAGTAAAGAAAAACATCATGGTATTGCCATCCTTGATATTTTATACTATTGGTGAATCCTTGATATATATATATCAGCTGGTATCCATCCCAACCGACGAGTATGTTTTCAAGTAATTTTTGACTTCCTTAATGATGTCTCTGAATTGGACTTCCCTGAGGTTGATCGTTGAAGTCAATACTTCAACTAGTCTTTCATTACTTTCTAATCCCCATTATGATTAAAAGCTAAACAATGAATGTTCTGCCATTATCCAAAACAAAGTACCACCAAAACTGGGAGATCCTGGAAGTTTCCTAATCCCATGTACTTTTCCTCACTCATACTCTTGCAACGCCTTGGCCGATCTTGGCGCAAGTATCAACCTCATGCCATACTCTTTGTATGCTAAACTCTCTAAAAATGTTTTAAAACCCATAAAAATGAGCGTTCGACTCGCGGACCGTTCTTTCCAATACCCAATGGGATAGCTGAGAACATGCTCATAGAAGTCCGAAAATTTGTTTTTCATGTTGACTTTGTAATCTTAGAAATGGAAGAAGATAGCAAGGTACCCCTTATCCTTGGTAGACCTTTCCTACACACAGCTGATGCTATAATTAAAGTAAAGCAAAAACAACTCAACCTTGGAGTTGGAGAAGATAGAATTTCTTTCTCTATCGACGAAGATATGAAACACTCGTACTCTAATGCCGATATTTGTTTTAGTATCGATGTCGTTGAAGAAATCGTTGAATCTGATTTCGACGATCTTCTTGACGAAGGATGCGAAATTTTGCATTGTCTCGAAGGAACTATAATCGAAGAAGATCTTTCTGCTGAATTTGATGCCTTCATAGCCGACCATACCGATGATTAACCAATCATAAAAATCAAAGAAGAAATCGAAACCCCATTTGAAACCATAACTTTCGAAACCGATTTCAAAGTTAATAAATCTGTTGAAGAATCTCCTACAGATTTAGAACTTAAACCTCTTCCTGAACATCTAGAATATGCGTTTCTTCACGAAGAAAAATTACTCCCTGTAATTATCTCATCCCAACTTTCGGAAGAACACAAAGACGATCTAATTGACATTCTCAAGAAGCATAAACAAGCTTTTGCTTGGAAAACTTCTGACATTCCTGGCATATGTCCATCATTCTGCAAACACAAAATCCAACTTTTGGATAACAAGAAACCAATTGATGAAAAACAACGAAGATTAAATCCTAACATGAAGGATGTTGTTAAAAGAGAAATCCTTAAACTTCTAGACTCTGGATTAATCTACCCAATTGCCGATAGCCCATGGGTTAGTCCTATTCATTGTGTACCTAAAAAGGAGGTATCACTGTAGTAACTAACGAAAACAAGGAATTAGTACCAACACGAACCATCACCGGATGGCGAGTTTGTATTGATTATCGAAAACTAAATGATGCAACCGCGAAAGATCATTTTCCTTTACCCTTCATGGATCAAATGTTATAAAGACTCATAGGAAATGAATACTTTTGTTTCCTTGATGGTTTTTATGGATACTTTCAAATCTCAATAGACCCTATGGATCAAGAGAAAATTACGTTTACCTGTCCATTTGGAACTTACGCTTATAGGCGCATGCCTTTTGCCCTATGCAATGCACCTACTACTTTTTAGAGGTGTATGATTGTAATCTTTCACGATATGATTGAAGAATCAGTCGAAGTCTTCATGGACGACTTCTCCGTCTTTGGAAAATCTTTCGGCACATGTCTAAACAATCTCGATAAAATGTTAGCACGATGCGAACAAGCAAATCTTGTGCTAAACTAGGAAAAATGTCACTTTATGGTTAAAGAAGGAATTGTGTTTGGACACAAAGTGTCTGGAGCCAGCCTGAAGTTGACAAAGCAAAAATAGACGTGATCGCAAAACTCCCACAACCTACTAATGTTAGAGGCATTAGAAGTTTCTTAGGTCATGCCGGTTTTTGTCGACGATTTATCAAAAACTTTGCGAAAATCGCAAGACCTTTAACTCAACTTCTAGAAAAAGAAAGAACGTTTGATTTTACCGAAGAGTGTTATTCAACATTCAAAATACTTAAAGAAAAACTTACATGCACACCAATTATTACAAGCCCCAGTTGGAACCTTCCATTTGTGCTTATGTGTGATGCTAGTGAACATGCCCTTGGAGTCGTCCTTGGACAAAAAGATGGTAAACAATTTCATCCCATCTATTTTGCAAGTAGAACTCTTAACGTAGCCCAACAAAATTATACAATTACGGAAAAAGAACTCATGGTTGTAGTTTACGCGTTTGACAAATTTCGTTCCTACCTCGTGTTGTCAAAAATGATAGTTTACACCGGTCATTCAGCTTTAAAATACTTGTTCAAAAAGCAAGACGCCAAACCTCGTCTGATACGATGGATATTGCTTTTAGAAGAATTTGATTTGGAAATTAAAGATAAAAAAGGAGCTGAAAATGTTGCTGCCGATCATTTATCTCGCATAGTGAATGATGATTCTAGCGATGATGAAATCGACGATTTTCCCGATGAGCATATAGCAAGTAAGTACTAACAAAACACCATGGTTCGCAGACTTTGCAAACTATTTGGCTGTAGGTATTTTACGAAAGGGAATGACGTACCAACAAAAGAAAAGATTTTTCTCTGAACTAAAAAAATACATTTGGGACGATCCTTACTTATATAGAATCTGTCCTGATGGAATAATTCGACGTTGTATTTCCGGATTTGAATCTAAAATAGTTCTCGATGAATGTCACTACGGACTGACCGGAGGACATTACGCCGCGAACACCGCCGCTAAAAAAGTGTTCGACGCTGGCTTTTATTGGCCAACTATTATGCGTGAAGCTCATACCTTAGTACCACTATGCGAAGCATGTCAAAGGAATGGAAATATTTCTAAAAGAGATGAAATGCCTCTGAAAAACATCCAAGTCTGCGAAATCTTTGACGTGTGGGGTATCGACTTCATAGGACCATTTCCTAAATCTTACAAATGTGAATACATTTTAGTCGTCGTCGACTATGTATCGAAATGGGCCAAAGCTCAAGCTTTACAAACAAACGATGCCAGAGTTGTTATCACATTCTTAAGGAAATTATTCTGTCGTTTTGGAATGCCAAAAGCACTAATAAGCGATAGAGGAACTCATTCTGTAACAAACTCATGGAAAATGTTATGAAAAGATATGGAGTGAACCACCGATTTTCCACATCTTACCACCCTCAAACGAGTGGCCAAGTTGAAAACACTAATAGAGCTCTCAAACGTATACTTGAAAAGACCGTTCAAAACAACCCTGCTTGTTGGTCTAAAAAATTAGAAGATGCTCTATGGGCCTTTCGTACCGCATTCAAAATACCAACTGGAACCACACCGTACAAACTGTTGTATGGAAAGACATGCCATCTGCCAATAGAAATTGAACACCGTGCATATTGGGCACTTAAAAACTGCAACCCAGTTCTTGTTGCAGCCGGAGAAAAACGTAACTTTCAACTTTACGAGTTAGAAGAATTTCGACATCACACTTATGAAAGTTCACGATTATATAAAGAAGAACCAAAGTTTGGCATGATCGTAAATTACGACAAAGAAAAGAATTCAAAAAGGAGACAAAGTACTTCTCTTCATCTCGAAATATTAATTCAAGCAACCTAAGCTTACTTCGAGATGGACTGGACCCTATCTAGTAAAACACCAATATCCCTCCGGATATGTTGAATTACACGGTCTAAACAATAGCACCTTTATAGTCAATGGGCATAGACTTAAGCTCTACCATGAAGAAGAACACTGTAATGAAATCAAAGGAGAAGAAATTACTTTCTTCTTAAAATAGATCCGAGTAGCCGAGTCTGGCTGAAGACTCTAGACTTAGCGCTATTCGGAAGGCAATCTGTATTTTATCCCCACCTTTTAACTTAAGTGTGGAGGAGGACCTGTAAATAAATAAAACCGTCATTGTATATATTGCATGTGTTTTGTTTTGTTTTATAGCATGCCGGAAAATAGAAAATTGGAGCTCTAGCTGGATTCATCTCTCGAAATCCCGTAATTTTCTACTAAGCCCCGGGAAGTTCTCGTTTCCCTTTGCATTTTTCCTATTTTTAATATTTTATTAGTTATTACCTCGAGGACGATGTTCAACTTAAGTGTGGAGGAGGTGACAAATAGAAAAAATGAAATAACAAAAAAATATAATAAAATTTCTCCACATGAAAACCTTTTTGAAAAACAATAAAAATATATATGTTTTGTAAATAAATAAGTTTTTAGCAAAGCAAAAATCTCATTGATTGACACTATAATTTAGCACAAAAACCCATTTCCCAAATATGTGAGAAAAACTTAGCCTTATATTTCTCTATTTTGTGTGAAAGCCGATAATCTAGTATGCTTTAGAATTTGTGCTTGATCATCATTTACTAAACCGCAGTGAGGTTAATTTATAGATATTTTCAAAAGGAAGCAAAATAAAATCACCCTTATATCATTTTAGTCAAGCTACACTGGCTTACTATAAATATGTGGAACTCATACGCATATGTTATATTATCCATTGTGCCAATATCATTATATGCTATGCATAACCACTTGTCAAGTTATAAAGTTTATGATGTTCTCTTTAAAAAAAGAAAGAAAAAATAAGTCAAGTATTCTAGTATAGTTTGTTCTAGTATAGTTTGTTCTAGTATAGTTTGAACCCACCATTTATCTTGAAGTTATCAAAGACAATAGATGGGTAGATGACATGAATCAAGAAATGGAAGCTTTAAACAGGAATAATACTTGGATTATTACTGATCTACCTGATGGTAGAAAAGCTATTGCATGTAAATATATTTGGAAAGTAAAAATAAATCTTGTGGTGATGTTGAGAGGTTTAAAGCTAGGCTTGTAGCTAAGGGATTTAGTCAGAGAGAGGGCATAGATTATGAGGAGACTTTTTCTCCTGTGGTATGCGTTTTGTGTCTTGCTGTGAATAATGACTGGCCACTGTTCCAATTATATGTCAATAATGATTTTTTGTATGGTGAACTTGACGTGGAAGTTTAATGAAAAATCTTGAAGGATATGGTGATATTAAAGATAAAAGAGTTTCAAATTTAATTAAGTCCTTGTATGGACTTAAGCAAGCTTCTAAGAAATGGAATGAGAAACTTATTTATGTTTTGTTTGAACATGGTTTTGTTAAGAGACTGAATGATTTTTCATTGTTTATAAAGCATAAGGATAATGTGTCTCTGATTTATCATTTATGTTGATGATATTGTCATAACTAGCAATTATCTTGATGAGGTTAGTAAGTTTAAAGAATTTTTAAGTTCTAAGTTTCTTATTAAAGATCTTGTAAAGCTTAGATATTTTTTAGGTATTGAGGTTATTGATATTGTTGGTGGTATTTGTTTAACCCAAAGGAAATACTAAACTGAATTACTTTTCGAGCTTGTTATATTAGTTTTTAAATCTTGCAGTGCTCCTATAGAAGTTAATATTGATAATAAAAAGCTTAATGAAAAATTTGGTGATGATGAAAATTTAGTTGGGGATAACTCAATATCAAATGTTAGTGGGCAAATTGATATACTTAACTATGGCTAGACCTGATAAAGCTTATGATGTGCATTGTTTAAGTCAAGTTATGCATAGCCCTATGAAATCTCATATGAGATTAGCTTTTAGAGTGTTGAGGTATCTTAAAAAGGAATACGGTCTTGGTATTGATTTTAAAGAAGGGAAATCTGATAGTTTGAAAGTTTTGTTGATTCTGATTGGGCAAAGTGTAAAATTACCAAGAGATCTTTGGATGGTTATTGTGTTCATTTGGGAAACAATCTTGTTTCTTGGAAGAGTAAGAAACAAGGTGTTGTTTCTGTTTCTTCCACTGAGGCTCAATATAGAGCCACGTGTAATGTGTGTTGTGAGATTATGTAGATTGAAAAGGTGCTTACAGATTTAAAGATTGATGTTCTGTTACCTATTGAAATGAATTGTGATAACAATTATCCTATTCAAATTTCTTTAAATCATGTTTTGCGTAAAAGGAGTAACCATTTTGAGAATGATCTATATTTTTAAAGGGAAAAAATATCTGTAGGTTTTATAAAACCTTTGAAAGTTAAATATGAAAATAACACTGCAGATGTGTTTACAAAAGGTTTATTGATTTTTTACCGTAGCAAGTTTTGTAGTGCTCTTGGTTTGTTCAATGTTTATCAGGGTAAAAGCTCATGGGGGAGTGTTGGAATGTTAGCTTTTACCTTAGGGGTCTTCAAGTAATTTTGGAGAAGTTGAAGGTTTGCATTTTAGCTAATGGAGTAAAGTTTATAAGCTGAAGGACTAAAGTTGCACATTTGATACTTGGAGGGATAGAGCTAAACTTTAGCTGATATACATTCATTCCATCTCATATCTTTATAGATACGTTTTCATAATATCAATTGTGAAGTTAGGGTTTATGGTGATCCTTTTGATCGTTTAAATCTAGCTTGTAGACTTAGACCAAGTAGGATAAATTCTACTAAGTCTTAGTGGAAACTTTGACTGAATATCAAAGAGTATGTAGAACCTACTCTTTGATAATATGAAGATTGTTTGTATGATGTAAGATAAAACTAAACAAAGTATATAAACCAAACACTTCATTATTATTAGTATAATATGAATACTCTAATAAAGAGTGTTAGGGTTACAACCTTAAAGTAAATGAAAATGTAAAGAGTATGTTTTTAACATCTAACCTTGGACCTCCTTTTATACCACAAGGAATCCTTTACAAGATAAAGATCAAAACAAAATAATTTAAACCTTGAAGATATATACACAATATCTTCTATAGATAGTTCACACATTTGTAGTCTTTATCTTCAAGGCAACACTTATAACAATAGCAACACTAATCTTCATCATGGCAGACTTGGCCAACTCTATACATCAACTACCAACACAAAGATATCACTACCAGCATTAATAAGATTAATACTAGTGCAAAATATAAATAGCACTAAAATTATTCCCAATAATCCTCTCCTAAACTTGTGATTTGCCACTTAATTTCACAAGTTTCTTAAACAAAAGGGAATGATCAAAGCTGCATAAGTGTGCTTCTTGTAGTCTTCTGTCTCAAATCTACAACTCTCTCATACTGCTTAAAAATCCTCTTCATAACATCTAATACCGTATATGAAACTTCATGAGAAACTGATAAGTTTTCAGAGATCATACTCACCATGACTCCAATATTCAAGGGATATTCTCTATCATGTAAATGAGCACACATCCTGTTGTACAAACATGATGAACTCTACATAATTCAAACAAAATCCACGGGAGTCTATGAATTCCCTTCCTATGTTCCTTCCAAAGCTCGTCAGAATCGTCTGGTTCAAACAACCTTTTCAATTCTACCTATAACTCTCTGTCTTTATCATGAGTAGGCTCTTCCTTGGCAAAATTTTCTTTACCCAAACTCCATAAGCTTTCCAAGTCTATTCTGTCAAATCCTGTCAGCAACTCATCAAAATGAAAATACGTTTCATTATCCTCAAAGACACCTGCTCTAAGAATCTTCCAATAATACTTGGTTAAGGCATTCGTCTTCTCAACAATAGTCTCCCATCCATAGATTGGATATTTAATCATCTATGGCTCAACAACCACTTCATCAAATGTCACAACCTTCATCAAACTTTTCAGATCTTCTTGTGACATATCTTCTCTTCTATCAACAACTTTTAGTTTGTCAACCACTTTCTTAACCTTCTCTTTAGCAACCTGATTCATTCGTCCTCAACTCTGCTTCCCTTACTTCAGTTTCTATATTCTTATCTTTGAAGCCATTCATTGTCCTACTAATTCTCATTACCCATTTATACAAGTCATCATATAAATAGCTTTACATAGTTTTCCTTGGTGTAAAGGTCTTATCATGAATTATGGACATCATGAACTGTCTTTTCTAATTGGTAGACAACTTGCCATTTTTTTGTCTAGCATAGGTCTCCATGAAGATCCTAAACTTCTCATCCTCATTCATTTCTCTAGATAATTGAGCTGCTTTTATATTAGCTTTCCATTCACACCATTTACACGTAGCATCCTCCCTATCTTGATCCTTCTTTCTCTTGGCCTCAACATCCAAATCTTGTTAAAACTCGCTAATTGATGCATCAATTAGAGCTTGAGTTGTTGGATCAAGGTCTTCAGGACCTCTCTTTTTCTTCTTCTTCTATTTTGGCTCCTCAACCAAAAAATACTTGCCTTTGTCCTTAGGATCTATGGTTGGACTTGTTGAATAGGAGGGCATTTGGACTGTTGTTTCATTTATCTGAAATCCTAGCAAAACCACCCTTGTAGTGCTTCTTGGAATAAGCAAAAACTAAGACCCATCATCTTGTGTCTCCTCTTAAATTTTCTCTACAATATTTTCATTACCAATACTAGCCAAAACACTACCAGTATTAGCAAAGACACTACCAATTAATTCCTATACCTTTACTAGTATTTTCCTCCCCTGAAACATTGAATGATCTTAATCCTAGCATAATTTTAGCTGCATCCCAATCTTCTGGGTGAAGCTCCCCATCACTTATCTTCTTAATCTCTTCTCCCCTGAATTGATGGGGACTTCACTAGTAACAGGAGCTTCTTCTAAGGAAGAGGAAACTTTGAATATCTTTGAAAAAGATTTACTCTGATGATGAAGATGCTGAATCAACTCCTTTAATCTTCCAATCCCTTTAACTTGAGTCAGAATAACCTGAGCTTGTTCTTTTTTATCATTCTCCAAAGAAACAACCTTGGTACCTAAAGTGTTAATAATTAATTCTAATAGTGAAAATTTATCCTCACCACCTTTAAGGGAAGTAACCCTTGTTAGTTGATCATTGTACCTAGTTGAGGTCATATGAATGTTACTCCTCCTTGTGCTACTTCAGCCATAGTAGGAGTAGCCTCACCAGTTTCACTAGGTATACCGCCACTAGTAGTCTTATCTGCTTCAAACTTCAAAGTAGATGTCTCAACCTGAGATACTTGAGACACCTGCCTGTTTGTTCTCCTATCGGTTTGGGAGATTGGTGAATAGATTAATGAGGTATTAGCTACTCTGGATGATGTGGGTTAGGACACAATTGGGCTTGTTGTTCCCTCATAAATTCCAACTCAGCAATAGGTAGCATGGTGGCTGTTAGAGGACCCGCCACTCCATTCCATCCATGTTGCTCCTTCTCATTTGCCCAAACTACCTATGAGTAAGGACATGACTCTTATACACCCTTTTATGGTTTCCCAAGGAATGACCCATCCTAGCAATGATGGTCATGAGAAACCTTGAAAACATCAAAAACTTATATTGATTGCTCACATTTTAACCATATTTACACAGATCATATTGCTAAATTTCTAGGTTCTATTGGAAGAAAGACAAAATAGAGATGTTGCTATATTACTTCCAAATTGGTCATATGAAGCACTCTTGGGACTTATGCATTGGAGAAGATTGTGCACCAAGAATCTCCATTATGGTGAGAAAGCTCCTTTGTAGAATGTGAAAGAGCCATCACCAATATACTCAATGACAGTCATGCCATCTATGATCTCCGTGTTCATCATGGTGTATATGCCCTTAGCATATCCTAACCTAAGATTCTATCTCATATTTTCTTTTGATAGCACAAACTCTTCACCATTTAAAGTAGCTTTAAGCATATGTCTTCCATCAGGAGATTCTTCCATAGTAGCAGTTTCCTAGAATTAATGAATGATGGTTTTAAGGATTTTGGGGTTGATTGTGAGAGCATAATGAATGTAACTTCTTGGGAGGAATTCAATAACCTCGTGAAATGTTTGTTGATCATTGTGTTCTTTAGGTAAGAAACCTGGTTATGTGTTTCACAAAAAGCTAGGATTGCCGTTGTAAGTTTTTACAAATATGAGTGATTAGAGAATATGTAATTGTGTGGGTTAAAGTTATGAAAGTAAAAGTGAGCTTGTGGTAAAAGGAATTTGAATTTTATAGTAGAATTAAAGGGATGTGTTTGGGCCGTGAATATTAGTTTGCCAAGAATAGGGTAAGACTAGGTAATGATTGAATCTTTGAAAAAAAATAAGTAAATATCTTTGAAAAAGATATACCTAGGGGTGAAGTAATTGACACAGAAATTTTAACGGGTAATAACATAAAATTCCCTCCAAACCAAAACTAACGGATATGTATCATAATTAATAATCCTAGCAGCATTAACTCTAACACCACCAGTATGGATCCCAAAACAACATTAATCCTTTTACCCAGGAAATCAAAACCTAAACAACTATCTCTAATTACTAAAATGTACATCAATGAGTACATAACAATATACAACACAGTTTTTTCAAAACCAAACACATCAGTAAGACCCACACACATTTTAGACATTAAAAAAAACATCAAGATCTAAATAAGTCATCAAAGTCCTCAAAGCACACTCATAAAAATGAGATAGACACTAAAGCCTGTATGGTTTCTTGCTCAGGAAACTTCATCAATCCTAGGTCTAAAAGCATGCTCATACAGAAAATAATGCACACATACACTTAGGTTGCAATAACCTCTGGTATGTGAAAACCATTATAAGTATTAAGTACTGCCTATGATCAGATAAAATCATTAAGAGAGCATTCTTGATAGGATTTCCAACATAAATATGTTCTTAAGCCAGATGTCAAACGACTAACACAACAAAAGTGGAATTGCAAAGAGTGAGCTATCTAGTATAACCTAGGTAGCTAAGAAGTAGTACAACAACCCAAATGTAGTATACATCATGCAAAATCTTTCATGCTCATTTGCTTGTCCTACAATTTTTTAGTCCAAAACCAAGAAAATATTTGCCCAAAACATTTTCTTTGTAACATTTGAAAGATATGATTAACAGCATTAAAGTTTCGCATTACCAGAATTAACATTTAAACTAACAGAATTAATTTTACAAAAAAAAATAGCAATATAGAGACAACTTAATTTCTTTTGGTATTCCAAGAAGTATTAGAAACAAGTTTTGTTTCTAGATTTGTAATAATCATACTTCTTAAAAGAAATTATCCCATTCATGTTTCTAGATTTGTAAGTAACATTCATTCATAAAATCCCAGGTCAAATCTCTCTTTTCATTACCTAAAGCTTTGACTACTTGCTCTATTTTAGCAGCTTTGTCATGACCAAATCTTGACTGAGTTTCTTTTGGCCTCCAAACCACGTTGTTGGGTAATGTTTTGTTTTCAAACTTGTTAAAATCCTGTTTAACCTTGGTGGTTTTGGTTTTAGTAGGTCTAGACTCAAATCTATTAAACCCATGCCCAACAGCTTTGTTCTTGTGATAAGAATTTCGATGGTTTAAAGTTGTCTTCGTCTTAAAGGTGTCCTTACATGTGGTTGTGCTACATAAGGTCTTGGTCTAGCACTACCAAAATGTGGTCTTGAGTTTAAGAATTATCAATCCTACTAGAATAAACTGACTTCGGACTATAATTACCAGAGTATGATCTTGGGTAGACAAAATTAAATGGTATACCAATATTAATAGGTCTACCCGAATTAACCGATGTTCGTCTACCAGAATTAAAATGACTAGCATTGTTAATTGGTTTTTGACCTTCCCTAAGTAATGCTGATTTGGGAATCATCCTGGTATTAGGTCTTGGGTTGGTCTTATTTGCAATAAAGCTGTTATTGACCTTGTTAAAGTTATTCTCATAACCCATCCCTTTTCTCTGGTTCTTCCTACAATAGGCTTGCAAATGGTCAAAGCTACCACACATATAACAAGATTTATGTACACGTTTTGTTGGATATTCTAATTATTCCAATTTCTCTAGTTCCCATAGGTTTGTTAATTCTGTACATTTCCGCATATTTAACAGTCTTTCTAGTAGGTTGATACTTAGGGACATTGGGGTTTTTATTTCCAGCCTTTTCAAATACCGCTTTCTCTTCTAACTTAGTAGTACTTTGAGAATTTGTGTTATCTGAACTACTAAGCTTAGGTGTCAAATCCTCAGTCTGAATACCAACACCAGTACTAGCATTTGGTGTATCTTATGGAATGTCAACATAAGATTTACTAGAAGAAACAACCAGCACTCTCCTTTTTGTGCTCAAACTTAAGTGGCACAAACTCAGGTTCCTTCTTTTGAAATTCTAGCAAACTTGTGTATGATAGATATTTCAAAGCATGAAAGTACACAAGAGAGGGCTCAACAATGTCGTAATCACCATTGTATCCTAGACCCCACTTGCACTTGTTAGAACTTGACTATCGATCATCTTTTCTAAGCTTTGGGTTGCACTATCAAAGCTTTTGAACTTAACCTTATTTTCATTTGTACTAGTTTCACTAGTTTCTAGTTTTGATGTTAGTTGAGTGATCTCAAGAGCATGACTAGATATCTCTCTCTTTAAAAGAATGATAGCATCTAAAAATCCATTTCCTGTTCCTTATAGCATTCTATCTATTCTTCTAATATTTTAACACCTCTTTTATAACTAGAAATATTTCTCTCAGAGGTATCATAATTTCTTTAAATAACATTGCAATATTTTTGAAGTTCTTCATAGGTTTTTAGACATTCTTTAGTACACATTTTATTAGTAATTATCTCAGAGTATGAAAAAGCCATAAGATCCATGTTGGCAGTAGGCTCCTCATCTTTCATGAAACCTCGGCCAATACCAAATGCATCAATAGCCATCAATGCCTTTGTAGAAGGCTCTTCAACAGTCATTTTCTGTCTTGAGGGTTGCTCATGTTCTCTTGACTTCTTGGACTTCTGCACTCCCTTGCAAAGTGTCCCTTCTTGTGGCAGTTGTAGCACTCCACCTTTAACTTGTCAAACTCAACTTTCACACCAGCATTAAGAGTAATATTCTTATTTGTTCTTCTAAGAAATCTTCTTGCTCTCATGCTTAGAAAGGCAAGCTGGTTCTTGATCTCAAGCTCTTTTAAGTCACCATCACTAAGCTGTTGAAGATCATCAGCAAAAATCTGTGCTACATTCTCATAGTTGGACAGAAATGCATTGATTGTGCCATCACTCAACCCTGCAGTATTAGTAGAACCATCTCCAGAAATACAAGATGCATTACCAGAATTAAAAGATATACTACTAGCATTAAGAATGCTACTAGTATTTTCCTCATCGTTATAATTTAGACTTGAAACAAACACCACGTTAGTAGCATTAGAGGTTGACCCAACCTTTTTCTTGAGTTTTTGTTCAAACGCTTTAAAGTGATTGTACAGATCATCAATATTGACTTTGTCAATATCATCCTTGTTCTCCCAGATGGACACATTTGTAACCATCTCTGCAAGCATGCTTCTAAGAATTTTGCATTATATCCTCCGACTCAGCCTTTTCTCCCAAAGTAATGAGTTTGCTCACAAACCTTTATTGTAAATTAAATCAAAAGATTTTGATCCAACAACATTGAAACTTTCAAACATTGATTTCAACAATGCCTTCTTAGCCTTCTTAGTGGATTTATTACCACCAAACCATAGAATAAAGACATCAAACATAGATTTTGCATCTTCATGCTGTTGGAAATCAAGAATATTCTCTATAGGTATGGCCAGCATAACAATACTTTTAGCCTTCATTTCATTAGTCCTTTTCTTCTTTCATTATTTGTTATTTCTGGTGGTTTATCATTTGATCCAGAAGAAGTAGGCTTGGTATGAGTATTGCCATGGGCAATGACTTCCATAGATCCTAGTTGTACATATGCATAAACTGAGTAAATCTAAATTTCCATTCCTCAAACTTTCCTTATTTGAAGACTGGAACCTTGTTCATGGTGTTTGATTTTGTGTAGCTTCTGAATCTATCTCTTTTGTTAAAAGAGTTCTTTAGTGATCTTCCAAATCAAAGCTTCTCAACAAGCTCTGATATCACTTGTTGGTCCTTTTGATCGTTTTAAATCTGGCTTGTAGACTTAGACCAAGCAGAATAAATTCTACTAAGTCTTAGTGGAAACTTTGATTGAATATCAAAGAGTATGCGGAAGCTACTCTTTGATACTGAAGATTGTTTGTATGATGTAAGATGAAACTGAACAAAGTATATAAACCAAACAATTCAATATTATTAATATAATACGAATACTATAATGAAGAGTATTAGGGTTACAACCTTGAAGTCTATGAAAAGGTAAAGAGTGTGTTTTAACATCTAACCTAGGACCTCCTTTCTATAACACAGAGAGACTTTTACAAGATAAAGATCAAAACAAAATAATTTAAGCTTAAAAGATATATGCACAATATCTTCTATAGATAGCTTACACGTTTATAGTCTTTATCTTCAGAGCAACAATAATAACAATAGCAGCATTAATCTTCATCATGGCAGACTTGGTCAACTCTGTACATACACTACCAGCACTAAGATATCAGTACCTGCATTAATAAGATTAATATTGATAGTGCAAAATATAATTAGCACTAAAATTATTCCCAACACTTTCTATATGTTTTTGTTGATCAATCATTCTAATTGATCTTGAGAGTTCTTGTGAGTTTCATCAATTGTAATTGTTTTTTTGTAATACTATGATTCTAATAGTAAGTGACGTAAAGGGAAATTGGTTGGGTTCACTATAATCTGATGATCTGTGTTTGATTTAGATCGATTGATACGTTTTTACAATTTATAATGTTTTGGTTTTTAAAAAAGCATTATGAGTTTAAAAATAAAAATATATATATCGTAGTTTTTATGAAAAGTGAAAATTAAAATATTGTTGATAATAGAAAAAGTCATATAACAGAATAATTTATTCTCCTCACTGTGACTATAAATTCTCCCACAAACCCTATATTCCATCTCTCTCTCTCTCACTCACTAAATTCTTAGATTAGCATGTTCACCATCCATTCTCTTCCAAGTTTAATTTGAAAGCAGCTTTTGAAATCTCTCTCTATCTATAAAAACAAGGGTCAAGGTGGATCACCGGAGGCATGGAAAGAGGGCCCTTCCGGCCGATGAATCGGAAGAAAAAGTCGAAGAACACCAACAAAATGAAGAGCATCAATTGTTTCCATCTTACTCCTCTCAATCTCAAGAAGATATGTCTGCCATAGTTTCCGCTCTTTCGCAGGTCATCGGAACAACCGGCGATACTCCTTTTTCTACTTGTGCTACTCCTAACCAACAACCACAAACTCAAGAACAAGGTAAAACTCAAAATAATTTTATATTAAGGTCCAAACCCTAGCTTATATTGGATTTATGGATTCTTTGTTAATCAAATATTGTAATCTTGAGTTGTGTGTTTAGCTAGCTAGTTGATCGTTTCACTTTCTAATTATAGCTAGGGTTGGTTTTAACCCAAGGATGGACCAAAAAGATGGTTCTAAAGACACCATTTTTACTTTATTATTGTGTTCAATTCCTTTGCTACTTAATTTCAATTTTATTTTTTTAACAGCGAGTTAGTAGTTAGTGATTCGAGCTATTTAGAGGCATTTAATAACTATACTCTGAAATCCCTTAAAGGCATTTATGTAGAGTTCATATATATATCTAGGTATTGTTAATCCAGTTAATACTGAAAGTTAGATTATTTCCATTTCGAAACTCACATCCACATAAGTATTGACGATAAAGTTAAGAGTCTGCGTTTTCAAGTTTAGAGACCAGACATTTGATGTCTTTACCTCAATGTGTCATGTATATATAAGGAAAAAAAAGATAATATAGTAGTGCACTAGAGTTACAAGGAATACACCAAAAATTTTGGACTAGAGCAATACCACAAACCTTGCAAGCTGCAACACAACTCGAACTTGCTATAATAATACCAGAACACATAAACAGGTACTCGTATGTTAACAATACACTTTCATGAGCAATAGGCTAGTGTAAATGTGTGTAAACAAAATTGTTTACTGTTAGCTAATGTCATGTGGTGATTTTATGTGCCAGAAAATACTTTATTTCACTCTACAACCATTTAATAAATCTACGATGTAGGTTCATGTCTGAAGTTGATAAGCATATTGAAATAAAGAATGTATACTTATATTAGTACTTGTCTCAAATAGCTAAAGTTTGATCAATGTGTAATGAAGGGAACCAAAGGAGGAGACACTATAGAGGAGTGAGGCAAAGACCTTGGGGAAAATGGGCCGCGGAAATCCGTGATCCACAAAAGGCGGCAAGGGTGTGGCTTGGCACATTTGAGACAGCAGAGGCGGCAGCACTTGCATACGATGATGCAGCTCTTAGGTTTAAAGGAACCAAAGCAAAGCTCAATTTCCCCGAGAGAGTTCAAGGGAGGACCGAGTTAGGTTATTTTATCACTCGTCCACAATATCAAACGTCGGAGAGTTTTGTACCAACTTCTTACACGCCCCATCTCCCACCTCCATCTCAAAGCTCGTACCCTAATCTTCTTGATTACACAAATTTTCTTCGTGGTGCTAATGAATATGGGATGTCAACATCAGATACAAGTGTATTGAATAGTACTACTTCATCTTCAATGGATATGGGAAGTTCATCAAGTGTTGGAGCTTCTCAATATTGGCAAGATTTTGATCCAACAAATGAATCAGGAGATTAGTACTTGAAATTATATGCTGTATAAGAATTTTGCAAGTGTTCCTTTAAATTGGTGTTTCCTATTTCAAGTAAGTTTATATAAAATGTGCAATTGAACTTTTTCTATTTACTATCTTTTTGTTTCATTGTTTGATGATTTTCTCCAATTCATTGAACGAGACGCATAATCCACGTAGGTAGCAATTATATGATTCCACGTGTTTGATTCTTCTGTTTCCGTCAATTGACAATATATCTATGTAATGAACTAATGATAACACCTTATAAAATATGTATGAGGAGTTTCATTAATTAATTTTTCAGCAACAAACAAAATTTCATTTTTTGTGTTTAAACGAGTTTTGTGGTGTAAATCTATCTATATCGACATACTGATCGATCCTCAAAACTTCAACAGTTCAACAAAAAAGTTGAAGTCTAAGATCACAAGTTATGAAACAGATATCATAATGTAGTAAGGCTTAATCAAGGCCTCCCGGCAATCATCAGATTATAAGAAGGTAAAATCCAACATAATATACAGACTTTTAGAACAACGATTTTAGCAATTTAGATGAAATAATGTATCATGGATCTTTCTTATTTCATGAAATCAATATACACGTGTGTGAAATTATGTAACCACTCAAGGGTGTCCTAGTGGCAAAAGTTTTGTGCAAACAACCTTGAAGTGGCCACGCCGACCTCTTGAAAAGGGATGACTTTACCTGGTTTGAGTCTATGTGGCGGTGGGTTCAAAGTTCAAACCCCGTGTCAGAAACCTGGTTTGAGTCTATTAGTCTATTAGTCAGCCAATGTGTCAGAAACCTATGCTACCCAAGAAAAAAGTATAGACACTCAGGCTCACAAAACATAAAATTGCGCTGATAGTTAGCCATTGACTCGCTCCAACTGCATTGTGCAGAAACTTGTGTCATTCATAAAACTTGTACGTATAGGTTTAATACTTTGACAGTGAAGTGATAGGGAAGAAAATCGAGCCACTGCAAGTTTGTCATAAATAAAATTGCACACCAATGTTGACAATAGTGTTAGGCAGTGTTAGTCTATATGTGATGTAACGAGAAATGAAAATATAACACCCAAAACTTCGTCCAAAGCAAACTCAAAAGGTGCTGTTTTGTTCACTCAAAGACCATTTACGAGTCTGCGAAAGGGGCCAAGCTAAGTTAAAAATATGTAAGCTACAACTACCAGGGCCGGTCCTGAACATTTGGATGCCCTGGGCGACGTACTAAAAAGATGCCCCTATCTAATGTCATAAACAAAAACGCGCGATCTACTATAGATGTTTGACCTCCGAACAAAATCTGCATAACTCAATAAAACTTAGAAAACTATTTAATAATGATATATTTATTATATATACACTGTAAACATTAAATATTTAATGAAAAAATGGTTTTGAAAACCAGATACCATTACATTTTTGTACTAAATGACTAAATATCAAAATGATAAATACAAAAAGAAAAGAAAAAACAAGGAACCATGTTTATTTAGTATAAATCGTTTCTTATAGTTTGTACACTATCACAGACCTATAGTACAAAAGTTAAAAACCAATGAAACTTTTAGAAAAACTCATATGTTTTATTAAATAAAAATAAGGTTATAGTTGTACGTTTTATGTTTAGAGTCAAATACTTCTATCTTAAATTAAATCATTATTTCATAGTTTGATAATGTAAGGTTATAGTCATCAAATTAAATCATTATTTCACAGTTTGATAATATTTCTCTTAATAATGCAACGTTTAAAGATAGCACTGAAATGCTTGAAACTTATACGCATCTATACAAATCCATGTACATTCAAACAAGTAAATTAAAAGAAAGGACAAAAGTGAAAGAAAGAAAAAACTTTGTATTATACTATTATATTATGCTACCCAATAAATCTTATCCTTCTTTTATCAACTCTTCTTCTCCACTTTAGTCAATCCAAGAACCAACTATGCCAAATACCATATCAGATGGCCGGAGTACTCCATTCGAATGAAAAAAAATGTTTTTTGAAAGCAAGGACAAGCTTTGATCAGAGATCATCATCATAAAATCTCTTTATTATACTATATAGTATAATCAATTCATAAAACTAAAAATTTGATGCCCCTACTTTTTATGATGCCTTGGGCCGTCGCCCACTTCGCCCACCACTAAATCCGGCCATGACAACTACTTAGAATACACTAATACACCCGCCCCTAACTTTGGAATTGTGGTGATTGAACTTGTGATTAATTATGCTCAATCAAATAACCTTTACCTAAAGTTATTAAAAAAAACTTGTAAGTTTAGAAACTTGTTAGAATGTGTTTTACTTTTTCTGAAAATTTCGACGTTCTATACAAACCTTTTAATTTGGATTATCAAATAAATTCATATATTTAAACATGAAGATTTACTATAAATCATTAGCAATATGACATAGCTTTTCATGTAAGTTCTTGATTATTTCTTTGATTTATATAAGTTACTGTATTGAATTTCCTCTAAGAATCAACAATTTGAAGTTTCCGTTCTAGATATGCTCGTCAGCTTACGAGTTTTAGTTATGGTGATGATGATCGAGAGAGCGGGAAATTGATTTTGTTTTCTTAATACATACCAAGTATCCAAGAAGACAAGCTCATTAACAACTTGAAGTTTCCCTGCTAGAAAACTACCGCAGCCAGTATATGGTTAGCCGGAGTGACAAGAGGATCCATGTAGGGCGAAAGGGATAAATGTCATCGCAAATGCTATCTTTCTTTGTTATATACACCCTCCATCGTAAAACTACGACCCAACTTCCTATTTTGAGATGTCCTAAAATAAGCGTTCATTTATTATTTCAACGGGTTAAAAGAGACTTTTTATTACTAATTTGCCTATCCGGGGGCAAAATTGTCATAAAATACATATAAAAGACAATAGAATTGAGTTTATCAGATAGAATAGTAAAAAAAATTGTTCGATACATATAAAAGGATATTATGAGCTGTTGGAAAAAAATGATAAATTATAATGTCATTAAAAGCCCTAAACATATTGAATGAGTTACTTATTTTAAAGTAATTACTTATAAGCATGACCAAATAAACGCTCCTGGAATAAAGAATGGAAGAAAAAAAAGCAAGAAATAAAGATAACTTTCCTGAGAAGCTAAACCTGTCTGATGAGACTTATATTTTCTTCATTTGATCGATTCGAGTTTCAATTTTTCAAAAAAGTGTGGATGACCACCACCGCCATCACCAACTTTTTCATCATTGTACGTGCATTTGGGTGTGCAAGATACAGATTAATATGAAGAATTTGGTTTCTAGACTACTTAAAAATTTAAAACACAAAGGTTTATATATATGATTGTGTGTGAATAAGAAGACTTTAAAAAAGGTTGTATACGGCTTATGATCAGTATTCAGACTACTACAAAAGATTCATGCAAGATATCATTCTCTGACTCACACACACACTAAAACAAGAGTAATGTTGAATCAACCGAAAGTCGTACCTAGAAATCAACTTTACAAATGTCAATATCGATCATTTATCATCACCTTGTTTTTTAAACTATGTGGTAAAATATATTAAATTTGAACCTTAATGAGAATAAAATCGCGTACAATTTCACACTTGAATGGTAAAATTAGGTGTTGCACATGTTGACAAATTAACCCTTGTTTTATATGAAATTTAACTTAAAATAGAGTGTAGCATGTGTCGCTTCGAGCTTCTATAAGTCCGCTTATGATTGTGATGTTGTGACAATGGCCTAAATAAAAAGCAAGTATTCCATTCATTGCTGCATGAGTCATTCGATCATACTAATATTCTCCATGGAAATAGTTTAGTTGCCAACAAAAACTGCTTTACAAAAACCTTCTATAAATAATCACACGTGTGCTTTGTGATGATAGCTCTAACATTTTCCACTAAATTGGTAATTATGGTATATTTTTAGACAAGGTCCACAGATTCTCGTAAAAAAAAAACTTCTGTATAAATTATTAGAAAATATATTATAACAAATATAATATAAGATATATGTTAAATCATGGAAATGATAAAGAATTGTTTTTTGTATTTTCGTATTTGATACTTTACAATAAGAGGGAACCACAATTTATACACAATTACAGTTGATCTAAATATAGAAAAAGAAATCATTGGTTGGCTGTCATGAAGAGAAAATATATGATTTCCTAATCATACGGGTGATGATTGATTGACCACCAATCTTGCTAATCACTTTGACCATTCCTTTCTAACACTCCCCCTCAAGTTGAGTTACGGGATTTCCGAAATTCAGCTTGCCTAGACATTCGTGAAGATTCTTCTCATTAACGGCTTTGGTTAATATATCTGCAAGTTGATCTTTTGATCGAACAAATGGAAGTGCGATGATCTTTGCTTCTAGTTTTTCTTTGATGAAGTGTCGATCTACTTCTATGTGTTTTGTTCGATCATGCTGAACTGGGTTCTCTGAAATTTGAATGGCTGCCTTGTTGTCACTAAAGATTTTGGTGGGTTCTTGCGGGGAATATCCTATTTCAGTTAGAAGTCTCCGTACCCATAAAACTTCGGTTATTCCTCTTGCAATTCCTCGGAATTCTGCTTCAGCACTTGAAAGAGCCACCACCTTTTGTTTCTTGCTTCTCCACGTAACTAGATTCCCTCCAACCAATGTGAAGTAACCTGAGGTTGATCTTCGGTCACTCTTATCTCCTGCCCAATCTGCGTCGGTATACAATTGTGTTTCAAGATGCCCGTTTGGTTGAAACAAGACTCCATGTCCGGTAGTTCCCTTGAGATATCGTATGATCCTCAAGGCTGCCTCCATGTGGGCCTTTTGAGGTTGATGCATAAACTGACTTACCACTCCCACAGCATACGCTATGTCGGGTCGGGTGTGTGAAAGGTATATTAGTTTTCCTACCATTCGTTGGTACCTTTCTTTTTCAGCCTGCTCTGCTTCCTCTTCCATATACAGTTTCTGGTTCATAATCATTGGAGTGTCAGCTGGTTTACAATCAACCATACCAGTTTCTGCAAGTAAATCCAGAATGTACTTCTTTTGACATATGAAGATCCCTCGTTTAGATCTTAGGACTTCAATTCCAAGGAAGTATTTAAGATTCCCGAGATCTTTCATTTCGAATTCTGTGAACAAGCTTTTCTTGAGTTTGGCTATTTCTTCTTTATCATCTCCTGTAATAATCATATCATCAACATAGATGATTAAACAGGTTATGAGATTATCTCTTCGCTTGAGGAACAATGTATGATCCGAGTTGCTTTGCTTGAATCCATATTTTTTCATGGCCAAAGTGAACTTCCCAAACCAAGCTCTTGGGGATTGTTTTAGTCCGTACAGAGATTTCTTTAGAAGACACACCTCCCTTTCTGCAAATCTGTCTGTAAATCCTTGTGGGGCTTCCATATAAACTTCCTCTTTAAGTTCTCCATGTAAGAAGGCATTCTTTACATCAAACTGGTGTAATGGCCATCCTTTATTTGCCGCTACAGAAAATAGAACCCTGATTGTATTGATCTTAGCGACCGGAGAGAAGGTTTCAGAGTAGTCAATACCGTAAGTTTGTGTATAGCCTTTAGCCACCAATCTCGCCTTGTATCTTTCAATCGTACCATCGGGGTTGTATTTAATTGTGAACACCCACCGACATCCGACACTTTTCTTCCCCAGTGGTAAGAAACAAGTCTCCCATGTCTTATTTTTCTCAAGAGCTCTCATTTCGTCTTCCATTGCCTTTCTCCAGTGTCTTGACTTTAATGCTTGTTCTATTGTGGTGGGGACTTCATTGGAATATAGTGACGAGATAAAGGCCTTGGCTCCTTTGGAAAGATTTCCTTCTGCAATGTTTGCCACCGGATATTTACACCTTCTAGACTCCTTTTCTGGTGAATATCTCTTCGGAGGAACTCCCCGGTTTGATCTTGGCGGGAGTACATACCCCTCCGATGCTGTCTCAACCGCTTCCATTTGCTCTTGTTCATGCGTATTCTCACTTTGTCCTGTATGGTCAGGAGCCTCAAAAAACGAACCCGTTTCAGAATGAGTGTTAGAATTACTTACCTCGGGTATCAAGTCAGGAGCAGTTTCTGGGACAGTGGCACTCAAATTTTCAGGTTGTGTGGGGAGAGGTGTCCCATTTTGTGGACCATGGTTTCTTTCTTCTCCGGGTGTAGCATGACTTAACCAACTCAGTGTGTCCTGGCTATTAGTATACTCCGTCTCCCCCTGACCAGTGTGTTGGGAGGCATAGTAGTACTCAGTTTCAAGAAAGTCACAATTCATTGTAGTGAACATATGCTTGGTTTTTGGGTTATAACATCGATAGCCTTTTTGTGTTACCCCATACCCAACAAATACACATCTCTCAGAACAAGGGTCTAGCTTAGATCTATTGGATTTAGGTATATGAACAAAGACCGTGCAACCAAATATTCGTGGTTCAAGGGTAAGAATTGAAGGAGGTTTAGTGTATTCGGTGAGGATTTGTAATGGGGTTTTGGTTTTTAGGATTCGGGTGGGAAGACGGTTAATAAGGTATGCCGCGGTAACTAGGGCTTCTGGCCAGAAAAACTTGGGAGCTTGTGATTCTATGAGGAGAGCTCGAGTTATTTCTAACAAAATACGGTTTTTGCGTTCCGCGACACCGTTTTGTTCTGGGGTATGGGGGCAGGTAGTTTGATGAATTATACCCTTGGTTTGAAAGAAGGATTTCATTTCGGAATTGACAAATTCTCCTCCATTGTCTGATCTAAAAATTTGGATATTTTTCTGAAACTGAGTTTGAACCATGTTATAAAAAACACTGAATTTATCAAGAACTTCAGATTTAGTTTTCAATAAATATATCCAAGTCATACGTGTGCAATCATCGACAAATATGACAAAAAACCGAAAGTTTTGTCCTCCTATGATTGGGGCGGGGCCCCACACATCCGAGTGAATCAAAGAAAAAGGTAGGTCAACCCTAGTATTATTTGGTTTAAATGTTTTTCGGTGACTCTTGGCTAACACACAAGTATCACAATGTGACTTACAATTCGAGGGAAAAATGTTTGGAAATAACATATGTAAATAACCGGTGGACGGGTGTCCGAGTCTCCTATGCCATAACCACGCCTCTCGTTCTTTTGTTCCATGAGACAATAGTACAGTTCCATTTTGAGCTACCTCATCCACATAATACAACCCTTGTCTTTCAGTGCCACGCCCAATTATCGCTCCCGTCCTGATATCCTGTAAAATACAAAAAGTAGGTTGCATAAGGACCGAGCAATTCAACTCTTTTGTTACATGACTTATCGACAAGAGTTTATGAGATAATGTTGGAACATAAAGACAATTAGAGAGTTTAAGTGTCGGTGAGATTTCAATAGTTCCACCGTTCTCTACGTTTATTTTTTCTCCATTTGCGGTTTGAATGTATGATTTTGTTGGTTTGGTGGACACAGAAAAATCAGAAAAATCATATGTCATGGTGTCGGTGGCTCCGCAATCAAAAATCCACGACTGCTCATGTTTTAATTTATTTCTTTGAGCCATATTTGCATAACTGTAAACATGAGGAGCCTGTTTGCAGTGCTTAAAGCTTTGTTGTTCTACAAAAGAATGAGAATCAGAAACATAAATGGATTTTTGTGGAGGTATCGAGAAACCTTCTCTCTCACCCCATATACCTGTTTCCACCATGAATGCTTCATCTCCCTCATCACGTGTCGCCGCTACGACACCGCCAAAGCCGGTCGCATTTTTCCGATTGCTTTCATTATTAACGATGGGAGCCTTCCCTTTTTCTGATCCGAGACCTTTGTTGCCCTTCTTATGGCCATCATTCCACCATTCAGGGTAGCCAACAAGCTCGAAACACTGCTCTTCGGTATGTCTCGTCTTACCGCAATTGCCACATTTTAGGTTTGTTTTGTCCTCTTTGATTGTTGGTCCATTCTTTCTCCCCCCTGAGTGGCGATACCCTTTGGTGGCGAGACCAACACCTTCAGCTTGAGTGGCAGCAAGCCCTGCTGCTATTCCCTGTGACTCATGGTTAGTTGCTCCTAGAATGCTTTGGTGAGCGGCTTCCTTGCGAACAGTAGCATAAGCTGCTTCCGCGGAAGGTAATGATTCCGATCGAAGAATCTCTCTTTTGATTGATTCATATTTTCGATCAAGGGCATTCAAGAATTGAAAAAGTTTTTGTTCGGACCTTATTTTTGCATAAGCCTTAATATCATCCGGGCATTTCATAGGGTTGGGATCGATCCTGTCGATTTCTCCCCACACGCCTTGGAGTGTAATCCAAAGCTCTTCGAGAGGGCTGTCATTTTGCTTGATGTCATTGGCCTTGACATGGAGGTTAAAGGTTTGGAGCTTGTCTCTCCCACTACTGTAGGTAACTACCAAGGCATCCCATAGCATTTTTGCAGTTGGATACTCGGTTAGGTTTCCTGCTATAGTAGGTTCAATATTTTGAATTAGCCATGAAAACACGATCAGATCTTCTTGTTCCCATTGCTCGTAAGATTCGTTGTCTTGGCTTGGAGGATCAGAGGTCAAATGAGATAACAGGGACTTGGATTTTCCGCCAATGGCAACTCGAATCATTCGAGTCCATAAAGCATAATTCTGGTTATTGAGTTTGAGGTTTATTTGAAGGTTATCTGAAAGTTTTGGAGTATGGGTTTGAGGATTTATGCCATTCTTTAAGAGATTGACAAGTTGTAATGATAAACTGGTTTCTGAGTCGTCGTCTCCTGGCATGGCGACTTAGTTGGGATTGATTTTTTTTTTTTTTTTTTTTTTTTTTTTTTTTTTGTGGTTTACGAGGTAGATGATGAGCACACCTGCTCTGATACCATGTTAAATCATGGAAATGATAAAGAATTGTTTTTTGTATTTTCGTATTTGATACTTTACAATAAGAGGGAACCACAATTTATACACAATTACAGTTGATCTAAATATAGAAAAAGAAATCATTGGTTGGCTGTCATGAAGAGAAAATATATGATTTCCTAATCATACGGGTGATGATTGATTGACCACCAATCTTGCTAATCACTTTGACCATTCCTTTCTAACAATATAGAGAGCAGAAACCACACCATGAACCGTAAGAAATCGTATTGTAAAAATTGCACCATGACAAAAACCGACGGTGGTTTAATTATAAGAAAAAATAAAAACCGCAAATGCGGTGCAGTTGCGGTTTTACCTGTAAAACTGAACCGCACAACACAATAATTATTTTATATTAAAAAATGTCACTTGGATTATTTTATGCGAGTAATAAGACTTTTAGTGCGTATTATCATTGATTTTTTTATAATTCATAAGTCAAGTGTTTGTTAAATTCAATTTATACACTGCTATAACTGGAAAAAATCAACATTTTAAAATAAAAATCGCAAAAACCTACATTAATGATATAATTCACTAGTGATGGTACGATACGGTAAAAAACTGTAAAACAACAAAAATCGAAAAACCGAAACCGCGATTTGATACGGTGTAGTTTTTATTTGTATAAAAACTGCAAATACGATTTATAGTTTGGTATTAGTCAAAAACCACATCAAACTCACCCTTATTCAAGGTTCTAAAAGGCGCGTCTTTGCGGTACCAAGGCGGGAAAAAGGCGTGAGGCGTGACCTCCACGTTAAGAAATTAAATAGACCTTGGCGTCGGCGCTAGGCGTGGCCTAGGATAAGGCGGGAAAAGGCGAGCAAAAGCGGGCAAAATCGCGAGTTTTTTTTTAAGGCTTTGAAAATTTTCAAATATTAAGGATTTTTACTTGCGTTTACTAATATTTTCAATTTTAGTTAAGGTTTATAAATGTTTATAACTCGTATAATTATAAATATTATATAAAACTAAAAATTTATAATATATATTGCCGCCTTAAGTCATGTCTTAAAAACACCACGCCTCTACGTCTTACGCAAAAACTCAAGACTTAGGCTCGTCGCCACGTCTCGCCTTACGCTATCTAAAACTTTGCCCCTACTATAATATATACGAGATTGAAAAAAGAAACAAAACTATTGGCCTCAAGTGAAAAGTCAGAGACATATACTAACAAAGAACAGGATTTTGGCAGCAACACGTTAGCGTCTGCTTTCCAAGCCGAAATTTCTTACTTTATCGTCTTTTCTATTGACTCATTCAACAAGGTACATATGTCATAGGTTGTGCTAATTCTAAATAATGTAAGGTTAACCTATTACAACGTTTTAAATTGGTTCACTTTTTATAAGAGAAGCTTTTAGTATAAACTTTATAAAGCTTAATGTCAACTTTACAAAGCTTAATGTCATGACCCATTAAAGTACTAAACGAAGGTTATCTCCAAAATTTGCAAGACTGTACATAAGTCAAGAATGTTCAAAGAAGTTTATGGAGAGATTTTATTCAGAGAATCCTTAGACGTGATAATCTAGGACTCGTTGGTTATATATATAGGAGTAAAATGTAGATATCGTCCTTATGGTTTTCTATTTTTACAGATATCATATCTAATATTTCGTAAGTACAAGCAGTTTTTTTAATTAATGTATTTTGAGATCGTTTTAGTCCTTTGACCTAATGAGGGTTAACCTTTGACCGTTATCTAGTTTCAATGAAAGGAGTGTCTGATCCTTTTGCCCCTGCCTTTTTTTTTTATCTTCATCCCGCGTCATCTGCCTATTAGACCTTATGTATATAAACATTGATAATATCAAGTCAACTGTTAGGCCATTGTGTTTTCCTCCTCTTAAACATTGATAGATGAATTCCACTTCTCCTAAATCAAATTTATTGATCAAATGTGTCGCCACACCTGAAAAATACCAAAGAAAATCAAAGTTAAATTTACAACAACTTAATGCCAATCATGTCAACCAAACATCACCGGAATCATCAAGACACTATGATCAATGAACGCCAAATTTTACATACTAGCATGATGCCCAAGTAATGCGGCAAAAACATACTTAAAAAAACACCATTATTACCCACCACTTTATCCTGGCCGACTATTATCACCCATGGGATTTCCTTTTTAGTTTTGCAACCGGTTTTCACCGGTAAAAATAGACACGTCATCTTTTCTTTATATATCTTTTTTATACCCGTTGTTTTATATATGTTTTTTCCCAAATCAAAAACACTTATTCCTCCGTTCATCTCTAACCTAACCCTAATTCTACAGAATCCACAATTAAACAATTAATTAATGTAATTAATATGGGTTTCCGTGATGTGTAAACCTGATAAACGATATTTAACAGTTAATCTGTTCTACGATAGTTTGTTTCTTCATACTCCATTTCAATACTACAATGGTGACCATAAACAAATTATTGATTTAGAGATAGAAGGTATGTCGTATCTTGAATTTCGTGATGTAATTAGCCATTTAGTTCATTCCTCTGTGGCTAAATTGTATTATTGTAAAGTTGGCACACCTTTAAGAATAGGTATAACTGAGCTTAATAATGATGCTAATTTAGATGATTTTGTGAATCTTGGTTATCAAAGTAAATGGGTAATAGACTTACATGTTGAGCATTTTGGATATGATGCATTAGATATTAGGGACCAATCTGATGCTTTAGATAATGATGAGGGTAATGAGTCTAGTGATAGGTATGGGTCTGCTGATGACGAAGACTTAGATTATGTTGATTTCCATATTAAGCATGATGAGAATCTAGTCCCACTAAACTTGACTACCAATGACCTATTCTTGAATAAGCTATGCTCCAACACTGGTCATTTTATGTAGGGTAATGATAAGGATAATATCAATGTCAATGAGGGGGGTATTTTAGAGGACCCAGATAGTATAGACCCTAAATTTAATGTTGAACCAGGAATAAGATATTCAAGACATGACCTAAATATGGATTGGAAATCTATGCAACTAGTCTTAGGGATGAGATTTGAGAATTCTGAACAGCTGAAATTTTGTTTAGCTAATTATGGTGTAGCCAATGGATATCACTTGTGGTTTAAAAAATGATTAGAGACATCTATTGCTCTTTTGTGGAAGGAATGTTAGTGAGGGTAGATGTGTTGGTTTTTATACTCTAAAAAAAGACAAGATAAAGGGTTTAGGAGTAATGATGAAGGATTGAGTGTCATCTAAGTTAGTGAAAGCAGTTTAAAATCAAATGAGGAGTGTGAGGGTAGTAGTAAGACGACATCTAAACCTGTTTGTGGTTTTAGGTTGTATGAATCTTTGATGTCAACTGAGACTTCATTTCAAATTAAATCCTTGAAAACTAAACACAAGTGTTCAAGAAATTACAGTTTAGGTTCCTTAGTGACATACAGATGGATTGCTCACCACTATGAAAAAACACTTATCAAAGATCCATTAATTCCTACATTGAAAATGAAATGTGATATTAGGGATAAATTTCTCATTAATGTCAGCTTATGATAATGCAAGATGGCTAAGTAGAGGGCATTATTTAATTATGAAGGTGGATTGAAAGAACATCATGAAAGGTTATGGGTGTAAAACCCGCATATAAATACCATACACAGTACACTACGTAAACCTACGAACCAATTAAAACTTTTCATTTATGTTTTGTACACGTGTCACGAGCATTAAGTTCAGAAAAACTACGTATAATAATAACACACGATAATTATTAAGTATAATAATTATAATCACGAACATTTATACACACGATAATTATTACGTATAATAGTTATAATATGAATATTAAAACACGACATACACGAAGTGTAACAAACACGAACATCAAAGCACGAACTAACGAATAATAAATACGAGTGTACACAAATAATACGTTAACTATGAAAAGGCACGAGTTTTGCCTTTGGGCTTGTTGTAGCCGCGGACAAGGAGGTAGATTAGGGGTCCAAGCCCATTTTAATTTTTAACTAAAGGGAATAAAAACTAGAGAGTTTTCCAATAACACATTTTATTTTACAAAAATTAAAACCCTAGCCCCCTTTTTGGTTCTTCTAGCCGCGGCATCCCCAAGACACAAGAGGGAGTTTGTTTTAAGTTTTGTTTGTGAATAACTACGTGTTCGTGATCGTGATCCTAACCTTTGTTTGTTTACACGCTTGGTATATTCAAAACCTTCATCCTTTTATTCTTTTTATTTAATAAATGTTCTTATGATTTGATCTTTAAAAACAAGTTATAAACATGTTATGAATTTAAATAAAACAAGAGGAAGGGTTTTGGTTTGGTTTGTTTGTGGTTCGGCAGCCCAACCGAGAGCTAAATCCCTCGGTGCACCCTTTTTGTCCACAGTCGAGACCCTAAAGGGGATCGGTGGGTGTTTGTGTCACGCAGTGGGAACCAACGGCTCATGCCGGTGGCTATGTTGCTCGAACAGGGGGAACGCGAGGCAAGCAGGGGGAACCACCGGCTTAAATCAGTGGGAACCTTGGTCTCGGCAGGGGCCAGCCACGGCGCAGCAGCACCCATGGCTGCCGCCGTAGGCTGCGTAGCCACCGACCGCCACCACATCCGCGGCTGGGGGTGGTCGTTGGTGTTCGGATTTTGGTTTTGTCCTGGGTTTTGGACTCGGGATATTTTGCTAATTACTTTTTTTACAAGTTAATTAAATTATGTTCATGACTTAATAATTAATTTAATTAAAACATGACTTAGGTTAATTTATTAAATGATTAATATATATTTTAACCTAAGTACATTTTGTTATTTATTTAGACTATAGTTTTATTAATTAATTATTTTTAATAAATTTCGTGACTTGGGTTATTTTATTAAATTAATAAAACATGTATAACCGAAGTATTATATTAGACTTCATTTAATTAAAATATGACTTAATTAAATTTATATAACCTATAGTTTATTAATTAACCATGATATGTTATTAATTAATAAAACATGTACTATCACAATTAATTAATAATCAGACATAACCTATACTATTTAATTAATAAACTATGTTATTAATTCCATGACTTATAACTTTTAACCAGTTAACACTAGCTTATATTATTAGCTTATTAATCCAGCTTATTTCTAATTATGTAAACTTTCTATTTCAGAAAACTTACTATATTTAGAAACTTTCTAGTTTTAGAAACTAATCTATTTCAGAAAACTTTCTATTTTTGAAAACTTTCTATTTTTGGAAACTTTCTATTTTTGAAAACTTTCTATTTTTGGAAACTTTCTATTTTTGGAAACTTTCTATTTTTGGAAACCTGCTATTTTTAGAAAGTTACTTATTATTACATTACAAGTATAATAATACAAGAATACAAGATAATACATAATCAGAAGACACGAAATACATGAAGAATACAATATATCATTTAAAACAGTAAAATAAGAAAAAGAACATATAAAACAAGTTAAGAACATACAAGAACCAGTAACATACTCAGTAATCAGACAACTCATACATGTCCCTCATTTATGTAGCAATAGTAAGGTCGGAGTAGGACTTTTCATCCTTCCATCTTTCCTCGTTCACTGGACATAAGGTATGGATATTCCGTCCTTCAGTATGGACATTCTCTTTCCTTATTATGATTCCCCGTTTGCAGCCAACTATTTTCCCAAGTAATTGTTTTATATGTTTTGATTACTTATGTTTAGTTTTAAATGCATAAGCCATATATATGCATGCCATGTCACCTAGTTATGGAGGTACCATAACCATAACACTAGAGGCACCAGTGTTATGACTTCCCTACGGCGGAGTGATTGCTCGTGGCGTCCCTTTATAGTTTTGGCTATATATATATATATATATATATATATATATATATATATATATATATATATATATATATATATATATATATATATATATATATTATATATAGGTATAATTATGACTTGAAACCATAGTTTTTAATCCAGTCATATCCCAGTCACATCTTTCAACCAATAGGATTTAAGTTTTTGCTAAAAAATCTCACTTTTTTCCTTATTTAACACATTTTGGGCGGGCCGCAGTTTTTGTAAACGCATTTTTTTTCAAAATCGCGTTTTGATACCACGACTATATATATTGGGTATTTTCCATTTTTTTAATTTTTCTCACACACACACGGGGTGAAAAAAATACACACACGATCCTTTTTTTTTCTTTTTCAACGGTTTCTTAATCTTAATCCAAAAACCACAATCAAAGTATTCGATCTTTGTTGTTTGTTAATAAAAACACATTCGATCCACTTTATTTTTGTTCTTTCATTGACTTTTAATTCTATTACTTTTAAACCCTAATCCATTTTTCTTAATTAAATGTTTTTAATTTTTAATTTTTTTGGATTGATTTACTGTTCGATCCATTTTATTTTTGTTGTTTCATCCACTTTTAATTGTATTACTTTTAAACCCTAATCCATTTTCTGTTAATTAATTATTATTTTTTTTGGGTTTTAATTCACTTTCAGTTGTATTAGTTTTAAACCCTAATTTAAAAACTCCTTGATGTTTGTTGTTTGATTATGATTAATCAGTTTTCCCCTAATTAATTTGATTTAAACCCAACGCTTATCAGTATGTTGCTGATGAAGATAAATTTTGAGTTTACATGTTTCTGGTATCCGGGTTGCAATTTGTTCCAAATATGTTTTATGTTTGTTTTTAAAGTAACTGATTGCTTGGTTCAGCCAAGAATAAATGAGCCTGTTTTGCTTACATATAATTTAATATGTGTATCTTGACTGAGGTGTTTACAATTACATAACTATAAACGCTTACATAACTCTTTACTGAATTCAGAAATATGTTAGCGTTTAAGCTTTTGAGTGAATGATATAGCTCTTTAATGAATCCATGGCTCTACAAGTAGTTGGATCTGCTTGAGTTAAAAGCTGATTTAAGCTTTTGTTGTTAAGTATTGGATAAATAAGTGGTAAATGCTTGTATTTCGCTAGAATCCTTGGGTGATCTCAGTTCACATGAATCAGACTGCAATTTACTTCCGATTGCATGTCTATTCCAATGTTTGATGCTTAATTGTTTTCTAAAGTCTGTTATGTATTTTAGGTAGATGTGAAGCATTCCCAGTTTGTGGTTTAAAAATATGCCCTGGTTTTGCCACCTACGACAACTAGCTTGGGGTGCTTCAAGTTTATGATCAGAACTCTATCTATCCTGAGTTTTTCAGATGCCATCCATCTTTGAATTCTTGTCTGAGTGGTATAGCAGAAGATTTTGCCTTTTTCTATATATTGGAGGACCACATAGCAACGTTTATGCATCTAAACAGTCATCAACTTCGTTAAAAATCAAACGCACCTCTGCCAAGGTACCTGCTGGCTAGAAGCAATGTGTGACGTGGTGGACCCATGGTTGGCGGTCTTAAAAAGGATGCATAAGTTGGAGAAGATGTTGAGAAGAGGATTGCAACATGTATAGGGTTTGTAAGCTCGATTTACTCAGACCGCAGATCAGGTGCGTAGTACACGATTGCGGTTTCCTTTTAGTCTTTTGGTTGTTTTCATCTTACTATTTATTTGGTTTCCAATAATTGTCTGTTAGAGTCGTATATGTTGCTAATTGGAAGTTGGAACAACTTATTTGATATAAAATGAAATAGAAGAACAAAAAAGACCAATGAGACCCACTATACTACTAATCCATGATGAATATCCAAGGAACTGAATTCGTTTTGATCCATTACCAGCCATTATCGACCTGAATTTGTTTTGAACCATTACTAGCCATTTGTAGTTGAATCGACTTCCATTAAACATGAGTAAGAATACATAGGTCCACAGAGTAATCAATAGCGCGTTGTTTTTAGGGGTGATATTAAGCATAACAAGCGCATCAGGAAAGTAACACAGTAATGCTTATTTCTTATATTTTATTCACAGTTATGCTTATTTTCTCAAAATATAAGCCAATGAACACAAATCCAAACAGTTATGCTCCTTTCTTATGAGAAATGCAGTTAGCCAATAAGCACTGAAAATACACAATTCTAAACACCATTAAGAGGTTACAGTGATTGGTGGTGTGTATTCGTGTGGCTCTTTGCAACCAACATGTATGTTCATGCACCTGTTCAGTGATCATATAGCACATTATTTGGACAGATACTGGCTAAGGGTCATTAAGTTTCCACCATTTCCTAGCAACTTGATCTACTACCTGGCTTATTATCTGTTACTACATTGCTGACACAACAACTAACTGAACAACATTTGTCTTAAATGGAAAATCCTCGTGGAACTACCAGATGCTTATCCATACAAATCTCCTTCTATATGTATCTTAAAGACAATATTTCATGCAAATGTTGATGAGCTGTGAGTTTTCTTTTGTTTTGTTGCTATTTAAAAGGTCTAAGCCAACCCAACATCTTTTCAGTAGTTACTCTATAGATTATTGATGTACTGCAGGTCCGGTTCTGTCTGCTTGGACGTCATTAACCAATTATGGAGTCTAACGTTTGGTAATACTCTTTGATATGTTATGAATCCGCCTTTTTGTAGAAAATAAATTCTTCAATTCTGTGTGGAGAGGTGCAGGAGTACATGGTTGTGAGAAGTGAAGGTGATGATCATAGAAGTCATGTGATGCTAAAAACGTTAGGAAGAGTAGATCACTGAACAATAAAGTAGCACAATCCAAAGCATGGTTTACTAAATTGTGTGTTTTAGTTTTCAGATTTGACAAATCATGTGTCTTTCGATTTGTTTCACCCATTCCAGACATTTAATCCATTTGATGGGTAAACCAGCATACTTTATATCAGACAGAGGAGTTCAAGGTAAGTGACTTATTCTTTAAGTGTTAATTTAATCAAACACGTTAGTTAAATGACATGTTACACAGTGTTTTAAAATCATCCACTGCTTCTTGGTTTTATAAGTCTTTTTATCCATTAGCTCAGATGTGTATTTGATCACAAATTTCCTTGATGCTGCACACCTCCCAAATAATTGTACTGAACAACAAAAAGGTTGTTCAATATTATTACATATGTTTCTAGACAGTATATTAGTATGACGATCTAATCTTTTCTTATGAAAACAAATTCAAGAGGTCAGAACTCCGGATTACGAAAATCTGCTTTTAACCTACTTGAGCCCTTTCGATTTTAGTTAGACTTCAATTTTCTCCTGTTTGACCTGTTGCTCTAATTAGATCAATACCTATTACAGCAGTTTTTACATGTTTGACCTGTTGCACTAAGATCAATACCTATTATAACAACAAAGTTTCTTGATACTCTTTGATCAGACTGCGCTTTTAACGTGAGCTGTCCCTTAAATGAGTTGGTTCAGCTCATGCATTTTGCTTATATGGTCGAATAGGTGACATCAAGGGTAATAATTGTCATAATTTTTCCAGAATCGGCCAAAGTGTATCTAGCCTGTACTGGATTTGCCCCTTTTTTAGAACTCTTTTTACTCATTTAATCGTGAAACTGTTTTGATATGTTACCTAACACACACGTTCCGTGACATCTTTAGTTTCTCCGTAGATCAGATGTTAAATAGTTCCTTAAATAACATGTTTGTTTATTGTGCTGATTAACTACATTCTTAGCAAGAAACCTAAAAAGATGAGTTATGTAGTGGGTTACGTTGTTATGGTGATCACAACCCAAGCACGTGCACCATAGAGGTGCATCGATCATCAGGATTAAAATCAACTATAACTCTAACGTTCTAACTTTTCAGAAACCAGTTTCTTAAGCATTAGTTTTAAATTTGACACGTGATAATAATTCTTGTACATTAACGCAGTTATACCAATATCCAATACAAGCTGGTCCCAAGTACAGGTAACACGCACATGCCTGCTTTTTGCTGCCTAAATATTGTGCGTATGCTTTTTGCTGCCTATATTGTTTTATACATTTTTTTGACCCATCTGCTACTTGTGGATTAAGTGATATGAGGCTGCTTGGGCACTCACGAACAGATTGGTTGGCTCTGCACCACAGAGTTTAAAGTATGATATAGTTGCTTCTTTGGGATTCTGTGAGTCTCGTGCTCAGATCACATTTGGTTATTCACAACAATATCTTCATGCATGAAGGAAAAATGACCATCAATTCATAAAATTATTTTTGAGCCTCGGTTGCAAGTCTCCTCTTTAATACTTTTTGTTTGTAGTTCCTCTTGAAAATCATTTGCAGATCTATAGAATTCGATGTAGGAGCACTAACAGATGAGATTAAAGTTGCATTTTCAGACTGCTGCTCAAGATAGTGTCAAGCTGTGTGGTCATCGTAAAATCAGAAACTTCAGTAGTTCTTATTCGAATGACACGAACACCTTACTCAATCGGGTAAGCTCCTCCAGCTTTCTTTCAACTTATGCCTAAAATATAATATTAATTATATTCACCTTCTTACTTTTCCATATTCATGGCAAGCCTCGAGACTAAACTTTGGAATGCTCAAGTGTCTATTGACTTGATCTTGTAGTTGGTATTGCGTTACAATGACAACAATCTTCAAAATGTATAAAACAGATTTGACCAAATAGTTAGCAGCATCACAAACAATAATCATTCTTAGGTGCAATTACAAAACACCTAATACTATCACAGTTCTAAAACAAGAAAAATGATATATTGAATTCCTTTTTCTTTACCTAAATTATGTGGTTTATATTCATATTTGTATAAAAGAAATTAGAGGTTTTGGCTTTTATGTTTTGATTGATTGGAATTTGAGTTTATTTACAAAAACAGTAATGTTACCCAATTGAAACTAGAATTGTTAATAACATGTTGATATGAGGAGGTTTGCATATTCAACTTCGTGATTCATCAGTTATACTTGATAGTTATCACTACAAGAAAATGGGGCTTTTAGGACCTTTCTCTAGGACCTTTATTTTAACAGGGTCCTTAAAAATGTATTATAGGACCAATTCAATTTTGAGTCATATTATAGTGACTTTTAATAGGACACTTTATACGTGCATCTTATTAACTTGATTTATAAGACACTTTTTTTAGCAAAGTCTCATAATGATATAACATAATATGACGTTTAGAATAAAAGTCCTATTATATACATCTTATAGTACACTTTTTCAGTTTGGTCTTATTAGATTATAATTTAATAGGACACTTGATATATGGTCTTATTAGATATAATTTTATAGGACGTTTAGGGGATATGCGTACCATTAGATCAAATTTTATATGACGCTTATTCATCTATATATTATTATGATTAAACATAAAAGTAGGGGTCAATGTTTTCAAACCTGGATCGATCCGGCCGGGTCAACCGGTTGACCCGGTTCCGGTCATAAAAATGGGTCATTTTGACACGGGTTTCACATTTTCGGAATCCGGCTAGACCCGCCGGGTTTGGGGTGACCCGGGTCAACCCGGTTTTAGGACCCGGTCGGGTTTTGGTTTTTTTTTTACAAAAAATATATAAATTTTACGTATTTGTGATAAAATTTTATTTTTACATATTATATTAGTAAACAATTTATATCTTCAATATTCGAAAGTTTTTTTATGGTTTTATATATAATTTTTCTAATTATTTAAAATATGAAAAAGATATTTTTTTTGGAAAACTGGGTTAACCCGGTTTTGACCCGGACCCGGTGACTCGACCGAGTCGATTCAAAAACCGAGTTTCAAAACATTGGTATTCATCGGTTCGATTTTCTTTGTTATTCGATTAATTTTTTTGTCAACCAGAAAACCGAACCAAATCGAAATAGAACCAAAATAGAGTTCAATCGAACCAAACCAAAAACTAAATTTGAATTTGGTTCGATTTTCAGGTTGACCCGAATAACTCGAATTTCACTAAATTTTTGAAAAAATATATATGATTATGTAGATAACTAGAAAAATTATTATTTCAAGTATAAAAATTGTTTCTTATATTAGGATTAAATTTTAATTATCATTTTATATATATAAACATATAAAAATATATTTATTTATATAACTTTGTTTTTCGGTTCGATTTTCGTTCTAATTGTCAAACCTATATCCAACTCGAAAATGGAATTAGTAATTCGGTTCGGTTTGGTTATGACCAATCACTCTATTTCTATATCGCTTCGGTTCTAGTTCAGGTTCGATTAAATTCAGTTTTCCGTTTTTGTGGGTCATACCTAGATTATGGATGCTCCTACATAAAAGGTCATTTGAAAAAAAAAATTACAACTGAATGTTTTACTTCCGGATTTTTTACGTGTTTTAATAAAGTAATCTTTAAAAGATGCTAAGTTTCAAGTCATTATCAGAGAACACGTCATTTGGAACACTGGGATAAGTTTTTATTATGTTTTTTCTTTAGCAAAACGTGGTTGTATAACAGAAATCGTGAGCGTAATGTGGTTGAGCTGAATCATCATCCGAGATAAATAAACGTCGTGACCAAGATTACACATATTACGATTGGCTTGCTTTACTTTATTATGGCCAAACCTATTATACATGTGGATAACTTAATGGTATTGGTGTTACAAAAGTAGAACTAAATCATTTGCTGATTTGGCAGGTTGTAAGGAAGAAAACTTGTCTTTTATGTACCTCGATCTTCTTATTGGTGCTAACATGTCCCCAGTTATTTCGTGGCAACCTGTTATTAATAAATTTACTAAAAAAAATTTAAATGGAGAGCTAATTGTCTCTTAATTGGAGGTTGGTCGATCTTTATTAAACGGTTCTTGATTTTGTTGATAACAAGGGTAATTTGTAAAATGATAAGGATATTATTCTATAATTCAAGGTTGCAATAATCACGAATCGCTAGCCGGCCGGTCGAACACCTTGTAGCTTGTAATCGTTCTAGGCGGAATTAATCGGTGATTAATCGGACTGCCATTTTAAGCAAATTTTTGGTATTTTCGACAACTTTTGAGTATTTCTTACGAGTTTTAGGTGTTTCTATCAACATTATATTTAAAATACAACTTATCATACATATAAATAGTTAATATAAGTGATAAACACAAGTTTTATGATGATTTTTCGGTATTTTCGGCAAAATTTACACGTTTATTGCAAGTTTAACCTCCATTGATCATCGTTGACTATAGTTGACCGCTATAAATAGTCTTTTCATTAATCGGCAAGGTTGAATACCTTGTAGCGATTAATCGGAGATTAATCGGGCTTGTAAACCCTTTTTGCAACATTACTATAAGTTGTATCAATATTTGTACCTTTTTCGTGTTTTTTCGTTTTCATACATTTTTTTAGTTATGATACGTTTTTTTATTCTCTTTTGGGTATACGTGGGTTTCTGACTCGACATTGCGAGTCGACTAATCCTAAGGAAACTACCATTTTGGATAGCGCGGAGTTTTCATAGGCGAACCTCCGCGGCCATCCCCGAATGTACACACTTAGTAAGGTTTGAACCCTTGACCTCTTGTTTGAGAGTCAAAGACCATACCACTAGACCACTTGGTGGCAATGTTTTCAGACCCGAGTCGACCCGGCTGGGTCAAACGGTTGACCTGATTTCTGCCGGAAAACGGTTTTATATTTTTGAAACACGGCTAGACCTGTCGGGTTTAGGTTGACCTGGTTCAACCCGGTTCTCGAGACCCGACCGAGTTTCGATTTTTTAAGTTTTTTTTTAAATGTGTAAAGTTTAAGTATTTGTGACGAAACATTATTTTTACATATTATATTGGTTAGTAAACAAGTTATATCTATAACATTCTAAAGTTTTTATGGTTTTTATATATAAATTTTGCTTATTATTAAAAATATGAAATATTTTTTTTTAAGACCGAGTTAACCCGCATTGACCCGTATCTAGTGACTCGACCGTGTCAATTATAAACCGCTTTTCAAAACATTGCTTGGTGGTGGTTAAAAAGTAGTACTATTTAACTTTCATTCTTTCATTGTGTTATTATCTTATACAAAATTTTCCCAAAAATTTAGTCTTCCCCCTAAATATTTTCATTAAACCCCGCCTCAATTTCCCCCAAAAATTAAAATACATCTATAAATCCCTCCATTTCTCTTATATCCTCCAACCTCCACTTTCAGTCACACATAACTTTCTTTCCAAAATAAAAATTATATACATCACCAACTATAGACCATCTCATGGTGCAGTTCATCTACGCGATATAATAGTTATCGAGCACATCTATACAAACCAAAGGCCAACTCGATTCCTGGTTTCAAGGCTTTTAATCTAGAAATAAGGTACTAATATGTTATGTGTTTAATTTAGAAACCAATTAAGGTGTTCTTGGGTCAATTTTTTATTTTTTTTTATTTTCGAGTTTAGGTGTTTTTGTAGATCTAATCTTTAAATTATAACACCATTTCTATAATAATTATTACTCATTACATGTTTAGTTTGTAATGACTTATTGGTAGCCGTCCAATATTTAGTTGTTTGGTTAAGGTTTAAAAGTAACCAAATGGAAATTTTGAAATCGTATGTGGTCTTGTTGTAGCCGTCCAAAGGTTATTTTATTTGTATTATAATGGCGAAGTTGGTGCTTATAGGTATGGCGGGCCTTATGTTACACTTAGGAGGTTTTTGGTAGGGGTGCTATCGGGTTAATCGGGTCGACTCTGGTTTGGACTTTTGACAATATGACCCGTAACCTGACTATATACGAGATCGGATTTGTGTTATATCAGATCGGGTCTAATCGAGATCGGGTTTTGAGTTACCAAAGTATTACACCAGTATTATGATTAAATGGCATAGTAGAAGTTATTGTTTTGAGTTACCTTCTTCTAGTTTGAGAACATGTGATGTTATATAAGCAGAGCATGTTACTCGTATAAGAAAAAATATACATCTTATGTGAATTGAAGATGTTACTTCATTACTACACCAGTAAGTAAAACATAATAATGAAAACTAAAAAACATAAGATCATGCTACCATGATACTACTTATATATTATATAGTTAACAGTAATGAATTATAGAGTAGTGAGCCACATAAATAATGTTGAAAAAAATTGCATTATATTTTTGGGTCTTATCAGGTTGACCGGATAACATAAATAAATCAACCCTAACACAACCCTATAACAATACTGGGTTATCGTGTTCAGACCAAAATAACCCTATAAGGTTTTTTCAACCCGATTAAACCCAATTTGATATGTTTTATCGGGTTCGGGTCAACCCGATCCTACTGACACCCTTAGTTTCTGGTTAATACATGGGCCATGTTATTTTAATATATGTTCATGTTTTTTGCTACTGTAATATATGGGTTTTAATCGTTTTCTAGTGTTTGATCATTTAGAATTTGAAGGTACCATGCGTGTCTTAAGACTTTAGCTTTTCATCCCAAGTCTTTACACTTCTATTCATCATCAGTTGGATTGCTAACTAATTCTATTCCTTTATTCTTCTGTTCACCATTGTTTGGATTGCTAACTAATTCAAAACAAACTCATATGCAAGAGATGTAGCACTAGTTTAGGAGGATCAGTAGTTTGGGTGTTGTTGTAGCAGATGATATAATCTTTTATTTGAATTCGCACTCCGTAGAGGTGATTCGGGTTGACACACTAGTGGCAAAGCTAAATCACATTTACGCTATAGCATGAAGCGTATGTTGAGTTTTAGCCCCATGTTGATGTTACTAAAGTTGTGGCCAACAACTCACCAAACACAACGTGGTCCGAATGGTTCAAAACTAAATGGGATTTGGATTTTGGAATATAAGTATGTGTTCACAGTTGCACACTATAATACCAAATAAAATAATGAAATTTATAAAGAACTATTTCTATTTTGCAGGTTTGTTAACAATCTAATGGTTATCCATAAGATCTCCAAACTCTTGATGAATGCATTTCACGGGTATTGGTGCACCAGTTGTATTGTTCTGGTCTCTTGCTATGGTATACTAGCCTGTTATATCTTATATAAACAATTACTTAGACTGAAGTTTATTACACCATATTAAATATGCGCAGTCTTGTAGGTGTTGTACGAGGATGATTGATGATGGATGATGACTTAAACGATGAGTTTCTAGTTTCACTCTTGTCACATCTGCTATTCTTTTTTATTTTCTGTTATCGTCGCCTAATGGCTCAAGAAGATGCTTTCCTACTTTGTATTTTATGTTGAATTATGTTAGACTTTTATGTTGGATGTTATTTCAACTTGGTTGAAACTTCTCTTATGGAATGAAATCTTTTCTCTTATTGAATTATATTCGTTGTCTTCACTTGTTTCAAATTTAGTTTGGTTGATTGTTTTATGTTTTGTTTTAATATAGATATTGATCATTTTATTAGAACACTAATGCTATCAACGAAACATGAGCAAAATGCCTTTTATGACACCAAAGTTGGTCCTAACAAAGCAACGATGTATTACGACCCTTTTATCGGTACTAAGATAACACTATGTCCATTATGTTTTCGTCCTATAAAAATGCATGTTAGGACTCCTCAAAGTGTTTCAAAACATAGCATACGGGTAAGCATATATTAGGACACCGAATAGCATCTTATTATGTACTATATTAGGACGCCATTTTGGTCCCAAAATCATTTTTATACGACCAAATTATTAGTTTTAAAATGTTTCTGTTTATTAGGACACCGATAAATGTCCTAAGTATCTATTACAACCCCTTCCTATGGGACACTCTTATTTTGGTCCTATTAGCTTAAAGGTCCTATAAACCTAGTTTATAGGACACTAACCGATGTCCTATAAGAGCATTTTTCTTGTAGTGCATCCATGTATGGTTAGTTTTGGTTTTTTGTGTGGTTGATTTAGGTTTTATTCACTGTATGTAACCTTTATAGTCGTTGACCATCTCGACATATACTCCAATAAAACATTTCTTTGACCTCTATACTGCTTTTCTATGACGTGTAGCAACACCATGCCTGGTTCACTTGGTCACGAGGAACAGGATGCCAAAATATTCGCTTTTTGATCCTCCTGATAATGCATCAACCACAGACGTGCCTGGTGGTACAGATGCAGTCAACCACAACATATTCTTAATGAACCTGATTTGACCAGCTCTCATCGTTGTCGAAGTGAGTATAAGAACAAGTATTCTAAATTTTTAGTTGATTTTTTAAGATGATTTATGGCTTGACACAAATTAACTAACACAACCAATAAACTGCCTATGGGATCAAGAATTATATCATTTGACGAAGAAATTATCTAACTATGTATGTTTTAGTATGATAAGGATTATGGATATGAGGCTCCAGTTTAGCTGTTGGACAAACTCCTACACAAATTGCCAAAGTCACAAGATGAACAAATCGTAGTTGTCTCACAGATTTTCAACAGCCCTCCAGAATGATATTATTTGCATCACTAAACTGCAGCACAGGAGTCTTGTGAAGCTTCTAGGATATTGCATTCAAGGAGTTGAAATAATGCTGATCTACGAATACCTACCGAACAAAAGCCTGGACCGGTTTATTTTTGGTCTGATTCCATCAATATCATAAATATTTTCATCTACCATTGCAATATAGTAGCTAAATTAATTTAATTAACTAAGTTGCATAATTTTTATTAGATGATAAAAAGAAACATCTACTTGATTGGCCTCAGCGATTCAATATTATTAGCGGGATAGCACGGGGTCTCCTATATCTGCATGAAGATTCTAGACTTAGAGTTGTTCACAGAGATCTCAAAGCTGACAATATTTTGCTGGACATAGACATGAACCCGAAGATATCAGATTTTGGTATCGCTTGGATGTTTGGTGCACATGAAACTCAAGCAAATACACAAAAAGCGGTTGGAACCTTGTATGAACTTATTAACCGTATGAGTAGTAATATCTTTGACATCTTAACTAGGTCGAGATCGATATGTTTATTACCTGTATTCAGGGGCTACATATCTCCCGAGTATGCAAAAAATGGGATGGATATTTTCAGTAAAGTCGGATATATTTAGATTTGGTGTTGGAGATCGTTAGTGGGATGAAAAACAGAGGATTCAGTCATGAAAATCACTCTGATAACCTTCTTGGACATTGTAAGTTTCTTGAATAGCATTGCACGCACTAACTTAAAATGTTGCGCTAAGCTATAGTCATTAACGGCTGTGTGATTTTTGTTGTTTTTAAATGCAACTGAATCATCCTAAATTTAAGGTCCAGAAAGAGCAAGACAAACATCGTTAATAGCTTTTTTTAGTCCAGCTGCGGATCGCTCGGCAAATATCATTAATAATGTTTTTACCATCCATATAGTAAAACGATTGTTATGTTATTTTGCATACTATCTAGCGTATTGTTGCAATGAATGCTCGTCAAGAGTCATGATATTACACCTAACTTGGTACAAGAAAATCAGTGGTCTCAATTTTACAAGTTGCGAATCTCTGCAGGTCTTGAATGTACAGTCCGGCTCCTCGGAGTAGCATGGAGATTGAACATGATCAAGGAATGGTTAAAAAAGAAGGGGTGTTTGTTTGTGATGATGATGAAGAAATGGAGACTAAAGTTATGGTGAACACATTAAATTTTTGGTTTGTTGCAACAGTTGGAATGGTGTATCTGAATAATTTGGGACAAATTGTATGCTTCTATGAAGATTTTGTGACCATCACAAACTAGACTACACAATGAAAGTAACGCGATAGTTAGTGGTTTCTCAAATTTACTCCCTAAAAATCAGTTGTGTGTCTGTACCGTTTACATGATCTTCAAAATCTGGTATTCTCGTTGTATGGTTTGAAGAAATAAATTTCTAAAATAAATTCGTGTAGCTAACACATCTATAATTGGCATGTATCGTCTTAACAAGGATGTGAACAAAGTGATATATTATGAAATCATATTTGTTTTATTTGGACTGAGAAAAATTAATTTAAAGTCATTTGTTTTATAATTAAGTTTACGAAATGGGGGGTTTTAACAAACTTTTGTTGTTGGCACCGTAACATAATTACTAACTTGACTTTTGCACATTTGTGAATTATATGGTACCTGACCTATAAAGATGAAACAGAACATAATAAGTTTTGATTATTCTACTAGAACAAAAAATTGTTCACTTCCACAGTTCAATCGAAAAAAACTTTTCATATAAAATTAGAAATCATTCAAAATAAAGGTAATTATAAGAAAATTTTAATATAAACCATATTTTTAGGATAAACCCAATCAAAAAATCACAGCCATTCAATTTTTCATCAAACAAAAAAAATTATTTTAAAAAAAATTAAATAACTCACAACCCGTTAATCGTTACGCATAACGAAACATACCATTTTGACGGGAATTAAATACTCTTTCTATCGAGGGGCACATGTATATACTTTCGATAAACTTTATCTTTTAACAATATAAAATATTAATTTTCTTATAAAAAATATCTTTTTAATAATAAAGGAACAAGTCGCATAAAAATAAAGGTTAAATTAAATAAAGTAAAAGGTTTTTTTTAATAAAAAGTAGTATTTTTTAACACGAGTCGCATAAAAAGTATAACGAAGTTGCATAAAGACAACTTATTACACAAGTACTTTTGTCTTACACAAATGCACTATTTTTCATAGAGAATAAAGTACAATTTTATGACTTTTTGAGTTTTTGACGAGTCGCATAAGTTGCATAAAACTTTTTGAGAAATTCTTATTTGGTGAGTGAAAAAAAAGTGTAAAATCTTGGGACATTTTAAAAATTAGCCTTCTTTTTAAAATAGTTAACTGGTTGACGAGTTTTTTTACGACGATGAGGGTTTTCATGTTTCTTGAAACAAAAAAGCGAAATACTCAATAATTTGTTGGTTACTAATTTGAGGTGTTTATTTTGAGTCTATTTGTTTGTTTGTTTTTTCATCTAAATTTTTTTTTTGTTAATCCTTTCGTGTTACCAAATAGTGAAATTTATCTCAATTTTCTATTAAATTTAATTTTCAAGATTTCAATTATTTAACTTATTTTATTTTTTAAAATTTCTCTTTACCGAACGTGCCCTTAATGTTGAAAGGTTTTGCAACTCTGGAAGCGAAGAGGAAATTTCGGACGCATCCACTTTTCTCGTATGTGTCAAACAAATATAAGCAGTGAAAGAAAGAAAAAAAGAAAACATGATGGATTGTGATTAAGGCGACTTACATACCACATAAAGGTGTGAAAGTTTTTATATGAGTTTTAAGTGGATATAATATTTCTCTTCACGAAAAACCCCAAGTGCAACAAAAACAAATTCGCAGATTGACTTAACTAAAGAATTTGTTAGTGAAATTGTCAATTACCATAACCACCTCATATGAATTCTTCTGTAATAATCAAATACAATTCAAAGCATTCAGATGGATTACATGAAAGTCGTGATGACTAGATCATCAATGAAATTTTTTTTATAGAATGTATATATCGGGCTATCCCTATTTAACATAAATTTAAGAATCGATTAGAGGAACATGTTATATTCTTCATAAATTAATTTTACGTACAATTTTAAAAAATTATGTATATATAATAAAAAAACTACTCTAACGAAAAATATAGCTAAATATACTAAAGGTTAATTTAAAAACTAGAAAAACGAAAGACGCACATACCACAAATCCTTTCGGTAAAAAAAAAACGACCCCGCCCGTTGGGCGGGTTATGACGCTAGTATATATATATATATATATATATATATATATATATATATATATATATATATATATAGGGATGGGATCAATAGAAAACCTAGAAAACCTTCTCTTAACCGTTGGATCAAAAACTCCTTCCCTTCCTTTTTTTTATTCTAAAGTTTTGTGGCCTTTTTGTCATTTCTTATTTTCTAGGGGTTGTTTTGTATTTCTATTTTTTTTGTTCGTTGAGCTATCTGAATGTTTTTTTACAAGCTGCATTTGCAATTTTTTACGTTTACTATTTTTTCTCATTTAACGTGATGTAGATTTTTTATTAGCATTGCTTTGATCTAATTTTTGCTCGTTATTTCTCATTTAATGCCCTTTATAAAACTCCAGGTCTTATTAACCATTACAACCATTTAATAATAGAAGTTAAGTCAATTCGCTGTAGATTTTTTTTGAACATTAATTCGTTGTAGATAACTCCACTTATTCAATAGAAATATACGGTAAACAAGTAGTGTTGATTAGGCAAAAGAGAGTCTGCTGCTAAGATATGCTAAAAGAGATAACTTTCATCCGAGTGGCGATAACTAGTGGAGCCTCAAGACTACAAACTTCTTGTGCATGAACGATTGTCCACAGTTGAGTCATCTTTAGGGGTTATCTTGTAGCAGTAGAAACTCTTCAACAACTCTTCAACAACTATTCAGACCCACCCTGTTATGGTATCACTCATAGCAACCATGCTTCACTTAACTTGCCCATTATTGTAGCGACGTGACGCTCCTATTTCGCTTCTTCAGTGACCTATGACAATTCATGAAAACATCTAGTTCAATACAAGGTTCCACCAAATATCAATAAGAGAACCAATTTACTATATTACATAAATGGAATAGATGAAACAATCGATCATGGTGTTGAATATGTTCAAATAATACGGATAATCACCTAATCATGTACATGGAGGTTGAGAAGGACCTCTTTATAGTGTATTTAGGGGATATAAAGTGGGGTTGTACCAGATATGGATAATTTAAAACTGGTGCGACCAGGATAGCTTGCATCTGGTTGAGCAACATAGGTATAACCAACACTTGGATAATGAGGATAAAGTAGTTCAAAAAAATGATAATGAGGATAAAGGAACATAGTGTGAAGTTAAATACCTTCAAAAGCTTGGCCATAAATTATTTTACTTCCACACCTAACCATGATCGTATCTTCAGTTGAAACATCATTTCCCATAATCAAAAATCACATTTGAACTGCATAAGTAAAGAACTATTCATGTGAGGTAACCTATTATATAACATTTGATTCAACTTGTAAATAGAGATTGGAATTGCTTGCAATCTCTTTCATTTACTTAATAGTCAATACATGTCAGAAGAGTTTTTAACGATTAACGATATTTGTAGATAAGTACCTCTTATTATGCAATGTTGTTGAACAACGATATGAATTTCATATAATTGTACACCATCTTGTTTTTCAAGTGAAGAGCTTGAGCTCTGAATATCTTCATCTAACCATATTTTAACTTTCGTAATATCTAGAATCTGATGGCATTGGAACATGACAAAATAGTTTATTAGACTTGTATATTGCAACTTACTCACTGAAACGATATACTATGTTAGTAGAAATAATAAATAATTCAGTTTTAAATATGACAAACTTCATAAACTAAAGTGCCACCACTAACAATACCAACAGAAAATGATCTAAATTTCTAGAAGATCTAAGCCAATCACGTCAAATGAGATATCTAATTTTCTAGAAGATCTAAGCCTATCACGCCAAATGTGCACCCCTAAATTAAATTTTTATTTGTAAACAATAAATTAGTCTCACATCTTGCACGTGCTTCCATCTGGGTTTTCTATTGGCGTCTGCATCACGAAGCTGATCATACGACATATTTTCTTATGTTAAATCAATCAAGAGTAAGTGTTTTTAGGCAATACAACAACTAGTAAAGTAGATAGGATAACCTTGTATTGCCACCAATTTTCTTGCTTCATAATAATAAACGGATGCCGATTTTATAACAAACAAATGCCCTTTATATGACAAAACAAATGCCCTTTATATAACAAATAGATGCCCTTTAGACTGCACTTATATCCGACCCATACGTCTTTAATACTAAACCTCCCTAATCTGTTATGATAGACCAACGAATAGAATTAACATTTATTCCTAGTCAGTTCTTTGGAATCAATATAATGAATATATGCATTATACTTTGGTTTCAAGAAAGTGCTCAGACTATACTACTACATGTTAGGTTAGGTGAATTGTTTTTAGAAAAGGTCACCAACTATTCACCATGTTTAATGAATATTCCATTTAGGTCAATTAGCTCTAACCAGTGAAGAAATAATTTCACAAAATTGTGTTATTACAAAAACTTCAATGGTTTATAATGACTTTTGTGGATCAGAAATCAAACTTGGTTCTACTAGTGACCTTTTTCTTTGTGGCACTATGAGATCTAATTGACAATTGTATTTATGTTGCAAAAGTAATATACTAAAAACTGCATTTACAAATTATCTCTTCAGGTAAACGAACTGTGCCGTCTCCTTATGCAAATAAATACTATGACCTCCACCAATAAAAAGACAAACACCACATAGCACTCATATTATACTTTTTTTCCTAATGACTCGAGTATTCATATGTACAGACAAAGTGATTAAAATAGAACACAAGAATACCGTGTGCATGTGTTTCATGCAAATAACCTATAAATGTAATATACGTGTTAACAAATTTAACAAAAGATGAAGCATAAAAATAACCTGCAGCAGGCGGTTGAATGATGTCGAGGGGTCCATCCGAAATAGCACCATGAGGCATCGAATGATCATTAAGTTGCCATCTAACCAGCGATCACACTTGTAGAAAGAGACATAATAGGTTAGAATGGTTGCACAGAAAAATATAAATTAATTTTAAACATCTCCATACAAGGATATACACGTGAAGGAGAAAGGTTTATATTACACTTACGCCATGTTCTCCAATAGGAGGAAACACCCCTGTTTTTACAATTCATTTTTGGGGTCAAGGAATCCTAGTATTATATCCAACAATAGAGTACATTTAGTAAAACACCAATAAAGTATGTTTAGTCAAAGTAAAGATCAAAATCTGTTTATTTTATAATTATGGAAGGGTTGCTCGCAGAAAGTGTGGTAGAATCAGTTTAACAATAAATGTCCAGTTCACATTTTAACCTAGTATTCGTGGCTAATGTAGTAGTGTTGGCGATGTCATCCCAGCTCTGTTAAAGGTTCATAATGCAGGACATGGCAAGAAATGTCGCGTACTTCAGTCATAAATGGCAAAGCATTACCTACCTAAATGGCCAATTGCTTTTTTTCATTACAACAAGTTATGGTATAATCATCATTTCTAACAATGCCACACCTCATAGCTTACCGTTTGATAAACTATGCAGGTAAGCAGTATTAACTTATCCTACTCTATCATCATACTAACATGGATGCCCTAATCATACTAACACAGATGCCCTAATCATACTAACACAGATGCCCATAATCACGCTAAAAGATTCCTTAATCATGCTAACAGATGACCGAATCACGCAATTAGGGCGATTACCCTAATCATACTAAGACATACCCTAATTAAGAAAATAGGTTGATACCCTAACTATACGAACAAGTGCCCTAAGAAAGTACAAAAGAATAATTATCTTTTCAAATTGGTAACGCTGATTCCATTGCCACTTGAATTCATAAGCGTTAATTTGGGAGTGTGTTAATATTAAAGAGAAACAGGTGAAATGGGTTGAGCTACAAGATTTGACCCATTTTCCACCCCTAAAGATAATAAAATACTCTTCTCATCTTCTTTCATTACATCAACATGGCTGCCAAAAGCTTTATACGTAGCTTCTAAATGACCAATCTGCAGCCTTGCAAGTAATTCTCGAATATATTTGTTGTGCTGATTTGTACCATCACGATCAGATGTCGACATACTTACCTCACCAAGAACTCACATTTTAAAATTTGGGTACAACCACATTTTGACAAAAAAAATTTAGATATAGAGAACCTGCAATTATGGCCATGAATTCAACAAACAGATGCACTATTCATACTTACTCACTGATGCCGTAACTATACTCGCTCATTAATGCAGTAATCATACTCACTCATTGATGCCGTAATCATACTCACTCATTGACGCCGTAATAATATTCACTCAATTATGCCCTAATCATGCACTAATCAAACAAATACTCTTATCAAAGTAACAAATGTCGTACCTAATTGTTTTAGGCACTAACTATACAAACAAATGAGGCAACAAGTCACCTAATGCCCTGATCATGAATCAATATATGCAATATTACTTATTTTAGATGAAATAATTAAAAATCATATTCATGTCTAATGAACTTATTCAAACAAACAACAAACAAATGTTGCAACAATAATTAGAACACATAATTATAACACGTTAATATCACCTGTTAAAATATTAACACAAGACATTTAGCACCTAAACAAGATAAACCCCAAGACATTAATATGCAAGTTCAAATTTAGTATTTTGAGTTGTTGTGTTAAACGTGTGACCACACAATGTAACTTCAAAACTAAAAACACAGTTTCTTAGGATTTCTACAACAAGCACAAAACTTCCTTTAAAGTATGTCCCATAAAAAACAACTTTTAGAATCTGATGAATTCCCCAAGTTTATAGTTTGGCCACTTTTCAACTAATAAAGGTCATTAATGTGTATGTTAGTGGACTTGTAGGTAGGGGTGTCAGTAGGGTCGGGTTGACCCGACCCGAAACTGATAAGACTTAACGGGCCGGGTTAAATCGGGTTAAAAATTCTTGTTGGGTTATTTTGACTCGAACCCGATAATCCAATAGTCTTATCGGGTCGGGTTAGGGTTAAATTATTTTTCTTATCGGGTTATCGGGTCAATCCGATAAGACCCGAGAAAAACCGCATATATTTTTTTGAAAACCTTGTAAGCAATTAGTCTTAATACAGTAGGTATATGATAAATTAGATGTTTTATACTTGAGAAATGTCATGACTTATGTTAAAACTCTATTGGTACAGTATATCAAAAGAAGTTAGCTAATTGGCCTAAAGATGTATCTGTCTTATTTCTCCTCAGTTCGGACTTAATGCAATAATCGATGAACAATATTTGAAGCTTGAACACATCTCTACATTACGTATCTAAATCTTATCATTAGGAATAGTTTAGATATACAAAAACACCATGACTGCATAAGTAAGGCATGAAATGAAATGAAACTTATCGGGTTAGTTTGACCCGAACCCGATATTGTTATCGGGTCGGGTTCGGGTTATATTAATTTAAATGATAGTTCATTAAGTAATCATTATTTGTATTAAATCTGAGATGAAGCCATTGGCAGCTAAATGTAATAGTCAAGGCCACACATTCAGTTCATTCGGCTACTGCTACTACTTTCAATAACAATGAAAATATATAAATCACGTAAGAAACATTACAAACAGATGGAATTAGTGATATTGTGCATGCTATATAGTTATATAAAAGATGGCATCAAGTCATATATAAAAATAATGTCACTGTACTATATTTTTTTTGTAATTGAAATATTGTGGCACACTTACTGTTTGCTTAAACTTTATTGTCAAAATAAATAAGCTAACCTAATCAACCCGATTAAACCGACCCAATATCAACCCGAACCCGACTCCTAATCGGGTCGGATTGCGGGTTAGTTTGTCCCAACCAAAACCCGACTCAACCCGACCCGATAACACCTCTAATTCACACCACTGATTAACCACCGAATATTTCATAAGGAGAAACTCAGAAAACCTTATGAGATTAAACACATTCAGTTTACAATACATTCAGTACATGAACATGTCGTGACATTTTCAACCAAAAATTGTCAATTGACCATTATAAGCACCCCAAAATTCCTATGAAAAAGTGTGAAAAAACGTACCTACTTGCAAGTAAAAAAGTTGCACTATTACTTAACAAATATACAATTAACTTCTTACTGTATCATAGCGCAATAAGTGTTGTTTAAAATTAGTATTGCAAACAGATTACGCAGATCGCATATGATCCGCTTACCCAAATACCTATTTTCATCACACATGCTCGCTTCCTACTTCCTAACTAACAAAAAAAATGCCATCTCAACTCTCCTTTTGCTCTAATCATACTTATATATGCTATATCATTATTTGGATGGCGACACATGTCACCCGCTGCTCTAATAATATACGAAGGACGCATTAATCTATTACTTTATAGCGATGATGGAGTGATTTAGGTGGTTTAGGAAATTACAGTTAGGAGTGATGGTGGCGCGATGGAGATGGTGGAAGCATCGATGGAGATGGTGGCGCGGCGGAGATGGCGGAGCATCAGTGTTTTACAAATATCCATATCTGATATCAGAAATGAGAGTTTTGTAAAGTAATACCAGTATGTTTGAGTATTTGACAGTTTTACCCCACCGTGTTTTGTATTTTACATTAGTTACCCCTGAAGTTTGACAAGTTTTTAAATGGTACCTAATAGTTTGTTTTCTATGTTTTCTACAAACATAAGGTTTTCTCTAGAACCCATCCCTATATATATATCATGTGGGGCGTATGGGTGCATCCTAGTTACATGTTTTTACAGGATTTTTATGGTGAATGTGGTGTGTGCCTTGCATCCTTCACAAGGAGTTGATCCCTCCTACCCAGACTAATTAATTAGAGGCATCCCCTCTAATTGCATGATGAGGTCACCCCTCTAAGTATTCATGCGCGGTGGAACCTCATGACCTATATGGGCTATTGGCTAATTAATACAGTTTTCATATAAAACATAAGTCTTTTCAAACTATAAAACCAGTTTTATGAACATGTTCCAGTTTATCTAGGACTTATACATTTCCGCTACTTTTAGTCTTATTATGCTTATGTCATTTCATGCTATGCTTGTATATCCGTTCACTAGGCGTTTTTCTCAGCCGTTTCCCTTTCATGTTCCCAAACGGCAGGTACCCAGGGACGCAACTAAGACTTGAGAGTATGTGCATCGGATGGAAGCTATCTAGCCTTCATTACTTTCTGCATTTTCCATACATTACATTACTTCATTTCTTGGACATTGTTTAGTCCTTTTCCATTTCAGTACTTATATTCATGTGTGTGAGCTTATGCTTGGACTACCGATGTTTGTTTCTGGTATTTCCTTTTATGGTCATTTAATGTTTTTGGACATTTACCTTGCATGCTTTGATGACACACCATAATCATCCTGTGATATTCCATTTATCAAAATAGGGTGTTACAATTATGGTATCAGAGCCAAGGTTTTAACCTGTAAGCTCTAAAAACATGACCTGTGATTAGTGGGTAATCACCATGGTCTTCCTAAAACTGACATTTGTTTTCATGCATTTGTTTCATGTATCATTGTTGCAGGAATTTTGACTAAGTAATGGTTGGTACATGTGCTTTTAATCGAAACATTTTGTTTTGATGAACCGAACCATAGGCGTTCTCCTCGTCATGTCATTTTGTTTTGGTGAACCGACCTATAAGCGTTCACCCAAACCCATGTCATTTTCATTGGCCATGCATTCATACACTGTTTCATGCATATTTTTTTTCATGTTTATATGCATAATTTTTTTTCATGTTTGTATATTATGTTCTAATCAGCTTAATCATTGCATTTTGTTTTATACTGTCATATGGTTCTCACACGTGAACAAGAACAACTAAATGCAGCGGTCCAGGCTGTTATGAAAGCTCTGCTTCCTCAACTGAGGATTGAGATTCGGATCGAGGTGCAAGCCGCCAACAATCAGCACCCTCACCAGAATCAGAATCCTCCTCCTCCACCTCCATCTACCCTGATCACATGGCTGGAACGATTCAATAAGCAGCGTCCGAAATCTTTCGAGCAGACTGACACCCCCGTTGAGGCTGAGAGCTGGATAGCTCACATTGAGAAGATCTTTGACGCTATGAGATATGGCCCTGTCTTTAAGGCAAGGTTAACTTGTTACAAGTTTGAAGGAGACGTGCTTGCATTGTGGAAGGCACTTAAGCTGTCGAATAGAGGCGACGACTAGGTGACTGGCTTGACGTGGGCATAGTTTAATGAGTTGGCTATAGGGGAGTTCTTCCCGAAAGCTAAGCAGGATAAGCTCAAGAGGGAGTATCATGGTGTTAGGCAGAGAGCTGGGGAAAATAGCAATGAGTTTATGCAAAGGTTCCTTCGACTAGCTGGATTCCTTGGCGCAGCAACCGGGACTGCAGAGGAGCGGGCGTTTCACTTTCGCTGGGATCTTCGTACGTCTGTCGCCAATAACTTGGTGTGTGCTACATTTAATACTATGGCACAGGTGGCAGATGCAGCCCGCAAGTTGGATATGCTAAAAGAGAGGGATGAGTTTGGAGAGGCAGAAAGACCTGACAAGAGGTATATCTTCGTCATCAGCGGTGATCATTTCATTTAATTCAGCACTATTCAATAATTATCTTTCTCTTCACTATTGCATCTTTCAGGCAGAAGACTGGGGACTGGTCCCAACCGGCCACTCAGCAGCAGAACCAGCCAAAGGATAACGGTCAGACTCAGGATCGTTCTGCTTCGGACAGGTGTGGCGGTAATGACAATTACCGTAACAACGTCAACAACTCCAACAGCAGCAGGTCCCTAAACTTACTCATTTCTATGTTATGTGCTTTATTATTCATAAATTCTGACACTTCAGCATCTACTACCAGGAATACTGGCAACAAACGGGAGCAGGACCGCAGAGGTCCACAGCCCAACCGTGCAGCTACATCTGGTATACATCTTAAATTTTTTGCATTGTCCTGTTTGTACCCGATAATCATGTCTCACGTATACTTTCTGAAACAGGCTCCCAACCAGCTAGGGCACCTGTTGGAGGGTATACTCACCCAATTTTCACCACGTGCAACCGCAGACACCCAGGGCCGTGTTGTCGTGCTAGTGATGCTTACTTCAAGTATGGTCAGCCAGGCCATCGTATGAAGGACTGACGTAAGGGTGAGATTGAGGGCACTTCTGGGCATGTTGACTCCAAGACACCTCCGACTACTGGACGTGTGTACACTACCTCGCGTGACCAAGACAACAAGTCATCAGGTACCATCACTGGAATCTTGTATATGTATGGTCAAGCTGCATGCGTTTTATTTGACACGGGTGCGACTCATTCGGTCGTATCCACTGCTTATGCCAATCGTGTTAGGATATCCCCTGTGCCACTAGAAAATGTCTTAAACATTTCCACGCCCTTAAGAGACTCTATACGCATCACACATGGGTACAAAGATCTTCCCCTTGAGTTTGATGACAGAATTCGTTCAGTTGACGCACTTCCATTGGACATGTGCGATTTCGTCATGATATTAGGCATGGACTGGTTATCCAAACACCACGCCACCATAGATTGCCATTCATATCGGGTCATTTTTGGTGATGTAAACGCGCCAGAGTACATTCACAACGGTTTTATACCATGAAGGTATGTACAAATAACTTCAACCTTACAAGCACGTGCATCACTGTCACATGGTTGCGAGGGCTTCTTAGCTATTGTTCATGATATGGAGGCTGAATCTCCATCCATCAAAAATCTGCCTATCGTGTCAGAATTTCCCGACGTGTTTCTTGAAGAACTCCCGGGCATACCACCTGCTCGTAAGGTAGAGTTTAATATTGAGCTCATCCCAGGAGCTAAGCCGATTTCCAAGGCTCCTTACCGCATGGCTCCCATCTTGCATAAGAAGTTAAAGGAACAACTACAGGAAATTTTGGAACGAGGTTTCATCTGCCCTAGTGCATCTCCATGGGGTGCACCGGTGTTATTCGTGAAGAAGAAGGATGGCAGTATGCGTATCTGCATTGATTATCGCGAGCTTAATAAGATCACCATCACAAATCGATATCCTTTGCCACGTATTGATGATCTGTTTGACCAACTACAAGGTGCCAAACATTTCTCTAAGATCGATCTGAGGTCTGGCTACCATTAGCTACGGGTGAAAGAGCAGGATATCTCCAAGACTGCTTTCCGTACACGTTATGGACACTATGAATTCGTAGTCATGCCATTTGGCCTTACCAATGCTCTAGCGGTTTTCATGGACTTGATGAACCGTATCTTCCATAAGTTTCTGGACAAGTTTGTTATAGTCTTCATTGATGACATCCTGATTTTCTCAAAATCAAAGGAAGAACATGAAGACCATCTTTGTACAGTATTATAGATACTTCGCTAGAAGCATTTGTATGCTAAATTCTCCAAATGCGAATTCTGGTTGAGTAAAGTGGCGTTTCTGTGCCACATCGTATCCGCAGAGGGAATAACCATGGATCCTGAGAAGGTTGAGGCTATTACTAAGTGTCCAAGACCGACGTCAGCAACTGAAGTTCGTAGCTTTCTAGGCTTAGCTGGTTACTATCGTAGGTTCGTAGAGAACTTTTCCCGATTAGCATTGCCATTGACCAAACTGATGCGGAAAGGGGAGAAATTCGTCTGGACTGAGGAAAGAGAGAAGATCTTTGAAGACCTAAAGCAGAGGCTGGTATCTGCACCTATTCTTACTCTCCCATCTATTACAGGTGGATTTCAGATCTATAGTGATGCTTCAGGCAAAGGTCTTGGTTGTGTTCTCATGCAACATGGGAAAGTGATTGCTTACGCATCACGGCAGCTTAAGCCTTTGAGGAGAACTATCCTACACATGACTTGGAACTTGCAGCAGTTGTGTGTGCACTGAAGATTTGGAGGCATTACTTGTATGGCGAATCATGTGATATATTCACAGATCACAAGAGCCTGAAATACATCTTCACTCAGCGTGAACTGAACATGAGGCAAATAAGGTGGTTGGAGCTGTTGAAGGATTATGATATTAATTTGCAATATCATCCCAACAAAGCATATGTAGTGGCAGATGCTCTTAGTAGGAAGTCAGGTATGATCAATGGTATTAAGATAGAGGAAGATATTATACGAGACTTGGAGCAACTGGATATTGAGTTTATGGTACGAGGACGGCACGGCTACTGGGCTAATATAAGAGTTGAGCTTGACTTACTCTCTAGGATCAAGGAAGCTCATAAGGATGATGGTGAAATCTAGGCGATTATTCAGAACCTAGATCAGCAGACGGAGTTCAGGGTAGATGGCGACGGTATCTTATGGCAAGGCACTAGATTTTGGGTTCTTGATGATCTTACACTCAAGGAGGCTTTATTGGCGGAAGCTCATAGCTCCCCATTCTCTATTCATCCTGGTTCCACCAAGATGTAACACGACATCAAACAGCATTTCTGGTGGAGTGGTATGAAGCAGGATGTTGCTACCTATGTCTCCAAATGTCTTACATGCCAGCAGGTTAAGATCGAACATCAACGATCTAGTGGTCTACTACAACCATAAGACATTCCAGAGTAGAAGTGGGAATATCTCCATGGACTTTTTCATCGGACTTCCACAGACCAAGAAGAAGCATGATGCCATTTGGGTGATCATCGACCGACTTACCAAATCAGCTCATTTCTTACCAATCCGCAAGGATGACGCGGTTAGCAAACTAGCTGACTTATATCAGAAGGAGATCATGAGACTTCATGGTACTCCATCCAGTATCATCTCGGACAGAGATCCTCGGTTTACTTCGCGATTTTGGAGGAGTCTGCGGAAAGATTGGGGCACCAGACTTAAGCTTAGCACGGCTTTTCATCCTTAGACAGACGAGCAATCAGAGCGAACCATTCAGACATTAGAGGACATGCTTCGAGCGTGTGCTTTAGAATGGACAGGAAGTTGGGACGACTATATCTGCTTAGTAGAATTTTCATACAACAACAGTTGGCACACCAGTATCAAGTGTGCACCGTTTGAGATGTTGTATGGCAGGAAATGTCGCGCCCCAATCTGCTGGGATCAGGTTGGTGAGCGAATTCTTGAGGGTCCGGAGATGATAGAGATGACCAACGAGAGAGTCGTTGTAGCTAAGGCGAAACTGCAAGATGCTCGTGCACGTCAAAAGAGTTATGCCGAAAAGCATCATAGGGATTTGCATTTCAACGTGTGAGATCATGTCTTTCGCAAGGTATCACCGGCGCGTGGAGTTAGGCGTTTTGGAATCAAAGGAAAACTCAGTCCTCGATTCATCGGACCATTTGATATCCTCGAACGAGTCGGTGATGTGTCGTATCGTTTAGCGTTACCCCCCAGATTTCTCACGTTCGCAATGTTTTTCATGTGTCCTTACTCAGAGGGTACAATTATCATCCCCTTCATATGGTTCAGTATACACTCGAACAGATTCGTGAGGATCTTACATTCATTCAGGACCCCAAACAAGTTCTTGATCGTTAAGAGCGAGTCATGAGGAAGAAGATGATTCCGTTCGTCAAAATTCTTTGGAGGGACCATTCCGAGCGGAAAGCCACTAGGGAGACGGAGGAGTCTATTCGGACTTCTTACCCTCATTTCAAGTTTTGATTCGGGTATGTTCCTCTTTCAGCTTACGGTATCTATAATTCGGGAACGAATTATTCTTTTTAGGGGGGGAAGAGTTGTAAAACCCACATATAAATACCATGAATAGTACACTACGTAAACCTGCGAACCAATTAAAACTTTCCATTTATGTTTTGTACACGTTCACGAGCATTAAGTTCAGAAAAACTACGTATAATAATAACACACGATAATTATTAAGTATAATAGTTATAATCACGAACATCTAAACACACGGTAATTATTACGTATAATAATTATAATATGAATATTAAAACACGAAGTGTAACTAACACGAACATTAAAGCACGAACTAACGAATAATAAACACGAGCGTACACGAATAATACGTTAACTATGAAAAGGCACGTGTTTTGCCTTTGGGCTTGTTGTAGCCGCGGACAAGGAAGGAGAAAAGGGGCCCAAGCCCATTTTAATTTTAACTAAAGGGAATAAAAACTACAGAGTTTTCCCATAACACATTTTATTTTACAAAAATTAAAACCCTAACCCCGTTTTTGGTTCTTCTAGCCGCGGCATCCCCAAGAGACAAGAGGGAGTTCGTTTTGAGTTTTGTTTGTGAATAACTACGTGTTCATGATCGTGATCCTAACCTTTGTTTGTTTACACGCTTGGTATATTCAAAACCTTCATCCTTTTATTATTTTTATTTAATTTATGTTCTTATGATTTGATCTTTAAAAACAAGTGATAAACATGTTATGAATTTAAATAAAACAATAGGAATGGTTTTAGTTTGGTTTGTTTGTGGTTCGGCAGCCCAACCGAGAGCTAAAGCTCTTGGTGCACCCCTTTTATCCACAGCGGAGACCCTAAAAGGGCTCGGTGGGTGTTTGTGTCACGCAGTGGGAACCACTGGCTCATGTCGGTAGCTATGTTGCTCGAACAGGGGGAACGCGAGGCAAGCAGGGGGAACCACCGGCTTAAGTCGGTGGGAACCTTGGTCTCGGCAGGGGCCAGCCACGGCGCAGTAGCAACCATGGTTGCCGCCGTAGGCTGCGCAGCCACCGGCCGCCACCACAGCCGTGGCTGGGGGTGGTGGTTGGTGTTTGGGTTTTGGTTTTGTATCGGGTTTCGGGCTCAGGATATTTTGCTAATTATTTTTTTTACAAGGTAATTAAATTAATTTCATGATTTAATAATTAATTTAATTAAAACATGACTTAGGTTAATTTATTAAATGATTAATACATGTTTTAACCTAAGTACATTTTGTTATTTATTTAGACTATAGTTTTATTAATTAATTATTTAAATCATGAACTTATAATTAATTAATAAATTCCATGACTTAGGTTATTATATTAAATTAATAAAACATATATAACCTAAGTATTATATTAGACTTAATTTAATTAAACCATGGACTTAATTAAATTTGTATAACCTATAGTTTATTAATTAACCATGATATGTTAGTAATTACTCCCTCCGTCTCATATTAACAGTCCAGGTTACTATTTTCGGGCGTCCCATAATAATAGTCCGCTTCCAAAAATAGATAAGAAATGTAGATTAAGTTTACCATATCACCCTTAATTGAGGGCATTATTACAAACAATAAAGACGAGGTAAATTAATTGGTTAAGGATAAAACTGTCATTGTGTATAAAGTAAGAGAGAGAAAACTGAAAAAGTGATGTTTTTATTAAACTGCGTATTTTTTGTCGGTGAACTATTATTATGGGACGGTGGGAGTAATAAAACATGTACTATCATTATTAATTAATAATCAGTCATAACCTATAGTATTTAATTAATAAACCATGCTATTAATTCCATGACTTATAACTGTTAACTAGTTAACATTAGCTTATATTATTAGCTTATTAATCCAGCTTATTTCTAATTATGGAAACTTTCTATTTTAGGAAACTTACTATTTTTAGAAACTTTCTATTTTTAGAAATAAATCTTTTTTTAGAAACTTTTTGTTTTCAGAAACTTTCTATTTTTAGAAACTTTCTATTTTTGGAAACTTTATATTTTTGGAAACCTGTTATTTTTAGAAAGTTACTTAATATTACACTACAAGTATAATAATACAAGAATACAAGATAATACATAATCAGAAGACACGAAATACATGAATAATACAGTATATCATTTAAAACAGTAAAATAAGACAAGAACATATAAAACAAGTTAAGAACATACAAGAACCAGTAACATACTCAGTAATCAGACAACTCATACATGTCTCTTATTTATGTAGCAATAGTAAGGTCGGAGTAGGACTTTTCATCCTTCCATCTTTCCTCGTTCACTGGACATAAGGTAAGGATATTCCGTCCTTCGGTATGGACATTCTCTTTTCTTATTAGGATTTCCCGTTTACAGCCAACTGTTTTTCCCAAGTAATTGTTTTATATGTTTTGATTGCTTATGTTTAATTTTAAATGCCTAAGCCATATACATGCATGCCATGTCACCTGGTTATGGAGGTACCATAACCACCAGTGTTACGACTTCCCCACGGCAGAGTGATTGCTCGTGGCGTCCCTTTACAGTTTTGGCCATATATTTATATTATCATGTGGGGCGTATGGGTGCATCCTAGTTACATGTTTTTATAGGATTTTCATGGTGAATGTGGTGTGTGCCTTGCATCCTACACAAGGATTTGATCCCTCCTACCCAGACTAATTAATTAGAAGCATCCCCTCTAAGTGAATGATGAGGTCACCCCTCCAAGTATTCATGCACGGTGGAACCTCATGACCTATATGGGCTATTGGCTAATTAATACAGTTTTCATATAATAACATAAGTCTTTTCTAACTATAAAACCAGTTTTATGAACATGTTCTAGGTTATCTAGCACTTATACATTTCCGCTGCTTTTAGTCTTATTATGATTATTTCATTTCATGTTATGCTTGTATATCCGTTCACTGGGCATTTTGCTCAGCCGTTTTCCTTTCATGTTCCCAAATGGCAGGTACTTAGGGACGCAACTAAGACTTGAGAGTATGTGCATACGGATGGAAGCTATCTAGCCTTCATTACTTTATGCATTTTCCATACATCACATTACTTCATTTCTTGGACATTGTTTAGTCCTTTTCCATTTCAGTACTTATATTCATGTGTGTGAGCTTATGCTTGGACTACCGATGTTTGTTTATGGTATTTCCTTTTGTGGTCATTTAATGTTTTTGGACATTTACCTTGCATGCTTTGATGACACGCCATAATCATCCTGTGATATTCCATTTATCAAAATAGGGTGTTACAATAGGAGTATCAACACGCTGTTATTGATTCAAATCTTAGGTCAACATGTATACTATATTATAAGGATACCTCATCTGGTAATTTTATTTTAGGAGGATTTACATATGCTTTAAAGGTATCAAGGATGGTTGGCTTTCTGGTTGTAGGAAGGTAATAGGGATGGATGGATGTTTTCTTAAACATACTTGTAGAGGTGGGTTAATAGTGGCTATGGGTAAAGATGCAAATAACCATATGTTTCCAATTGCATGGGCAGTTGTAAAGGTTGAAAATATTGAGAATTAGTTGTGGTTTATTGCCTTGTTGCATGAAGACATCAACTTGGATCTTGGAAATGGTTTGATTGTTATATGTGATTCACACAAGGTAAATACATATGCTTTATTAGTTAACTTTTTAATAACTTGTATGAAATACTAACCTTTCTAAATGCATACATTCAGGGTTTATTGGAAGTTGTAAATCAATTGTTGCCTCATGCTAAACATAGAAAGTGTATAAGACATGTATTTGCTAACTTTAAGAAGAAACACAGTGGACTACAATTGCAAAGGTTGTTTTGGGAAGCTGCAGCAAAAACATAGGAACAAGGTTATATTGCAAGGATAGAAGAAATTAGGTTGATTAGTCAAGAGGAACATGATTACCTTATTCAAAGAAACCTAAATTCATGGTGCATATCCTTTTTTAGATTAGAATCAAAGTGTCTCAACTTGAAAATGGGATTTCTGAAAGTTTTAATAGAGTTATTTTGGTCCGGCGAACTAAACCAGTGACCATAATGCTAGAAGATGTAAGACTTTACATGATGCATAGGTTAGTTTCAATGAAAAAATAGCTATAAACTAGGAACACACTGTCACGCCATCATACAAAAGGAGGAATGAAATACTTAAAGAAAAACAAAGGTAAAATCTTTAACTTTATGCTTTATTAGTACATTTTCCTATATGCTTATGAATACTTGCAAATATTGTTCAATTGATTAGGCATTGGATGGTGGTCCCAAGTGGGTTTTGGGAACTTGAAGTGAGAAAAGGGCATGATGCTTTTTGAGTGAACATACTGATCAAGTGTTGTATGTGTAGGATGTGGCAGTTATAAGGTATTCCTTGTATACATGTTGTTGCATCATACATATACTTAAATAGAGATCTTGTAGAAGGTGTGCATCATTATTATAGTCAACATCAATGGTTTGAGGCATACCAATTTACCATAAAACCTATTTTTGGTAGCACTCTGTGGAGAAAAACAAACAATCCACCACTTTTACCCCCAATTCTGAGAATAATGCCTGGTAGGCCTAAATGGGTAGGGTGAAAGCTGCTTCTGAAATTAACTCTCAAGTTTCTAGGGTAAATAGAAAGATGACTTGTAGTAATTGTTAAGAGACATGTTACAACAAAGCTAGTTGTAAAAATTAACATATCGTACAAGACCACCTATTCCAAAACCACAACCATTTGGTACACATGCTTCTGCCAGAGGTCTTGGTAGAGGGTCTAGGGAGGTAAAGGAGCAATGGGTGAATCTAATGTTGATGTTGGTGAAGGAAGTTCTGCTACAGGTGGGGGAAGAGGTAACAAAGGTATGGGTGGAGGAAGAGGTAACAGAGGTAGACGTAGGGAAAGGGGTATGAATAGTGGTAGACTTGGTAACCAGAACCTAGTTGATAAGAATGATGAGGTATGTGTTTTATACCTATTTGTGTTTAACAATTCAAATAATTTATTAAAATTTTGATTAGTATGTTGGTTTCTAATATAGGGAATGACAGAGGAAGAAATAAGGAAACATTTAAAAGATGAGTACACGGAGGAGATGTTTCTACAACAAGAAGAGAGGTTAGCAGCTGATAAAACCCAAATTATATGTATTCAAACCGTTACTATTATTCTATTTTCTATGTTACATAAGTACTTTCGATACTTAAACATTGCGTTTTATATGCATGTTGAAAGATTGAAGGCCCAAAGTGAAAGAAAGCTAAATTAAGTCCTTAGATGCAATAAAAAAAGAATAAGAGAGAAGAACATTCTGGAGGTACGAAAGTGCGGCGCACAAATGCCACCTCCAATGTGCGGCGCACATTGGGGATGGTGCGACGCACATTGAACCCCATACATCACTATAAATTGATGGCCTCACCTCTCATTTTTCATATATCCCATTCTTACTCAATACTCTCTACTCCGAGTATTCTAGCTACTTTAGCATCTTTTTAGTATATTTACACTTTTGGGAAATACTTGTAATAAGAGTATCTTACTCTTTGGTTTGTGGAAAGTCGATACAAACATGACACTTGTGTACTCGTCATTCCATCTAATCTAAGTATGATTTCCTTTTACTCTTTTCCATTTATGCTTTTTACTTGATTGTTATGTTATGCTAAGCTATTTGTTACTACATGGGTATGTAAATATAATTAGTGATGATGCTATGATATGATCTTTTACAAATTAATTTCAATCTAGTGTCGTAGAACCACGTTGCTACTTAGTTCTATCACGTTGTTTTATCAAACTAGACTTGTTACGATAATTTGGGGTCCAAAAGGGTCAAGTCGTTATAATAAGTTTTTAAAGAACTTTTCTATGGTTTTTGAATCTTTGGTTGGAGAGATCCGCTTAGATATTTTGATTAGAACTATGATCTTTTTGGAAACGTGTGTAAGCTTAGTCTCTTATAAGACATAAGTCTTGTATCAAACCAAGTTAATTATAAAACGTCATTTTGATGAAAAAGGTTTATTACTCTTTACCTACATTATCGAATCACGGTCATTATTATCATCATCACGAAGTTATTTGAACTATCCCATTCATAGTCATATTTGTCATCATATTATTTCAATATCAATTATGTTTATCTTCGATTGTTATTTTGGTTATCAAAATGAAACTAAGTCCTTGCGAACGATCCTGGCTTACCTCTACAAAAACTATACTACAAATGAAAGGGTATACTTGCTCGTGTTTGTGTTCCAGTCCCTCGTTTAGCTAATCCTTGTAATATAAATTTAAGAATTGTGAACGCACTCATCAAGTTTTTTTTGACGCCGCTTCCGGGGACTTACCATCCTGTTTTATAACCAATTCTTTCATAATTATCGATGATCGAATCATTTCACCACCAAAACAAACTCAAAATTTTCTGTCAGTACAGAAAGTACGTCGCACAATTAGTTTAGTGCACCGCACTTCCTGTAGCTTCCAAAGTACGCCCCGCTTGTTGGTCTAAGAAATTAGAAGATGCTTTATGGGCATTTCGTACCGCATTCAAAACACCCACTGAAACCACTCGTATAAGATTTTGTATGGAAAGACATGCCATCTACCGATCGAAATCGAACACCGTGCATATTGGGCACTAAGAAACTGCAACCCAGATTTTATCGCAGCTGGCGAAAAAAGAATATTCCAACTTCATGAGTTAGATGAATTCCGACATCAAGCTTATGAAAGTTCTCGTTTATACAAAGCACGAACCAAAGTATGGCATGATCGAAAGTTAAGACTAAGAAAAGAAATCAAGAATGGAAATAAAGTACTCCTCTTTATCTCGAAGTACAAATTCAAACAACCAAAGCTTACCTCGAGATGGACTGGACCTTATACAGTTAAATACCAATATCCATCCGGATATGTTGAGTTATATGGTAGAGACAACATCACTTTCATAGTCAATGGACATACACTTAAGCTCTACCACGAGGAAGAAAGCTATAACGAAATTGATGGAGAGGATGTACCATTCTTTGTGAAATAAATCCGAATAACCGAGTATGGCTGAAAACTCTAGACTTAGCGCTTTTCGGAAGGCAATCAGTGTTTTAACCCCCACTTTTCACCTTAAGTGTGGAGCAGGACTTGTAAATAAATAAAACCGTCCTTGTAAATATTTTGCATGTGTATTTGTTTGTTATGTCATGCAGGAAAAAGCAAATTGGAGCTATAAGTCGGATTACTCTTTTGAAGTCCAGCAATTTTCTAATAAGCCCCGGGAAGTTCTTGTTTCCCTTGCATTATACCTATTCTTAGTTTTATCAGTTCTCACATCGAGAACGATGCTCACCTTAAGTGTGGAGGAGGAGTCAAATAGGAAAAATAAAAATCAATTTTCTCCACATCAAAAAAAATCTTTTCAAAAATAAATATAAATATGTTTATAAATAAATAAAGTGTTTTAGCAAAGCAAAAAAACTCACTGATTGACACTATAACTAAGCACAAATCATCCACCAAATATGTGAGAAAAACCGAGCCTTTATATTTCTCTATTTTGTGTGAAAGTAGATAATTTAGTATGCTTCAGAACTTGAGCTTGATCATCGTTTACTAAACCGCCGTGAGGTTAATTTATAGAGATTCTTGAAAAGAGGCAAAATAAATCCCCCTATTATCATTTTAGTCGAGCTACACTGGCTTGTTAAAATATGTGGCACTCGTACCTATATGTTATATTATCCTATGTGCCGATATTCTTTGTATTTATGCCTTTTGTTGCCAAGTCGTAAGTGTATGATTTCCTTTTAAAAAAGGAAGAAGAAATAAATTATTTTAGTATAGTTTGTTCTACAACTTTTTGGCATGGCATATTGTGTTACTAAAACCTAATCTATATCACGTTTTGCCTTTTTGAAAACTTATCTGGTGCTCACGCTGCAACGTTTATATTTACTTGTCTCGTACAAGCATGTGGTAGCTATCTATTTTATGTCTGAACTATTTGAGTTTTATCTTACATTTTTCCCTTGTGAGTGACATTGTGTGAACTTAAAATCTAAACACTAATCCCAAGTGAGGTGCTGAAATTATTGTGTCGTTTGCTTTTACTACTTAGAAACCTAATCATTTTCCTATCATGCTTCATAGAACTTATGCTTTTAAAATCTAATCTTGTTTTCTCGCTTTGATTGCTTGAGGGCAAGCAATAGCTAAGTGTGGAGGAATTTGATAACACCCAAATTATACATATTCAAACTATTACTATTATTTCATTTTCTACGTTAAATAAGGACTTTCGATACTTAAAACATTGTGTTTTCTATGTAGGTTGAAAGATTGAAAGCCCAAAATGAAAGAAAGATAAATTAAGTCCTTAGATGCAATAAAACAAGAATAAGAGAGAATAACATTCTAGACTCACGAAAGTGTGGCGCACTTGTTCGTAAGTGCGGCGCAAAAATGCCACCTCCAATGTACGGCGCACATTGACCCCCATACAGCACTATAAATTGATGGCCTCGCCTCTCATTTTTCATATATCTCATTCTTACTCAATATTCTCTACTCCGAGTACTCTAGCTACTTTAGCATCTTTTTAGTATATTTCAACTTTTGGAAAATACTTTTAATAAGAGTATCTTACTCTTTGATTTGTGGAAATTTGATACAAACGTGACACTTGTGTACTCGTCATTCCATCTAATCTAAGTATGATTTCCTTTTACACTTTTCCATTTTATGCTTTATACTTGATTGCTATGTTAGGCTAAGCTATTTGTGATTACATGGGTATGTAAATATAATTAGTGATGATGCTATGATATGATCTTTTACAAATTTATTTCAAGCTAATGTCGTAGAACCACGTTGCCACTTAGTTCTATCACGTTGTTTTATCAAACTAGATTTGTTACGATAACTTGGGGTCCGAAAGGGTCAAGTTGTTATAATAAGTTTTTAAAGAACTTGTTTATGGTTTTTGAATCTTTGGTTGGAGAGATCCGCTTAGATATTTTAATTAAAACATTGACTTTTTGGAAACGTGTGTAAGCTTAGTCGCTTATAAGACATAAGTCTTGTATCAAACCAAGTGAATTGTAAAACGTCATTTTAACGAAAAAGGTTTATTACTCTTTACCTACATTATCGAATCACGATCATTATTATCATCATCACGAAGTTATATGAACTATCCCATTCGTAGTCATATTTTTCATCATATTATTTCAATATCAATTACTTTTATCTTCTATTGTTATTTTGGTTATCAAAACAAAACTAAGTCCTTGCGAACGATCCTGGCTTACCTCTACAAAAACTATACTACAAACGAAAGGGTATACTTGCCTGTGTTTGTGTTCTAGTCCCTCGTTTAGCTAATCCTTGTAATGTAAATTTAAGACTGTGAACGCACTCATCAGCAACTCAACAGAAAGCTCAACAGGTTTAATATGATGAAGAAGCTTTGAGATAGTCTTTAGAAGAGGAAGCAACCTATGAAAGGCAAGAAGCAGAAAGAATAAGATAGTTGCAAGAAGAAGAAGAATTGGAAAGGAAGAATAATTACTATGATACTAGATAGAAGAAGAATCCTTTGAAGAAGAACTATACAAAAGAAATTTGCAGACTATCAAAAACAACATACAGAAAGAATCTGTTGTGACAAACAACATTAATGGGAAAGAAATTGTAGAAGATGGTCAAGGGAAGCTATTGCAGAAGGATCAACTGTTAGAGAGACCAAAAAGGAGATACAAAAGGAAAGCTAAAGTTGCAGTTGAAGAACCTCCATTGAGGATAATTTATCACAAGAATAGGGGTAGATCTGAAAGGATCTTCAATCAGAAAATGAAGAAGTCTTGTGTAGGACCAAATGGAGAAAGGTCAACAGGAGACAAAGCTTTTTCATGTGATTAGCTGTATTTTCTAGCTTTTATTTGAATTATCAATGTAGTGGGGTCTTGAAAACTTAGCTTTTGTACTAAACAATGTTAGTATCTTGTTATTGTTTTTGCTGTTAGAACATGGGTTGTTCCTCACATGACTTTATTGATTAATGCATTGTGTTTATTTATGTATTATGTGTCTGCTAGTTAATTTTAGTGTCTTATTGCTTGCTACAGACAACAAATTTGCTTGAAATGATAAAACAACCAACCATTACATTGATAATTCATTAAAACATAATACATAATATATGATAATGGTTTAACATACGACATGATTGATCATATCCAACAACTGTAATGTTACAACCTTAGTTTTTTAACACAAAAACAAGTAGTAAAAACGCTAAAATGAAACATGTTGACTTGTAGAAAGTCAAACAGGTCAAACAGTTCTTTTGTAGCTGGGTAAGTTCTTCGATCCTTTCTTCCCTCATCATCTCAGCTTGATGTTCATGTTGTTGATGAATATTCAACATGTTATACATGTCATACAGTCATGTTCAAGGTAGGGATCATACCAGTCCCATAACTAGGGGTGTCAGTAGGGTCGGGTTGACCCGACCCGGACCTGAATCCGATAAAGCTAATCAGGTCGGGTTAAATCAGGTTAAAAACTTTTGTCGGGTTGTTTTGACCCGAACCCGATAAGCCGATATTGTTATCGGGTCGGGTTAGAGTGAGATAATTATTATTATTGGGTTAGCTGGTCAACTCGATAAGAATCGTTATACAATTTGATAAATTTGAAAAGTTCTGTAATGCTTTCGGTTAGGCGCCTTCAAAAGATAAAGAGGAACATGTGCTTTTACATTACCTCTCGATATTGACATGCATGTAAGAAAGTATAAATATACAATCCATTTGTCATATTGAAACCAGTAGTAGTAAAGTTCTCTGTAGTATTTTGCTTGTTTTATCATCAACGTTTATTGGTAGACTAACCACAGGTCATTATATTAATGATATTTGTAGACGTACAAAAGTTAGACATTTTAGAAAATTTATTGGTAGCATTAAACATTAAACATCACATAACAATATATACTAGTATGTGTTAAGTAATGCAGTATATCAAAACAAAGAAGTACTGCTGTTCATAGCTTTATTTTAGGTAGTATCCAACAGCAGCAACCCCAGATGCTTAAACTCGTTATTCATTCAAAAAGTCTCTCCTTAGTAGTCTCACCCGACAACCCAAACCACCCGACCCGACATAACCCGACCCGAATACAACCCGCACTCGATAACCCGATTTCTTATCGGGGCGGGCTGCGGGTGAGTTTTTAGAATCAAAACCCGACTTAACCCGACCCGATACCCATAACCCACACTTAATCACACCAACTTTCTGTAATTAACAAGTAGAAACGTATTATATTTAAGAAATTAACAGCAGGAAACATATGTTTGATATGTAACTTACATTGCGATTCACACAAACAACAAACCTTCTAGCTGGGTGTCCAATTGTCCACGCATTCAAAACTCTTACTGGTAATCCATACTTATATAGCTTATTGGTAAATCGTTGGTTTAAACGATTGCTTAATGAACTTAAACTCGACATTGTTGATTTTAAATGATTGCTTGATGAACCCTAACTGGTAGATGTTAGGGATAAAGGTAAATATTGGTTGTAAATGATTTGAGGAAAAAGGTAAATGTTATAAAGAAAATGAGGGTTAAAAACGTAAATTAAATAAAATAGAATGACCAAATGATGACATGTCAACATTAAAACGGTAACACGTATGATAATTGTCGGTCAGGGTAGAGTTTGATGGGTAATAATGGTATTTTCTTAAGTAAGTTATCTAACATTGGGTTTTTTTTAAGTTTATGGGCTATTTATGGACTTAACCCTAAAAACAACTTTTAAACACTAATGTCTAATCAACACTCATATCAGAAAAGGTCATAAAAATGTAATCTTTATGCTCAATATGGTACTTTAAAAAAACTAACGTTGTGTTTTTGAGATATTTCATTAAACTAAAAGAAATGAAATGAAAGTAAAATGCAATGTTTTAAAAATCGGGTTGACCCGACCGGTTGAACCGTGAACCAGCTTGGAGACCGGCCGGATGTGACCGGGTTTTTGCTTATTTGAGAACCAGATTGAACCGTCGGTTTTTCGTTGACCCAGATTGACCCGGTTTAATAAACCCGGCCGAGTCACAACTTTTTATAAAAAAAAATTCAAAAACTTTTTTTCTATAAACATTCTAAATTTTAAAGATAAATTTAAGTACCGGTGATTATTGTTAGTTAAAATAAAATTAAAACACAAACTTTTTTGTTTTATTATGGTTTAATGAAAATTAAAAACATAAATTACTTGTTTTTTCATGCATTTGCTATAATATTATAAAAATTAAACTAAAAATTTAAATATTTTTCATCGATTTAATTTAACGTAAGACAAGTTATAAGATTAATACAATATTATATATTAAATATATAGAAAATATACATATATAAAATACCGGGTTGACCCGGCGGTTCAACCGGTTGACTCGTAAACCGGTCACTAGACCGGGTCAACTAAAAAACCGGGTTTTAAAACATTGGTAAAATGAAAACAATTGTGTTCTCAAGTGCATTAAAGAAAAAGAAAGGAAATGAAAGTAAAGTCAAGTGTTATTTGTGTGAATTTAAAAGTAAAGTGTTTTCTCTTAATATTGGAATGAGACACACTTTAATTTCCTTTTCTTTTCTTTTCTTTTAATAAATGAACTTGAGAACACATCTATCAAACCATTCACATATTTAAATAAACAGAAAACAAAGAAAGATTATAAAGATACAAACAGTGTCCATCAAAACTAACAATTTATTTAAATTGTGATACGTGTTTCATAAGAGGTGTAACATAAATGAGTTTTGGTTGATGAGATTATTATCAAAAGGAGATATAAAGTTGGAGATGAGTTTTAATGGCTAGGAAGAAGATAATAAAAAAAAACGAAATGACCAAACTGCCTCTTAATTGAAAATATGTAACGGTCAAATATTAACCCCTGTTAAATCAAAGGAATAAAACGATCCTAAACTATATAAACTAGAGAGACCGTCTGCCATTTATGGAATATCAGGTATGATATCTGCAAAAATAAAAGACCACGAGGACGATATCTGCATTTTACTCCATATATAGCCGTTTCAACAGGTTGAAATTCCAAATAACTCATTAAATCTGAAGAGGTTTAGATTCTGAAGGTTTAAGATCATCATAACAATTATAAAAACCCTAACATAGATCAAAGAGCATACAGCGGAAGCAGATTAACAAGATCTTTTAAATAACACAATTATAATTAATCAAGGCTAGGGTTACATACCTTTTCCTTAGCAGAATGATCACCGGTAAAAATAGATCAAGAACACTACCAGGATGTAATCTAAAATAAGATCACACCACGATCTTGTACACACGTGATACGATGAGCTAATCGTGAGTCTAGCACGAACAGAACCGAGCCTTCCAAGTCTATGGAAGATCTACCCAACAACCCTAGAGAGGGGCTAGGACTAGATCTAAAATAGCTTATAGAAAATCAAAGAAGAACCCTAATAAGGGTGTGTTTGGCCGGCGGATAGAAGCAAAGAAAAGAGAGAATGGAGTGAAAAATTATGAGGCTTTAGGTTTGTTTATATACACCTTGGAAAACTTCTCTTCCAAGGTTAAACAAGATAAAGCAACAAAATCTTTTCCCTTCTCTCTTGTCTCCTCTATTTAGGCCGGATATATTATGTGCTAAAAGGGGGTTTCCAGAACTTTCTGACACCTTCTTTTAGCTTCTTTAATATTCTATAACGATCGTTTAAAACTTAACCTTTAATTACTTAACGGTCGTTAGCTGCAGTTTGATTTAATAAATATAATAAATATATTTAATAAATAAATTAACTCTTCACGTAATGTGTGCAATCCCGTGATCTCGAGTTCGATCCTATCACACGACTATCGATTTTAAAGTCCATAAACTTTCAGCTCCCACTTGGACAAAATTCGAATGTCGTGATCACATTGATTAGCGTCTAGTTACACTAACAATGTCACTAGTACAACTCGAGTAAGGCTTCCTGGACAAAACCTTTTAATGATATATAATCATTATTATTATCCTCTCATTTCAAATACATTGTTAATAAGGATATGGATCTTAGTCATTCCTTCATTAACTATTCTGTTTCTCGTTTACGGATATAGCAAGATTACCAAAACACATTTGGGTGTGGCCACACAAACATCTTACTATTCCCCCGAGGGGCCCAGTTGTATTTATACTTCAAATAATAATTTGAAGGAAACGAATCCCATTTCGACTACAAGCAAAACACATGAACTTCGCAACGCTTCTGAAAATAACCCTTATGACTACCAGTTACGTTTAGCGTTAGGTTACCTTACAGAAATGCACTATATTCAATGCAGTTTTCTGGCATCTCAGGTCTAAGGATAACTGTTTATGATTTACTTAATGACAAAGATCCATAAAGTAAAATCACATAGTTGGGATAAGTCCAATATTTGATCCATCAAATATCATCCAAAATTGACCAATATACTTTCAAGTATACTCTGTCACAATTTTGAATTGTCTTAATTTAATAATACTCCCATATTATTAATCGACAACGGACATTTAGAAACATCAAAATGCTCATGGATTAAAACATGTAAAATAGGATACAAAATCAAATAAAAGACAAATAAACGAAATCCAATCTTTATTTCATCAATTCAATAATGTCTTACATCCTTTATCCAAATACTAATCAACAGATTTATTGCATGAATTCGCTAGCTAGTTGCAGCCCAATTGCCTTGGCATGCTTAACTACCTTTGGCCTAGATAAAGCCTTAGTAAAAGGATCAGCTACGTTATCATCTGTGTGAACTTTTATTAATTTTATTTCTCGAGCTTCCACTTGTTCTCGAACGTAGTGATATCTACGTTTAAAGTGTCTGGCGCCCTTCATGACTCCAGGGTCATTGGCGAATATTATTGCCGCAGAATTGTCGCAATATATATCAATAGGTTCTTTAATTGAAGGCATCACTCCAAGATCTCCAATAAACTTCCTAATCCAAACAGCTTCCATTGCAGCTTCTGAAGCGGCCATGTACTCAGATTGAGTCGCATGCATAGCAATGGTTTTCTGCTTACTGCTCTTCCAGTCAACTGCTCCTCCATTGATGACAAACACGTAACCCGTCTGAGACTTCGTATCGTCTTTATCACATTGCCAGGACGCATCACAGAATCCTGTTACATTCAATTCTGTGTCTGGTTTACCCCCGAATACCAAAAACATATCTTTCGTACTTCTCAAATACTTCAAAATATGCTTAACAGCAGTCCAGTGGGACTTCCCTGGATTCTGTTGGTATCTACTGACCAAGTTCTGAGCAAACGCCACATCGGGCCTTGTGCATCTTACAGCATACATAATAGATCCTACAGCCGAAGTATAAGGCACCTTCTTCATGTAAGCCACCTCTTCAGGTGATGATGCATCTTTCTCATGACTTAACTCATGCTTAACCTCCATCGGTAAGAAACCTTTCTTAGAGTTATGCATGTTATATTTCTTCAATATCTTATCAATATAAGCATCTTGGCTAAGACCAATTAACCGTCTACTCCTATCTCGATAGATCTTAATTCCCAGAATATATGCAGCATCTCCCAAATCTTTCATAGAGAAGCATTTACCAAGATAATCTTTAACTTCCTTAAGTCTTGGAATGTTACTTCCCATGATCAATATGTCATCGACATATAGAATTAGGAACACTACATTACTCCCACTAGCTTTGCGGTATACACATGGCTCATCACGATTTTGAATAAATCCAAACTTTTTGATTTCTTCATCAAATCGCTTATTCCATTGACGTGATGCTTGCTTCAAACCATAAATAGACCTTTGAAGTTTGCACACGCGTTTTGGAAATTTAGGATCAACATACCCTTCCGGTTGTTGCATATAGATGTCTTCATCTAAGCGACCGTTCAAGAAGGCAGTTTTAACATCCATTTGCCATATCTCATAGTCATAGTATGCTGCTATAGCTATGAGAATCCTAATAGCTCGTAAGTCTGCTACAGGAGAAAATGTCTCCTCGTAGTCTATGCCAAAAGTTTGAGTAGAACCTTTAGCCACTAAACGTGCTTTGTAGGATTGTACATCGCCATCCATGTCAGTTTTCTTCTTATAGATCCACCTATTTTTCACTACTTTAGCATTTTTAGGTGCGTCCACAAGAATCCAAACATCATTGATTTCCATGGATTTCATTTCCTCATTCATCGCAACCATCCATTTTGACTTTTCTGGATCAGACATTGCGGATCGATAGTTAGCAGGTTCACCAAGATCCCCTACTTCCTCCTCATCATCCTCTATGTAAAGACATAGTTTGTCCGGCGCACGTATAGTCCTTTGTGACCTACGTGGAGGAATTAATTCCGGTGGAACACTCAGACTTTCTGGTTCTACAGGAATTTCATCGCTAGTATTTTCAGAAGGCAATGTATCTTCTTGAATTTCTTCAAGATCATAATTTCTCCCACTGAATTCTTGATTTACAAGATCATTTTCAAGGAAGTCTCCATACCGAGCCACAACTATCTTGTTCTCAGCCGGATAATAAAAGTAGTAACCCATAGTTTCCTTAGGGTAACCTACAAAGATACATTTTACTGAGCGTTGTTGGAGTTTATCTCCAGAGTCACGTTTCACATACGCCTCACAACCCCAGACTTTCAAATAAGACAAATATGGCTTCTTGCCATGCCATAGTTCATATGGTGTCTTATCAACCTTCTTTGTGGGAACCATATTCAGAATACGAACAGCAGTTTCAAGAGCATAATCCCAAAAAGATAATGGTAAAGTTGTAAGATTAAACATAGATCGTACCATATCCAATAATGTACGATTTCTCCTTTCAGATACACCATTTTGTTGTGGAGTATACGGAGAAGTAAGTTTCTGAACAATTCCATTCTCACTTAAATAATCTTTAAACTCTTGACTTAAATATTCACCACCACGGTCAGAACGAAGAGCTTTAATCTTCTTTCCCAGTTGTAACTCTACTTCGGCTTTAAACGTTTTGAATGTTTCAAATACCTCATGTTTATGCTTAAGTAAATAAACATAACCATAACGGCTATAATCATCCGTAAACGTCAAGAAGTAGCTAGCACCTTTCCTCGACACATGTCTAAGTGGTCCACACACATCAGTATGTATCAAACCAAGTAGTTCAGTAGCCCTTTCAATATTGCTATTAAAAGGTTTCTTGGTCATCTTCCCAGAGATACAAGATTCACATTTATCAAATGATTCATCGTTGATACTTTCCAAAAGCCCATCACGTTGAAGCTTTTGTATGCGAGTCTTCCCAATATGGGCAAGCCTACAATGCCAAAGATAAGAAGAGTTCTTGTCTAACTTTCTCTTCTTATTCATGCTAAAAACAGAATTATTTTTTCTCTTGGAATTTTCATCATGCATGTTAATTTCAAAAACACCATTCACAGAAATTGCATCAAAATAGAATAGACCATCTTTGAAAACAGAAATTCTATTATTATCAATCGTGTGAGTAAATCCAAGATCCAACATACAAGAAAAGGAAATAACACCCCTAACAATTGTAGGTGCATAATGACAATTATTTAAAAACAGTACTAAACCCGAAGGTAAAACTAATTTAAATATTCCTATAGCTTCAACCGGTGCTTGTGCGCCATTGCCCACTTGCAGAGATTGTTCCCCATAGGATAGTCTCCTCTTCAACTCAAATCCCTGCAGGGTATTACAAATATTAATACCACATCCCGTATCATATACCCAGGAGTTTGATTTGTATGAAAGATTAAATAACTCTATCATAAATAAGTTACCTGAAGATGGTGCTGCAGCAACTTGCTCAGCCTTCTTCTTATGTTCTGCCATTTCATGGAGATAGAGAGAGCAATTCCTCTTCCAGTGTCCAGTCATCTTGCAGTGGTGACAAGTCTCATCTTTCAGAGATTTCTTAGCAAAGTTATGCTTCGGTTTTGATGTAGTCGCAACTTGCTTGCTCTTATCAACCTTGCCTTTGCCTTTCTGCTTCTTATTCCCTTGCGGTTTTGGTTTCGACACTCTACCCTTTTGTACATAAAGTACTTGAGGAGTAGCAGTGGGTGCCTTATCTTTCAAACCCTTTTCAAAGTCAATGAGCATTGCATGCAAATCATTAACTGTCTTCCCCGTGCAATGCATATTATAGTTACGAACGAAATCACCGAAGTCCTTATTAAGGGACCTATTGATCAAGTTAATAGCCATATTATGATCGAAGGGTTGTCCTAGTGCGATGAGTTGTTCCATATAACCCCTCATCTCCATGTAATGTGCACTTACGGACTTTCTAGGAGCTTGCTTGCAACTATGTAGAGCATCAACCAGATCATAGATCTCTACAGCTTGTGGCGTTTCATACACTGCCTTGAGTTCATCAAGCATCTGCTTAGGATGAAATAGCTCATACTTCCTTTGAAGTGATGGAGCCATTCTCCCTAACATTACAGCAGCCACCTCATGGTGCTTCTTAATGTTAGCAGCGTGTTGAAGCCTTTCCGCATCAGTTGCTCCTTCAGCAAGATCCTCCGGAAAAGGAGTTTCCAAGATATTGATGGTACCCGCTGCTCTCAGAACAATTCTTAGTGAGCGGTACCAATCATTGAAATTAGGGCCAGTAAGTTCAGGCCGTTCAAAAAATGCTTTGAACGCCGAGCTTATTGTCAGATTGTTTTTGGGTTGAGCCATTTCTACAGAAATAAGTTCAAACATTAGTATTTTCGATAATAAAATTCAAGAAAATAAAATTACCCCGGTAATAAAACCATAGTATTTCCTTGAAAAACTAGAATCCATATTGACATAGATTTATCACATCAGTTGATCTGCTAGTGACAAATGTATTCAACATAGTAACTTGTCGAACAATAATTGCCAAATCATATTGCAATTTCTAGATATGTCAGGGATTTACATTGCCAAAACCTTTTGCATTGTAAACATGTTTTATCCCTTCTTTATGCCTTAAGTTTCCAGTTCTCACTGAGTAACTCAATTAAGTCGACTAATCTAAAGAACGTAAAACCTTCATGTGCAATCTTATTCAGTCATGAAGTTTTCTCTCCATTACAACATCGTCCGATATCTTATATGACGACAATTGTAACTTCAAGTGTTCGTCAATTAGAGGGCATATGACTTAAATTTTAGGGGTATAGATTTTGGTGTCAAAATCATGTATGGAGAAGCATGCATACATCTCCATAGCATAAGTTTAATAAAACGTTTAGTAAACTTTTTGGTGAGACTAAAAGTTCATCATATATTTGCAAGTTGAGGTATTGGTTAAACCAAACAACCTTAAAGAATTATACCAATAACAACCGTAGGTAATTCCAATTTTGACGCACAGGCGAGCCGGGAATTTGGTCAGCGTAAAAGCATAGCACCTCCTTCCTTAACCGGGTACTTGACCAGCGGTGCGTTATACCCACTTTATAGTTTGTCAAAATTGAGTAGGCCGTTAAGTTGCTATTGCAATTCTAATCAACACAAATCATATGTAATTTAGATCTCAAAATAATTCATTAATTTTGATAGGATTTAGTCCATATTATTTTTCTTAAAAAAAAAAAATTTACCCTTGTTTACAACATACAATGTTAAAAACGCATGAAAACAAGTAGTACAAAAAAAAACTAAATCAAATAGCCACATGCATAACAATTTATTCAAAGAACATCAAATCTAGGGTTTTTATGAACATAAAAAGTCTTCCCTAATTTTAAAACTTTGAATCAAATAAAGCAAATAGCAATCAAAATTATATGATCCGCAAAAAACATGCATGTTTATTACGGATCTTCCATATTCTCTTAACAATTAAAAAAAACTACTACGGATCGTAACCACACATGACATAACAATTAATTCATGCATAAATCTAAAGTTAATTACCATGTAATTTTAGGGTTTACAAAAAAAAAATTTTTTTTTTTATATATAAAAAACGGCAAAGCCATTTTTTAAACAATAAAAAACAAAACCCCTAATTTTTATAAAACCTAAAAACAACATGTAATTTTAACACAAATCAATATTAGTTAAAAAAAACTTTAGATCTTGATAATTATAATCATGTTAAAACGGCTCTCGATGCCACTGAAGGTTTAAGATCATCATAACAATTATAAAAACCCTAACATAGATCAAAGAGCATACAGCGGAAGCAGATTAACAAGATCTTTTAAATAACACAATTATAATTAATCAAGGCTAGGGTTACATACCTTTTCCTTAGCAGAATGATCACCGGTAAAAATAGATCAAGAACACTACCAGGATGTAATCTAAAATAAGATCACACCACGATCTTGTACACACGTGATACGATGAGCTAATCGTGAGTCTAGCACGAACAGAACCGAGCCTTCCAAGTCTATGGAAGATCTACCCAACAACCCTAGAGAGGGGCTAGGACTAGATCTAAAATAGCTTATAGAAAATCAAAGAAGAACCCTAATAAGGGTGTGTTTGGCCGGCGGATAGAAGCAAAGAAAAGAGAGAATGGAGTGAAAAATTATGAGGCTTTAGGTTTGTTTATATACACCTTGGAAAACTTCTCTTCCAAGGTTAAACAAGATAAAGCAACAAAATCTTTTCCTTCTCTCTTGTCTCCTCTATTTAGGCCGGATATATTATGTGCTAAAAGGGGGTTTCCAGAACTTTCTGACACCTTCTTTTAGCTTCTTTAATATTCTATAACGATCGTTTAAAACTTAACCTTTAATTACTTAACGGTCGTTAGCTGCAGTTTGATTTAATAAATATAATAAATATATTTAATAAATAAATTAACTCTTCACGTAATGTGTGCAATCCCGTGATCTCGAGTTCGATCCTATCACACGACTATCGATTTTAAAGTCCATAAACTTTCAGATTCGACCCCGTTACAAGACGGGTCAAGCTATTTCATACTTGTTATGTGATACACATGTAGATTTCTTAAATTAAGAGCTTTAGATTTCTTAAAAAGTAGTTATCACGTCAGCCCGTATTCACAAATACAGTAATTGTAATGTGATACACATGTAGATTTCATACATTATATCAGCGCACTTGATCAATCTATATATAGTGTATGAATGCCGAAACTAACCCGTCAAGCCATTCCATACATGTTATGTGATACACATGTAGATGACCTACTATCGACGACTAGCTAGATACATTACATAATCATGTAGTTGAAGATGTCAAAGAAATAACAATGCAGGTAAAAACGCTATTATAAACTATAACAAGCAACGTGACACTTGCAAGAACAAGGTCTTCTGAGTTTTAACACGAGGACAATAGTTGTACCTCCTCATATAACAAAACTTTTTAAATTCTCATTGTTAACTCCAACATCATGTATAGTTTTTCCTGCCTTCGACAACAAAAACTCGCTTCAAGACAAAAATTAGAAGCCACAACTTGTCCAGCAAGAGTATAAAGAACCGTCTGCTTGAAAAGATCATAACAATCCGGTAAACACCGATAAGAAAGCTGATGTAAGATCTCCTGCGTGGTTGGAATATGGAAAGCAAAATGAACCCAGGGTGTCAATGTTTGCTTTTTACGTGATCTTGTGCAAACCAATGTTGAGATCGGATGATATTGAAATGAGGAGAGGGAGAGAATGGTGCCACGCGGCTTTAAACACACGTTTTTGGTGAGCTCTGATGGACTGAGATGGTTTGTTAGCGTTGAACCTGATGTCAAAGATGTGAATCATTGGGTCTGCTGAACCGGAGGTCAAGTAGAAACCATCCGGGGACCATGCTTGGTTGATCAAGGCGGATTGAGACTCGCTACTTTCTTGTTTCCAACCGAATTCGTGGAGTTCCATTCGTCTTAATCTGATGTCAAATAGTCGAAGCTGTCTTTGTGGGGTACTGCAAATGAGATATGAAGATCGCATTATATGTTATGAAATTAGTAAAACCACTTTTAATAAGGATACTGGTAACTGTGCATACCTGGTCTGTACCATAAAAAGATTGAAGTCGACAGGATTTGGTAGTACACTCATACACTTGCTTTCAATCTGATGCTTATAATCAGCTCTTCCCGTTTGTAAATCAAATCCAATAATCCTCTTATCTGCACCAACCGATACCACCATCCGCTTTTGTTGCATTCCAGCAACACCCATTACAGCTGACGAATGCATATTCCTATGCAGCACTTTAGGTTTCCAAGAATCATCACCGTGTTTGTCCGACCACTGGACAACAGCGTGATCACTTCCGCCAGTAACAAAACATACATCTTCCCATGGCATGAACACTATGTTGTTGATGATACCCTTAACATGTGGCTTATCTTCAAAGAAAGTTACACGCTTTTTCTGTAAACAATTTAAGGTACTTATAAGTAAATAGATAATCCAGGTTGTATTATACTAACAATGGGAACTATTGATGATAGCTATGTTGGAACGGGTGAAACAGTGTGGCGGGTTCAACGGGTCAATATTCTCCAAATGTGTGATTTACAATGTCCTAACCGTTTTTGTTTAAAAATAGCTTTTTTAATCATATAATAATACAGTAATAATTTGAAAGAAAAAAATAACTAGCATAATATATAAATAGTAGAGCCGTAGAGTATATTACTTTCTTTGGAATTTGATACCAAATTCGCAATTTCTGTTGATTTTTGGAAATTTTTGCGGATAATGGGATCATTTCATACAAATTTCTTTAAAGTAGAAAATCTATTATACACCCCATTCAAAAAAGGATTGCATTGATATTTTGCATACCATTTAACAAAATAAGCGTATGTGCTCCGGCAAAACCAAAACCATATGGACCCGCATATAAAACCACCCATTTTGACCTTTTACCAACCCACCCATTTTGATGCCTCTAACTGCTTGCAACAATCATGTCACACAGATTTTACCTCTTTTGCATTCAGGTTAAGGATTCCAATCTGAGAGTCCCCACCGTCAGCACTATACACAGTGAACAGCCTGCCTCCATGTGGATGCCAAGTTATATCTTCTGGCCATCTTCTATGCTTGGAGGATGCACAATCAGCTGTACTAAGAAAACTTGCACCTGACCGGTCTCTGTTAAATAAATAAAAACGCGAATTAGAAACATACAAAATGAGAGAATAATATGATCTATTGTTCCAGAATAGCAAAAGCTACATTTTCTCCAGAAAAGACACCAAGTATTGCCAGCTTTAAAACGTTCAGCAAGTTGGATATTGTTTGGATTCACATATGAAGATATTATGATGTTTATTAGGAAATTTGCACCCAATATTAAAGTTCAGGTAATTCATGGTAAATTTATAGCATGATCGAGTATACAGTATTAGGGTACGATCAGAGTATTGGCTAAGGTTCTACATGCCCACATCGACTTGCAATTTGGAGGAGACCAAAGGTGTTCAAATGGTTTTGGTGGAGGGTATCCATTAGTTGTGGAAAACTTCTCAAATTTATTATGATCTAAATTCTCAGACACGGGCACGAGAAAGTTCCATCTCAAAGATAAACCACAAAAGAGAATTTGACGATGTACACGAATCCTTATTAGATGTTTACGGGAACTTTATAAGCTTTTTGTAAATATATTACAGATGAGATTACCATAAAATAATTGTATAAGACGGGGGAAACAATCAGACTTCATAGGGTCCAAAAGGCATTTGTTATTAGAACTTAAGTGATTAGTTCTGCAACTTGCAGAAAAAAAGATGGTATGCATGCCAGAGACGTCACAGTAGGTTGAAAGTGACTTGAAAAATAGTTTCATGATAGAAATTTGACAAGATCTTTGTGCATGAATTAGAAAAGGAGGATGATGGGCGACTATGGTAAAGATTAAGGGTATAATTTAGAAGAGGAATCACTGAATCAGGAAACTAGACAACATCTCTTTGTTTGTGATGTGAAGAAATAGAAAAAAAAAATCCAACGACTTTAACTAATCTGGCATCATATGACATGTTGACATTGCATGTCAACTCATTAAGGAATATCATGATATGTATGGAACATTAGTTAAATCAGAGAGAACGAGTATTCAATAGTTCACGATTCTTAATGAAAACCAGAACTTAAAACCTTAAAACTGATAGTTTTAACTTTTTATCTTACAACAAAGTTTTAGATAGGAAGAAGTGAGATGTTTTACTAGAATTAGAGTAGCCGTACTTATAGCTAAAAGTAGAAAGCAAATAAATAGAAGCATATAAATGTAAAAAATCTTTCCAAAGCTTCTTAAAAAGTCAATAGATAGTGACAAGGTGGTTAGAATACATACCCTTTAGCCTGAATTTGCCATAGATTTACAAGTCCATCAAGAGCACTGCAATAAGTTACAAAGTAGTCAATAACATCTCACTGGAAAGTGTATGTTTCATTTTCAACGAGCTTTAACCATCAATCTGACCAAGTTGTGCCACTGTAGCAACTATATATCCCTCAAAATAAATGAAGTAAGAAGATAACAAACACTAGACGGAAAATTAATACTATATATGATATAGTGCCTTCCAAAATAAGAGTTCTGAGAGTATCATTTTCAACTCATTCATTTGTCAGGGATAGCGTATAATTATCACATCATTAACTGTTTTTCAACACTTCAAGCTAAACGCATGCGCATATATCATTTAGCTAGACATCTCTCATCAGTTTGTGTGGATAACTATCTATTACTCTGTATATAATAAATTTACTCGTATGTTACTGCGAACTTGCACCAACAGAAAAACTATACTGAATAAGTACTGTATATCTAATTTCAAACTTTCTGCTACAACGAATCATACAAGGATGAAAAATAACTAGAAATAGTTGCTCATAAGAAATTAAAGCAATAACCATCTTTGTTTATAAGCAAAAATACCATTGTTTGTTCTATCAGGCCTTGGGGAGGTTGAGATGTATGGCAATTGATTATGTGTAACAATAAACAACAATAAATAACACAAATAACACTAAATAACAAGCTTGAATACCTAGTCACAAAAAGCTGGTCATTCGTAGGACACAATGCAAGACTTCGTAACTTTCTTTTATGCTGGCTTGGGATGTGGTTGGATGAATGGCAATTGATTGTGCGTGCCGATGATGACCTGCGTACCATCTGAATCACATCTTTATGCTCTCGTTGATCTGCAAATTAAAATTATGATGGTAAGCAACAAATATCCCCTGCACAATGTCACTACAAAAAAAGCTTTTTTGCACACACTGACATAAAGAGTTGTGTGCACACATATATATAATAAGCGTCTTTTAAACCAATATTTCGGATATGTGAAATAAAATGGTACAACTCTGGTCGAATTTTTGTTTAAGTAACATCCATATTAAGGCTATAAAAAACCAACAAAGTTGGAAATACTTGATTCTAGGTAATCAACTTTAAAATTCGATCATAAATGATGATGACTGCTGACGTCTAAAACCCTTCCATTTCTTTTGGAACTTTGCCGGTTCTTTTGGCGTGAAAGAACTTGGCAATCCAATAAGACAGACCAAAGTTGGTTAATTAGCCCTAAAAAAAAGTGGCATAAAAAGTTACCAAATTTTCTTTTTGTCCCTTTGGATTGAGTCTCGCCACGTTCTTGTTCAGCTTTTACCTTATCTTTCACAATACTTTTGCTATATGTTCCCACTGATTTACTACCAGATTCTTCCGTCTTAATAGGTACAGATAGTTTAGGCTTTACTGCCGAGATAGCAAGTTGCGGTCTTTGCTCATGTTTTCCATTTCTAGAATGTTCATTAACCTTTACAGGACTAGATGATCTCCTTTCTTCTTTCACTTTTACACCATTTTGGGAAATACTTGTAGATGGTAAAGCATTCCCTCGACCTCTAAGACGTGCCAGTTTACGTTGTGAATCCTCCAATCGCTTTTCTGATTCCTCAAGCTGCATACCTTCTCCAAAAAGATGTTAGCTTTATTTCCCAATTTAGAAAGAAAAATAAAGTGATCATACTTTTCGGCAGAAAAGGATGTAAGATAAGACGAAAAAAGAAATTCCACGCCAAAAATAGCGACCAAAAAGATGCAACCACGATTACACTACTTGAAATCTAAAAATTTACTTAAAATCACATAAAATATATCATGTGTTAAGCATTCACACATAAAACAACGTCATCATTAACCATGTCATGTGTTTTTCTAATTAACATTGTCGGTGACCTAATTAAGCCACTAAAACCCATTGTATATTCTCATCAGCAGTATTCCCTTGTAGCGGTTAATCTATAATCTGTATTTGCAATTAAGTTCCCTTATAATGTGAACAATACTTATGTTTCCTGTGTTTGGCATTGCTTATTGAAAAGTGATTGTTCCGTATTTGATACCATTTTAATTTCAAGCAAGATGATCAGTTTCTACCAGAAATTAGTGATCATCTTACATATACCACTTTCAAAACACAATGCCAAACACTAAAACATTTATAAAACACAAAAAACAACTAATATCGTAACACAAAAACCACCAGAAAAAGTCTACGAATTAAACTAAACTCCAACCAATTCATTCCATACATACCAATCTATTACCACGCAATCACGTCAAAAACACGCATTCTCGTCATTTCACTATGGGTAAGTTTGGCAAAATTAGAGTATGTTGTAAGCTAATAACTGTAAGATGTAAGCTGTAAGATGTAAAGCCTGTTAACATAAGCTACAAGCTGTATTTTTTTCAATAAAAGTATTTGGTAAATTAGCTGTTTACTGTAATAAAAGCTTAAAGCTCGCTCATGTGTCCAAACAGAGATACTTGTTCTGAAATAGATTATTTTTGAAATAAAAAGCTAACAGCTCTAAAAAAGCTTCAAAAAAAGCTTAATATTTCACTTCCTTTATTTCGTAACTAACCTAGAAAAATTTCACCTAACACGTCATCAAAATTTGTATTCTTCCTTCTATCTATATATACTCCGTAATCCGTATTTGCAAGTTCCCCTATAATGTGAGTCATGTGACGAATACATATGTTCCTTGTGTTTGGCATTGCTTACTCAAAAGTAATTACTCCGTAATTTATTTCACAATCTCACTTCCTTTACTTCGTAACTAACCTAGAAAGAAACTATCACCTAACACGTCATCAAAACTTGTATTCTTCCTTCTATCTATATATACTCCGTAACCCGCATTTGCAAGTTCCCCTATAATGTGCCTCATGTGACGAATACTTAACCTAGAAAGAAACTATCACCTAACACGTCATCAAAACTTGTATTCTTCCTTCTATATATACACTCCGTAATCCGTATTTGCAAGTTCCCCTATAATGTGAGTCATGTGACGAATACTTATGTTCCCCGTGTTTGGCATTGCTTACTCAAAAGTGATTACTCCATATTGGATACCATTACATGCAGGGGCGGCCATGGCTAGACCAAAAGTACGAGATTACAGTATATTTTTTTCTTTAACTTTGAGCGTTTTTAAAAGTGCCCCCACTAGAAACTTAAATTGGCCCCACTAACACATTAAAATCCAATATTTAACGCTCTAAAACCTAGAAATCCACCCTTTTTAGTATTTTTTTTATTCGGATTCTAGTTTTTCTGTCTTGCTATAACATGTACCACTTTATTAAAAAAAAAAAAAGCTAAAGATGAACCAATACACGTCATCAAAAAATTGTATTCTTGTGTCATAATAACCAAAAAAAAAAGGAATCCAAAAAAACAGGAGGAGTAGAGTTGATATGATATGAAAAAAGTAGGTACCACCTCGTGGTTATAATAAGTGACACGTGTACGGAGATGATGGACTTCTTTAGTACGGTGTTCGATCAGAGCCACTAAAGCTTCTTCTTGTTCCTCACGCTCGTTTTTTTCATCGCTGGTCAGATTTGACGACGACATGTTTTGGTTTTTTGGTTTTGGTTTTTTGGTTTTGGTTTTGGGGGGCGGTGATTGGGGGAGGAGGAGGGTTTTGGTTTTGCTTTTATTGGTGGCAATGTCGAAACGGTGACGTTTTTTCAGGGTTGTTGTTGTGTTTTTATGTCTGTTTTTTTCGGTTTTTATATTTAAGATTTTAGATCGGTCGGGATGTTTTCTTTTCCTTTTATTTAGTTTTTACTCCATCATACTTTCTTCTACTCGTATTTATTATATACAAAAGAGTAGGGTCGAGTATCGGGACGAAACCGAACCGTTCCGACTTGATACCGACTCATCTCGAAACCGATATCGTAGAAAATTCAAATCGAATCTCGACCTGAGTTCTGAATCGAGTTAGGCCCGAGTTACTTTCGATTTGTATGGTTTTCTTTGTGTGATCCCGAATGAATCCCGAGTTTCGACTAGAACCAAGTCTCGACATCATGTAAAACCTATCCCAAATCCCGACCATAATTTGGTCGGTTTGTGTCGGTCGGTTTCGGTTTCGGTCGCTTTCGGTTTCGGCCGGTTTGTGTCGGTTTTCGGTTGTCGGTCGACTTTGCTCACCCCTACAAAAGAGTATATAAGCTAAAATAGTTGAGTTATTTTGAATCCTTCTTTTTACTTGCAAGTAAAAAGATTAATTCTAGTCATTTATTAATTAAGATCAAATCTTATGAAAAAAAAATTATAAAAAGACTATTTTGGCTCAAATATCAAAAAATTGTAAAAAATAGTAGAGGACTAAATATGTAAAAAAAATTAATTGATTTTTATAATTGGTGATATTTGACGAGTGATAAAAATAATAAAATATCATTATTGATAACATAATCAAATATCACCAATAATATTTAATAAACATAGTTATAATGTAGAGTAAATTACACCATTCGTCCTTGTGGTTTGCGTTGATTGACGTCGTTCGTCCTTTGACCAAAATAATTGCATTATATAGCCTTAACTATGAAACCTTGTCCACCATTTGTCCCTCTAGTTAACTGGCCCCATGTTTGCTCGTTAAGTGATATTAGGACAGGGACAAAGGCGTCATTTCACTTGTTCAAAATCATTTATGGCTCTCACTCACCTCATTTCACTCACAATCCTTATAGTTTCCCTGTTATTTCTCTCTAAAACCATCCAACTTCTTCCCCTAAAATCATAATTCTAAAACCCTAATTAAGTTCATCTGATTAAAACTGCTATGGTCGCTCCATTGTACAACATCAAGGATAATGGGATTCTTAATCGTGATCCATACAAGATGTACAGTAAGTACTTCTTTGACTTTTTAGTTTTTACAATGTTGATTATTCTGCATGTTGTTTTAACATTCTAATTGAATTTTAGTATTAGTAATTGGATTTCAAATAGTATCATTGATGTTTATGGTTGCAATCCCTAAAATAATTGATTTTCTTAAAAAAAATTGCAGAGCATGAGTCTACTATGTTTTTCATCAAGCTTCATCATGGTGGTTCTTTCACGGAATCCCCAAACAGGACTTACAATAATGGTAAGGTAACCTTCGTTGATTTGATAGACATTGATCAGTTTTTGTGTGCATGAAATAGACTCGATCTTAGAATACTTAGGACGGCCATAAGGTCATGTTTTACCAATTCTTGAAACCGAAAAGAGACTTAGACAATGGACTAGAACCTTTAGTGTGTGATAATGATGTCGTGTTGTTAGCTAACTATGTGACTCAAGGGGTAAAACTAGTTGAAGTTTATGTTGAGCATGGAAAGACTAACCATGACATTTACACACCTTCAAAAGCTAAGAAACTAGTGATTGAGGAGTTAGATGTTGAACCAAGGGTTTCTAAGGCAGGGATCACAACTGTTGCTAGGAAACTAGTTGTTGATGTTAATGAACAAGAAATAGGTGAGAGTAGTAGTGTAGTTGAGAATAGGAATGAGCCAACAACTTCTCAAGTATCTAGCCAAGTACCTAGTTAATTTGTCAATGAATTTTATTCTTCATATGACCCATATGAAGATGAAGCATTTGACCTATTTGCAGACTTAGACACATTGTTACCAACAACTGAGAATAAGGATAAGGGTAATAAAACAGAGGTTGTGGTTGAGGTAAATGCTACAGAGGTAGAGGTTAATGAAACAGAGGTTGAGATTGAGGATAATCAAACAGATGTTGAGATTGAGGGTAATCAAACAAAGGTTGAGGGTAATGAAACAGAGGTTGAGGGTAATGAAACAGAGGTGGAGGATGAAAAAGAGAGGGGGGATGACAGTGATAGTCAATATAGTGATTACTTATTGGATGAGGACAACATGCTACAGGATGTGGATGTTGACATGGAAGACTTTGAATACCATATAGATGAAAATGTAGAGTTATGGGGTGTAGAGAGACTTATGAACCAACTAATGATATGGAAGGACATGAAGAAATAGAAGTTTTAGACAGTGACTACTTTGAGAGTAGGTCTGACAGTGATGATGAAGATAGCAGGATAAGGAAAAGAAAGCTGAAACAACTTAGGAAACAAGCCCATGCTAGTGAACAAGTCTACAAAACCTATTTCTATGTTGGGAGAAGGTTTCTTAATAAACAGGAGGTGAAAAAATACATTAAGGAGCATTCAATTGAGACTATGAGGGAAATCATTATGATAAAGGATGACAATGAAAGGGTGAGAGTTGTTTGCAAGGGTGTTATTCCTTCACTAAAAGTTTTTGATGACATAGGGGATCATAATGGGGCTGGTCAGTCTAGTAGGTCAAAGGCCAAAGTTGCAAAGTCCAAAAGCTCATGTAAAGACAAATTGACCAAGGATAAGATATTAAATGGTGGTAAACCTACTACTTCCAAACAGTTGGATAAGAATAAATGTCCTTGGGTTTTGCTCATTTCCAAGCTAAGAAACACTAAAACATGCGAGGTCAAAACATACAAACTAGTTCATAAATGTTTACAATCAATGATTAAATTGTATGCTACATATGAATGGTATTCTAAACAGTTAGTTGAGCAGTTGAAAACAAACCCTAAGATCCCTGTTAGAGTAGTCCAAGAGCAACTTCAACAGAAGCATGAATTAGCTGTTACACATAGCAATGCTTTTAGGGCAAAACAAGCAACTGAAAGAAAATTAAAGGGTGATTACCAATTGCAGTACAATATGTTAAGAGACTATATTATGGAGTTACAACAAGCTAATCCAAACACAACTGTGAAAATCCATGTTCAATCTAAAGTTGACCATGCAGTCCCAACTAGGGTTTTTAAAAGGATATATGTATGTTTGGGTCCTCTTGAAGCTGGATTCAAAGCTGGGATAAGGGATTTTCTAGGATTGGATGGGGCTTTCATGAAGGGTCCATATCCAGGATAATTATTGACAGCTGTGAGTGTTGATTCAAACAATGGTATCTATCCATTGGCTTATGGGCTTGTTGAAACAGAGAACACTGAGTCATGGACTTAGTTTCTTACTCAACTTAGAGATGACCTTGATCTATACAGAAATTCCAACTTCACTTATGTAAGTGACAGACAAAAGGTATGTTATATGTTTGATAATAAGTCAACTTAATATGTCATTACTTATGTTATATGTTTGATAATAAGTCAACTTAATCTGTCATTTCAAGGAATTATACCAGCAATAGCCAATTTGTTTCCAAATGCAGAGCATAGATTTTGTGTGAAACATATTCATGAGAATATGAAGAAGAAATGGAGTGCTACTGCCTACAAATTGTTGTTGTGGCAAGCAACTAAAGCAACAATAGTACCAAGCTTTGAGTATGCAATGAAAAAGTTGAAGGAGTTGAGCAAAGAATGTTTTAAATTGGTTGAATGCCATACCTCCACAACACTGGTCAAGATCCCACTTCTCAGGTATGTGTAATACACCAACCATGTCATATGTGCTTGTGTACTTGTTGTTGAATATTTGTGGTATACTTGTAAACATGAAGGGCAAAATCAGATGTACTCTTGAATAATATGTGTGAAGTTTTTAATGGGAAGCTTGTTGGTGGAAGAGACAAACCTGTCATTGCAACTTTAGAGTTTGCTAGGGAGTATTTGATGAAAAGGTATGTTAATCAACTCAAGTTATTTTTTAATAGGATGTGATTCTTAGGAATATGTATATCAATTGACAGGATTGTGAATGTCAACAAAGTGATTGATAGCTGTGATGGACCACTAACACCAACTGCTACAAAGATTTTGGCATCATATTCAGAAGAAGCTAACAAGTACACAGTTCATTATGCTGGGGATGAGTACTACCAGGTTAGTGGTCCATTTGGTGACCAAGTTGTGGTTAATGTAGTTGCTAGAACTTGTGACTACAGAAGATAGGAGTTGACTAATAAGTGTGAAAACACTTATCCTTTTACCACTTATTTTCAATAATAACAAGACCAAAACGTGTATTTTATGTCGTAAAAGTCGGAATTATGCGTGGTTTGTGTTTTTATTGCCTTTCAGGATATAAATATGCAAAAGGAAGAAAACATGGGCTATCACGGGCTTTTATCGAAGAAAACGAGAAAAGACGAAGTCAAAAGATCAAGAGTGTAAAAAGAACGGAAGTCCAAGGACTATTCTGAAGATTTATCGAAGAAAAAGTCTAAAGACGGAAGTTTAATGAAGTCGAAGAACTCAAGTCTAATAGAAGAAGAAAATTATAAGACAAGTTCAATTTATATCGACAAATCCCGAGACGACATCGAGAAAGACAAATAATTTAAATCGAGTCGAGACGAGAAGAAAAGAAAAAGGAAGCAACACATGCATCTCCCCACCTCCTATATATACCCTCCTAATGTGTCATTAGGAGGGAGTTAGTTAAGTTAGCTAGTTTATTTTTTCTTTCTTTAGTTTTATTTTTAGAGAGAGAAAGTGTTTAACTTTCTCTCACTAGAACTTCATCTTTTCTTTCCTTTCATGTTTAAGCTTTGATTTAATCTTGTATTTTATAATCATTAATCTACAAGTTCAAGTTAAGCTTTTTATCTTTAATCTTATTCTACCTTTCTTGTTTTTGATTTTGACTTTGATTCGGATTAAGTATACATCTTGCTTAAACTTGATGTTTATGAGATCAAAAAGCTTATCTTTTGGTTTATATCTAAGTTTTGTACGGATTAAGCTTTGAGCTTATCATGCTTATTGGCTTATTTTGTATTTAGCTTATTTACTTTTCATTTTTCTAAAAAGTTTCATCTTTTTAAGATTTGTTTTAAAAGGTTTGCTTATTTAAAGTTTTGAAAGGTTCTTATTCGTTCTTATTGAGATCTTTTCATTGTAAATTTGGTTAAGTTTTGGTTTGAGCTTATTAAAAAGTAGCTTATTAACTTGGCTTATCACGAATTGTAATCCATCGGAAAAGGGTTTCCTTTTCCGACTGATATTCCGATCAGACCATCGGATTAGGGCTTTGTTATTCCGACGCAAGTATTCCGATACGTAGTATCGGAAAAGGGTTTTTGATTCCGACGAGTATTCCGATTGGGATTCCGACGGAGGTGATTATGTGTTATTCCGACAGAAGTGACACCATTATTCCGATAGGAGTGGATTCCGACGTGATCATTTCGATAGCTTTGGGTTTCATTATTCCGATACTTTGGCCATCATTCCGATAGGATTTCCTTTGTCATATTCTGATGGGTTCATTCCGATGGGATTCCGACCATGGTTATTCCGAAGGGTTTGAATTTTTGTTTTTACAAAGTTTTATTTTTTACAAAGTTTTAAGTTTTAAGTTTTAAATTTACTTTTAAGTTTTTAAGTTTTTAAGTTTTTAAGTTTTTAAGTTTTTAATCATTTATTTTTAACTCGTAATTTTAATTTAATTTTTTTAAAAGCTTTTATTTTACTCAACGACATTTTCATATTTGCTTATAGTTTAAAATAGATAATCAACTCATTTTATTTTCTACCAAGAACGACTGAGTCGCACTAATAACTAGTAATCAATTCGAAAAGATTGGAACAACGAACTCTAATTTTATACTTGGCAAACCCCTTGTATTAAATGGCGCCGCTGCCGGCTATTTTCGTTAAGATTAAAGGTTTTTAGTGAGAGACGCGTTGGATTTTGGGATCCGTTCATTTTTTAACGTTATTTTTCTTGCTTAAAAATTTTCAAAAATCCATAAAAATAAAAAATTTTCAAAAATTTAAAAAAATAGAAAAACATAAAAAACCAAAAATATTTCTTGTCTATCTTTCTTTTCTTTTTGTAGGTGTGCATGCGTACCCGTGCTCGTAAGAAGAATGCAATTCAAGCCGAAGTCGAAACTCCACCTATTTTCACCATGGACAATCGACCAATGATCGAGCTTTTGCAATCGCAAGTAGAGGGCAACACCGATGCTATTGTCATACCCGATATTGGAGCCAACAACTTTGAGCTCAAATCCGGCTTCATTCAAATGGTTTCTGCTCAACCATTCTTGGGGCGTACACTTGATGATCCTCATGACCATATCAAAAGGTTTCTTCAACTCACTAATACGGTCAAATATAATGGGGTTTCACAAGAGGTGATTCGCTTGCAACTTTTTCCTTTCTCCTTAGAGGGACAAGCCCGGCATTGGCTTGATAAGGAACCGCCACAAAGTATTCTTACATGGTCGGATTTAGAGACCAAATTCATCAACTATTTTTTTCCACCCTCACGTACTACCGCTTTGCGGAATGAAATCATTAACTTTGAACAAAAGTACGGTGAGACTTTTAGTGAATCTTGTGACCATTTTAAGGAACTTTTAAGAAAGTGTCCACAACATGGTTTCACAAAAGTACATCAAATTAATACTTTTTACAATGTTTTAAGCATGAATGACCAAGATTCACTAAATAGTGCATCGGGGGGTAACATTTTGGTTAAGTCTTCTAATGCCGCATGGGATATTATTGAGAATAAGTCTAGAGTGCAAACTAAGAGTGTTCGGACTAATATGGCTAGTGCTAGTACTAGTGATGCCGACAAGAGAATTGATAAGCTTACTTCAATTGTTGAAACACTTGCTCTACAAACCGCTAACAATACCAAAAGCATCAATGCGCAAGTTAATGCTATGAGTCAGTCATGTGAAATATGCGGGGGATCTCATTCATACACCGATTGTCCTTCGACTCATGACAATCCAGAAAATGTGTATGCCGCTAACGATAACTTTTCTACGGGAGGCTATCAAGCACGTCCTCAAGGTGGCCGCAATTTGCTCAGTTATCGTTCAAACAACTTCCTTTCACCACCCGGTTTTCCCCCTCAAAATCAAAACAACCTCAATCGCAACAATCAAAACCAACCTCGAGCTCCAAATCAATATCAAACCCAAAGAAACCCATATCCACCTCAAGGAACCAACCAAGTTTACCAACAACCCGCTTATCAACCACCTGCCTACCATGCTCTTCCTCCCAACCAACCCACCGCGTTTAATCACGAGGTTGAAACTTACATGAGGACTAATGATGCGATAGTGCAGAATCATTAGCGACAAATCATAAACTTGAAAGGAGATATGGCGAAATAAGGGAATGATCTTCGAGCCGATATGCGAAACTCTTTGAGCAGTCAAACGAATGACTTAAGGGATATGATGGCTAGTTTCTTCCAAAGTAATCAAGCCTCTGGTTCGGGTTCTCTTTCGAGTAACGCCGTTCCTAATCCAAGAGGGGAGATGAAAGCAATCACCACTCGAAGTGGAAAAGGTTTAAAGGAACCCGAGCTTCCTACACCTACACCGGTGATTGTGACAAAGGAAAACGAGTCCCCTTCTCCAATTCCTCCACCTTCTATTTCACCAATTCCTCCACCTTCTACTTCCACCCCTCCACCACCCAAGGATGTGAGTGAGAATTACATTCCAAAGCCTTCATCTCAACCCAATATACCTTATCCCTCAAGGTTAAGGAAAGAGAAGTTGAAGAACAAGGATGATATTCAGGTTTCTAACTTTCTTAAAATGTTTAAACAACTGAATTTCAACATCTCCTTTGTCGAGGCTCTCGCTCACATGCCGAAATATGCTAAAATGTTTAAAGATCTTCTTAGTGATAAGGAGAAACTTCTTGATATCGCTCAGACCCAACTTAACGAGAATTGCTCCGCAGTGCTCTTAAGGAAATTACCCACCAAACTTGGTGATCTGGGTCGTTTTCTCATTCCTTGCAACTTCCCCGAGGTAGAGAATTGTATGGCCCTAGCCGATCTAGGTGCTAGTCTAAACTTAATGCCACTAAGTGTTTGGAAACAATTATCTCTACCCGAGCTAGTCTCCATACAAATGACATTGGAATTAGCTAACCGTACGGTTGCTTATCCGGTGAGGATAGCCGAAGATGTCTTCGTCGGTGTCAACAAATTCACCTTTCTGGTGGATTTTGTTGTCGTTGACTACGAGATGGACCCCCGTGTTCCATTAATCGTTGGACTTCCATTCTTGAGGACCGGTCACACTCTCATTGATGTAGCCGCGGGCGAATTAATCATGAGAGTTGGTGACGATAAAATCATCTTCAACATGGGTAAACTTTCTAAGCAGCCTTCTGAAAACGAGAGCGTTAATTTCATTGACGTTCTTGATGAGGCTTGTGAAGAACATTTCAAAGACGCTTGTAAAAGTGGTTCTTCTTCTCTACACATTGTTGAGACCGTTGCCTCTATTGCTCCCTTACTGACTCCATTTGGAGAAAGTGATTTCCTTTTGAAAGAATTTGAAGCAACTTTGGGAGATGTGGACTTACAATATGACGATTCTCCCTCCAATTGGGATGAATACATTCGTACCATTGAGAAAATTCTCAATGAGGACCATATTTCTCCCCTATCTCCTAAGGAAATCTCTATCGATGATCTGAATTTGACTACGCCTTCCATCGAAAATCCTTCGGATTTAGAGCTTAAGGATTTACCGTCTCATCTCGAATACGTTTTCCTTGAAGACAATAAGAAGTTACCTGTCATCATCGCAAAAGATTTGAAAGAAGACAAAAAATCTCGACTTACCGATGTGCTGAAGAATCATAAGAAAGCGATTGCTTGGAAAATCTATGATATTCGTGGAATTGACCCTCACTTTTGCACACATAAAATTCTCATGGAGGACGACTTTAAACCCACTATTCAAAACCAAAGAAGGGTGAATCCCAAGATCCATGACGTTATCCAAAAAGAGGTTATCAAACTTCTTGATGCGGGAATGATCTGCCCTATCTCGGATTCGCCATGGGTTAGTCCCGTCCATTGTGTGCCTAAGAAAGGCGGAATAACCGTTGTTCCCAATGAAAACAACGAGTTGATTCCTACTCGACTTGTCACGGGTTGGCGAGTTTGTATAGACTATCGCAAGCTCAATGATGCCACTCACAAGGATCATTTTCCTCTCCCTTTCATGGATCAAATGCTCGAGCGTTTAGCGGGTAATGACTATTATTGCTTCTTAGACGGTTTCTCCGGGTATTTTCAAATTCCCATCGATCCTAAAGACCAAGAGAAAACCACGTTCACTTGTCCTTATGGAACATTTGCTTACAAAAGAATGCCTTTCGGCTAATGCAATGCTCCTGGGACTTTCCAAAGATGTATGATGGCTATCTTCCATGACATGGTTGAAGAAACTATGGAAGTCTTCATGGATGATTTCTCGGTCTATGGTGATTCTTTCTCTGCTTGCCTTACCCATTTAGAACGTATGCTCAAACGGTGTGAAGACACTCGTCTCGTTCTTAATTGGGAAAAATTCCATTTCATGGTAAAAGAAGGCATTGTGCTTGGACATAAAATCTAAAAAGTCGGTCTTGAAGTCGACCATGCTAAAGTCGAGGTGATTGCTAAATTACCTCCACCTTCAACCGTGAAGGGTGTGAGAAGTTTCCTTAGTCACGCGGGCTTCTATCGTCGATTCATTCAAGATTTTTCTAAAATCGCTCGCCCGATGACTCACCTCTTGGAAAAAGATACTCCTTTTATCTTTTCTAAAGAGTGTATTGAATCTTTCAATCTTCTTAAGGATAAACTCACTAAGGCACCTATCTTGGTTACCCCTAATTGGGAGTTACCTTTTGAATTGATGTGTGATGCTAGCGACTTTGCTATTAGAGCAGTTTTGGGACAAAGAGTATACAAACACTTCCAACCAATCCATTATGCTAGCAAGACAATGACGGGGGCTCAATTGCATTATACCACTACCGAAAAGAGCTTTTAGCTGTAGTGTATGCTTTTGAGAAGTTTCGCCCCTATCTTGTTCTTTCCACCACCATTGTCTATACCGACCATTCCGTGTTCAAGTACTTGTTAACTAAACAAGATTCCAAGCCAAGACTTCTTCGTTGGGTTTTGCTCCTTCAAGAATTTAAAATCGAAATTCGTGACAAAAAGGGAGCGGAAAACCTAGCCGCGGATCATCTAAGTAGACTTGAGGATCCTTATCAAGGGGATCATCCGAATCAAGAGATCAATGACTCTTTTCCCCTTGAGGCCTTAATGTCTATCAATTCCAATCTTGATTACACCTCGTGGTTTGCGGACATTGCAAACTATTTGGCGGGTGGAATTCTCAAGGAAGGGTTAACGTCCCAACAAAAGAAAAAGTTCTTTAAAGACATTGAACACTATTTTTGGGACGACCCTTACCTTTTCAAACAATGTGCGGATCTTGTCATTCGTCGGTGTGTTGATGGACCGACGGCTTTATTAATCCTTGACGCTTGCCATAAAGGACCCACCGGTGGTCACTTTGGTCCTAATTGCACTGCGAAGAAAGTTTTCGATTCTGGATTCTATTGGCCCTCCATTTATCATGACGCTCATGAAATGGTTAAACGTTGTGATTCTTGTCAAAGAAAAGGAAAGATCACACATAAGGATGAGATGCCTCAAAATTTCATCCAAGAGTGTGAAATCTTTGACGTATGGGGCATCGACTTTATGGGGCCATTTCCATCATCCAAAGGGAACAAGTACATCCTCGTAGCCGTTGACTACGTATCTAAATGGGTTGAAGCAAAGGCTCTCCCTACGAACGATGCGAGGGTGGTTGTGAACTTTCTGAGGCAGCTATTTGCTCGATTCGGTGTTCCTCGTGCTATCATCAGTGACCGCGAGACTCATTTTTGCAATGATCAATTTGCTCGAGTCATGGCTAAGTACGGTGTCAATCACCGTCTTTCCACCGCTTATCATCCTCAAACAAATGGTCAAGCCGAGATATCTAACCGTGGACTGAAGAGAATTTTAGAGCGAACTGTGGGAGAGCATCGTGCCTCGTGGGCCGATAAGTTAGATGATGCTTTATGGGCTTTCCGTACCGCATATAAGACACCTATTGGTTGCACTCCATATCGTCTTGTGTACGAGAAGGAATGCCACCTCCCTATTGAATTGGAGCATAAGGCGTACTGGGCCTTGAAGTGGGCCAATTTTGACATCAACAAAGTCGGTGATCTTCAGAAGATTCAACTCAACGAGCTAAATGAACTGAGGATTAAAGCTTATGAGAATTCATTGATCTACAAGGAGAAGACCAAGATCATTCATGATGCAAGGATTAAGAACCGAGAGTTCCACATTGGTGATCAAGTCTTACTCTTTAACTCTCGGTTGAAGATCTTCTCCGACAAGCTGAAGAGCCGTTGGTCTGGTCCATTCACCGTCGCCAAAGTCTTCCCCTATGGCACCATTGAGCTTTCGCAGCCAAATGGGCCTAATTTTAAAGTGAATGGCCAGCGTGTGAAGCTGTACTTTGGTGAGGACATCTCTCATGAGATGATTCCATCCCTCACCACGTTTCCCTTGAATTAGTTCTGGGTCGAGTCAGGCTCGTGACCCGGTTAACAAAAACAAGCGCTTCTCGGGTGGCAACCCGTTGATCTATCCTTTACCGTTTTCATAATAAGTGAAGGGGGAGCCCCGTATGTGTTTGTTGTCTTGTTTCTTATGATGTGCAGGGATTAAAGCTTCAAAGAGCACTTTTGAGTACATTTGACGAACCGTGATCCCGTGTACCCGTCTTCCTAGTTCTATCCTAAACTGTCGTGATTCAATATTTCATATCTTATATGTTCACATTAAAATCACTATAGTTGTCCTTTCCTTAGCAAGATTTAAACAACGTGCACAATGTTCTAAGTGTAGGAGAGTTTACTCCCACATGCTTAAACATTGAGGACAATGTTTATATCAAATGTAAGGGTAACTTCTATCGAAGTAAGTGGGCTTTTCCATTAATTTTTCCTCATTTTAACCGGAAAATCTGATTTTTCGACATTTTTCAAAATTTTTAATCTATTTTGGCCTTGTAGTATTTTCCTTTGTTATCGTTATTTACTTTCTTTGCTAGAATAAATTTTTAATAAAGTGGTTTTAATTTTTAAAACGTTGTGAATATTTTGACTCAACCCGAGTTTACTTATCCAAGTTTACTCTAGCTAGTATCTTTAACGTGTTTAAGTCAAGTTTTGCTAGACTTTTATATAGGGAACTTTAAAACGCGAAAGTCTTAACTCTCACGGGTTAAGAACAAGAACTTTTCGCAAGTTCCTATAATTGATCCTAGAAAGTCGTTTATCAAGGGAACTTTAAAATGCGAATTCTAAACTTGAAAGAGTCTAAGAAGCTGCAAGATCCTATAGATGACTTGAAAACCCAAAACTTTGATTTAATTGGCTAAGCATCCACGAGTCTCATTCTTTGAGGTTTTAAATTGTGGAGGACGAGAGATGATAGAGTCAATTATAAGTTTGGTATTCTTTCATGAATTTATGTGAGTTGATTATAAGCTTTTTCTCCCATCGCTTGTTAATAAATATATTTGCAATAAATAAGGTCGTACGATTTGAAAAGTTACTTAGCTTCTAGCCCAATATCCTTTAAAAGTTGCTCGGTATTAATTAGAGTTCATAGCCAAGGCATAACTTATTAAAGCGGGATGCGAAGATTGGTGAGTCCGAAAAGGCCCTAACAAGGCATGAGGGCTACATTTTGTTGCTAAAGATTCAAAGTGATGTGAAGAATCATTTATAAAAAATCAATATAAAGGATCGAGACACACGACGAAAAGCAAATACTCCCCAAAAGATCATGGAGAAGTCTATCCGAAAAGACCCTAGCAAGGTATGAGGATAAATAGATCCAAGTCCTAAAAGGAGGCGGATCGTTGTATATCAAAGTCCAAAATAAAGATTGGAGAAAAATGAGGAAGTCATGGTCCAAATATGAAGAATCTCTCAAAAACTTCAAGTGAAGAAATTCCTATTATGAAGAGAAGACCATAATTTCAAGAACGTCTCTCAAGATTTGAAGTATGAAGTCGCTGTCAAATATCGGTCCGAGAAAGGTCTCAAATCGTGAAGCGAGTTATGCCAAGATATGAACTTTATGAGGTCCCGAGAAGCAGTTTTAAAAGATTTTGTCCTATAGCTAACTATCGATTAAATCGTCCTACTTTATTTTCAGCCTAATAATTATCGAAATAAGTCAACAATGCATCTTCGTTATCATTCAAGACAATCATAAAATATAAGAGATACACATAGGGAGTCTAAGTGAATAATTGGGCCACATAAATTTGTGTTGGTTTGCTAACTTATAATAACAATGATCTCGTTTTTAAGCTTGGTATGGGGAACGTGAAACTTAAGGATGATAAACATTCATGACAACCATAACCCCAATGTAAGTCTTTGATTTCTTTACTTGTTTTGTATATATTTCTATCTTTCTAATAAAGGCCAATGTGGGTTATTTATGATGAAAAATGTAAATTGTGCTTTAAAATTAATGTATTGCATGAGGGCATTGCAATGGTCAAGTGTAGGGGATTTAATAAGTGTAAAAACACTTATCCTTTTACCACTTATTTCCAATAATAACAAGACCAAAACGTGTATTTTATGTCGTAAAAGTCGGAATTATGCGTGGTTTGTGTTTTTATTGCGTTTCAGGATAAAAATATGCAAAAGGAAGAAAACATGGGCTATCACGGGCTTTTATCAAAGAAAACGAGAAAAGACGAAGTCAAAAGATCAAGAGTGTAAAAAGAACGGAAGTCCAAGGCCTATTCTGAAGATTTATCGAAGAAAAAGTCTAAAGACGGAAGTTTAATGAAGTCGAAGAACTCAAGTCTAATAGAAGAAGAAAATTATAAGACAAGTTCAATTTATATCGACAAATCCCGAGACGACGTCGAGAAAGACAAAGAATTTAATCGAGTCGAGACGAGAAGAAAAGAAAAAGGAAGCAACACATGCATCTCCCCACCTTCTATATATACCCTCCTAATGTGTCATTAGGAGGGAGTTAGTTAAGTTAGCTAGTTTATTTTTTCTTTCTTTAGTTTTAGTTTTAGAGAGAGAAAGTGTTTAACTTTCCCTCACTAGAACTTCATCTTTTATTTCCTTTCATGTTTAAGCTTTGATTTAATCTTGTATTTTAGAATCATTAATCTACAAGTTCAAGTTAAGCTTTTTATCTTTAATCTTATTCTACCTTTCTTGTTTTTGATTTTGACTTTGATTCGGATTAAGTATACATCTTGCTTAAACTTGATGTTTATGAGATCAAAAAGCTTATCTTTTGGTTTATATCTAAGTTTTGTACGGATTAAGCTTTGAGCTTATCATGCTTATTGGCTTATTTTGTATTTAGCTTATTTACTTTTCATTTTTCTAAAAAGTTTCATCTTTTTAAGATTTGTTTTAAAAGGTTTGCTTATTTAAAGTTTTGAAAGGTTCTTATTCGTTCTTATTGAGATCTTTTCATTGTAAATTTGGTTAAGTTTTGGTTTGAGCTTATTAAAAAGTAGCTTATTGACTTGGCTTATCACGAATTGTAATCCATCGGAAAAGGGTTTCCTTTTCCGACTGATATTCTGATCAGACCATCGGATTAGGGCTTTGTTATTCCGACGCAAGTATTCCGATACGTAGTATCGGAAAAGGGTTTTTGATTCCGACGAGTATTCCGATTGGGATTCCGACGGAGGTGGTTATTTGTTATTCCGACAGAAGTGACACCATTATTCCGATAGGAGTGGATTCCGACGTGATCATTTCGACAGCTTTGGGTTTCATTATTCCGATACTTTGGCCATCATTCCGATAGGATTTCCTTTGTCATATTCCGATGGGATTCCGACCATGGTTATTCCGAAGGGTTTGAGTTTTTGTTTTTACAAAGTTTTTATTTTTACAAAGTTTTAAGTTTTATGTTTTAAATTCACTTTTAATTTTTTAAGTTTTTAATCATTTATTTTTAACTCGTAATTTTAGTTTAATATTTTTAAAAGCTTTTATTTTACTCAACGACATTTTCATATTTGCTTATAGTTTAAAATATATAATCAACCCATTTTATTTTCTACCAAGAACGACTGAGTCGCACTAATAACTAGTAATCAATTCGAAAAGATTAGAACAACGAACTCTACTTTTATACTTGGCAAACCCCTTGTATTATTGACACGTATACCCTACAAACATGCCATTGTCACAAACTGGAACATGGCACTTAACAACCAACATGATAGCATACCTGAAGCATGGGTCCACCCATGTTATAGGTTAGAAACCTGGAGAAAGGCCTATTATTTTAAGATCAAGCCAATAAGAGGCCATATGTATTGGCCAAAGTGCAATGTTCCAACTACTCTTCTGCCACCCAAGCACCAACCACAAGTTGGCAGACCCCCTAAGGAAAGGAGGAAGTCATATGCTAAAAAGGAGGTATTCAAAATTGTTAAGAATGGCAAGTTGTCAAGGGAGCAAAAGACTGTTACTTGTGACAAATGCAAAACTAAAGGACACAATTCAAGAAGTTTCACCGGTCCTAGAGTTGCAAGTTCTAACAAGAGAAAAGTGTCAAGCAAAGGAATGGATCTAGATGATGCTCCCACATGTTCCCAGCCAAAGAAAAGAGCTACACCAACTACAAGCTCTGCAACTCAGAGTAAGAAAGGGAAAGAGCCTGCCACACAAGCAACTAAGAGTAGGAAAGTGAAAGAGTCTGCCACACAAGACACAACACTAAAGAAGAAAGCACCCAGGAAGAAAGTAATTGTGTTAGGCTGAAAATGTCTTGAATCAATGTTTCTGTTAGGATTTATGTCTGTTAAAACAATGTCTTGAAACAATGTTTATGTACTCTTTTGTTTATGGCATTGATATGCCTGGAAACTAAATGCATGTTATGTTTATGTTCACCTTTGTATCCTTTCCTAGTTGTGTTTATGGGTCAAATATCCATTCTATGTTGAATATTCATTGCAATTGAAATAGAAATACATGAATATGGTCATTCCATTACTTAACTGAGCAAAAGCTTACAACTTGAAAACAGTCATTCCATTACATGATTATACCCATTACTCTAGATTATACCCAAAAGACAATCATACCTAACATCTAATTAGGTCACTAGTTCAAGATAAAATACACAACAAAGAAAACCCAAGACAACACAAGGTACTTCTTCAATCTTGCTCTTGCTTGTTCAACATCTTGTAGCATAACTTCATGGTTGTTCAAAGAACTTAAAAGGCCTAGGATAATGATCACTGAACGAGGGCACATTGGGGGATCTACCCAATCAACAAATCTGCCACATAACTGTACAAAAAACGTAAGTAATAAGTAGCTAATCATCTCACTTGTATATTAATTTAACATAACCCTATGATTTATACCCTTCTTGGACAACTATAAAACCTTCGACCAGGGTTTTGATTCGTCCAAGATGTTTTAATTGAAAGAACTGCTCCACAAATACATACAACAGCAGCCATTGAATTATTGTTTTGAATTAGGGTTTGTGGTTGGATCGTGGTAGCTTATGTGTGTGATGGTTTTAAGATAATGAGTGACAGAGAAAAGAAGTGAGGGAGATAGGGTTAAATAGGGTGGAATAAACAAGTGAAATGACGCCTTCGTCCCTGTTCCAATATCACTTAACGAGCAAACGTGTGGCCAGTTAACTAGAGGGACAAACGGTGGACAAGGTTTCATAGTTAAGGCTATACGGTGTAATTTTTTTGGTCAAAGGACGAACGACGTCAGTCAACGCAAACCACAAGGACGAATGGTGTAATTTACACTATAATGTAATATCACTAGTAATAGTAATTATTTTATTACTAGTGATATTTCATAGTTTTTTTCACCAGTGAAATATCACCATTAATGAAAACCAGTTCGGAAAATTTACAACTTTAGTCCCTCCACCCGATTTTTGAAACTTTTGGACTTTCTGGCAAAAATGGTTCCTCTGTGATTTTTTTTAAAATTTTAGGTTAATCTCCTCATTTATATCAACTCAAAATGAATGGTGAAGATTTGTCCCCTTCTTGTGAAAAAAAATGAAGATGCATTTGAACTTTTGTCATATACAAAATAACTACTTACTTTAAAAAATGTTAATTAAATTAACTATATCATCCTCACTTAAGGATATTATTTCAAATTTTAAATACGTTATAAATTATTAAGGATAAAATTGTAATTGTATAAAAAGTAAAAGAAATAAACTGTAAAAGTAATGCATTTATTTAATTGTGTGTTTTTTTATCGGTGAACTGTATTATAGACGAGGAGAGTAGTATTTAGTATGGTTGGATACCGTAAAGTAAAAAAGATTTGAATCTTACATGTGATTTTTGAAAGTTTATTATAAATTCAACGAATGAGTAAATGCGTTATAACAACAACAAAAAAGCGATATAATTTACTTACACATATATTTTTTTTATTTATAATGGTATGAGGTTGATTTCATAGTAGGGTAGTTGTGATGTGTCAAAAATTTGAAAAAGAAGTACAATTCCATTTAATGCACGTTCGTTCTTGAAAACATCTACGAAAAGAATTTTAGCATGCACTATGCTACGGGTTTCTTTTCAGGACATGGCTAACATATACATATAACGTGCTATACAACGGGGTAACAGCTTTACAAAAGTGCATGCTATTACAATAGTTCACTACGGATTAGTTACGCAGAACACGATTATGTTATAATTATAATAGTTCGCTATGTAGTAGTTCCACATAACATGATTTTGTTATGCACAAAAGGCTAATCACAGTAGTCGTATAGGTAGGCTGACCAATTACAAGAGTTCACTACCCCGTAGTTCCGCATAACATGATTATGTCCTGCACAAAAGGCTAATCACAGTAGTCCATTATGGAATATTGCAAGCAAATTTCAGTTGAGTTTACAAAATATCATAGTAGGTGTGTAAAGTTTTTAGACGAAACTAAGTTGGTTTTTTTTCTTCGCCTCTGCTGATAGTTGATTGGTGATTGACCTTTTTGCTCAAAAGGCTTTAGTTCCTAGTTTTGGTAGTTTGAAATTCTACACAGTTGTTTCAGCCACCGTGTTAATCACGTATGTTGGTGGTATTGATGGAAGGTCTAGGGTGGGTTCCTGCTCATCTATTTTTTGGTCTTCAATTGTCTTTGCTGACATTTGTGTTTCAGGTCCTGTTGACAGCAACAAAGAAGAAGTTAGAGAATGGATGAAGTTATGGATCATTTTGTGTTGTAGATAGTGGTGTGACTGTGTGTAATGGATTATTCAACAGTGCAAGCATTTTGAAAATTGAGATTATATTATTAAGTGTCTCTATGTAGTGGTTTGCAAAACATTGTAGGCATTTTGCAAACCAACATTTGTCAGTGTTTTTGGCTTTTGGTTGTGGCTAGGGTTGAGCGGCGGACCCAGACTGAACCGAACTGGCCAAAACCGGACCGGACCGAATTGGTCCAAAACCTTGGACCGAGACCAGACCGAAATGGTCCGGTCCGGTCCGGGTTGGTCCGGTCTGGGTTGGTCCGGTCTTATCCGGTCCCAATTAGGAAAAATAAACGAATTTTTGGTAAGACCGGACAGGACCGAGGACCGAAATGGTCTAAAATCGAGGACCGAAATGGTCCAAATCACGGACCGAGGACTGGACCGAAATTGCTCGGCCCGGTCCAGGTCGGTTTTTCAGTCCGGTCCGACGGTCCAAATGCTCACCCTTAGTTGTGGCATTATGGGTTAGTATTGGATAGCTTCAGTCTTGTCATATTATTTTTTATCGTTTTTGTAGCAATCCAAAATTTTCGGATCAATATTTATAATCCGCCTTTTATTTATCAAGTTTGTTTTTTTATATATAAAAAAAAATTATATATATATTGAATTTTCGGTTAACCCATAATGTTATGGATTTAACATATCGAATATGTGTCTTTTATTATTTACCGGCAATGTCTAGGTTAGACATCGATCGTAAATATTCTCTTCATGGCCTAAAAAATATTTTTTATTGTTGTCTTTTTAATTATTTCGGTTTACGTGCATTCTTTATATTTTACGTTAGACATTTAAATGTCATTCTTTTATATAAGGCATTAGCTTTTATTAAATTATAAGCCTTCATTTATTTATCAAAATACAAATGTTCACGCCGTCGTTCTTATTGTATATTGAGCATTTATTTTTCATGTTTTATATGTAACTTTCAGATCGCGTAACTTTAAAAATATTGGGCTTCGATAATACCCGTTTGTATCTAAAACAAACAACACTATGACCAAAGACATAATACTATTAGTAAGTTTGAAACTTTGACGTAGATTAAATATATTTCATGTTGGTATGTGTCATACATGTATGACTAATAGTAATAAAAACAAGTCGTGTCCAAATCTAAAAAAAAAGTCACGTTACCTTGTCAATTAAATGACATCTAAGTTTACTTTTAAGAACTATTAAAGCTAAAACATTATGTTGAATAAAATGTTAGAGGGTTAGCAAAACAGAACACAGAAAGGTGGTATAAAAGAAAGAATTAGATAACAAGGTTGCTTTAGGAAGGCGTCGATTTGCGGGTTTCTTTTGGTGATACTCTTTGTGCCCGTTTTTTATATTCACTCATTACTCGATTAAGGTGAGTTCATAGCCTCGTTTTTACTACTGTATTATTTTATGAAACCCGCAAGGGAGATACATGCTACTTTTTACGAATGGACGCAAGTACTTGAACTGTATGCTTATTTTGTTCCTTTTAGTCATGAAGCGTTAATTACTTGGACCGACTGTACTGGTCGAGTAAACACGAATGCTGTGAATAGATCTATTGGGATTGACCTCCCCTTCCGGGTTTAACGGAAACCGACTGGACGCATTGTATTTGAAACTTGAACGGAATAACGGATGTTAAAGTTCGGTTTCATGAGCTAAATGCAATAACTGATGCTATCTGACTTTTGTAAACTGAATACTTGAAATATTGTGGTCCACTACTTTTACTTGCAAACCTATGAATTCACTCAACCTTTGTGTTGATGTTTTTAGCATGTTTATCTTAGGTACATAGGTTTAAGAGCAACTGGAGCATGGAGTCACACGAGATATTTTGAAGGCAATAAAATACTGAAAATCATTCGATAAAGTTTTTAAAATTGTTTAGTATTACATTATTGTTGGGACCTGTTTCTGTTTTTAAACTCTGATTGTAATTTATCGAATGGATTAAACTTTTCAAACGCCTCTTTTTGAGTCGTTTTCTGTAACTTGTGTGTTGTGCTATGAAGTAATACTCCAAATAACCCTTCCGTTGCCTATCTTAAATTTGGAAGTGTTACAGTTTTTGAACAAACAGCTGTAGTGAGTAGGCTGTTTTGACTTGACATGTTTTTTATTGTCTATATAAAGCAGTTTCAGGATGTGTTTGATATCTGCAAGTTTCTAAACAATGGATTGTTTGAGTAGGATTGAGTAGTTGTGTGAGGCAATTGGTTTTTCAAGAATGGGAGTCGAGTTCTTATTTGCTATTGTGCCAAGGCCATTCAAGAGGACTATAGAGGCCAAGAAGATGCTAACAGGTTGGCTAAGAATTTGTGTGCTATTATGCAAGAGCGTGATATGTTTATTTTGGAACTTGAGCAAGCTGGAATGATATTGGTAGTAGAGAAGCTAGTTGAAGTTTTGAGAGCAACACATGATAGTGACGCGAAGAGGCTTCGCAAGTTGGAAAATGTTGGTATGGAGGTTGGGTATCGTGTTAGTGAGAAGCTGGAGTTTATCGAGAAGCTATTGGGGAAGCTACGTTTTTAAGATGCATTGTAACTTCCGTAGATGGTTGACTTGCATTGTGTCGAGGTTTCTTGTGTGTGTGTGTGTGTCTATTGTTTATTTTGATAAGTATGTTGACATGATATCAACTGTGGAAGTATACTTGTTATCTTTGATTCCTTCGTTAGTCCAATGTGTGGACATGTATGTTATTTGGCTTGAGTAATGTTAATTTGTGCATCAGCTAATGTATCCTTTTTCCAGATGTTTTTTAGTTAATTTCAGCTTTTGTTTATCCTAGTTATGCTTTTAGGTTTTTTGTTTTTTAATATTAGCATGGGTTTAGCAAATTATTTTGATATGAATTAGGTACATGTAGATTATAATAAACAACGCTTTATGAAGTAAAAGCTCGTACCTGTGTGAATTGTTTTTGAAATGGTGGGCACTTGCTAGGAGCTGGCAGCATTGATTGTCAAGGTAGGACTAATTGGTTGTTCCAAAGTGTTTGATTTCCCGTTTACAAGCATTTGCAAATTATAAAATTTTGTGACAATCTATATACATTGTGATATTATATTTTGAATAGTAAGCTGATACCCGCTAAGTTTACTTCAAGCTCCGGGATGATAATGCTTGCTTGTTCCAAAGGTGGTTGATCCCCTGCTTTAGGTTGTGTTTGGTAGCAAGCTTTTTAGAGCGTTTAGGAGCGACTAGCGTCAAACGGTAAGCAATTTAAATGAAAAGTTTGTTTGGCAACACCTCAACAAGTATTTTAATATTGTCTAAATGCTCCAATTTCAAATGCTTGTTGGAGAAGCATTTTACAACTGTGTATGGTTGGATACCGTAAAGTATATATGAATCTTACATGTGCCTTTTGAAAGTTTGTTATAAATTCGACGAATGAGTAAATGAGTTATAACAACAACAACAATAAAAGCGATATAATTTACTTACACAAGTAGTTTTCTATTTAAAATCGTACGAGGTTGATTTCATTGTAGGGTAGTTGTGATGTGTCAAAAATTTGAAGGAGAAGTACAACTGCATTTAATGCACATTCGTTTTTGAAAACATCTACAACAAGGAATTTAGCCTGCGTTACGTCGCGGGATTTTTTCAAGACATGACTAACATATACATATAATAATAATGTGCTATAAAAAGTGCGTGCTATTACAATAATTCACTACGGAGTAGTTACGCATAACACGATTATGTTCGAATTACAATAGTTCGTTATGTAATAGTGATATAGTTGTGACGCGTTAAATATTTGAAGAATGCATTTAATGCGCGTTCATTTTTTAAAACATCTATAATGAATACAGTTGCCCCTACAAAATTTTTAGTAGATGTTCAAAGATGTAGGATTAACTTTCATACCTGTTTCATGGCATCAAAGCTTCTTAGACGGTCCAACTTCCAAAATTAAAACATCTCTTGTTTTTTTAACCAAAACTAATCATACCATAAGGCTCTATAAAAAGTAACCGAATTAAGTAACAAAGAGTTCGAATAGTTGGGAAAGCGAAAAATAATATATAAAATTAGTTAATGACTATTAATTCAAATTTAGGGTAAAGGGTTTCTCCTATAAATGTACAAATTCATATTTTTGTCCATAAACAATAGATATCACCCATATACCACTTTGGCACTTTTTTTATTTTAGAAAAACAGTCTCATATCAATACTCCATAACAACATGACTGGGCCATATAACAAATGGAAAACAATATCTTCGGAATGTTATATTAAGAATAAGAATCATACATAGAGAACAAATGACGAAAATAATTCTTAAAGGAATTAATAAACATACGTTACATCATAATCGATTTAGAGGAGAGAGATATGAAGGGAATGATTGAAATATAAAATTGTTAGACGAATGAATTGAACCTTTTGAATCTTTGTCTTCATCATCATTAGATTCATATCTATTTTGAAAATCAAATGAGACACTTTCTCAATGCATCTTAGCAAAAAGTTTCTTCATATTCTCAATAAGAGAGGACCTTTTAAATATTCCTGTGAATTCTTTGCAGACCTCGGAAACAAGATACAAAATATATATACACTAGTTAACTATTTTTTTATTAGAAATATATCACAAACTTTACAAAGATACTTCCACTTTATTGAAGTTATTTTCTTTATATATATAACACATATAGTTTTGCGTTTGTTTTTTTTTCATTAAATATATAAACACGAATTTTTAACATTTTTTCCTAAATTAAGAAATATTTAGTGTTTTTAATTAAAAAATAAAAACTTTGCTCAAAAAAAAAATAAAGAAAAAAATCAAAAGGAATAAATTAAGAGAATGTTTCTTATTAAAGAAACATTTTTTTGAAAAAGTCTTTACTTTAAGTTTTGCTTTACAAAGAAATGATGTATTCGCTTTTTCTATTGATACTTTTGTCGATCATGAAAATAATGTCCAAAATATTTTTCATATTAGTTTAGATTATTGCCTAAACAAATTCACATTTGTTGATAATAAAATCTAAACAAGTTCACATTTGTTGATAGTAAAGTCGTTGGCATTAAAACAATAAAGGTCATATTAGTGACGTGATTTGACTTGATATTTACTTTCTCCATTTATCTTCTCTTTAGAAAAAATGACACTACCTGTGTCTCTGCTCGTAATAAGAGATACTTTTAAAAGACTCTTTTGTCCCACCAAGATGCTTTTATTAAATTTTCCCCACCTAAAACATTATAATAGGATTGTTATTTCAAATAGTTTAGGAGCTCGTTAGGATATTGTCACCCCTGATTCACTCCAGCCTTCGACAGCGTATTCCATTTAGATATCAATTGGAATACGCTGTCGAAGACTAGAGCTCGTTAGAGATTTGTCTTTAAGAAATCTTTGACTTTCTTTATAATATCTTTGACTTGAATATTATGCGGTTACTCGTTGAAGCTATGCTTCACCGAGTCTTTTATTTAAGTTTAAGCATAGACAATTGAACCTTTAATTAGCCTAACAAAGAGGTATTTCATGAAAAGATATAGTAGAAGTGGTGAACTAGTTAGCACATACGCAATTACTAAAATTTGTGGTTGGAAAAGCTTCGAGGTGTATATATACACATAGCAAAAAAAAGAATAACCGAGTTATTCTTTTATGACAAAATTGTGTCAACTACAAGCTCAAAGTTAATGACTACTTAGTACGAAGAATTTGCCTAAATGAAGATTGAAAACGACTTGAAAGATTCATATGACTTGCTATGGAAAAATAAGATTATTGGTGTGGGCTTACATAGTGGGCCTAATTTTAAAAGACTTATTCCCTAAACCTCCTTGTATAAATGCGGGCTAAAATATGTAATTTTGGTTAAAAGCCCAGTGGCCATAATTGCAAATATGCTAAAACTTTTGACATGTAAAAATATATTTCTTGTATAATGAGTTTTTTTTTTAATGAAAAGCTTTGTGCTAAGTGCTACAATTACTGTAGTCGATATCATAGTATCATATCTAACAACGAAAAATAATACTACATAATTCATGTTAGTAGGAAAGTGCCAAGAGTAATCAGCTCTAAATAATAATCAATATCCCAATTAGATGTGTATACTCTTATTTTGAATAGCTAATTCATCGCATTACAGTTTTAAATGAGCAACCGATAAAACCAACAGCAATTTAGCCACAAGAAACGAAATTTGGGCAACAAAAGTTTCTATGATACAAAATTAGCATTAAAATTGGATCAATGGGTCAAAGCCTCACAAATGGGTCAAGAAAAAAATGGGTAAAAAAACAGGGTCAAAGGAAACGAGCTAACAGGCCAAAGGAAACGGGCTAATGGGCCAAAGGAAACGGGCTAATTGGCCAAAGGAAACGGGCTAATGGGCCAAAGGAAACGGGCTAATGGGCCAAAGGAAACGAGCTAATGGGCCAAAAGAAGATATCAATGTACATTTTTAGTATGTAAAACCTCATATTTAAAACACTATTTAAAAATAATGGTAATTGTGCTTGAAACACTAATCACCACCATCGCGAAATTTTGACCCATTACGCAACTCACCCATTTTACGGCCCCTATTAGATAATCAACACAACAGACCAACCTAAGTACTTCAGTTTACAAGAGAGGAAAGTATCAGTTCAAACTGTAGTTAACATGAAGATGGTAATGCAAACAGATCCAAAAACCACCTAGAACCGACCAAGAAATTCAGTCACCTTAAACATGATTACATAGCACTTGCAGTTTAGCATGAAGCTTGTATCACTGGTTCTCCAAAAGAGTAATCACTTTGACAGACGAGGAAGCCTTGTAGTATTTCGACACTTCATTCATAGCCTCCATTGAATGCTCGTTGTAGTTGTCTTTGTTATTCCAACTGAAAACCAGTTTCTCCATTGCAGTTGCATGCTCGAGTAAGAATCGGGCCATAGCTAGGGTCTCCTTTTCTCCGATAAAGTTAAAAAACTCGAGCTTTTTCAGGTGACGCGTCAAGATTGTCCTTGTTTCAACTTTATTTAACTTCTCAACGAATGCTTCAAGTTCTTCGGATGAAGTATTCTGGATCAAACAAAATCATAAGTTTTTTCATCTTGATCTAAATCCTTAAATGAACGTTATGGAATTCATGGAAAGCTTATTATATAAATCCAATTTTGTTAAATGAAGTTGTTTAAGCTTGCAGATGCGTATCCTAGCATGGCTTATTTCATAAAGGGTTAAAAGAGATTAAATTTAGAAACTTAGCAAAAGAGAAGGGAAATGGTGGCAAAATGGGTAAAAACAGTTCATTCATTTTTAACGGAATAAACGACTAGTCTGGTTGTGTAGTGTTGAGCCCAAAGCAAGTCAAATTTCCACCTCTAGTCAAACGACTAACATGTAGCCCAAGCAGGGACGGAACTTGAAAAACTTTTTTTTTTTTGGGTGGGGGGGAATATGAAGTGCAGTCTTGAAATATATGTAAAATAGCATAAGATTGCTTAATCAATAAGATTAATCAGTATTTTAGCTAGTTTAAAATCCATAAGATCACGTATAAATTCAATCACAGATTCGCAGACGACATATATTATGCTTGTATAAACCATTGTAGGAATATAAAATGAGATGCTAAGTTGTCTCTTATACATAACCAATATAAGGTGAAAAGCTCTACTAGTAGTTTGAACAAAAGTAAGTCATTAATTTGACTTCAAATAAAAACGATAACCATATAAATAAAAAATATAGTTAAAACACAGCATTTATTATGAGATGATAACTGAAATCTTGAATGTATTATGCATGGACGTGGAGCAATTAAACATTGATTAACTCTATCGTTTCCTTTTTTTGGGAAGGCTATATGTTTATTTTTTCTTAAATCCCTAATATATATAGAACAAAACTACAATAATGCACGACCCTCTCCAGCCCCTCACATGTTCCGTCCTTGAGCCCAAGGATATTAGTTCTAAATTGAATAAATTCAAAAAATTGATGATAATATGCCAGCCAACACGGGCCAATATGGCACATCCAAAGATTTTAGTTGTTCTAACTTCTAACTTAACCAATTTCCTAACTACCTTTCATCAACAGCGTGACCGATTTATATCTACGGCTTGTTGTATACTTTGTTACACATGTTTTTTTCATTCAGATTTACTTGTGTATCCTATTACATATGCGTGTTTAGAAAGAAAAAACAAATAGCAATCTTTGAAATTTCAAGAATATGCTGCAAAAAATAATTTGCAATCTGAGATGAGATACACTACCTCAGTGATGATCAAATGAAGAAACTCAAGATTTGGAGAACCTTTAAGAATGCGGACGAGTACATCTATTAAGAAGCAATCAATTACTATCTCCAATTTCTTCAGATTTGGAAAGGATTCAGGGAAACCTTCTTCCGGATGATTACAGCAGTCACATGTGAATGAAATTGACTATGACAAACCGAGCAAGCAAAGTATTAGAATAATGACCAGTACAAAGAACAGAGACTAAAATCATGTGCACACATGCATACTTATATAGTATATATAACTAATAAACAATACAGCAGTGGTTTCGAATGATATTCCTATTCTAAGAGTTAATCAACTTATATGAAACTGGCTCGACACTCGAAGCATAACTTATGTGTCTCTTAATCGATGTCTAATTTATTAGTAGTACTAATAGCAATAACTGATACAATAACTTGAACTGGTCATAAATATAACACAGACATAGGCAGAAGTTGAGCATCCTCTTTATTCAGAATTGCGGAAAAAAAGCAATAGGGGGTTCACGGCTTCACGCTGCTAAAACCAGGGGGTTTAAGGTGCCAATCCCACTAATAGTGAGGGGGTATATACTGTGACAATTTTAAGTTTCAGTGGGTTCGGTTGAACGCTCTGACCTATGTGTAAGCACTACAACATAACATAAGTTATAGCGTAACCTTAGCCAGTGGTAATTTAGAACAGAAAAATTTGGTCAGGCATGCTTATTGTGAAACGGGCATAAACAATAATAGAATAAGAAAGCGACGATTTTCATGTAATTTGAAAGATCAAAACACATAGATGACTTAACGAAGAATTGTAAAGAACGAGAATAAGAATCTACCCGCACGAAAAATAAGGTAACATTCAGCCATTCCACATGAGAAACTTGAGCAAACAACTCGCATACGGTGACACCAAAATTATCATCATCTTCAGCCTTCCCGTCCATATCCTCAAGTTCAATATAAGCTTTCTTCAAAGATTTTACGTCAAAAGCAAAATGATTAGCCATATGACCTTCATAGTCAAAAGACCCAAGTTTCGGGCATATAAGTGTAAGCCTTTCACATAATTTCTCTTCTTCATAATTCTTACGTTTCACAACAGACTCATAATCCAATCCCTTGTTATACATTCTCAAATACTTAAGATTAGGACACGAAATAACCAGAGAATCAAGGTTGTACGTTAAGCAGTCAATGAAATACAATTCCTCAAGCAAAGGACAGTTTGCGAGAAACTTCTGTACTAAATCATTATCCAACAACTCAACATCATGCAATCTGATAACCTTAAGCGACTTAGACCCCGTGAAACTTTTCATTCTTAAAGAATCCAAACACAAAGAGAGCACCATCTTTTCCAACGAATCACAATCCACCAAACAACGCGGCAACACAACAGCTTCATCATGAACCCCAGAGGAACATAGCAAGACAAGTTTCTTAACTTTTCGCATAACAACAAGATGAATCCAACGCCCTATAGTCCGCATATCATAAAAATTATAACAATGTAAAGTGAAACTATCCAAATCTTGTGTTCTGTTTGCTAGAACCCAATACACAAATTCTTTGAATTCATCCTTATTGAAAAAGGTCTTTTTCGCGCGGGAACAGTTTATGTTTAGAGACGGAATTGAAGTCCATAAATACTTCCATCGCGTCGATAGAACGCTGTTTCGAACGACTTCTTCGGTTGAGTGAAGACGCGAAAGAATCAAGTGGAGAACGGGATCGGGTAAGTTGCCGATGTGATCGACCCCGTTTTCGACGTTGGGTTTCTTCATGTTTTAGTGTTTTGAATCAAAATCACAACACAAACGTTTTATCAAACAGTTTGTGTGCATATGTTGACACAGAAATAAAAGCAGTTTCGTTCAATTTCTATTTTCAAAAATACAAAATGCGTAATTATTGATTTTGGTTAAAAGTGCTTTTTTTTTTTTTTTTTTTTTTTGAACAAAGGTAAAAAGTGCTAAAACCTGAAATAAAATAACTACACTTTGACCCTTCTTCTAATTTATGATGTTTGTGGAGGAATACTGTTTGTGAAATTGATTATCTCTACTCCATATATAAAGGTGTATGTTAAAAAGTTAAAAAATTTCAATATTTTTAATATAGAATCACGGGTTTAAACATCGAGTCAATTCGATCGACTAACCGAATTATGTGATAAACCATCGGGTGGACCCAGTTGAGTCAGTGGCTCACGGGTTCGACCGTCGAGTAACCTGTTCGAGTCACCAGTCGAACCACCAGGTCAAGGGTTTAACCACCAAGTCAATCCGATCGAGTCGTCAGTTTAGTGATTCGACCACTGTATCAACTTGATCGAGTCATCGGGTCACAAGATCGACCATCGGGTCAATCCGGTCGAATTAATGGTTCATTGATTTGACCAGTAGGTCAATCTGATCGAGTCACTAGGTTACCAATTCAAGCACCAAATTAATTAACATAGCGTTTATTATTTGTTGCTAGACAATTTCTACAGTTATACGCGGATACAATTTTTGTGTATGTTAAATGTTTTGCAAATATATTTGCGTATGGGACTTGTTTTCTTTGAAACATCACCATATTTTCAACTAGCTAAATATCTGAAACGTTCGTTTTAAAATTATTATTTTTTTACCTTTAACTAATGAATTAAAAAATTTTAAAAATTTTATAATAATAATTTTCAATGTTGCAAAAAAAAGTTTACAAAGCTGATTCATCGTCATTTAATCGCTACAAAGTCTTTTGCCGATTTATGTAAATGGCGATTAATGACAGTCAATTGGGTCAACAACGGTCAAGAAGGTCAAATTTACCGAAAACCCACAGATCGTCGAAAATACCGAAACTTACTATAAACTTGTGTTTATCATTTATAGTAACAATTTGCATGCATGTTTAGTTGCATTTTAAGAATAATATTGCCGAAAGTACTTAAAACTCGTTAGAAATACCTAAAACATACTAAAAATACCCAAAACTTGTTAGAAATACTAAAAATTTGTTAAAAATATCGATCCGATTAATCCCGCCTAAAACGATTACAAGTTATAAGGTGGTCAACCGACCGATTAACGATTTATGCACCTATAATTATTTTTAAAAAAAAATATAACAAACTTGATTAAACTTTTTTATTTACTTTTAATAAATTGTAACATCTCAAGAAAAAAAGTTGAAAATAAAGAAAAAGAAGTAATTAGATATTGGATAGATAAAGTTTCTTTTATAAGCAACAAAATTATTTAAAAACACAGGGTAGCTATAGTAATTTTTTTATTAAAATTACCTTTAAAAACAAACAGGGCCCATAAAGTTGTCGGATAAAAGAACATACGAAACACTACATATCCGATAAATTTAAGTGGTGTCCTTGAGGTATGTTGTAACCAGGGATGGCAATTCAGTTCGGTTCCCTCGACCCGAACCTGCTTCATTTAAATAATTCGCTCACTTATGTCAATTCTAACTTGTTTACACATGAACCAAAATGACGACAAACCAGCTCTGAACCACTTGAACTATCTAAAGCTAATTGATATATAGGTTTTTTCTTCTCATAAGAGCCTTCCACATTCACATAAAAACAAGATTATACGAGTTTAAGCAGAAGATGAACATTTTTCACGTGAGCAAATACTAGTTAAAAAGAAGAATCTAAAGCAGTTACGGATCAATGTGAACTAATGAAGGGGGAGCTCTGTCTTCCTTGTTGGAGCTTTTCTTCCTCTTTTTCTCAGAATGAGGCTCTTTTGCTTTTAAATCGTGTGAAAACGACCTCAGTGAGTCAGCCAGATGCTTGTTCCTGTGTGCTGAAAACAAATGATGCAATTTCAGATAACCATCTTTGGATGTTGAGTTCCAATTACAAATGCTTAATAAAGTATGGACAGCTTTGGACTAGAGTCGGCAAGTTAGACAGGTTAGTAACGGGTCAAATCGGTCATTTGTAAGTGTGGATTGGGTCTAGATGGACAGGTCAACTTAGACGTTCTTAAAAGCTTTTATATACATGTACTATATATGGTCATGACAACTGCATTATGACAAAGATAATCAAACTGTTTAGATATGAGCGGGTTAAAATTCAATACATTTGAATACACTTGAAATACTCTTGACACATAAACCCAAATCGACCCAATTACATATAAGGATTTGATATTTGATGGACATACCAGAGAGAATGACATCGTTTATGTTCACGGACTTTCGGCTAGCATGATGTGCAAATTGCTCAAGATCCTCTGCCAACTGTTCTGCAGTTACATACAAAAACACCAATTGGTAATATCCCGTGAATCAACCGAGACTAAAAGCCTGGTCATGAAATGTTTATTGATAACGATGCATACATATTAATCCATCATTTCTCAGATGTCATTTTGCCTAAATCAGATTTTAATAGTCTTTTCATCAGTGAAAAATTATACTACTTGTGAATATATACACAAAATGAAGATGATCCTCCAGCACATTAATGCAATATCAGTACATCACAATGCAGCCATATGAAAACTATACCAATTAAATTGGGTAAAACTGTCCCGTGTATCACATCTCTTTTACACAGGTTTGGTATGTTTTAGATTTAAGATTTCAAGGTCATAGTTTCCAAGAGACGAGAAAAAATAGATATATAAAATCCAGTTCAGGGACATTAACACACACAAAAATATCTCAATAGTCGTTAAGCTGTGCCTCCTAATAAATAAAAATAGAAGAAAGTATAAATCTCAAAAGCCTATAAAAAACCCGGTCGTTTATATCACACAACAGTGTCGACAGGCCATCCACTCACAGAGTAATACAAATAGAGCAATTATTATTTAGCGTTTTTTGCCACAAAATAAGTAAACAGACAACTAGATTTAACAGCAAATTCTAATAGATAATCTGGACGTTTATGATGGTTTATCCTTAATTAATACTTAGTGAAGTGGAACCAAAAAATGTATCTCCTTGGGACATAAAACAATGCAATCGCGGAGCTCACAAGATTGTGGTTTTACTGAAAAACACCCTAGAATTTGTAGCACTGTGTGTAACACTGCATTTCTAAACAGCCAGCATACTGCGAAATGAGCCCACTAGAATACTTTATTGCTAGTTTGCTACTGTCTATAAAATATAAACTAGTATATCAAGTCAAGTCAAGTCGAGCCCCAAAGTATATCAAGTCATTTAACATTAAGGGGGTGTTTGGGTAAGTAACAACCACCAAAATGGGCTGGTGGTAAGGCACTTGACTTCCTCAGTTAGGCCTCGTGGAAGGGTCGGAAACGGTTGGGGAGATACCAAGTTAAGCCAGTCAAAGACTTGCCCTCCGGGAGACCTGAATGGGAAATACATCATCCTTCTATCCAGGGTGTTTGGGTAAACTTTTGTTTAAAAAGTTAACTGTTCCCAAGAATCCCCAATACAAGGGATTCTGCTTATAAGCTTATTTCCTTCCCAAAGTTGATATACGCCTATTGATTGTAAGTAAAACGCCTTTAAAGTGCTTAATAGATTGTCCAAGATACAATAAAGAATTAAGCACTATAAATCAGCTTACCAAAACACCCCCTAACTAAAATAACATTTTACACTAACTATCAAGTATAGTCGAGCTTACAAATATAGCAGGCTTACGGCCTAATTAGTTTTCGACTTATGTTCACTTTTTGTGGCTTATTTTAAAACTTTTCGGCTTATACAAGCTTATCATGTCATAATAGGTGTGTATAGAAGCCGAAAATTCTAAAATAAGCAAAAAAATATGGGCTTAAGGGGTGTTTGTTTCGGCTTATATAGCCGGCTTATGGATTATTTGAGTTTGGGCTTATGTTTCATAAGCTCACTTTTTGGGGCTTATTTTGAAACTTTTCAACTTATATAAGTTCATGATGTCATAATAAACTTACATAAGCCGACTAGCCAAGAATTTTGAAATTAAGCCACACAAAAGTGGGGTTAAGAAACATAAGCCTAAACTCATATAATCCATAAGCCGGCTATATAAGCCAGAACAAACACCCCCTTATGAAACATAAGCAGAAAGCCAAAAAGCCATAAGCCGGCTATATAAGCCAAAACAAACACCCCCACATGTACCTGACTTTAAGTTAACTAATATATGAATCACTAGACATAAATAAATAGGGCATAACGAAATCGTCAAGAGATGTAGTACCGGCATACTTGAAGGCCAAATCAGAGATACAAGAAATAACAGGTTGCGAAATCGTCATATTATTTTCTTTAGCTGTATAAAATAAACAGAAATCAAAATCAGAATTTTATATAAAATTGAAATTTAAAAAGTGAATAAAAAGACCTTCAGATTCGGCGATTGAGATAGTGAAGAGACGGAAGCGGTCTCGGAGATGATTAGTGGCTTCTTCGTCTTCTTCGTTATCGATATCGCTTTCGTTGCAACCAATGATTTCCATTGCGATTGGATCCATTTTCAATTTGGGTTTTTTTTTGTGGGGGGGGGGGGTTTAGAATTTGAATGCACACAGTAGTAGTATGTTTGTTTTTTATGGGTTTGAAATGCTTTTGTTTTCCCGCCGAGATTGTGAAAATGGAAAATCAAAACTGCTTGTGTTTGTTACCTGTTTGCCTTCTTTTAGAGGTAGTTTGGTATGTGGGTTTGGTGGGGTTTAGGCTCAAATGCTTTCTAATCCATTGTTTAGTATGAATTTTAAGAATTCTTGTATTTGATTTTGACTCAAAAGTGTAGCTTTTGCAAAACCCACTTAGGGTCCATCATTTATGTTGGTTTACTGACACAAAAATAATATAATAACAAACAAAATTCTAAGCCACATGTTTTTTGTTATTTAATTAATATATATTAATTTCAATTAATTTTTATTTTATTTAAATTTAAAATATTATTAAAAATTAATTTTACAATAAACAACTTTTAATTTCTCTCTCCTACATCATTTATTAAATTCTAAATCAAATTCAAGCTTTACTTAATCCTAAACTTCCAACTTTATAAACTCATACCTAAAGTAAAACCCAGCTTCAAACCAAATGGACCCTTAATATTTTTTTTAGTATGTACATGTGATTAAACATTAAGGAGCGTTTGGTTGGAAATATTGGAGGATATTAAGGGTATATTCATGACATTTATATATATATATATTTTTTAAATATTGCGTTTGATATATCAAAGGAAGGAATTAAAAATTCTCTGAATTGCCAAAAACTCAAAAAGAGGGATAATTAAAATTCTTTCAAAAAGTTGTGGTTTTTATTCGTTTACTCATTTAAATAAAAAAAGTTAAATATTTTTAAAAAATATATAAAAACTATTTATTCGGTGTTTATTCCTTCAAATAGAAAAAATAAAATTTATATAAAAAATAAAAAAATTCAAATTTTACTCATTTAGATAGAAATTTTATTAAAAATAAATTATTTAGTTTTTACTCGTATAAACAAGAAAAATAAAATTTATAAATTTTTTTTATAAATTTATAAAAAAAATTATAAAATTTATATACAATTTTTATAAAATTTTTATAAAATTTATATAAATTTTTTTATAAAACATTTTATATAATATTTATTCGTGATAATTGGGTCAACCCAAAACCAAGATTTTAAAATATTATTAATTTTTGTCAACCAAACATTCGTATGCATTTATTATAGTTTAAAATTCTCGAAATTTAAAATCTTTAACCATAAGACACCTAAGTTAAATATAATATTAAAATCTGATATTAATGTTAAATCGCATGTGATATCGCCTATGATTTGTCATTAGAGTTTCACTAAGGCTGGTGGGAATGGGTGTAAACTCACTCACCGCCACCTCAGCGTCACCTCAGCTTTTTACCAAACTCTCCACAGGATGTAATGACACTCATCCAAACTCACCCAAACTCACTCCACATCACCCCATCTTTTTATTAAATATTTTTTATTCATACATTTTATTAAAATACGGATACATAGAAAATTAAAACGCATTACGAAATTAAAAGACGATACATAAGAAATTTAAAAACAACATTTAAAAAAAAAACATAAATTTAAAAAAAAAAACTTAATAAATTAAGCATTGGCATACAAATGCTCGACCAAATCTGCTCGAAGATTGTGATGTTCTTGCGCGGAGCTGATATGCCGCATAACTTGTAGCATGTGTTATTAGGTTTGAAACACATCGTCCGGTTGAATTTCTTCTTCTGGGAACCATTTAGGAGATATTGTTTTTTTTTTAACTTTCGAACCATATTATGTAATATGATGCATGTGTACATCATATTCATGATTCTTTCTTTCCGTAAAAGTCGTGCAGGATTGGCTAATATGACTCATTTCTTCTTCAAAACACCAAAAGCTCTTTCAATATCTTTTTTGCGGATTCTTGTTTCTGCTTATATAAAATCCTCTTATGGTCACTGGATGATGGTTCGGGAATTGTTTTAACAAGTGTTGCCAATCCCGGATATATTCCGTCCGTAAGATAGTATACCCATGGATAGTGTACACCGTTAGCCACAAACTCCACCTCAGGTGCTTGTCCGGTTTTCAAATCATTAAATAAAGGGGACTGATATAAAACGTTGATGTCGTTGTTCGACCCAAAAACACCAAAAAATGCATGTCATATCCATAAGTCCTACGACGCAACAGCTTCAAGTAAAAAGAATGGATTCAGTCCATGATCTCGTCTAACATATTGCCCTTTAAAGGCGGTTGGACAACCGAACCACTCCCAGTCTGTACAATCAAGACTTCCTATCATCCCTGGAAACCCGTGCTTTGCTTCATGATGCGCATAAAGTTTATGAACATCAGTATACGTGGGTTTTCTCATATACTCAGCCCCAAATATTTCCATAACAGCACTATAGAAATGATCAAGTGATTCTCGAGAAGTTCTTACGCTCATTTGTAGATACTCATCTAGAAAACCAGGAACGACGCCGTATGCCAATTGACGAATTGCCGATGTGCACTTTAACAACGGCGAAATACCTTCTTTTCCGGTACAATCAACATTATTACGAAAGTATGCAGAATGGTGAGTCACTTCACTAACTATCCAGTTGAAAATGGGGCGGCCCATTCGAAAAACCTTTCTGAAATCTTTCGTATCGTATCTTGGGTTCGCCGAAAAAAAAGACGCAACTAACCGATCATGAGCACCTATTCGATCTCGAGTTATGACGTTTCTTAGTACTCGATTAACAATACGTCATCTTTTAATAAAATGCAACTTTTTTTAATAAAAGCCCACTTGCGTTTCGTTGCGACTTCCGGATTTTCAGTGGCAAAAAATAACTCGTATTCGTCGATATTTTCCATTTTTTTAGTGATTTGGGGAGAATGTGTGAAATGTGTATGGAATTTGAATGTGTGTTTGAAAAATAAGAGTTTTTGTTAGGTATTTATAAGTAAAAAGGGGTATTGGAAAAAGTTTTTTTAGTTTTGAAAAATAACGGTATAATAAAAATGTGGGACCCATTTGTATAAACTCACCCAGGGTGAGTTTGGCCTTGTTTTTTTGTTTCCAGCTACTAACTCGCGCGCGAGTTTTGGGAGGTGAGGGTTGCGCGTGAGTTTTGTGAACTCAATCGTGACTTCACTACCACTCCCACCAGCATAAGGAATAATAAAAAAACACAAAAGACTAAAAAAATGTGAAAAAAACGGAAAAAATTTGTTGAAAATATATCAAAGTGTCGCATATAAGTAAATGTTGGTCTTACCGATAACTTTTGTTTTGTTTCCCGATTAGCAGGTTCATGAGATTTATAAATTATACAAAATATATGTAAAATATTAAAATGTTTTAGTGTAGTTAATATCCGATGAATTATTGATATTAAAAATAACTTTTCTTGAATTAATATTGGCAAAATTAGCACTACTCTTTCCAATATTAAAATATCTCTAAATTTTTATTGCGGTTATCTAAATTAATTGTTTATTTCCAACTTTGATAAATTTTACTCAGTAGTTCGAATATAACATATTACACTCATTCGAAGTATTATAACAAATATTATAAAAGTTTTATATTAATTGGTTAAAATTAAAATTGTGGTTTTGCAAAAAATTAAGAAATACAAAATTGTGATGATACATTGTAAGTGTGTGTCTTATTCTTTCACTAAATGTGGGATATATATAGATATATATGGATAAGTAAATGATTAATAAATCAAATCATGATATAAATCATGACAACTCATAATTGACAAGGATAAATGCTAACAATCTTATCATTTAATACTCACCGCAGTTCGAACGACGAAACATGAAAGCTCGAATTGAAAAAAAAAATTCAAAATAAAACATAATTACTAATAAATCCACCCCAATCAAAACTACCGACAAACAAACCAAAACACTAACTTCAATCTTGACAACAACATGACCAAAACGCTACACAACATCCGATTACACTTTTTAAACTCTAACTCTGTGGATCTGTGACCTTAGAGCACACGGTACAGTGGCTGGTCACGACGGCGCGAGGCCACGGTGGCGCCAACCGTACTTTAAGAATATAGGCGCGTGCAAAATATTTTAATTTTTAAGTTTTTTTATTTCGTATTCGTGTTATTTTTTTAATTCGGTAATTTTTTTTATGTTTTTTAATTTCGTGTTGTTTTTTTTCTATTAGTGATTGTATTTTTTTTATTAATGAAAATTTTAAGTTTATGTTAATTAATTGTTGAAAAAAAAAAGTGGTGGGTGACGACGACATGAGAATTCTCGTGTTAACCAGGGAGGGGGGTTGAGCCATCGTTGGGAGTTTTGGTGTCGTGGGAGTAAAAAGTGATGTGGCATCACTTTTTGTCCACGACACGAGCACGACGGCTCAACCGTACCGTGTGCTCTTAGCACGAATCACCAACACACTAGATAATTGTGTGCATTTGTGACCTTAACACAAATAACCAACACAAGAAGATAAAATAGACATGTTTAGTTATTTTGTAGGGTAGCTGTATTTTTGTGGAAATTAAGAAGGGGACGTGATTGTTTATTGATAGTGGAAACATGAGAAACAATATAAGGCGGCGGCATGATTAGGTTAGGCTCTAACCCGCGCGCTGATATCATGTAAACATGATAAAGAATGATAAATGATACATTGCAACTGTGTGTGTCTTATTCTTCCACTAAATGTGAGATATATATATAGATTACATATGGATAAGTAAATGATTAACAAATCATGATACAAATCATGATAACTCATACTACATTAATTGACAAAGATAAATGCTAACAATCTTATCATATAACAGTAACAACTGTTAGTAATAGTCGTATTTCTCTGTTTTATGCTCCATTTGTCTCAAAATAAATGTTCTTAACAGAAAACATTACCTTTTATTTTTTAAATTGTTCTCAACTAATTATTTTTTTATAATAATATAGTGTAAATGTAATATGGTAATCTTTGTATCTATTTTTAATAGTGAAGAGTTAATTTTAAACATCACATAAAAAACGTAAAAATTAATATTAAAACAAATGAAGTAAAAACATTTGATAACGTAGGTACACCCTCGTCAAAATAAAATACCCCATGTTCATTATTTTTTATTTCGAAAATAAAAGATGTAACATCGTTAAGAATTATTTGTTATCACTTTAGTAGAAGTACGTTTTGATATATTTTCGAAAAACTTCTTTGTGCTAGTTTTTTATGAGTATCGAATATGAAACAATACGAAATACTAACATGTTTATAAAGTTCATTTGATTTTTAGAATAACCGATCACGTGAATCGCATGTCAATATGTATAAAACCTTTCTGTTTAATGAAACGCGAATTTATTCTTTCTGCGATTTGTTAAAGAAAATGAAAGGCAAATTTATTCTAAAAATGTAAGGTACAGTTGACTAGTTGCGGAAAAAAGTGATGTCATATCATCACGTTTTTTAGGGGTGTGCACGATTCGGTTTGGGTTAGTTTTTGGTTAAAATCGAAATCAAACCGAAATATTCAGTTTTTATAAAATCGAAACCGTCGTTTTTAAGCGGTTCAATTTTTAATCGGTTTCGGTTCAATAATTATATAAAGTTACCTAAACTTTCAATTGTCGTTTTTTGAGATGCCGTTATAAAAAAACATAAAATTAAAATATTGTTAAACGAAAATTATGTTACATGATATCCGCAGCCGCATCGCGTGAATTATGGTATTTTACATGCTAGTTTCTAAATCAGTTCTAGTTAGGCTTTAAAATAACATCACCAAAAGTAACTATTTCCATCATTTCAGGTGTAACAGTATCATGGGCTCTAAACTTGAAGGTATAATTAGTTTTACTTAACAAATAATACAACAAACCGACCATAGCTCAGTTGGTAGAGCGGAGGACTGTAGTTGTTGCTGAAATCCTTAGGTCACTGGTTCGAATCCGGTTGGTCGGAATTTTTTTTATTTTTTATTTTTTATTATTTAATTGGCACCCAAAAAAGAAACATAAATGTACTACTACTATTTTCAAAACTGTTTTTTTTAAACAGGAATTATTTTTAAAACTTTTTATTTTTGAACAGGAATTATTTTTAAAACTTATCATCCACCTTTAGAAGGATTTTCCCCAATCACATAGTACTCTCATAACTTTAATACCCGTAGGTTACATTATCATTTATCCTTCCTAATTTGTGTTGCCAAATATATATAAAAGACTAATGTGGTTACGTGATTCTGTCTTTTTTTTAAGGAAAAAAACATAAATGACCCAACAAAATTTAGCCATCAAAGGAACCAACATATTTTGGCCTTAAAAGGTCTCAAAGGTATGAATAGCATTAAAAATAAAGGTAAATTTTAGCTTACATTTTAATGGTCATTACAACATGATTGTAACCTTATTTTTGGTTCACAAGTTTTTTCTTTTTCTCATCATGTTGAAAGGCATTTTACATATTTTACAAGACATTTTTGATTTTTTGGCCGTATTCGATTTGTAATTATGGTATTTTACGGTTTTTCTATAACTTAACCGACAACGAAACATTTTGTCGGGTGGTCGTTTTGTCGAGCTTATCCAATATATAGTATAGATAAACGGGATTGGGTATCGTTGTTGTTGTTATAACATGTGTAACATGAAAATCTCTTAGCTAAAAGCACATCTTTAGCTCCTTAAAATGTAAGGCAAAAATGGGAAAGTGAGATTTTAAAGAATAAAGTCTTACCCATATGAAGGCAATATATGCCTTAAAGATACATTTAGTGCTTAATTAAGTACATGTAATATGTATATAACACCCCATTTAATATTTGGCCAAAACAAAGAAAGTGACACCCTTATTTGGGTAGCATATTACAAAGGTCAAATCCTTAAATGATACATAAATACACATAATGCACCATCCTATATATGCCTTATACCTTAAAGTATAACCTGCACCAATCAACCTACAAATATCCAACGCTCTTATAGCTTTTCATGGCATCACAAACAGAAGAAATGTCTGACAACGGTGGTGGCGCTACACCACGCAAGGTGGTGGTTGAAGAAGTTGTGGACGATAAGAACAAATCGCCACGACATCCTCGTTGGACAAGACAAGAAACACTTACACTTATAGAAGGTAAGAAACTTGCTGAGGAAAGAGGCCGCAGGGGACGGAAATCAAGTTCAGTTTCGGGGTTGGATCATGTTGAACCCAAGTGGGATTCGGTTTCGTCCTATTGTAAGCAAAGGTCTGTGAACCGTGGTCCGGTCCAATGTAGGAAAAGATGGAGTAATATGGTAGGTGATTTCAAGAAAGTAAAAGCATGGGAGTTGCAAGTGAACCAAGAATGTGATTCTTATTGGTCGATGAGGAATGATGTAAGGAAAGAGAATAAGTTACCCGCGTTTTTTGATAAGGAAGTGTTTGATGTGTTGGATGGGAAAGCGGTTACCAAGGAAGCTTATAAGCTCGCTTTAGTGACGGTATCTGCAAATGCAGAAGGTGAAAATGTGGCAGGAGAGGAGGATGAAGAGGAGGAAGGGAATGGCGAGGGGGAGACTGATGTTGTTTTTGATAGTGGTCGTCGTGCCACGTCTGATGATGGTCTTTTTCCGGATTCTGACAACATGGAGGAAGACGAGGGGGAAGGAAATGGTGAAGGTCATGATAATTCAGCAGACAAGATACATGACGCGGTGCCTATTTCAGGTGACATTCTAATATCTTGACCATTTTTTCTGTATATGGTTGTGTGAGTTCGTTGTGCAGAAGAGAAAGAAATAAGACTAGTTATATGATTAGGGAGGTGTTTGGGTATACATTACTGAAGTGATTATTTAGTCTGTAGTGTTTGGGTAACCTATTAGGATTGTATAGTTATAATTATCTTCACTCAAGTAGCACGAAACACGCCCAAACAGTGTCCCCTAGACTCCTGCGCCAACTTTCGTTACACTCGATTGATCTTATTCTAAGTATTCAGTATCACATAATCATTCTAACACTAATATTTTCCTATATGATTGTCAGAAAAAAGGTATCAACTATTTCCCCAAGATTACACCCAAGGTAACACGTCACTGCATACACAACTTTTTAAATTTATTTACTTATGTCACTTGGCAAATTCGACCCATTAACCGAAAAATGGGTCATTTGGGTTGTATGTTATCCTATTGATCGAATGAGTCAAACTGCTTAAACAGTTGAAACTGACCCAGAGTATATTCAAATGCTTACAACCATTTAAATCACTTCATTGTAAGATAAATAATTAAATAAATTAACTAGTTATAAAAATAAAATAAGATGACAGACAATACGGGGTTAATATGTTAGTGTTGTCTAGCAGGTACTTTCAAGGGACAGCAAACAAACACGGCTTCATGGAGAGAAGGATGTACATCTCAGGAAGGATTTAAGAGGAGAAAAGTATCAACAGACAAATGCCAAGACAAAAGCTTTGATGATCGATTGATCGACGTTCTGGAAAAGAATACCAGCATGTTAAATGCACGACTCGAAGCAGAAAACACAAATTGTCAGTTGGACAGGGAGCAAAGAAAAGACTACAATGACGGCTTGGTATCTGTTCTTAACAAGATTTCAGACGCCTTAACAAAAATTGCTGATAAAATTTGAGTGATGGTGATATAAAATAGAGGGTTCCAGTACCAAACATTGGATTTTGTTCAATTTTCTTGGGTCCTTTTTAAGATTTTTTTGCTGTGAAACACATATTACTAGTATTTTGACCTGCAGATTTATGTTGTCCTTATGAATTTTTGTTTATTGATGCAGTCATTATCTAATTTATTGTTTTGACATGCCATCCAATATTTCTTGCATAAATATGTGCACGATCATCTATTTTGATTTACATCATGTTCACGATACACAAAACGAAACAAGAAACTATAACACACATATTTATGGAATGAAAGGTGAATTAAGTCTAACCTCTCTCCACGTTAAGCCGAAACAGCTTCAACAAATTTTGAAAATAAATTTGTCCTCCTTATATTCCATCCATCCTTTTGGCGGTAACAAATGAACATCAGCATCTGCATGAAGATATGCACTTGTTGCCTTTAAAGGTCAAGGCTAGAAACTCTCAGATTCTCTTCACCAGATCCTATTGGACATGTTCTGGGCATAAGGTTAAGAATATGTGACCTTCTGCCAAAGATGGTTAAGCCATGACATCACCGGGTAGCCTAAACACGAGTCCTTTTCCGTTTACCCATTTGCTCTTTCGAGAAAACAAATGTAACTTTAAACCCTCCATTTCTCGAAACATTCCATTCCTAAAACTTCCAATCATATACTCTTACGAAAAGAATAACCATATCTAAAAAAACGAAAAAGAAGCACCCTCAGAGGGAAATAAAAAAGATACATCTAGGACCAATGATTTGAGATTAAAAAATAACCTGGAAGGTCTTAAACCACTATTTTTTCTCACTACAATTTTCTAATTCATTGTTCCTAATTTTGTACATGTCCTTTGATTAAAAATTCAAGGGGATTAACTCAACACTAATTTTACAGCAATTGTTCTATAATTAAGCCCTAAAATCCCCTATACAGTTAATCTTCAATTCCCACTATAAAGGTAAAGCAGCTGGTTCCAAATGCCAAGAACTCTCCGGTATCCCATGCCCGCCGATCCCAGGCACTCGAAAAGCCGGAATCCTGTGTGAAAAACACAACATTTCTCTTCTCATAAACCCACGAACCATTTCAAACCCATCATCACCTTGCATCCGCTGGAAAAAAGTTAAACAACCTTTTACTTCCACCAATCTAGCCACCATCATTTTCTCCCCATCAGAAAAATCGGACAAGATCTCAACCACCCAACACTTGTGGTTATCGTAGTGGGCCCGACTCCAAGTGGGTTTCCAGTTTTTAAACAATGCCCAGACCTCACCTTTTGACGGGAAAATCTTGTACACAGAAGTGGTGGTGCTTTTGAAGCAGTTGACCGAATGCGAGAGTTGCCTTGTGTCAAGAGTGATTTTGAGATCTTTTGGTCTAAACATCCCACATGCTATAGGCATGTTTCGGTTCTTCCAACTGATTTCAACGTCTAAAACAGGTTCAGGTTCTAAAATCGTTGCAGATAAGCGAGTTGGTGATATCAAACTGTGGATCAGCACGTATTGACGAGGCATCGAGTCTTTTCCATAGTGCATAGCCCAAATTTGCCCCGTAGTGAAGTCATTTGCAGACCAATTAGGCCCCAATACCGAGCCCGTTCGATTCTGTGTAGGAACCAATAATTCCGGACCGTCTTTTTGATCCTTGGTTTCTTGACGCGGTTTTATTAGAGCTAACTGATCAAGCTCTATCATGCCATCATGGACCCCATCAATCTCACTACCCGTGAATCTATACGCCGGTATGTTATGAGCCAACATGTATAATTCACGTGAACCAATATGGATATTGGCGGCTTCACCAGTTTGTTGCTCAAATATGCTGTTGAATCCATCAACTTTGACCAATAGACAACACTCCACGCCATTATATATTGAATAATCAGACATAATTTCAACAAACATAAAAGAACACCCTTTAATAGTATCAGGATTGTAAGACCATTCCTCAAGATCAAAGTTTTCATAAACCGCCCAAACTTCACCTTTTTTTGGGTAAATTTCAAATAACTCCTCAGTGACTCCAGAATCCCACGAGCATTTGTATGAAAATGCCCCTTTCGACTCAATCGGTCCACTTGTTTCTGAATCTAAGCAAAACGATCCACACGCAACAGGTAAACCTGCATCAAACCATCTTCTTTCACCTTCCAACAAAGGGATCGGTTTCAACCATGTAACTTCAACTTCACCTCCCGATTTGTTACTTATTTGACCGTATCTACTGCCAATGGAGTCGGTTAAATGACAATGAACTGCCCAAATATCCTTTATTTCAAAACACTCGGGCGTCCTATAACTATCGAAACTATAATAATCCTGCTTTTGTGCATCAGATCCTGAATTAATATCAGTGTCAATACCTTTAAACCCTTCAGATATAACATCAGAAGACGAGGATCCCGATTCTTGCAAGTTCATATTATTGGGACCAGTTGACCCATTAGGCACAGTATGCCCGTTGGCACCGGCCGACCCATTGGCCCCAAGGTTACTATTTTGTTCAGGGATGCTTTCAAAAGATTCGTAATTAACCCAACTTGTACCTCGTTTAATATCAAACGTTACACGTTTTTTCTTATCAGATAATACAGCATGGGCTTCTTGTAAAAGCTTAAGAGCTAATTCGGTCGCAGGGAACTTGTACTTAATGGGTTGTAAAAGGGACACAAGTTTCTGATACTGACAGTTTATATCAGTAACAGTGGATGAAGGCATAAGCTGGAGAACCCAATAGTAATCAGTTTCATATCCGGGTATAATGTTTGTGGATGCAGAAAGAATGTCGCAAACCGCAAGCATTGGAGCAATGTGATCGAGTCCAGGAAAAAGTTGTTGGGCTTTCTTTAGTTTTAATCTCGCGGGAATGTAATCATTCGCGAGAATCAGCTTTTCAGCGTCTGATTTTTCTCGAAGAGCTTCAACTTTGTTGTAAGACATGATGGTCTAATTTCTTTATGGTTTTTTAATCAGCTATACCCAAAGAAACTATCAAAAGAATCAAAGAGTATAACTGAGTAAATCAACTACCTTTATATTTTCCTGCATTACAACACATTTATAAATTTCTTGGAGATGAACAAGTGAAGGGAAAGGGTGCAGTCAAAAAGCGTTATAAAGTATAAAGGGTATGAGAAAGTAGTAGCAGGAGAATGCTTCTTTGAAGCATTCGTAAAACTAGCATCTAAACAAAATACAAAACGTTACACGCTACACGCTACTTGTCAAATAAGTTTTATATATCAACGCTACATGTTAATAACTCCAACATGTTGTGCGCGAATAGACCCAAACTCTTCTAAGGGGTTGTTTAGATTACTTAGGAGCTGATTATCTTTCTTTTAATGTAGATAACAAATTGCATATATACATAGATAGTAAATATTTGCACCAAACCGACTGTCTAAATTAGAAAAAATCATCACCTATTTATCTAATTACCTGATTCGAGTGACGTCAACTCTCGTTTCATGGGGAGTCTCTTTAGAAATGTATTATTTACTATGTTAATATATTATTTCTTTATATAGCCACAGTTTATGATACACTTAGACGTTTGATCGTTACAAAATTAAACAACCAAGAACATCCTGTTACTATTCCCTAAAGCAGATATTTCTACAGTTGATTATCTGACTCTGACTAAATAGATCAGTCAGAATCACGTAATCACCTTCAAAACCACCACTAAAGTGGCCAAGTGGTTAGGCGTCTTATGTCGAACCTCGCTAGGTAAACATCTGGTGGGTGGCCAGAGAAAGTGTTCGGAAAAGATCACGATGTCTACCCGGGCGGGTACGTCTAAGTCAAAAAGTCGCCCGCCCTTCATTTCTTTATTGTTTACGGAAATACAGAATGACCTTCAAAAGACAAGTCTAACACCCTAACTTAAATAATACACACCGATTAAACGAATACACACCGATTAAACAAACTAGTACTAAATAAACACACCAATTAAACGAACTAGTACTAAATAAACACACCGATTAAACGAACTAGTACTAAATAAACGCAATCCCGAACCCCTTAAATACCAACCATTACTAATTTACTACAACGTCGACAAGTTTTAACAAAAAAACGACTTCCCCAAAAATAGCATATATTCTTTTTTTACTCCAGGTCAGTAATCAATACAAAACAAACATTCTGCACAAATTTAGCAAAAACATTTCTCTGCATGCAGTCTACTACAACTATTTAAGGCTAAAAATCAATCCTTTAACAGTAAAAAAGAAAAAAAGTCAATTTTCTGAAATTTAACCCATTTTAGCAACTGTCACTCTACTTTTTACCCAAATTAAATTCTTACATTTAGATCTAAATACATACAGTAATTATTTTTTCAAAAATCCCAAATTATTCACTAAAATAACACAGACCCACAAATTTAAATCATACCCATTATATAAAAATGCACCTTCTATATAATTACAAATTCAAATTAAATCATACCCATTATATAAAAATGCACCTTTTATATAATCAAAAAATCAAATTAGTACTAAAACCCAAATTAAATCATACCCATTATATAAAAATACACCTTAAATCAAATTAATATTAAAAAACCAAATTAAATCAACATGCATATAAAAAAACCTTAAAATCAACTTACATTTAATCAAGAACACAATTAAACATCAAATTCATAAAATTAACATCAAAATAACTCAATTGAACCAAATTAGTACATATAATACCTGTTCTTGACCATACACCTTCAATAGTTGACCAAATTTGACTTAATTTGAATAATTGAAACGAGATTAGCGGATTAAATAAGATGAATTGAGTAATTAAATGGGTTAATTATGTTTTTAAATTGCATTTTTTTGAGTGAGGAAAATTAGGGGAAAATTATTATTATGAGGAAATATTTTTTTTTGGGAGAGATGAATAAAAAGGTTGTGGAACATGTTTTCCACTTCCTTTGAACCCATCGAATGTGGGTCCTATGAAGTTAACTAGAGTTAGGTAGCTAAGCCCGAACTCGCGTTAGTCTGGTCGGGTTTAGTTTTTATAAGAATTTGCACTTGTTTTTTTTATGTTAAAGCTTTATAAAATAGCTACGTACTTTTGTTTGTATGTTATTATGGTTTGCTATGTTTGACGAAATGGTTATTAAATATCGATTAAGTGCGCGTAAAAAGTGACTCGCAACCAATTTTTTACTCGGGATTAAGCTGGTAAAACTTGATGTCTTATGAACTATGAAGTACAGTATTTTTTTTTCATGGATCTTAGTATGTCAAGTACTTTTTCAACTACTCTCTAGTAGTAGGGACAGGCAAGATAGCCATTACTGGATTGGGGACCAAATTGATTGAATTGGGTAGTATTGGGCCTAAATGGTCTAAATATGTGATTTACTAGCAATTCAGGGCAAGGAGCAAGTTTGCTATATTGGGTTTATTGGGCCATAAATGGGTCTAATTCTATGATCTAAAGTCCAAAAACATTCCATAAAGAGAATAAATTTATTTTAGATCTTAAACTAAGGTTGCAAAAATCGTTAGGCGTTAACCTAATGGATGCGTAAGGTCTAGTGATTAATCGATTAAGAGGTGATTAATCGGATTAGATTTATATATATATATATATATATACGGAATTTTGATAATATATGCCCAATTTGACCGTTTTAGTCGATTATTGTCTGATTTGACCGAATTATGTTTGATTTGGTCAAATTTTATCCGTACCTGAGTTGGTCGATTTAGCTTATTTCTATCCGATTTGACCAATTTTTGCTTGATTTGATCGATTTTTATCCGATAAATCGGTAAGTTGACCAACTTTTATCCGATAAATCGGTATGTTGACCAATTTTTGACCAAAATAATAAATAAGGACGATTAATGCAAATCAAGACGGTTAATAAACGTCTAGCGTCTAAATGGAGATTAATCGAACGACTAGAACGATTTTTACAACACACCGTGCAATTCAATAGTTTACAGGAAAGAAAGTTCTAAAAACATGTGTCTTAGATGGAAAAAAACCGTGGTAACCAGGAAACTTTATAAATTAAATATAAAGTCAGGGCCGGCCCTGGCTATGGGCAGCGTGGGCGACGGCCCAGGGCATCAAAAAGAGAGGGGCATCAAATTTTTGTTCTTGTGAATCCGTTTATGTAAAAAAAATGAATCTCTGAAAGTATTACTAGCATGGTCTTTTTGTGCATCTAGTTTAGTTAAGAAATTTTTTAAAAATAAGTTGTCAAGATATTGCCGGACATTAACGCCGGACTGTGTGAGGGGAAGAAGGAGCGTTTATGGAGATATGTGGATTTTATTTTGGATCACTGTGTTTATTAACTGGCCTATTTAAAATGACACCTCATTTTTCAACTAAGTTTGCACTTTAGACCTTCTAGGTTATATCACTTTCACTTTTCATCTATTTCATATTTGATAATGTTTTGTCTATTTTACTTTTGATCTTTACTACGATAGCAAGTACAATGTAGGATTTTATTTACTTTTTCAATTTTATCATAGATAAATAAGTTATTCCGCTAAGAAATACTCCGTATAAACAAATTAAAATCAGTCCTAACAAGTTTTCTAGTTTTGATAATATATAAATTTCAAATCTGACACAAATTTGTTTTATCTTTTTACTTATAGTTTTGTGTTATACTCCCTCCGTCCCAAAATTATAGTCCACCTTTCCATTTTAGTTTGTCCCAATTTAATTGTCCAACTCTAAAACTTCTTAAAATAGGTAGGAATTTTAGATCGAGATTACTAGATTGCCCTTAATTGAAATTATAATTACAAACTTTAAAAATGTTTTAAATTAATTGGTTAAGGGCAAAACTGTCTTTTTTCAAAAAGTAAGAGAGAGAAAGCTGAAAAGGTGGTACTTTTCTTAAACTGTGTGTTTTTTGTCGGTGGACAATAATTTTGGGACGGAGGGAGTAATACACTTAGGGGTGTTTCTTTTTCTTTTTCAACCTCTTAGTGGAAAACAAATGTAAGCCCAAACCATTTGAGCATCTTATTCCACACTCACACCAAAACCTTCCTCTTCCCACTAAGAGGCATATTAAGAGCTTTAAATGATACCACTAAAAAAAGTAAACAACCCTTTAATCAACATACAAAGTAAATTAACATTAATAGTTGTTTTATTAATAATTTTTACTATAATGAAATTTTGTTTATATACAAAAGCCTTTAGGTAAGAGGCATTATTTTAACAACTCGCCCAAGGCATCCGAAAGAATTTAAAATCTCAGGACCGGCCCTGTATAAAGTTGAGTTTTAGTCATATTAGTTTATAAAGTTTAAAATTGAGTACTACATGCGAAAATGAAACAACGCCTTCACATTACGTTCAATTTTATAGTAACACAAGGCCAATCCGCCGATGGTACTAAATATGCTGACAAGATGAAATAGATACACAACTAGTTGAGCTATTTATTGGTTATAAATCAGATATAAGCCGTAATACGGACTTATATTTCGTTATCAAAAAGTGTCTATTTTTATTTTGTGCAACCTTCAAAAATAACTTTTGCTACTCTATTTTTACGGTGCGTGTATAATGTAAATTTTAGTACATCCGATAATAAAAATTTATTCAAAACCTTTTGAAAAAAAATTGTACAACACCCACCTCAAAATTCTCGATCCACCCCTGACGCGGATTTCGATGACCTCGTGCCTTTATTATAGAGGTGGCAAAATGGGCGGGCGGGCGGACACATGCGGCGGGCTAAACGGGCAACAGGCTAAACGGGCGCGGGCTAAACGGGCGCGGGCTAAATGGGCACGGGCGAAACGGGCGAGCGAAATGGACGGGCTAAACGGGCGCAAGCTAAAAATGGGAAAAAACATATAAAAACTTACAATTAAAAAATAAAATACTTGTTTAAAAGCCGGGGATAAAAAATTTAATAAAAAATATTCGTCGAGTATACTAATTTGTATTTTACAAGTGCGCCCGTTAAACCCATTTAGTTTCTTACATATGCGCCCGTTTAGCCCATCCATTATAAAGAATGGGCAAAAAGTGTCTCATCCTTTTTTGAAAATAGGCAAAAAGTGCCTATATATATATTCAAATAGGCAAGATTTGCCACCTCTACTTTATTATAAAAAAGCGTTTAGACACGCAGGATAAAATTGCTTAGAAAGGTTCGATCACTGTGCTGTTTGGGAAGCAAGTGCTTTACCTATCTAATCAACATATTCCCACCTACGACACAATGCTACAAAATATCACATATATACTATGACAAAATAGATGTCCACTTTTTTTTTAAACAAATAGATGTCCACTTAAAGCTGGAAAGTTAACGTTGTATATTTTATATGAGGTTTTATATCTCGTCTAAAATGATCGTAATATATTACGTAATTTTTATTTTTTATAAAACTGAAAAATTAAAAAATTGATTAGTTAAAAGTAATGAAGTATTAAAAAAATTACATTTTAGCAACTTAAATTAAGGATGAGCAAAAGAACCAAAGAACCAGATCGGAACCGATAACTGGACCGGAACCACGAAAAACCGAATTGAAACCAGAACCATTGGTTCCAGTTCCAGTTCTTGTTTTTGAGATTTTTTTGTTCATAGTTCGGTTTGGTTCGGTTCCACTGGTTCTTGATTCCAGAACCAAATACCCGATAATTATAAAAAAATTATACTTTTTTTATTTACCATACTCAAAAGCTAATATCAAAGGTAATATAAAAAACACAACTAAGTGAACTAACCTATTCTCAAAAAAACCAAATCGAACACCTTAAATTCTAATCTTAATCCGTTAAAACATAAACAAGTATCATCATTATCAAATCAATAGAACTAAGTTTTATATTGTTTTTTATTAGTACATAATTACTAATCACTAGATTTGTATAATATAAAAAATTGGTTTGTATGTTATAACTGTTAATATGACACGTTTAATAAGTTTGAATAATTTGTGAGTCCTTTGATTTTACTTTGTAACAAAAAGGTTTACATAATATGACTAGACATGCCAAATACATTCATTTTGTAAAACATAATGTTAATTGATAAGTAATCTAACATCTTTATTTTAATTTGCTTTCTAAGTTGATACAAATTCAACCGACATTAAGCCTAATAACTTTGATTTGAATTTTGGTAAAAGAAAAATAGTGAACCTGTGAAACTATATAATGTTTAATTATTTGAGCATATATTTAGTTGTTAAATGTTATTGCTTTTAAAGTAAATGGTTGTAAATACTTAAAAGAATTTTGGTGGTTTTTGTTAACTTAATTCATTAATGAATGATATTTTTTTCTTCTTTTAGAAAATCGGTTCCTATACGGGTAGAACTAAAGAACCGGAACAGGAACAGGAACTGGAACCAAAAAATATATTTGGTTAATTCGGTTCTCGGTTCCTAATTTCTTAAAATTTTGGTTCTTAGTTCTACCGGATCCAGATCCACGCTCATCCCTAACTTAAATATACATTTTAGCAAACAATATTTTTATAATCAATTATGTCATTTTGATATTTTTCATATGTAATCTATTTTACCTTCGAGCTTTAAAGAATGCTTGTCTTAGTCCATCTACAATGCTCCAAGTCTTTAATGACTTGGAACATTTATACATAAATGTTAAAGTGATTATGTTAGGATCATTGGTATAGTTAAATGTAATAGGTAGACTAGGAGGTATGTAGTTTCCTCCTGGTCCTAGTAGGAGTAGGAGCAAGTCGTGCTCCTGGTCCTGGTCAAAGTCAAACTTTATTATTTGTTTATTATTCTGTTAGGATATGCATGAGATATGTTAGGAAAGGATATGCATATCAGTTTTACACGTTTTGTTTAATGTTGTATTAGGGTTTCCTTGTAGTATAAAAGGAACCTTAGGCAGAAGGGTTAGACACACCTTCACCAAACGTAGTTCTAGTCATTATCAATATTAGAAATCCTTAGAAAGGATCAAGTCTTTATAGTTATTCTGTTCTTCTTAATTATATTTGTATTCTGCATTCATATTGTGTATAGAGTCTCTTTGTGAATTGACTTGTGATTACAGAAGTCGTTCACCGTTCCTGACAGGCTGCAAGATCTACATCTAGTAGATCCAACAAGTGGTATCAGAGCCTGGGAGGGTCTCTATACAAGAAGAATCAAGTTTTCTTATTACTGACATTTTTGTTTTACCATGTCTGCCTCAACTTCTACTCAAACAGGAGAAGACAGCACTCCTAAAATTGTGCAACCTCAGCAGATCGTTGCTACGGTTTCCAACACGAATGGTAAATTCCCTCTTCTGAAAAAGGATGAATATGATAGTTGGGCAATGAAGATGGAATGGTGGATCACCAATACTGATCAAGACCTTTGGAAGATTATTCTGAATGGGAACAACAGGAAGCTAACTGGAAGAGACAAAAATGGTAATATTACTCTTCTTGACCCTAAATCTCATGAAGAAATCATAGCTCTTCAGAAGGAGGTCAAAGCAAAAACAATTTTGCTTCAATCTCTTCCTGATGATCACATGGGTGACTTCTACCATTTGGATGATGCCAGAGAGATCTGAAATGGTATTAAAGCAAGGTTTGGTGGGAATGAGGAGTCCAAGAAAATGCGAAGATCCATGCTGAGAGATGAATTCACATAATTCAAAATCTCAGAAACTGAAGGTTTACATCAAGGGTATGACAGGTTTCAGAAGATATTGAGCCAATTGAATCAACTTCGTTCAAAGCCTGACGATGGTGATATTAATACAAGGTTTCTTAAAGCCTTACCCTACTCATGGAATCAGGTGGTGATCTCTCTCAAAGCCAAAGGTGGGCTTGACTATCTTAACTTTGATGATTTATTTCATAAGCTCAGAACTTTTGAACCTCATGTGAGAGGATATTCAAGTGACTCTTTTCCTACTCCTGCTAATTTTGCCTTTGTGAGTTCTATGGCATCCAGTCCCATGTCATATGCTAATAGCCCAAGTAATACTGTGTCTTCTCAACATACTTTTCAGCATACTTCTACTCATGATCCTACTGCCAAGTCTGGTAGTATGGTAGAAGCTGTTCTTCATTTGTTTGTGGCTGATGTTGATGCTCAACAACAACTTGCTTTTGATGACTTCAAATAGGTCGATAAACTTGACGTGGATGAAATGGATCTTAAATGGCAGATGGCCATGCTCACCCTAAGGGTTCACAAGTTTGAGAAGAAAGCATGTCGAAAATTCAATTACAATCCACGGGAGCCAACAAGATTCGACAGAAGCAAGGTTCGCTGCTACAACTGCCAGCAACAAGGTCACTTTGCAAGGGACTGCCCTAGCAAGAATGACAAGGAGAAGAGCAGGTACTCAGCCTTTAAGGTTCAGGAGATAAAAGATGACAAGAAGGCATTGGTATCTGTTGACTCTATGGTCAACTGGAATGATCATCAGGCTTCCACTCTGGAATCAGCTGAATCCTCGACTGACGTGTTTGCAATGATTGTTGGGAATCTCTCTGATGCAGAAGAAGCAGACGAGTTTGCTCTTATGGGCATCTCACCTCAGGTACAACATTGTCCTGTTGGTTGTCATGATAAATACTCAGAATTGTTGTCCCAATTTAATGAAGTAAATGATCAAAATGATAAGTACTTTTTAGAGGTTCAAGCCTATAAGGCTTCTTTAAACACATTGGAACAACAAAAGAGGTGGCTACAAGATACTCAACGTGAGTATGAGGATAAAATCCGGATACTAAGCATTGATTTAGAAAACACAACTAATATGCTTAAATATACAGAAAAAGTAAGAGATGCCAGTATCAAAGAAAAACAGGAGATGCAAGAAAAATTAGATGCTACAATGTTAAGATTTGAAAAATGGCAAAAGGCACCTAAAAATCTTTCAAAATTAATTGATAGTAGCATGTCTGGTAGAACTAAAAGAGGGTTAGGATTTGAAAAATATATTGATTCAGAAGATGTGTTTGATTTCTCTTTTTCGAGTGTCTTTGATGCCGACAAAGAGGAAGAGGGAAAACCTAGTTACAATAGGTTTAAACCAGCAGCAGAAATGCATGCTGTCCCTCCGCCTCTTACTGGAACTTTTATGCCCACTTCATGGCATAATGACTTGGATGGATCACAGATGCATGAGTCCCCAAAAAGTTCTACTAATTCTAATGACTTTGTCTCGTGTACTTTCAGTGACAAAGCCAGTGACTCTGCATCAAGTGGTTCAAGTGAAGAGTCCAGACCTACAAGTTCCATGTTGAATGATCATGCTGCTACTGGTGCTAGGATGTGTGAAGAAAGAGTTGCTGTTAAGTCAAGTGTGTCTGGTCCTAGTTTATTGAGTCCTAGGAAGAATGTTTCTCCTAGAATTGTGTGTAATAATGTTGGCAGTATGAAACAATATCATTCTAATAAAAGGTCTATTAAAACATGTTTTGTTTGTGGAAGTGCATTTCATTTAACTAAAGATTGTGATTTTTATGACACACATGCTTCTGTTAATCATGCATTTCCTGCTCTTGGTCCACCAGGAGCTACCCCATATAATTCTAGAAGACTCAATCCTAGTGCTCAATCGTTTTCTTCTTCTAGAAGGTCCTCTTCTTTAGCTTCTGATCATTGGAGAAACATTGGAGTACAAACCACCAGTAATTATTTTCAAAATTTTAATCCAATTTATCCACATAATTTTAACCACACGTATTTTGGTTTGGGAAGTTTGGGAACTGCTGTTAAGCCCTCAGCAGGTTGTTCTTGGTTAAACAATAGTACCCATATGATGCATAGGCAACCAAGGAACAACGGTGGATCTCATCAATATTCTTGGCTCTCTACTAAAGATCCACAAGGCAGGCTCAAACCTGAAAAGGTTTGGGTCCTCTTAAGACACTAACTTTTGAATTTTTATTATCTTGTTGTTGTAGGTTACTCCATACCAAGATCCTAGTTTAGGCATTGTTGATAGTGGTTGCTCCAGGAGCATGACCGGAAATAAAAGTCTTCTCTCTAACTTTGTACCATTTCAAGGCGGCAAGGTCTATTTTGGTGGAGGAGAAGGCAGGATCACTGGCAAAGGAATGATTAAGACGCCTAATCTAAATTTTGAGCAGGTCTACTATGTGGAAGCACTTCAACACTTCAACTTGATTTCTGTCTCTCAGATTTGTGACAAGAAGCAGTTTGTTCTCTTCACGGATACTGATGCACTTGTGCTCTCCAAAGACTTTCAGCTTCAGGATGACTCACAGGTCCTGCTCAGAATCCCTAGAAGACACAATCTATATAGCACCAAGTTGAATGAAGTCAACTCTACTGGTCAACTAGCATGTCTGGTTGCTAAAGCCTCAGAAGATGAAGCCACTCAATGGCACAGAAGGATGGGGCATGTGAACTTCAAGACCATTCACAAACTTGCAAATCTGAATCTGGTCTCTGGTTTACCTCCCAAGTCGTTTAGAAATGATATAAATTGTATTGCTTGCAGCAAAGGCAAACAGCACAAAGCATCCTTCAAGGCCATTACTACTCTTAGTCTTATTACTGAACCATGGCAGCTACTACACATGGATTTATTTGGTCCTACTTCCATTAGGAGCATTGACCACAAAAATTCTGTCTGGTGGTAACTGATGGATATAGCAGGTTTACGTGGGTGTTCTTCATGGCTGCCAAGAGTGAGACCTACTCAATTCTTAGAGATTTTCTTACCCTTATAGAGAACCAGTTGACCAAGAAGGTTAAAGGTATTCGTTGCGACAATGGAACCGAGTTCAAAAATAAAGACCTCATAGCACTTTGTAATGCTAAGGGCATCAAAAGAGATTATAGTGCAGCAAGGACTCCTCAACAGAATGGCGTGGCAGAAAGAAAGAACATGACACTAATAGAAGCAGCAAGAACAATGCTTGCCGATTCCAAGCTTCCAACCATGTTCTGGACAGAAGCTGTTAATACTGCAAGTTATGTTTTGAATAGGGTTTCTATTACCAATCCTCACAAGAAGACTCCTTATGAGCTTCTAACGGGCAACGTTCCAAATATTGCTCATTTGAAGCCTTTTGGGTGTCCAGTAACCATTCTGAATACTAGTGACTATTTGGGAAAGTTTGATGGCAAGGCAGATGAAGGATACATTGTGGGATATTCAGCTCACTCTCGGGCTTATCGTGTCTATAATCTTCAAGCCAAGCGGATCATTGAGACTATAAATCTCAGGTATTTTGAAGAGAAGTCAAACATCCAAGGCAAGGGTCCTGAATGGTATTTTGATCTTGATTATCTTAGTGATTCGTTAGGATATTTTCGTTTCAAAACTAACCATAATGCAGGTCCACAAGTGTTTGCAACTTCTAGTACTGGTGTTCCTTCTAGTCTTTCTGATTCAGATGACGAGGATGACATTTTTGTGGTTCCATCCTACTCCACCACAGTCTCTCCTACTCCTCCTAGTGATGCAACTCCATTGGATGTACTGGATTCCCAAGTAGCTCTTGACACTCTACTCAAACAACAACAAGAAGCTACTACAGCAGCTACTCAAGGTGGTTTTTAGTTTCCCTTGAATACGCCTACTGACAAAGCTGCTCCTGGTACCCCAGCTTCTGCTCCTAGTGCTAGCTTTTCACCTACTGGTACTCCAGCTAGTGAGTCTGCTTCCAATACTCGTTTCTCTAGTCCTTCTGATTTGGGGAACCATCAAAAGAAGTCTTCTACCAAACTGGATGATATTCATAAACAACCAGTAGATGGGATTTTCAACACTGCTTCATATGATGCTGACTTTGTTGGTGATCTCAATAACTTGGCACCAGAAGTGGAGGTAGCTTCCAATCCAGTCTTGAAATCACACAAAGATCACCCTACCACCCAAATCATTAGAGATCCTGGTTCTACTGTCAAGACACGCAGAATGCAGAAGAAGGCCTCGTCTGATCATCATGCTCTTGTGAGCTATATTGAAGATCAAAAGCGTAATAATCATACGGACTTTCAACACTGTTTGTTTGCTTGTTTTCTTTCACAGGTGGAATCTAGGTCAGTCTCTCATGCTCTTGAGGATCAAAGTTGGGTGGAGGCTATGCAGGAGGAAATGCAGCAATTCGTGTTTCAGAATGTTTGGGTTCTGGTTGACTTACCAGATGGAAAGACTGCAATCAATACCAAATGGATTCTCAAGAACAAAAAGGATGCACGGGGAATTGTCGTGAGGAATAAAGCTAGGCTTGTTGCACAGGGCCACACTCAAATTGAGGGCATTGAATACACTGAAGTTTTTGCTCCGGTTGCAAGGATTGAGGCCATTCGTCTGTTTTTAGCCTTTGCTTCTTATGTGGGCTTTACGGTGTTTCAGATGGATGTCAAGAGTGCATTTCTCTATAGCAAAATTGATGAGGAGGTGTATGTCACTCAACCTAAGGGCTTTGTAGATCCACTTCATCCCAAGAAAGTTTACAAGGTGGTCAAGGCTCTTTATGGTTTACATCAGGCTCCTAGAGCTTGGTATGAGCGTCTTTCAACTTTCTTGTTAAAGAATGGCTATAGACGAGGTACTATTGATAGAACACTATTTCTTCGGAGGAATACCAAGGACATTATCCTTGTTCAGGTTTATGTGGACGACATTATCTTTGGTTCTACTAGGAAGGAATGGTGTGATGAGTTTGAACACTTGATGAAAGGCGAATTTCAGATGAGTGCAATGGGAGAGCTTTCTTTCTTCCTTGGTCTTCAAGTCAAGCAACAGTCGGATGGGATCTTCATCAGTCAAGATAAATATGTTCATGAGATCCTTCAGAAGTTTGACATGGATCCTCTTAGACCAGCAGCAACTCCTTATGAAGTTGCTAAAGTCAAACTCAAGAATGAGCCTGACCCCCGGCCAATGTTCACATGTACAGGTCTATGATTGGCTCCCTCATGTATTTGACTGCATCACGTCCGGATATCATGTTTGCAGTAAGTGCTTGTTCTAGACACCAGGTGACTCCAACAGTTTTGAACTTGAATGCAGTGAAGAAGATTTTCAAGTATATCAAGGCTCAACCTAAACTGGGCTTATGGTATCCTAGAGAATCACCTTTTGTTCTAGAAGCATATAGTGATAGTGACTATGCAGGTGCTAATAATGACAGAAAGTCTACTACTGGTGGTTGTCAATTTTTGGGTCGTCGACTTATTTCATGGCAATGCAAGAAACAGACAATAGTAGCTACTTCTTCAACAGAAGCTGAATACGTTGCTGCTGCTAGTTGTTGTGGACAGGTTTTGTGGATCCAAAATCAAATGTTGGATTATGGTTTCAATTTTATGAACACCAAAATTTTTATTGACAATCAAAGCACTATCTGCATTGTGAAGAATCCTGTTTTTCATCAGCGAACAAAACATATTGGAATTAGGCACCATTTTATACGGGATGCCAATGAGAAGAAGTTGATACAGGTTCTTAACGTTCATACGGATGATAATGTTGCTGATTTGTTGACAAAAGCCTTTGATGGTCCTTGGTTTAACCACTTGGTGGTTCACATTGGGATGGTCAATCCTTGAGGTCTAGGATTGAGGGGAGGCTAAGCCTAAGGGGAGGCTTTGTGTACATATTCTTTGGACAGACTAACGTATTGGTAGATTTTAACAACATATTACATTGGTTCTGTGGTGTGTGTTACTCCTGGTGGAGGATTTTGCTCACTTCTGGTGGTTCAAAATCCTTCTTTGTCAAGTGGTGATTGGCTTCTGGTACTGGTCTGGGACACTGTTCATTCATATTGACTTTTGTTGACCACATTTTGCTTCTAGTATTGACCATTGTGCGCGTTGACTTTTAGTCAACGTTTCTAATTCTGGTATTTACACTCTTATTTAACTTTGGTAAATTGGAATTTGAAAATTATCTTAAAAGGGGCAAGTGGTTACTATGTAATAATTGTCTAATTTGAAAGGGCAACCCCCCATTAATAGGGGTCAATGAACAGTTACTCCCTTCCTTATTTATGGTCAAATAAACCCCCTTGACTCATTCATTCCACTCATAACATACACAAAACCGATACTACTCTCTCAACCCTAACCAAAATCCTCTTCCATTCTATTAATCAAGATCCATGGCTGCCCTGGTATACCAACCTGCTCACAACAAGATCGCCTATCTAGGAGATGGTCCACATCGTGATGACTTTACTGATATTCTAGACTTCATTGAGGCTTCAAACCTAAGGTATGCTTTTACTGTATGTCCCACTATTTATGATAGTGTTATTCGTCAGTTTTGGGCATCTGCCCGTCTTGTGGTTGTGGTTGGTCGTCCACGTGAACTCCATGCTACCATAGATGGACGTTCATACGTGGTGTCTGAGGCTTCTATTCGATCTTCCCTTCATCTTCAAGATGAGGGTGGTGTTGAGTCCATCCCCAATTCGGAGGTATTGGAGGGGATGGCTGCTATAGGGTACAATCATGGGGGGAAGTTTAACTTCCAGAAGAATAGGTTTTCCCCCTAATGGAAGCTTTTGGTGCATTTTCTGATTTATTGTTTAAGTCCCAAGTCTGGGAGTTGGGATGCTTTCCCTAATCCTTTGGCTACTGGTCTCATTTGCTTAGCTCAGGGTAGAGTTTTTAATTTCTCTCGTTATTTGTTTGAGGGGATGGTTAGTAATCTATCTAATGCTGGTTCTAGGAAGAAGTTTCTTATGTATCCTAGGTTTTTACAACAAATACTGGTTTGCATTCCTCGTGATAGGACTGAGCATGTGCCGTCTAAGCTTACTGCAAAAGTGTATTATAATATGGTCCTTGGTTTTACCGGGGAGTGGAGGCCCCTTTCTGAGGCCATGTTGGGACTGGCTCAGGGTCCTCCTGATGTTGTTGAACTTGATGATGACCCTATGGAGGAGGAGGCTCCTACTGGTGGTGCTTCTCATGTCGTTGAGGAGGAGCTGGTTGAGGAGGTGGTGGTTGAGAGACCATCCACTTCCAAGGCTGGTCCTTCTTCAGTACCACAAAAGTCTCCATTTGTGGAGACTCCACCTCCTAGTCCTGCTCCACACTCTTCTGATAAGCCTTTTGGTGCTAGTACTCCTAATGTTGACCCATCTGTTGCTTCGGGCTCCAATGACGCCTTCCCTGACCCAAGTTCTCTTGGTGGGCAGGCGGAGGAGCCTATTACACTTATGTCGTTGCTTGATCTTATGCACAGGTATCATGCGCGGATTCTTTCATTGGAAGCTGATTTGAATCAACACCGGAAACTTACTAGGGAGTTTGTTCTTCCTCTGGCTGATCGCATCAAAGCTTTGGAGATTCAGCAAAGACGACGAAAGAAGCATGTGATCCACTCTGATTCTGATGAGGAGGTTAAGGAGCGTGTTGAGGATGGTTTGACATTGTTGGCAAAGGCTGCCTTTGCTGATAAATTGTATGATGATTTGCCGGCTCCTCCGACATCCTCCAGTGTTCCCTCTCCTACTGGTGTTTCTACTCCTATGGCTGGTGCTTCTGGTCCTGCTGCTGGTTCCAATGCTGGTCCATCCCATGATCCAAAGGGGAAGGCCCCAATGACTGATGCTCCCTCACCACCTCGCAAGCGTACACGCAGACAGCTTGAGGAGGATAGGCTAGGTGAGGAGGCTGCTCAACGGATGCAAGACGAGATTGATGAAGCTGATCGGGCTGCGGAGGAGGCGCTTCAACAGTAGAGGCGTGAACAAGTTCAGCACGATGCAATGCATTGGAATGATAGTGATTGGATGCAGGTGTTGACTATTCTTACCAGGGATTATGCCTAGTTCACTGATCTTTTAGGTGCGGATGTGGATGAGCATAATTGTATTCCTAGAGCTGTGGTGTTGATGCGCAAGCATCAGTTGGCGCTTGCTGCACAACTTCGTGAGAAGCGAAAGAACAGACCTTTATCAAGAACTGAGGAGCGAAAGCAGATGCAGCGATATGTGAAGTATCAGTCTGCTGCTTATTTTCAAGCTGGTTGGAAGTGGGACAGGGTTCGAGCTTTGTCTTTTGATGAGCTCAAGGCACTTTATGAACGTATGGTCAAGCATCAGAGTCAACCGATTCTGGAACGCTTTATCTACCGTCCTTCTCCTCGTGTGATGACCACTTCTTCCCCTGCTGTTACTACTGGTCCTCCATCTGCTCCTACTCCTGGTTCTGCTGCTATTCCCTCGGTTTTTGTTGCTTCTACATTTGGTACTACCTCTACTCTTTTGGTTGCTCCTATGGGTTCTTCTTCTGGTCCTGCTACTACCACCACCTTTGCTACCACAACCACCACAACTGCTACACCTGATAATGCATCACCAGCACTACCAGTTCCTGGTTCTGACCCTATTCCTTCATCTAGTGCAGCTCCTATTGATCCCTTGGGTGGGCAAACTGATGAGTCTACTTTTGCTGCTCCCACTGCTGCTGCTGAGGTAAAGGTAAAGGTTGAACCCTCTCCTAGTGATCCCACACCTCGACGTTCGCTTCGCCAGAAATCGGCTCGACGTGTTCGACGTGGCAAGACGGTCCCTTATGAGAAGCGTGATCATGAGAATTTGATTGATGCAGCTTCTGACAGTGATTCTGATTTGCCTTTGGGAAATGGACATATTACTGGTTGGACGGTTGAGCGCTCCACGACTCTTCCTGGTATGGTATCTCATAGGATTACTCTTAGTGATGGGTCTGTGCGGTTAGCTTCGGGTCTGCAGGGTATTTTGTCTTGGGCTGATCGTAAGGATCTTATGGCTTTATATGGGTTTGTGGATTCTGCCATGCCTTTTGATCCCATGGCTGTGTCTTCCTGGTCTGGACTGCGAGTATGGGCTGATCTTAAAATGATGCTTGATGCACCTCCTCATGCTCCTGTTTCTGGTATATGGAAGGATCAGATGCAATGGGTCATTCAGCGATGGAAGTTGTATGCGGGATGTGGTGTGCATATGTTGGAGTTGGAATCTGGTCATATGGTTTTCATGCTCACAGACGTGGATTATCCTTTGACGATTGCTTCAATGGAGGCTATGTTGGCTAGTCACTTGTAAATTTCAAATGCTCCATCAGGGAATGAGTCCTCTATGGCAACAGCATTGGTGGAAGGAATCCAGGCTCGTTTGAAAGCAGATAAGAAGGCTGCTTCTGGTCTTTGATTTGGTTGGTTTGTAAGTGTTTATGTTTTGTATTTTTTGTTCATTTGTTCATATTATCATTCTTTTCACCAATATGTAAAGTGATTGGTAAATTTCATTCTTTATAGTTAAAAAAAAATAAATGTTAAAAAAAATAAAAAAATATATATACTTTTTATATAATATATGCTTATACTTTAAACACATCTTGGCTTTTATACTTGTGAATATGATACCATTTGCTGCTTCACACTATGGGTTCTGGTTACTGAATTGTGCTTGTGCTGGTTACTGGTTTCATCTGGTGTTGGACTTGGTCCTCACAACAAATGGTCCTCAACTCACCATGTCTCATCGACAAGAAAGAGTTGATTCACCTTGAGGGTACGGCTCCTGGTGCGATTCTCAAATCCATTGATGGTTGCCAGGTTACCCAAAACTGGATGGTTTTCACTTGCCATGGTCCTCGACTGAAAAGTGGCTAATCCAAGGGGGTACGGCTCTTGGTAAAGATTTTCTCAAATCCGTTGATAGCTGTAATAGCTTGCTTAAAGCTATAGGGTTTTCAACTCACCGATGCTTCATTGCTAAGAGTTGGCAAGTCCAGAGGGGTACGGCTTCTGGTAAAGACATATCAAATCCGTTGACGGCTGTGATGGTTTGCCTAAAATCATCAGGGTACTCCCACTCACCATTGATTCACGTTCTAAGAGTTGGGTTGGGTTCTAGTCTCCCAGGGTGATGCTTATTCCACCAGAAAGACTGGCTAGCCCAAGAGCGAGCAGCTACTTGGTAAAGGCTCATCAAATCTGCTCATGTTGCTGAAAAGATTCAACACGATGCTGATTTGTTCCAAGCTTTGAAGAAGATTCTAGTATTTCATGTTGCGGCGGTTCTTCTGACTCTTATCTTGTTGATGCTGCTATTAGTTTTGCTGATTCAATCCTCGGGCTTTCTTGCACGTTTTCCAAGAGACTTGAACTCAACAGGTCAAATTCAAGTTTAGGGGAGGATTGTTAGGATCATTGGTATAGTTAAATGTAATAGGTAGACTAGAAGGTATGTAGTTCCTCCTGGTCCTAGTAGGAGTAGGAGCAAGTCGTGCTCCTGGTCCTGGTCAAAGTCAAACTTTATTATTTGTTTATTATTCTGTTAGGATATGCATGAGATATGTTAGGAAAGGATATGCATATCAGTTTTACACGTTTTGTTTAATGTTGTATTAGGGTTTCCTTGTAGTATAAAAGGAACCTTAGGCAGAAGGGTTAGACACACCTTCACCAAACGTAGTTCTAGTCATTATCAATATTAGAAATCCTTAGAAAGGATCAAGTCTTTATAGTTATTCTGTTCTTCTTAATTATATTTGTATTCTGCATTCATATTGTGTATAGAGTCTCTTTGTGAATTGACTTGTGATTACAGAAGTCGTTCACCGTTCCTGACAGGCTGCAAGATCTACATCTAGTAGATCCAACAGATTACATTAAATACAAACATATACAAGTGAAAAGCTATTCTCTCAAAGACTTGGCTTTAGCCAAGTCTTTCTAGCAAATGGTTTGAAAAACCTTTTGATACAATGGTAAAAAGCTTTTAGAAAACTTTTCTAAATAATGGAAAGTTTATCTTAAAACCACTCATTATAGATGCTTTTAGTGCTTCTTTTCTCTTATCATCATCTTTTTTTTTGTTGCTATAGCCTCTTTTTCTTCCTTTTTTTATTTAGCTCTCTTGTTTGATTTTTTATTTCGCTTTAGCTTTAGCCGCTTCTTTTGTCTTTTCTGCTTTAGCTTTCGCGTCTGCTTGTTCTTTATATGTTTTTGCTTTAGCTTTAGCTTTTGCGTCTGCTTCTTACTTCTCTGCTTTTGTTTTTCCTGCAATTGATATTTTTATAAAATATGATACTCTTTTTTCAATGATAAAAGTTTACCTATGATTTATTTTCAAGTTTTTTTCATAATTTCTTCAGTTTTTTTTCTTGCACTAGAAAAGCAATTCACTCAACTATACATGCATAAATTCTGATTTTTATTATTGTTCTAATTTCAATGGTATGTATTTTTTATGTATTTTTAACATCATATGTCTTCGATGAAGTCTAAGGTGTAGCCTGCTATAATACTGATGTTTATACTACATCACACATCATATAGGATAAAATGATGTATCATATATGATGTATGTTATATCATTAATGATATATAATGATAAATCATATTCAATTTTTCATACATGGTGAGGCTTTCGAAACCTGTGTGTTACACTAAGGGGCATGGTATTTCTATTATTGTGTTTACTTACTGTATTATTATTTGTCGTTAGATTGATATTAACATGGTGGGTTCATTTAGGATTTATTGGTGGAGCTTGGTGCCGATATTTGGTGTTCATGTATTATTGTATAGTTTATGTATAATGTTCTTGATTATTTTCTTCTATGGTCTTAATATTGAACAAATTGCAATCTTCAGTATTTCTAATTTCTAAATTGTATTATTTTGATAGTTTTAGGGTATTTATATTGATATTCTATTATCTACGGGTTTATATTTTAATTGAATATTTTTATTAACGGTCTTTTATATTAATATGATAATATCGTATATCTTTATTTATTTTATAGGGTATTTTTTTGGTGTACTTGATTATACTGTATATATTTATTGTGTAATGTTTATGTTAATGATTTGCTAGATGTTATTGTTATGTTGAGTTTATAGGTGATTTCTATTAGGTATAAATTACTTGAGCTATAGTTGACGTTGAAGAAATCGTTACAATAACACACTTGTCTCGTATTGTTTAGGTTTTCAAAAGAATGTTTTATAAAAAATGACACTCTGCGATGGGCCTCCTTAAGATCATGGACCGTGTGAATGTGTGATCCATACGGGTTGGATGTTACGTTAGGTTTCGTCAATCTGATAGAAATTCGGTTAGTTAAAAATCGGACCCGTGCGATGCACACAGTTCGTATAAAATTGTTCATTACGTAATGTTCAATGTAAATGGTTAAAGTATAACTCTGATTGTGCATCCAAAATTGTTTATACCTATTATAAGTTCAACCGAATTATTAATACTTCAAATTAAATGACTCAGACGAAACTCTTATATTAATTTTCAGTTCATTGTGGGATAGGTATACTTGTATGATTTTAGATTTGGCAGTTTAATTTGGTTTTAGCTTCGATTTAGTGTTTTTGAGATTTGGTGTTTTACGAAGTTAAGCTTTCAAATAGATCAATGACGATGTTTAACGTGAAGTCTAATCACATTCGACTCAGTCTTTGAGCCGGTTCACAGATCAATCGAATTTTCAATATTGTTTAAGATAGTGAACATCGTTAGTAAAAAGGTATACTACTTGATAAAATAAAAAAATATTAATAAGAGTTTTTCATGCAAGATACTAAATGAGAAAACATAAGTATACACCTTATATATGTCATCTTGAAAGCCGTGCTGATGGAGTTTGTATTTTGAAAACTCCTTAGATTTTGTACAAACAAAACTGAATTTATCTTACGTTAAAATAACTTTAATGCAATTTTCATCCTTTTCATATGTAATTTAGAGTTTGACGATTCAAGGAATATTCAACTTCGTACATTAACTTTTTGTGATTTACATATTATTAACCGGTCAGTAACATGTCAATTCATATGCTAAAAATGAAAGGAAAAATAAAATAAAAATAATGCATATAATCTTTCAAAGTTTCATATTAGAAAACGGCACACTGAACTTGAGGGTGTATTAGTAAAGAAATTGGCAGTTTCTTGTCCTACCTTCTACGATAATGCGATACCATTATATTCGTTATTATCTCTTGTATTTATAAAGTATAGGAAATATGATATATGGGGTGCTTGGAATTGATTATTCAAAATAGATTATTCGTTTTGAAAATGAATAATCAGATAATCAGTTGTTACAAAACGTGGTTTTCAAAATAAAGTGTTTGGGTATTATGTTGTTTGAGAACACAATAATGAGATTCTCAATTTATTAATGTTTGGTATATTAGATTATGTGGTTTGATTAATATGTAAAATGACAAAAATAAACACATTTATATACGATCAATACAAAAAGGTAAATATAAACAGAGGGCTTATTTGTAAATTCGGTCACAACCCCTTTTCATGTTTTGCAAAAGTAACTCCATACTAACTTTTTCATTTTGGCGTTTTAAGAAGTCCAAGACGGATATAAGTACTTTTATGGAAAATGTTGCCAAACACTCAAAAGTGATTAATTCCGTTTTCATACTGAAAAATAATGAAAAAATTTACTTGAAACCGCACTCCTAAACACCCACATAATCACAAAAAGAGCTCACAACGGTTCCAACTTTGTCATTATATTTTATAAATTGATATACTGTATTTTTATGTTGAACTTATAAGCCCATACGACCTCTACTATGACTCACCTCATAACCTAATACTTACACTCATCATCCGCTATACAACCACCAATCAAATCTCAGGGTTCTTTTAATGGAGGTTGGAGGTTCATGTTTCTTGTGAGGAAGGAGATCTAAAATAAAATGTATTAAGGGCATGTTTGTTTGACGGGGATAGAAACCAAGGATCAAAATTGGATTAATAATAGCTATTTGGTTGAAAGGTATATGTTTAAAATTCGGACATTAACACCTGATTATAGGGTTTTTCAAAAATTGGCAGAAGGGTGGGGCTACCATTCTGCTTTGTTTTATTTTATCTTTTCTTATAAAAAAGTGTATTGTGTAGTATAGAATATGCTATATATTATTTTACTAGTTTTTATTTCTAAAGCTTCAAATCTTTAGATACACTAAACGATTTTTATGATTTAACAATTTTAAATCCCATATTAAACGTTTATTAATCAAATACCACAATAGAATTAAGGTATTTAACCCCCTCCACTTCATTCAAAGTACCATTTAAAAAACTTTTTAATTGCACATATATCTACTAGGCTAACTCCTTTATAAAACATTTTGATATATTATTAATATAATATTTGATTTTTCAACATACAACATTAATAACACATGGTACAAGAAAAATAAGCCTACCTAACCAAAATGGAAACTTGAAACATAAAATTGTAACAGGGAGAATTAAATAATATATTTAAAATACTTCATCATCCTATTTTACAATAAATATAACATATAGTACAAGCAAAATAAGCTTACATAGTAAAGTAGCAATTTCAAACATTTAATTATAACATATTTACATTAAATTCTACAATTGAATTACCCCATCACCCTATTTTACAATTAAAATAACACACGGTACAAGTAATTTATACTCATATTAATACTGATTAATACATAATAATTAATACACACTAAAAAATAAATATAATTAATATAACTTAATATATAACGAGGTATATAACTCGCGCTACGCGACGGATAATGTAAAAGTAACGGTTACAGTGAATCGTTAGTACGAAGAATTTTCGCGTCAATAACTGATCTTGCAAAGAACGAATAATTTATAGGAGTATTAGATAAATATATATTTTAAATGTGTATTATGTTTCAATATTTTTATAAAATCATACGTACGTTAGAAGAATTGCAACATTAGGCTCGTTTAGTTCGCAGATAGACGGTTTTTAATGGTATTTTCCCCAGAATAATCGAGAGATATACGCTCTATATTTAATAAATAAAAAAATTAAATACAAAAGGATGTAGGTAGTTAAAAATCTAAAGTTGTGTTTGTAACACGTCGCATAATGTAAGGGGTTGTTTTGAAAAAATATTCGTCAATAACTGACCCTGCAAAAAAATAACCTTAAAGACTATTGTCGGAAGAAATTTAAAAAGTATATATTAAGGGTAAACAATTTTATAAGATTATATGTATGTCTGAAGCATTTGAATATTGAGCTTGTTTGGTTCGTAATTCGACGATCTTTTTAATAGAATTTTTTTCTGAGTGAGTTGATAGATATAAGTTATATATTTGATAAATAAAGTTTATTATAATTAAAAATGTAAAACAGTTTTCGTAACATGTTACATAGTGTAAGGGGTATTTTGAAATTTTAATTTTTTAAAGAATCTTATCAACTTGCTTTCTGTTTTTAAAACGACACAAATCAAACAATAAAGCGACATGCAAATACTAAAAACGACGCCGTCTCCTTCCACGTTTAATATATAGTATAATTAAAACAACCATTACTTTAAAATACAAGTATATATTTAATTGTTGTAAAACAATTAAAAGCATATTTTCAAAAAAACGCGCATATTATGTCTACCTAAAATGACAGTATATATAGTTATGAAAATCGAACAGGACAAACGGGTTCAACCGGCAACCGGAGTCGCCATCAATTCAGCTAGACAGTTACATAAAGATATCCAAACCTTAAATTATCGTTTTTCGTGATGTCGTTGTAAGAAAAACATAAATTTTTGCCAAAAACTATGTTACAGGGTACCCGTCGCCGCAACGCGCGGGTACCCTGCTAGTCCATAATAAATACTTGTACAATTATCATAAATGTAATGTAATTTTTTTAACAATTTTGGAGTGACGTTTTAACTGGTAGGGAGAATTTCATATATATCCTTATTTTTAGTCAAAATTACATATATATCCAACCACACCAAAAAATTACATATATATCCAATCTAAAACATAAAATTACATATATGTCCAAAAACCCATTTGTTTTTTCTTTTTTTCATTTTCGAAACTAGTTATAATACCCGTGCACTCACGGGTTTTTTCTAATTTTTTGCAACATGTTCTTATTTAATAAAGATAAATAGGAATTATACAAATTAGTTTAGAAAGTCATTTGTTGCAATGTAAGAAGGTCATCCAAAAGGTTCTAAGATTTTTAATAAGTCAATGTAAAACTCTGAATCAAAGAGATAAAACAAAAACCTTTTGGCCATCGAGTGTTTTGATCATACATGAGTACTACATCTTTAATACCACCTAACTGACCAAAGTGTTTCTTAAAGTCACTCTTGATGGCAACAAATGTTAAACCTCCAACAATCTTTTCTCTGTTCACCCTTCGAGAGTCGGTCTTACTTAAATACTGCCATTGATTCGGTTTTAGTCCATCTTGGTCTTTGATAGGTGTGAAAACACCCATCCTTTTACCACTTATTTCTTGCTAAAACGAGACCAAAACGCGTATTTAATTTCATTTGTTTGGAATTATGCGTGGTTTGTGTGTTTGTTGTGTTTTCAGAGCCAACCGGATAAATATTGAAGAAAACATGGGATTGCACGGGTTTTATCGAAGAAAAAGACGAAAAGACGAAGTCTATAGTCTAAGAGATGCAAAAGATTTGAAGTCAATGGGCCTATTTGAAGATTTATCGAAGAAAAGGACCAAAGATGGAAGATTTACATATGTCGAAGAACTCAAGTCTATTAAATGAAGAAATTAAAAGACGAGTTGAATTTATTCGTCGACAAATCCCGAATCGAAATCGAAAACGTCAACTTTTCTGAAAAGACGAGAAGACAAAAACAAAGGGAGAAAGCTCACTCACCAAACCAAGCCAAGCCCTATAAATACCCTTCCCATTCACATTTTCAAGACTAGTTTTTCTTTTTTGTTTTCTTTTCTCCTATTTCGTAGGAAACACCATCACCATTAGGGTGTTTGGTGATTTTTATTGTCTTTTGATGCCTCCACAATCTTGTAAGTTTAATCTTTCATTTTGTTTGTTTGAATCTTAATCCTTAATACAAGTTTCCATTTAATCTTTCTTTCTTCTCTTGTTGATTCAAAGTTCTAAGTTTCATTTTGTTGAGTTTGATCTTCAAAAGTAAGTGGGTTTTTAGTTTTTGTTGATTTGGATTGATGTTTATCATTAGTAGATGATTAGTGGTTAAATTGGTTTAAGTTTTGGTTAAAAACTTGGTGGATTTTGGTTAAATTCGTGGTGTTTGTTATTCACCTGTTCTTCGTTTCTCGTTACAGTTTCACATCCCCAGATTCCGAATGAATTAATTATTCCGAATCATGGATTTGAACAAAATATTCCGAACCAAGCTTATTATTCCGCATGAAGGATTTTTGTTTATTTTATTCCGGATAAATAAGTATTCCGAATGAGCATTGTTTTGTTGAAAATATTCCGAATCAGTTATTCCGGATAAAGCATATTATTCCGAGTCAGTGACATTCCGAATAAACAGATATTCCGAATGAGTCCTTAGTTTTAAATTATTCCGAATCAGTTTTTATTATTCCGAACCAGTATATATTCCGGATCAAGCAACTTTATTCCGAATCAGCATTATTCCGAACCAAGGAATTTTATTCCGAATGAGCAGACATTTCGAACCAACAATTTTCTTTGATTATTCCGGATCAACACCATATTCCGGATGAGTTCATTTATTCCGAGTTAGCAACATTGTTCCGAACCAGTTCTATATTCCGAATGAGCATTCTGAGTTAATTATTCCGAATCAAGCAACATTCCGGATCAACACATTTATTCCGAATCAATCCCTTTCCGAATGAAGCAAGTTATTCCGGATGAGTTACCAAGAGTTGATTTATTCCGGATGAAGGTAGTATTCCGCATGAGTTGATTTATTCCGAATGAGCCAAATATTCCAAATATTCCGGATCAAGCAATTATTCCGAATCAGCTGTTTTTTCCAAGTTTAGGTATTTTACTGTTTATTTTTAATTCAAGTTTTATTTTCAGTAATTGCTTTTAGTTTAATTTTATTACTTCTCGCACTTATCTTTTAAGTAGATATAGATCAAAAGCTCCCCCTTTTAGTCACCAATTACAACAATTCCACTTTGAACCGTGATCGATTCGAGAAGATACCGAGAACGAAACAACGACAAATATAATTGGGTACGAGCAACGCAAAGAGAGATCTTGCAACAAACCTTTTTATCAACTAACTAAAAATCAGTTATTAAAATGGCACCGCTGCCGGCTCTTTTCGTAAGGATCAACGGTTTCTTGTGAGAAAAATTGGATTTTGGGATCCGTTCTTTCGGGAACGTTATTTTCAAGTACAAAAATTTTCAAAAATCCATAAAAATATAAAAATTTCAACAATACAAAAAAAAAAAAAAAATTAAAAAACCTATAAAAACCAAAAATATTTTCTCTTGCATTTTCTTTTTAGTGTATGCGTACTCGATCAACGTCTTATTCCGAGCCCGAGACTCTCGAAGATTTAGACATGGCCGGTGTACACAACAACAATAATAATCCACCTCACCCCAACATGAATAATCCACCCCTACCCGACCTACGAACCATGGAGGAGCTATGCCAACCTACGATGAATGGACATGGAGGCCCGATTGCACCGATGCAAACCACGGCTCAGGAGTTTTCGTTGAAGCATCACATGATCCAACAAGTGCAAACTAATACATTTCGCGGAATTCCGGATGATGATGCCAACAAACACCTCGACAAATTCATTACCATCACCCAAAGCATGAAGTCACCCGGTGTTTCTATGGATGAACTTTGCCTTCAACTATTTCCCCACTCGCTTTCTCACCATGCCGAAAAATGGTTTGACCGTCTCCCAAAGAATTCTATTCATACTTAGGACGACATGACTCAACGCTTTTTGTCGCGCTACTTCCCACCATCCATGGTCACGAGCCTTCGTAACCAAATTAGTGGATTCATGCAAGACAATGATGAATCGCTCTTTGATGCTTGGGAACGGTATAATGATTTGATCGACCGTTGTCCAAATCACAACATGCTCCCCGTCACTCTCATTGATACTTTCTACAATGGTCTCACTTTTCGTGATCGTGACACGATCAATGCCGCCGCCGGTGGTACTTTTATGAAAAGGAGACCGGAGGAGTGTAGAGAGTTGATTGAAAACATGACTACTCACCACAAGAATTGGGATTCATCCGCATCCTCAAGATCTAATCCGAGAGTCAATGTTTCATCTACTTCTTCCACCACCGACATGTCCGCCATGGAACGTGCTATTCTTGAAATTAGCAAAAGTATGCAAATTTTGGCTACTAACCAAACTCAACAAGCTAAAGTCGTTGCTATTTCTTGTGACACATGCGGTGGTCCTCATTCTTACAATGATTGTCCTTCTACTCAAGGCAATTTTTGTGAAAACGTTAACGCGGCATACGGTACTTATCCCACGGGAGGCTATCAAGCTCGTCCTCAAGGAGACCGTAGCTTGCTAAGTTGTCGTTCAAACAACTATCTTGCACCACCCAGTTTTACTCCTCCAAACCAAAACCAACAACAAAGCTATAACCGAAATAACCAATCCCAACCTCGTGCTAACAATCAATATCAATCCCAAAGAAACCCATACCCACCTTAAGGAAATTCTCAAGCTTACCAAGCTCTACCTCTCAATCAACCGATGGCATTGAATCAAGACATCGAGACGTTCATGAGGACTAATAGAGAGATGGTGACGAATCTTCAGAGTCAATTCATCAACTTTAAGGGAGAAATGGCGAAACAAGGGAGCGATATTCGATCCGAGCTAAGGAATGACATGGTGAAACAAAGCAATGATATTCGTGCCGACATGAGAGACTCTTTCAGCACTCAAGCGGATAATATACGTGATATGCTCGGTTCGCTCTTCCAAGGTAATCAACCCTCTTCTTCGGGTACTCTTCCGAGTAACACTGTGGCTAATCCAAGAGGGGAGATGAAAGCAATCACCACTCGTAGTGGAAAAGGTTATACGGAACCCGAGCTTCCTACACCTCCACCCGTGATTGTGAACAAAGAAAAAGAGCAACTTTCCTCACCTCCTTTGCCTTCTACCCCCATTCCCCCACCACCCGCGGTTGTGAGTGATCCTACCCCCTAAAGCCTTCCTATTCATCCGATATACCTTATCCTTCAAGGTTGAGGAAAGAGAAGCAAAAGAGCAAGGATGATATTCAGGTTTCAAACTTTTTCAAAATGTTTAAACAATTGAATTTTAACATCTCCTTTGCCGAGGCTCTCGCTCACATGCCTAAATATACGAAGATGTTTAAAGATCTTCTTAGTGACAAAGAGAAGCTTCTTGACATTGCTCAGACCCAACTTAATGAGAATTGCTCCGCGGTTCTCTTAAGGAAATTGCCCACCAAACTTGGTGATCCGGGTCGCTTCTTGATTCCTTGCAACTTCCCGGGAGTAGAGAATTGCATGGCCCTAGCCGATCTAGGTGCCAGTATAAACTTAATGCCTTTAAGTGTTTGGAAGCAATTATTTCTCCCCGAGCTAGTCCCCACCAAAATGACTTTGGAATTAGCTAACCGTACGGTTGCTTATCCAGTGGGGATAGCCGAATACGTCTTCGTTGGCGTTGACAAATTCACCTTCCCGACGGATTTTGTTGTCGTTGACTACGAGATGGATCCTCGTGTTCCATTAATCGTTGGACGTCCTTTCTTGAGGACCGGTCGCACTCTCATTGATGTAGCCGCGGGCGAAATAATCATGAGAGTTGGTGACGACAAAATTGTCTTCAACATGGGTAAGAGTTCTAAACAACCTTATTCATATGAGAGTGTTAATGCTATTGATGTTCTCGATGAGGCTTGTGAAGAACACTTTCATGATGCTTGCAAAAGTAATCTCTCTTCTCTACCCAATGTTGAGATCGTTGCCTCAATTGCTCCGTCATTGACTCCATTTGGAGAAAGTGACTTTCTTTTGGATGATTTTGAAGCTAGCTTGGGTCCACTTGATCTTAAGTATGATGATTCTCCCACCGATTGGGAAGAAGACATTCGTACAATTGAGAAACTTCTCAATGAAGACCCGTTTTCTCCTCCTTCTCCTAAAGAGGTGACTAATGATGATCCATCGTTAGTTACACCATCTATTGAAAATCCTCCTACTCTTGAACTTAAGGACTTAACTCCTCATCTCGAGTATGTTTTCTTAGAAGGAATTGATCAACTTCCCGTTATCATTGCTAAGGACTTAAAAGCCGATGAGAAAACTCGTCTCATTGAAGTTCTCAAGAAACATAAAAGAGCTATCGCTTGGAAAATCTCTGATATTCGCGGAATTGATCCTCACTTTTGCACACATAAAATTCTCATGGAGGACGACTTTAAGCCCACAATTCAAAGCCAACGAAGGGTGAATCCTAAAATCCATGACGTTATCAAAAAAGAGGTTATCAAACTTCTTGATGCGGGCATGATTTACCTTATTTCGGATTCACCATGGGTTAGTCCAGTCCATTGTGTGCCTAAGAAAGGCGGAATCACCATTGTGCCCAACACAAACAACGAGTTGATTCCTACACGTCTCGTTACTGGGTGGAGAGTTTGTATAGACTATCGCAAACTCAATGATGCCACGAGAAAGGATCATTTCCCTCTTCCTTTTATGGACCAAATGCTTGAACGTTTAGCGGGTAGTGAATATTACTGCTTTCTAGATGGTTTCTCGGGTTACTTCCAAATACCCATCGATCTCCAAGATCAAGAGAAGATAACATTCACTTGTACCTATGGCACATTTGCCTACAAAAGAATGCCTTTTGGCTTATGCAATGCCCCCGGGACTTTCCAAAGGTGCATGTTGGCTATTTTCCATGACATGGTTGAGAAAACCATGGAAGTCTTCATGGATGATTTCTCGGTCTTTGGGGACTCATTCTCTTCTTGCCTTGCCAATTTAGAACGTATGCTTAAGCGGTGCGAAGACACTCGCCTTGTTCTAAATTGGGAAAAATGCCATTTTATGGTAAAAGAAGGCATTGTGCTAGGACACAAAATCTCAAAAGTCGGTCTTGAAGTTGACCGTGCTAAAGTGGATGTCATAGCCAAATTACCTCCACCTTCAACCGTGAAGGGTGTGAGAAGTTTTCTGGGTCATGCGGGCTTCTATCGTCGATTCATTCATGATTTCTCTAAAATCGCTCGCCCGATGACCCACCTCTTGGAAAAAGATACTCCTTTTATCTTTTCCAAAGAGTGTATTGAAGCCTTCAACCTTCTTAAGGATAAGCTAACTACGGCACCGGTCTTAGTTACCCCTAATTGGGAGCTACCCTTTGAGTTGATGTGCGATGCTAGCGATTTTGCTATTGGAGCGGTTTTGGGCCAAAGAGTGAATAAACACTTCCAACCAATCCATTATGCTAGCAAGACAATGACGGGGGCTCAATTGCATTATACGACAACCGAAAAAGAGCTTTTAGCTGTTGTCTATGCTTTTGAAAAATTTCGCCCCTATCTTGTTTTATCCACCACAATCGTATACACGGACCATTCTGCGTTGAAGTACTTGATGACTAAGCACAACTCTAAGCCAAGACTTCTTTGCTGGGTTTTACTCCTTCAAGAATTTAACATTGAAATTCGTGACAAAAAGGGAGCTGAAAACCTAGCCGCGGATCATCTAAGTAGACTTGAGGATCCATATCAAGGGGATCATCCGAACAAAGAGATCAATGACTCTTTTCCCCTTGAGACCTTACTGTCTATTTGTGCCAATCTTGATGACACCCCGTGGTTTGCCGACATTGCAAACTACTTAGCGGGTGGTGTTCTCATCAAAGGGTTAACATCCCAACAAAAGAAAAAGTTCTTGAATGATGTTAAGACTTACTTTTGGAATGACCCTTTTCTCTTCAAACAATGCGCTGATTTAATTATTCGCCGATGTGTTGACAGATGGGCAGCTTTAGACATTCTCGAGGCTTGCCACAAAGGACCCACCGGTGGTCACTTTGGTCCCAACTACACCGCCAAAAAAGTGTTTGACTCGGGGTTCTATTGGCCCACCATTTATCGTGACGCTCACGCAATGGTTAAAAACTGTGATGATTGCCAAAGACAAGGCAAGATCACACATAAAGATGAGATGCCTCAAAATTTCATACAAGAATGTGAAATCTTTGATGTATGGGGCATCGACTTTATGGGGCCATTCCCTTCTTTTAAAGGAAACAAATACATACTTGTCGCCGTTGACTACGTTTCTAAATGGGTTGAAGCCAAAGCTTTACCCACTAACGACGCAAAGGTGGTTTGTAATTTCTTGAAACAACTGTTTGCTCGATTCGGTGTTCCTCGTGCTATAATCAGTGACCGCGGGACTCATTTTTGCAATGATCAATTTGTAAGAGTCATGGCTAAGTATGGTGTCAATCACCGTCTTTCCACCGCTTACCATCCTCAAACCAACGGTCAAGCTGAGATATCCAACCGTGGATTGAAGCGAATTTTGGAACGTACTGTGGGAGAGCATCGTGCCTCGTGGGCCGATAAACTTGATGATGCTCTGTGGGCTTTCCGTACCGCCTATAAGACACCGATTGGTTGTACACCTTATCGTCTTGTGTACGGGAAAGCATGCCACCTCCCTATCGAGCTGGAACATAAGGCATATTGGGCCTTGAAGTGGGCTAACTTCGACATCAACAAAGCCGGTGATCTTCGCAAGATTCAACTCAACGAGATACATGAATTGAGGAATGAAGCTTACGAGAACTCATTGATCTACAAGGAGAAGACCAAGATTATCCATGATGCTAGAATTAACAACCGAGAGTTCCACGTTGGTGATCAAGTCTTACTTTTTAACTCTCGGTTGAAGATCTTCTCGGCAAGTTGAAGAGCCGCTGGTCTGGTCCATTCACCATCGCCAATGTCTTTCCCTATGGCACCATTGAGCTTTCTCAGCCAAATGGGCCCAATTTTAAGGTGAATGGCCAGCGTTTGAAGTTGTACTTTGGTGAGGACATCTCTCATGAGATGATTCCATCCCTCACCATGTTTCCCATGAATTAGTTCGGGACCGAGTCAGGCTCGTGACTCGGTTAACAAAAACAAGCGCTCCTCGGGAGGCAACCTGAGTATCTATCCCCCCTTTTCCGTTTTTCATCCTAAGTGTTGGGGGAGCTATATAGGTTGCTTGTGTTTGTATGGTGATGTGATTACAGGGATAAGTGCACTCTTGGAATCTTTGGAACCGTGCTCCCATGTTATCCGCAGTTTCGGTTCTATCTCTCAACTATCGTGATTCAATTTTCTTCATACTCACATTTGAAATTGATCACTTTAGTTGTCTCCTCCTTAACTTGATTTAACCAACGTGCACAATGTCATAAGTGTAGGGGAGACTTTTCCCACATGCTTAAACATTGAGGACAATTTTTATATTAAGTGTAGGGGAGACTTCTATCGAAGTTTTAAGTGGACTTTTCCATTAAAGTGCCTTCATTTAACCGGAAAATTCGATTTTTCGACATTTTTCAAAATTTTTAATCTATTTTGGCCTAGTTGTATAGTTGTATGTTCCTTTGTTATGTTTATTCTCTTTCCTTGCTAGAATAAAATTTCAATAATGTGGTTTTAAATTTTTCAAAGTCATGAATATTTTGACTCAACCCGAGTTTACTTATCTAAGTTTACTCTAGCTAGTATCCTTAACGTGTTTAAGTCAAGTTTTGCTAGGCTTTTATATAAGGAGCTTTAAAACGCGAAAGTCTTAACTCTCACGGGTTAAGAACAAGAACTTTTCGCAAGTTCCTATAATTGATCCTAGAGAGTCGTTTATCAAAGGAACTTTAAAACACAAATTCTAAACTTGAAAGAGTCTAAGAAGATGCAAGATCCTATAGGCGACTCGAAAACCCAAAACTTTGATTTAATTGGCTAAGCATCCACGAGTCTCATTCCTTGAGATTTTAAATTGTGGAGAACGAGAGATGATAGAGTCAATTATAAGTTTGGTATTCTTTCGTGAATTTATGTGAGTTGATTATAAGCCTATTCTCCCATCGCTTGCTAATAAATTTATCTGCAATAAATAAGGTTGTACGATTTGAAAAGTTACTTAGCTTCTAGCCCAAGATCGTTTAAAATTTGCTCGGTATTAATTAGAGTTCATAGCCAAGGCATAACTTATTGAAGCGGGATGCGAAGATTGGCGAGTCCGAAAAGGCCCTAACAAGGCATGAGGGCTACATTTTGTTGCTAAAGATCCAAAAGTGATGTGAAGAATCATTTATCGAAAATCAATATGAAGGATCGAGACACACGACGAAAAGCAAGAACTCCCCAAAAGATCATGGAGAAGTCTATCCGAAAAGACCCTAGCAAGGTATGAGGATAAATAGATCCAAGTCCTAAAAGGAGGCGGATCGTTGTATATCAAAGTCCACAATAAAGATTGGAGAAAATGAAGAAGTCGTGGTCCAAAGATGAAGAATATCTCAAAACTTCAAGTGAAGAAATTCCTATTATGAAGAGAAGACCATAATTTCAAGAACGTCTCTCAAAGATTCGAAGTATGAAGTCGCTGCCAAATATCGGTCCGAGAAAGGTCTCAAATCGTGAAGCGAGTTATGCCAAGATATGAACTTTATGAGGTCCCGAGAAGCAGTTTTAAAAGATTTTGTCCTTTAGCTAACTATTGATTAAATCGTCCCACTTTGTTTTCAGCCTAAATAACTATCGAAATAAATCAAACAATGCATCCTCGTGATCATTCAAGACAACAATAAAATATAAGAGATACACCTAGGAATAAGGAAGTCTAAGTGAATAATTGGGCCACATGAGTTCGTGTTAGTTTGCTAACTTATAATAACAATGATCTCGTTTTTAAGCTTGGTATGGGGAACGTGAAACTTGAGAATGATGAACATTCATGACAATCTAAAACCCTAATGTAAGTCTTTAAATACTCTACTTGTTTTGTTCTTTTGGTTTCCTTAGTGTTTAGAATTTAATAAAGGCCAAGGTGGGTTAGTTATTATGAGAAATGTAAACCGTGCTTTAAAATTATAACATTGCATGAGGGCATGGCAATGGTTAAGTGTAGGAGATTTGATAGGTGTGAAAACACCCATCCTTTTACCACTTATTTCTTGCTAAAATGAGACCAAAACGCGTATTTAATGTCATTTGTTTGGAATTATGCGTGGTTTGTGTGTTTGTTATGTTTTCAGAGCCAACTGGATAAACATTGAAGAAAACATGGGATTACACGGGTTTTATCGAAGAAAAAGACGAAAAAACAAAGTCTATAGTCCAAGAGATGCAAAAGATTTGAAGTCAATGGGCCTATTTGAAGATTTATCGAAGAAAAGGACCAAAGATGGAAGATTTACATATGTCGAAGAACTCAAGTCTATTAAATGAAGAAATTAAAAGACGAGTTGAATTTATTCGTTGACAAATCCTAAATCGAAATCGAAAACGTCAACTTTTCTGAAAAGACGAGAAGACAAAAAGAAAGGGAGAAAGCTCACTCACCAAACCAAGCCAAGCCCTATAAATACCCTTCCCATTCACATTTTCAAGACTAGTTTTTCTTTTTTGTTTTCTTTTCTCCTGTTTCGTAGGAAACACCATCACCATTAGGGTGTTTGGTGATTTTTATTGTCTTTTGATGCCTCCACAATCTTGTAAGTTTAATCTTTCATTTTGTTTGTTTGAATCTTAATCCTTAATACAAGTTTCCATTTAATCTTTCTTTCTTCTCTTGTTGATTCAAATTTCTAAGTTTCATTTTATTGAGTTTGATCTTCAAAAGTAAGTGGGTTTTGAGTTTTTGTTGATTTGGATTGATGTTTATCATTAGTAGATGATTAGTGGTTAAATTGGTTTAAGTTTTGGTTAAAAACTTGGTGGATTTTGGTTAAATTTGTGGTGTTTGTTATTCACCTGTTCTTCGTTTCTCGTTACAGTTTCACATCCCCAGATTCCGAATGAATTAATTATTCCGAATCAAGGATTTGAACAAAATATTCCGAACCAAGCTTATTATTCCGCATGAAGGATTTTTGTTTATTTTATTCCGGATAAATAAGTATTCCGAATGAGCATTGTTTTGTTGAAAATATTCTGAATCAGTTATTCCGGATAAAGCATATTATTCCGAGTCAGTGACATTCCGAATAAACAGATATTCCGAATGAGTCCTTAGTTTTAAATTATTCCGAATCAGTTTTTATTATTCCGAACCAGTATATATTCCGGATCAAGCAACTTTATTCCGGATCAGCATTATTCCGAACCAAGGAATTTTATTCCGAATGAGCAGACATTCTGAAACAGCAATTTTCTTTGATTATTCCGGATCAACACCATATTCCGGATGAGTTCATTTATTCCGAGTTAGCAACATTGTTCCGAACCAGTTCTATATTCCGAATGAGCATTCTGAGTTAATTATTCCGAATCAAGCAACATTCCGGATCAACACATTTATTCCGAATCAATCCCTTTCCGAATGAAGCAAGTTATTCCGGATGAGTTACCAAGAGTTGATTTATTCCGGATGAAGGTAGTATTCCGCATGAGTTGATTTATTCCGAATGAGCCAAATATTCCAAATATTCCGGATCAAGCAATTATTCCGAATCAGCTGTTTTTTCCAAGTTTAGGTATTTTACTGTTTATTTTCAATTCAAGTTTTATTTTCAGTAATTGCTTTTAGTTTAATTTTATTACTTATCGCACTTATCTTTTAAGTAGATATAGATCAAAAGCTCCCCCTTTTAGTCACCAATTACAACAATTCCACTTTGAACCGTGGTCGATTCGAGAAAATACCGAGAACGAAACAACGACAAATATAATTGGGCACGAGCAATGCAAAGAGAGATCTTGCAACAAACCTTTTTATCAACTAACTAAAAATCAGTTATTAGTCTTCCCTTGGAACTGCCTTCTTTGCTTCAACCTAAACGCTCAAGTTATGAACTAAGGACTGTGATATACAGAATCATTTTCATTAAAAATGATCCTATTGTTACAAAAGTATGAGAGAAGTCTAACCTCTTTAAAAGGGTGTCCGGAAAACCATTATAAAGTTAAACAAAATATACAACAAATAAATAGAAATAAATATATAATCACTTGTTATGATAAGTCTGATAAAATGTGATTTTTTGAAAAGCCTGTTGTTTCACATTGAGGGCAAAAACCACCAAATGACTTGTAAAGCCCCTACATAGAAATCTTAACTTTGTAGCATAAATCCAAAAAAGATGAGTAAACAAATGATAATAGCAATATTTCCTCTAAAAATATGTTCTTCTGAGGTAAAACCTTAGTGACGGTTTCCAAGACGAAGTCACTAGTCAGAATAAGATGTCGTGTGTCCACCTAAAAATCTTCTTCCTACAATAACTCTGAATTCAGTATCAACATGATTTAGTAAAATCGTACACGTTTTAGGAAAAACGCGTATAATCGGCAAGTATTAAACCTTCACGTTTAGGAAAACGCGAATGCTCGATAAATGCGAGTTCGTTCTCGACGGAGGTGTGTGTGTATGGTGCCAATAAATATAAAACAATGTTTCGATTAGTGTCGTTTGGTTTAAAGAGAGAAAATTAAAATTCTAGCTACGCTACGATTAAACTACGACGAGTGACGTAAAACGCGAATTTAAATACGTAAAACGTGACGAAATTAAACCTAAAAATTAATTAAAAATTAAAACTAAGTCTAAAATAATATAAATAAGAATAAAAATTTAATAAATAAATTTTAAAATCTTTTATTAATTAAATATTCAATTTTAAATGCTAATTAAAGCCCTAAAATTAAATATAATTAACAAAAAGCGCAAAATATTATTTTATTAAACAAATATATTACTTATACTAATTAAACACTAAAAATTATTTATCCTAAATTTTTAAAACTATTTTTCTATTTTTTTAAATGCTAAAAATACTTTTTAAACTAAAATAATGATAAAAAACAATAAAATAATGACAAAAATAAATTTACTGTTTAAAATCCTATTTTACTTGGTTAAAACAATAGAAAAATGGAAAAAGTTAGCAAAAATAATTTTTACCTAATAAGACAAAAATAGTTTGAATAAAACCTAATTAAACCTTAAATTAATTCTAAAAATTAAATAAATAAAGTGAACAGTGAAATTATTTTCTTAAAAATCTTAAAATATATTACTGAAAATGGGAAAATTTTAAAAACTTAAAAATATTAATTTCTGACACTAAAATACAAAAACAATCTTAATTAAAACTAATTAAAACCTAAATTAAATCTAAAAATATTAAAATAAACAGAAAAATAAAAATAAACTTTATGAATCTTAAATTAGATTAACAAAAGTAGGAAACATGAAAAATCCAGAAAAAGCCAATAAAAAGCCACTGAAAACAAAACCCTAGAAAATCTGAAAGTGACATGTTGGGCCTTTTGTCTTTTAGCCCAGCAGTGGCTACACTAGAACTAGCATTGGGAACTTTTTCCCACTACTTTTAAAAGAAAAAACAAGATTGGTCGATTTTAAGCTATGTTTGTTGGTATTATTCGGAACAAGAGGCACCCCTACACTCAGTGGAGTGTAGGGAGTCAAGATAATGCAAAAAGAACACAAGTCCAATACCAAAGAAGCACAAAGATGAGCAAATAAAGGTTATTGTATTGACTAGGAGGTCTGGGCAAGAATGTGTTGGTTCAATTGGTGTTAGGACGAATTTCAAACATGCTAAACTACCAGGCAAACAATCCTACCCACAAATTAACTATCAACAACCTTAGATTATCCCTAACTCAAACTGATTACAAAATTTCAATATTCAAAACAAAAAATCAAATCTGTTCTACCCTACTGATTAATTTAAATGGTTTTTACTCAACTTTTAAACATGCAAAATCTGTTTGATGCTACTCCACTTGAATACACCTACAGATATGTCCTACATCTAACTATATGGGTGTGTTTAAGCTGATTATAACCTGCCTTGTGCCCAAATCAGTTTAAACCCTCAACCAAACACCCCTTTTGAAACTGATTACCAAGATATTTGCAAACAAATAGCATACAAATCACCTCAACTTACTTCCAAATCAATTGAACACACAATTAATCCATAAATAAGCATAAAGAAAGCAATACCTCAGCACTTAGACAAATCACATACAAAATCAAGAAAACTAAAAAGTAAATCTAGGAGGGTTCAAGCTAGTACCAGCTGATGCCTTCTCCTTGACCTCTTCTTAACAGCTTATAAAGCTTGTGTAGAGAATCCCTTGCTGAATGGTCTACAACAGACCAAGAAGGGGGAACAATTTCTTCAAACAAATGAAAAAATGGATATTGGTGTGGAGTCTACAACAGACAAACCACCACCCTTGTACCTGCTTATCACAACACCAAAAGCAAACTACAAGAACATTAATCTTGTCAATAAGCTCAGTTGTCAATTGAGCTTATGGCAAGCTTAGTGTTCAGTGAGGAATAAGCACAAATCAGAAAGGTTTTTAGACAAACTTTTTAACACAATTTTTTTGAAACAAATCCCTTAAATCCTTTGAGATAATATGGTAACCAAACAAACTCTAACACTAATCTGAAAACCAAAGACAAAGATCCACTTTCACTTCCCTTTGTACTTGGATTCAAGATTCGTGGGTCTCAAAATGTTTTTGCCAAAAACCTTGAACAAGAACCTTGATGGATTTAAACTAAACTTGCTAGTATGAAATCATTACACTAAAACAACAAATGAAATTGAAACTCAGAATATCACTTCAATGGTTTTTTTTAAATTACTTTAAATATTCTATTATATAAAAAATATTACAACGATAAATCTGGAACAAAAACCAAATGTCACAAGTCGACATGGTTTTATACTAGATAGAAGATCATTCTAAAAATACTATTACATGTAAAACCTAATGTAATAAAACCCTATTCTGCCCTTGAAGTCTTGCTGAAACTTCTTGGTCAAAGTTTGTGTCTCGTGATCTCTGAATGCCAGGCTGTGTTGGAATGATCTCAAGCGTCTAATCCATCCTTTGGGACCAAGTAAATCATATGGGACGTTGATTGACTGAAGGGGTTCCCTTTTTGCTAAATATAGTGAAGCAAGGGAACCATGTGGGGACACATGAAGGTCACGGTGAAGTAGTTTAAGTGTGGGTTTGGTTTAATGTGTGTTTAATTAGGTATTTGGAAATAATAAAACAAAAACCCTTTGTTTTTGGTTAATTGGATTATTAGGGTTCATGTGGGATGGGGGTGTTTAGCAGGTGGGTTTGATGAGGTTAGGGGTTAAGAATTTTGCTTCCCTCGTTTTAAAATGTATAATAAACGGTTTGAAAGAGTTTAAGTGGGGTTTGATGTGGCAGATGACGTGGGGTGAAAGTGGTGATGTGGTGGATGGTTATTGATGGGGGAGGGTTTTGTGTCTGGGCAGGAAAGGTCCCTCACTTCCCAAATTATCTTCATAATAAGTCTTGCAGCAATATATCCAATTTCCTTCACAAATAAGTATTGGCTAAATACAAATCAGTCATTGTCTTTAGTAAAACCATAAATAAGGACTAATCTTGCATTTATTGTAATTTTCAAGGGCTTTTCTTGTCAAGTCTTGATACTTTAGGGACCCTAATATAGATAATGATAAAAGAGGGGTATAAAGTGACAATTCTTCAAACTTAGAGGACCAATATTGCCAAATCTTCAAACTTCAAGGACCGTTTTGGAAATTCATGATTCGAGTCCGGTTCTTTGTGCGGCTTTGTTTCCCGTGTTCGTTTTTTCTTGATTCTTGTAATCTTTTGGTGAATTCACGATATCCGTACATAAAATACACAATGAACAAACGCAAGCATATTTTGGCGTATCTTAATGATATTTTAAGCGTTTTAAGCCCGATTTGGACGATGAGACTATGTATAATTGCAGTCTCATCACTCCCCCATACTAAACCATTGCCGTGTCCCCACGCAATGCTAGAATTAAGTATCGTAGCAATTCCAAAATCCCTTTTTATGGTGACATTTATTGAAACGTAAACTTAAATAAACTACTGCATGCGTTTTAGACATAATGTATTGTTTTCATCACGATTAAGTGACTTTTAGGGTCAAAGAATAAGAACACGTGAATGCCTCATAGAGATAAGTTCGTCATCCTCGATTTTCACCAAATTCTATGCTAAGCGTGAAACGAGATCATTGTCATTGTAAGTTAGTAAAACAATCATTACTCATGAGTGTTAATTACGTACTTAGACTCCCTTGTTCCTAAGGTGTATCTCTTATATTTTATTTTGTCTTAATGATCACGAGGATACATCATTGACTTATTCTGATATTTTATTAAGGTCGAAAATAAACCAGGACGATTTAATTCATAGTTAGCTAAAGGACACGATCTTTTAAAACGACTTCTCGTAATCTCCTTAAGTTCATATCTTGGCATAACTCGTTTCACGATTTGAAACCTTTCTCGGACCGATATTTGGCATGTACTTCATACTTCGAATCTTGGAAGACGTTCTTTAAATAATGGTCTTCTCTTCATATATGGAATTTCTTCACTTAGACCACGACTTACATCATTTTTCTTCAATCTTTATTTGGGATTTTTGATATAGAACGATCCGCCTCCTTTTTGGACTTGGATATATTTATCCTCATACCTTGTTAGGGTCTTTTTAGATAGATTTCTCCATGATCTTTAGGGGAGTATATTGCTTTTCGTCGTGTGTCTCGATCCTTCATATTGATTTTGGAATAATGATACTTCACATCATCTTGGATCTTTAGCAACAAAATAGAGTTCCTCATGCCATGTTAGGGCCTTTTTGGAACTTTGCCAATCTTCGCATCCCGCTTCAATAAGTTATGCCTTGGCTATGAACTCTATTTGAACACGAGCAACTTTTAAACGATCTTGGGCTAGAAGCTAAGTAGCCTTTTAAATCGTACAACCTTACTTATTGCATTTATTTAAACAAAAGCGTGGGGAGAAAATGCTAATAATTACTTCCTCCTTCTCACTTTTATTGTCCTCATTGCTATTTTAGTTTGTCCCAAAATATTGTCCAGTTTCTTAAATAAGAAGTTAGAATTAATTAATTTTCCAGTTTTACCCATGCTATTAATTTCTTAAGAGGAAACTATTAATGTATTCAAAGGATAAACTTGTCTTTTTTAGTTTAAAATGTCTATATTCAATGTATCTATCATAAATTACAAAAAATATTGTTGGGGGACAAATAAAATGGGACGGAGGGAGTACTACACATGAGATCGTTAAAGATTACGTAACTTATAATTAAGTCTATCATTTCTCGTCCTCATTTAAGAGACTTAGCCTAATTAAAGTTAAGGAATCGAATCTAGTGCTCAGCACGCACGGTCGAGTAAAAAATTACTCTTATTCTCACCTTCGGAAAACCTACATTCGTGTCTTAAACACTTATGAAAAACAAGAAAAATTATAAAATTTGGCCATTTTTAGCCTTATTTTACATAAAACGATAACAAAAAGATGAAAATTGGATTGCGTGATGACGTAAGCAATACTCACCCTCCATACTAAAACTAAACAATGTCCTCAATGTTTCGATTCTAGGGGTGAAACACCCCCATACTAGAGACGAAAGTCGAATGCTTAATCTCGAGCATGGAAAGGGTAAAACAAATAACCTAAAAGCCGTTTATGAATTATGCTAATAAGATAAACATTAAAACATAAAAGGATATCATCGGATATCGAAATCTCCAAAGGCAATGATCGAAGCTCGAGTGATCCGTAAAACGAACACTAGAGGCTTCAATTACGACGATGAACCTAATGAATCACAATCACAAACAACCACGGAACAAAGGTTGGAAGAGCACAAGTCCCCTCGTTTCACTATTATAAAAACGATAATATTTACAAGGATAAGCATGAGAATCCCCCACGAGGCACCTTGTTTTTGATAACCGAGTCAAAAGCTCGACTCGAATCCCCATAAATGTGATCATTTAGGGATAATCATGGTTTGGTCATTTTTGGTGGGGCTTACATGATAAACAAGGCCCAAAAGCAACCGGTATAAAGGACTAAGTCCTTCGATGATGCAAAATACCGGGATCGAATATGACGTCCTCGTTTTCATGGGATAAACGAACCAACGCCACTTCAACACGAGCTAAAACCTCAAAGAGGTGAAACAAAATAGATGAGAAATAGAAGGGTGGGACAATGGGTAAGGCAAACTTATGAGCTACTCGAGGTGGACTCACACCAAGCAAATAGACAAGTTTTCCATTTATTGCATCGGTGGAAGATCGAGATTTCCCTTTACAAGCAATTCTGGGATTGAATATCTCGTCCTCGGTGGAGAAATGTGAGGGAACATAAAGGGCTTCCCCCACACTAAATCCACACCAATCGTCGTCAAAAAGAGTAGACGAGGTGGTAGCACTCATAAAACGTGGTGATGACGGAGTTAAACATGTAGAAAAATCTTTTAAATCAATTTTAAAATCTTTTCTTTTTTCATCGTTCAAAAAGTCTGTATGAAAACCCGATTTGACGATGTCAAAAATATTTGGCGTTTCAAATTCAAGATTGGTCACGCTAAAAATCCTCACATTTAAGTCGCGGTTAGGGGGTGGTGGATTGTATAAGTTCTCAAAACGTTGATCAAGAAAGAACACCGCCCCCTCGGGGTCAACATGTTTGTCATCCTCATGAACATGAATATCATCGATTTCTTCATCGTAAATAGGCTTATCGAACCAAAGTTCTTCATAATCCTCATTAATGATATTTGAAATTCTCTCGAAGAGATCACGATCAACCACAAAATCATCATTCATAAGGGAGGAGTGTTGATTAGGTAACTCCTCATGAATGTGATAAACGTCATTCTCATTTGAGGAGTATTGATTAGGTAACTCCTCGAGAATGAGATTTTGGGTCACGTGAGTTGGTTCGTCGTCAAAAATAAGACGTTCCAACTCATCAAGTTCATCATCGATTTTGGAAAAATCGACCTCACTCGTAGGTGGAAGTGGAGGCAAAAGAGCTAGCTCTCGTTCGATAATTTCCTCAATGTCGGGATCAAACTCGTAATCATCGTACTTTCCATATGAAGAGGTATTTTTAGGAGAATCCTCAAAAATGGCATTTGGATTTTGAAATACGTGATCAATCTCAGCAAAATCGCCATCGTCATCATCAAAGAAAGAGTCGATGTGAGCACTCACAACCATGGTCTTACAAGTCGAATGACTATGCTTAGGTGACTTTTCCATGACGAGAGGATCGATGCGATAAAACCTTTAGCCTCAACGGGTGTTGGGCTAGGAAATGGAGGCACTTCAATGGAATTAGAAGTTGAAGCCTCAAAGATGTTGTCCTTCGAAGGTGGTGAAGACGAGTCCATTTTGGTCATTGTCGTGATGGCACTAACGTCACCCTTCGGAATTGGTTGTTCACTTGTTTCGCCGAATAAATCCCAACATGATTTTTCATCCATAAATCTACGAATACCCTTTTGAATTAAGTAAACGTATTCTTTATCATTAAAATCGTCATCTTTAAAACCGTTCATTTTAATTCTTTCAAAACATGCATCAAGCCTCATATTTTCCGCTAAAGTTAATATTTTGAGATCATTATAATTTGAAATCTCGGTTTTGTCATGATCATTTGATATTTGGGATCTACTCGTGAAAAAGTCCATTTTCTCCTCCCATATCTCATAGTGAGTTTCCCACCGTGGACGTCGATTACGGCTCGAGCCGTCGATAAAAAGGGTCGACCTAAAATAATGCGACATTTAGGGTCACACTCATAATCGGAAATGACGGAGTACGCGGGAAAAAAAAACTTTCCAATCCTAACATAGACATCCTCGGCTATTCCAATTGGCTTAAGCGGTGTACAATTTGCTAGCTCGATTGTCATGTTCATGGGGGTAAGTCTAGGCAATCTCATCAATTTCCAAAGAGAATGAGGCATGAGATTGATGCTAGCACCTAAATCGGCAAGGGCTAAACATCCCTCAATCTCGAAAAAATCACAATGTAATAGAAATTGGCCCGAATCCTCTTCCTTTCTCGGCATATGCCTTTTGGGTTTTTTAAGAAGGATTGAAGCACAAATTTCTTCAAGGGTTACTTGGGTGAGGTCGATAAAGCTCTCTTTTTGAACCGTGGATGGAAATCGAGGTACACTAGGGTGTGCACTATTTTCCTTGGTCGCCACGTTCACCCCATCAACTTTAGAACATGAAGGAGTCTTAGAAGTCGAGGGTTGATAAGAAGGAACAACTCTAAATCCATCAAGGTTAGGGGTAATTGTGACAACCGCGGTTTTGAGGTTCGTCACTTAGTTTTATTTTGTGCAAGTTACGTGTCTTTACGTGTTTATGTGCTAATTGGTGTGTATAGGTTGTGGTTTGGATATCGTTTTGGGTACAGGGTACCTTGTGAGTGAAACGATGTGTGATGATTTCATGTTCATGAGCTCACAATGTAGTGACTATGAAATGAGATGGTGTTGTTTAGTGGTTTTACGTATACGTATATGTATTATAGAAAATCGTATTTTTACGATTTAGGGTTTTTCATTTAGGGGTCTCGGAAGAGGTATTTAGTCACGGGAAGAATTTACGGGATGGTTTTAAATCATTTAGGTTTTAGTTATATAGTTTATATTATATTCTAAGAGTTTTTATAAAACTGTATATTTTTACGTCTTTTACGGTATACGCGTAAATTTGACTAGTTTTACGGTTTTGAGGTTTCGGAGGCTTTATGAGATGAAATAAATTAAGGGAATTTAAGGTAATAATAATTAATAGTTAATTTACCGTAATATAATTGAAAAAGTCGGCCAAATAGAGGTTTTGGGCTTTGGGTTGGGCGGCTAAAAGAAAGAAAGAAGGAAAAGCCCAAAACAGGCCCAATGGACTTGTAATGGGATTAGGGGGCCATTAGGACTTAACCAAACCCAAACCATAACCAAAATAATCAGATTTTTAACATCCATAACAACTCCTAGCCGAAATTCAACAATGGTGGCCAATTAGGGTTTCAAAAACAAAGATCTTCCATTGATTTCTAAGGTAAAACCTTCAAAACCCTTGTTCTATTAATGATTGTAATCAATTTAACCATGTAATTGATCTTATGATGGATTAGGGTTTGTGAGTTTTCTGAGATTAGTGAGATTAGGGTTCATATGAATTGATTACTTTGGTTATTATGTAGATTAGTGATCGTAATTAGGGTTTAATCATGTTTAAATTCGTTTTTAAAAGCTGGGCAGAATTTTCGGTTCATTGTTTTGATCATATCTAGAGTTCTACAGACTTTTAAATTTCGAATCTTATGTCCCTGGAAAGGTAACTGAATTAGCTTTCAAATGAAAGAAACTAGAACTAAATTGGAGGTCGGAAAGTGGGTAAAAAACAGGTTACATTAGTCGGGTGTCAAAACAGTTTTTGGATCAGCCTGTTTTCATTTTATGTTTTAAATTGTTTGGGGTACTTAGGGCTATATATGGAGTTTCAAATGAACATGAGATTTAGATTATATATTAAATAAAAGATCTGGGGACAGGCTAAGCAAATGGGATAGGGTAAGACCCTCTGGTCATAGCAAACATTTCATATGTTCAAAATCGGTAAAATATGGATAGGCGAAAGTATAAGTTGTATATCGAGGAATTAAGATTAGCTTTCATGTTGGGACAAGGGCTGCGATTTTAGATAACACATATAAGTTTATGGGGTTTTCATTGCAATGAATGTGGTTTAGGTTTGGTGGACGTTTGGCTCATAATACGGAGTGTGAAAAACGGGACTGTTTTGGGTTAAATGTTAACGGGACGAATTATGAACTAAACTAAGTTAAGGGCTTTATAGAGTGGTGTAATGAGATGCTTATGGCATATAAATGGGGTTAAGTTGTAGGAGAAGGTTGGATATCCATCATAGATTGATGAGCCATTTTGGTATGTGGTTCATGTCTTGATTGTATACGTTTGTGTGTTTAGATTTGTGCTAGAGCGCGGGTACTTGGAGAAGCTTCTTCAGGTGAGTTTCATAGTCCCATGTCTTTTTATGATTTGAAGTCCAGATGGGATGGAAGAGACATTGTATGGTTTTGTAACTAATGTTGTGAATGTTTTTATGGTTTATGATGGACTTGTGTGTGCACTTATGTGATTAACTGGTATGTGATTCTTGATTGTGTTTATGACTTGGATCGGGGGACACGTACCGTCTCAGTTATAGTGGTTTGACTTGGTACCAAGGGGATGTTGACAAGGCGGGTCCTTGGGATTGGTTCATAGGTGTATGGGCGTATATGGGACCATGGTTATTGGTAAGTCTTGGAGCCTTGAAATTGTGGTTATTGGTAAGTCTTGGAGCCTTGGATTTGTGGTTATTGGTTAATCTTGAATGCTAGTTGTTAATACATAATTGTAGCACATTGTCCATATGTTCTTTTGTTAATGGTTGTTATTCACAACTTATAACTGATTTGGCGTTCGAGTCTAAACCTATGACTCTCACCAACTTTATGTTGACGTGTTTTAGTGTCTCTTTCAGGTGAGAATGTGGTTAAGCGTGAGAATATGAGTAGCTAGCTGGAAGGCTTAGGATTGCATTTTGAGGAACCCCCTTTCCTCTTAGTCTTTATTTATGTTTGAATAAGTGATAATTTGTAGACACCTATATGTTTGTTATTTGTTAATTGTATGTCTTTGGTAAGAGGTAGACTTGTTACCTACTTACCTAGACGCCTGTATTGTTTGAGATATCTTCATGACATTGTGTCACCATTTATGATATTTCCATTTCATTTAGTTATCTTTATAGACACGCTATTGTTGTGATGATATCCCTACGTCGCACCCCATATTCCGCCATGGCGGGGTGTGACAGAATGGTATCAGAGCCAATGGTTATAGAGAATTAGGTTGCATAGCCTAGTCTATAGCTTAAGGATCCCTGCATATAAGCGTCATAGGATTACGTGTGGTCTTGATTGTATTTTCCTAAATTTTATTTTTTGTGAATTTTGACTAGTATGAGTTGAACTGTAGTTGCCCATACTTAGTCACTTGTTAATTTCTGTTTTGCTTTTGATATATAAATTACTTTCACCATAGTAAGTTATTTGGTGTACCTAATGTATAGTATTTTTCTTTTGATGTTTAAGTCATGTTCCCTAAGAATCATGTGGTGATTCGAGTTACTAGGAGTAGGTGGATAGGATGGATTTTAAGTTGTTTCCACTCTTATGGGCGACATGACTTATAACTGATTATGATGTTGTGTTGGAGTTTTTCTATGATGTTCTAGCTAGACTATGGATTTATGTATTCCAAGAGTTTGACTATATTATTTTAATAGATGGAGTTTTGGACCTTATTGTTTATGTGGTTATGAGCTTATGTGAGTAGTTGGATTTATGTGTTATATGTTGTATTGATTCTTATAAGTGTCATCATAGGAGGGAGTGCATTGAGGAAAGGGTAATTGTATAAGTATGGTGGCCAACATAGTTGTACAAGTACCACAACTTCAATGGGTTCTCAAGTATGATTGCATGAAAGAGGGTTAGTACATGCTTGTATATGATGAGATGTGGATTTTTGGGTATATGTATAATATATGGGTTTATGTAACGGTTGCCTAAAATATGGCTATTTTTTAGTGTGTTATATATTTTGGGTTATACTCATGTTGTGTGATTATGTGGTCACACGATATGGACTGGTTTTAGTGGTAGGTTTGATGCCTTGTTGTAAGATGGTGATTACTCGTCTGGAAAAATACGAGTGTATGACGCGATTGATTGATCTGACATGTATGGTAACGAGTATGTTTTGGGTGATTTAATAGGTATATATATGCGGATGTATATATACTAGTATGTGTTAAGTTATGATATATGGTCGTTCAGTAGTTATTATAACTTGAACGTACCTTGTGTTTGCTCGTGTTTTATGGTGCTGGAGTTTGATGGAGTTCCAACAATGTTTTGAGTCTTTTGATGTGTCTCTACATTTGGGTATGTTTCAATTAATGAGAACTACTAAATTTTCTTACAAATAAGTGTGGCTAATTATAGGAAAACGGGTTTGAAAATAATTTGTAAGTGTATGTTATGATATCGTGACTTACATATTTTTTTTAAGTTTGTGGTAGTAAGCTATAAAAAAATTGTCTTGAAAATAATTTGATTAGTTTTCTATGTAACATGTGATAATACATTTTAAAGGGGTAAAGAAATTTTACAAAAAATTTCTTAAGTGGAGTTAAAATTTTAGAAGTATTTAACTAGACGGAAAGAGTAAAAAGGGAGATTTTATTATAGTAAATATAATAATAACACCACACCTTGTAAACGTGTAGTACTTTAGTTATAACCAACCTAAATGGATTTTATAAAATAATAATAATATTAATATAGAATAAAATAAAAAAACACTGAATTATATAAACATGTATTAGTTTCATAATAATAAGTGAAATAAGTTTAATATGAGTAAACAATATAATGGTTAAAATAAGATTGTAGTATACTAACTAGTTGATATATTTGATAAAATAATGAAGATAAAAGATGAGTTTATTGTTCAAAACGGGTATGATTGATTTAAGTAATATTGAAGTTTGGTTCTTATGAGGAGTAACTAAATGGGGCGAAAGTTTAAAATTTTCTGAGGTATCGAAATTTGGTAATACTAACCGTGACGAGTCTAATTTTTCGTTGTTGGTACACTCCATTGAATCTTTTAGATTACATTGTTTCGTTTTCAGTTGTTTTGGCTAGGGTTCATTATGGTTGATCTTTCGGTTTACCTTATATTTATTATGGGACGCGATCGTTTGGAATTCTCTTGGTACACGTCATGGTTGATTTAGTTATGCGGTTGTGGAAACGTTAGGACGAGAGGATAGAGTTGGGTAGTATTACTTATGGTTAGATATTAGAATGCAGACATGTGTTTTGGTTTAAAGGTTGTGTTGAAGGAATGATTAAGATTTGTGGAGTTTTGAAACTTAGATTGGTTACGGGAATAAGGGAGTAAGTAAAGTTAATTGACTGGTCGTGGGAACGAGATGTCATGCTATGAGAAGTTGGCCGAAGTACCATTAGGAGATTGATGAAAGTACCAACGGATGTGAAGGTAGAGTAGAAATTTTCTACTAATGGAAAGATTGGGCAAATAACACGCAAGGGAATTGGTATAGTTATGGATGCGAGGTAGTAGTAGACACGTGAAGGAAAACATGGATGTGAAAGAATGATTGGTAGGAGGCTGATTATTGGTGATTACAACAAGTAAGGAATAGTGAGCCATTGAGGGGTTGAAGTACCTTTAGAAATATTGTGGTAGATGAGTTGAAGTTAGAGGCTACTGGGTAGTGTGAAGTTCCTAGGTAACATCATAGAGACGAGAAGGAGTGCGTGAAGAGCTACATCGTGAATCAAGGAGCTGAAAGGACTACGTGCCGGCTGCTAGAAGGAAGCAAGAGATTTCAAAGGAGTCACAGAAGTTGCAAGGACTGGAAGGGTGACAAGCACTATGATGGGAATCTCCGTATGGTTCGTGACGAAGAAGGACATATCGAGTACCAGAGTGGAGTTACAAAGAGTTGAACTAGTGGATGGTCATGAACTGAATACATAACATGGGAGATTAAGAACTCGTGGAGGTAACAAGGGGAGTCGAGTGACTACGCGGATAGAATTTTTGTGGCAATCAATATCGAGGGATGAGTAGTGAAGCTAAGCTGAATAAGTTCATGGAGAAGTGATTAGAGAGTCGGTTTTGTGAAGGTGTTATGAAATATCTTTAGAAGAGACAGTTATACATTATCCAATGCACTAGCGATTTCCATAGAATTGATGAATGAAGTATGGAATTTCTGTTGGACAGGATAGTGTTGGAATTAGGGAGAACCATGGAAGGAGAGAACCAAGTATTCCTAGAAGATGATGATTGAAAGTACCTCATGTTGGGTGCAAGATCAAAATATAAGTATGAGATTTGAATAAGAATTTAAAATATGGCTTAGTTTAGACAAATGGAAACTAATATGGGTATAAGATGAGAGTGTGATCCGCATGGGATCACATAAAAATCTAGTCTGTCTCTATTTGGAGGGAGTGGGAGAACTGATTGTGAGGAAAAACAAGTGATGCTACTTGGAAAATTTTTGAGGTATAGATGACTTGAAAGACGGGAAGCATAACATCGTGATGTATGTCATGAGCTGAGGAAGAAGAAGGAAGTGTGGATAGATGTGAATCATGAATGAAATAGGCCAAGATAGGAAGCGAAGGTAAAACTTTGGTATAGCCTAATGAGTAGACTAAGGCACTAAGCATGCTAATATTGTTGTAGTGTGGAAAGGAAATGGTACTGACCTATATTGTTTGATTGGAAGGCTTAGTATCGATAATCGAATGGTTGAGGAGTTATAGATGTGATGTGTCATGAGAGACGAAGGGCTTGGTCTAACTGAGACAAGATGAGGAGCACTATGACCTTGAAGGTAAGACATTGTGTAAGTATAAAGGAAGTGTTGAGTATCAGGGAAAAAAATATTTTATGGAGAAAAGTGAGAAAGAAGTGTATAGGTGCTACTAGTGATCTATCCAAATTTTATGGAAGTAGTTGTAGCATGGGTTTGGATGGTAGTTGATAGACTAACTGAGATAACCTTCCTTTTGGTGATGTGTATAGATCATAAGTTGATTTGGATTGGAAGAGCCTCGTTGTGATAAACTAATCAATATGTAAAATATCGTCATAGGTCACTTGTGTAAGAAAATTGGAATTTTTAAGTAGTTTGCGGTATGGACTAAAGGGGGTTGATGAATGATACATTGGTTTGCTATGGGTTCTAGATTGTTCTCGGTATCTCCTCGAATTGATCATGGTTCTAAGTGGAATAATTTGTTCTTGGTTAATAAAAAGGTTTTGGTTTGTTTATCTATTTTGAACTAATGACAAATAAGTAAGTGTCGAAGAGTAAAATTAAAGCTTTTAAAAGATTAAACTAGATTGACAAGTTTAAAACTGAATGCTTGAAAACGTGAAGAAAAGATTAGACAAATACTTTGAAAACTTAATTGAACTAATACTTAAAAACTTGTTCTATCGGAATTTTGAAAATTATTTCTATCAGAATGCATCAAAGACATAAGCATCGGAATATAACTAAAACAACCCATCGGAATGTCAAAGTGGAGTCCATCGGAATGTTCATGTTTTTTACCATCAGAATAATTAAGATCAAGCTGTCGGAATGATGTCTTATCAGAAAGTCAGATCGGAATATCTAAGAACCCTTTGTCGCAATGTCAGATCGGAATGAGGTAAATAAAAATTGGCCAGAGTTTCGACTTAAAAAGGACCTTAATCCCGTCGGAATGTGCGATCGCAATAAGCGATCGCAATCCCAAATCGGAATAAGGGGGAATGACAACCGATCGCAAAGTAAAACCACAAAGGGTTATTGCGATCAAACCAGTGACCCCGTCGGAATGTGTACAAACCCTACTATTGCGATGGGAGAAATTTTGTTCCGAAATTGGTGGTAACTTAAAAACTCAATAAGCAAAATCAGTAAGCTAACTAATCCAAAACTTAAACGACTCAAAAAGCTTAAATTTGACAACTTTTGAAAACGTTAAATCATAAACTTAATAAATGGAACTTTTGAATGACTAAAACATTGATGAAATCCGAAAACAATAAGCTAAAACAAGCAATAAGCAAATAAGCATAGAAGGCCTATAGCTTATACGTGTGAGAGCTTAAAAAGAAACAAGAAAGATTAAACTTAGATCACGAACTCATCCACAAATCCAACCGTATGAAATGAAACAATTGGATCAAGGATTTAGGCAAACTAAGAAAAGTAGAAGAAGATTAAAGAACTTAAAAGCTTAACTTGAATAAGATTAATGAAATCCAAAGTACAAAGATTAAAGAAAGCTTAAATTTAAAAGATGAAAACAAAGAAAAAGTTTAGTGAGAGAAAGTTTAGAACTTTCTCTCTCTAAAACTAGAAAAATGAAAAACTAAAAACTAAGCTAAAGACTCAGACTCTCTAAAATTGTGAAGTGGAATCTTTATATAGGCGTGTGATATGGGCTTGTGAATGGGCTTTGGTATCGGGCTTCTTTTCTTCTTTAGTCTTCACGTTTCTTTAAATAAACGTTTCCGACTTTGGATTTTGAGAAGTATCGGTGAATAATTCCAACTCGTCTTATAATATTTTGTTTAATAGACTCGAGTTCTTCGACATATATGAATCTTCCCTCTTTGGCTCTATTCTTCGATAAATCTTCAAATAGGCACAATGACTTCAAATCTTTTGCATCTCTTGGACAATAGAATTCGTCTTGAGTCTTTTTCTTTGATAAAACCCGTGCAATCCCATGTTTTCTTCAATATTCATCCGGTTGATAAACACAAAAACCACGCATAATTCCAAACAAATGATATTAAATACATGTTTTGGTCTTGTTTTAGCCAGAAATAAGTGGTAAAAGGATGGGTGTTTTCACACCTATCAAATCCCCTACACTTAACCATTGCCATGCCCTCATGCAATGCTTAATGATAAAGCAATATTTACACTTTTCTCATAATCAATCAACCTTGGCCTTATTAAAACATTACTAAATAAAAATTAAAGTACTAAGAGAAATCAAATCTTTAAAGCAAACAAAAGGATGGAAATAACTTGCAAAGAGATCAAGGACTTACATTAGGGCTTTGGTGCTGCGAAGATTTATCACCCTCAAGTTTCACGTTCCCCAAACTAAGCTTAAAAAACGAGATCATTGTTATTATAAGTTAGCATATCAAACACTCACACACATGGCTTAATTAAATGCTTAAACTCCCTTATTCCTAGGTGTATCTCTTATATTTTATTTTTGTCTTAGAATGATCATGAAGATGCATTTTTGGACTTATTTCGATAGTTTATTTAGGCTGAAAGCAAAGTAGGACGATTTGATCAATAGTTAGCTAAAGGACAAAATCTCTTAAAACTGCTTCTCGGGATATCAAAAAGTTCATATCTTGGCATAACTTGGTTCACGATTTGAGACCTTTCTCGGGCCGATATTTGGCATGTACTTCATACTTCATATCTTCGAGAGACGTTCTTGAGATAATGGTCTTCTCATCGTTAATAGAGTTTCTTCACTTGGAGAATTTTGAGGGGTACTCCAACTTTGTTGACCACGACTTCATGATTATTTCTTCAATCTCTAATTGGGATTTTGAGGTACAACGATCCGCCTCCTTTTCGGACTTGGATCTATTTATCCTCATACCTTGTTAGGGTCTTTTCGGATAGACTTCTCCATGATCTTTATGGGAGTTGATTGCTTTTCGTCGTGAGTCTTGATCCTTCATATTGATTTTGGGAATAATGCTTTTCACATCGCTTTGGATCTTCAGCAATAAAATGGAATCCTCTTGCCTTGTTAGGGCCTTTTCGGACTCGCCAATCTCCGCGCCCCGCTTCATAAGTTATGCCTTGGCTATGAACTCTTATCATTACCGAGCAACTTTTAAACGATCTTGGGCTAGAAGCTAAGTAACTTTTCAAATCGTACGACCTTACTTATTGCAGATAAATTATTAACAAGTGATGGGAGAATAGGCAAATAATTACACCAGTGAGCTTGCGCAAGAATACCGACTTATAATTGACTCTATCATTTCTCGTTCTCCACAATTTAAAATCTCAAGTAATGAGACTCGTGGATACTTAGCCTAATAAACCAATTAAGGTCTACATGCTTAAGGATACTAGCTAGAATAAACTTGGATAAGTCTATTCGGGTTGAGTCAAAATAATCGCAACGGGCCTAATATGTCAAAGATTTCTAAACTAGCTACACCACTTTATTAATATTTTTGACTTTATTGCGGGATATATACATATGAAAGCAACGATAAAAATTTAAAAATTACGACTACATGGCCAAAGTTAATAAAAAATTTGAAAAATGTTGAAAAAGATGATTTTCCGGTTAAATGAAGGCATTTTAATGGAAAAGTCCACTTAAAACTTCGATAGAAGTCCTCCTACACTTAAGATCAACATTGTCCTCAATGTTTAAGCATGTGGGAAAAGTCTCCCCTACACTTATGACATTGTGCATGTTGGTTAAATCAAGCTAAGGAAGAGACGACTAAAGTGATCAATTTCAAAATGTGAGTATGAAGAAAATTGAATCACGATAGTTGAGAGATAGAACCGGATTTCGGATAACACGGAAGCACGGTTCTTCAAAGGTTCCAAAAGTGCATTCATCCCTGTAATCACATAACCACACAAACACAAAGAACCTATAGAGGTCCCCCTACACTTAGGAGGTTAAAACATAAAAGGATAGATACTCGGGTTGCCTCCCGAGGAGCGCTTGTTTTTGATAACCGAGTCACGAGCCTGACTCGACCCAAAATTAGTTCATGAGGAACGTGGTGAGGGATGGAATCATCTCTTGAGAGATGTCCTCACCAAAGTACAACTTCACTCGTTGGCCATTCACCTTAAAATTAGGTCCATTAGGTTGAGCGAGCTCGAGAGTACCATATGGAAAAATTTGGGCAATGGTGAACGGGCCGGACCAACGAGATTTCAGCTTGCCCGAAAAGATTTTCAACCGAGAGTTAAAAAGTAAAACTTTGTCTCCAACTTGGAACTCTCGGTTTTTAATCTTAAAATCGTGAATGAGCTTAGTCTTCTCCTTATAGATCAAAGAATTTTCATAAGCCTCATTACGGAGTTCATTCAGCTCATTGAGTTGGATCTTGCGTAGGTCACCGGCTTTGTTGATATCAAAATTAGCCCACTTCAAGGCCCAGTAAGCGTTGTGCTCCAACTCAATGGGGGAGGTGGCACGCTTTCCCATACACGAGACGATATGGTGTACAACCAATCGGAGTCTTGTAAGCGGTACGAAAAGCCCACAAAGCATCATCAAGTTTATCAGCCCATGAGGCACGATGCTCTCCCACGGTTCTTTCAAGAATTCGCTTTAATCCTCGGTTAGAGATTTCAGCCTGGCCATTAGTTTGTGGGTGGTAGGCGGTGGAAAGACGATGATTTACACCGTACTTAGCCATGACTCTAGCAAATTGGTCATTGCAAAAATGAGTCCCGCGATCACTAATAATGGCACGAGGCACACCGAATCTAGCGAATAGCGATTTCAAAAAGTTACAAACCACCCTTGCGTCATTAGTAGGTAAAGCTTTGGCTTCAACCCACTTTGAAACATAGTCAACGGCTACAAGGATGTATTTGTTTCCTTTAGAGGAAGGGAATGGCCCCATAAAGTCGATACCCCAAACATCAAAGATTTCACATTCCTAAATGAAATTCTGAGGCATCTCGTCTTTATGTGTGATCTTGCCTTGTTTTTGGCAAGCATCACAACGTTTAACCATATCGTGAGCGTCACGATAGATGGTGGGCCAATAAAATCCCGAGTCAAACACTTTTTTGGCGGTGTAGTTGGGACCAAAGTGACCACCGGTGGGTCCTTTGTGGCAAGCGTCAAGGATTTCTAAAGCTGTCGGTCCATCAACACATCGGCGAATAATCAAATCAGAACATTGTTGAATAGATACGGGTCATCCCAAAAGTAAGTTTTAATGTCTTTGAAGAACTTCTTCTTTTGTTGGGATGTTAGCCCGTCAACGAGAATTCCACCCCCAAGTAGTTTGCAATGTCCGCAAACCACGGGGTTTCATCAGAAGTCGAGTTGATAGACATTAAGGTCTCCAGGGGAAAAGAATCATTGATCTCTTTGTTCGGATGTTCCCCTGGGTAAGGATCCTCAAGTCTACTGAGATGATCCGCGGCTAGGTTTTCAGCTCCTTTTTTATCACGAATATCGATTTTAAATTCTTGGAGAAGCAAAACCCAGCGAAGAAGTCTTGGTTTGGAATCTTGTTTAGTCAACAAGTACTTCAACGCGGAATGATCGGTATAAACGATTGTGGTGGAGAGGACAAGATAGGGGCGGAATTTTTCAAAGGCATAGACAATAGCTAAAAGCTCTTTTTCGATTGTCGTGTAATGCAATTGAGCCCCAGTCATTGTCTTGCTAGCGTAATGGATTGGTTGGAAGTGTTTGTTCACTCTTTGGCCCAGAACCGCTCCAATAGCAAAGTCACTAGCATCACACATCAACTCAAAGGGAAGCTCCCAATTAGGGGTAACCAAGACGGGTGCCTTAGTTAGCTTATCCTTAAGCTCGTTGAAGGCTTCAAGACACTTGTTGGAAAAGATAAAAGGAGTGTCTTTTTCCAAGAGGTGGGTCATCGGGCGAGCGATTTGAGAAAAATCTTTGATGAATCGACGGTAGAAGCCCGCATGACCGAGAAAACTTCTCACGTCCTTCACGGTTGAAGGTGGAGGCAACTTAGCGATAACATCGACTTTAGCACGGTCTACTTCAAGACCGGCTTTGGAGATCTTGTGTCCTAGCACGATGCCCTCTTTTACCATGAAATGGCATTTTTCCCAATTAAGAACAAGGCGAGTGTCTTCACACCGCTTCAACATACGTTCTAAATTGGCAAGGCAAGTAGAGAATGAATCGCCATAAACCGAGAAATCATCCATGAATACTTCCATAGTGTCTTCTACCATGTCATGGAATATAACCATCATACACCTTTGGAACGTCCCAGGAGCATTGCATAAACCAAAAGGCATGCGTTTGTAAGCAAATGTTCCATAGGGACAAGTGAATGTGGTCTTTTCTTGGTCCTTGGGATCGATGGGAATTTGAAAATACCCGGAGAAACCGTCTAAGAATCAGTAATAGTCATTACCCGCAAGACGCTCGAGCATTTGATCCATGAAAGGAAGAGGAAAGTGATCTTTTCTCGTAGCATCATTGAGCTTGCGATAATCAATACAAACTCTCCATCCAGTAATGAGACGAGTGGGAATCAACTCGTTGTGTTCATTGGAAACAACGGTTATTCCGCCCTTCTTGGGCACACAATGGACGAGACTTACCCAAGGCGAATCCGAGATAGGGTAAATCAAGCCGGCATCTAGAAGTTTGATAACCTCTTGTTTGATGACATCATGAATGCGAGGATTAACCTTTCTTTGGCTCTGGATTGCGGGTTTAAAGTCATCTTCCATGAGAATCTTGTGAGTACAAAAGTTCGGATCAATTCCGCGGATATCGGAAATTTTCCAAGCAATTGCCTTCTTATGATCTTTAAGCACGGCGATGAGGCGAGATTTCTCTTCTTCTTTCAAGTCCTTAGCAATGATGACAGGCGACTTCTTGTTTTCGTCAAGGAACACGTACTCGAGATGGGGCGGCAACTCCTTAAGTTCTAAATCCGGAGGATTTTTGATGGGAGGCGTTTTCAAAGTGGCGCATCGATAGCAATAACCGTGGGAGATGGTGGAGAAAGATTGTCTTCTTTAAGAATGTTTTCAATGAGGCGAAGATCTTCATCCCAATTGGTGGTAGAATCGTCATTAGCTAAGTTCACATCTCCCATGGTGGCTTCCAAATCTTTCCAAAGGAAATCACTTTCTCCAAATAGAGATAGTGATGAATCGATAGAGGAAACGGTCTCAACATTGGGAAGAGAGGTAGGAATACTCTTGCAAGCATCTTTGAAGTGTTCTTCACAAGCCTCATCAAGAACGTCAATACAATTAACATTCTCGTTAGAATAAGGCTGTTTAGACAACTTTCCCATGTTGAAGACGATTTTATTGTCACCCACTCTCATGATAAGCTCACCGGCTTCAACATCGATGAGAGTGCGACCGGTCCTCAGGAATGGACGACCAACAATTAATGGCACACGAGGGTCCATTTCGTAGTCAACAACGACGAAATCGACAGGAAAAGTGAATTTGTCGACTCCTACAAAGACGTCTTCGGCTATCCCCACTGGATAAGCAACCGTACGGTTAGCCAATTCCAAAGTCATTTTGGTGGGGACTAGCTCAGGGAGAGATAATTGCTTCAAAACGCTTAGAGGCATTAAATTAATACTGGCATCTAGATCGGCTAGAGCCATGCAATTCTCTACTCCCGGGAAGTTACAAGGGATTAAGAAACGACCCGGATCACCAAGCTTGGTTGGCAATTTCCTTAAGAGTACTGCAGAGCAATTCTCATTAAGTTGGGTGTTAGCAATATCAAGAAGCTTCTCCTTGTCGCTAAGAAGATCTTTGAACATTTTTGCGTATTTAGGCATGTGAGCGAGAGCCTCAGCGAAGGAGATGTTGAAATTCAATTGTTTAAACATTTTGAGAAAGTTCGAAACCTGAATATCATCCTTACTTTTGAGCTTCTCTTTCCTCAACCTTGATGGATAAGGTATATCGGAAGAAGAGGAAGGCTTTGGGAGAATAGGATCACTCACATCCTTGGGTGGAGGAGGGGTAGAAGTAAGAGGTGGAGAAATTGGGGAAGTAGAAGGTTGGAGAATAGGAGCAGGTGACTCGTTCTCCTTAGTCACAACCACCGGTGGAGGTATAGGAAGCTCGGGTTCCTTGGTACCTTTGCCACTGCGAGTGGTGATTGCTTTCATCTCCCCTCTTGGATTCGCAACGGTGTTACTCGGAAGAGTACCCGAAGAAGAGGGTTGATTACCTTGGAAGAAACTAGCCATCATGTTTTTTAAGTCATTCGTTTGACTATCCAAAGTGTTTCTCATATCAGCTCTCAGATCGTTCCCTTGTTTCACCAGGTCTGCTTTCAAGTTGCGCACTTCCTGTTGTAGATTGTCCACGATCACATCATTAGTCCTCATGTAGGTTCCAATGTCTTGGTGTAATGCGGTGGGTTGGTTGGAAGGAGCATTGTATGCGGGTGGTTGATAAGCAGGTTGCTGGTAAACTTGGTTGTTTCTTGGAGGTGGATGTGGTTGTTTGTGAGGTGGTATGTATGGTCCACGAGGTTGTTGTTGTTGAGGAGGGCGGTTGAGGTTTTGTTGTTGGTTTGGGCTGTTAGGAGTAAAACCGGGTGGTGAGAGATAGTTGTTGGAGCGATAGTTAAGCAAGTTGCGGTCACCTTGAGGACGAGCTTGATAAGAAGGTTGAGGATAGGTACCGTATGCTGCATTCACGTTCTCAGAAGGGTAGTCTTGGGTGGCAGTACAAGTGGTTTAAGAGTGAGGACCACCGCATATTTCACATGGTTGGCTTACAGCATTGACTTGAGCGTTTTTAGCGTTGATGCTGTTGGTGTTGCTGGCGGTTTGGGTAGCAAGCGATTCAAGAAGCGCAGTGATTTTGTCAAGTCGCTTATCGCTGTCACTAGTACTAGCACTAGCGACATTGGTCCGAACACTCTTGGTTTGCACACGAGACTTATTTTCAATAATATCCCAAGCGGCATCAGAAGTCTTAGCCAAAATATTACCCCCCGAGGCACTGTTTAGTGAATCTTAACGAGAAGAGCCGGCAGCGGCGCCATTTGATACATTGGTTTGCTATGGGTTCTAGATTGTTCTCGGTATCTCCTCGAATTGATCACGGTTCTAAGTGGAATAATTTGTTCTTGGTTAATAAAAAGGTTTTGGTTTGTTTATCTATTTTGAACTAATGACAAATAAGTAAGTGTCGAAGAGTAAAATTAAAGCTTTTAAAAGATTAAACTAGATTGACAAGTTTAAAACTGAATGCTTGAAAACGTGAAGAAAAGATTAGACAAATACTTTGAAAACTTAATTGAACTAATACTTAAAAACTTGTTCTATCGGAATATTGAAAATTATTTCTATCGGAATGCATCAAAGACATAAGCATCGGAATATAACTAAAACAACCCATCGGAATGTCAAAGTGGAGTCCATCGGAATGTTCATGTTTGTTACCATTGGAATAATTAAGATCAAGCTGTCGGAATGATGTCTTATCGGAAAGTCAGATCGGAATATCTAAGAACCCTTTGTCGCAATGTCAGATCGGAATAAGGTAAATAAAAATTGGCCAGAGTTTCGACTTAAAAAGGACCTTAATCCCGTCGGAATGTGCGATCGCAATCCCAAATCGGAATAAGGGGAAATGACAACCGATCGCAAAGTAAAACCACAAAGGGTTATTGCGATCAAACCAGTGACCCCGTCGGAATGTGTACAAACCCTACTATTGCGATGGGAGCAATTTTGTTCTGAAATTGGTGGTAACTTAAAAACTCAATAAGCAAAATCAATAAGCTAACTAATCCAAAACTTAAACGACTCAAAAAGCTTAAATTTGACAACTTTTGAAAACGTTAAATCATAAACTTAATAAATGGAACTTTTGAATGACTAAAACATTGATGAAATCCGAAAACCAATAAGCTAAAACAAGCAATAAGCAAATAAGCATAGAAGGCCTATAGCTTATACGTGTGAGAGCTTAAAAAGAAACAAGAAAGATTAAACTTAGATCACGAACTCATCCACAAATCCAACCGTACGAAATGAAACAATTGGATCAAGGATTTAGGCAAACTAAGAAAAGTAGAAGAAGATTAAAGAACTTAAAAGCTTAACTTGAATAAGATTAATGAAATTCAAAGTACAAAGATTAAAGAAAGCTTAAATTTAAAAGATGAAAACAAAGAAAAAGTTTAGTGAGAGAAAGTTTGGAACTTTCTCTCTCTAAAACTAGAAAAATGAAAAACTAAAAACTAAGCTAAAGACTCAGACTCTCTAAAATTGTGAAGTGGAATCTTTATATAGGCGTGTGATATGGGCTTGTGAATGGGCTTTGGTATCGGGCTTCTTTTCTTCTTTAGTCTTCACGTTTCTTTAAATAAACGTTTCCGACTTTGGATTTTGAGAAGTGTCGGTGAATAATTCCAACTCGTCTTATAATCTTTTGTTTAATAGACTCGAGTTCTTAGACATATATGAATCTTCCCTCTTTGGCTCTATTCTTCGATAAATCTTCAAATAGGCACAATGACTTCAAATCTTTTGCATCTCTTGGACAATAGAATTCGTCTTGAGTCTTTTTCTTCGATAAAACCCGTGCAATCCCATGTTTTCTTCAATATTCATCCGGTTGACTCTGAAAGCACAATAAACACAAAAACCACGCATAATTCCAAACAAATGATATTAAATACGTGTTTTGGTCTTGTTTTAGCCAGAAATAAGTGGTAAAAGGATGGGTGTTTTCACACCTATCAATGAACATGATTGGATATGAGTATATCCAGCTAATTGGAAAATGATGGACGAAGTGGGAAATTGATACAAGTATAGGAGTTGTGATGAGAGCTTGGGTGACTGATTTAGAGGGATGTGGGAAACTTGTTAGCGATGTCTGAGTTTTCATATAATGATAGTTATCATACTAGAAGTCGATAAATGCCATTTGAGGCACTATATGGAAGGATAGGGTGAGTTGCCCTTATGGTGGACTAAAATTCGTGAAAGAGACTACTAATGTGGAAATGGTGTTTGTGGAAAGAATGAGAGTAACAAGAGATGATATGTTGAAAAAGAGGAAATCACTAGAGTTTAGTGACAACGTTATGTAGGAAGTTTCACCTATAGTAATGGGTGGCATGTTTTAGTAAAAGGGAAAAGTTGAGGACGAGTTTTGTAGGTCCATTTATGATATTTGGAAAGATTGGACCAGTATCTTATGGGTATAGAATTACCTAGGGAATTGAATGGTATAAATGATATATTTCATGTATTAAGATTGGTAAATGTTGTTTGAGAATGCGTATTTGCATGTACAGTTATTCGGGATTTGTGTTAATAAGAGTCTTCGTTCTATCAAAGAGTCATTTGTGAGATTTATTGGCTGTGAGATCAAGAGTTTGGGAATGAATTTAAAAATTGTTGGTTAGTATATGTGGTATATTGAGTCATGAACTAAGGTACACATGGAAATGAGAAGAGCTCATTTTGAACAAGTATCCTCATGTGATTTGTTATTTGTGTGTTTGATCCTAAGGAGTAAATCTTGGGACGAGATTTCTATTAGGAGGGAGGATGTGACAACCGCGGTTTTGAGGTTTGTCACTTAGTTTTATTTTGTGCAAGTTACGTGTCTTTACGTGTTTATGTGCTAATTGGTGTGTATAGGTTGTGGTTTGGATATCGTTTTGGGTACGGGGTACCTTGTGAGTGAAACGATGTGTGATGATTTCATGTTCATGAGCTCACAATGTAGTGACTATGAAATGAGATGGTGTTGTTTAGTGGTTTTACGTATAGGTATATGTATTATAGAAAATCGTATTTTTACGGTTTAGGGTTTTGCATTTAGGGGTCTCGGAAGAGGTATTTAGTCACGGGAATAATTTACGGGATGGTTTTAAATCATTTAGGACTTAGTTATATAGTTTATATTATATTCTAAGAGTTTTTATAAAACTGTATATTTTTACGTCTTTTACGGTATACGCGTAAATTTGACTAGTTTTGCGGTTTTGAGGTTTCGGAGGCTTTATGAGATGAAATAAATTAAGGGAATTTAAGGTAATAATAATTAATAGTTAATTTACAGTAATATAATTGAAAAATTCGGCCAAATAGAGGTTTTGGGCTTTGGGTTGGGCGGCTAATAGAAAGAAAGAAGGAAAAGCCCAAAACAGGCCTAATGGACTTGTAATGGGATTAAGGGGCCTTTAGGACATAACCAAACCCAACCCATAACCAAAATAATCAGATTTTTAACCTACATAACAACTCCTAGCCGAAATTCAACAATGGTGGCCAATTAGGGTTTCAAAAATAAAGATCTTCCATTGATTTCTAAGGTAAAACCTTCAAAACCCTTGTTCTATTAATGATTGTAATCAATTTAATCATGTAATTGATCTTATGATGGATTAAAGTTTGTGAGTTTTCTGAGATTAGTGAGATTAGGGTTCATATGAATTGATTACTTTGGTTATTATGTAGATTAGTGATCGTAATTAGGGTTTAATCATGTTTAAATTCGTTTTTAAAAACTGGGCAGAATTTTCGGTCCATTGTTTTGATCATATCTAGAGTTCTACAGACTTTTAAATTTCGAATCTTATGTCCCTGGAAAGGTAATTGAATTAGCTTTCAAATGAAAGAAACTAGAACTAAATTGTAGGTCGGGAAGTGGGACAAAAACAGGTTACTTTAGTCGGGTGTCAAAACAGTTTTTGGATCAGCATGTTTTCATTTTATGTTTTAAATTGTTTGGGGTACTTAGGGTTATAATTGGAGTTTCAAATGAACATGAGATTTAGATTATATATTAAATAAAAGATCTGGATAAGGGCTAAGCAAATGGGATAGGGTAAGACCCTCTGGTCATAGCAAACATTTCATATGTTCAAAATCGGTAAAATATGGATAGGCGAAAGTATAAGTTGTATATCGAGGACTTAAGATTAGCTTTCATGTTGTGACAAGGGCTGAGATTTTAGATAACACATATAAGTTTATGTGGTTTTCATTGCAAGGAATGTGGTTTAGGTTTGGTGGACGTTTGGCTCATAATATGGAGTGTGAAAAACGGGACTGTTTTGGGTTAAATGTTAACGGGACGAATTATGAACTAAACTAAGTTAAGGGCTTTATAGAGTGGTGTAATGAGATGCTTATGGCATATAAATGGGGTTAAGTTGTAGGAGAAGGTTAGATATCCATCATAGATTGATGAGCCATTTTTGTATGTGGTTCATGTCTTGATTGTATACGTTTGTGTGTTTAGATTTGTGCTAGAGTGCGGGTACTTGGAGAAGCTTGTTCAGGTGAGTTTCATAGTCCCATGTCTTTTTATGATTTGAAGTCCAGATGGGATGGAAGATACATTGTATGGTTTTGTAACTAATGTTGTGAATGTTTTTATGGTTTGTGATGGACTTGTGTGTGCACTTATGTGATTAACTGCTATGTGATTCTTGATTGTGTTTATGATTTGGATCGGGGGACACGTACCGTCTCAGTTATTGTGGTTTGACTTAGTACCAAGGGGATGTTGACAAGGCGGGGCATTGGGATTGGTTCATAGGTGTATGGGCGCCTTTGGGACCATGGTTATTGGTAAGGGTTGGAGCCTTGGAATTGTGGTTATTGGTAAGGCTTGGAGCCTTGGATTTGTGGTTATTGGTTAATCTTGAATGCTAGTTGTTAATACATAATTATATCACATTGTCCATATGTTCTTTTGTTAATGGTTGTTATTCACAACTTATAACTGATTTGGCGTTCGAGTCTAAACCTATGATTCTCACCAACTTTATGTTGACGTGTTTTAGTGTCTCTTTCAGGTGAGAATGTGGTTAAGTGTGAGAATAGGAGTAGCTAGCTGGAAGGCTTAGGATTGCATTTGGAGGAACCCCCTTTCCTCTTAGTCTTTATTTATGTTGGAATAAGTGATTCTTTGTAGACACCTATATGTTTGTTATTTGTTAATTGTATGTCTTTGGTAAGAGGTAGACTTGTTACCTACTTACCTAGACGCTTGCATTGTTTGAGATATCTTCATGACATTGTGTCACCATTTATGATATTTCCATTTCATTTAGTTATCTCTATAGACACGCTATTGTTGTGATGATATCCGTACGTCGCACCCCATATTCTGCCATGGTGGGGTGTGACAGTAATCACACGACTTTTTCCAATAGACGAGGCGGCTTTAACTTTTTCCTTTGGGTTTGGTACTGTGTTACTAGGTAACGTACTCGAAAACGAACTCGCTTGATTTCTCATGATTGCCGAAAACATCTTTTTAATCTCACTTTGACCTTGATCGATTTTATTATTTTTGACCTCTCAAAGTGTTGGAAAACTCGTTTTTTCATCTCACCAATTTGCGTTTCTAATCTCTTCATATTAGCGTCATTTGATTTAAAGTAATTTTGAAAATCATTTGAGCCATTAAAAGTTTGATTGAAAGCTTGGTTTTGATTCCCTTGAAAATTGCTTCCTTGATTAGCGTTGTTTGAAAAATTCGAGTTTCGATTGTTGTTGTTATCTCGATTTTGCCAACTCAAATTACGACCTTGATTATAACCAATGTTGTAAAACAAGGGGTAGGCGGCCGCCTAGGCGGCCATACTCCGCCTAGGAGTTAGGCGGTCAAAAAAGTAAAAAAGTTAAAATTTTTTACAAAAAATGAAGGGTTTTCTTTCTAATATATAGTGCCCATATTTATTTTAACGCAACATGTTAAAATAAAAGATATACGAATGATTATAAACATAAAGTAATGGGTTTTTCGCGTGAAATTGTAACCAATTGAATTATATGTCACGTTTGAAGTTTTAAGCACTTAAATTGTTATATTTTATTTGTCTATTTTGCAAGAACTTCGAATTATTTGAAATTAGAAGTATATTTTCATGTCATACATATTATTTATAAAATTTACATGCATAAAATTCCAATCCGCGCCGCCTAGATGAATTCCGCCTCGAAGGTCGTCGACCGCCTAGCGATTTTTGCAACCTTGATTTTGAAAATTTCCTTGTTGATTATTTTCTTGAAAATTGTTTCGATTTTGATTAAAATTGTTGCCTTGGTTATAACTTTCTTTGTGATGGACCCGCGTTATTTTGATTTTGAAAATTGTTATTTAACGCGTTAACACTCGAGGTTTGGCCATCCATAGCCGCACACTCGTAATAATTATGAGGTCCACCACACAACGTACACGATGCCTCAACCGCTTTCACCGGAGCGGGAGCGTCTTTCTTTTGCATCTCGATTAAGAACGACGTAAACACATTCGTCAACTTATCGACTTTCACATCAACCCTCTCAATGTTGCGATTAGAATTACTAACATTGGCGACATTGGCAACACTCGGTGCGTTGCGGAGTTGGTAAACCTTGGATCTATTCTCGATAATCATTAATGCATCTTTCGGAGTTCTACACAAAAAGTTACCACCGGCGGCGGAATTCAACGAATCTTGTTCTTGAAAACTAAGACCGTTGTAAAACATGTCGATTTGGTGCAACTCGGAAAATACATGGTGAGGACATTGCCTAAGCAATTCCTTAAGACGATCCCACGCGTCTCTAAAAGATTCATTCGGTTTTTGCTCAAATCTCGTAATCTCGTTTTTGAAAAACGTGGTCTTAGACGGTGGGAAAAATGATTAACGAACTTGGAAACGAGATCCTTCCACGTAATTGTAGAATTAGGTGGCTCTTTCTCGTACCAATCCTTGGCGGAACCATCGAGCGTATACGAAAAAAGCATAAGCTTGACGACATAGGTGTCAACGCTCTTAAACTTGCTCGTGGCCAAAAGACGATCAAAATTTCGAATGTGATCGGTAGGATTATCCGCCTCACGACCTCGAAACTTCGTAGCTTGAATCAACGAAAGCATTCTGCTCTTATCTCAAAATTCTCCGCTTCGATAGCGGGAATTACGATCGCGTCTCCATAACCCTCGGTGGGCGCTTGGAGCAATTCCATCATCAAACGATTTTCGGCCATCTTGTCTACCGTCTCTTCAACAACGATATTAGGAACGTCGGTTTCTAATTCTCGTCTACGTCGTCGATTCCTTCGATTTCGATTGCGTCGTTTCGAAGCGTCGCTAGAATTAGAATAATCCTTCCATCAAGTGCGCATGCATTAACGTAGAGAATGGGGTAACAAAGAAGATTCTTTTTGTGGTTTTTGGTTTTTATAATTTTTTTGGTTTTTGATTGTTTTTTAATTTTTTTGGATTTTGGTGTATTACGTAGACTCAAATCTACAAATCTCTCTTCGAATCAATTTCTCGATTAAAGGAGCCTCAAGGAATGAAAACGATCACGTGGAGTGAACGCCTTCGATGAGTTTAGAACGTTGGTGGAACTCCAAAACGTTCAAGAGGGTTTAATCTTGAAAACAAGCAAATATAATATACGTAGATAATACTTGGGCGGCAAACCCTCGATTAGCCTTCTTTCTCAAAACACGCACAAGCAAGCGGGGGAAATGAGGCGACGCTAAGCACATAAGAGTCTTTTTCCCTTAGGTCGTGAAATACAACCGCCTTATACCCACCTTATAGTTTGTGTTAATCAAAATTAAGCCTCACGAAAGTATTTATCTATTTTTCCTTTTGATTTTTGCTTTAGATTCGAATACAATAATTGAGTGATGAAATCCCAATTAAGGTTGCGTTTTCACGTTTTGGGAGATATTGTAAATTTATTGTGATACGTATACAATATATTAATAATATTCACAAAGAAAAACGAAAACGATAATGGGATATCTACAATATAGTAAATGATTGTTTTGTGTTTAATTTAAGAAAACTAAACACGATTTATTTGGATATTATAATATAGTCGAGAAAAATAACAAAAATGAATATGTAGGTTATTTACGCTTTTCAAAAATGAAAAGCAAAAAACGCACTACTCACACAAACACGATATGTATAATGGCACTAAAAACACCTCCCCGACAGCGGCGCCAAAATTGATATAGTAAAATCGTACACGTTTTAGGAAAAACACGTATAATCGGCGAGTATTAAACCTTCACGTTTAGGAAAACGCGAATGCTCGATAAATACGAGTTCGTTCTCGGCGGAGGTGTGTGTGTATGGTGCCAATAAATATAAACAATGTTTGGATTAGTGTCGTTTACTAGTTTAAAGAGAGAAAATTAAAAGACGAGCTACACTACGATTAAACTACGACGAGTGACGTAAAACGCGAACGTAAATACGTAAATCGCGACGAAATTAAACCTAAAAATTAATTAAAAATTAAAACTAAGTCTAAAATTATATAAATAAGAATAAAAATTCAATAAATAAATTTTAAAACCTTTTATTAATTAATATTCAATTTTAAATGCTAATTAAAGCCCCAAAATTAAATATAATTAATAAAAAGCTCAAAATATTATTTTATTAAACAAATATCTTACTTATATTAATTAAATACTAAAAAGTATTTTTCCTAAATTTTTAAAACTATTTTTCTATTTTTTTAAAATGCTAAAAACACTTTTAAAACTAAAATAATGATTAAAAATAATAAAATAATGAAAAAAATAAATTTACTGTTAGAAAAATCCTATTTTACTTAGTTAAACAGTAAAAAAAATGGAAAAAGTTGGAAAAAATAATTTTTTTTACGTAATAAGACAAAAACAGTTTGAATAAAACCTAATTATACCTTAAATTAATTCTAAAAATTAAAAAAAATAAAGTGAACAGTGAAATTATTTTCTTAAAAATCTTAAAATATATTACTGAAAATGGGAAAATTTGAAAAACTTAAAAATATTAATTTCTGACACTAAAAGACAAAAACAGTCTTAATTAAAACTAATTAAAACCTAAATTAAATCTAAAAATATTAAAATAAACAGAAAAATAAAAATAAATTTTATGAAAAATCTTAAATTAAATTAACAAAACTAGGAAAAATGAAAAATCCAAAAAAGCCAATAAAAAGCCACTAAAAACAAAACCCTAGAAAATCTGAAAGTGACATGTTGGGCTTTTTGTCTTTTAGCCCAGTAGTGGCTACACTAGAACTAGCAGTGGGAACTTTTTCCCACTGCTCTTAACAGAAAAAACAAGATTGGACAATTTTAAGCTATGTTTGTTGGTATTATTTGGAACAAGAGGCACCCTCACACTCACTAGAGTGTAAGGAGTCAAGATAATGCAAAAAGAACACAAGTCCAATACCAAAGAAGCACAAAGATGAGCAAATAAAGGTTACTGTATTTACTATGAGGTCTGGGCAAGAATGTGTTGGTTCAATTGGTCTTAGGACAAATTTCAAATAGGCTAAACTACCAGGCAAACAATCCTACCCACGAATTAACTATCAACAACCCTAGATTATCCCTAACTCAAACTGATTACAAAATTTCAATATTCAAAACGTAAATCAAATCTGTTCTACCCTACTGATGAATTTAAATGGTTTTTACTCAACTTTTAAACATGCAAAATCTGTTTAATGCTACTACACCTGAATACACCTACTGATGTGTCCTACAACTACCTATATGGGTGTGTTTAAGCTGATTATAACCTGCCTTTTGTCACCCAAATCAGTTTAAACCCTCAACCAAACACCCTTTTGAAATTGATTACCAAGATATTTGCAAACAAATAACATACAAATCACCTCAGCTTACTTCCGAATCAATTGAACACACAGTTAATCCATAAACAAGCATAAAGAAAGCAATAACCCAGCACTTAGACAAATCACATACAAAATCAATAAAACTAAAAAGTAAATCTCGGAGGGTTCAAGCTAGTACCAGCTGATGCCTTCGCATTGACCTCTTCTTAACAGCTTACAAAGCTTGTGTAGAGAATCCCTTGCTGAATGGTCTACAACAGACCAAGAAGGGGGAACAATTTCTTCAAACAAATGAAAAAAATGGAGATTGGTGTGGAGTCTATAACAGACAAACCACCACCCTTGTACCTGCTTATCACAACACCAAAAGCAAACTACAAGAACATTAAGCTTGTCAATAAGCTCAGTTTTCAATTGAGCTTATGGCAAGCTTAGTGTTCAGTGAGGAATAAGCACAAATCAGAAAGGTTTTTAGACAAACTTTTTAACACAATTTTTATTTGAAACAAATCTCTTAAATCCTTTGAGATAATATGGTAACCAAACAAACTCTAACACTAATCTGCAAACCAAAGACAACGATCCACTTTCACTTCCCTTTGTACTTGGATTCAAGATTCATGGGTCTCAAAATGTTTTTTCCAAAAACCTTGAACAAGAACCTTGATGGATTTGAACTAAACTTGCTAGTATGAAATCATTACACTAAAACAACAAATGAAATTAGAACTCAGAATATCACTCTAATGGTTTTTTAAAAATTACTTTAAATATTCTATTATATAAAAAATATTACAATGATAAATCTGGAACAAAAACCAAATGTCACAAGTCGACATGGTTTTATACTAGATAGAAGATCACTCTAGAAATACTCATTACATGTAAACCCTAATGTAATAAAACTCTATTCTGCCCTTGAAGTCTTGTTGAAAATTCTTGGTCAAAGTTTGTGTCTCGTGATCTCTGAATCCCAGGCTGTGTTGGAATGATCTTAAGCGTCTAATCCATCCTTTGGGACCAAGTAAATCATATGGGACGTTGATTGACTGAAGGGATTCTCTTTTTGCTAAATATAGTGAAGCAGGGGAACCATGTGGGGACACATGAAAGTCACGGGTGAAGTGGTTTGAGTGTGGGTTTGGTTTAATGTGTGTTTAATTAGGTATCTGGAAATAATAAACAAAAACACTTTGTTTTTGGTTAATTGGATTGTTAGGGTTCATGTGGGATAGGGGTGTTTAGCAGGTGGGTTTGATGAGGTTAGGGGTTAAGAATTTTGTTTACCTCGTTTTAAAGTGTATAATAAATGGTTTGAAAAAGTTTAAGTGGGGCTTGATGTGGCAGATGACGTGGGGTGAAAGTGGTGATGTGATGGATGGTTATTGGTGGGGGAGGGTTTTGTGTCTGGGCAGGAATGGTCCCTCACTTCCTAAATTATCTTCATAATAAGTCTTGCAACAATATATCCCATTTCCTTCACAAATAAGTATTGGCTAAATACAAATCAGTCCTTGTCTTTAGTAAAACCATGAATAAGGACTAATCTTGCATTTTTTGTAATCTTCAAGGGCTTTTCTTGTCAATTCTTGATACTTTAGGGACCCCAATGTAAATCATGATAAAAGAGGGGTATAAAGTGACAATTCTTCAAACTTAGAGGACCAATCTTGCCAAATCTTCAAACTTCAAGGACCATTTTGGAAATTCATGATTCGGGTCCGGTTCTTTGTGCGGATTCATTTCCCATGTTTGTTTTTGCTTGATTCTTGTAATATTTTGGTGAATTCACGATATCCATACCTAAAATACACAATGAACAAACACAATATTTTAAGCGTTTTAATACCGATTTGGACGATGAGACTATGTATAATTGCAGTCTCATCACAACACGTGAAACAAGATCAAGTTTTGGTCATACCTTTAGGTGGTTACCATTACCCGCCCCACCTGTAATTATAAGAAACTCGCTGCTAAAATCATAACCTCAATCTCAACAACACTACTAAGAAAAGGTTTATATACATGACTTACGCAAGCACATAACAGTTATTATCTTCGTGAATTAAAAAACTCACGCGTTTGATCAGTGGAAGCCATAATTCATTTAATTTTACACAATATAGATTTATATAAATAACCACATGTTTTTAAAAAGGAACTCATCTCCTAGAGACCCGGGAGCGGTTGGCACCGGCAAGTGGTGCCAAAGGCGCCACATAGAATTTTGGAGCTTTGGCATTATAGTTCTGGGGTAACCATTGGCACGGGAAAAAGTGGTGCCAAAGTGGTATAATGGGCCCACATATACCCACTTTATTACAAAAAGGAAAAAACTTACCAGCTCGGCTGGTGTTTTGGCGCGAGAAGCTTTGGCGCCATGTCCGGAGCAGTGCGCCAATGAAACTTTGGTGCCAAAGGTTTAACAGCCAAGTTTGGCGCCACTGCTCCCCCCACTCTAATAAGGTTACTTCATATATCGATTTTTACATCACATTAATAATATTATTCTTTGCTTCTCTTTGCAGGTTATTGAACTATGGGTGCAGGTGGGCGAATGTCCGACCCCGCCAATGGTGGAAAGACAACCGAGACAGAAACTATCCAACGCGTCCCATGCCAGAAACCACCATTCACAGTTGGAGATGTCAAGAGAGCCAACCAACGGCTTGATGACATTGTAGGCCTTATCCTCCATTCGGCTCTACTTATCCCTTACTTTTTCTAGAAATACATTCACCGTCGCCACCACTCCAACACCGATTCAATTGAACATGATGAATTTTTCGTCCCAAAACTGAAATCTGGTGTCCGATCAACTGCTAGATACCTAAACAACCTGCCAGGCAGAATCCTCACCCTCCTTGTTACACTCGCCATGGGCTAGCCTTTGTACCTAATGTTCAACGTTTCAGGTCGATACTATAACCGCCATTTTGACCCAAACAACAACATTTATTCCAACCGTGAACGTGCTCCTAGCTGTCATGTTTGGACTCTTCCACCTTGCAATGGTCAAAGGACTCACATAGGTTCTAAGCATGTGTTGGACCTTTGCTTGCTGTGATTGGTTTCTTGCTCCTTATCACATTCTTGCAACACAGACACCCATCGCTACCTCACTATGACTCTACTAAATGCGACTGGTTAAGTTATGAAAATCATATACTCATTCTCATTGTTGCATCTTTCGTTTCTCCTATAAGTTCTGCTCCAATTACCTGTACTAAGTTTTTCATGTAATATGGTTTAGAGATAGTGACATTGGATGGTGTTTAGCTCATCAGCCTCAACCGACTTTAATATGGTTCATGGATACCGAGTTAAAAAGACTGAAGCGGTGGACGTCAAAGAGATAGCTTACCCTTAAAATTTGCCTCATAATTTTCAAAACTAAACCAAAAAGTCATTCTCATCTTCCCTGTTAACACAATAAAAAATAGTTATTTGATGATTTGAAGTTACAACTAAAATAATGTAGGAAGAGTGATGACAACTAACAAATGATATAAAAGTTTCATGGACTCAATTTTCAAACACCAGATCTTAAAGTCAACCCTTTTCACATCATTATATACAAATAGGATCATAAGATTCAAGCAACATATGTGAAAATTCCTATGACTTAACATGGCAATTTTCCTTTATGGAGAAAGTTTTCAAGATATGAGGTATAACGTAACACAACAGGATAGCAGGTTATTGGACAGAGCGCGCTTATTTCTTGCCAATACAACCAAGATGACAATGGTATTAGCATTTAAGTCTTGTCTTTAGTTGTTCGCTGGTATATACTGCAACAAAATCTTATCAATGTATAAACATATAGTTTTCGAGTCATAAGCAAGATTGAATATAAATCATTTTTAGTAGAACAAAACATACGATAGTTAAAATATATAAAAAAAGGTATAACAAGAACAATGACCCGTGTAGTTCCATCACCAGCTTCTTCATCCAAAGCGCGGCTTAGCTCGATCATTGACTGAAACTTACAAACAACCAAAAAATTAAATGATCACAATTCGAATTAAAGAAAAGTAAAGAAACAAATATTATTAAACACCCACTATTTTAAACTCCCAATTCAGGATAGAATAGGGATGAACCCCCAACTTCAAAATCAAGCTCAATGATAGGAATTGCACTTGTTCCTAAACCCTAACTTTTCATAACTATTTGCATAAACCCCAATTATTTTTTAGCAAAAAACACATGACGAGACTTACTCTTACCACAATTATTTTATAATTTTTCATTAATGGGTTATTAAACGCACCTGGTGTCTACTTCACCAATAAATCTTAATGAATTTCATGTATCAAATAAATATGGATATGTTTTGACCATAATCCAAAGGGAAATATGTGCAAATTGGATTTGTTATTTGCTTGTTTAGGACTTGCATTATTATTCCAATGAACTTTACTCATGTACTCATTACCCACCGATAAGTTTTTTTAAAGAATATAATATATAGTATACACGTACCTTAGTTGGTCAAAAAAGCCTAGATTTCAACGTAATATTGAATAATCCATCAAACTCGCTCCCTAAAACCTGAAAGAGGAAAGATCCATACGTCAATCCATCTTACAATACATAAAAATGCAAAGCTATCCATCCTAGAATGCCTCATTACATTACTTAAGGCCCGACCCTTTAGTACATCTCAATTCAGTTCAAACCGCTAGTAACTAAAACCAACATATCTAAAAATACTTGAACCAAAACGAAAATTTAAGACAATCAGGTTTTAAAGGATGTTTATTAGCTTATATTTTAATCCCGAAAAACCCTTTTTGGCTGCTGATTTTATGTACAAATAGTGTTAGGGGTTGTTTGGATTGCAGATATTTACTGCAGGAAAAGAAAAGAACTTATTTGGTGCTGAATTATGAGGCAAAAAAGTAGCTTTTTTGTTGCTAAAATTTTACACAGCAATGTTGTTATTTGGGTATTGAATTTTGTGCCGAAAGAAATAGTGTTAGGGGCTGTTTGGATTGCTGAATTTTACTGAAGGAAAAGAAAAACTAACTTCTTTAGTGCTAAATTTTTATGCAAAGAAGTAGCCTTTTTGCTTGCTGAAATTGTATGCGGCAAATTGGTTGTTTAGGTGCTGAATTTTGTGCCCAAAGAAATAGTGTTGGGGACGGTTTGGATTAGCTAGAATTGCCCAAACACCCCATCATCAATAATGTGCATTAACATTTAACAAAAGGTATTATATCAGTATTTATCTGATCATAGTGTATTCTCATAATAAATAAGCACATAAGTTGTATTGACTATAAGAGAAACTTATGATGTCTAGATAAGCTTATCCAAACACTCCGTAAACAACAATGTGCATTAACATCTAGTATTTAACCGCACTTGGACCAAATAGAAAACTATAGATTTACTAAAATCATAACCCAATAGAAGCAAATTTTTAATCATAGCAAGGTAGATATTTAAATTGAGATGCGTAAAGCCCCTTTTCAATCTTGTGACCTGACTAAACCTGAATCCGATCCTGATATAGTTTTTTAGGTTGGGTTAAATCACGTTAAAATATATTGTCGAGGTGTGTGGCCCGTACCCCATGATAGTATACCAAAATTTGTTTGCAATTGGAGCAAACATGGAACAAAAATCAATCCACCGATGTGCTTCCAACAAAAAAGCCTTTATACTTCTCGTGTATATAATACACACAACTTAAGAGCCATATTTTCGAAAATAAAATTAAGGCCTACTTTAAAGCTCCAAAGAAACTGACATTAAACCAAACTACATAAAAGATCATTAAGATCAATAGTTTAAGAAGTTAGAATCGACAGTATGATCATACCTTGTGATTTCCATCATCATTACATAACAAACCCTCAAAGTTTTATTGATCCTTATTAATAACCTGCACATTACTGTTGATAATCTTCATCAATTGTTAGTTTTTTTATTGCTTTTCTGGTTCGTGATTTTGGCAGGGTCGAATTAGAACAGTAGGTTGAATGGGTTGGAATTATCGTGTGTTTTTATGTTTAAACTTTAGTTTTGATCCTTGGAGGTTTATAAATTACCCCGTTTTTCTTAGAACTATGGAAAAAATAGCATTGATACCCATGTGTATTTTTCAACTTTGATTACAAAAACGTTTTATTTAGATTATTAGACAAATTAAGAAATAATTTTCTTTAATATTTTTTTCAACATATAAATTTACAATTTTAAATCAAATAAATATTACTAAAAAAGGAAAGATTTGAAAGGTAAATATCCCACTTGAGGTTTTGCTATACTAAGTAAAAGATAACATATCATGTAGGGATAATAGGTTCTAAATGTAACCAAGTTGACAAGTTTTACTATGTTACGTAAGCACCTTTTAATTTTACTAAAAAATACAAGTCGTGTGCTAATCTACCCTATTGTATACAATACTTAAACTAATCCATTGTTTGTGGCTGTGGTGAAATGGTTGATCATGGTTGATCGCATTTCTATCCTAAAATACATGTCTTTTCACACTGGTTACCCACCAAACAAACACCCATTTTCTCCCTCCTTAGCCAACCACCCCATCCATCCCAACAACACCGTCACTAAACACCAATCAAGCACCATCATCACTATAGCTAACAATTTATTTTTTTAAACTTCCTTTATAATTTAATATAAAATGAAGCATTACAAAATAAAATACAGATCTAAACATCCCAAGATTTGAGATTAACTCATTCAAAAAATCACAAATCGTGATGGTTGTTGTGGTCGGGGTTTTCGATGATGGTTGATCTGCTGGTTTTCGATGATGATTGTTTTAAAACATGATTGTTTGGTGCATAAAAACATGCATATATATCAGATCTGCATAAAATTTGATGGCGATGGTGGGTTTCAACATGAGATTTGTGCATTCGAGTATGTGATGTTGTGGTTGTATTCGACCATGATGGTTCATGATTGACTGTTGGGTCCACTAGATGTGGATCTTGCAGCCTGTTAGGGACGGTGAACGACTTCTGTAATCACAAGTCTATTCATAGAGAGACTCTAGATGAATCACACAGTATAAGTGCGGAATACAAATACTATGAACAAGAAGAACAAAATAACTATAATGACTTGATCCTTTACTAAGGATTTCTAATATTGATATGAACTAGAATAATGTTTAATGAAGGTGTGTATAACCCTTCTGCCTAAGGTTCCTTTTATACTACAAGGAAACCCTAATACATCATTAAACCAAAACGTGTAAAACTGATATGCATATCCTTTCCTAACATATCTCATGCATATCCTAACAGAATACTCAAAATAATAAAGTTTGACTTTCTAAAGACCAGGAGCACGTGTTGCTCCTACTACTACTAGGACCAGAAGGAACTACATACCTCCTAGTATACCTATTACAAATAACTATTCTAAAGGTCCTAACAATCCTCCCCTAAACTTGAATTTGACATGTTGAGTTCAAGTTTCCTGGTAGATCTTGCAAAATAGCTTGAGGATTGGAACAGCAAAACAAACAGCAACATCATAACCATCAGCATAAATAACATAAAGACCGCTGCAACAAGTAACCCCTAGAATCTTCTTGAGATCTTGAAACAAATCTGCATCGTGTTGAATCTTCACAGCAACATGAGCAGATTTTATGAGCCTTAACCAAGTAGCTGCTCGCTCTTGGGCTAGCTAGTCTTTATGGTGGAATAAACATCACCCTAGGAGACCAGAACCCAGCCCAACTCTTAGAACGTGAATCAATGGTGAGTGGGGGTACCCTGATGATTTTGGGCAAACTATCACAGCCGTCAACGGATTTGATATGTCTTTACCAGAAGCCGTACTCTTCCGGACTCGCCAACTCTTAGCAATTAAGCATCAGTGAGCTGAAAACGCTGTAGCTTTGAGCAAGCTATTACAGCTATCAAAGGATTTGAGAAAGATCTTTACCAAGAGCCGTACCCCCTTGGACTAGCCACTTTTCAGTCTAGGACCACGGTAAGTGAAAACCATCCAGTTTTGAGTAACCTGGCAACCATCAACGGATTTAACTATCACACCAGAGTCGTACCCTCATGGTGAATCAACTCTTTCTTGTCTGTGAAACATGGTGAGTTGAGCACCGTTTGTTGTGTGGACCAGGTCCAACACTAGAAGTAACTCCAAAACAGCCCAAGTGTGAAACAGTCAAGTGAAAAACAATGTTATGATGGAAAAGTATAAGCGAATATAATATTATGTACAAGTTTGAAATTCCATCATATGTTTAAAGTATAAGCAAATATTATATAAAAAGTATATATATATATATATATATATATATATATATATATATATATATATATATATATATATATATATATATATATATATATATATATATATATATATATATATATATATATATATATATATATATAACTATAATGTGAGTCACCAATCACTGTACAGATTGGTGAAAAGAATGTTAGTATAACACAAGAGTAGAAAAACCATACCAATCACTTACCAGAGGCTGCAACTTTGTCTGCATATAACCGTGCTTGAATACCTTCCACCAAGGTAGTAGCCATAGTAGACTCATTCCCAGAAGGGGCATTAGATATCTGCAGATGACAATCCAGCATAGCCTCCATAGTAGCAATCGTCAATGGATACTCCATATCCGTAAGCATAAATACCACGGCACCAGTCTCCAGCTCCAACACATGAACCCCACAACCAGCATAAAGTTTCCACCTCTTGATCACCCAGCGAGGCTGATCTTTCCAGACACCAGAATGAGGAGCATCAGGAGGGGGATCTAACATAAGCTTCAAATCACCCCAGATTGTCAAACCTGGCCAATTGGACAACTCACTCGGAGATTGAGGAATCTCAGCATACACCAACCCATATAACGATATAAGATCACGACGGTCTAGCCATGTCAAAATGTTTTGCAGTCCCGAGACATAGCGAATATAACCATCACTGGTTGTAATCTTATGAGTTAATGTACCACGAACAATAGGGGATGGCCTAACCTCCCAAGCGATAATCCAACCCTTACCCATGTGTAACTCTGTCTCACTATCCGAAGCAACATCAATAAGATTTGTAGGATCTCGCTTCTCAAACGGAACCGACTTACCACGTCGAGCCTTCTTCTTTCTAATAGAGTGACGAGGTGAAGGAACACCAGAAGAAGATTCAACCTTGACCTCACCAGCAGCAGTAGCATCAACATTAGTAGACTCAAAACCTTGACCAACCATAGGATCAATTTCTACTGCACTAGTGGAAGAGGTAGGGCGTGGTTCAGTCACCGGTGTTGATGGCTGCTCCACAACAGGAGTAACAGGGGTAGTAGTAGTGGCAAGAGTGGTGATAGCTTCATTGGTGGTGGTGGTATGAACCTGAGATGAAGTGGGATGAACAGCCGAAGGAGTGGTAGTAGGAAGAGCAGTAGAAGTAGCAGCAACAGATGGAACACCAGAAGTATCCATAGGAACACCAGACGAAGAAGTATGAGCAACAGCAGGCTGAGAAGTGTGAACAACACTTGGAGGAGGGCGATAAATAAAGCGTCCAGGGACCGGTGTGTTTTGACGCTTGATCATCCTCTGGTACAGATCTTTAATTTCATCAAAGGACAATCTCCTAACCCGTTCCCAAGTCCATCCAGCATGAAAGTAAGCAGCCGACTGATTCTTGACATATTGCTGCATCAACTTCCTCTCCTTTGTTCTCGACATGGGTTTGTTACGACGCTGTTCACGGAGCTGAGCAACAAGAGACAATTGTTGTTGACGCATCAAGGCCAGTGCCCATGGGATACAATTATGTTGATTCACATCCGCTCCCAGAATATCCGTAAACTGCGAGTAATCAGTAGTAAGAATAGTAAGCACCCGCATCCAGTCATTATCATCCTAATGCATGGCATCATGCCTCAACTGCTCACGCCTCTGTTGTTGAAGAACTTCTTCCTCAGCCATAGCTTGTTGATCAATCTCTGCTTGCAGTCGCTGTGCAGCCTCCTCCCCCAAACTTGCTTCCTCGATTTGTCTGCGAGTACGCTTCCTTGGAGGAGAGGGTGCATCTGTCATAGGGGCTTTGCCCTTGGGATCATGAGATGGACCAGCAGAAGGACCAGGAGAAGGACCAGTAGAATCATCCATCGGCTTGGGATCAGCAGGCTTAGGAATGGATGAAGGACTAGGAGGAGGAGGTAAATCATCATTCATCTTATCAGCAAAAGCAGCCCTGGCCAACAAAGTTAGCCCATCCTCCTCAAGATCCTCACCAGAATCAGAAAGAACAAGTTTCTTCTTTTGACGCCTCTGTTGGGACTTTAATGCCTTAATCCTATTCGCTAATGGAAGGACAAAGTCCCGGATGAGCTTGCGGTGCCGATAAGCCCGAGGGTGAGCTGAATATCCCACTATGTATCCTTCATCTGCCTTGCATCAAATTTCCCCAAATAGTCACTAGTATTCAGAATGGTGACAGGACAACCAAATGGCTTCAAATGAGCAATGCTAGGTACTTTAGCTGTGAGTAGCTCATAAGGAGTCTTTTTGTGAGGATTGGTAATAGAAACTCTATTCAAGACATAACTTGCAGTATTGACAACTTATGTCCAGAACATGGTTGGAAGCTTGGAATCGGTAAGCATTGTTCTCGCAGCTTCTATTAGAAACCTGTTCTTCCTTTCTGCAACACCATTCTGTTGAGGAGTCCTTGCTGCACTATAATCTCTTTTGATACCTTTGGAATTACAAAGTGCTATGAGGTCTGCATTTTTGAATTATGTTCCATTATCACATCGGATACCTTTTACCTTCTTGGACAACTGATTTTCAATGAGTGTAATGAAGTCCTTGAGAATTGAGTAGGTCTCATTTTTGGCAGCCATGAAGAAAACCCACGTGAACCTGCTATACCCATTAGTTACCACAAGACAGTATTGTTTGTGGTCAATGCTCCTAATAGAGGTAGGACCAAATAAATCCATGTGTAGTAGTTGCAATGGTTCAGTTATAAGACTGAGAGCAGTAATGGCCTTGAAGGATGCTTTATGTTGTTTGCCTTTGTTGCATGCAAGGCAATTTATGTCATTTCAAAAAGTTTTGGGAGGTAAACCAGAGACCAAGTTCATATTTGCTAATTTGTGAATGGTCTTGAAGTTTACATGTCCCATCCTTCTGTGCCATTTATGTGAGATCTCGTATTTTCCTGGTAATTATTTTACTCGTTTTCATTATTTTAATCATTGTTGGTACTTATTCGAAATTATAAAATTATTTTTATTTTATAATTCCATATTTATTTAAATAAAATATTTTGATTTAAAAATCACCCACGTGCATTTTTACAAACGTTTACTTGAATCAACGGAACGAGAACCGAGGGCTAAATCTTTCGACTTAAAGATATTTATCTTTACATTTTATTAAGTCTAGACTAATGACGGGCACAGTAATAAATTCTTGTATTTCATAATTTTACTGTCGATTGTTTCAATGTTCGATGTTTTCGATGTTTTAGTTTAAGGTCGTGTTAAGTCGAGTCGGGAGTCCAAATTATCTTATTTCGATTGCGTTTTAACTTTTGAGAAGTATTTTTACGAAACCCGAGCCCCGTAAATATTTGTAAATTTGACTAATAGTCATTTCCTACTTTTTAACTAAACTATTTATTTTGGGGTCCTAAAGTTTCAAAAATTGCCACAATGGTCCCTCCACACAACCACCATATATAAACACTTTATTTACTTCCACTAACACACATAACATTTAAATAAATAAAAACACATCACTCCCCCCCTTGTTTCTACCATCCACCCACACCACCATAGCCACCTTAAATCATCAATTTCCATTTTGATCAATCCAAAACTAAGTAAAGACCACTTTCTAATTTTGAAAGGTGCATCTTTTGGTACAAAATTTGTACACATGCAACCACTTTTGAAGTTTTGATGATTTCATGGTTGATTATGTGTTTGATCATTGTTTTTAGCATGATCATGCTTAAATTCTATGGTTTTGATGTTTAAAAGCCTAAACTTTAGATTTTGATATTTTGATTTTGATGCATGCAAGGGCTTAGGATGTTTAAAGATGATTATAGGATGATTTTATGAGTGGGAAATTGATTAGATTTTGTTGTAAACATCATTTGACATGATTTTTAAAGTGCCAATTTTAGGCAGAAAGTTGAGGAAGATTTTGGGTAACTTAATCTTGTTTTATTATTAAACAAATAATATAGGGTTGTAGATATTTTTCTTAGCTTCGATTTGATATAAATTAGAGCTTCCAACTCCAAACGAGTTGGAAATGGCGTTAGTTTGATTATCCGTGTACCGGGAGACGAGTATCGACACAATCTAAAATTGTTGTCGATATTTGGATCGAATCTCGGGGACTCTAAATTGAAGTTTTGAAATGTGTAACCTACTGATAATGAGGTGTTTACCTTAGAGGTCGAGTTTACTTTAAAACCCGAGTGTCGGTTTTGTAAACGGAGTCGTTTAAATAAGTTAAAACGGTTTTATGAAAAATTAACGTAAATCTGTCCGGATTTTGTAACCCGAAGATGTGTCGGGCAGTGAGTCTTAGAAGTAAAAACTTTTGACGAGATTTTTATATGTCTTTCTATAGATGTTAAGTGAGCTTCTCAGTTAGTACCATAAGCATTTGACGTGTCTAAGCGAGGTAAATCAGCCCGTACATTTGGTATGTGCCGGCAGTTTTTATCGAAAACATTATCTAATAAAAGTATACTTTTAGATGGAGTCTAGAAGTACCCCTTGCATGATTTTTCTTATGTGTCATAATTTAGTTATGTACTCATTTATTTCAAGTGTTTTTATAAGCATTTATTTCGTGTCTTCTAAACTTTCGCGTCCCGTTATCGTAGGTCTCGGATGACTTAACGTTGCTTGACTTTCCGTTGTTACTACTGAGCCCTCCAGTTTCGTGTTGATTCCACCTTATAGCTAAGGTGAGTTCATAGCCCCTCTAGCTACTTGTTCATTGTTTCAAAATACGGGGTGAGATTAACATGTTGGAACATAATCTTTTAAAATGTATGCTATCCAGAACTGTATGCTGCCAGATGATTTCATTGATATTATTGCTTTTAGTCTTTAGCCTTAAGTTTCCTCTCCTGATCATGAATCGTTAATTTCGAGTACTAAGCGCGAATGTTGTAGGTGGATCCATCGGGATTGACTATCCCCGTCTCAAGTACCTTGACGCACTAATATTTGTTTTTACTTGAGTATTTAGGCTAAATACTCCCTAGATGAACTTACTTTGAGTTAAGCTTCGGTTCATGAACTAAATAGCAATAATATACCATGACTATGGAGAATGTACATAGTCATCCCCCCATTACTTGTTTTAAAAAGTATATTGTGTTCCATTACTTAGCTTTCTAAACCTATGAATATCACTCAACTTTATGTTGACGGGTTTTACATGTTTTAATCTCAGGTAATACTGCTTAATGGGCTTGGACGAGGTACCGCAGGATGTTGGCAGCTTGGAAAGATCTGTGTTGTGATATGTTTATGCCTTGTTATAAATGACGTTGTTAAAGTCTTCCGCTGATCTTTTGTTATCATAAAACTTGAAACTGTGATGTTATGGTACTTTGTTATGTTTTAAAACTTATGGGACCGAAGTTTCTAAACTCTGATAAATTGTGATGAATATATATGTCTTTTATTGCGTTATTTTTGTGTCATTTATAACTCATTGTTACTCGTACCTTGGCGTGCGATCCCCTCGTTGCCTAGTTGTTCCATGTCAGATTCTGGGGGTCTCACAATTTAGTGGCTTAATCTTCTGAGGCTTTAGCAACCAAACAAGCTAGTTGATCAGTAGGATTAACTTCATTCAGCTTGATACTATAGAGATTGTGTCTTCGAGGGATTCTAAGTAGAACTTGAGAGTCATCCGGGAGCTTAAAGTCTTTGGATAACACCAGTGCATCAGTATCTGTAAAGAGAACAAACTACTTCTTGTCACAAATCTGTGATACAGAGATCAAGTTGAAGTGTTGAAGTGCTTCCACGTAGTAGACCTGCTAAAATTTAAGGTTACGAGTCTGTATTGTCCCTTTGCCAGTGATCCTTCCTTCACCACCTCCAAAGTAGACCTTTCCGGCTTGAAATGGTACAAAGTTAGATAGAAGTCCTTTATTTCCTGTCATGCTTCTAGAGCATCCACTATCAACAATTCCTAGAGTAGGATCTTGGTATGGAGTAACCTACAACAATAAGAAAAGATATATGCAAATGTTAGTGTCTTAAGGGGACCCAAACCTTTTCAGGGTTGAGCCTGCCTTGTGGATCTTTTGTAGATAGCCAAGAAGATTGATGAGATCCACTGTTGTTCTTAGGTTGCCTATTCATCATATGGGTGTTATTGTTTGACCAAGAACAACCTCCTGAGGGCTTAACAACAGTACCCAAATTTCCCAACCCAAAATACATTTGGTCTGAATTACGAGCATAATTCTAATTAAAATTCTGAAAATAGTTGTTGGTTGGTCTATTATGGGTATATCCATTATTTCTCCAATGATCAGAAGCTAAAGGAGAGGTCCTTCTAGAAGAAGAAAAAGATTGGGCACATAGGTTTAGTCTTCTAAAAGAATATGGAGCAACTCCTGGTGGACCAGGAGCAGGATATGCTTGATAAACAGAAGGAGGTTGATCATAAAAATCACAATCTTTAATCAAATGAAATTTACTTCCACAAACAAAACATTTTTTAAACGGCCTTTTATTCAAATGACATTGTTTCATACTGCTAAATTTATTACACACAACTCTAGGAGAAACAGCATTCCTAGGACTCAATAAACTAGAACTAGACACAGTTGAAGTAGAAGCAACTCTCTCTTCACTCTTCCTAGCACTAGTAGCAGCAGGGTCATTTGTCTTGGAGCTTGTAGGTCTTGACTCTTCACTTGAACCACATGATGCAGAGTCACTGGCTTTGTCACTGGAAGTACAAGAGACAAAGTCATTAGTATTAGTAGAGCTTTTTGGAGACTCGTGCATCTGTGATCCATCCAAGTCATTATGCCTAGATATGGGCATAAAAGTTCCTGTAAGAGGTGGAGGGACATCATGTATTGCTGCAGCTGGTTGAAACCTATTAACTAGGTTTTCCCTCCTCCTCCTTGTCAGGATCAAAGACACTTGTAAAAGATAAATCAAACACATCTTCTGAATCAATATATTTATCAAATCCTAAGCCTCTCTTAGTCCTACCAAACATGCTACTATCAATTAACTTTAAAAGATTTTTGGGTGCATTTTGCTATTTTTCAAATCTTAAAAGTGTAGCATCCAATTTTTCTTGCATGTCTTGCTTATCCTTGATATTGTCATCTTTTACTTTTTCAGTGTATTTAAGCATATTGGTGGTGTTTTCTAAATCAATGTTCAGAATTCTAATTTTATCCTCATATTCACGTTGCGTATCTTGAAGCCACCTCTTTTGTTGTTCCAATATTTTTAAAGAATTCTTATATGCTTGGACATCTAAAAAATACTTATCATTTTGTTCATTTAATTCATTGTATTGAGACAACAGTTCTGAATATTTATCATGACATCCAAGAGGGCAATGTTGTACCTGAGGTGAGATGCCCATAAGAGCAAATTCTTCTGCTTCCTCGGCATCAGACAGATTCCCAGCAATCATTGCAAACACGTCAGTAGAAGGTTCAACTGTTTCCAAGGTAGCATTCTGATTATCACTCCAGTTAACCATAGAGTCAACATACACCAAAGCTTTCTTGTCATCCTTGACCTCCTGAATCTTGAAGGCTGAATACCAGTTCTTCTCTTGGTCATTCTTGTTAGGGCATTCCCTAGCAAAGTGACCTTGCTGCTGGCAGTTATAGCATCTAACCTTGCTTCTATCAAACCTTGCTGGCTCTCTTAGGTTGTAGTTAAACTTTCGACCGACTTTCTTCTCAAACTTGTGAACCCGGAGAGTGAGCATGGCCATCTGCCACTTGAGATCCATTTCATCTAGGTCAAGTTTATCAACCTGTTTGAAGTCATCAAAAGCAAGCTGTCGTTGTGGATCAACATCAGCAACAAAAGAGTGAAGAACAACTTCTACCATGCTACCAGACTTGGCTTTTGGTTCAGGAGTAGAAGTGTGCTGAGTAGAAGTATGTTGAGAAGACACAGTATAGCTTGGGCTACTAGCATAAGACATGGGACTAGATCCCATGGAACTCACAAAGGCAGAGTTAGCAGGAGTAGGAAAAGAATCACTTGAGTATCCTCTCACATGAGGCTCAAAGGTTTTGAGCTTATAAAACATATCATCAAAATTAAGATAGTCAAGGCCACCTTTTGCTTTGAGAGAGATTACTACCTGATTCCATGAGTAAGGTAAAGCTCTAAGAAACTTGGCATTGATATCTCCATTGTCATGTTTAGACCTGAGTTGATTCAACTGGCTCAGTATCTTTTGGAACCTATCATACCCTTGATGAATTCCTTCAGTTTCAGGGATCTTGAATTCTGTGAATTCATCTCTCAGCATGGATCTGCGTATTTTCTTTGATTCCTCATTCCCTCAAAACCTTGCTTTTACTCCATTCCAAATCTCTCTAGCATCATCCAAGTGAACAAAATCACCCATGTGATCATCAGGAAGAGACTGAAGCAAAATAGTTTTTGATTTGATCTCCTTCTGGACAGCTGTGATCTCTTCATGAGTTTTAGGATCAAGAAGAATGATGTTACCATTCTTGTCTCTTCCAGTAAACCTCTTACTGTTTCCATTCTGAATAATCTTCCAAAGGTCTAGATCAGTGTTGGTGATTCAGCATTCCATCTTCATTGCCCAGCTATCATACTCATCCTTTTTCAATAGAGGAAATTTTCCATTTGTGTTAGAAACCGTAGCAACGATCTGTTGAGGTTGCTGTGTTTTAGGGGTGTTATCTTCTCCTGTTTGAGTGGAACTAGAGGCAGACATGATTAAACAAAGATGTTAGTAATAAGAAAAATTGATTCTTCTTGTACAAAGACTCTCCCAGGCTCTGATACCACTTGTTGGGTCCACTAGATGTGGATCTTGCAGCTTGTTAGGGACGGTGAACGACTTATGTAATCACAAGTCTATTCACAGAGAGACTCTAGATGAATCACACAGTATAAGTGTGGAATACAAATACTAGGAACAAGAGAACATAATAACTATAATGACTTGATCATTTACTAAGGATTTCTAATATTGATATGAACTAGAATAATGTTTAATGAAGGTGTGTATAACCCCTTCTGCCTAAGGTTCCTTTTATACTACAAGGAAACCCTAATACATCATTAAACCAAAACGTGTAAAACTTATATGCATATCATTTCCTAACATATCTCATGCATATCCTAACAGAATACTCAAAATAATAAAGTTTGACTTTCTAAAGACCAGGAACACGTGTTGCTCCTCCTACTACTAGGACCAGGAGGAACTACATACCTCCTAGTATACCTATTACATATAACTATTCCAAAGGTCCTAACATTGACCGTCGACTATGTTGTGGCAGTGGTTTAGGCATTTGGAGGTCGTTGTTTTCGATGTGCTATGACCAACAAATGATGATTTTGGCGTTTAGTTTATCACTAAAATGAGTTTTGTGTATTTGAAAGATGAATTATGGAGAAGCTGACCGGTGTGGTTCGGGGTGTGATTGTGTTGTTGTATTGAGAGCATAGTGGATGAAAAATGAATAAATATTTAATTTTTAAGATGGAAACAAATTAATTTAGTAGAGAAATGCGGTCAACCATGATCAACCATTTCACCACAACCACAAACAATGGATTAGTTTAAGTATTGTATACAATAGGGTGGATTAACACACTACTTGTAATTTTAGTAAAATTAAAAGGTGCTTACGTAACATAGTAAAACTTGTCAACTTGGTTACATTTAGAATCTATTATCCCTATCATGTATCTAATGAGACTTTTCATTTTTACTCAATATAAATCTCACCATCCGGTTCTTAACTTCTTGATATCACGTTTATTTACTTGGACTCTTTAAGCACAATGTAAAAGTAATAAAATTTCTAACAAGAATATGATTTTACGATTATTTACTCAAATTATTTGGATTTGGATAATGAGAAAAAAAGTGGTCGTAAGAAATGTGAACACTTCTCTCGCGTATTATTGTTTGCTATCATATGATTGTATGTTTTATAAAATTAATTATCATTAAAGAATTAACGGGTTTACTATGGTATTTGGGCTTGTGTGCCATATATTTATTTGAGTTCAATTATGAAATTTATAGGTTTTAAATCGAACTCATAATGCGATTGTTTACCTTTTTTTTACGATAAATGAGTTTGACGAAGAGAATAAAGTTTATACGCTATATGTCACTACTTCAGTAAAAGATATGTAAATTACATAAGTGGGGCTTGTAAGATAAGTGGATTTAAAAGTCAAAATAATTAAAATGATTTTCAATATTTCAGATTCTGTAGCAGAAACATAAGATAAATAATACAATAGTTCCTTTAAAATCAAATGATATTTAATATGTATTTCAAGATATTAATTATATAAATTAGATATTTGATTTTTTAATATTTGGACATATATATATATAATTTTAAGTTTTAAATTAGACATGTATATAATTTTAAATCTTAAATTGGATATATATGTAATTTTAAATTTTAATTTGGATATATATGTAATTCTTTGATGAGGATAAATATATATATATAATTTTAACCAAAATAAGGGATATATATAAAATTCTCCCTAACTGGTATAGTGGTATATATACATGTTCTGGTTTATAACTCAACAATTTTTTTGAATATCATATATTGAAAAACAAAATTGCTAGTTGGCATTAATACTAAGCAATGCAAATATAATACTTTTCAAGTTACGAAAGCTACAAAAATCAATTGTAATCAATTTAATTTTTATTCAATTATACCTCACTCGAGCGACACATACATTGACCCAGTTTGATTTTTACTTTACTAAATTAAAGAACCATCTTAAATTTTGGCTAGATCCTCGATTGTATTTAATATATTTTAATAAGAAAAAATTATAATAACTTAAATAATTGTATATGTTATTAGTAAGCAAAAATTTTCGTGAGTAAATAAATATATTTTATTTTATAATGACAATAAAAATTTTGATTTATTTTTTATGCTATGAGTATGAGAAACAGCAAATTTGGCATTAGCGTAAGTGTGATTTGGGCAAAGTATCCCAGTCAAATGATGTGATGTACGTAGTAGTATAATTTCATTCGAAGATTTGATAGGATTCGAAATCATTTTTTTATTACTAGTATTAATTTTTACAAATTTCGCATTCAAACTCATTACATTAATTAAGGTGTTGCAATTAAAAATGGTGTCATGTGGATCTTGCAGTGGGTACTCAATATAATAACATGGATGCCATCTATCAACAATATTTTACAAATGAAAATAACAGAAGAAAATGTCAACAGATGGAGGTTGGTGTTGTTCATATTTATTTATGTCTATATGTGTGTGTGAATTTACTCGTATACTATGGCATACACAATCACAGAGTTCAATCATCTAAAAATCCCACTTGAAAAGATACTAGAAGCCACCAACAACTTTGATGATAAAAACGTCATTGGTGCAGGTGGTTTCGGTAAAGTTTACAAGGGAAAGCTCTTGCACTCTGGCGAGCTAAAAAACATTTCTGCACGAAGGTTAGATCGTATGCACGGCCAAGGAGATGTTGAGTTCTGGACAGAAATTTCTGCGCTCTCTGTGCTCAGACACGATAACATAGTCTCGGTTATTGGCTTTTGTGACGAAGGGGATGAGAAGGTAATCATAAACCGGCATGATGTCAAGGGAAGCCTATCCATGTATCTAAGTGACCCAACCTTCACATGGTCGGACAGAATAAGGACATGTGCTGGCATTGCGAAAGCAATAGATTACATCCATCATGTTGAAGGACGTGGTTTTTCATTCATACATCGTAACATCAACAGTTCCACAATTTTGTTGGATGATAAATGGCAGCCCAAGTTATCTGGATTTGAATTTTCCATTAAGCATCCACTAGATCGGAAAAATAGAGCTATCCGTGCTGAAGTTATCGGCACACAAGGATATATCGATCCAACATATGTGAAGACCGGAACTGTGACCCACAAGTCGGATGTTTACTCTTTCGGTGTCGTTTTATTTCATATAGTGTGTGGGTGCAACACTTATACTCCATATGAACAAGGTAATGAGGCGCTTGAAGATCTGTTACCCAAATTTCATTATGAAAGTGAAATACGGGTTTTATGGGAACAACGTATCCAGCACCAGGTCATAAAAGCAGCGGGCTCATGCGTAAATGAGGAGCGAGAACAACGACCAGCTATTCCCGAAGTTCTCCGTAAACTTACACTAATGGAAAGGCTTGTAAGATTTTCCTTTCGTAGTTTAGTTCTTCTTTACCATCATTGTTGCTATTTTTTTCCCATCTAAAATACTTTTTCTAACCCAGACCCAATCCATAAGAGATAATAAAACAATAAGACATGCACCATTTGATCCATCTTTCTAAATTTCAACTAGACCAATAAATATCAACAAAGCCTTGCACAACATTCGATCTCCAATCTCTCTTCATAACCTGTGGATCGTAATTTTAGCAAAAACATCCAACCAAATAAACAATTATGTGAATTTGTGATTATATCACAAATCACCAACACACGAAGATACAACTATCGATAGTTATTTGTTAGATTGAGCGCAGATTAAAAGTTTTGGGGTTGTTGATTAGAAGTTTAGAACTATGCCAAAGAAGAGAAAAGATCTTTTATATAAAACAAATTGATCTGATACAGCTTTTTAAGTCTTCTATGACATAAGCGTAATGAAACATACCGATGTAGACTCGACATAGTCTAAAACACTAAACATTATTGCGTTTTGTTTGAGGATATTGGAGGATATTGGAAATATTTAAAATATTTATATTTTAATTATTATATTTGGTATGATCCACGAAAGAACAAAAAATTTCTTAAATTATTAAAATTTCTTAAATTTAGAATTACTCCAAAATGTGAAGAATTTTAAATTACTTGAAAATTATTTTTTATAAAAAAAATTTCTAGTCGTTTTTATTCGAGTTTTTATCTTTATGTAAAAGATTATAAAATTTTAAAAATTTATTTTTTGTTTTTTACTCTTTTAAATAGTAAAAATAAAATTTATATGAAAAGTTTTTTATAAAGTTCAAAAGACAAAATAAAATTTACATAAAAAATCTATATATATTTTTAATAAAAATTCACATAAATTTTATAGAACTTTTTAGTAAATATCCTTTTTCCGGGCACAAATGCACAATCAAATCAATGCATATACGAAACAATCTAATAAATAAGTTATTAAGGTTAATATTTTGAAACAATTGAAACCTTTAATGTAACAAATTTAAATGAAATATGGGTATTAACTAATTACTATGACAGTTTGAAAACTGTTAGGAAACTAAAATGAGATGGGGTTAAGTTACTCTTACGGTCCCATAAATCAAAAGAAAAAAGAAGGTGAGAATCTCTTATCAAAGTATTTTGGCAAGACTGCAAGAGCTTCGATTATTGCAGTTAAGATGTGATTTGCACCATCTTTCTTATTTAAAGGCCCCCTTCTTCAAGTCCATCTAATTGCTCTGATAAAATGGGCGGAGATATTCTTCTTCACAAAATGCGTATTTCATGGGAGGGCCGAAACAAAATTATCTTGGAAAACATACGTAACTAATATGAAGTAATGTAAATAAAAAAAACAGAAAATTACAAGTCTCCTTAAGAGGGAGAAAATATATTAGCAGTACCATTGTTACTTGTTAGTTGAGTTTGTTTGGATGGCTAGTATCCTGTAGGCCCTGTTTTTTTTGGCTTCGGTTTGTGTTTCCTTCAAGTGTACTGATAATATAGTGATAATTAAGATACGTTATAGGGTAAATTAGAAAATTACCTTTAGGAAAAAGTAATAGACTAATATTACCAAAGATGAATTCAATTAAGCACGTGATGAACCAAGTTCGTTGTACACGAAGATCTTATGAATTTGAGACGTTTAGTATCGATTTGGACAACTGATTTGAATTGGTTTTCGGTTTTTAAGCTAGAAATTAAATCTACCAATTTTAAATCTATTTTAATCCTAAAGTGCATGAATCGTAAACCCCAAATTATTTTAATCTAAATCAGTTACTTAAAATTAAAGACTATTAAAATTTAAACTATTTAAAAAAATTATAAAAATTAATCTATTTAATTGAAATAACTTTTACACTATTAAAAATGTAATTAAATTCTACTTAACTTTTTATTAAAAAAAATCTATTTTTTAAAACTATTTAAATTTAAATCTAAAATAATAAAAATCTAAATATTTAAAAACTAATTAAACTTTTAAAATTAATAAAAACATTTTTATTTTTATTTTATTTTATTTTAAATTGAAACTATTTAATATTTTTTTTTTAAATCTCAAAATTACTTTAATTAAGATATTAATTAAGGTTTAATTAAAACGGAAATTAATTAAAATTCAACACTTAAACTAAACTGACAGAACCAATATCAATGCATAAATTAAATGACTGAAAGTTAAACCAAAAGAGCATATAGCTCAGATGGTTAACATGTTATGCAGCTACCCGTGAGGTCACAGGTTCGAGTCATGTAGAGGACATTTTTGGAGCATTATTTTTATTTTTGACAGTTAAAAATTAGAGGTCACAGGAGTGACTCTGTTTGGTGATAAATGGACAGATAGGAATCTGATTAAGCATTCAAGTCAGTTAACCTGATAGCTTTTTGATAAGCAAATAATAGCAACAGATAAACAATTAATAAGAACTTAACAAAACTAAACTAACAGCCTAATCTAACCCAATCTAAACTCATGTGAATCACTTAGCAGAAGTTTTAATAGCTTATAAAAGAAAAACAATCAGCAACCCTATGAAGATCTGATATAGCACCATAATTCCTGAATACTCAAAATAAATACAAACCCCTATGATTCTATTATAAAACCTTGCATTTTAGATTGAAAGACTTGCATTAAAAACTTCATTTATCAGATTAAACAACAGTTTAAACATAGATCAAACTCACACTTTCAGCATACTATAACATATATCATTCTCATAACTGAAATCTGATCAATATCAGCTTAAAACGTTTATATGGAAACTTTCATGTAATCAGACTATTCAAAATCCTATTTAAACAGATTAATCTAAGCAAATTTAAACATTAACTGAATTAATTAAATTAACCCCAAATAACACCACACAGTTATATCCAAAACCTTGTTTAAAAACTAAAAACCCTCTAAACGATTATAACAAAAACCCCTAAATAACTCACTTAACAGATTATAACAGATATAAAGTGATACTTCTAAATCATACTAAACTTTTAAAGCTAATAGACTCCTAACACAGTTTAATCTATTAAACATGAAAATTAAAAGGGAATGAACCTTTTGTCGTCAACCTTTGGGAAGAGGTGCAGCGCTGAGCTGACCTAGTAAACCGAATCAACTCCTCCGTTCGTCATTAATCACCATCACCATTCACGTCGCCAAACGAACCTTCACTCACCATTTATCAACGAACCAACTCTTGGTACTTGAACCAGTTTTGAACCAGAAACATTCGAACAGTAACAGATTTATTTCCAGTCTTTTATAATTTTATAAATCAAACCATTGGGTTTGATTTCCAATCCAAATCTCACTTTAACCTTATTTGATTCAAACTATTGTTTCAGCTTAATCAAACAAGCTTTTATATTATAATGACAAAATTAAATAGTAGACAATATTATAAATTTAAACAGTTAAGAATAATTGAAATAACAAAGAGATTCTCAAGTAAACTTTTATTAATTCAACCAAAAGTTACAAAACTATTAAATTTAAAATACATTCCTACTACTATTTAAGCATTATAACATTAAAAGTAAAAGTTGGATGATGAATTACAGAAAAATAGAGGGTTTTTATAGCCATCCCAAAGGCTGTTGAGGGGAGCATATTCGGATCTTTTTCCAGCATATTCGATCTCTTCTCTTTCTTCTTTTCATCCAAGGGTTGAGATGAATCCAAAGTCACACGGATTGCCAGCGTGGCAATCCGTTGTGTTTCTTGTGCTACCTTAAGACTGATTTGGCACTCTTCTATTGGAGGAATAGGAGGAATGCGTTGTTTGATCCAATCACAGGTTGCCACGTACCCCTGCTCGTCCACTCTTGCCTTCCGAAAACTTGGGGGATTTAATTCCCCCATGCTTGAATCACACGTGGGACAAAAAGCCCCAATTTATTTAAGTGATTTATTAATTAGGGTTTTGTGGTGAATAGTGGCTAGGGTAAAAAGTTGTTACTGGTTATTTGGGTTATGGGGAAGAAGGACATAGGTTGTAACGAGGGGTTTAATTTATTGTGTGTGAGTGGTTGTGAGTGACGTATGAGTGGTTGTGAGGTTGGTTAAATAAAACGTGTGATTGACTTTAACTTTTCACGTCCAATGTTTATTTATTTGTGAGAAGCCATGGGCTTGAAGCCCAAAATTTAACACATCCGTTCCTTGTTTATTTTCTTTTAGAAATCATATGGGCCTAAAACCCATATAAAACTTCATCCGCCTCATGACTCATTGGATTTGGGCTTTTAACTTTTCCACCCGTCCATCACCATGGTATTGGGCCTATTGGGCTTTTGGTTATGAAAGTGAATAAGAAATTTTATTAATGGGCTTTTAAGCCCATTTTCCCAATGTGGGACCCACTTGGCCCACTTTCTTGCATAATTATCAAATCCACTAAAGTCGAACTCGAATCTTGGCTTTGTCGATCTTTTTCTTCAAACTCGTGTTGTTTTCGCCGGTTTTCGTGAACTTGGTACCTACACACATCAAACACCAAAACAAACATATACAAGGCATTTTTTATACATTTAGTGCATATATTGATTGTTTAAAGCCACAATTGATATGAGTAAAATCACTCATATCAAACTGTCCCTTGCTAAGCAATTGCTGTGTCCTCACGCAATGATAAAATAAAACACTAACTACACCATTATTTAACTTTATTTTGCAAAGACAAAATGTATTGCTTTCATTATTTGAAAAATAACTTTAAGGATCATAAAACTCAAATAGATTCATCGTCCCCGATTTTTCACTTTTCCATGCCAAGTGTAAAAAACAAGATCATTGTCAATCATAAGCCCCAAAATTAAACCAACTCATACAAGTAATTTGTGTTAAACTCAATCTCCTATTATTCCTAATTGTATCTCTAGATTTTATTTGTCATTCACCCAAAGGCTTTTTTTGACTTATTTTGATATTTATTAGTCCAAAAATGAAGGCAAGAACGGTGTAAACTCAACACTCAAAACCTAACCTCGACTTCAAAAAGCGTTGTCACTAAAGAAAGCCCACATCAAGGGCAACTTAACACGATTTGAGGGATAAATCCCGGACCCGAAATTTGGCTAATATGGCTACTTAAAAGCAAAAATAAAACCTCCAAAGTCAATTATGACCTTATTAATGGAGTTAGCAACAATCACATCATAACATCTTGTGGCTCTTTAAGATGCAATCGTGCTCCTTATTTAAAATCCACACCCGAAGGCTCCTTGGACAAAAATAAGGGAATTGACATCACCATCCCACCTTATGGCTCATGATGATGAAGCAATTTTTATTCAACACGTCCCCTCTCCATACACCCTTAGGCTCTAATGACAAGGTTAGTGCTACATGACTCCCACCCTAAGGCTCCTAGAGAACATGTTTTTATTTATTCTTCTTTATTAATATGATATGTATAGTAAGCCAAATTTCCGCAATCCCATGATCAAAAGTCCATGACGCTGACACCCTTAATGTGTTCTCACTTTAATTACAAGGGAAGAAAAAGAAGGAGTTACGAGTTAAGATATCAAGCCTAGACCGTTAAAAACTTCATTTATTAAGCAATTATTATTCAAGCGTGGAAAGTAAATACGAGGAGATTAAATCAAACACAAAAATACTTGCACAAAGAAAAATTTAACCTTAGAAACTTATGATGACTCTATCATCTCTTGTTCTCCATATTGTAAAATTTCAAAAATGTGAAATCAATGGATAGTTAGCCTATTAAATCAAAGTTTTGGGTTTTCAAGTCATCTATAGGATCTTGCATCTTCTTATACTTTTTCAAGTTTTAGAATTTGCGTTTTAAAGTTCCCTTGATAAACGACTTTCTAGGATCAATTATAGGAACTTGCGAAAAGTTCTTGTTCTTAACCCGTATGAATTAAGACCTTCGCGTTTTAAAGCTCCCTATATAAAAGCCTAGCAAAACTTGATTCAAACACGTTAAGGAAAAGCTAAGGTAAAACCGAGTCGAGTCAAAAACTATTTTCATTTTCACCAGCGGAAAGCCTACATTTGTGTCAAAAGCACTTATTTTATTTATTAAAATTTAAAAACAACACAAAAAAATTTAAATTTTATTGAAAAATGAAAAATTTTATTGAAAAATGAGAAAAACAACTACGTTTGGACACGACAAAAGCAATAGCAAGCGATTATATCGATTGACTCCCCCATGCTAAAACCAAACATTGTCCTCAATGTTTCTTAGCTCAAGAGTAGCACCCCCTTGCTAAAACACGAAGAGTCTAATGCAAAATCCTAACATGGAAAGAGCACGCAAATCTATAAGTCGTTTATTAATTATGCATCAAGATAAAACGTTATTCGATAAAAATCAAAGGATAGAGAGTGTGCCCCTTTTTGGCATTCAAATAATGGAAGATCAAGTGAACCGGCAAAAACCGAACACGAGAGTCTTCAATGATTAGGGTCAAACCTAAGATTCACAACACAACAAAACACGAACACGAGCTTGAAAGATCAAGCCTTATTAGTTGTTAGAAAATAGAAAGAAGATAGAATGTATGGGACTCCCCCACAAGGCACCTCGTTTTTGTTCACCGAGTCATGAGCTCGACTCGATCCCCGCATTCATTGGTCCTTAGGGAAAATGGTGAAAACCGGCATAATGGAATAAAATCCAATCATAAAGCACGATGTCGGGGTCAAAGATCTCATCCTCGTTGTCGGATGACAATCGAAAGGATAAAACTCCAACACAAATCTCTAACAAGAGATGGAAGTCATAAATAATGGTATGGATGTAGCATGCTCCCCGAGATAAACTCGCACCAAGATGATTAAAAAGTCTTTCAATTATTGCATCGGTGAAAGGCCGAGATTTCCCTAAATCAACGATTCCGGGGTCGAATACCTCGTCCTTGGTGGAGAAAGGAAAGGATAACACGGTGTCGTCCCCCCATGCTAATCCTAAATCATATGAAGCACATGGTAAAGGTGGTATAAAAGTCTCAACCATAGTGGTTTCAACTTGCATGACTTTGTCGACCTTGTCACTCTTAGTAGGAATGTGAACAAAGGGGTCATGGTACTCAATATGAGTCACATGAAAAACCTGCACATTAAGATCAACGCGAGTGGGAGGGAGATTGGGAATAAAGTAGGTTTCTCCATCCGAGTCGACATATTCATCATCACAAAAGGTGTGAGATGAAGGAGGTATGATGCTCTCAAAATCCTCTTGAAACAATGGATTATTGTTCATTTAAGCTTCAAAGAGAGGATTTGAGTAAGTCACAAAAGTGTCGTCATTCTCGTCATCACAAGAAATTTCCGAGAAAGTATCAAGTGTGTCACACTCGGATACAAGATCATCATTCTCATTAGAAGGCAATTCATCGGAGAATTTCTCGAGAATGGTAGGTAAAACATGAGAATCACGCTCGATCTCGAGATCGGAAACGTCTTCACTTCCCCATGGAAGTGGATCAATAATAGCAAAAAGTTCATCGACGAACTTATCCAACGAGTAGTCACTAACCTCACTCGATGTGAAGCTAGGAATCAAAGGCTCTTCAACGGAAGATTGTGCCTTAGGAACATTAATTTGATCCTTAGAAGAGAGTGAAAATGAGTCCATTTTCAAAGATTGTTCAATTAAAGCAATATCACTCTCGGGATCAAAATTCTCACAATTAAACTCACTAGCATCAAATGGCTCACTTAGGTATTCATCAATTTCTTTTTCAATCTTAGAACTATCATCCTCGTGTGGAGTGAATGGAGATGAAGAAAGATTACAACATGATTCAACAAAGCAAGCTTCTTCATTTGAATTTAACTTTTCATTTTCACAAATGAAGTTTCCAAAATTGGAAAAACACCTTTTTCAAAGAGAGCTTTCTTATTACTTTCAATTGTTTCAACAAGTTTTACACTTTCAACTTTCTTAGAAGCAAATCTTGGAATCTTTTCCGGTTTGAAAACAATACTTTTATCTCCATAAAACAATTTAATTTCCTCTTTCCTCATATCAACTTGAACTTGAGCCGTGCACAAAAATGGTCGTCCTAAAATAATAGGCACACGAGGATTGGTCTCATAATCAACTATAGCAAAATCGGCTAAGTACAAAAACTTTCCCACTCTAACAATGACATTTTCCGCTATACCAACCGGTCGAGTGGTGGTACCATTAGTAAGCTCAATGATCATTCGATTGGTACTAAGTGGTGCATAGTCAATAGTTTTCCAAAGGGCTAGGGGCATTAAGTTAATACTAGCTCCTAGATCGGCTAGGCCTTTGCAAACCCCAAGCTCATTGAAAACACAAGGTATCAAGAATTGACCCGGATCTTTATATTTCTCGAGAAAGAAATAAAAAAAAACCGAGGTACTAATCACATTCAAAGTAGCCTTGGTGACATCAAGAAAAGTTTCCTTAGGTGGAGGATTAAACTCAATCACTTCAACCTCTTCTAAATTTTCACAATCATCATAAACGGTTATGGCCTTAAGCTCTCCCCTCGGGTTTGGAATGGTGTTACTAGGTAAGCAACCCGAAGAAGATGATGGTTTAGACATAAATCCCTCAAACATCGAAAGCAATTTATTTTGACTTTGTTCCAAATTTTGTTGCATACGATTTTGACTTTGCTCAAACATTTGCTCAAATCTTTGTTCCATTCTTTGTTGATTAAGCTCAATCTTGTTATTTTGCCCCTTTAGCGTATTTTGAAACTCATTTTTCAAAGTTGCCATTTGTCCTTGAATGTTATTTTGCAAAGCTTTCAAATTTGCCTCATTTGACTTAATATAACTTGACAAATCATTTTGAATATTGTGAAAACCTTGATTGTTTTGATTATCATTAACCCATTTCCTTGATTAAAATTCCTTTGGTTACCACGGTTAAAATTATTCCCATTGTTTCCATTGTTGTACCTATTTTGAACCGGTGGAAAACCCGATGGAGCAACATGATTTTGACGAGGAACTTGACCGTTGGAGCCATAAGTTCCTGTCGCGGCAAAAGCACTAGCTTGATCAAACCCCGTGGTTAAACAAGCATGATTAGGATGTGCTCCACCACATGATACACAAACATTCTCAATCATATTAATCGATCCATGAGGATTCTTCCTAATTTCATTCAACAATGTCGCAAATCCATTATCAATCTTAGAGTCCAATCTAGCAATCTCGATATTAGACGAATTCACATTGGAAGCTCTCGGTGTGTTTCGTGAATATTATGCTCTAGACTTATTTTCAATTATGCACCACGCGTCTCTCGGATTTTTTCTTAAAAGATTACCACCCGCGGCGGCATTTAAAGAATCTTGTTCAATCATATTAAGCCCATTATAAAAAGTATTAATTTGATGCAATTCCGAGAAACCGTGGTGTGGAAATTGTCTTAACAAATCTTTAAACCTTTCCCAAGCAACCCCAAACGATTCATGCACTTTTTGTTCAAATCTAGTGATCTCGTTCTTAAAGTGTGTTGTCTTAGATGGTGGAAAGAAATAATTCATGAACTTAGACACTAAATCATCCCATGTTAAGATCGAACCCGGTGGTTCTTTCTCATACCAAATCTTAGCATTACCCTCGAGCGAGTACGGAAAAAGCATGAGCTTAATCGCGTCATTCGGCACATCTCTAAACTTGAGAGTCGAGGTAATTCGAAGAAAATTCTGAATGTGAGAATGCGGGTTATCGGTCTCATTGCCATGAAATTGGTCGGAACGAATGAGCGATAAAAGACCCGTCTTAATCTCATAATGATCCGCCAAAATAGCCGGTACAACGATTGCTTCCCCATACCCTTCAGTGGGTGCACGGAGCAATTCCTCCATTGTTCGGTTATCGGCCATCTCTACAACAATAGGTGGAAGCTCGGGTTCCACTATTCGTTGTTGACGATTTCTATTTCTACGAGGAATACTTTCAAGCCTATTAAAATCAATCACAAGACGAGAAGAACGTAATTGCATACACTACAAAGACGAGAATTTAGAGGATTGAAGAAAAGAAATTAGACAAGAAGAAGATTATTTTTGGTATTTTATTTGGTATTGCTCAATAAAAAATGATCGATAAAAACAAGGAATAAGGATAACTACTATGGAAGTAAAATACCCTCGGTCGACTTTGAAACGATAGGTGAAAACCTAAACGTCTCGAGGTTCAATAAGTAAACTACAAAAATAAGATTTATTACTACTTGAGTCGGCAAACCAATAATAGGTCGTCCCTCTCAATATACGCACAAGCAAGCGGGGAAACGAGGTGGCACAAAGCACTTAAAAACCTTTTTCCTTAGACGGCCTTTTATAGCACGTCGCCTTATACCCACCTTATAGTTTGTATAAATCGAGTTCAAACTTCTTATTAGTATTTATCTATTTTGCCTTTTATTTTTGTTTTGGATTCGACTACAATAGCTAGGTGATGAAATCCCAACTAAGGCCTTATTTGAAAAGTATGTAAATTTATTGTGCTACGTAATACAATATATTAATCACAAAAAACGAGAAAAACGATACATACTATATAATAGAAAAATAACAAAACTTTCCGAGGACGGAAAGGGTCTTCAAATCAACGATCAACAAATCTCCACAAAAACGAATCGTACACAAGATCCCCGGCAGCGGAGCCAAAATTTTTGATGTGATCGTGATAGTATAGTGATAATTAAGATACATTATAGGGTAAATTAGAAAATTACCTTTAGGAAAAAGTAATAGACTAATATTACCAAAGACGAATTCAATTAAGCACGTGATGAACCAAGTTCGTTGTACACGAAGATCTTATGAATTTGAGACGTTTAGTATCGATTTGGACAATTGATTTGAATTGGTTTTCGGTTTTTAAGCTAGAAATTAAATCTACCAATTTTAAATCTATTTTAATCTTAAAGTGCATGAATCGTAAACCCCAAATTATTTTAATCTAAATCAATTACTTAAAATTAAAGACTATTAAAATTTAAACTATTTAAAAAAATGATAGAAATTAATCTATTTAATTGAAATAACTTTTACACTATTAAAAATCTAATTAAATTCTACTTAACTTTTTATTAAACAAAAATCTATTTTTTAAAACTATTTAAATTTAAATCTAAAATAATAAAATCTAAATATTTAAAAACTAATTAAACTTTTAAAATTAATAAAAACATTTTTATTTTATTTTAAATTGAAACTATTTAATATTTTTTTTTAAAATCTCAAAATTACTTTCATTAAGATATTAATTAAGGTTTAATTAAAACGGAAATTAATTAAAATTCAACACTTAAACTAAACTGACATAACCAATATCAATACATAAATTAAATGACTGAAAGTTAAACCAAAAGAGCATATAGTTCAGATGGTTAACACGTTATGCAGCTACCCGTGAGGTCACAGGTTCGAGTCCTGTAGGGGACATTTTTGGAGCATTATTTTTATTTTTGACAGTTAAAAATTAGAGGTCATAGGAGTGACTCTGTTTGGTGATAAATGGACAGATAGGAATCTGATTAAGCATTCAATTCAGTTAACCTAATAGCTTTTTGATAAGCAAATAATAGCAACAGATAAACAATTAATAAGAACTTAACAAAACTAAACTAACAGCCTAATCTAATCCAATCCAAACTCATGTGAATCAGTTAGCAGAAGTTTTAATAGCTTATAAAAGAAAAATAATCAACAACCCTATGAAGATATGATATAGCACCATAATTCCTGAATACTCAAAATAAATACCAAGCCCTATGATTCTATTATAAAACCTTGCATTTTAGATTGAAAGACTTGCATTAAAAACTTCATTTATCAGATTAAACAACAGTTTAAACATAGATCAAACTCACACATTCATCATACTATAACAGATATCATTCTCATAACTGAAATCAGATCAATATCAGCTTAAAACGTTTATATGGAAACTTTCATGTAATCAGACTATTCAAAATCCTATTTAAACAGATTAATCTAAACAAATTTAAACATTAACTGAATTAATTAAATTAACCCCAAATAACACCACACAGTTATATCCAAAACCTTGTTTAAAAACTAACAGCCCTCTAAACGAATTTAACAAAAACCCCTAAATAACTCACTTAACAGATTATAACAGATATAAAGTGATACTTCTAAATCATACTAAACTTTTAAAGCTAATTGACTCCTAACACAGTTTAATTTATTAAACATGAAAATTAAAAGGGAATGAACCTTTTGTCGTCAATCTTTGGGAAGAGGTGCAGCGCTGAGCTGACCTAGTAAACCGAATCAACTCCTCCGTTCGTCATTAATCACCATCACCATTCCCGTCGCCAAACGAACCTTCACTCACCATTTATCAACGAACCAACTCTTGGTACTTGAACCAGTTTTGAACCAGAAACATTCGAACAGTAACAGATTTATTTCCAGTCTTTTATAATTTTATAAATCAAACCATTGGGTTTGATTTCCAATCCAAATCTCACTTTAACCTTATTTGATTCAAACTATTGTTTCAGCTTAATCAAACAAGCTTGTATATTATAATGACAAAATTAAACAATAGACAATATTATAAATTTAAACAGTTAAGAATAATTGAAATAACAAAGAGATTCTCAAGTAAAATTTTATTAATTCAACCAAAAGTTACAAAACTATTAAATTTAAAATACAATATTTCCTACTACTATTTAAGCATTATAACATTAAAAGTAAAAGTTAGATGATGAATTACAAAAAAATAGAGGGTTTTTATAGCCATTCCAAAGGCTGTTGAGGGGAGCATATTCGGATCTTTTTCCAGCATATTTGATCTCTTCTCTTTCTTCTTTTCATCCAAGGGTTGAGATGAATCCAAAGTCACACGGATTGCCAACGTGGCAATCCGTTGTGTTTCTTGTGCTACCTTAAGACTGATTTGGCACTCTTCTATTGGAGGAATAGGAGGAATGCGTTGTTTGATCCAATCACAGGCTGCCACGTACCCCTGCTCGTCCACTCTTGCCTTCCGAAAACTTGGGGGATTTAATTCCCCCATGCTTGAATCACACGTGGGACAAAAAGCCCAAATTTATTTAAGTGATTTATTAATTAGGGTTTTGTGGTGAATAGTGGCTAGGGTAAAAAGTTGTTACTGGTTATTTGGGTTATGGGGAAGAAGGACATAGGTTGTAACGAGGGGTTTAATTTATTGTGTGTGTGTGGTTGTGAGTGGCGTATGAGTGGTTGTGAGGTAGGTTAAATAAAAACGTGTGATTGACTTTAACTTTTCACGTCCAATGTTTATTTATTTGTGAGAAGCCATGGGCTTGAAGCCCAAAATTTAACACATCCGTTCCTTGTTTATTTTCTTTTAGAAATGATATGGGCCTAAAACCCATATAAAACTTCATCCGCCTCATGACTCATTGGATTTGGGCTTTTAACTTTTCCATCCGTCCATCACCATGGTATTGGGCCTATTGGGCTTTTGGTTATGAAAGTGAATAAAAAATTTTATTAATGGGCTTTTAAGCCCATTTTCCCAATGTGGGACCCACTTGGCCCACTTTCTTGCATAATTATCAAATCCACTAAAGTCGAATTCGAATCTTGGCTTTGTCGATCTTTTTCTTCAAACTCGTGTTGTTTTCGCCGGTTTTCATGAACTTGGTACCTACACACATCAAACACCAAAACGAACATATACAAGGCATTTTTGATACATTTAGTGCATATATTGATTGTTTAAAGCTACAATTGATATGAGTAAAATCACTCATATCATGTACTTCAATGGAGTTTTGTTTAACGAGTTTGCAGCAAGCATCTTGTTGTTGCGGTGCCATATTTCAAAACAAATATTAGCAATACACCATATTTTAATCGGCTTGATAGGATTTGATTTTTTCCTTTTGGTACTTGATAGTGTTAACTTAAATTTGAATTTGAAAATCGAGGATGGTGGGCTTTTTGTTTAAGAGGGCCAAAGTGATACTACCTCCGTCCCAATATTATTGTCCACTATTCTATTTTGGGTTGTCCCAAAATTATTGTCCACTTCCAAAACTTCTAAAATTAGATAGAGAATTTTGTTTGAGTTTACCATATTACCCTTACTTGAGGTTATTATTACAAACAATAAAGAAGTATAAAATTAATTGGTTAAGGGTAAAACTACCATTTTGCAAAAAGTAAGAGAGAGAAAGCTGAAAAAGTGATGTTTTTCTAAAACTGTGTGTTTTTTGTCTGTGGACAATAATTTTAGGACGGAGGTAGTAATATTTTATTTTTACCCATGACATACAAAATTTACTACACTGATGGGCTTAATTCTAGGAGGACCAACACCCTCCCTAGTCCATTAGTGGCCCCACCCATGATGGCACTTATTTGTCGTACCAATAAACTTATACAAGATTAAATATATTATTAGATCCATCACACGTGAACATGTATTTACATGCTTATTTTTAAGTATTTGAAAAAATATACGTGTTTCATCACTTGCAACTTATGCATAACTTTAATTTCACTCTTTCATAAAAATCAATGCATATCCAATACATTTGATACATTTATGTATATGGACTCTAAGAGTCAAAAACATGTTTCGTTGCAAGAGACTTCAGTTATTCAATGGTTACTTTCTTTATTTAGTTTTGGTCATAGATCTATTCACGATCTTCACATTCACTTTAGCGCTATATTTACTCAAACCATTGACACATTTCTTGGCTTCTTCTTCAAGTCCTTGATTTGGTTTAATTTTTTTCTTTCAAGTTGTTCCATTCCCTCTCACTAAAAACAAACCATCACCTTTATTCTTGTGTCGCCTTCATTTGCTCCTTCTTCGGCGGTCGGCTTCGGCCGATCAGTTCGGTCTCTTTTATGTAAATATTTCTCCTATCTCCCATAATAAAAGGCCATTGCTTACAAATGTGTCCTTTCTCACCGTCGTGTATCGTTCGCCACTGCCGCATCAATATCTGATGGCTTGCTGTTATGGTTCGTTTCTCTTCTGCTCAGATCAGTTATCTTTCGGTCTCTTCTGCGCAGAACTGTTGCGGTCCGTCAACACCACATGTTGTCTTCCACCGCCACCTTTCCTCCGGCTGCTGCTTTGCGTTATGTTTTCAGATTTGTATGGCTTTGGTTTGGCTTCTTTAGAGATGTTAGGTTTTATCTTTATGTATCTTGTATACTTTTGCTCCAAGCCTACACTATATGGTTGTGTTAACCTAAAGCTCACATTGGTGATTCCCCCTCACCCTTGTATTGTGTTGCTATTGTTGCTCACAACCTTTCCGATGTTTATCTTGGTTTGTCTCAACTTGTTACCTCGTATATTTTGTTTGGCACATCGCTTTTGATTTTGCCTTTTTCTGTTTCGATGTAACTTGTTTTGTGTTGGGTCAACATTTGCTGACCCTGAAGCAACTCTAGAATTTGAATATAAAATCCCCTTAAGTATTTCATGTCAGCAGGTTGGTGACTCTTCTGAAGCATGACCAGAGGAACAAATATTCCTACTGAAGAACGTTTTGCTGAAGGATGTTCAGCTTTCCTCTTTCAGTGAACTTAGAACACAAAGGAGTCTTAGCTTCAAAGACTAGGCGGTCTAGTTGCTAAAAAACAAGTCCTGAAAAAGAGCTTTCAGTTTAGTTTGGCTTGACAATACCAAACTGAATGATGTCGATCTCCTCTAGAATACTAAAGACACTTTAGTATTATGAAGGTTTACATTAGGCGAGAAAAGATTACTTTAAGTCAAAGTAGGTTGCTTGTATAGTTAGCTATAAGTACAACATTTATCTTTTCTTAGAATAGTTTATTAGTCCTTTGTATTGTTTATCCAACATGGGCATCAACCACCCACCGGATAAACTCTTGCTTGGGAACATGTGAATGTAAACCCTAGTTTTGCACTACCTATATAAGGAGTGCACTTGGGAGAGAAACGGTTAACCCTTACAAGAGAAAGAATCTCTAATTAACCTTTCTCTCCCAATACCAACCAAACCATATAGCTTAAGTGCATATGAACGTTTAGGTTGAAACTTAAACTCTTGAATTTGGTTGAAAGTTTAAGTAGAGGAGATCACCCACATCGTCATTCAACCACTTTGTTATTCCGCAAACAAACAAAGTGGGTTATAGATTCTTTATTGAGTTTTTATAAAAGTCTATACGTTGAAAATTTAATTGGTATTGTTGTTTTATTTGTTCTTAGTTCTTATTAATTGATAAAACAACACACTTGAATCTTATTAACGAGTTACTACTTAAGGTTGATAAGTAGCAAAGAGTTAAACGGGGCCAACAAGTGGTATCAGAGCAGTTTGATTCATTAAACTGTCATCTTAAGGTTTTAAAATCAAGATCCAATATGGTTCAAGTTATACCACAAACCCTAGAGTACAAGGGTGGCCAACTCAATGCTGCTCCTGTTCTAGAGGTAGCAAATTTTACAAATTGGAAGAAAAGGTTCCTTGTCCACATGGATGGAATCGAACCCCAATTCCTTTGAATCATTAAAATTGGTCCATTTGTTCCCATGACTGGGGACAATTGAAAACCTGAAGCACATTGGTCTGTTGATGAGAGAAAAGCTGCTAACCTTGATCAGCGTCTCAAAAGTCTCATCATGACCGTGCTCCCAGATGACCAAATGAATTATGTTGTGAATTGCAAAACAGCTAAAGCTACATGGGAGGACCTTATTTTGTATCATGAAGGACCCTCTGATGTTAAAGAAACAAGAATAATGGACTTAAAGCTTCAATACAACACCTTCAAACACAAAGAAGGGGAAACCCTCACTCAAACTTTCACCAGAGACAAAGCTCTGATGAATGAACTAGTGAATGATGGTGTCGAGCTTTCAAAACTAAAAATTAACACAGTTTTTGTTAATGCATTGCCAAAGAAGTGGCTCAGTTTATGCCAAAGCTTGAGAAATGCTAATCACATTAAAGATTGTGATCTAGCCTCTCTTTTTGGAAAACTAAAATATGAAGAAAACCTAGCTGATATGATTTATGAAAGGCTCCAGCAAGAGTAAAGCATTAACCATTGCTACACCCTTGGTTTAAAAATGTGCGTATCATTGCGCAAATTGCACACATCATTGCGCAAATTACACGCATCAATGTGTTGCATTCAGAATTTCGCATCAAGGTGCCTAATGCAATGCCATCCCAGAATACGTTCGCACTAAACCGTAATTTATCGCATTTGTGTAATGCTAGCAATGTTAGCAATTGTCGCAATCTAGTATTTCGGTCATTTTTGAAAAAATTTAACCATTTAAAAGAAACCTACATATTTTAATGAATTTTTAAATGTAAGACTTGTTAGAAAAACATCTAAAACAAAGACAAGAACAAAAGTATTGTATCTTGCATTTTGCTAAGTGTTTTTTTTTTTGTCAAGGGATTTTAGGCCTAATTTCAATATACTAGTAACTTGTTTTATAACTTTATTGCATTTACTTGGTACTTCAATAATTTTTGTATTTTTTTATACTAAACGCATCGCGTCTAAATTGCGCTCGCAATCACATCACACATCATGCAATGGGTTTTGGAACCTTTAGCGCAATAGATCGCAAAACGCATTCTTAAACCAAGGCTACACCCTTGTCAACAGCCTTCTTCAGTGAAGCTGTCATTCAGAACTACAAAGATAGTCCTGATGATGAAGAAGACACAAGAACTAGTGAGGAATATTTTTCCGAATCACATATAGATATGAAAATTATACCATCGCGAAGAGATTTAAATTATCTTTTCTAGATATGTATACTTTCGCCGAATGTCTCTTCGCGATGGTATATTTTTACTACAAAAATCACATGCGATTTCACAAAAATCACATGTGATTTCACAAAATCACATGTGATTTAACAAAATCACATGCGATTTCACAAAAATCACATGTGATTTCACAAAATCACATGTGATTTTAAAGTAATGACGAGAATATTTTTGTCATTTAGTAGACGATCATTTGAATATAATTTTGATAATTTTACAATGTTGAAACTTTTGTCAAAAAATTATACGTGATTGAAATCACCTTTGATTTTTTGTTTTAACATTCATGCGTGATTTTATAAATTCACATGCGGTATTGAAAGTTAACAAATCATATGTGATTTTATAAATCCTACATATCGCATGTGATTTTACAAATTCAAGTGTGATTTTTAAAGTAATAAACCACATGTGATTATTAATATAACAAATCACATGTGATTTTTTGAGAATCACATGTGATGTTTTTGTACGAAAATTTTAAAAAAATGCCAAAAGTATATAGACATGCCTATTTATAAAAAGATAATTTTATTTTCGTCGCGATTGTATAATTACTTTTGCGTTACGACACTGTTTAACAGATATTTAATTTTTAAACTTTAGAATGAAAGTAGTTTTTTTAATTAAATTAAAAAGAATTAATATATGCCATTAAATGAAATTTGAATGGATGATTGAGATTAAAAGAATTGTATTTTTGAGAGTGTTGGCCCAATGATATATTTACTTCATTTATTTTATATTAAAATTAATAATTTTTGTGTGTGTATATTCTGATTGCACGTTTCATTGATCAATTGTAGGAACCGTACGGTGTACGCATGCTTTTGACTATGGTTAAATGGGTAAACAAGGCTTCGTGTATAACTATTATGGCGTATTCGTGTGCATTTTTTGTGGCTCTGTTTCTTATTGCTTTTGCGTCAACATGTGCCCGAGGCGTTAGGGAAGTCATTGAATCCTGGAAGGTAATTTTCTTTGTTATCTTAGAATGAACATAATTATACAAATGCGCATAATGGATATTGGCACTTATGAGTATGTTTGATGACACGTAACAGTAAGTAGTAAGCACAGTGGTAATTAGTAAGAGCAGTAAGCAGGGGTAGTAAGCAATAAGCAGTTAGCAACAAAAGCAAAAGTAGTAAGCAGTAGTTGTTTGCTTTATAAATGTGTTTGGTAATGTAGCTATAATATATAGTTAGAAAATGTAAAATTACTAAAAAGGACATATAACATAATTAAATAAATTATAGATGATATATTTAAGGGCATAAATATGATTTTATAATCAAACTGCTCACAGTAGTTCTAAAATGCTTCTCCAACAAGCATTTGAGATTGGAGCAGTTAAACAATATTGAAATGCTTGTTAAGATATTTCCAAACAAGCTTTTTATCTAAACTGCTTGTCGCTTGTCCTTCCAAAATACTTGCTACCAAAAACAGCAAGGGTTATAGAGCTTTATCATTTATTTTAAAAGGACCACCAGTGCATTGCATTATTTGTATAGCAGGAGGACTTAAAGCCTAAATTATATTTTAGTACAAAAAAAAAACATAAAAAATACATTAGTAAAGAATGTTGTAGGAAAGCCACCCCCTCTAGTTATGTAGCTTTTCCTTTAACTTATAATAATAACCCTGTAGGAGTTTCAAGTGCATAGCATTATGGTTTTATAGTTGTAGGAATAAAAAGAAATTTTTAAGTTATAGAGGGAAAATAATAAAAAAAATTCTTTTAGGAATTGAATTATAGTTCCCGTGTATTGTTTTTATAAGTTTTGAACATTCAAAAATAAAGTGTAAACCTTTTGTATATAACTAGAGTACTAGACGAACACTCACGCCAATCGACGGTTTATTGCGGTAAATAAGTATACTTTGCGAGATCGTAATTTTGGTTCGACCTTTGTTGCAAAGTGTATATTTTTTAAAATAAAAATGTTTTGTTTTTCAAAATCAATATAGTGTATGTTTTTAGAAAAGTTATCAAATTTAGAATTGATATAGGTTAAGGTATATTAAGATAGTTAACCAAAAATAATTTATACAAAACATTATGTTTAGTCTTTTCACTATTAACGAAAAACTATACACCGAGAACTCTAGGTGTTATGACACACATCTTTCGTCATTCCAACGTGGATCGCCATCATTCGCCAGCCCTCGCCATCACAAAGCCAAAACATGCCAAACCCAAATCTCGTCGTTCTAACGACACAATATAATACAAATCCCAGTACATCTCTTTATTTGTTTCGTTATTATTTTGGAAAGTCTTAAAATGAAATGAAAATAAATCCTGCTGCTGGTGTTTTCTTTTTTTCTTTTCTTTTTGTGTGTTGTTGAAAGAGAAGGAAGAGAGGTAAGGTCTTATTTTCTAGTTGGTGTGTTGTTGATAGTAAAGTTTCTGGCCTATTAATTTGTATACAGCATGGCTAATAAATTTATTTTGTTTTTCTAGTTTTATAAATTTCTTATGTTTTTTTAGTTTTATAAATTTCCCATGTTTGCTTTTTCTCTTAAGGTCATCCACAAAGATTCCTATTATGTGATCTATATGTGATGATTCATAGTGTAATATACATTTCAGAGTTGAAAATAAATTTGATATCTTTGGACACTCTAGATCGAGAGGGCTATACCGTGAAGTTGAAGAATGGAAGAGTAAAGGTGATCAAGGGTTCTTTGATGGTTTTGTCAGGAACTATGAAAGAAAATTGTGTGTACTCCTTGGATGGCTGGGTTGAATCAGGTGAAGCTAGTGTTGGTATAGAAGAAAAGGAAAGTCTTGCGCAGGTGTGGCATAAACGGCTGGGTCACATTAGTGAAGCATTCTTGCATGAACTCGAAAGAAGAGAGGTGCTGGGGAAGAAAGGTCTAGGTAAGCTCGAATTCTGTGAAAATTACGTTCTTGGAAAATCGACCAGGGTAAGTTTTGGTCGAGGTCAGCACACAACATAGGGAGTGATAGACTATGTCCATGCGGATCTCTTGGGTCCTTCTCAGGTGTAATGGATGAGTGGTTGTCGGTACTTCACATCAATTGTTGATGATCATTCCAGGAGGGTTTGGGTTTATTTTCTCAGACACAAGAATGAGGCGTTCAACAAGTTCAAAGAGTTGAAGTAGTTGGTAGAAAACCAGACAGATAGAAGACTGAAGAAGCCACGAACGGATAATGGTTTTTAGTTTTGTAATCAGGATCTTAAAAACTTGTGCAAGGAGAGCGGGATAGAAAGACATTTGACGGTTTCTGGAACTCCGTAACAGAATGGTCTAGCTGAACGAATAAACAGGACGCTTTGGACAAGGGTGGGTGTTTACTGATTCATTCTGGTTTGCCAGCATCATTCTGGGCTGAAGCAACGGTGACAGCAACATATCTGATCAATAGGTCTCTATCTACAACATTGGAGAAGAAGACACCTATAGATTTATGGTCAGGACATCCGGCGAATTACGAGTTGTTGAGGATATATGGTTGCGTTGCTTATTCACACGTGAATGAGGGGAAGCTCAAGCTTAGAGCTATAAAATGCATATTCCTGGGGTATCCTGAAGGTGTGGAGGGATATAAATTATGAAGGTTGGATGATGTTAAATTAAAGATAATCATAAGCAGGGATGTGGTTTTTAATGAGAGCCTTATGTATAAGGATACTCCCAAAGGTGTTGGTGCCACAGATTCTGGGAAAGAAATTGAGTTTAAGGTGGAACTTCAAGGAAGTCGGGTCGAACCAACTGTGGATCCTCAAACTAGGGTAAATCCAGGGAATGAATATGAGGATCAAGTTGAAGATGCAATGCCTCAACAATAGAATCTGGACAACTATGTTCTGGTGTGTGATAGAGCTAAGAGAACAATTAATGTACCTGCAAGGTATAGGAATTAAGGTAATGTATTTTTGTCTAGTCCATCAAGTTCTTGGGAAGAAGATGATATTACAGATTATGCTTTTGCTATTGTTGAGAAGAAGAAACACATGAACCAATCACATTCTAGGAGGCGATTAATTCATTTGAAAAGGATGAGTAGGTTTGTGCTATGAAAGAAGAGATGAGTTCTCTAAAGAAGAATCATACTTGGGAGCTGGTCAATCAACCACATGGTCAGAAGCTGGTAAGCTACAAGTGGTTGTATAAGATTAAAGAAGGCACTGAAGGCGTTCAGAAAGCAAGGTACAAAGCAAGGCTGGTAGCTCGGGGGTTTACACAAAGAGCAAGGATTGACTACAATGAGATATTTTCATCCGTGGTTCGACATACATCTATTAGGGTGATTCTCTCATTAACTGCTTGTGATTGTGAAGATTACTAGTTGGAACAACTTGATGTGAAGACGACGTTATTGCATGGTAATCTTGAAGAAACCATTCATTTGAGGCAGCCACTTGGTTTTGAACAAGAAACAGTCAACAAGGTATGTTTGTTGAAGGTGGTTCCAGGTCTGAAGTTCAAGTATTGCATGGAGATACTTGGTGTTGGGGCTAACTAGTCTTGTCACTAAGGTGAAAATTATTGAATATAGTTTCCAATCTAGTTAGCATGTTGGTTAGGCTAACTTTCCTTTTTTTGGTAACCATGATTTCCGACTCACTGGCCGACTAATCCACGGGGTTTGAGCCCACCGCCACAAAGACTCAAACTAGGTAAAGCCCTCCCTTTTCAGGAGGTTGGCGTGGCCACTTCAAGGTTGTTTGCACCTAGTGGGAATTGAACTTGAGACCTCACACACTTTGGAGTGATAGCCATAAATCGTTTTGCCATATCTGTAAGTAGACTGGGCTTGGCATGGGTTTGTAACCGACCCCCTCACCCTATAAAGGAGGTGAGTAGGTTATGCACAAGACACTACATCTTTATTCTTTCTCTTGTAATCGACCGATATAATAAAAGTAAATCGTTTGGTTACCTTTGTAGTATCGTTCGTCTGGGATTCGTTTGTTGCATCTCTGCAACCTTCTTCTAAGGGTTCTAGGGTTCCGCATTATCGATCTTCGTGGTTGTCGGGGTTAACGATTCCAACATGATCAATAGGTGATGATTCATAGTGTAATGCATTCTTGAAATCCAACTAGGCTCGTATATTGAATACATGTATGTCTTTGTACATACATTCAATTCATAGTGAAATGCATTCTAGAAATCCAACTAGGCTCGTATATTGAATACATGTGTGTCTTTGTACATACGCTCATTGAATGTACTTTCAAATTTAAAAATTCAAATTTAAAATAAAGCTTTATATGACACAATATATTGACAATTAAAAATTCACATAAACTCTGAGTGGGTATTTTTATATGCATACTTTATATCAAAAAGTGCATGTATTAGTTTATCAAAAACTATTTATTAGAAAAAGTATAATGATATGGTAATGTATTAAACCCTACTAAAAAAACCCCTTCTAAAGTTCAATGCATTGTGAAAATTTTGTATAAAAGTTGATATGTTGATGTGTCAATGACGTGTAAATATATTAAACCATACATTGCATCTTGTATTGGAGATGCTCTAAGCATGGATGTTTGGTGCTTTGTGTTGTATTTATTTGCCTTTCTTGTCTTATGTATGTGCATGCTTTTTGTATCTTGTTTTCTTATGGTCTCGTTCCTTGTTTCTTCCATTATTATGCTCTCGAATAAAAATAATTTAAAATAGTAATAACAAAAATAATATTTTTTTCTAACATGGTCTTCTTTTACTTTCTCTTAGTCGGAGTGTTAGCCTTAAAATGTGGGCGACTAACGGAATTACAATAGTTTACATAGCCGGGATTTGCAGGAACTAATATTGTCACATGTAAAGTAGTTCAAGTCCCAAGCTATATATACCCCTCCATACTTCCATGGAGGAGTGAGGATTGTCATTTTTTATTTCCCTTTCTCTCACTAGAAATACATATAGTTTCTAGTATCTCTTATTTTTTTGAAAGGTGAACTTTTATAAAAAAAACACAAAAGAAAATTGATACAGAACAAGGCATCCTTCCCATATTAACAAGCTAGTTAAAAGAAGGAAGGACCTAAAAAAGCAAAAAACAAACCAATCCAAACCTCTACTAAACAGACTAATGTTACCTGACTTATCTCTCTCTTTCTTTCTCTACTCTCTCTAACAATGGCTAAATATCTCTTCAATCCTCCCCGGCCTCCGGATCTGAACCCGTGTTAGTGGTGAATCTTATGTTAACACAGAGGTTTATCCGAAAATATTCTCCTTACTCGTTGGTTTCCTAAAAATAGGGATATGATCATTTTACACTTCACCTCCTCCCCATACTATGCCTTGGTGGGATTGGGTTGTTGTTGTTATTTTGGTATAACAGGTCTATCAACGAGTTTCGTAAGAGTGAAACCAATTAATTACGTTGAAACTATATGATAAAGTTTTGTATAAAATTGGTATTTTTTTAGTTTATTTATTACTTATTTTTTAATCTAAATTTATTGAAACCAAGGTTGAGTTTTTTTAACCACATTTATATAAATTAGACTAATACCCGCGCATAGCAGCGAAAATTTCTAGCAGTATATAACTAACGATATGCGATATTGTGGTTACTTTTTTCATTTAACGTTCAAAATAAAACGTGAAATGATTAAAATGTAATTACAAAAAACTGTAACATGCGATAACTCAGCTTTAGGAAAACTTCTTAACATGTATAAAAATATATGCGAAATCCAAAAACACCGAAGCTATTCGTTTTTTTCATTCTGAAGTTCAAACTAACTTTTTCGCATATAACTACAAGACTAAGCATAATTCTCTTTCAAAAACTCTTCCAAGTTTTGACAACAATTAATACAAAAATCTAAACTAATAACATAATCCTAACAATCAATCTAAAATCAATCATAAAATTGTACATATATTGGTAAGGCAATAAATAAGATAAAATAAGTTACTGATGCATCCCTTTGCTTAGGGACAATTTGAATTATTTTTAGGTCCTCCAAAAGAATATATAATTACCCTACTTGTTATGAAACAAAGTTTGGCTACGCGCAAGCATGACGTTTTGTATGACTTGATCATTCGTTACTGATGACCTCCTTGTTATTTATGTCTTTCTAATGACATTCGCGTGTTACTGCGTGAATATTGTTTTATGCTTGGAACTGTAGGGTTACCACAATACTTAATTATAATGTTTAGTATGATCATTAGCAAACAAACTTACAAATACCAACTTATATGTCATAATCATTCTCGTACTTACCAAACAAATTTATACAAATTAATGTTTGAGGCGCATAATATTTCTCAATTTCTTTTACTTGCTCATCCAGTGCATCTTTTTATTTAGACAATTTCTCATCTTCGTGTCAAAGTAAAAAATATTTTGACTTGCAAAACCTCTTGTATTCGTTTAATCTCAACAACAACATGGTACCTTTGTCAATCAAAAGATCACATGGCCAACTTAAAAACTTATTTAACCAAGAAAATGCACTTGAAACATAAATAACAATAAATAATGATGGTGAGGCTAACTCATCTTGTTCCTAGTTTTGAAGTTTCGAAGTATGTGGCATCTTCGTCGACTCTTAACGTTTAGGAAATGTGAAAAACGTACTAATCAAATATGTCCATTGCATACATTTCTTTATAGACAATCAAACATGCCCTCACTACCATGTTTATGAATCAATTTTTAGTTAAATCTATGACATAACATGCTTGACTCATTCGAGATAAATCATAACCGATAACAATTCTATTTTAAATTATTGGGTCATAACTCACATTTTTAGTATTTCCATACAATAAATAAGATTTGGCCAAATGTATCCTATCAACAATTCAAATTAAGAAAAAATACTAAAATTTTACTTACAAAAAACTTATAACCTTGGATTAAAAAGGAAGATCTCAAACATGAAAAAACATATGTGTATGTTATACCTACAAATATGAAAACTAAAATACATACGTACAATATTCAGAAATCAATAATTATATTATGCATGTCTCCATTCATCTTGATCATCATCATCGGAAACATTCATGTTGTGGGGAGATGAGAGCGACGGTGGTTATGGAGATCATTGTCTATATTTCTTTCAGCTTACATTGACATATTATCTTCTTCGAATTAATCAAGAATAAAAAATGTACGATGTATGAGATGAAATGAAAAGATTAAGGTTCTTTATATAGATGTTAACTTTGTTTAAATTTTAGTTATGATTTCCCCGCTTGCACAATGCCAACCATATAAATTTGGAATAGCTATGTTGAATCATTGCCATGCGTAGTTGCAATATTGAGAAGTGAGTGTTTAATGTGTACAGCTATCATGCGTTTCATATACACAGTTATACATTTCCAATTTGTATACAACATTGCCATGATTATAATGATGATTTCTTTAACCACAGACGGTTGGTTTAAGTTTCCTAATTTGTTTAGTTTTTCAAATTTCAACAGTTTTAACTTTCAACAATTGGGATACACCCTTTATAGGGTATATAGAATAGATTAATATAAAAAAAGTCTTCTTGTTTATTAAAGGCCAGGTTGTTTTAACAATTTGCTTTACTGCTTTTTGTTTTTAAATACTCAAAAGGTAACACAATTTTTACAATAGTGAATGTTATTAGAGTAAAGTGAATATGAGATTGCTAGGCACGTAAGCTTATATGAAAAACCTTCTAAAACTATATTATTTTGATCAAATCTTTACTTAAAGTCATCTTCATTATGGTTCTCCTATAATGTTCTTTAGTTATTTCAGTATCCATAGAAGGATTTCTGATCTATTTTAGAATTATCATTTGTTTCATTCTACAAACTGCCAAATCACCGTGTCTTCAAACATATAATAATGATTATCATTTCCCGTCTTCATAATTAACATATAATAATGTAAAACGAAAATACAAATTACAAATGGTGGATCTGGTTTATTAATTATTACGTCACACTTTGAGATAGTGGAGTAGTTTTAAGTTTTTTTGATCTAATGCTTTAGAAAATAAGAATTATATTTTGAGATATATCATTTTAAAACAAACGACTTGCATTTTTATGATTAAGTGAATTTAGGCAATTTAGTTTTAATTGCTGATAATCAAAACTACATAGTTATGAGACAAAACGACGTAGTTTTGATGTATTTTTCATGTAAGTTTATATGCCTAACAACCCCATATTCACTTTCCTCATGTTATTAGTGTTCGTTCAAAAAAATGTAATTAATGTTATTGGTATGTCATGTAGTAACATGGTTATAAATCATGAAGAATCCATATTCATTGAAACAAAGTCGAGATATTTAAACATATCCCATAAAATACAACTTGTAATACTATTAGATTAGTATAACATGTTTATCGAAACCAATTAAAATTTTGAATGAAAAATACTTGAGGAATCGACAAAGTGAAATAGAATCTTATAGGAAGTGTATTGTCTTCTACATATACGACAAATCATTTTAAAGACATCACGTCTTACAAAGGATGGTTCAATTGGTCTCACGTGTCTATTATTTGCAAGATTCAATCTTGAAATTTCATAAGAGCTTGTGTGTTGCGACCGATCTCCATTTATACGAGAGATTGTTGGCAAAATTGGATTTTAACTAACTTTGGACACATTTATATGTATTAAATTGTTTCATATATGTTAGTATTAGTTTGTATGGTCACGTTCTCTTTAAAAAGAGCTTCACAATGTCCCTCTATATGTTTAAAATAGATTAAATGTGAATGAGATATCGCGTCTCCAAGTTAGAACTTTGGTACAGATGCTTAAAGTGGAATAACGGTTTGTTTAGTGGCCGACATTGATTAGTTGAGTAAACTTGAAAAAATGTATTGTGTATTAATAGGAGCCCTCATTTGATAGTTTTCATAAATAAAACCAATAAGTATTATAGATGTCCATAATTAGGAATACACATCTTATAATATAAAATTTTATGTAACTTTGTCAAGTCCAATTGTACAACTTATTATTACAGTTGTTGTTCCTTAAAAAAACATATGATAAATCTTTATTCTATAAACCATGCCAGTCACGTGCCTTAACTTTTTTTTGCTTTCGTTACTAATATAGTTATTTATTATGTATATATTAACTATCTTGGATATGAGTTTGCTTTATGTTTCAAGTTTTTATTTTTATTTAATTTTATGTTTGTTCACTATTGATTTATTATTATTGTAATATGTTTTATTAATAAAATAATACTTCACTTTCTTACTGTGTTTGCTTATTCGAAGTTTAAATGAATTGATTGTAGGAAATTGCTAAGTTCTTATCCGTTTGTTTCACAAAAAGCCGCATCAGGGAAGAAGATACATCAATGAAAGAGTTCTACTCTATGAAGGTAATTTACTCTTTTCATTTTGTGTAATTGATCTTTATATCCTAAAACAAAGGTTCCAAAAGTACAACCATTATATTTTTAAGAGAGCTAGTAGTGGTTGGGCCTAAAAAATGATATTAAAGACGTTACATTAAATTTTGGAGCTTTGGCATCAGAACCCTTTTGACATTACATTTTTGGGGGAATGGTTCGCACGATAAAAAGTGATGCCAAAGTGGTATTATAGACCCACATATACCCACTTTTATTAATAATATAATGCATGGTTTTATTAATGATTATTAACTAATAATATGACATGATTTATCTAATAAAACTTTACCTTAGCTTGATAAATATATAATTAAATTAAAGTATGGTACTGATTTAATTATACAAATAAATAAATAGTTAGGCTAAATTTATGATTAATTATGTTAAATAATTATAACCTAAGTTCCATGGTTAATTTAATTATAACATGTATTTTAAATTAACAAACGTAATTTAGCAAAACGTCCATGTGTACCCGAGCCTACCGAGAATCCCATGTCTCGGTCGCACTAACAAACAAACACCCCTAATCTGTCTGATAACCAAAACCCAGTACTGTCCAATATATAATACCATGTTATGTCCAACATATATTTCTCAGACCTGTCCAATATCCCATATCCTGTTATGTCCAACATATAATACTCAGACCTGTCCAATATACCATACCCCCTGTTTAACATATCTTTACCCCCCCCCCCCCCCCCCCCCACTGTATTAAGTTCCTGCTGCCGTCTAGTTATTACCCACCGACAGTAATCAAGTTTCCCCTGACTGACCACAGTTCCCACCGAGACCAAAAAGGGTCTCGGTTGCCACTGTTTATGAGCCAACACCCCTGTTGGGTTGCGGCTGGTGAGGGAAAACAGCCCCCGACTGTTTGAAAATCCCACCGAGAGCACCCATGAGGGCCTCGGTTCTCGTGCCACCCGAATCCAAATTCAAACCTGGTCTAAAGACTTGTTTTAATACATGTTTTAAATCGTTTAACACTATGTTCATATGATTTTAATAAATAAATTCATGTTTAAATAATAAAATCACTAGAAAAGAGATAAATGGTGATACCGAATGTGCTACCCTTTAGAAAAGAATGACCCGAACTGTAATGTTCTCTTAATCCAGCTTATTAGATAAGCAAGGAATAAGCAACGCAATACGCTGAGATAAGCTACAATAAGCCAGTCTGGAGCTATATTGGTTAAAGGGATTATTATCAAAAGATGATTAATCCCAATCGGTTACAACAGAATTCTAGAGAGAAGATTGGTTTCCCAAAAACATAGCTATCTGATAAAATGAACCAGGGAAAGGCTTATATAGCAGCGGCAGAAAAGACTAACAAACTTATGAATATTTCTCTTCTAGTCCTCCATCTTCTGGACGTGTGCATAACTATCCCTTTGACCCGTAACAATCCATCCCCTTTAAAAGATTCTTGTCCTTAAGAATCGGGTTTGAAATTGGATGTTTCACCTCAACAATCCCTTATACCAACAATCAAGAAATCAATAACCTGAGATCATGTAACACTTCAAAAATAGCCACTTATTCACTTGTGCATAACTTTTTCCGTTCTCCACTTGATCCAAAAATAGCCACATTTTCACATGCCATCTCCATCCTCCTTAGAATAAGTACAGCTTCTTGCATACTTGAGCTTCCTATAAAGGCTTCAACAACTCTCATAAAGTTCAGCTTACAAGACCCTCAACTGTCTTCAACTCCAACCTAACTTCAAACAGTGTGATCAAAACTCCAAACACCCTTTATTCACACTCATTTACCAGCTCCAAACCCATTTATACAACACTTATTTTTCAGCATCTTCAATCTCTCATCTCTCAAATCCAAACACACTGCACTCATGTGACCAAGTACCACAAACCGATCTACAAAGAATTTTCTTCTTCCTATTGGGCCACTTCCATATATCAAACACCATAAGTGCCTTCTTCCTTCTCGACCATTCCATTATACTAAACTTCACACCATCTCTGTTTTCACCATTTTGACCCACGTTGACCTAACCAAGTTTCTGTAACTAGTACCTTTACCCACACTCGCTGCTCCAAGGACATTCTCTTTATTACAAACACCACCAAAACTATTGCCAAATCCGTTCTTGTTTCCCCTGTCCTTCACAAACTTTCCCACACTGCTACTATTACCACTACCATTCTTCGAAACATATAGGCTTCTTTGATCAGCACCTATACTCACTTGATGCTCGTTATTCCCACTCATCGTACAAACATTCCTAACTTGAGCTATGTTATATCCCCCATCATTATCAGATTCTACGCCTTCTATTTCTTTAGTAACATCCCATCCACAAAAAGTGTTAACCTTTACATCATCACTCATTTTGCCCTTTTCTTACCCCTATCCTTCACAAAATTTTCAACTAATGGTTTCACCTCTTTTCGAGTCTCACTAACATTACTCACCTCCTCAGCTTCATTCATGCTTCCTAAAACATTGAGAACACCATAACCAAACGTGTCATCATCATCATCCTCATATCCTAGACCATCTCCTTTGTGTTTTCCTTCTTCATGAAGCTCAATCTCCTCACCTTCATGAACAAAGTCACCATCCTCTTTGTTCCCATATAGTTTCCCATCATACTCCGTTTTGTAGCACTCGACATCCATAACATCAGATTCTGAATCTCCATTACCTCCTATTTCTATTTCCACGCCAACAACACCATTATGCAAATTCCTTACCTCCTTATGAACACCGATACCCGTAGGCAAGAATTTTGTAAATTCACAACCTACATGACTTCCTAAGTGAGCATCTAACTCGTTATCAAGAACCATCACACCATCACCATCTTCCTCACAATTCGCCTCACAAACCACCTCACAAGTTTCCATCCCTAAATCAGTCACCACTCTTATCCTTAGCATTTTCATTCTTCTTTTCAACACAATCTATCAAAACTCTACCCATTAATCTAGTGGATATCTCAATACCACTATTTCCATAATTCGATTCCATACCATGCCCACTTAAAAATGTTTTTTCTCTTCTATCAAAATCACTATTTTTAACGAAAACTACATTGGTTTCAACCTCATGACCTTCTTGATTCTCATCACAATCGACCATCTCATCAACATCCACTTTCCCGTTAGTTTCTTTGAGAGCACAACCAGGACAAAGATCAAAGTTACAATCCTCGCAGCAATAAGTCCAAATCTTCCCATCTTTATCACACCCATCACACGTACACTCTCGTAAACGAGTAAGAACAAGCTCATGCTGATGCAAATCATGTTTCACTTTGTTAGGACAGTCCCTTGTTACGTCAGCAAGCTTAGCTTCTTCCATAATCGCTGCACAAAATGCCTCATATAGCGTTCTTGGTTGGCACGTTCTAACTTTTCTGCAAATGTCTAGTTGAAGACCTAATACAAACATACTAATGCCATAGGATCCACTCCAACCCACTCTAGAAGCGTAAGGAACAAACGCCTCATAGTACTCTCGCACCAACCCATTTTGTATGACACAACCATTACTTGACATTTCATCAAACACTTGGTGGATTGTTTTTCAGAAACGAAACAATCTAACAAACTTCCACCTAAGTTGCAACAACTAACAGATTCTAACAATCTTCTCTAACAAACTTTTCTGGCGAACATAAAATGGAGCAAATACCTGTTACAATTTATAACCAACTCTAACGATGTATAACAGAATAACAAAAATGTGATCACTAGTAACCAACCTAACAGATTCCCCACTATAAATACAATAAACTAACAAATTCTGTCGGAATCGTAACAACCTCGCCGGAACTGTAACAACTTTTTCCGGCAAACTAAGAAACAGAGCAATTACCCGTAACAATGCCGGAGTACGGTCGCAAGACGATGCTCTAATACCAATTGTAATGTACTCTTAATCCAGCTTATTAGATAAGCAAGGAATAAGCAACGTAATACGCTGAGATAAGCTACAATAAGCCAGTCTGGAGCTATATTGGTTAAAAGGATTATTATCAAAAGATGAATAATCCCAATCGATTACAACAGAATTCTAGAGAGAAGATTAGTTTCCCAAAAACATAGCTATCTGATAAAATGAACCAGGGAAAGGCTTATATAGCAGCAGCAGAAAAGACTAACAAACTTATGAATATTTCTCTTCTAGTCCTCCATCTTCTAGACATGTGCATAACTAGCCCTTTTGACCCGTAACACGAACACGCACTTGTATTTAATTAAAGATCAAAAGCTTTTCCCCTCTTTTTCTTTTGCAAAAAAAATCCGGCAACCGCCATAGGGTATTAGGGTTTTCTGTGTTTTTTTATGAAAGTGATAAATGGCTTCCTGGATATGTTTTTGTTCCCATGTTTAAGCTAAATGGGCCGGGCTCATGGGCCCCCTGTTTTTCTTCTTCTAACCGTCCAAACAACCCCTTCCTATATATGTTTATCGTTTTCGTGTTTTAAATAAATCCCGTGTGTATTCGTGTTTTAAATATCGTGTTTTAATTCTTGTTGTGTTTTTAAGTATTATACGTAAATACTTATCGTAAGTAAATAAATAATAATGATGTATGTAATACTTGTCATAATTAATTAATATACGTAATACTTACGTTAAATGTTCGTGATACGTGTCATATATTAATTAATCGTAAAGTTTAATTTGTCCGTGTTTCCACGCATTAAATGTTCTTAGGTATTTTATGCGTGTTTTGTAGTATTCGTCTATATTATCCATTTTAGTGTTTTAGGGAGAATGTATATGAAATGTGATTGTGTATTTGAAAAATATGAGTTTTAGTAGGTATTTTATAAGTAAAATGTTACGCATGCATATCTATTATTTATTTAGGATATATCTTTGTGTTTTATGTTTATCTGTTTAGTATCTTTTATGTTTATCAGTTATTTTGGTGTTTATCACACAACTAGGATTTAAGGTTTCATAATGTAATCATTTATCAGTCAAGTTAATCAAAGTTAAACAAATGTCTAGTTTTCTCATCTCTCATTCTTAAGGAGCAAGCACACGCTTGAAGTGGTGCTATCTATCCCGATACTACCCGAGAGGGTCGTATCAATTGGTGCTTTCATTAAGAGCCCTCAATTCGTTGAGGCATTTTAATCAAGGTTTCCAAAAAAAAAAAGTTACTGTTCATCGGAAAACATTTTTCATCCGAGGCTACTGTTCACCACAGCTACTGTTCATCGAAGTACTGTTTATTCGGTGGTACTATTCACGACACTGTTTATCGTCGTTACTGTTCATCAGGGTACTGTTCATCCGAAAACAAATTATTTTATTTTTTTCGATTTATTGTTTATGGCATCGAACACTAGCGATCGAGATGCATTATCTAAACTCTTACAAATGGGTACGGTGGTCGAATATCAAAGTGAGTTTAAGTATCTTATAACTCGAGTAACGGGTATCTCTGAAAGTTTACTTACCTCGTTTTATATATCTGGACTTAAACCGAAGCTACAGCTAGAATTGTTGAGGTTTTACCCAAAACCTACAACATTAGGCGAAGCCTTCTACTTAGCACGTATAGTAGAGACTCGTCTTGATGCAATTGCAAAGGAAGAGCAGGTCATTGAAAAGAACACGGTTGATTCTTCTACAACACTAGAAGTTGCACCCGAAGTTACAACTGAAGTGGCATTGGACGTTGTACTGGAAGCGGCACCAGAAGATGTGGTGAAGGTTACATCCGGACCTAATAAAGAGCACATTGAACTTGTGGTTAGTGAATCACATCTTGTCGATGAATCGCCCAAGAGGGTCACGTGGTTTGTTTCATCTGAACGGAAAGACTACAAAACAAGAGTCCAAATATCGTTTCTACTCGAGCCACATAATATGTTGAAAAAGAGTGTGCAAATGCTTAGGAAACGTCTCAAAATTTGGGACCCGGGAATCAAGAGTGTTTTTCAAGACGTCACCTTGAGGGCAAGGTGAATTCGAAGGAGTGAGGAATGTTACGCATGCATATCTATTATTTATTTAGGATATATCTTTGTGTTTTATGTTTATTTGTTTAGTATCTTTTATGTTTATCAGTTATTTTGGTGTTTATCACACAACTAATATTTAAGGTTTCATAATGTAATCATTTATCAATCAAGTTAATCAAAGTTAAACAAATGTCTAGTTTTCTCATATCTCATTCTTAAGGAGCAAGCACACGCTTGAAGTGGTGCTATCTATCCCGATACTACCCGAGAGGGTCGTATCATAAAAAGAGGGTATTAAAAAGTTTTTTGTTTTTAAATATAACGGTTACTTTGGATGTGGGGCCCAAATCAAATAAATTCGCGCTAGTTGAGTTTGCTCAAGTTTTTGTGAAAAAAAAAAGCAAGTCGCGCGTGAGTGGGTTTATGAAGGGATGGAAGTCGCGCGCGACTATGTCTGATTCGCGAGTGTGTTTTACCCCACTCCGCTCAGCCTAACAATTACTTCGTATATTCGTGAAAAGTAAACATAATATTGTTATGAATAACTGCTAATATAAAAGTAGGAAAAAGATCCCCATAGACCCTTAGTTTAGCATAAACTCAACCAACCAATCACAATCATCCATTTTTATCATTTAACAAAAAAACTCATTTTTTAAAAAATAAATATCTCACAAACCGTTCATCGTTACGTAAAACAAAACATATCATCGCGACGAGAATTAAATCATCTATCTATCGAGGGGCACATGTATACACTTTCGACGAACTTTTTTTTTAACTTTTTTTCTTAAGTCACGTCTGGAGAGAATCATATATGATTCGTTACGAAACATATATGACTCTCAGAAAACCATATATGATTCATATCACGAATCATATATGATTCTCTCCAGACGTGACTTAAGAAAAAAAAGTCGAAAAAAAGTTCGTCGAAAGTATATACATGTGCCCCTCGATAGATAGATGATTTAATTCTCGTCACAATTGTGTATTTTTTTTCGTTTGACGATTTACCGTTTGTGAGATATTTAATTTTTAAAAAAGTGGTGGGAAATGAGTTTTTTAAAAAATTGGATGATTATGATTGGTTGGATAGATCTATGTTAATTTAAGTGTTTATATAGATCTTAACTCTATAAAAGTAATATGTGTTAATAAATAAAATGTTACTAGTATCTTACTGTCAATACAAAAAAGAAAAAAAAAACAACTACAAAAGAATTGCAATGTATATTTTCATTTATGATAAACTTAATCACAACTCACAAAGTTCTGGTTAGCAAAATCCTAGCTTCTCTTATAAGTAAATTTAAGTGCACGTAATACAGATTGATAACCATATGGGATTCATTATTTACTTATATTGCAGATTAAGAACATCGAACACATGAGGATTAATCTCAAAGACATACAGTTGGCCACAGGCGATTCATTATCGAATGGTGCATACAAACATGTACAACTCGAGTGTTTTGACAGAGATTACATTCCATCAGTAGAAGGGAACAATCAAGCGAAACTACCCAAGAAACTCTACACCGTATGTATGAATCACAGAGAAAGGGCAAAAGATTTTTATAGTGAACTTGAAATTGCAAGCAGTTGTAAGCATCGCAACATCCAACCACTTCTTGGGTTTTGTGATGAAGGTTCTCAACTGATACTTGTTTATGAGTATAATTCTCATGAAAAGTTACTGAATGAATGTTTGGATCAAGGCACTCTTACATGGGAACAACGTTTGAAAATTTGTATCGATGTTGCTCAAGGATTGCACTACCTACACTATGAAATGGTGGACCAAAAGATGGTAATACACAATGACATATGTGTTCGCAACATTGTTTTGGACGATAATTGGGGGGCAAGGATTTTCGGGTTTGAACGCTCCATATTCATGCCTCTAAAGCAAGATGAGGTAGGTTTTGATCGTGAAGGGCTTGACGAGGAAATTCATTACACAGATCCAGAATATTCGAGGAGTAAAAAACTAAGAGCAGCATCAGATGTATATAGTTTTGGGGTAGTCATGTCTGACATCCTGTTTGGGAAGTCTAGAACTAAGCCGATAAATTTTGACAGGCATGTGGCACGGAAATGGTTTGACAAAGGAACAATACTGGAAAAGATATGTCCTGCACTTAAGGAAACATATAGCGAAACCAATTTCGTCTTACATAAAGGGCCCAATGAAGATTCTTTGGACACGTTTATACAAATAATGGACGAGTGTTTGGCACCAACTCATAGTCAACGCCCTACAATGAAAGTTGTCATTGCCAAACTTAAGAAAGCATTATCACTGCAAGTAAGCTATATTCTTCTGCTTATTCTCATTGTTTCGTTAACTTAGTAGTGGTAACGAGGAATTTCAACCGGTCTAGAAATGCTAAAACTACGAAAATCTTACAAAAAAAGAATTCACACAATTATGCGCCATGTTAACCTATGGATTCGAGAGTTTATAAGAAAGAAAAATAATGACACAAACTAGTTGGGATCGGATGACATTATTTTGTGAATTTTTATCTGTGAAATTTATGTGGTTCTAAGTTCTAACAATTCTTTATATGAAAAAAGTATCGGCCTATAGTTTAATCCAATGTCTTATACTTTCTCAGGAAAATTACAAGGACACTTTCAGACTCTCATATGAAGACATTGTATTAGCCACAAAAAACTTCAGTCGTTTCGTTGGAGGAGGAGGTTTTGGGGGCGTATATAAAGGAGAAATAGCACGTGGAAACAGACATGAAGCAATTGTCGCAAAGCGATTGGATACACGTTATGGTCAAGGGGAGGAACAATACTACAATGAGCTACAAATTCTTTGTCGGTATAAGCATCCGAATGTTATTGGTCTTGTAGGCTATTGCAATGAAATACGTGAAAGAATCATCGTTTATGAATATGCATCTAGAGGAAGTCTAGATAAATACTTGAATGACGCTAGTCTTACATGGGAGAAACGACTTAACATATGTATTGATGTTGCAACCGGGCTGGCTTTCCTACATGGCAATGCCAAAACAGGAGAGGAGGTGGTGATACACAGGGACATCAAAACTCCGAATATTCTTCTGTTTGATGATTGGAATGCCAAAGTGGGTGATTTTGGGCTCTCTTTGATAACTACATTATATGAAGGCAAAAACTATATCATCGACCATGCTTGTGGCACAAGGGGTTATGTCGACCCAGTGTACGAAAAAACACGTTTCTTAACCATGGAATCAGATATTTATTCATTTGGAGTGGTTCTTTTTGAGATCTTGTGTGGCAGATTAATATCAACCCACCCAATCAACGAAAACGAGGGTACGTTTCTTGATTGTGTCAAGCACAGCTTTGAAGAAAGGAAACAAGATAAGATGGTGTTTGAGGCTATAAAGAAACAAATTGTGCCAAAATCACTGGAAACATTTCAGATGATTGCCTACCAGTGCCTACACGTTGATAAAGCGCAACGACCAACAGCCAAAGAACTTTTAGCAAAACTTAAGATGGCATTGGAATACCAAGTAAGTTATCAATGTCTTACTTAAGCGGGGTGTGTCTAAATACTTTCTTGTATATCAAAACTAGGGGCCGAACATAATAGACAGCGGGATCCGACTTAACATATTTCAATCCGGTCCTTTGTTCATCCTTTTCCTCATATTGAGCCTTCTGTCCGATCCGGTTCTGTCTTTCACAAAACCGGTAAATATGCTTTTTGGACCTGACCGAACAGGCCCGAACATGGAACGACCATTTCAGAAAAACCTTTATACATAGTTGAAACTATTCTAAAATGAAACATATTTTGGAAATATATGAAAATCATGGTTTGTCAATTACAAGGCGGGAAATTTATTCGTTTCTTAAATTTGTAGCTCAAAAGGGTTTCTCCGAATGCCTTTATAAACAACCCTAAAGATTTAAATTACTTCATTCGTGTTACTTTCATTCGCATAGAAAGATGTAACTACATAAGATGACTCATGTAGCTTATTAGATGTTGGTAATAAGATAATTAAAAGAAGTAAGTTAGCTTTTGCTCATAGCCAATGAGACCCTAATTTTTTGTGCTTATGCAGACAAAGAGAATATTACCAACTCGGTTCACAATTGTCGTACGGTATGAAGTGATTATATCATCCTTGTGAAATTATTCGTGATTTGGTTCAGCCTAAATTCAAAAAAAAAATTATGCTATTTGTTTGTTACAGTGCTGCAATGCTATGCTTTTGTGCTTATGCGGTGGTACGTGGAGGAAAACCACCAACAAAGAAGTTGAAGGCCAAGGCTGCTGCAGCTGCAGCCCCGTCTTAGTGACTGTCCAAACTCAAAATATAGTTGGACGATAAGCAATTTTGTTTTCGTGCTTCTTTTTGTGAGTCGGGTTGAGGGAGGAAAATGATGTTATATAGGTTGTAACTTTGATTAGGTAATTCTTTGAACTTTTCTAGTGAATAATCTATGCATATATAATTTAAATAAGAGGAAATATATATTCCGCTCATGCTGATTTGTTCATTTTATAAAGTGTAGATTTTTTTTTTACATCAGTTGGTTTAATTTGCAACCCCAAGGGGGGTTTGGGATATCATAGCTGAAGCCAGTGTATAATTTTTGTAAGTTTACATGGTTATGGAGGAGAGGATTTTGTGAACTGCGAATATGGTTATGTTTCTGAATACGATCGACTCTTTGGAGGTAGGACTTGTGACCAGTTTGTGTTGTCATACATTCTTGCCTCTCCAATATGTTTACTGCTATCTGACCATTACATATATTCATTACACTAAAATAGTACTATGGATAACATTGGACTATTAGAGTATAGTCTCACTTAGTAGCACGGGATATAGAAAATGGTGCATTGTAATTGCCCGAGTCAGCCTGGTGATACTAGCATGTATTTTCAGTTTTAATATAAAATCCAATGGTAACATGCTAATTTCTTATTAACATTTTTTTCCACTGTGCAGGATGACATGAAGGTTTGGCCTTTCAAATTAATAGGACAGATTGGCAAGCCTATGATTATAGTCACATACAGGGGTGTCGAGAAGCAGTTTGCAGCTGAAGAAATTGCTTATCACAAAAGCTCAATTGCAGCAGTTGGCTATACCATGAGGTTATATAACATACATAATCAATAATTCAGCAGTCACAGAAACACAATTAGCAGTTAAGATTAAAACCAAGATCAACTAAAAACTTATGAAAAAAACAAGCAGACTTAAGGCACTAGTGAGGTTTATTAGGCCACTTTAAGCTTATCGTAAATTCTTAAAATAAGCACTTCCAAGTCTTAAGTCATAAAAACAGATTAAAAACACCTTACTACCTACTTGTATGATGAATTTCAGATTCCAAATCCTCAATATGTACCCAAATAAGCTGCTGGTGCATATGACTTATTTTTCGCCAAAAATGGTACTAGGAAGGCACTTGTTTTTTTAGCACTAGTGTTTCAAACTTAAAGCCATACATCAGACACCTCAATTTACCTTAAAACTAAAATTTTACCTGGATTCAATCAACTGTAACAACTTAAGCATCAAAATTAAAACTCACTTTTGTGAATTTTCACGGTGACTTAACCTACACTATTTTTATTTTTTTTGTGTTTTTATGATTTAATGCATTCTAAAAGCAGAATTGAACTACCCTAAACCTATGTGAGATAAGCTATCAGATTGGAAAGCCTATGATTATAGTCACATACAAGGGTGTCGAGAAGCAGTTTGCAGCTGAAGAAATTCTTTCCATGGTTCTTGCCAAGATGAAAGAAGTAGCTAATGCATACCTTAACAATAATGTGAAATTTGCAGTGATAACTATTCCTGCTTATTTTGATGATTCACAGCGTCAATCAACCAAGGATGTAGCGACTGTTGCTGGCCTTGACGTTCTTCGTCTGCTAAATGAACCTACAGCAGCTGCAATTGCTTATGGGCTACACAACAAGGCTACCATAATTACTAAACTAAACGTGCTTATATTTGATTTGGGTGGTGGTACATTCGATGTGTCACTTCTCACCGTTGACAATGGGAGGTTTGAAGTGAAAGCTGCTGGTGGTGACACTCATTTAGGCGGCGAGGATTTTGACAATCGAATGGTGGAATATTTCGTTACAGAATTTAACAGGAAATACAAGAAAGATATAAGCAGTAATTCTAGAGCTTTGGGGAGGCTGAGAGCTGCTTCGGAGAGAGCAAAGAGGATTCTCTCCTCAACAACTGAAACTTTTATAGATATCGACTGCTTGTATGATGGTGTTGATTTTTCATCAAAAATAACTCAGCGCTAAATTTGAGGAGCTAAATGTGGATTTCTTTAACAAGTGCGTGGAATCTGTGAAAATGTGTCTGAAGGATGCAAACTTGGACAAGAGTAGGGTTGATGAAGTGGTTATTGTTGGTGGCTCGACACGTATTCCAAAGGTTCAAAGAATGTTGCAAGATTTATTTGATGGTAAGGACCTCTGCAAGACAATCAATCCTGATGAGGCTGTCGCCTATGGTGCAGCTGTTTTGGCTGCACACATGAGCGGTAAGGGAAATCAAATGGTTCGAGATTTGACGTTGTTGGATGTTACCCCTCTTTCACTTGGGGTGGAGTCGCCTGGAGAAGTCATGGATGTTTTGATTCCAAGAAACACGCCCATACCTGCTACAAAGATGCAGATACGTCAAACGGTTTTTGACTATCAAACTAGCATGTTGTTTAAAATTTACCAGGGGGAGAGAAGCAAATTGACAGACAACAGCTTCTTAGGTGAATTTGAGCTTTTCAACATTCCTGTTGCTCCTAAGGGCCTAACAAAAGCAACTGTTCGCTTTGACATTGATGCTGATGGAATTTTAGAAGTATCTGCCAGAGAACCAATAACGGGTGAGAAAAGCAACATCAAGATAATGAACAATAAGATGAGACTTAGAAAGGAAGAAATCGAGAAAATGTTGGAAGATGCAAAGCGATACAGCATTGAAGATCAAGCGTACAAAAAGAAAGCAGATAATGCGTTGGAGGATTTTGTTTATGTGATGAAAACAAAAGTTAAGGATGGCAATATCAGGAACAAGCTAAGTTAGGAAGTTGTGACGAAAATGGATGATGTGACGGAGAAGGCATCGTTGTGGCTTTAACTAAACAAGCAAGCTGAAATCAGTGTCATAACCGACAAGAATAAAGAACTCGAACGTCTATGCAACTCCATAGTCGGTCAGCTTACTTTATAAACAATGGTGCTTCGGCATTATTTGACTCATCTTGCAAAGTGGGTGTAGTCTTTCTAAACTCAATTATCGAAGTCGGCTTTCTATATGTCTAGTTCTTTTTCTGTATGACCTAAAGACATGTTCTAATCTCTCTGTATGCTTATGGAAGGTCTTATTATATGTTGCCAATGTCTCATATCAGTTGGTTACTTTTGTTTCTCTAATGGCAGTAAGCAGTCTGTATCTTTTGGTACTATTTCCTATATTGTTATGCTTGATATGGTTATGGACCAAATTGATTGAATTTGGGTATTCTTGGGCCAAAAGCCCAAAATGATCTAAAGTGATTTACACATTAGTAGTCAACAGCTAAGTGCATCTACCTTCGGTATCTGTCTACATCTACTCTGGCGAGATTGGGTATCGTTGTTGTTGTTGTGGCTTATTGAGCCATAAATAGGTCTGGTTCAAAAGTCTAAACTATAACTTCCCAGTTCGTGAATAAAAAAAGATTGCAAGGAAGCGTCTAGCAAGGTTCGATCTCTATTCTACCTGGAAAGCAAAGAGATACTTTACCTCTCCAGACAACACCTTCCAACCTGACACATTGCTACAAAAATATTACTGATACTAGTATTCTTGGAAAATGACAAACTAGATGTTACTGTACCACTTAATCATGGTAAAAAGTTAAAGTTACATAACTTAAATGGAAAAATAGTTTTCCAAAAAGGATAAATCATATACATAATACATTAGTATCAGAGCGCATGAGGAGCGGATGTGTTATGTGTGGGTGCAAGAGAGGAGCTAGAAAGTTTGGTTTGGGGTCAAAATTTGATATTTATAAAAATTACATTACAAAACGATTTTTAAATAGTCAAATTTTAAAAACATCCGAAATTTTCTAAAAAATTACGCTACAATATTTTCGTTCACCCCCTTCCCTTCGCCCTTGTGTGGGTTGGTAGCTTTTGACGCCAAAAAGCTTATGGCGCATTACTCTCCACTCCTGCGCCATTATCCTTGCGTCATGGTCACCAGCAAAGAAATTTGATGTTACGTATTTTTCTTTTGAAATTAGTAAAATAGGTATATGTGGAACAATTTTACAACTTTTTAGTCTTATGTATCATTTTTTTCTTTCGTTTACTACTGATGCCAAATAATTTCTAATGTTATAGGTTACATGACATCATTTTTTCTTTATAATACAAATTGTTATGCGAACCATTCTTCGTGCTCTTAGTAATATTCTTCTACGTTCTAAGATATTTGAAAAATAATACAAACGTTCTTAGGTAATTTCACAAGCAATATTATTGGTTAAGTATTTGACAAAAACGAGTGTAGTTTAATCATAGATGTTACAATCAACCTTTAATCAAATTTTGTTGTTGGACATTTGAGAGAAACTTATTTCTACAATTACCTTACCTGAAATTCATTTAATTATTATGTTTGGTCCCTATCGTTTACACCAAACATAAGTATAGTCCCTATCTTAAACTAAGTCTGCAGATCGTCTCTATCGTTTACACTTTGGATCAAAAATGGTCCCTATTTTGGATGGGAATTAGTTTTGGCTATTAACTTTTGAAAATAGAGGGGTATTTTTGTCTTTTTATTTTCGTTAAATACAAACTTAATACAAATCATATTATTTCTTTTTTTTTAATGTTTTTCTTTTCTTTCTTCTCTCTCTCTCTCTCTCAAATCCATCAAAACCCATCTCTCTCTCTCTCTCCCAAATCAAAACCCAGATCCAACCACAGTGACTCCAAAAATCCACCCAGATCCAACCACAGTCGACGAAGAAGGAAACACATCTTTAACAGGCGAAGCAGCAGACAAATAATTCAAAGTATTCTTCAACGTCTCTTTCTCTCTTTTCAACCTAACCATAGTATCTTCCAGCTCCAACAACGCTTGTTACTCCCTGGGCGCCCCTTCAAACGTACTCCCAACAAAGAATGAAAACGGCGTAGGGAACAAATTCCTCCTCAAATCCCCTGTCTCCTTCTCTGGTTTCCCATTCAACCTATTCGAACCACCACCATTAACTCATTAAACACCCACCATTCTTGTGTTTTAATCCCAGCAGCTTCCACGAACCACCACCAATTGTGGTTGCCCCCAACTAATTTCCACGAACCACCACCAACTGTGGTTCCCTCCAACCACGCCATCACACCACCCCTCGCCCGGACGCCACCACACCACCAACTACACCACCCCTCCACCACAAACTTTAATCTTTTATCACTGAAGCATATTGTTGGTCCCAGCGGCTGGGTTTTCGGCTAGGGTTCTCAACTATTTTAGCTCAGACTTGCACAACCCTTGTACTTAAACAGAAACACCTCAGTTGATCAATCCCTGATGATGACCAGTCAAAACAACCTTATCCTGATTCTCCACCCAAAGCCCTTGATTCGCAATGAATCCAAGCAGTAACAACCTCGTCTTCTTTGCATTCATTCCCAAAAGCAATCTCTACACCACATCCTCACCGATTCACACATATTCATCACCAATCGAAATCCAGAATCATCGATTTGTTGGTTTTCGATGGACTTGGTTTTGGTTTTGTTTATTGGTGGGTTTTGTTTGCTTTATGGTGATAGCAGATCGACTTATGGAGCAGATGTCTTGGGTTTCACTTGGAATTATTCTGGCCCCATAGAAGATTGACCCGCCCCGATGGTTGAATGAAAGTTTGACGGACATTTATTGTTAAGAGATGATTGTAGTGGCTGATGAGGGGAAGGGGTGGATCTGGTATAGGATGACGTAAATGGAATATTGGATATGGTGGAGGATGAGGTAAATAGGTTTTTGGATTTGGTAGGGGTGGCGGAGGTTTCATGGTTTAATAATGCACAAAGAAAGGACGTGGTTTAATAATTAAAGAAGTAATGCACAAAGAAAGGACGTGGTTTAATAATTAAAGAACCCATAAGTAAAAGACCAAATTACCCCTCCCCTCATACCACTTAATAGCCAAAACTAACTCCCATCCAAATAGGGACCATTTTTTATCCAAAGTGTAAACGATAGGGACGATCTGCGGACTTAGTTTGAGATAGGGACTATACTTGATGTTTGGTGTAAACGATAGGGACCAAACATGAAATTTTTTCTTTATTTAATCATCTTGTAAAGAGACATCTAGTTTGACAACATTTGTAGTATTTGTAAAAAATTGATTGATGGATAGCGATGAGGGAGAAAATGTGTAAGATATTTGACAAAAAATATTTGGAGTAAACATGATTTTAAGTCTCAATTGTGAGCATATATATCAATATTTTTCAAAAAATTATAAAAAACCTCGTACGTGCACGGGTATTATAACTAGTGCATGATAACAATGTATTGCTACATTGGTTATTGATTCACTTTCTTACGCAAAATGTATTAGGAGATAAATAAAGCACAAGCCCGGTTTGTGGGTTTTGAGTATTAAGGTTTTATTTATCTTCTAATACTAATCTCTCTTGTATGCTTATGGAAGGTCTTAGAGCAAACAGTGTTACGGCGAGGGACCCTCGCCGGTCCGAGGTGGCACCCTCGCCGGTGCTCGCCGTGACACCCACCCCCCCCCCCCCCCTCGCCGTTAGCTATTCGCCAGATTTCAATGAGAGTAAAAGAGAGATTTATGGGGCCCAATCAATTTTATACCGTTTCACAACGGTTATATTTAAAAAAAAAATCTTAATCTTTATATAAACTCTCTCCCATTTAACAATTTTAACAATCAGGTTCATTCCTTAAAATCAAAAAAATACTACTAGAATGGCTTGTTCGGCTCCACACACTTATGATCAAATCAAAAAATTAGTTGTTAAACTAATTAAGGAAGACAACATTCGACAGAAAGCGATTATGGATTTAGCCCTCAAATTTGAAAGTGCATCCTCTTCAAAATTTGAACTGCAGGATGCATGTGAAAAATACAAGGATATTCCAAAAGAGTGGCATGATCAGATAATCGAATTTTTGAAAAAAGAATCGAACAAAGACGATGATATACATGATGCTTTTGTTGAAGAAGGCGTTAAAATCGAAAACAGATGGATTCTAAAAAAGAATGGATTAGAGAATTTTAATTTTGGTATTCTAGTTTTAATTTAAATAATGTTATTTTATTTTTTATGTTGTAATTTTAATTTCAGTAATGAATTTTCTCACGGCTATGTTTAAATTTGAATTTTCCAACAGCTATATTTAACATGGGTTCCAACGGCTATATTTTCACTATAAATACTACTTTCATTTAGTTTTTTTTTCTCACACAAAACCATATTCTAAAACATGTCTCAAGGAAACACTTCTGCAAACAAGAAACAAAACAAACGAAAAGCTACTCGAAGCAACCCATCGACACCGGAAAAGGTACCAGAGACAACCCTCCACGACCTTACCCTCCACAACCTTACCCAAACACGATGGGTGAATCATCCGTTCCTACTATTCATCAACCAGAGAGCCCTGTTGAAGAATACCAGATACCTGCTGAGTTTCGTCTTACTGAGGCACAAGAATATCAACTGCTTAATGATGAAGAAGCATTACGTGAAGCATTATCAGAAGAAGAACGGGAGAAACAAGAGTTGGCGAAGCAGATCGAGTGGGAAAAGACACGCGAATTCATCAAGAGATCGTGAGGTATTTCATCGGAATCTGATTCGGATCCCGAGATCGATTAAATTTCGTCGAACCGTACCGTATTGTATCGTATCGTTTTTAATTTTATTCCGTATTTGTAATTTTTATTTGAAGTATTTGTAATTTTTATTTTTATGAAATGAATTTTTATTTTGTGTGAAAAATGAAAAAAGAAATAAAATGGTGAGTGGTGGGACCCAAGTGAAGAGGAGAATGACTAGTTGTGAGTGAGGGGGTGTTTAGTTGGTTTTTGTTTTGGTTAGTTGAGATGATGTGGCGCTGAGGTGGCACAAGTGAAGAGGTTTTATCTCTTCGTGACACCTTTTGCTCTTAGAGCAAGGGGAGTCCACTGCTTTCGCGTGGCGCCAAGGCCACCGCGTAGCAAAATCCCACCACGGTGGGCTCCGTGATGTTGCGTCGTCGGCGTTGCGCCATAGCCACCAGCTCTCGCGGTGGTGATTTATTTATTTTTTTTACTTTTTTTTAATCTAACGGTCATATTACCGTTTGGGGGGGGGGGGGGGCTGAGTTTTTTAAAAAAAAAACCCAAAAACTATATTTTTACCTTTTTAAAAAATCTATGAACCCCCTCCCCCCGTTTATTACCAAACTTCACACACACTTTCTTATACTCTTCAATCTCACAATTCTTCAAAAAAAATGAATGTTAATTCCAACCCCGTGACTAGTCGGCGCTCGAATAATAATGTTTTTTAGTTTTATGTCTTTTAATTTCATGTTTTTTAAATTTTATGTTTTTTATATTTTTTTTTTATGTAATGTTTTTAATTTGAATGAATTTTATTTTAATTTTAAAATGTTTATTATTATTTACTTAAAAAAAATTCCCACGGCACCAATTTTTCCACGGCTCAGGGATACCAGTGAAAACTGATGCCGTGGAAAAAACTGGTGTCATAGGAAAAATGATGACGTGTCAGCACTTTTTGGGCCATAGCTTACGGATTCCGGTGCTCTTATTATATGTTGCCAATGTTTCATATCAGTGAGGTTACTTTTGTTTCTCTAATGGAAGGTCTAAATATGTGATTAAGTGATTTACGTATTAAGGGCAATGGCCAAGTTTGTTATATTGGGCTTATTGGGCCATAAATGTGTCTGATTTTATGTGCTGATTTTTGTAAAAAGTAAAAGAACAAAAACGTTGAAAGGAAGTATATGTCAAGGTTCGATCTCTATTCTACTTGGAAAGAAAAGAGACACATTGTTACAGAAATATCACATTATAATAGTAGTAATTATTGCAAAATGACACAGTAGATGTTACTGTACCACTTAAACCTGGTAAAAAGTTAACCTTATATAAATTGAATGGAAAATAGTTTTGCAAAAAAGGATAGCCCATGATACATTAGTATCAGATCATGAGGACCGGATGTATTATGTGTGGGATGGTAGCTTTTGACGTCAAAAAGCTTATGGCACATCACACCTCACCATTGCGTCATTATCCTTGCGTCGTGGCCACGAGCAAAAGAAATCTGATGTAACGTATTTTTTTTAAAATTAATAAAATAAATATGTGTGAACCAATTATACAATTTTTTAAGTCTTTTATATCATTTTTTTCTTACTATTTTTCACAAAATATAGTGTTATAAAGTTTCTCATATCATAGCTTACATAATATCATTTTTTTTTCTAACACTAATTCTCATGTTAACTGCTCCCAATGCTCTTAGCAATATTCTCCATACGTTCTAAGATCTTTCAAAAATAATACAAATGTTCCTAGGTAATTTCCCAAGCAATATTATTGGTTAAGTATTTGACAAAAACAAATGTAGTTTAATCATAGATGTTACAATCAATTTTTAACCAAATTTTGTTGTTGGACATTTGAGACAAACTTATTTCTACATTCTACAATTACCTACCTGAAATTTATTTAATACTTTTACCTATAGGGCGGTTGGATTTTTATTGCATTTTAAACCATATCTTCATAACATTTAAATTTTAATATCTAAATAAACTCTTAACACCATGTAGTTTAGAGCACGTAGGCCTAATTTTTCATATTTAACGTATTATTAAAGCTTATCTTGCCACTATAATTACCACCCCATGACTAATATGCTTTTGATAGTTTATACATAATTTAGGTCATCATTAGGTTATTATAATCAATAAGATGACATGATAACAATTTTAATTTAGAGTAGTCAATAACGAATACTTTAACAAGGATGACCTAAGTTTGTTGTTCAGTAAAGCTAACCAAACTCAAACTCGAAATGTATATATAATAATACGTATGAACGAAAATCTGAACTTAGAGGGAACAAAGTAATGAACACGCCATCAACTCCGAGCTATTAGGAAAGAATAACATAAATCATGGTTAGTCATACATAAGTGTCATTATAGGTTGTTTAGTCATTAGATACGACTTTGAGAAATTATCAATCGCAAGATTCAAACCGTGTATATTTAATCGTGAAATTAACTTTGATATTCATGTTGAATGTTGATAATGTTCTAAAAAAATCGTTTATATTAACCCGCTGAAATTAACGATTCACAATTTGATCGGTTAAATTTTATCGAAATCAACTTTTGGTAACAAAGGCGAGGTTTGTTGTTTTATCAGTTTAACTAAACGATCAATCCGCATTTTAGAACATAGACAAATATATATATAACTAAAAAAAGAAAGGATCCTCTGTAAAAAATTATTTTTTTGAGCAATATTATCGTTGAACGATAAACAATTTTGTTTTTGTGCTTCTTTTTGTGAATGTCGGGTTGAGGGAGAAAAATGTTTTATATAGGTTGTAACTTAGATTAGGTAATTCTTTGAACTTTTCTAATGAATAATCTATGCATATATAATTAAAAGCAGTCGGTATTGTTAAGATCGGCAAAGTACGAGCATGGGTCATGTAGATCATTCAGTTGAAAGGTTGTTAACCTTAATTGCCTAAATTTGGTTTTGGTTATGTTTCTGAATATGATCGACTCTTTGGAGTGGGTTGCTAAGCCATAGCCATCTACATTTTTTTCCTTGGGGTGGGACTTGTGACCAGTTTGTGCTGTCATACACTCTTACGTATGAATCTAATGACTAGAGATATAATTAAGCTAAAAGTTCATAATTTCATAACAAGCTCATTTTGATGTTATTCATAAGAAACTTATAAAACTTATTTATACAAATTAATTTATGGTATTAGTGTTGGATATTAAAAGTTTCGCAAAAATAAAATGCTGATTCTCAATTCAGTTAATAGTGCCTCTGCAATATATTTACTGCTATCTGACCTTTACGTATATTCATTACACTAAAATAGTGCAATTGATAACATTGGACTATTGGAGTATAGTCTCATTTAGTCGCACGGGATGTAGAAAATGGTGCATTGTAATTGCTCGAGTCAACCTGGTGATACTAGCATGTATTTTCAGTTTTAATATAAAATCCAATGGTAACATGCTAATTTCTTATTAACATTTTTTTCCACTGTGCAGGATGACATGAAGGTTTGGCCTTTCAAATTAATAGGACAGATCGGCAAGCCTATGATTATAGTCACATACAAGGGTGTCGAGAAGCAGTTTGCAGCTGAAGAAATTTCTTCCATGGTTCTTACCGAGATGAAAGAAGTAGCTAATGCATACCTTAACACTAGTGTGAAATCTGCAGTGATAACTGTTCCTGCTTATTTCGATGATTTACAACGTCAAGCAACTAAGGATGCTGCGACTGTTGCTGGCATTGACGTTCTTCGTCTGCTAAATGAACCTACAGCAGCTGCAATTGCTTATGGGCTACACAACAAGGCTACCATAATTACTAAACTAAGCGGTGAAATCTGCTGGTGGTGACACTCATTTAGGCGGAGAGGATTTTGACAATCGAATGGTGGAGTATTTCGTTACAGAATTCAACAGGAAATACAAGAAAGATATAAGCAGTAATTCTAGAGCTTTGGGGAGGTTGAGAGTTGCTTCTGAAAGAGCAAAGCGGATTCTCTCCTCAACAACTGAAACTTTTATTGATATCGACTGCTTGTATGATGGTGTTGATTTTTCATCAAAAATAACTCGCGCTAAATTTGAGGAGCTAAATGTGGATTTCTTTAACAAGTGTGTGGAAACTGTGAAAATGTGTCTGAAGGATGCGAACTTGGACAAGAGTAGGGTTGATGAAGTGGTTATTGTTGGTGTCTCGACACGTATTCCAAAGGTTCAAAGAATGTTGCAAGATTTATTTGATGGTAAGGACCTCTGCAAGACAATCAATCCTGATGAGGCCGTCGCCTATGGTGCAGCTGTTTTGGCTGCGCACTTGAGTGGTATGGGAAATCAAATGGTTCAAGATTTGATGTTGTTGGATGTTACCCCTCTTTCACTTGGGGTGGAGTCGCCTGGAGAAGTCATGGATGTTTTGATTCCAAGAAACACACCCATACCTGTTACAAAGGCGCAGATACGTCAAACGGTTATTGACTATCAAACTAGCATTTTGTTTTGAATTTATCAAGAGGAGAGAAGCAAATCGACAGACAACAACTTCTTAGGTGAATTTGAGCTTTCCAACATTCCTATTGCTCGTAAGGGTGTAACAAAAGCAACTGTTCGGTTTGACATTGATGCCGATGGTATTTTAGAAGTGTCTGCCAAAGAACTGATAACGGGTCAGAAAAGCAACATCAAGATCACGAACAATAAAATGAGACTTAGAAAGGAAGAAATCGAGAATATGTTGAAAGATGCAAAGCATACAGCATTGAAGATCAAGCGTACAAAAAGAAAGCAGATAATGCGTTGGAGGATTTTGTTTATGTGATGAAAACAAAAGTTAAGGATGGCAATATCAGGAACAAGCTAAGTTAGGAAGTTGTGACGAAAATGGATGATGTGACGGAGAAGGCATCGTTGTGGCTTGAACTAAACAAGCTAGCTGATATCAGTGTCATAACTGAAAAGAATAAAGAACTCGAACGTCTATGTAACTCCATAGTCGGTCAGCTTACTTTATAAACAATGGTGCTTCGGCATTATTTGTGTTTGCTAAGTAGGCGTAGTCTTTTTAAACTCAATCATCGAAGTCGGCTTTCTATAGGTCTAGTTCTTTTTCTGTGTGACCTAAAGACATGTTCTAATCTCTCTGTATGCGTATGGAAGGTCTTATTATATGTTGTCAATATCAGTTGGTTACTTTTGTTTCTCTAATGGCAGTAAGCATTATGTATCTTTTGGTAGTTTGGTACTATTTCCTATATTGTTATGCTTGATATGGTTATGGACCAAATTGATTGGATTTGGGCATTCTTGGGCCAAAAGCCCAAAATGATCTAAATATGTGATTAAAGTGATTTACACATTAGTAGTCAACACTCAACAGTTAAGTGCATCTAGTATCTGTCTACATCTCACATCTCTTATCCTACTCTAGCGAGATTGGGTATCGTTGTTGTTGTTGTGGCTTATTGAGCCATAAATAGGTCTGGTTCAAAAGTCTAAACTATAACTTCCCATTACGTGAATAAAAAAAGATTGCAAGGAAGCGTCTAGCAAGGTTCGATCTCTATTCTACCTGGAAAGCAAAGAGATACTTTACCTCTCCAGACAACACCTTCCAACCATGACACATTGTTACAGAACTATCAGATATATAATACTAGTAATCTTTGTAAAATGTCACAGTAGATGTTACTGTACCACTTAATCATGGTAAAAAGTTAACGTTACATAACTTGAATGGAAAATAGTTTGCAAAAAGGATAACTCATATATACATTAGTATCAGAGCGCATGAGGAGCGGATGTGTTATGTGTGGGTTCGAGGGAGGAGCTAGAAAGTTTGGTTTGGGGTCAAAATCTGATATTTTTATAAACTACATTACAAAATAGTTTTTAGATGGTCAAATTTAAAATAATTCGAAAATTTTAAAAAATTTACGATACAATATTTTCGCTAGGGGTCACATGACCTTGTGACCCCCTTCCCTTCGTCCTTGTGTGGGTTGGTAGCTTTTGACGCCAACAAGCTTATGGCGCATTACTCTCCACTCCTGCTCCATTATCCTTGCGTCATCGTCATCAGCAAAGAAATTTGATGTTACGTATTTTTTTTTTTGAAATTAGTAAAATAGGTATGTGTGGAACAATTTTACAACTTTTTAGTCTTATGTATCATTTTTTTCTTTCGTTTACTACTGATGCCATATAATTTTTAATGTTATAGGAGGATACATGACATCATTTTTTCTTTATAATACAAATTGTTATGCGAACCATTCTTCGTGCTCTTAGTAATATTCTTCTACGTTCTAAGATATTTGAAAAATAATACAAACGTTCCTAGGTAATTTCACAAGCAATATTATTGGTTAAGTATTTGACAAAAACAAATGTAGTTTATTCATAGATGTTACAATCAATTTTTAACAAAATTTTGTTGTTGGACATTTGAGACAAACTTATTTCTACAATTACCTACCTGAAATTTATTTAATACTTTTACCTATAGGGCGGTTGGATTTTTATTGCATTTTAAACCATATCTTCATAACATTTAAATTTTAATATCTAAATAAACTCTTAACACCATGTAGTTTAGAGCACGTAGGCCTAATTTTTTAGTCACTAAAGAAAACACATATAGATTACATGACCTAATTTTTCATATTTAACGTATTATTAAAGCTTATCTTGCCACTATAATTACCACCCCATGACTAATATGCTTTTGATAGTTTATACATAATTTAGGTCATCATTAGGTTATTATAATCAATAAGATGACATGATAACAATTTTAATTTAGAGTAGTCAAATAATGAATACTTTAACAAAGATGACCTAAGTTAGTTGTTCAGTAAAGCTAACCAAACTCAAACTCGAAATGTATATAAATAATACGTATGAACGAAAATCTGAACTTAGAGGGAACAAAGTAATGAACACGCCATCAACTCCGAGCTATTAGGAAAGAATAACATAAATCATGGTTAGTCATACATAAGTGTCATTATAGGTTGTTTAGTCATTAGATACGACTTTGAGAAATTATCAATCGCAAGATTCAAACCGTGTATATTTAATCGTCAAAATTAACTTTGATATTCATGTTGAATGTTGATAATGTTTTAGAAACCGATTTTTTATCAACCCGGTCAAGTTAAGGTTCACTATTTGATCGTTAAATTTACTCGCAACTAACTTTCGACAACAAAGGCGAGGTTTGTGGTTTTATCGGTTCAACTAGAAGATCAATCCGGATTTTAGAACATAGACAAATATATATATAACTAAAAAAGAAAGGATCCTCTGTAAAAAATTATTTGAAATATTATCGTTGTCTGAAAATGAAGTAACGAAATTTTTTAAAACTAAAATGATGAAAATACCTCAAAATAAAATGACTAAGTCTCGACGAAAGCAAGCTTAGGTTTTAGTCATTTCATTTGGAGACACAAACAGTTTGTGCACCCAACGAAACTTGAACAATTTTATTAGGAGGACCGACAGTTTGAAACTACCAACGAAATTACTGAAACTTCAAAACTAGTACTACACAATATATTTGGAAGGGCTAATTACAAAATTTCTCAAAAATACTCTTAAATTTTAATATAATTACAATATCAATAACGATCTTGAGAGAACCACAATCCCGAATCTTCATAAAGGTCCGTTTATATGGGCACCAAAAGTTTTCACAAGGACTACACTTGCAATTTTAGAAAGATACATACTCAATCTGCATTTGCAATTTGAACTAGATGGACTATTTACTCTATTGTGAATATATAAATTGGAATTATGTTTCTTGGAATCCTAACCATTGACCAGAATTTTCAAAGTCGACTAGAATAACAAATTGGGGTTTCACGGTTTCACCCATGTCCATTGTAGTTGAAAACAAAGACATGGTTTGTTTTTTATTATATTAACATATCATTATGTTGTTAAATATAATTAAGTAGGAAAGGCCAGCTAAGATGATAAGTTTGTCTGACTAGAATAATAATAGAAACTAGCTTAATCAAAATTAATTTGTGCAATGGGAGCAAGACATGCAACACAAATGGGGACATTCTTAAATAGCCTGCTTTAAGGGCACGTTTAATTAAATACCTAGTTAACTTTTCACAATCAAATTTAACAGTTAAAATCTATTTTCTCTCATACAACAAGTGGGTTTTCCTAAATAATATTCACTTGACAGAATTTAACGTGTATTTAATACATACAATTTTTTTAAATTTATTTAAAATTACATTAAACACATATTAAATAGACATGTAATTATGTTCAAATATAATATCTTAAAAGAGTCATTTAATATGCGTTTAATGTATTTTTTTGTTAATTAAAATAGTTTGTGTGTATTAAATAGGAAAAATGTTGTGTAATAATAACCAAGTTTGATGATTGTTCCAATTAAGTCACTTAAACTTTAAATTAATTACAAAAACCATTCAACTTTCAATACTGTTTTATTATTAGGTAATTATTAAAAAAAACATTATATCTAATATATTTATATGTGCATTAAATGATTGTACCATAACAATAGATATCCACCCCTTGAATTTGACTAACTCAACCAACATAATGTAAAACCAATTTATGCATAAATGAAAAAAGATATATGTCATAAAATAATAGTAACAAACTAGTGTTCTATTTTAGTCACTCGAACATGAAAATTACATAATAGAACACTATTAAAACTTTGAGTGACTAAAACGAAACACTTTTCAAACTTGTTTATTATTCTTTAACCAAAAGAAAGTTAGAGTGACTAAATTGGAACAAAATTGAAAGTTAGTTATTATTTTGTTATTTTCACCCTATTAAATATGGGTTTTGCTATCAACTAACCTTAAAGTGTTTTTTAATCATTCTTTAATTATGTATGTTTTTATAATCAAACTCATTATTTCTATATATACACGATTTTAATCCATACAATTAAGTTAAATGAATTTAATTAAGGTATGTATTAATGTAAGTGACTTAATATTTGAAAATATTTTTTTAATTATGGTATGTTTAGACAACTTATTAGGTGGTTGTTAGCAAAAACTCATTAAGTATACGCTAAATTTTGATTGTGAAAAGTTATATCAATCCTCCTTGAAACTGAAAATCTATTTTATATAATAAACCAAAATAATTTACAAGTTTTTTAATGCATGAAAAATTTAATTTGTTTCCTAATATGGCTCAAATGTACAAGTTTTTTTATGCGCAAACCATTAACTCTGCCATAAAACACTTTCCTAAACTATTATGATCAATACAAAAGCTGTGTTTTTAAATAATCCAAATTTTCAAAATTCAAATGGATTGAAACGCATATCTTATATATAGTAATGTTTTTAAGAGAATTAAATGATACACGTAATTAAATAGGGACGCTCCTCCCCTAAAATAGTGCACCTAAAACCTATATAAATACACCCTACGATACATTTGCAGCACCATGATCCCCAGACTCAACTGTGAAAGCTCTTAGATCCAAAATCTCTCTTCTTACTCTCCTTCTTTTTGTGTTGCCATAGAACGGAATGGATTGCACATACCATTCCTGCAACAATACATACATGATCGAAGTGCTTTATAGATTGATGTACATACTCTCACAGTTGAGTCTCTTTCTTTGTTGTGTTGCCATAGAATGGAATGGATTGATGTCCATTCCTGCAACAGCACAACATGATCTAAGTGCTTTAAAGCACAAACAGAATGGCTGGATGTTCATTCGGTATGAACATGTAAGTGGTTTAGCTTTTCTTTAATTTATATAAAATTAGTTTCAATTCAATATCAATGAGGCTCCGATATAAATTGAAAAACGTTTCATCATATTCATCTCTTTTTAATAGTGACTTGATTTTTTTGTTTGCTTAAATCGGTTTTGATTATGCATATTTAAAGTTCGGGGTGGGGATGGTGATGGTGACCCTACAGATTTAAGAATCGCGACGAGGACGAAAAACAACACACAATAAACGATAATTGCCGAAACCAATCTCGATTTTACTCATCGGGTGAGAGTGAAGAATCGTGACGAGGACTAAAAACAGTCATCCGCATTATGGTTGATAGAAGTAGGATTTTCTGCCTACCATGTGTTTGATGAAATTATTGAGAGAATTAGTTTGTGGTAAGTATCATATTTGTGTGTTGTTTAAGCTTACCACAAGTTTTAATTTTGAATCTTTAACTTATTTGAAGTTCAATAATCAAATTATATATGGGACATGTATATGAGTAGTTTCGTGATTTTTCGTTATATAAATTAGAGTGTGTTGATAGATAGCTTTGATTTTTATGTTACAAAGTCGTAAATTGAAATTAGCAACGATACGTGAATCATTGCTTATATGTGAGTAACACATTACATCATGTTTAACCCGCTAGACAACATAAATGCGCTGCTCAATTTACGTTCGCTATGTATGACACGTGAAGTTATTTATTTTTCCTTCATTTTTTTGTTATATAAAATAGATAAAACGATAATTTCAAGCGGAATGTTTGGTTGTGTGTTGCATCATGGTATTTGTTATTCCACTAGACATGTTCTGATCATGGTGTTATGTTATTGAATCGGCTGATATTGAAGTAATATGAATTTTATCAGTATGCAACGTTTTTGTTCCAACTGTTAGAAAATCTCGACTTTGCTGATTAATGAATATATATATATCTTTTTAGAAATGATTATGCAATTCAAAATTACGTACCATAGTTAAAACCGAGTTAGTTTTTACTTATTTTATGATTTTAGCAGTGACTTTGCCATGGAACTTTGTTTGGGCTGATTATGTATCGAGTGGTTTGGAATAATACCCATTAAAGGATTTACGATCGGTAAGCCTCTGCTACACCAGTTCTTTTTAGTCTATTAGATTTACTTAGAATATACTTAGAAGCAGTGACATGTCATTTTTGAATACTTGCAGACTTGCAGTTAGTTCCTTTTTGCACTTTATGTTCAAATCATGATCGTGGGTCACTTTTGTTACCAATTTCAAAGACCTTTGTGATGTCATTTTAATAATAGATTGACGGTAATCAAACACCCTTTATAATTAGTGCATGATAAGAGAAAAACATCTTTTTGGTATTAGTTAAATTTCAGAATTTTGTACAAATTTTTTTGGGTGCCACAATATGCCTGTTAAATAAGCTTATAATCTGAAACAAAAGTGACTTAATTTTTGGTGTTATTAAATTTGCACCCGTGATCTGACCTGAAGTGTTTTTCAGGTTTTTATAGCAGGTTGTTTGCGTTAAAATGAAGGTGTTGTTTTCTCAAAGAACTCGAGTGTATAATCTGGATCATAGCAGCCGTGCTTTTGAGATGAAGGTTCAAAATTTTGACGTGTAACAAGAGTTATAGTAAGTATCACATCTATTCAATTATTTAATTTATGTTTTTAAGTTCTACTAAAGACCTATAGTGCTTCTTAATTATGCCACAATATGGTCTAAAAACGTGTTGAGCGTTCATGTGAGGCCGCAAGTTAGAACGGGTATGATAGGTGTGAAAACACCCATCCTTTTACCACTTAATTCTGGCTAAAACGAGACCAAAACACGTATTTAATATCATTTGTTTGGAATTATGCGTGGTTTTTGTGTTTATTGTGTTTTTAGAGTCAACCGGATGAATATTGAAGAAAACATGGGATTGCACGGGTTTTATCGAAGAAAAAGACTCAAGACGAAGTATATCGTCCAAGAGATGCAAAAGATTTGAAGTCATTGTGCCTATTTGAAGATTTATCGAAGAATAGAGCCAAGGATGGAAGATTCATATATGTCGAAGAACTCGAGTCTATTAAACAAAAGAGTATAAGACGAGTTGGAATTATTCACCGACACTTCTAAAGATGTCCAAAGTCGGGAACGTTTATTTAAAGAGGCATGAAGACTAAAGAAGAAAGAAGAAAAGAAGCCCGATATCAAAGCCCATTCACAAGCCCATATACACGCCTATATAAAGGCCCTTACTTCACAAATTTCACACACTTAGTTAGTCCTAGTTTAGTTTTTCATTTCTCTAGTTTTAGAGAGAGAAAGTTCCATACTTTCTCTCACTAAGCTTTTCCTTTGTTTTCATCTTTCAAATTTAAGCTTTCTTGTACTTTGGATTTCATTAATCTTAATCAAGTTTAGCTTTTAAGTTCTTTAAGCTTTTTCTACTTTTCTTGATTTGTCCAAATCCTTAATCCGATTGTTGAAATTCCATACGGTTGGAATTATTGGATGTGTTCGTGATTAGAGTTTAATCTTTCTTGTTTCTTCTTAAGTTTTTACGTGGATAGACCATAAGCTTTCCATGCTTATTGGTTGATTACTTGTTTAAGCTTATTATTTTCGGATTCCATATAAGTTTTAGTCATTCAAAAGTTTTGTTTATTAAGTTTAAGGTTTCTTGTTTTCAAAAGTTATCAAATTTAAGCTTTTTGAGTTATTTAAATTTTGGATTGCTTAGCTTATTGATCTAGCTTATTGAGTTTTTTTTTAAGTCACCACCAATTTCGGAACAAAGTTGCCTCCATCGCAACACAAGGGTTTACGCACATTCCGACGGGATCCTGCTCAGTATCGCAATAACCCGAGTGGGGTTCTACTTTGCGATAGGTTGTAATTCCCCCTTATTCCGATCTGGGATTGCGATCGCCTATTGCGATCGCACATTCCGACGGGGTTTAGGTCTTTTTTAAGTCGAAACTCTGGCCAATTTTTATTTACAACATTCCGATCTAGAACTTTCCGACAGCATCATTGCGACAGCTTGGTTCATGAATATTCTGATGGTAACTATTTTTGACATTCCGATGGACCATTTTTGTACATTCCGATGCTTTTGACTTTTAGGCATTCCGATAGAAACAATTTCCATTATTCCGATAGAACAAGTTTTCAAGACTTAAGCCTTAATTCAATTAAGTTTTCAAAGTATTTTTCTAATCTTTCCTTTACGTTTTCAAGCATTTACTTTTAACTCGTCAATTTAGTTTAATCTTTCCAAGCTTTAATTTACTCAACGTCATTTACATTTAATTGTTATTAGTTTAAAAATAGATAAACAAACCAACTCCTTTTTATTAACCAAGAACAAATCATTCCACTTAGAGCCGAGATCAATTCGAGAGGATATCGAGAGAATTTAGAGAACCCCATATAAAATGAATGTATTAGATGGCGCCGCTGCCGGCTCTTCACGTTAAGATCAAAAGTTTTTTGTGAGAACTTGGATTTTGGGATCCGTTCCCCGTGAACGTTACTTTTCGCAAAAAATTTCAAAAAATCCTAAAAAATAAAAAAATTTCAAAAATACAAAAAAAAAAAATTAAAAAACATAAACACCAAAAATATCTTTGCTTTGCTTTTCTTTGTTCGTTCTTTTGCAGGTGTATGCGCACTCGATCCACGTCTTATCAAGAGCCCGAGCCTCTCGATCACTTAGACATGGCCGGTGTACAAAACAACAATAACATACCACCTCCGAACAACAATAATAACAACAACAATGAGCATCAACCGGGTAATCGCCCGATGATTGAACTGCTGCAAGCTCATGTAGATGGCAACACGGATCCAATTGTCATCCCTCCAATTGCCGCCAACAACTTTGAGCTAAAATCAGGCTTTATCCAGATGGTCTCCGCTCAACCATTCTTGGGGCGTACCATTGATGACCCACATGACCATATCAAGAGATTCTTGCAACTCACTAACACGGTCAAGTTCAATGGTGTGCCACAAGAGGTTATCAGGTTACAACTTTTTCCCTTTTCTTTAGAGGGACAAGCCCGGCATTGGCTTGCTAAAGAACCGCCACAGAGTATTCTCTCGTGGACGGATTTGGAAACCAAGTTTATCAATTACTTTTTCCCACCCTCTCGTACTACCGCTTTGCGGAATGAAATCATAAATTTTGAACAAAAGTACGATGAGTCGTTCAGTGAATCTTGGGATCGTTTTAAAGATCTTTTAAGAAAATGCCCACAACATGGTTTTACCAACGTACATCAAATTAATACTTTTTACAATGGTTTAAGCATGAGTGACCAAGATTCACTAAACAGTGCCTCGGGGGGTAATCTTTTGGCTAAGACTTCCAATGCTGCTTGGGATATCATTGAGAATAAGTCTCTGATACAATGATTTTGTATGGGTTCAGATTAAATCTCGGTATCCTCTCGAATTGATTACAGCTCAAAGTGGAATAGTTGTTCTTGGTACAAAAAGGGTTGTGATTTTCTATGCTACTTAAAAAAGATCAAATGCATGAAATAGAGAAAATAAGCCAAAAATAACTAATAAAAAAAAGTTCTGAATGAAGGAAAAAAAAGTTCGGAATGAAGGAAAAAAAAAGTTCGGAATGAAGAAAAAAGTTCGGAATGAAGGAAAAAGTTCTGAATGAAGGAAAAGTTCTGAATGAAGGAAAAGTTCCGAATGAAGGAAAAGTTCCGAATGAAGGAAAAGTTCCGAATGAAGGAAAAGTTCCGAATGAAGGAAAAAGTTCCGAATGAAGGAAAAGTTCCGAATGAAGGAAAAGTTCCGAATGAAGGAAAAAGTTCCGAATGAAGGAAAAAGTTCCGAATGAAGGAAAAAGTTCCGAATGAAGGAAAAAGTTCCGAATGAAGGAAAAAGTTCCGAATGAAGGAAAAAGTTCCGAATGAAGGAAAAGTTCTGAATGAAGGAAAAGTTCTGAATGAAGGAAAAGTTCCGAATGAAGGAAAAAGTTCCGAATGAAGGAAAAAGTTCCGAATGAAGGAAAAAGTTCCGAATGAAGGAAAAAGTTCCGAATGAAGGAAAAGTTCCGAATGAAGGAAAAGTTCCGAATGAAGGAAAAAGTTCCGAATGAAGGAAAAAGTTCCGAATGAAGGAAAAAGTTCCGAATGAAGGAAAAAGTTCAGAATGAAGGAAAAAGTTCCGAATGAAGGAAAAAGTTCAGAATGAAGGAAAAAGTTCCGAATGAAGGAAAAGTTCATCCGGAACCTGGGAACATAAAAACAGTCGTTTACCCGAAGAACAAGGAAACCAATTTTGATCCAAAAATCACCAAGTTTTTCACCAAAAACTTAAATAAACTAATCACAAAGCATCTACTAACCATAAACTACAAATCCCATCAACAAAAACACAAAACCCAACAACTTTTGAAGATCAAATCAAGAAAATAAAAACTTAATAACTTGAAGATAAAGATGATGATGAACAAGATGAAATGAAAGATTAAACAAGAACTTGGTATTGAATGATTGATGTTTTGACAAGATGAAACAAGGACTAAAATTACAAGATTAAAGAACTAAAAATAAAAATCACCAATCACCCTAGTGGTGATGGTGTTCTACGAACCAGGAGGAAAGAAAAGGGAGGAAGAAAGAAAAACTTAAAAAAACTAGTCTAAAATGTGTGAGGGGAAGGCTATTTATAGCCTTGTCCTTTGGTTGGTGAGTGGGCTCTCTCCCGTTCTTCTTGTCTTTTCGTCTTTTCAGAAAAGCTTCCGTTTTCGATTCTGATTAGGGATTTGTTGTCGATTAAATTCAACTCGTCTTTTAATTTCTTCGTTTAATAGACTTGAGTTTCTTCGACTTATATAAATCTTCCATCTTTGGTCCTTTTCTTCGATAAATCTTCGAATAGGCCCAGCGACTTCAAATCTTTTGCATCTCTTGGACAATAGACTTTATCTTGAGTCTTTTTCTTTAGTAAAACCCGTGCAATCCCATGTTTTCTTCAATATTTATCCGGTTGGCTCTGAAAACACAATAAACACAAAAACCACGCATAATTCCAAACAAATGATATTAAATACGTGTTTTGGTCTCGTTTTAGCCTGAATTAAGTGGTAAAAGGATGGGTGTTTACACACCTATCAAATCCCCTACACTTAACCATTGCCATGCCCTCATGCAATGCTTAGTGATAAAGCAAGCTTACACTTTTCTCATAATTAATCAACCTTGGCCTTATTTAAAATCTACTAAACAAAAATTAAAGAAATAAAACTTCAAAGATAACAAAGGGATAGAAAACCATTTTCTCTTGAAAATAGCTACATGGAAATAACTTGCAAAGAAATCGATGACTTACATTAGGGCTTTGGTGCTGCGAAGATTTATCACCCTCAAGTTTCACGTTCCCCAAACTAAGCTTAAAAACGAGATCATTGTTATTATAAGTTAGCAATTCAAATACTTACACACATGGCTTAATTAAATGCTTAAACTCCCTTATTCCTAGGTGTATCTCTTATATTTTATTTTTGTCTTTGAATGATCATGAAGATGCATTTTTGGACTTATTTCGATAGTTTATTAGGGCTGAAAGCAAAGTAGGACGATTTGATCAATAGTTAGCTAAAGGACAAAATCTCTTAAAACTGCTTCTCGGGATATCAAAAAGTTCATATCTTGGCATAACTTGGTTCACGATTTGAGACCTTTCTCGGGCCGATATTTGGCATGTACTTCATACTTCATATCTTCAAGAGACGTTCTTGAGATAATGGTCTTCTCATCATAATAGAGTTTTCTTCACATGGAGACTTTTGAGGGGTACTCCAACTTTGTTGACCACGACTTCATGATTATTTCTTCAATCTCTAATTGGGATTTTGAGATACAACGATCCGCCTCCTTTTCGGACTTGGATCTATTTATCCTCATACCTTGTTAGGGTCTTTTCGGATAGACTTCTCCATGATCTTTATGGGAGTTGATTGCTTTTCGTCGTGAGTCTTGATCCTTCATATTGACTTTAGGAATAATGCTTTTCACATCACTTTGGATCTTCAGCAATAAAATTGAATCCTCATGCCTTGTTAGGGCCTTTTCGGACTCGCCAATCTTCGCGCCCCGCTTCATAAGTTATGCCTTGGCTATGAACTCTTATCATTACCGAGCAACTTTTAAACGATCTTGGGCTAGAAGCTAAGTAACTTTCAAATCGTAAGACCTTACTTATTGCAGATAAATTATTAGCAAGTGATGGGAGAATAGGCAAATAATTACACCAAGTGAGCTTGTGCAAGAATACCGACTTATAATTGACTCTATCATTTCTCGTCCTCCACAATTTAAAATCTCAAGTAATGAGACTCGTGGACACTTAGCCTAATAAACCAATTAAGGTCCATATGGTTAAGGATACTAGCTAGAATAAACTTGGATAAGTCTATTCGGGTTGAGTCAAAATAAACGCAACGGGCCTAATATGTCAAAGATTCCTAAACTAGCTACACCACTTTATTAATATTTTTGACTTTATTGCGGAATATATACATATGAAAGCAAAGATAAAAATTTAAAAATTACGACTAAATGGCCAAAGTTAATAAAAAATTTGAAAAATGCTGAAAAATAGGATTTTCCGGTTAATTGAAGGCATTTTCATGGAAAAGTCCACTTAAAACTTCGATAGAAGTCCCCCCTACACTTAAGATAAACATTGTCCTCAATGTTTAAGCATGTGGGAGAAGGTTCCCCTACACTTATGACATTGTGCACGTTGGTTAACTCAAGTTAAGGAAGAGACGACTAAAGTGATCAATTTCAAATGTGAGTATGAAGAAAATTGAATCACGATAGTTGAGAGATAGAACCGGATTTCGGATAAACACGGGAGCACGGTTCTTCAAAGATTCCAAGAGTGCACTGATCCCTGTAATCACATCACCACACAAAGGCAAACACATATAGAAGTCCCCCCCTACACTTAGGGGATTAAAACATATAAGGATAGATACTCGGGCTGCCTCCCAAGGAGCGCTTGTTTTTGATAACCGAGTCACGAGCCTGACTCGACCCAAAATTAGTTCATGGGGAACGTGGTGAGGGATGGAATCACCTCCTTAGAGGTGTCCTCACCAAAGTACAACTTCACTCGTTGGCCATTCACCTTAAAATTTGGTCCATTAGGTTGAGCGAGCTCGAGAGTACCATATGGAAAAATTTGGGCAATGGTGAATGGGCCAGACCAACGAGATTTGAGCTTTCCCGAAAAGATTTTCAACCGAGAGTTAAAAAGTAAGACTTTGTCGCCAACATGGAACTCTCGGTTTTTGATCTTGGAGTCGTGAATGAGCTTAGTTCTTTCCTTATAGATCAAAGAATTTTCATAAGCCTCATTACGGAGTTCATTCAGCTCATTGAGTTGGATCTTGCGTAGGTCACCGGCTTTGTTTATATCAAAATTAGCCCACTTCAAGGCCCAATAAGCCTTGTGCTCCAACTCAATGGGGAGGTGGCACGCTTTCCCGTACACAAGACGATAAGGCGTACAGCCGATCGGGGTCTTGTAAGCAGTACGGAAAGCCCACAAAGCATCATCCAATTTATCAGCCCATGAGGCACGATGCTCTCCCACGGTCCTTTCAAGAATTCGCTTAAGACCTCGGTTGGATATTTCAGCCTGGCCATTAGTTTGTGGGTGGTAGGCTGTGGAAAGACGATGATTTACACCGTACTTAGCCATGACTCGAGCAAATTGGTCATTGCAGAAATGAGTCCCACGATCACTAATAATGGCGCGAGGCACACCGAATCTAGCGAATAGAGCTTTCAAAAAGTTACAAACCACCCTTGCGTCATTAGTAGGCAAAGCTTTGGCTTCAACCCACTTTGAAACGTAGTCAACGGCTACAAGGATGTATTTGTTTCCTTTAGATGAAGGGAATGGCCCCATAAAGTCGATACCCCAAACGTCAAAAATTTCACACTCTTGAATGAAATTCTGAGGCATCTCGTCTTTATGTGTGATTTTGCCTTGCTTTTGGCAAACATCACATCGCTTAACCATATTGTGAGCATCACGATATATGGAGGGCCAATAAAATCCCGAATCAAACACTTTCTTTGCGGTGTAGTTGGGACCAAAGTGACCACCGGTGGGTCCTTTGTGGCAAGCATCAAGGATGTCCGACGCTGCCGGTCCATCAACACATCGGCGAATTATCAGGTCGGCACATTGTTTGAATAGGTAAGGGTCGTCCCAAAAGTAAGTCTTGATGTCGGTAAAGAACTTCTTCTTTTGCTGGGACGTCAACCCTTCCTTGAGAATTCCACCCGCCAAATAATTTGCAAAGTCCGCAAACCACGGGGTTTCATTCGGCTTCGAGTTTATAGACATTAAGGTCTCCAAGGGAAAAGAATCATTGATTTCTTTGGTCGGATGATCCCCTTGGTATGGATCCTCAAGTCTACTAAGATGGTCCGCGGCTAGGTTTTCTGCTCCTTTTTTATCGCGGATATCGATTTTAAATTCCTGGAGCAGCAAAACCCAGCGAAGAAGTCTTGGTTTGGAATCTTGCTTAGTAAACAAGTACTTCAACGCGGAATGATCGGTGTACACAATGGTGGTAGAAAGGACAAGATAGGGGCGGAATTTTTCAAAAGCATAGACAACAGCTAAAAGCTCTTTCTCAGTTGTCGTATAATGCAATTGTGCCCCAGTCATTGTCTTGCTAGCGTAATGGATCGGTTGGAAGTGTTTGTTCACTCTTTGTCCAAGAACCGCTCCAATAGCAAAATCACTAGCATCGCACATCAACTCAAAAGGAAGCTCCCAATTAGGGGTAACCAAGACGGGTGCCTTAGTTAGCTTATCCTTAAGCGAGTTGAAGGCTTCAAGGCACTCTTTGGAGAAGATAAAAGGAGTATCTTTTTCCAAGAGGTGGGTCATCGGGCGAGCGATTTGAGAAAAATCTTTGATAAATCGACGGTAGAAGCCCGCATGACCCAAGAAACTTCTCACACCCTTCACAGTGGAAGGTGGAGGCAACTTTGCTATAACATCAACTTTAGCACGGTCTACTTCAAGACCGGCTTTCGAAATCTTATGTCCAAGCACGACGCCTTCTTTTACCATGAAATGGCATTTTTCCCAATTTAGAACAAGGCGAGTGTCTTCGCACCGCTTTAGCATACGTTCTAAATTGGCAAGGCAAGCAGAGAAGGAATCCCCGAAGACCGAGAAATCATCCATGAAGACTTCCATGGTTTGTTCAACCATGTCATGGAAGATAGCTAACATGCACCTTTGGAAAGTCCCGGGCGCATTACATAAGCCAAAAGGCATTCTTTTGTAAGCGAAAGTGCCGTAGGGACAAGTGAATGTAGTCTTCTCTTGATCTTGGGGATCGATGGGTATTTGGAAATAACCCGAGAAACCATCAAGAAAGCAGTAATATTCATTACCGGCTAATCGTTCAAGCATTTGGTCCATGAAAGGTAGGGGGAAATGATCCTTTCTCGTGGCATCATTGAGTTTGCGGTAGTCTATACAAACTCTCCACCCAGTAACGAGACGAGTGGGAATCAACTCGTTGTGTTCGTTGGGAACAACGGTTATTCCGCCCTTCTTGGGCACACAATGGATTGGACTAACCCATGGGGAATCCGAAATAGGGTAAATCATACCCGCATCAAGAAGTTTGATAACCTCTGTTTTGATGACTTCATGGATTTTTGGATTCACCCTTCGTTGGCTTTGAATAGTGGGCTTGAAGTCGTCCTCCATGAGAATTTTGTGCGTGCAAAAGTGAGGATCAATTCCACGAATATCGGAAATCTTCCAAGCGATAGCCTTCTTATGATCCTTCAACACAGCAACGAGGCGAGCCTTCTCTTCATCTTTCAAATCCTTCGCAATAATGACGGGCGATTTCTTGTTGTCGTCCAGGAACACATACTCGAGATGTGGCGGCAACTCCTTAAGTTCCAAATCCGGAGGATTTTCGACGGGAGGCGTTTTCAAAGTCGGAGTATCGATAGCAATGACCGTGGGAGATGGAGGCGAAGGATTGTCTTCAGTGAGAAGATTGTCAAAGAAACTCATGTCTTCATCCCCCTCGGTGGGAGAATCATTAGTAGCTAAATTCGCATCTCCCATGGTAGCTTCAAGATTGTTCCAGAATAAATCACTATCTCCAAATAGAGACAACGATGAATCAATTGAGGACACGGTCTCAACAGTGGGAAGAGAGGTAGGAATACTTTTGCAAGCATCATTAAAGTGTTCTTCACAAGCCTCATCAAGAACGTCAATACAATTAACGCTCTCATATGAATAAGGCTGTTTAGACAACTTTCCCATGTTGAAGACTACTTTGTCGTCACCCACTCTCATGATAAGCTCTCCGGCTTCAACATCAATGAGAGTGCGACCGGTCCTCAAGAATGGACGACCAACAATAAGTGGTACACGAGGGTCCATTTCGTAGTCGACGACAACAAAATCAGCAGGGAAGGTGAATTTGTCGACTCCTACAATAACATCTTCGGCTATCCCCACTGGATAAGCAACCGTACGGTTGGCCAATTCCAAAGTCATTTTAGTGGGGACTAGCTCTGGGAGAGATAATTGCTTCCAAACACTTAGAGGCATGAGATTTATACTGGCACCTAGATCGGCTAGGGCCATGCAATTCTCTACTCCCGGGAAATTGCAAGGGATAAGAAAACGACCCGGATCACCAAGCTTGGTTGGTAATTTCCTTAAGAGCACTGCGGAGCAGTTCTCATTAAGTTGGGTGTTAGCAATGTCGAGGAGCTTTTCCTTGTCGCTCAGAAGGTCTTTAAACATTTTGGCGTATTTGGGCATGTGAGCGAGAGCCTCAGCGAAGGAGATATTGAAATTCAGTTGTTTAAACATTTTAAGAAAGTTAGAAACCTGAATATCATCCTTGCTCTTTTGCTTCTCTTTCCTCAACCTAGAAGGATAAGGTATATTGGAAGAAGAGGAAGGCTTTGGGAGTATAGGATCACTCACAACCACGGGTGGGGGAGGGGTAGAAAGAAGAGGTGGAGAAATTTGGGGAGGAGAAGGAGGAGGAATAGGAGCAGGCGACTCGTTCTCCTTAGTCACAACCACCGGTGGAGGTATAGGAAGCTCGGGTTCCTTGGTACCTTTACCACTTCGAGTAGTGATTGCTTTCATCTCCCCTCTTGGGTTCGCAACGGTGTTACTCGGAAGAGTACCCGAAGAAGAGGGTGGACTACTTTGGAAGAAACTAGCCATCATGTTCCTCAGATCATTGGTTTGGCTATCCAACGTAGTTCTCATATCGGCTCTCAAATCATTTCCTTGCTTGACCAAGTCTGCCTTCAAATTGCGCACTTCCTCTTGGAGATTTCCCACTATCACATCATTGGTCCTCATATAAGTTGCAACCTCTTGGTGTAATGCAGTGTTGGTTTGGGTAGGAGGAGCATTGTATGCAGGTGGTTGGTAAGCAGGTTGTTGGTAGACTTGATTGTTACGTGGAGGTGGTTGTTGCTGCTTGTGAGGTGGGATGTATGGTTGTCGAGGTTGTTGTTGTTGTGGAGGAGGGCGGTTAAGGTTTTGTTGTTGGTTTGGGTTGGTAGGAGGAAAGCCAGGTGGTGAAAGGTAGTTGTTTGATCGATAGCTAAGCAAGTTACGGTCACCTTGAGGTCTAGCTTGATAAGCAGGTTGTTGGTAGGTGCCATATGCCGCATTCACATTCTCAGCAGGGTAATCTTGGGTGGCGGTACAAGTTGTGTAAGAGTGGGGACCACCGCATATCTCACAAGGTTGGCTGACAGCGTTCACTTGTGCGTTTTTGGCGTTGTTGTTGTTGTTGTTGCTGACGGTGTGGGTGACAAGCGATTCAAGAAGCGTAGTGATTTTGTCTAATCGCTTGTCGCTGTCATTAGTGCTAGCACTAGCAACATTGGTCCTAACACTCTTGGTTTGCACACGAGATTTGTTCTCAATGATATCCCAAGCAGCATTGGAAGTCTTAGCCAATAGATTACCCCCCGAGGCACTATTCAGTGAATCTTGGTCACTCATGCTTAAACCATTGTAAAAAGTATTGATTTGATGAACTTTGGTAAAACCATGTTGTGGGCATTTCCTTAAAAGATCTTTAAAACGATCCCAAGATTCACTGAATGACTCATCGTACTTTTGTTCAAAGTTTATAATCTCATTCCGCAAAGCGGTAGTACGAGAGGGTGGAAAAAAGTAGTTGATAAACTTTGTTTCCAAATCCGTCCACGAGAGAATACTCTGTGGCGGTTCCTTAGCAAGCCAATTCCGGGCTTGTCCCTCTAAAGAAAAGGGAAAAAGTTGTAACCTTATCACTTCTTGTGGAACTCCATTGAACTTGACCGTGTTAGTGAGTTGTAGAAATCTCTTGATATGGTCGTGTGGGTCATCAATGGTTCGTCCCAAGAACGGTTGAGCGGATACCATCTGGATAAAGCCTGACTTTAGTTCGAAATTGTTGGCGGCAATTGGTGGTATAACAATTGGATCCGTATTGCCATCGACATGAGCTTGCAGCAATTCAATCATTGGGCGATTATCCGGAAGGTGCTCATTGTTGTTGTTATTATTCATGTTGTTGAAAGGAGGATTGTTGTTGTTATTATTGTTGTTCGGAGGTGGTATGTTATTGTTGTTTTGTACACCAGCCATGTCTAAGTTATCGAGAGGCTCGGGCTCTTGATAAGACGTGGATCGAGTGCGCATACACCTGCAAAAGAACGAACAAAGAAAAACAAAGCAAAAATATTTTTGGTTTTTATTGTTTTTTAATTTTTAGGATTTTTGAAAATTTTATATTTTTTAGTTGTTTTTGAAATTTTTTTTTTTTTTTTTTTTTTTTTTTTTTTTTTTTTGAAAAAGTAACGTTCACGGGGAACGGATCCCAAAATCCAAGTTCTCACAAAAAACTTTTGATCTTAACGAGAAGAGCCGGCAGCGGCGCCATTTGATACAATGATTTTGTATGGGTTCAGATTAAATCTCGGTATCCTCTCGAATTGATTACAGCTCAAAGTGGAATAGTTGTTCTTGGTACAAAAAGGGTTGTGATTTTCTATGCTACTTAAAAAAGATCAAATGCATGAAATAGAGAAAATAAGCCAAAAATAACTAATAAAAAAAAGTTCTGAATGAAGGAAAAAAAAGTTCGGAATGAAGGAAAAAAAAAGTTCGGAATGAAGAAAAAAGTTCGGAATGAAGGAAAAAGTTCTGAATGAAGGAAAAGTTCTGAATGAAGGAAAAGTTCTGAATGAAGGAAAAGTTCCGAATGAAGGAAAAGTTCCGAATGAAGGAAAAGTTCCGAATGAAGGAAAAAGTTCCGAATGAAGGAAAAGTTCCGAATGAAGGAAAAGTTCCGAATGAAGGAAAAAGTTCCGAATGAAGGAAAAAGTTCCGAATGAAGGAAAAAGTTCCGAATGAAGGAAAAAGTTCCGAATGAAGGAAAAAGTTCCGAATGAAGGAAAAAGTTCCGAATGAAGGAAAAGTTCTGAATGAAGGAAAAGTTCTGAATGAAGGAAAAGTTCTGAATGAAGGAAAAAGTTCCGAATGAAGGAAAAAGTTCCGAATGAAGGAAAAAGTTCCGAATGAAGGAAAAAGTTCCGAATGAAGGAAAAGTTCCGAATGAAGGAAAAGTTCCGAATGAAGGAAAAAGTTCCGAATGAAGGAAAAAGTTCCGAATGAAGGAAAAAGTTCCGAATGAAGGAAAAAGTTCAGAATGAAGGAAAAAGTTCCGAATGAAGGAAAAAGTTCAGAATGAAGGAAAAAGTTCCGAATGAAGGAAAAGTTCATCCGGAACCTGGGAACATAAAAACAGTCGTTTACCCGAAGAACAAGGAAACCAATTTTGATCCAAAAATCACCAAGTTTTTCACCAAAAACTTAAATAAACTAATCACAAAGCATCTACTAACCATAAACTACAAATCCCATCAACAAAAACACAAAACCCAACAACTTTTGAAGATCAAATCAAGAAAATAAAAACTTAATAACTTGAAGATAAAGATGATGATGAACAAGATGAAATGAAAGATTAAACAAGAACTTGGTATTGAATGATTGATGTTTTGACAAGATGAAACAAGGACTAAAATTACAAGATTAAAGAACTAAAAATAAAAATCACCAATCACCCTAGTGGTGATGGTGTTCTACGAACCAGGAGGAAAGAAAAGGGAGGAAGAAAGAAAAACTTAAAAAAACTAGTCTAAAATGTGTGAGGGGAAGGCTATTTATAGCCTTGTCCTTTGGTTGGTGAGTGGGCTCTCTCCCGTTCTTCTTGTCTTTTCGTCTTTTCAGAAAAGCTTCCGTTTTCGATTCTGATTAGGGATTTGTTGTCGATTAAATTCAACTCGTCTTTTAATTTCTTCGTTTAATAGACTTGAGTTTCTTCGACTTATATAAATCTTCCATCTTTGGTCCTTTTCTTCGATAAATCTTCGAATAGGCCCAGCGACTTCAAATCTTTTGCATCTCTTGGACAATAGACTTTATCTTGAGTCTTTTTCTTTAGTAAAACCCGTGCAATCCCATGTTTTCTTCAATATTTATCCGGTTGGCTCTGAAAACACAATAAACACAAAAACCACGCATAATTCCAAACAAATGATATTAAATACGTGTTTTGGTCTCGTTTTAGCCTGAATTAAGTGGTAAAAGGATGGGTGTTTACACACCTATCAGTCTCGTGTGCAAACCAAGAGTGTTCGGACCAATGTCGCTAGTGCTAGTACTAGTGACAGCGACAAGCGACTTGACAAAATCACTACGCTTCTTGAATCGCTTGTCACCCACACCGTCAGCAACAACAACAGCAACAACGCTAAAAACGCTCAAGTCAATGCTGTTAGCCAACCATGCGAGATATGTGGTGGTCCTCACTCTTACACCACTTGTACTGCCACCCAAGACTACCCTGCTGAGAATGTGAATGCGGCATATGGCACCTATCCTCAACCTGCTTATCAAGCTAGACCTCAAGGTGACCGTAATTTGCTTAGCTACCACTCCAACAACTATCTCTCACCACCCGGTTTTACTCCTAACAACCAAAACCAACAACAAAACCTCAACCGCCCTCCTCAACAACAACAACAATCTCGTGGACCATACATACCACCTCACAAGCAGCAACAACAACCTCAACGTAACAACCAAGTTTACCAGCCACCTGCTTATCAACCACCCGCATACAATGCTCCTTCCAACCAAACTCCCGCATCACATCAAGACATTGGAACCTACATGAGGACTAACGATGTGATCGTGGATAATCTCCAACAGGAAGTGCGCAACTTGAAAGCAGACCTGATGAAACAAGGGAATGATCTGAGAGCTAATATGAAGAACACTATGGATAGTCGAACGAATGACTTAAGAAACATGATGGCTAGTTTCTTCCACGGTAATCAACCCTCTTCTTCGGGTACTCTTCCGAGTAACACCGTTGCGAATCCAAGAGGAGAGATGAAAGCAATCACCACTCGCAGTGGCAAAGGTACCAAGGAACCCGAGCTTCCTATACCTCCACCGGTGGTTGTGACTAAGGAGAACGAGTCGCCTGCTCCTATTCCTCATCCTTCTCCTTCCCTAATTCCTCCACCTCTTACTTCTACCCCTCCTCCACCCAAGGATGTGAGTGATCCTATTCTTCCAAAGCCTTCCTCTTCTTCCAATATACCTTATCCATCTAGGTTGAGGAAAGAGAAGCTCAAAAGCAAGGACGATATTCAGGTTTCGAACTTTCTTAAGATGTTCAAACAACTGAATTTCAATATCTCCTTCGCTGAGGCTCTCGCTCACATGCCTAAGTACGCGAAAATATTTAAAGATCTTCTGAGCGACAAGGAAAAGCTCCTCGATATTGCCAACACCCAACTTAATGAGAATTGCTCTGCAGTGCTCTTAAGGAAATTGCCAACCAAGATTGGTGATCCGGGTCGTTTCCTAATCCCTTGCAATTTTCCGGGAGTAGAGAATTGTATGGCCCTAGCCGATCTAGGTGCCAGTATTAATCTTATGCCTCTAAGCGTTTGGAAGCAATTATCTCTCCCAGAGCTAGTCCCCACCAAAATGACTTTGGAATTGGCTAACCGTACGGTTGCTTATCCAGTGGGGATAGCCGAAGACGTCATTGTAGGAGTCGACAAATTCACCTTTCCTGCTGATTTCGTTGTCGTCAACTATGAGATGGACCCTCGTGTGCCACTAATTGTTGGTCGTCCATTCCTGAGGACCGGTCGCACTCTCATCGATGTTGAAGCCGGTGAGCTTATCATGAGAGTGGGTGACGATAAAGTAGTCTTCAACATGGAAAAGTTGTCTAAACAGCCTTATTCAAATGAGAGTGTTAATTGTATTGACGTTCTTGATGAGGCTTGTGAAAAACACTTTATTGATGCTTGCAAAAGTATTCCTACCTCTCTTCCCAATGTTGAGACCGTGTCCTCTATTGATTCATCATTGTCTCTATTTGGAGATAGTGATCTGTTTTGGAAAAATCTTGAAGACACCATGGGAGATGTGAACTTATCTCCTGATGATTCTCCTACCGATGGGGACGAATACATGCATTTCTTTGAAAGCCTTCTCAACGAAGACAATCTTTCTCCACCATCTCCCACGGTTATTGCTATCGATACTTCGACTTCTAATACGCCTCCCGTCGACAATCCTCCGGATTTAGAACTTAAGGAGTTGCCGCCCCATCTCGAGTATGTATTCCTTGAAGAAGAGAAGAAGTCGCCAGTCATCATTGCTAAGGATTTGAAGGATGAAGAGAAAACTCGACTTGTCGCCGTGTTGAAGAAGCATAAAACAGCTATCGCTTGGAAAATCTCTGATATTCGTGGAATTGATCCTCACTTCTGCACACACAAAATTCTCATGGAGGACAACTTTAAGCCCACAATTCAAAGCCAACGAAGGGTGAATCCAAAAATCCATGAAGTCATCAAAACAGAGGTTCTCAAACTTCTTGATGCGGGTATGATTTACCCTATTTCGGATTCACCATGGGTTAGTCCAGTCCATTGTGTGCCCAAGAAGGGCGGAATAACCGTTGTTCCCAATGAACACAACGAGTTGATTTCCACTCGTCTCGTTACTGGGTGGAGAGTTTGTATAGACTACCACAAACTCAATGATGCCACGAGAAAGGATCATTTCCCTCTACCTTTTATGGACCAAATGCTTGAACGTTTAGCGGGTAATGAATATTACTGCTTTCTTGATGGTTTCTCGGGTTATTTCCAAATACCCATCGATCCCCAAGATCAAGAGAAGACAACATTCACTTGTCCCTATGGCACATTTGCTTACAAAAGAATGCCTTTTGGCCTATGCAATGCCCCCGGGACTTTCCAACGGTGCATGTTAGCTATCTTCCATGACATGGTTGAACAAACCATGGAAGTCTTCATGGATGATTTCTCGGTCTTCGGGGATTCCTTCTCTTCTTGCCTTGCCAATTTGGAACGTATGCTTAAGCGGTGCGAAGACACTCGCCTTGTTCTGAATTGGGAAAAATGCCATTTTATGGTAAAAGAAGGCATCGTGCTAGGACACAAAATTTCCAAAGCCGGTCTTGAAGTAGACCGTGCTAAAGTTGATGTTATCGCTAAGTTACCTCCACCTTCAACCGTGAAGGGTGTGAGAAGTTTTCTGGATCATGCGGGCTTCTACCGATGATTCATCAAAGATTTTTCTCAAATCGCTCGCCCGATGACCCACCTCTTGGAAAAAGATACTCCATTTATCTTTTCCAAAGAGTGTCTTGAAGCCTTCAACTCGCTTAAGGATAATCTTACTAAGGCACCCGTCTTGGTTACCCCTAATTGGGAGCTGCCTTTTGAGTTGATGTGCGATGCTAGTGATTTTGATATTGGAGCGGTTCTGGGACAAAGAGTGAATAAACACTTCCAACCAATCCACTATGCTAGCAAGACAATGACGGGGGCACAATTGCATTATACGACAACCGAAAAAGAGCTTTTAGCTGTTGTTTATGCCTTTGAAAAATTCCGCCCCTATCTTGTCCTTTCCACAACAATCGTTTACACCGATCATTCCGTGTTGAAGTACTTGTTGACAAAGCAAGATTCCAAACCAAGACTTCTTCGCTGGGTTTTGCTACTCCAAGAATTTAACATCGAAATTCGCGATAAAAAAGGAGCTGAAAACCTAGCCGCGGATCATCTCAGTAGACTTGAGGATCCTTACCAAGGGGATCATCCAAACAAAGAAATCAATGATTCTTTTCCCTTGGAGACCTTAATGTCTATCAACTCGACTGCTGACGAAACCCCGTGGTTTGCGGACATTGCAAACTACTTGGCGGGTGGAATTCTCGTTGACGGGTTAACATCCCAGCAAAAGAAAAAGTTCTTCAAATACATTAAGACTTACTTTTGGGATGACCCGTATCTATTCAAACAATGTGCTGATTTGATTATTCGCTGATGTGTTGATGGACCGGCAGCTTTGGAAATCCTTGATGCTTGCCACAAAGGACCCACCGGTGGTCACTTTGGTCCCAACTACACCGCCAAAAAAGTGTTTGATTCGGGATTTTATTGGCCCACCATCTATCGTGATGCTCACGAGATGGTTAAACGATGTGATGCTTGCCAAAAACAAGGCACGATCACACATAAAGACGAGATGCCTCAGAATTTCATTCAAGAGTGTGAAATCTTTGATGTTTGGGGTATCGACTTTATGGGGCCATTCCCTTCCTCTAAAGGAAACAAATACATCCTTGTAGCCGTTGACTACGTCTCCAAATGGGTGGAAGCCAAAGCTTTACCCACTAATGATGCAAGGGTGGTTTGTAACTTTTTGAAATCGCTGTTCGCTAGATTCGGCATTCCTCGTGCTATTATCAGTGACCGCAGGACTCATTTTTGCAACGATCAATTTGCAAGAGTCATGGCAAAGTATGGTGTCAATCACCGTCTTTCCACCGCTTATCATCCCCAAACCAATGGGCAGGCCGAGATATCCAACCGTGGATTGAAGCGAATTTTAGAGCGTACTGTGGGAGAGCATCGTGCCGCGTGGGCCGATAAGTTAGATGATGCTCTGTGGGCTTTCCGTACTGCTTACAAGACCCCGATCGGTTGTACACCTTATCGTCTTGTGTACGGGAAAGCATGCCACCTTCCCATCGAGCTGGAGCATAAGGCGCACTGGGCCTTGAAGTGGGCTAACTTCGACATCAACAAAGCCGGTGATCATCGCAAGACTCAAATCAACGAGCTCAACGAACTAAGAAATGAAGCTTATGAGAACTCGCTGATCTACAAAGAGAAGACGAAGATCCTTCATGACGCAAAAATCAAGAACCGAGAGTTCAACGTTGGTGATCAAGTCTTACTTTTTAACTCTCGGTTGAAGATCTTCTGTGGCAAGTTGAAGAGCCGCTGGTCTGGTCCATTCACCGTCGCCAAAGTCTTTCCGTATGGGACCATCGAGCTTTCTCAGCCAAATGGGCCCAATTTCAAGGTGAATGGCCAGCGTCTAAAACTATACTTTGGTGAGGACATCTCTCAGGAGATGATTCCATCCCTCACCACGTTCCCCATGAACTAATTTTGGGTCGAGTCAGGCTCGTGACTCGGTTATAAAAAACAAGCTCTCCTCGGGAGGCAGCCCGAGTATCTATCCTTTTATGCTTTAACCTCATAAGTGTAGGGGGACCTCTATATGTGTTTGTTTTTGTGTGCATGTGATTACAGGGATTAGTGCACTCTTGGAATCTTTGAAGAACCGTGCTCCTGTGTTATCCGAAATCCGGTTCTATCTCTCAACTATCGTGATTCAATTTTCTTCATACTCACATTTGAAATTGATCACTTTAGTCGTCTCTTCCTTAACTTGAGTTAACCAACGTGCACAATGTCATAAGTGTAGGAGAGATTTTTTCCCACATGCTTAAACATTGAGCACAATGTTTATCTTAAGTGTAGGGGGACTTCTATCGAAGTTTTAAGTGGACTTTTCCATGAAAATGCCTTTATTTAACCGGAAAATCCTATTTTTCAACATTTTTCAAATTTTTTATTAACTTTGGCCATTTAGTCGTAATTTTTAAATTTTATCGTTGCTTTCATATGTATATATCCCGCAATAAAGTCAAATTTTAATAAAGTGGTGTAGCTAGTTTAGAAGTCTTTGACATATTAGGCCCGTTGCGTTTATTTTGACTCAACCCGAATAGACTTATCCAAGTTTATTCTAGCTAGTATCCTTAACCATGTAGACCTTAATTGGTTTATTAGGCTAAGTGTCCACGAGTCTCATTACTTGAGATTTTAAATTGTGGAGGACGAGAAATGATAGAGTCAATTATAAGTCGGTAATCTTGCGGAAGCTCACTTGGTGTAATTATTTGCCTATTCTCCCATCACTTGCTAATAATTTATCTGCAATAAGTAAGGTCGTACAATTTGAAAAGTTACTTAGCTTCTAGCCCAAGATCGTTTAAAAGTTGCTCGGTAATGATAAGAGTTCATAGCCAAAGCATAACTTATGAAGCGGGGCGCGAAGATTGGCGAGTTCGAAAAGGCCCTAACAAGGCATGAGGATTCAATTTTATTGCGGAAGATCCAAAGTGACGTGAAAGGCATTATTACCAAAGTCAATATGAAGGATCAAGACTCACGACGAAAAGCAATCAACTCCCATAAAGATCATGGAGAAGTCTATCCGAAAATACCCTAACAAGGTATGAGGATAAATAGATCCAAGTCCGAAAAGGAGGCGGATCGTTGTATCTCAATATTCCAAATAGAGATTGAAGAAATAATCATGAAGTCGTGGTCAACAAAGTTGGAGTACCCCTCAAAAGTCTCCAAGTGAAGAAACTCTATTACGATGAGAAGACCATTATTTCAAGAACGTCTCTCAAGATGTGAAGTGTGAAGTACATGCCAAATATCGGCCCGAGAAAGGTCTCAAATCGCGAACCACGTTATGCCAAGATATGAACTTTTTGATATCCCGAGAAGCAGTTTTAAGAGATTTTGTCCTTTAGCTAACTATTGATCAAATCGTCCTACTTTGCTTTCAGCCTAATTAACTATCGAAATAAGTCCAAAAATGCATCTTCATGATCATTCTAAGACAAAAATAAAATATAAGAGATACACCTAGGAATAAGGGAGTTTAAGCATTTAATTAAGCCATGTGTGTAAGTGTTTGAATTGCTAACTTATAATAACAATGATCTCGTTTTTAAGCTTAGTTTGGGGAACGTGAAACTTGAGGGTGATAAATCTTCGCAGCACCGAAGCCCTAATGTAAGTCCTCGATCTCTTTGCAAGTTATTTCTACATAGCTATTTTCTATCCTTTTGTTTACATTAAAGTTTTAATTTCTCTTAGTACTTTTATTTTTGTTTAGTAGTATTTTAATAAGGCCAAGGTTGATTGATCATGAGAAAAGTGTAAATGTGCTTTGTCACTAAGCATTGCATGAGGGCATGACAATGGTTAAGTGTAGGGGATTTGATAGGTGTGAAAACACCCATCCTTTTACCACTTAATTCTGGCTAAAACGAGACTAAAACACGTATTTAATATCATTTGTTTAGAATTATGCGTGGTTTTTGTGTTTATTGTGTTTTCAGAGTCAACCGGATGAATATTGAAGAAAACATGGGATTGCACGGGTTTTATCGAAGAAAAAGACTCAAGACGAAGTCTATCGTCCAAGAGATGCAAAAGATTTGAAGTCATTGTGCCTATTTGAAGATTTATCGAAGAATAGAGCCAAGGATGGAAGATTCATATATGTCGAAGAACTCGAGTCTATTAAACAAAAGATTATAAGACGAGTTGGAATTATTCACCGACACTTCTAAAGATGTCCAAAGTCGGGAACGTTTATTTAAAGAGGCATGAAGACTAAAGAAGAAAGAAGAAAAGAAGCCCGATATCAAAGCCCATTCACAAGCCCATATACACGCCTATATAAAGGCCCTTACTTCACAAATTTCACACACTTAGTTAGTCCTAGTTTAGTTTTTCATTTCTCTAGTTTTAGAGAGAGAAAGTTCCATACTTTCTCTCACTAAGCTTTTCCTTTGTTTTCATCTTTCAAATTTAAGCTTTCTTGTACTTTGGATTTCATTAATCTTAATCAAGTTTAGCTTTTAAGTTCTTTAAGCTTTTTCTACTTTTCTTGATTTGTCCAAATCCTTAATCCGATTGTTGAAATTTCATACGGTTGGAATTATTGGATGTGTTCGTGATTAGAGTTTAATCTTTCTTGTTTCTTCTTAAGTTTTTACGTGGATAGACCATAAGCTTTCCATGCTTATTGGTTGATTACTTGTTTAAGCTTATTATTTTCGGATTTCATATAAGTTTTAGTCATTCAAAAGTTTTGTTTATTAAGTTTAAGGTTTCTTGTTTTCAAAAGTTATCAAATTTAAGCTTTTTGAGTTATTTAAGTTTTGGATTGCTTAGCTTATTGATCTAGCTTATTGAGTTTTTTTTAAGTCACCACCAATTTCGGAACAAAGCTGCCTCCATCGCAACACAAGGGTTTACGCACATTCCGACGGGATCCTGCTCAGTATCGCAATAACCCGAGTGGGGTTCTACTTTGCAATAGGTTGTAATTCCCCCTTATTCCGATCTGGGATTGCGATCGCCTATTGCGATCGCACATTCCGACGGGGTTTAGGTCCTTTTTAAGTCGAAACTCTGGCCAATTTTTATTTACAACATTCCGATCTAGAACTGTCCGACAGCATCATTGCGACAGCTTGGTTCATGAATATTCCGATGGTAACTATTTTTGACATTCCGATGGACCATTTTTGTACATTTCGATGCTTTTGAATTTTAGGCATTCCGATAGAAACAATTTCCATTATTCCGATAGAACAAGTTTTCAAGACTTAAGCCTTAATTCAATTAAGTTTTCAAAGTATTTTTCTAATCTTTCCTTTACGTTTTCAAGCATTTACTTTTAACTCGTCAATTTAGTTTAATCTTTCCAAGCTTTAATTTACTCAACGTCATTTACATTTAATTGTTATTAGTTTAAAAATAGATAAACAAACCAACTCCTTTTTATTAACCAAGAACAAATCATTCCACTTAGAGCCGAGATCAATTCGAGAGGATATCGAGAGAATTTAGAGAACCCCATATAAAATGAATGTATTAGGGTAACATGGGTGTGGAAAAAGAAAGGAGTATATCATATCCATTGTGAATTAAGTGTGCGCGATTAGGAGAATAACTTGTGAAAAAAAAGAGGAACCCTAATGTTTATATGTCTGTTACTACAAATTTTGAATCAAAAGTTAAAGAGGTGAGCTTTACTACACCAATATGGTATATATTCACTTGCCAGGGCAATTATAAATATAGCATTGGTATAGTTTAGAGCCAGTAGTAATGATTTTGCACTAATCAGTTTGCAATGTTTAGATGAACAACTAATCAGTTTGGTCCCAGTACGTATAATCCATTTTCATAACTGGCCCAGTGAAACAAAAAAGTACTATAAACAGAGTTCGTTATTAGTATGATCGGGTTTGGGATCTTTATTATTGTGATTACGTTTAATTGCGTTTGCGCTAAGAATATGATTTTTTACTATAAGCATATATAGTATCTTTATACCACATCACACGGGTATAAGCATATATAATGTTTAGATCGGTGCATCATTAGGATAATAGGACTACAAACCATGTAACAATGAATAGAAGTGCATATCCATTGTACCACGTCACACGGGTTGGGGTCTGGGCCGACTCTGGATTATAAACACCCAAATATAGAGGTGATTGAATGTTAATTGTGGGTAGTATGATTGATTTGGAGAGTTGGAATTGCTTAGGACCTACGGAAACCAATTAACCAAACGCTCTGTGTATCTCTTAATGTTGGCCAGTAAAGTCAGTTGTACACTCAATAAGAATATTGTGTATCCTTTGTTAATTTAGCTGATGCACCAACACATAAGCGTAAATAAACATCACTTAAGGCCTTCTATGTTTTTGAAATTAGTAAAATAAGCAACTATAAGGATGCACAATGTATAAGATACATTTTGGATTCGATTTTGCTCAAATGGAACAAAAAAGATTGAACACACCTGCTAAACCGCCTAGATATGTTCGGGAATGTGTTCTTGAGATATAGAGGTATTTCACAATAACTTGATTATAAAATTTGGCTAAAGGTTATGTCCTTTCTCTTTTTCTTATGTTTAACTTGCTTAGTACAAAACAAATTTGGGTTGAATTAAGTACTTAAGCACGGGTGCTCTCGAAGAAAAGAGGGTCTTTTGATACTACAAAACAGGTTTGGGTTATATTAAGTACTTAAGCATGGGTTGAACCGACCCACCTACTTAAGTACATAAGTCACTTTGATATTATTGTAAACATAGGAATTCAAAGAATACTAACCAACATTTGTAACTTGCGTTACAGTATAAAACAAGCAAATGTTAAGAGTGCATTTGTGTGACGATGATATTGATAAGAATTCAGTCACGACACGGAAGATTTGCTTCACAAAACATAGTATCTTTACTCGAGCTCTATTGTGAGCACAAAAACAAGCTGTTGAGCATAGTTGACCTATACACTTCTCCTAGAATCTATGACTTGCCTTTATGCCCATGTTCATATGATTCACGTATACAACCTTTGAACTCATGTTGGAAGCTGTAGTTTGTTGGGTTTCATACAAAGTTTTGGATGAACAGATTTTGTAAAACTAACTTTTAGGTTTCAAGATTCCCTTTTGCTGTTATAAATTTATGTAATTATCGAATCACAAGGAGGCAGTATGCATGCCATGCCCATAGCTATATTGAATCACATTTACCAATCCAAATGTTCTGTTTCTTTAACTGTATAACCAGCAATACTACTGCAGATGCAGATTAAGGGTTTTCACAGGCCGCACCAGGTCGGTTTAGTTAGTTTTGACGATTTTAACTATCCATCGCGGGGTATAAGAATTTTGTATTTACAAATTTTATTATTAACTCACTGAGTAGTTCTTTTATAAAATTGAAACTTAAACTTAACCATATAATCAAAAATGAAAGGGCAACAATCAATATGTCGGTCGTGTCATGTGTTGTATCAAGACCATGCTATGATCATTTATGCGCGCTACCATCATCTGTGCGCGTAACTTAAAATAAGAAAAATGTGAATACCCTTTGCTCCATAACTGGGTTTATCAAACCATTTAGGTATCCAACTTATAGGTTTGTTTGGTTGCTGACAGGTGTGTTTGGTTGATGAAACAAGGTTGGGTTTTTACACTGAAACTTGGGCTGAAACGGGTCCGTTTGGAGGTGCTGAAATGATGGTTGAAATTGGTGGTTTTGGTAGCTGAAACGAGGTCCGCTGTTTGGTTGCTGAAATTAGGTCTGAGACATGTGGGTTTTGGGGTTGTAATAGGGGTTAAAACAGTTGTCTGGGCGCTAAAATGTTTGGATTTGGAACGATGAAATGTTGGTTGAAATGGGCAGGTTTGGGTAAGAAAATAAGGCATGCAATGGGTGGGTTTTGGATACCGAAACAGATGAGTTTATGGCCTTTGATCTTGATGCTTCTATGGTAAATGTTAGTTACTTCCACTTTATGTTTTATAATCAAAACTTATATTGGAATCCAATTTTTATTCAATTTTTTCACAATTATCTTTTACTTATAGGACATGTAACACACGTGTGTTGTTGGGCGTGAAGTTCACACACTGGTAATAACATAAAGGTATGATATATCTTTATAAGTGTAAATTTGGATTCAACATATCTATGCTTCATATGGTGTTATATGATTATTTTGTTAACTGCAATTTAAACACAGAAATTTATGTGAGGTTCTTAACAAGGTGAAGTGTGAAAATCATGGAGTTAAGAAGGAAGCATAGGAAAGTTTTGTTGTAAAAAAGGTATTTAATGTTATCATAAAACGATGTTGAATGGAAGTGTCGATTGTGTTGTTACTAGCCACGTGTCACACAGTTGTTGTGAAGGTCGGGAAATATGATGAACTGGGTAGGAGACTTGCTCAGCACGAAGCCTGTTGAAGTGTTACACGATCTTTTAATAAGTTTATGATGGTATATAATATATTTAATAAAAGTGTAACTTTATTTACTGAACTCATCTTAGTGACAGAACTTACAGGACTCTTATTTTTGAAGGAAAACATGTATGTCTGAAGGTGTACATGTATGTTTTTAAAGAATATTTGTATTCGCGAAGCATATTTGAAGTTCTTTTTTGTCAAAATTAAATTAAATTAAAAAAAGATATAAAAAAACATACATGTTTGAGGGCGTGCATGCATGTATGTGCACACATTCAAAAACATATATTTTTGAAAGCGCGCATGCATGTATGTGCACTGATCCAAAAACATAGATGTCCGCTTTCAAAAACATACATGTACTCCTTCAGACATACATGTTTTCCTTTAAAAACAAGAGTTCTGCAAGTTCTGTCACTAAGATGAGTTCTGTAAATAAAGTCCCCCTTAATAAAAATGCATTTTTAAATATTTTGTATTTAAATCTAAATTATTGTTCACACTTATCTTTTAATCATTTTTACGTTCAACTTTTAGGTGTTCACGAGATAGGCAATGGCTGTTGTTCACTATATTGTGATTCACACACGTCATGTTTGAAAATCATAATGCATGAAAAGTCATTTTTATGATTGTCACAAACTTAAACACTTTTTTCATATTCTTTATATTATTGTATTCAAATATTAAGAGATCCCGATTTATTTTTTAAATATAAACATCCATTAATTTGTTTTTACAAAAATCACTCTCTAAACTAAACCCGGTATTAGACGGATCTTTAAGCTAGTTTGATTTATATTCAAATATATCTAAAAATGTTGTAATTACGTATTCATTACTGTAGTTCACTTTGTTTATATCTGAAATTTATTTTGTAAATATTTTGTAAGTCTAACATTTCTCTCTCTGAAATAAATAAAAGGGGCTAATGAAGTATAAAATTAATCCAAAAGTTAAAATCTCTTTAAAGATGAGGATTTACGGAGTCCTACACAATTGACATGTAATGTTCAGTTTATGAAATGATTATTTAAAACGTTACATGTCTTTGACTTTAAGTTTATGATAAGTTTATTTAAATTGTTTATTGTAAAATCGAATAATAAATTATTATTTAAAATTCGTAAACATTACTTTCTAAACAAATATTGTAAAATCGAATAATTAATTTAGTAACAGTCTTAATCCGTCATTCTAAAATAATTATTACTATATGTTTCTATGTGGCTTTATTACATTTACACCCATCTAAAATAATTATTACTATATGTTTCTATGTGGTTTTATTACGTTTACACCCATCTAAGATAAATGACAAACAACCCGCATAAACAAGGTTCTAAAAGACGCGTTTTTGCGGCGTTAAAGCGGGGTAAAGGCGTGAGGCGTGACCTCCACGTTAAAAAATAGACCTTGGCGTCGACGCTAGGCGTGGCCTGAGATAAGGCGGGAAAAGGCGAGCAAAAGCGGGCAAAGGCGCGAGTTTTTTTAAAAGACTTTGAAAATTTTCAAATATTTAGGATTTTTACTTGTGTTTACTAATATATTCAATTTTAGTTAAGATTTATAAATGTTTATAACTCGTATAATTATAAATGTGATGTAAAACTAAAAATTTATAATTATATATTGCCGCCTTAAGTCACACCTTAAAAACGCCGCGCCACTACGCCTTACGCAAAAGCTCAAGGCTTGGACTCGCCGCCACGCCGCGCCTCACGCTATCTGGAAACAAATGGTGTTATCTCTAGCCGGATCAAACAGATTTGGGTCAAACAATAAATAACACAAATCTTACATGAAATTAAACAGATTCGGGTCGGAGATAAACAAGTATGAATCCAAACAGGTTAACTTGTATAACTTATTTAACAAAAAAGTCGTGTTTGATTGATTAAGTATTAAATAGATCGACACGTGAATTCAGTTTAATATATTATATATATAAACCTTTAAAAAGAATATATATGTTAAATTTTTATATTGTATTTAGATTAAATGTATTTTGTTATGTAATTCATATGACTGAATTATGATTATAATTTATACATGATTGTAATGTAAATGTTGCATAATAATTTGTATGTTATATTTATCATTCTTACATTTTTTATCATTTGACGTATTCAGTTAAACATGTTAAACATGTTAGACGTGTTATGTAGATCCAACTTAACATTGAGTCTCATAAAATGAATATGTGCTTTAAAGAGCATGGCCAAACCTGTTTCTACAATATGGCGATGTTTTCTTTCTGCTCGACCGTTTTGTTGTGGTATGCGGGCATGAAAACCTATGTAATGTGCCATTGTCTTCAAATATTTTTCGAACAACATGGTTCACAAACTCGGTACCACCATCACTTTGGAAGATCTTTATTTTGCGTGAACATTTATTTTGCGTGAACATGGGGTCTGAAAAAGATTGATAAAGATAGGTAAAACCGTATAAAACCCGATTTTTGTCTTAAGTGGATAAAACCACGTAAACTTGGAACAATCGTCAACAAATACAACATAATATCGATAACCTTCCTTTGAACAAATCGGAGCAGGACCCCACAAATCACAGTGAATTAAATCAAGAGGATGGGATGAACGAGAAGTATTATTATTAAACGGCAAACATTGGCTTTTAGCAAGTTGGCACGGTGTGCAAATAACAGGTTTAGGCAACAAAGAAGTAATAGATAACATGCCTAACTTATTCAAAGTTGAAATGACATCAAACGACACATGACCAAGACGAGTACGCCATAATTCATAAGACGCCTTCCTGGAAATAGCAGTGGTGGCAATAAAAGCACGACGTTCATCTTTAAGCACATAAAGCCCATTCTCACATTTACCGCTAGCAAGAACCTTTTTGGTGTTTCGATCCTGAATATAAAAGAATGGTTGAGAGAATAAAACATCAACGGGATGGTCACTAGTTAACTTGCTAACTGAAAGTAATTTCTTTGTAAGGTTTGGGATGACAAGAACATTCCTTAAAGGAATGCTATTAGAGATAATAGAAGATCCTTTATGAGTGACGGGGAGTGTCTTACCATTTCCAAATAAAACATTTGCATTACCTTTGTAAGGAGCATCATGATTAAGAGAATCACACGAGGAAGTCATGTGGTCCGTAGCACCCGAGTCAACATGCCAATCAGGAGAGTTGGTAGTAACATGGCATTGAGCATGAAATGCCTTTGCCAATGACTCATTTGTAGTAGCAGCTTGAGTGGCATAAGTAGCAAGGCTTGGGCATGCAGATGCATAGTGACCGTTTGTACGGCATAGTTAACAGTGAGGTGGACGGCGATTTTGTCCACGACCCCTGCCACTTGAACCATTACCCCGATAATAGAATGAACGTCCACGCCCATGAGAAGAGTTAGAAGTAGTGGTTTGTGCTTGAAATACAACAGGTGGTGTAGATGTCCCATGAAGCGAGAGCATAAATAATTCGTGACTTTCTGCCTGAGTCACCAAGTCACGGAATAAAGGTGCCGGTTTAGTGGCACGTATAGCAGTGGAGAATGTTTCATAAGAGGAACCCAAACCACAAAGAAACCAATGTAACTTGTCAATCTCAATGACGGGATGTCCTATTGCCGAGAGCTGATCACATATTGCTTTAAAACGACGACAATAGTCAAACACAGTCGACGTACCTTTCGTAAGTTGGCGAAGCGAGTCACGTAATGAGTGAACACGTTCAACAGAAGCATTACTGTAGGCAGCTTTCAGCGAGAGCCATATTTGGCGTGCAGTAGTGAGACCAAGAACTTCGGCAGCAGATTCTTCAGTTAAAGAAGATTGTAAAAGAATAACTGCATGTTGATCAATTTCATTCAAAGGGGCAACATCAGGATTTGGCACCGATTTACCATCAACAACAGTGGTGGAAGGTGGTGCGGTGGAGGTGCCATCAATATGTCCTATTAGCTTCTGATAGGTGAAGATGGGTAAGATATTATTACGCCAAAGAAGATAGTTGTTAGAGGTGAGTTTGGTTGTCATCATGTGAAGTAAGGTATTCATGGAGAATAAGGTTTCATCAGAGGAAGAAGAGGCGGCCATTTTAGGTTCTAGTGGGTTGGAGGGGGAGAAAAATTAGGCTGATACCATGTAAAGAATATGGTCAATCGTCACACCAAACTATGAGGTGTGATATCTTATTTATAGAAAAAATACATCTCAGTATTCACAACAATCACTCCTATAATTAACGAGATTACAAGATAATTATCAATTACATTAAGGGTAGGGTGTAATCAAGCCAAGCTTTTATCAAGCTCAAGCCCCAAAAAATAGCTCGAAACTATATCAAGCTCAAGCTTTTGATAGCTCGGCTCGAGTTCTTATCAAGCTTTTTCAAGCTCTTTCAAAAATATGTTTTTATGATGAATTTATATAAACAACTAATTGTTAATTTGAGTATTAACATAATTTTAAAGGCTAATTTCATAAATAAATAATATATTTTTAAAGGACTTTGAACTCTGATTACATTTATATTTTAGTTCTTTGTATTTTAAATGAATTTTTATTTTTGTAAATTTAATTATTGCATTTACTCGGTACTTGGTGGAATACAATATGTGTACAAATATTTTTTGTACTCTTCTTAATACTAAACGTAACGTGTCTATATTGTGCTCGTATTTATATCATGGAATGGCCTTTGTGACCTTAATCGTATTGGAGTGCAAAACATATTTTGTAACCAAGATTGTACGATGATTTTGTTATTGGTTTTATTTATGTTAAATAAATCAAATTTGTTTTAAGTAACGATTTTTATTTTTTTATTTTATACATATGTTTATTGATTAGTTTTATTATAAAAAATTAAATTTATACACATATAAGCTTTTCAAGCCAAGCTCAAGCCTAGATTGTTAAAGCTTGACAAGCTATCAAGCCAAGTTCAAGCTTACAATTTTAATATCAAGCCAAGCTCAAGCCTACTAAGCTAGAGCTCGACTCGACTCGATTACACCCCTAATTAAGAGTTTTGCTAACCACCACTCTATGGGTGTTTTTTAAACATTCTAATATTCTATAATTAAAGATTTTACAATTAATAAACCTCAAATGTACCATATTTAACATAGTTAATATTAATGTATACCATATTAAAACTTACTTACCTTAATTACATGTGTTAGAATGATGCATTTATGAAAATTATTAGTTTATATTTGGAATTGTTTTTATTTATAAAAGTTTAAAAAACACCCATTAAGTGTTTGTTAGCAAAATCCTTATATTAATTACAAGATTATCTGTTAATAGTTATACTAACCAGTCAACTATAAACCTAAACAAATTAACACAAACACGACTCTACTCTATTGCCACCTAGTTATATCTTTAAACCCATGGTATGGTATACACAGTTTCTAGAGATGTAACATGACAAGCTAAAAATGTCGCTATGACACGGTTTATCAACTTTAAAAAATAAAACTTGTCAGATTTATTTATTTTTTGAACTTATAAAACATGTGATATGATTGCAACACAAATCCTACTGGTATGATACAAGGATTGGAGAACACAGACGTCAAAGAAATAAAAAGCTGTTAAAAAACGCGGCGTTAGCTTGTAGGGTGGGCGGCAACATAATAGGTCCACCATACAATAGAGCTTAAGCTTATGTGGTACACGTGTCAACCTATCATTTGCTACATATAAAGTTATTTCAAAATATTTAATTGTATTTGAATTTCAGTTTCAAGTCCGTATGAAAATATATAAACTGGATTGGAATCCCGTTTTGAATTCCGTAATGTGTTATATACACGTCAGCATGTAGAGATATTTGAATGCTTGTCTTGTCGATGTTACGGAACTACCGACGACGTTAGATGTTTTGTTGATGGTCCTTGAAGTTTATATGTTTGTCGGTTTTACATCGAAAGGTTGTAAAGTGTTCGTAAAATCTCATATCATAAAACGAAAAATTATTGCGTGAATCATAATCAAGGTGAGCGGATAAACCGAAAAAACTGAAATAACTACCGGTATTAAGATTCGATCATTTAGTTTTTACTTAAGAAACACAAACTCGGTTCGGTTTTGATTAATATCAAAAACTGAATCGAAGCAATTTCACTATACGATAATACTCGTACCTAATATAATACATAACTACATATATTAAATTTACACAGTAGAATTTCTTTTTAAGATTGATCTAAAAGCATATGTCTTAAATTTATGTATGTGTTTTATGTTTATGTTAACAACGTATCAATTTATGTGTTGTGCATATTAATTTTTAAACATATTATGTGCGTTTGACTTGAATGCTTGCGTGTTTATCTTTTTTATGTGCGTATAAAATTTTGGGACAACGTTATTAGACTTATAATAATAAAAAACATACAAAAAAATGTTTTTTCTATGAAAAACAAGGTCTATATATACAAATCAATCACGTCCAAATACAAACGCTTAAAACTGAACCACAATCACCCCTAATCCTATAAACAAATATCTTGTATACTGAGAAAAATTTAGATAAAAAAAACTGCAAGGCCATTTGCAACGGAATCAATGAATAATTTGATTTATATATAAGTTTGTGCAAGTTCATACGTACACAAAACTTATAATTAGTATCAGTAATACAGAACTTCAAAAACAACAACCGCAATAAGGTCATTTGCAACGGAGTCAATGAGACTCGAATTTTCCTAATAGTATGGACATAAATATTTGTTTCTCTAACCGTTTTTATACAATGAACAAAGCAACCTAAAATAGTTATCCACTTGTTAGTTGTGTGACAAATTCGGAGTCCATGTGCAAATATTGTAGGAAGATTCAGGGTCGTTTTATTATTTTCGATGACTTTAAATGGTAATAATAAAAAAGTTTTTGACATTTGTAAATTAAAAATAAATCACTTATAAACTTGTATTATAACTCGTATATGTTTAATATTAGAGTCCGGTTATTTTGGATACCTTGTATCCTTTGGATACAAGGGGATCAATCCCCACCTTCCATCTATAAAAAAATCAACATCCCAGATTAAGTTTTACTTTTTTAATTAAAAAAAGCGGAGGGGCATTTTTGTCATTTTAAACCCACCCATCCCACCCACCTCCTAAATACATCTCACCCTGTCTCTTATCTCAGATCTAACAAAAAACACACACATAAGCTTATTCAATCATCATCTCGATCCAAAACACATACTAAAACACACACAAATAAAAAATCATCAACAAATCGCGTTTAAAATTAAAAAAAAGATGTCGATGCTATTGAAGAACGAATCACCAGGTTATATCATCATCATTTATATCTTTTTTTAGCTTATTTGATGTAAATAAGCTTATTTTGATGTGATTATGGATGTGTTTGCTTTTTTATTAGATGATTAATAGGAATAAGCTAAAAAATTATCATCATTTTTATTATGATGAATTATAAGCTAACTTATTAGCTTATTTTCATGAATTATAAGATTTTATGGCTTAATCTCGTTGAACAAATTTAGTGTGACCTGTTAGTGAAATATCATATATGATATATTTTATCATATATGATGTAAGCTAAAATATCATATATGATAAAATATTTCATATATGATGATGCGCATGAAAATTGAATTAAATCTTCTTATCTTTGTAGAGAGTGCTGTTTACAAGGAATGTTGAACATTACAAGCATCCAAAAGACCAAGAAGCTTATTGAAGAAGTTCGTGAATTTTTATTTTATGTTTAAATGTATTGTTTGTTTTTTTCTTTTAATCTCCTAATGGAGTTTTGACGTATATGGATGATTTTGTAATTGATTGGTATCTTGTACAACGTCTTGTTAATATGGTTTAACTTTCTTGGTATTATGTCATGATGGTTTTGATAAATTAAGTCATATATGCTAATGCACTATCATATGTGATAATGCATTATCATATATGATACTCAAGAAAAACTTGGGTATATTAAAAAAAGAATTTGATGAATTCATGATTACAACAAAGAGTATACACAATTAATAATTAAACACTTGTTCATAATATAAAAATGTACTTATGAACAGAATCATATATGATAATTCAAGCAGAACATAACCTAATGTAAAATCATATATGATACACATCTGATATCATATATGATAACCATTTATACAAAATCAAAAGATGCAAACACCATTATTATTAAAACTACTCTTCTTTATCGACAATAAACTATTGTTAAAACCATTATTAACTGATGAATTCATGAACAACGCCTACTTCGTCTTGATCCTTATAACATATCCGTGCACATCCTCTTGTTATAATAAACATCCCTCCCTGCTTTGCTCCAAATCGGGCAATCACACCACCTCTGTCTGACTGCATTAATAAAAGATAGAAAAGAACATATTATGAAAAAAAAATTTAAAAAAAAGTATTACTCATATATATGATAGAAGGCATGTTTCAAGAGTTTATACAGATTTTCTGAAAAAGACTCATACAAAATCTGTTTTTTTCTTATGGTTTCTTTCATATATCATATATGATAGTTATATCATATATGATAACTGATGATATATCATATATGATATATAACTATCATATATGATATATCAAGCTTATTACAACCCACATCAGTAAACTTAATTTAACTTACATAAAATACCTTATAATTCGTCAAAATAAGCTAAAAAGCTAACTTATTCATAACTCTCATATAATTTGTAAGCTTATTCACACAACTCCTATCTAATTCATAAAATTATTCATAACTATCATCTAATTCAAAATCTTATTCAAACAAATAAGCTTATTCACATAAATCGTATAATTAAAAGCTAATTAAAATAATTTGATCAAAATAAGAACAATCAATTGGAAGAATTCGATTAAAATAAGAACTATTAATCAGAATATTTCGTTCAAAATAAGCTAATGACAATAAATTAATAAGCTTATTCTAAATCAAATAAGCTAAAAAAAATAAGAATATGTTATGAGAATACAAACCTTATATGAATTTGTGTTAATTAATCGATTTGTGATGGATTAATGATGATGTTCGTGATGGATTTGTGATTATACGCTTCAACTTATAGAGAGAGAAATTAGATCGGGAGGTAGAGAGAGAAGTAATGTTACGGTGTGTGTGTTTTATGAGAAAGAAATGATAAAATGATTTATATATTGGCGGGTGAAATGACGAAAATACCCCTGCAGTATAAAATGGTGGTTTAATCTCAGCCATTAGATGGTGAGGAGATGGAAGGTGGGGATGAGTCCCCTCATATCTTAGATATGTTTATTTTTTACTGGAGACTTTGTGCGACGGCACCTATTACACATTTTTTCGACATCTTTCTGAAGAGATTTAAGGTGACAAGTTAGCTTATAAAATATAAATAGTTCATTAGTTCAATGAATAATTCAATTACTTATCCGCTTACGTGTTTTCTTGTTAAGTTCATTAATGTTGTTGCTTGCGAAATTTGATCACCGTTGTCTGGTTGTTTTCGTAGTTACAAAGATTATCACTAATAATAAACATGCCAAAGTTTACAAACAAAAGTACTACTATCACGTAGTTATAGTTTAAATCAAGGTTGTCAAGATCTCGATCTTGATTTTAGGATTTTATGATTTTACAATGCTACAAAGCAAAAACGATCCGGATCTTACGTAGCATCTTTGCATGCTTAAGATCTTATAGGATCTCAATCTTGATCATATGATCTTAGGATCTACTACGATCCGATCTTACTTTTTCTTGAGCGACAAACTAAAAATTACAAATTTATATGTTCTATTTTGTATAATGTAAAAACCAACATGTAAATCTTCTTATACATTTCATAATCATAATTTAAAACCACATTTTTATGAAATATTCGTATAATTTTGTGTTTACATGTATGTTAATTTGTAAATTTGTAAAATATTGCAAAGATTACTAAAACAATTACATTATAGTAGGATCTTACGATCTCGATCCTACTTTACGATCTCGATCTTGTAAATACGAAAACGATCATAGGTAAGATCCCGATTTTGAAAACCTTGGTTTAAATGTGAATTAAGTTTATCTTACATCTATGTTAATTTAAAGGATCAATTCTAAGTATAATAAAATTAAATCTCATGAAAAATATTTGTATCAAAATGTTTAAAAATTGCAAAAATCTACGAAAAGACTAAAATTGTTAATTTAACGAAAAATATGTATTAATGGTGTGATATTTCATTAGTGATAAAAATAATAAAATATCACTAGTGATATTTAATAAACATAATTACTATGAAATATTACTAGTGATATTTATTACTTTATCACTAGTTATATTTTATAGTTTTGTTACTAGTAAAATATCCATAGTGAAAAAAATTAGTTTAGAGAATTTATAACTTTAGTTATTCTTTCTGATTTTTGAAACTTTTAGGTTTATTGGCAAAATTAATCTCTCCCTTTTTTTGAGATCTTAAGTTAATTTTCATTTTTAAATAAAACCAAAATAGATGGTGGGCCTTTGTTCATTAGCTTGTGAGCAAAAACAACGACGCAATTGAACTTTTCTTTTTAGATTTTCATTGATTTTTTTCAAACTAATTATCCATTTTCAAATATGAATAGGAAATTCAAATTAAATTTATCGTGTTGCTCTTACTTAGAATAATATATGCAATTTTATATAAATTTTTGATTTATTGTTAAAAGTAAAAGTAAAAATGTTAAATAAGTGAAAAAGGGCTGTAAAGATGAATTATTATCAATTTATATGTTTATCGAATTGCTCTTACTTAGAGTAATATGTATAAATTTTAAATTATTTTTTAAGTTATTGTTAACAGTAAAAGTAAAAGTGTCAAATAAGTGAAAACAAACTGTAAAATGAATTAATATCAATATATGTTTTTTTGTCAATAGAATATAATTATAAAACACACGTGTACTGTTCTAGTTCAGGAACGATGTACACTATTTGAACATTATAGTATGATGTTATAAAGTCACAATTTCTGTATTATGACAATTCTTTACACCACCAATTTTAGGAATCAAACATGCCAAATATGTTGTTTGTATGATAAGAGAAATAGTTGGCCGACTGAAAAATAAGACACAAACTCGTATAGTTTGGTGAGTGGATATGTGGGTGTCGAGTCTTTGTCAATAAAGAACTTATCCATTTTATAAGTTGGTTTTCAAAAAGCTTATTATTCTACCAAACCAACTTATGTTGTATACCAAAATTAGTGAACATCAACATTTGCTCACATCTTAATTAGATTGTGCATGTTTTGTAAAAATACATGATGTAGGATATGTTTGGTATTCTTAAAAGTTAGCAAATTATTGGAGCGAGTTGTTGAAGCTCGATGCTAAAACGTGTAACTTGAGTTTATTTTTACATGTTACTTTAACTAGCATATCATTTAGGGGCTTATTTTTTTAACAAACTTCTTTAAGATATGTCAAACGAGACTTATTTTTAACAGTAGCTTATTAAAAAAATAATAATAAATTCATGCTAGGATAAGGTATAATAAGCTCGTACGCCAAACATAGATCCTATGAACATATATATCAACAATATAAGCATGTTAATTATAATGTCTATTCACGTGTTTATAGCCGCACAATGTAATTCACGTTTTCTTGATGTTTGTTTAACTGATACGTAATGAGATATCGTGAATAACTTTTAATGTTCTGTTCATTTAAATAAGTAAACAACTCAAGTTACAAAGATAGTAGTATTTGTGTAGAAATATTTGGGACGTATAGTAATGATTGTGACAAAACTTGTACGAATAGTGATTAGTTTTGAACTTATGATCTATACATACATATATACAAACTACGTTTTTTTAGGTTGGATGGAGTGATGATGGCTTCTCAGCGTGAGTCACAAACTCATGTGTGAGTTGTCACTCTATTTAAATAACTCACGAGCGAGTTGTCACCATATCGGTGGGATACTCACTTCAATGCGTTACTATTTGTTACTCATCTTTTCTATAAACTATCCGTTATGTTTCAAACGTTTTTAAAGAAAAAAATCCCCTTTTTGTCATAAATACTTCATTTCATACTCATTTCTTATAAACATGTTACTCACAAAAAAAGCGTAAATATCTACCAAGATGAACGAGTATGAGTTTATGTTCCCCTAGGAAGACAACACCCAAGAAATCCTTAAGAAAAAAGTTACTTTTCTTATGAAGCCATGTCGTTTCTCAGACGTCGGAGACAAAGTAATCAAGTGTCGAGAGCAATGGTGTACCGAGACCGGTATGGCGCTCATGACAGTTTGTGGTCAGCTTTTTTTCGAGCATCCACATTACGATGACTATAAATTCTGAAAGACATATAGAATGGCTAAGCCTTTTTATAACTGGATATTTAATGAGGTTTCTGCTCATCATCCCTAATTTACTAAAAACGTTGATTGTACTGGGAAAGTAGGAATATCAGAGTTAGTCAAATGCATATCTGCAATTTGTCAATTGGCTTATGGGGTTGGTCCGGGTTTTCTAGATGAATATTTGTAAATAAGTGAGAGAAGTTCAAGGGAAGCTCTTGATCATTTTTTCACTTCTGTCATGAACGCGTTTGGTCTCGAATATTTATGAAAACCCACATCCACTGATGTTGAGAAACTTTACTGACATCATGAAGGAAAACATGAGTTTTCATGGATGTTAGGAAACCTTAATTGTAAAGATTTAGAGTGGTTTGGTTGTCTGAACGCCTATAAAGGCCAATATTGTTGACGTGATCACGGTTCGAATCCGTTTTTTTATTGGAAGTTGTTGTGTCACAATACTTATGGATATGACATGCTTTCGTTGGTGTCGCTCAATCCAACAACGACGTCAACGTTTTGTACCAATCACCTTTGTTTAACGACCTCACGACCGGACGAGCACCAGAGGTTCCGTTCTTGACAACGGTGTTTCTTACCCTTGGGATATTATCTCGTTGACGAGATTTATCCTGAGTTTTTGCCACTTGCTAAGACAATACCAGAACCAGGTGATGATGACCACAAAAGAATTTTGTATAAGAAAAAACAAGAATCGGCAAGGAAGGATGTGGAACGAGCTTTTGGTAAAAGAAATGAGCCATAACAGTCACTCCTACTTAAACAATGAGAAAAAAACGAATTCAAAATATGATGTATACATGCATCATATTACATAATATGATTTAAAAGTACAAAAAACATGCAATTTCTCCTATATGGTTCCAGGAGAAAGAACACCAACCCAAGGACATTGTCTGAAACGATGAGCAACTACGAGCAGTTATGAGGTACATCCAATAAGCATAAACACGTCATAATCTTCGAGCTGATTTACTCGAACACTTGTATGCTAATGCTAATTTGTAGTTTTAATATTTAGGTTTATGTAATGGTTTTAATTATCAAATATAAGTTTAATATTCGAATAAAAGTGTTTACGTTTATGTTTTTATTTACGTTTTTAGTTTATGAATTAAAGGAATTAAAAAAGAAAAAAAAAGTTATGACATATCGGTGAGTTTTTACCACCAGCAAAATTAAAAGTTAAGTTGAATGAGAAGGGAAAAAAATAACGATGTATAACGGTGATGAATGTACTAACCACTCTATCTAACTTTAAGAGCAAAATTTTGAAGCAAACTGTTTAACTTTTTATAGATTTAGTTAGAGCATAAAAATACAATGCGGAGTTATTGATATACCAAATGTATTATGTAATATATTCTAAATTTACACTTTTATTAAATAAATTATATTATAGTAATAAATTAGCATAAAATAAAAAACATAAATTATATAACAAAAGCTGTAAAAGTTAAGAGACGAGGCTCGTGTTTAACACGATTCTCTTAAAATAGATTTATCGTGTGTTTCTCAAGGTAAAACGTACAAAGCTGTTGTACAATTGGATTAGACAAACTTGTCTGAAAGATCACGAAAGGTTTTGTGTTTCTGATCATGAATAATGCTGAAATATAATGGCAATGAAGCTACATTTTTTTTATCTACAACTGAACGAGCATAGTTTATTTTATACTCAATTCATATATTGGTCACCAAAACAAAATATTTGTTTATAAAATAATCTGACATCAGCTAAAAAAATACGATTTGCATATATTGTATATACACAATTATATTATGTTATGACTTATTAACTAAGTCTAAATTTATTTCTTAAATAGATTTACAGAATTATGGAAAACCAAACTCGAACCTGACTTTTTAAATTTATAGAATATTTTGGAAAATCAAACTCGAATTTGGCAGCCAAAATTATAGCGCAAGGGCGAATTTTCAGAGGTGTATTCGTGTCTGCAGATCGCGCGTGCTCGCACAAATTCAAAAACTTCGAACTCATTTTGGCTCATAACTCCTATTTTTTGCATCCTTTGCGTGCGCGCATGTATGCGTTGGAGGAAAACCAACTACCGAAATTTTGAAGGTAAATAACTAAATATCATGATTTCCGTATAAACTTATTCTCACTTCCTTTTCTAGACGATGTGGAACGTTTTTATTTCTCAAAATTTTTGTTTCACGTGTTTCACTTTGATACACTATATCTTATTCGTATTAACTCCGTTTTAAAAATATTTTAACTCGTTACAAAACTCTTTTAAAAAAGAAGACAAAACTACTCATTACTACGAATATATACTAATCTACATATCCGTCCCATATTAATAGTCCACCGACCAAAAACACGCATATTAATAAAAACATCACTTTTTCAGCTTTCTCTCTCTTACTTTTTACACAATGACAATTTTGTCCTTAATCATTTAATTTACAACTTCTTTATTATTTGTAATAATACCCTCAAGTGAGGGTAATATGGTAAACTTAATCTACATTTCTTATCTATTTTTAGACCGGACTATTAATTTGGGACGTCCCAAAATAGTAATATGGACTATTAATATGTGACGGAGGTAGTAATTTATAACCAAACTTTACAAAAATTCCAATTTACAAAATATATTTTTCCAACACATATAACCCGACACAAACATTAAAAAAAAAAAAAAAAAAAAAAAAAAAAAAAAAAAAAAAAAAACACACACAAAATAAGAGACAAACTAGCGCATACACAAAACCCATTTTGATTAAAAAATTAAGAATAATGTGGCTTATGGCTACGACGTTACCCCTATAACGCGAGCACGTATACGGGCATACGGCGTCTTGGTCGGGGCTGCGTTATAGGTTATATCGCACATATGTCCTGAGCTCGTAAAAGTGCAAATGAATCAAATAATTTACGTTATTGATCGAGTTCAACAAATTCCTATGTTAATCAAATACTAATGTAGAAGAAATGTTGGGAAAATGAGAGAAAGGAAACATGTGCCTTTTCAAACAAGTGGCGAAAAAGATGAGTTTGAGATAAGAATTGTAGGATGGTACATGATAAGGTTAACATACATCTTCTCTCGTAGAATTAAAACTCATTTGTTGAGACAAAGATTCCTGTATTTGTAGCTTCTGGTTACCAAATCCCTGCTAGACAACCCATGACTTTGGCTCCTACTGTAAAACCCGTATTTAAAAATCAGAATATTTAAATACGCAGTTTAATTTTAATAAACTATATAAGTAGTCCACGAACATTAATTACGTACAAGCACAGATTTAATTTAAACGTTACGTAATTATTTATTCAGTTAGTAAATGAAAATGTTAATTCAAGTATTACGAAAGTATTAGTCATTCAGGAAATAAATAATTCACGACATAATATTTACGAGGATAAATTTATGAACACGTACGCAATGTTTAAAGTCCACGAATATTCAATTCACACAGTCTCGGTTTTAATTAAGATCATAACATAATTTATTTATTCAGGAGATAATTATTCAATATTTCGTACTTATTTAGTTTCAGTAATACATGACGGGGTTTTAAAACATGAACACACTATTTATATGATTTTAAACAAAGCTAAACGAAAACAAAATCTTGTGGATTATTTGGGCTGCGTTTAAAAAAATAAATAACAAGAAGGAGAAGGTGGGCTTTTGAGCCCGATCCAATAAGATGAAAAGAAATATACGGGAGTTTCCCCACCCCTTTTGGTCAAACGAAAAAAAAAAGACAAGCTAGGGTATGGTTATGCCGCAAGTCTGAAATCAAAAAAAAAAAAACGTTTGGAACTGATGATTGGACTAGGGCTCATGTATGCTATCTTTTTAAATCAAGGTTCGGTAATCATTGTTTTCTTTTTTTTTTATTATATCATCACGACTGTATGTTAAAACAAGGCGAATCATAGGTGTCCGGTTTCGTTTGATTCATGGAACCCGAGACCATAAGGTCTCGGTGGTGTTACTGTTGCCTAGCCGTGAACTGAAAACCCAAACAGGGTGCGTTTGGGGCTGCAGTCCCAGAAAGGGGGTGTTTGGGATTAGCAGAAAATAAGGGTGCGTTTGGGTTTATGAATAACACTAGAAAATTATAAAATAAGCAGTGGGAATAAATTAAACCAACAGTGGGAACGTGGGTTCCAGCAGTGGGAAAAATAGACCGAAAAACGGAGGTTTTGTTTTAAGATTAGCGACAGTTTTTTGTGACACTTTTTCTGTCACAGAATTGCTTTCCAGACAGTTTTTAAACAGCAATTTTAGCGACACTTTTTAGTGACTCAGATTTCTGTCACTAATTTCATGTAGGCAGATTTTGTTTTATATAGTTGTCGAATTGTTAAGTGCGACCGAGAAGGGGTATCTCGGTAGGCTCGGGACATTATTATAATAAATAAAATGAATATTTTTATATTATACCTTTTTAATCAAATTGTTTTATAAATGTTTAAAATATATTTTAAATGTATTAAATTAAAATAGTTCTTTAATATTTAAAAAAAAGGTATAATTGTATTAAATAATTTAAATTATTTTGGGGAACTTCTAAATTAAGAAATTTCTATTTTTAGCAGGTTACCTAATATAGTATTAATATAGCGTCAGAATACGTTTGTACCGTAATTAATAGTAGAACGATAATACGTTAAAAGATTATAAGGAAGATCAGAGTTATCAGTTAATATGCGTACAGCATTCCAGGAATAAAATAAATAAAGGAAAAGCCAATAAGATCAGCAAATTAAATAAACGAATATCATTTAACTTATTCGCGTCCTTTATTAATGTAGCTCGCATGAAATCAGAGTAGACTTTCTATCAGTTGTTCTCGGTCGGTTACTGGACACCAGGTACGGATTTTCCGTCCTTTCTGTAAGGACTTTCTTTTCTATGCATGATTAGGATTCCCCATCTTCAGCCAAATGTTTTCCCCAGTATATGTTTAAACTTATCAGTAATCATGTTAAGAAATAAATAAATTGCCTGAGCATTATATACAAGCATGATTAGTATATGTACTAGTTACGGAGGTACCGTAACCACGGCACTAGAGGCACCGGTGTCGTGACTCACATGCAGGAGAGTGATATCCTGCATCGTCCCACTCAGCTCAGCTTGGCCATTTTATCAGTATTATTAGTGGGGCGTATGGATGCATCCTAGGCTACAGTTTACAGTTTAGCAGGTGAATGTGGTGTGTGCTCTACATCCTTCACATTGGAGCTGATCCCTCCACCCAACACAGTTATTTAGAGGTCACCCCTCTACAGCATGACGAGGTCACCCCTCCAGTTATTCATGCAACGTTGTTACAGCACATGACCTATATAAGCTCTGGCAATTAAAATACAGTAAATGCATGTTTTCAGATTTAACAGATAATAGTTCAGCTTTATTATTTATGAATCAGACTTTACAGATTTTACACAGATTTCCGCTGCAAATTTAATTATCAGACTTACAGCTCCAGTATTTCATCATCTGTTTCATTTCAGAAAATTTTCTTATCATGCTTTATATCCGTTCACTGAGCGTTATGCTCAGCCGTAGTTCCCTTTCCTGTTCTAACGGCAGGTACACCAGGACGCTCTTAGGATTCTGAGAGCATGTGCATTTGGATGGAAGCTATCCAGACTTCTTACTTTATGTACTTACATTATTCTGCTTATTTGGACATTGTTTAGTCCTTTCTTTCAGTATTTTACTTTTCATGTTTTGGGCTTATGTTTGGATTGCCGATGTTTGATTCCGGTATTTCCTTTATGGTCAGTTAATGTTTTAGGACATTTACCTTATGCTTTGATGACACGCCATAAATACACGTAACGGTCCACTTATCTAAGTGGGGTGTTACAATTATGGTATCAGAGCGCAAGGTTCGACATGTAGGCTCTAAAACTTGACCTGTGACTAGTGGGTAGTCACCAGGAACTTTCCAGATTTTGGTGTTGTTATCTTTCATGTTTCTCATGCATTTATCAGCCAGTTTTTCTCCATTTATCAGTCAGTTTTCTTAAAGTTTTGACTAAGTAAAAGGTTGGTACAAGACTGACCATATTTAGTCGCATGTGCTTTTCTGCGAATTTTGTTTTGGTGAACCGACCCATAAGCGTTCACCCTTTCCCGTTCAGATGTTGTTTTGGTAAACCGACCCATAGGCGTTTACCCTTACTCATGTCAGATTCGTGTTTTCAGTCAAATATTACTGGGTGAACCAGCCAACAACGTTCACCATTTTTCAGGTCAAAATTCATGATTTTCAGTCGAAGATCATTTTGTAAACCGAGCCATAGTTGTTCACCTTTGCCATGTCATGACATTTTATAAGTTTTGACTGGTATGGGTTGGACTACAGCCAACCATATTTATTTCCAGATGGTAAATTTCTATACATGCCAGTTCTCATGAGATTTTTACAAGTATGGATCGAACCAGAATCGCCCATACTTAGTCACATGTTCTCTTCTTTAAATTATGTTGATTGAACTATAGCCATCCACACCAATTGTTGCTAAACCTCAGTTATCATACTCTTATGTTCCTTGTAACCATCCAGTTCTCACAATCCCAAGTTGATGTCATTTTCAGGGTGACTAAGTTCATGTCTCCTTATGAGGATTATGTTTTTAGCAAAGTGATGTTGTTTTCATGCTAAGATACAGAAGGGGTTACAGTTAAATCTTGTTTTCATAATAATCAGGTTTTATCTTCATCAGTCATGTCTTTATGCTGACCATTGTTAAAATTCTGTTTAATCATATTCTTGAACCTCTATACAACCAGCATTAAGTCTACGCAGAAATTTTCAGCCTATCATGTTAACTGTTTCGGTTCAGTTGCTAACCAGTTAAATCCAATTATTTTTCGATTGACCGTGTCAGACGTTTTACACCAGTATCAATTATATCAGCAAACCTTCAGCGGTACCACATGAATAGTATTCATTGTGTACTTCACGTACAGTATTTTAGGTGTACCCCATGCACCTTACACCATGTGTACCGTTAATCGATCCCTAATCACCTCAGGCATTTCCGCTTGTCGATATTCTACCAGATGTTGATGTTGCGCGTGAGTTGAAGATTTTACCAGATGCTGATGATGCGAACACTTTGAAGACCTCATAATTGCTGATGCTGCTGATACTTTGGAGATTTCTCAAGATGCTGATGCTGATGCTGTTATACTATAAAGACACTGCAGAGCAAGGACGAAAACTATAAATTTGAAATTTCTGACAAGAGTAAATTTCAACCATCAGACACTACCATTCTATTGCATGCCTTACTTCCTCAGTTAGCTGTCGCACGTTACTCAGCTAACCGTTCATTCAGAAGAGTGGGAACCGGAACTCAGCCGGCCACTCAGCAGAATAGTTACATGAATCACGATCATGATAATGACTGTCAGGAAACTAACAGACAATGCGGTAATGACAAACACCGTGCTTATATTAATCAAGTCAGTAGCCATCGGAACTCCGGAAAGAACGTGACAAAAAATACAGAGGTCAGCAGTCTAATCAGTCCGCCGATCCTAACAGTTACCAGAAACTCTCAACCTTATTCAGATTCGCCTACTAAAAACATATGTCAAGACATCAGTCAAGACATCAGTCAAGACACAAGTCCCGAGTATCATTTCGGTAGACACATGTAAGGATACCAATGATGATACATGTCATACGAAGATCTTCTCAAACTACGAGTCAGAACTCATAACTCCAGTATGTTTCTAAACCAGGCCCTTAGAAATTTAGGGTACCCTTCAGAAAGGGGTATACCCGTTCTATTATGCCACGCATGGATCAGATCATTAAAATTCAGTCACCACCACTAGAGTATTATTCAGATTAAACACACGGTAATCATTCTGTGAGGTTACAAAAGAACACATTCAGTGAAAGTCACCACAGTACCACCCATGTTTATTAAAGTTCTCCTTTCAGTTAACGACGAGATCCGTCTTACTAAATCCCAAATATATTCATTATATTTTGCCAAAAAAATCAGTACAAATTGTTTCTGCCTTACAAGCGTGTGACTTATCAGTCCATAGCTACGAAGACTTTCTAGCCACTAGTTATAATCCACTTTTGAAGTTCCTTAAATTTCTGATCAGCAGATCTTATTTTGCATTTCCAGAAATTTCCTTCCTAACCACGGGATAGGGTTTAACATAAATCTTATCTCAAGAACAGAACCTCTTTTCAAAACACTTTATTTCAAGGTGTCAGCTAAGTTAAAAGAGTTGCAACAATTGCTGCCAGAGTTACCGGAACGAGGCTAAATCGCCCTAGCACATACCAGAAGGTGGATCGTTTATGTCCATCAGGAAGAAGGCCAGTAACATGAGATCATGTATCGACCACAGAAAAATTTATCAGATCACCATTATAAATTGATATTCATTCCACGTATAGAAGGTTTATCTGACCTGCTATGATGCCTTGAACATTTTTCCCAGAAAAATTTCCGATCATACTACCATCGGTGGCGAGAGAAATAACGTGATGTTTCGTAGAATGTTGTTGCACATACTATGGTCTCTCAAAAATATTGAATCATACTTCTGAGCTCCCTAATGCTCCAGCTATATTATGAAGTTTATGAATAAAATTTTTCACATGAATTCTTAGACAAATCGTCAGTGTATTCATTGATCACATTCTGATCTACTAAATCCTAAAGAAGAGCGCGAGATCATCTTCTCGCGGACATGTAGATTTTCCGATAGGAGGAAAAGTTATGAGCAGTTTTCCATATGTATATCCCAGATGAACAAAGTGACAATTCTGAACCACCCTATTTCGGCAAAAGAAATTTCAGACAATCCTGCGAAGGTAAAGGTCGTCACCTGATGGTCCGGACCGACGCCTGTGAATGAAGTACAAAATTTTTCTAGAACTCAAATGACTGCTACCGCAGAAATTGCTGACAGTCCTCACGAAAAATTCTTCCATGACTATTCAACCAGATTTCCACCAGAATGTACCATAATCCCAGGCAGAATTTTTATAGAAACAGTATAAAACGTTGAGGCAGCTATGTTCATATCTAATACCTGGCATGTAAGCAGGTTTAAGATAGAACGCCGTCATGCTATCGAGTTATTACTACCAGTAGAAATTTTGGACAAGAAGGAGACAAGATTCCATAGAGATTGTCATCAATTTACCACAGACTCAGAAAAGTATGATACTATATAAGCCATTATCGACCATGTGATCAGCCTACACGTTTCCGTTCATCCGAAAGGATTACGCAGTAGCGGACCTGCAGAAAATTCAGCAGTAAATTATATGAATTCAAAGTATTCCATCGACCATCATATCAGACAGAATTCATGTTCACGATCACGTGTATGTTTACGTTCACTTACGTTCACGTTTATTATCACTTTCACGTTTACATCTCATTCATAGTAAGATGTTGTTTCAGTTCATGTTTTGTGTTATCTCATGATTTAAGCTCACATTAGCGTTCATAACATTGTTCACGTTCAAGATCGTGTGCCATTTCGCGATATACGTTTCACAGTTTATCACCGAATACGGTTACAGAAATCTTGAGAAACCAGACACAAGTTTAGCACAACTATCCCATAACCAGGCAGACGTTTCACGTCTCAGGCGGTAACGTTTGGCATTCCTTCCTAATTCCGCATACATTCATGATGTGTTCTAGTATCAAGCTGCCATATGTTTCACGTATCACATTCACGACATATTCCATGTACAACATTTCTTTTATGATCGCGAACCACGTTCACAATTGCTCACGTAGCACGTTCACAATTGTTCACGTAGTTCATCCCTATATATTTCAGCAGCCTGCCCAGAGATATAAATGTTATCTTTTCAGGATAATTGTACGTACCGTTTCATGTATACTACATGCTATAACTTACTCATTCAGGTTCAGAAAATCCATCTTAAGTATGGAACCTGGAAATATTCAGCATCATCAGGACAGGGGTCATCAGGACCAAGAATTTTTTTTTATTATGTTTAGACCTTTGAAGGAATCGTTTCGAGCGGGAGGCCACTCGAAACGGAGGAGTCCATCCGGACCTCTCATCTCCTTTCCTTCAATAAATCCAGTTAAGTTCTTTCAGTCATGTCTTGTTCCATGTTCTCTTCAGCCATGTCACGTTACATGATCATATCAGTCATGTCAGGTTTAAACCTATAAACAACATTATGTCTATTAGAAGACAAATTATCCTTCAGCTTATTGTTCTTTTCAGTTTACGTGCTCTTTCAGTTCTTATAACTTCATCAGCTTATCTCCTTAATTCGAGGACGAATTTCTTCTTTTTAGAGGGGAAGAATTGTAAAACCCAGTACAGTCGTATCCTTAATTCGAGGACGAATTATTTTTTTTAGAGGGGAAGAATTGTAAAACCCGTATTTAAAAATCAGAATATTTAAATACGCAGTTTAATTTTAATAAACTATATAAGTAGTCCACGAACATTAATTACGTACAAGCACAGATTTAATTTAAACGTTACGTAATTATTTATTCAGTTAGTAAATGAAAATGTTAATTCAAGTATTACGAAAGTATTAGTCATTCAGGAAATAAATAATTCACGACATAATATTTACGAGGATAAATTTATGAACACGTACGCAATGTTTAAAGTCCACGAATATTCAATTCACACAGTCTCGGTTTTAATTAAGATCATAACATAATTTATTTATTCAGGAGATAATTATTCAATATTTCGTACTTATTTAGTTTCAGTAATACATGACGGGGTTTTAAAACATGAACACACTATTTATATGATTTTAAACAAAGCTAAACGAAAACAAAATCTTGTGGATTATTTGGGCTGCGTTTAAAAAAATAAATAACAAGAAGGAGAAGGTGGGCTTTTGAGCCCGATCCAATAAGATGAAAAGAAATATACGGGAGTTTCCCCACCCCTTTTGGTCAGACGAAAAAAAAAAGACAAGCTAGGGTATGGTTATGCCGCAAGTCTGAAATCAAAAAAAAAAAAACGTTTGGAACTGATGATTGGACTAGGGCTCATGTATGCTATCTTTTTAAATCAAGGTTCGGTAATCATTGTTTTCTTTTTTTTTTATTATATCATCACGACTGTATGTTAAAACAAGGCGAATCATAGGTGTCCGGTTTCGTTTGATTCATGGAACCCGAGACCATAAGGTCTCGGTGGTGTTACTGTTGCCTAGCCGTGAACTGAAAACCCAAACAGGGTGCGTTTGGGGCTGCAGTCCCAGAAAGGGGGTGTTTGGGATTAGCAGAAAATAAGGGTGCGTTTGGGTTTATGAATAACACTAGAAAATTATAAAATAAGCAGTGGGAATAAATTAAACCAACAGTGGGAACGTGGGTTCCAGCAGTGGGAAAAATAGACCGAAAAACGGAGGTTTTGTTTTAAGATTAGCGACAGTTTTTTGTGACACTTTTTCTGTCACAGAATTGCTTTCCAGACAGTTTTTAAACAGCAATTTTAGCGACACTTTTTAGTGACTCAGATTTCTGTCACTAATTTCATGTAGGCAGATTTTGTTTTATATAGTTGTCGAATTGTTAAGTGCGACCGAGAAGGGGTATCTCGGTAGGCTCGGGACATTATTATAATAAATAAAATGAATATTTTTATATTATACCTTTTTAATCAAATTGTTTTATAAATGTTTAAAATATATTTTAAATGTATTAAATTAAAATAGTTCTTTAATATTTAAAAAAAAGGTATAATTGTATTAAATAATTTAAATTATTTTGGGGAACTTCTAAATTAAGAAATTTCTATTTTTAGCAGGTTACCTAATATAGTATTAATATAGCGTCAGAATACGTTTGTACCGTAATTAATAGTAGAACGATAATACGTTAAAAGATTATAAGGAAGATCAGAGTTATCAGTTAATATGCGTACAGCATTCCAGGAATAAAATAAATAAAGGAAAAGCCAATAAGATCAGCAAATTAAATAAACGAATATCATTTAACTTATTCGCGTCCTTTATTAATGTAGCTCGCATGAAATCAGAGTAGACTTTCTATCAGTTGTTCTCGGTCGGTTACTGGACACCAGGTACGGATTTTCCGTCCTTTCTGTAAGGACTTTCTTTTCTATGCATGATTAGGATTCCCCATCTTCAGCCAAATGTTTTCCCCAGTATATGTTTAAACTTATCAGTAATCATGTTAAGAAATAAATAAATTGCCTGAGCATTATATACAAGCATGATTAGTATATGTACTAGTTACGGAGGTACCGTAACCACGGCACTAGAGGCACCGGTGTCGTGACTCACATGCAGGAGAGTGATATCCTGCATCGTCCCACTCAGCTCAGCTTGGCCATTTTATCAGTATTATTAGTGGGGCGTATGGATGCATCCTAGGCTACAGTTTACAGTTTAGCAGGTGAATGTGGTGTGTGCTCTACATCCTTCACATTGGAGCTGATCCCTCCACCCAACACAGTTATTTAGAGGTCACCCCTCTACAGCATGACGAGGTCACCCCTCCAGTTATTCATGCAACGTTGTTACAGCACATGACCTATATAAGCTCTGGCAATTAAAATACAGTAAATGCATGTTTTCAGATTTAACAGATAATAGTTCAGCTTTATTATTTATGAATCAGACTTTACAGATTTTACACAGATTTCCGCTGCAAATTTAATTATCAGACTTACAGCTCCAGTATTTCATCATCTGTTTCATTTCAGAAAATTTTCTTATCATGCTTTATATCCGTTCACTGAGCGTTATGCTCAGCCGTAGTTCCCTTTCCTGTTCTAACGGCAGGTACACCAGGACGCTCTTAGGATTCTGAGAGCATGTGCATTTGGATGGAAGCTATCCAGACTTCTTACTTTATGTACTTACATTATTCTGCTTATTTGGACATTGTTTAGTCCTTTCTTTCAGTATTTTACTTTTCATGTTTTGGGCTTATGTTTGGATTGCCGATGTTTGATTCCGGTATTTCCTTTATGGTCAGTTAATGTTTTAGGACATTTACCTTATGCTTTGATGACACGCCATAAATACACGTAACGGTCCACTTATCTAAGTGGGGTGTTACAATTATGGTATCAGAGCGCAAGGTTCGACATGTAGGCTCTAAAACTTGACCTGTGACTAGTGGGTAGTCACCAGGAACTTTCCAGATTTTGGTGTTGTTATCTTTCATGTTTCTCATGCATTTATCAGCCAGTTTTTCTCCATTTATCAGTCAGTTTTCTTAAAGTTTTGACTAAGTAAAAGGTTGGTACAAGACTGACCATATTTAGTCGCATGTGCTTTTCTGCGAATTTTGTTTTGGTGAACCGACCCATAAGCGTTCACCCTTTCCCGTTCAGATGTTGTTTTGGTAAACCGACCCATAGGCGTTTACCCTTACTCATGTCAGATTCGTGTTTTCAGTCAAATATTACTGGGTGAACCAGCCAACAACGTTCACCATTTTTCAGGTCAAAATTCATGATTTTCAGTCGAAGATCATTTTGTAAACCGAGCCATAGTTGTTCACCTTTGCCATGTCATGACATTTTATAAGTTTTGACTGGTATGGGTTGGACTACAGCCAACCATATTTATTTCCAGATGGTAAATTTCTATACATGCCAGTTCTCATGAGATTTTTACAAGTATGGATCGAACCAGAATCGCCCATACTTAGTCACATGTTCTCTTCTTTAAATTATGTTGATTGAACTATAGCCATCCACACCAATTGTTGCTAAACCTCAGTTATCATACTCTTATGTTCCTTGTAACCATCCAGTTCTCACAATCCCAAGTTGATGTCATTTTCAGGGTGACTAAGTTCATGTCTCCTTATGAGGATTATGTTTTTAGCAAAGTGATGTTGTTTTCATGCTAAGATACAGAAGGGGTTACAGTTAAATCTTGTTTTCATAATAATCAGGTTTTATCTTCATCAGTCATGTCTTTATGCTGACCATTGTTAAAATTCTGTTTAATCATATTCTTGAACCTCTATACAACCAGCATTAAGTCTACGCAGAAATTTTCAGCCTATCATGTTAACTGTTTCGGTTCAGTTGCTAACCAGTTAAATCCAATTATTTTTCGATTGACCGTGTCAGACGTTTTACACCAGTATCAATTATATCAGCAAACCTTCAGCGGTACCACATGAATAGTATTCATTGTGTACTTCACGTACAGTATTTTAGGTGTACCCCATGCACCTTACACCATGTGTACCGTTAATCGATCCCTAATCACCTCAGGCATTTCCGCTTGTCGATATTCTACCAGATGTTGATGTTGCGCGTGAGTTGAAGATTTTACCAGATGCTGATGATGCGAACACTTTGAAGACCTCATAATTGCTGATGCTGCTGATACTTTGGAGATTTCTCAAGATGCTGATGTTGATGCTGTTATACTATAAAGACACTGCAGAGCAAGGACGAAAACTATAAATTTGAAATTTCTGACAAGAGTAAATTTCAACCATCAGACACTACCATTCTATTGCATGCCTTACTTCCTCAGTTAGCTGTCGCACGTTACTCAGCTAACCGTTCATTCAGAAGAGTGGGAACCGGAACTCAGCCGGCCACTCAGCAGAATAGTTACATGAATCACGATCATGATAATGACTGTCAGGAAACTAACAGACAATGCGGTAATGACAAACACCGTGCTTATATTAATCAAGTCAGTAGCCATCGGAACTCCGGAAAGAACGTGACAAAAAATACAGAGGTCAGCAGTCTAATCAGTCCGCCGATCCTAACAGTTACCAGAAACTCTCAACCTTATTCAGATTCGCCTACTAAAAACATATGTCAAGACATCAGTCAAGACATCAGTCAAGACACAAGTCCCGAGTATCATTTCGGTAGACACATGTAAGGATACCAATGATGATACATGTCATACGAAGATCTTCTCAAACTACGAGTCAGAACTCATAACTCCAGTATGTTTCTAAACCAGGCCCTTAGAAATTTAGGGTACCCTTCAGAAAGGGGTATACCCGTTCTATTATGCCACGCATGGATCAGATCATTAAAATTCAGTCACCACCACTAGAGTATTATTCAGATTAAACACACGGTAATCATTCTGTGAGGTTACAAAAGAACACATTCAGTGAAAGTCACCACAGTACCACCCATGTTTATTAAAGTTCTCCTTTCAGTTAACGACGAGATCCGTCTTACTAAATCCCAAATATATTCATTATATTTTGCCAAAAAAATCAGTACAAATTGTTTCTGCCTTACAAGCGTGTGACTTATCAGTCCATAGCTACGAAGACTTTCTAGCCACTAGTTATAATCCACTTTTGAAGTTCCTTAAATTTCTGATCAGCAGATCTTATTTTGCATTTCCAGAAATTTCCTTCCTAACCACGGGATAGGGTTTAACATAAATCTTATCTCAAGAACAGAACCTCTTTTCAAAACACTTTATTTCAAGGTGTCAGCTAAGTTAAAAGAGTTGCAACAATTGCTGCCAGAGTTACCGGAACGAGGCTAAATCGCCCTAGCACATACCAGAAGGTGGATCGTTTATGTCCATCAGGAAGAAGGCCAGTAACATGAGATCATGTATCGACCACAGAAAAATTTATCAGATCACCATTATAAATTGATATTCATTCCACGTATAGAAGGTTTATCTGACCTGCTATGATGCCTTGAACATTTTTCCCAGAAAAATTTCCGATCATACTACCATCGGTGGCGAGAGAAATAACGTGATGTTTCTAAAGGAAACAAATACATCCTTGTAGCCGTTGACTACGTCTCCAAATGGGTTGAAGCCAAAGCTTTACCCACTAATGACGCAAGGGTGGTTTGTAACTTTTTGAAAGCTCTATTCGCTAGATTCGGTGTGCCTCGCGCCATTATTAGTGATCGTGGGACTCATTTCTGCAATGACCAATTTGCTAGAGTCATGGCTAAGTACGGTGTAAACCATCGTCTTTCCACAGCCTACCACCCACAAACTAATGGCCAGGCTGAAATATCCAACCGAGGACTGAAGCGAATTCTTGAAAGGACCGTGGGAGAGCATCGTGCCTCATGGGCTGATAAACTTGATGATGCTTTGAGGGCTTTCCGTATTGCTTACAAGACCCCGATAGGCTGTACGCCTTATCGTCTTGTGTACGGGAAAGCGTGCCACCTCTCCATTGAGTTGGAGCACAAGGCTTACTGGGCCTTGAAGTGGGCTAATTTTGATATAAACAAAGCCGGTGACCTACGCAAGATCCAACTCAATGAGCTAAATGAACTCCGTAATGAGGCTTATGAAAATTCTTTAATCTATAAGGAAAGGACTAAGCTCATTCACGACTCTAAGATCAAAAACCGAGAGTTCCATGTTGGAGACAAGGTCTTACTTTTTAACTCTCGGTTGAAAATCTTCTCGGGAAAGCTCAAATCTCGTTGGTCCGGCCCATTCACCATTGCCCAAATTTTTCCATATGGTACTCTCGAGCTCGCTCAACCTAATGGACCTAATTTTAAGGTGAATGGCCAACGAGTGAAGTTGTACTTTGGTGAGGACACCTCTAGGAGGTGATTCCATCCCTCACCACGTTCCCCATGAACTAATTTTGGGTCGAGTCAGGCTCGTGACTCGGTTATAAAAAACAAGCGCTCCTCGGGAGGCAACCCGAGTATCTATCCTTTTATGTTTTAATCCCCTAAGTGTAGGGGGGACTTCTATATGCGTTTGTCTTTGTGTGGTGCGATTACAGGGATAAGTGCACTCTTGGAATCTTTGAAGAACCGTGCTCCCGTGTTATCCGAAATCCGGTTCTATCTCTCAACTATCGTGATTCAATTTTCTTCATACTCACATTTGAAATTGATCACTTTAGTCGTCCCATCCTTAACTTGAGTTAACCAACGTGCACAATGTCATAAGTGTAGGGGAGACTTTTCTCACATGCTTAAACATTGAGGACAATGTTTATCTTAAGTGTAGGGGGGACTTCTATCGAAGTTTTAAGTGGACTTTTCCATGAAAATGCCTTCATTTAACCAGAAAATCATATTTTTCAACATTTTTCAAATTTTTTATTAACTTTGGCCATTTAGTTGTAATTTTTAAATTTTTATCGTTGCTTTCATATGTATATATCCCGCAATAAAGTCAAATTTTAATAAAGTGGTGTAGCTAGTTTAGAAGTCTTTGACATATTAGGCCCGTTGCGTTTATTTTGACTCAACCCGAATAGACTTATCCAAGTTTATTCTAGCTAGTATCCTTAACCATGTAGACCTTAATTGGTTTATTAGGCTAAGTGTCCACGAGTCTCATTACTTGAGATTTTAAATTGTGGAGGACGAGAAATGATAGAGTCAATTATAAGTCGGTATTCTTGCGCAAGCTCACTTGGTGTAATTATTTGCCTATTCTCCCATCACTTGCTAATAATTTATCTGCAATAAGTAAGGTCGTACAATTTGAAAAGTTACTTAGCTTCTAGCCCAAGATCGTTTAAAAGTTGCTCGGTAATGATAAGAGTTCATAGCCAAGGCATAACTTATGAAGCGGGGCGCGAAGATTGGCGAGTCCGAAAAGGCCCTAACAAGGCATGAGGATTCAATTTTATTGTTGAAGATCCAAGTGATGTGAAAAGCATTATTCCTAAAATCAATATGAAGGATCAAGACTCACGACGAAAAGCAATCAACTCCCATAAAGATCATGGAGAAGTCTATCCGAAAAGACCTTGACAAGGTATGAGGATAAATAGATCCAAGTCCGAAAAGGAGACGGATCGTTGTATCTCAAAATCCCAATTAGAGATTGAAGAATAATCATGAAGTCGTGGTCAACAAAGTTGGAGTACCCCTCAAAAGTCTCCAAGTGAAGAAACTCTATTACGATGAGAAGACCATTATCTCAAGAACGTCTCTCAAGATATGAAGTATGAAGTGCATGCCAAATATCGGCCCGAGAAAGGTCTCAAATCGTGAACCAAGTTATGCCAAGATATGAACTTTTTGATATCCCGAGAAGCAGTTTTAAAAGATTTTGTCCTTTAGCTAACTATTGATCAAATCGTCCTACTTTGCTTTCAGCCTAAATAAACTATCGAAATAAGTCCAAAAATGCATCTTCATGATCATTCTAAGACAAAAATAAAATATAAGAGATACACCTAGGAATAAGGGAGTTTAAGCATTTAATTAAGCCATGTGTGTAAGTGTTTGAATTGCTAACTTATAATAACAATGATCTCGTTTTTAAGCTTAGTTTGGGGAACGTGAAACTTGAGGGTGATAAATCTTCGCAGCACAAAAGCCCTAATGTAAGTCATTGATTTCTTTGCAAGTTATTTCCATGTAGCTATTTTCAAGTGAAAATGGTTTTCTATCCCTTTGTTACCTTTGAAGTTTTATTTCTTTAATTTTTGTTTAGTAGAATTTAAATAAGGCCAATGTTGATTGATTATGAGAAAAATGTAAAATTGCTTTATCACTAAGCATTACATGAGGGCATGGCAATGGTTAAGTGTAGGGGATTTGATAGGTGTGTAAACACCCATCCTTTTACCACTTAATTCGGGCTAAAACGAGACCAAAACACGTATTTAATATCATTTGTTTGGAATTATGCGTGGTTTTTGTGTTTTCAGAGCCAACCGGATGAATATTGAAGAAAACATGGGATTGCACGGGTTTTACTGAAGAAAAAGACTCAAGATAAAGTCTATTGTCCAAGAAATGCAAAAGATTTGAAGTCACTGGGCCTATTCGAAGATTTATCGAAGAAAGGACCAAAGATGGAAGATTTATATAAGTCGAAGAAACTCAAGTCTATTAAACGAAGAAATTAAAAGACGAGTTGAATTTAATCGACGACAAATCCCGAATCAGAATCGAAAACGGAAACTTTTCTGAAAAGACGAAAAGACAAGAAGAACGGGAGAAAGCCCACTCATCAACCAAAGGACAAGCCTATAAAAGGAGCCCCTCACACATTTTAGAGAGCTAGTCTGGAGTTTTTCTTCTTCCCCACTTTTTCTCTCTGTTCCGTTTCATCACCATCACCATTAGGGTGATTGGTGATTTTAATCTTTAATTTTCTCATCTTGTAATTTTAATCTTTGATTTATCTTGTCAAAACATTAATCATTCAATACAAGGTTCTTGTTTAATCTTTCCATTTTATCTTGTTCATCATCATCTTTATCTTCAAGTTTTTAAGTTTTATTTTCTTGATTTGATCTTCAAAAGTTGTTGGGATTTGTGTTTTTGTTGATGGGATTAGTAGTTTATGGTTAGTAGATGCTTTGTGATTGATTTATTTAAGTTTTTGGTGAAAAACTTGGTGATTTTTGGATCAAAATCATGTTTCCTTGTTCTTCGGGATAGTTTCTGTATCTGGGTTTCCCAGAACTTCCGAATGAGTGAACAGTAACTTCCGAATGAGTTTTGTTTTCAAAAGTTCCGAGTCAGTTAAAAGTTCCGAATGAGTTTACCTATAAAAAGTTCCGAACCAAGCTAAAACTTCCGAACCAAGAAGAACTTCCGAACGAAGCTAAAGTTCCGAACCAAGCCAAAAAGTTCCGAACCGATTTCTTCCGAATCGGAACTATAAAAGTTCCGAACCAATTTTCAGACTTCCGAACCAATCACTTCCGAATCAGTAAGTTCCGGATGAGTGAACAGTAACTTCCGAATCAGTAAGTTCCGAATCAAGGGGCTTCATTCGGAAGTCCAAAACTTCCGAATCAGTAAGTTCCGGATGAGTGTAAAACTTCCGAATCAGAAACTTCCGAATGAGTCTACAACTTCCGAATGAAGGCAAAGTTCCGGATGAGTACTTAAGTTCCGAATCAATCTCTTTGTCAAAACTTCCGAATGAAGGTTAAAACTTCCGAATCAATTTCTTGTTAGTGTTTCTGTTTTACTGTTTATCTGTTCTTTACTTTTCATACTTCAACTTTAACTTTAAGTTTAATTTTACTCTTAATTTCAATTTTAATTCAAGTCTTTGTTAAATTGTCATTAAAGTAACTATCTTTGATCTAAATTGTCATTTACACTTTTTAGTAGATTAGAAAAACCAAACCCTTTTATTTAGTAACCAAGAACGATCATTCCACTTAAGACCGAGATCAATTCGAGAGGATATCGAGAGAATTAGAACCCTAGAAAAATTTGTAAATCAAATGGCGCCGCTGCCGGCTCTTCTCGTTAAGATCAAAAGTTTTTTGTGAGAACTTGGATTTTGGGATCCGTTCCCCGTGAACGTTACTTTTTCAAGAAAATCTTCAAAAACAACTAAAAAATATAAAAATTTTAAAAACACAAAAAAATTAAAAAACATAAAAACCAAAAATATTTTTGCTTTGTTTTTCTTTGTTCGTTCTTTTGCAGGTGTATGCGCACTCGATCCACGTCATATCAAGAGCCCGAGTCTCTCGATCACTTAGACATGGCCGGTGTACCACCTCCAAACAATAATAACAACAACAACCCACCTTTCAACAACATGAACAATAACAACAACAATGAGCCTCTTCCGGATAATCGCCCAATGATTGAACTGCTGCAAGCTCATGTCGATGGCAACACGGATCCAATTGTCATACCTCTAATTGCTGCCAACAATTTCGAGCTAAAATCAGGTTTTATCCAGATGGTCTCCGCTCAACCATTCTTGGGATGTACCATTGATGATCCACACGACCACATCAAGAGATTTCTACAACTCACCAACACGGTCAAATTCAATGGCGTTCCACAAGAGGTTATAAGGTTATAACTTTTTCCCTTTTCTTTAGAGGGACAAGCCCGGCATTGGCTTGCTAAGGAACCGCCACAGAGTATTCTCTCGTGGACGGATTTGGAAACAAAGTTTATCAACTATTTTTTTCCACCCTCTCGTACTACCGCTTTGCGGAATGAGATCATAAATTTTGAACAAAAGTACGATGAGTCATTCAGTGAATCTTGGGATCGCTTTAAAGATCTTTTAAGAAAATGCCCACAACATGGTTTTACCAAGGTACATCAAATCAATACTTTTTACAATGGTTTAAGCATGAGTGACCAAGATTCACTGAACAGTGCCTCGGGGGGTAATCTATTGGCTAAGACTTCCAATGCTGCTTGGGACATCATTGAGAACAAATCTCGTGTGCAAACCAAGAGTGTTCGGACCAATGTCGCTAGTGCTAGCACAAGTGACAGCGACAAGCGATTGGACAAAATCACTGTGCTTCTTGAATCGCTTGTCACCCACACCGTCAGCAACAACAACAGCAACAACGCCAAAAACGCTCAAGTGAACGATGTCAGCCAACCTTGTGAGATATGCGGTGGTCCTCACTCTTACACAACTTGTACCGCCACCCAAGATTACCCTGCTGAGAATGTGAATGCGGCATATGGCACCTATCCTCAACCTGCTTATCAAGCCAGACCTCAAGGTGACCGTAACTTGCTTAGCTATCGATCCAACAACTATCTTTCACCACCTGGTTTCCCTCCTACCAACCCAAACCAACAACAAAACCTTAATCGCCCTCCTCAACAACAACAACCTCGACAACCATACATCCCTCCTCACAAGCAGTAACAACCACCTCAACCTAACAATCAAGTCTACCAACAACCTGCTTACCAACCACCTGCATACAATGCTCCTCCCAACCAAACCACCACTGCATTACACCAAGAGGTTTCAACCTACATGAGAACCAATGATGTGATAGTGGGAAATCTCCAAGAGGAAGTGCGCAATTTGAAAGCAGACTTGGTCAAGCAAGGAAATGATTTGAGAGCCGACATGCGAAATATGTTGGATACCCAAACTAATGATCTGAGGAACATGATGGCTAGTTTCTTCAATGGTAATCAACCCTCTTCTTCGGGTACTCTTCCGAGTAACACCGTTGCGAACCCAAGAGGGGAGATGAAAGCAATCACTACTCGAAGTGGTAAAGGTACCAAGGAACCCGAGCTTCCTATACCTCCACCGGTGGTTGTGACTAAGGAGAACGAGTCGCCTGCTCCTATTCCTCCTCCTTCTCCTTCCCCACTTTCTCCACCTCTTTCTTCTACCCCTCCTCCACCCGTGGTTGTGAGTGATCCTATTCCCCTAAAGCCTTCCTCTTCTTCCAATATACCTTATCCATCTAGGTTGAGGAAAGAGAAGCTCAAAAGCAAGGACGATATTCAGGATTCGAATTTCCTTAAAATGTTCAAACAACTAAATTTCAATATCTCCTTCGCTGAGGCTCTCGCTCACATGCCCAAGTATGCAAAAATGTTTAAAGATCTTCTGAGCGACAAGGAAAAGCTCCTCGATATTGCCAACACCCAACTTAATGAGAACTACTCTGCAGTACTCTTAAGGAAATTGCCAACTAAGCTTGGTGATCCGGGTCGTTTCCTTATCCCTTGCAATTTCCCGGGAGTAGATAATTGCATGGCCCTAGCCGATCTAGGTGCCAGTATTAATCTCATGCCTCTAAGTGTTTGGAAGCAATTATCTCTCCCAGAGCTAGTCCCCACCAAAATGACTTTGGAACTGGCCAACCGTACGGTTGCTTATCTAGTGGGGATAGCCGAAGACGTCATTGTAGGAGTCGACAAATTTACCTTCCCTGCTGATTTTGTTGTCGTCGACTACGAGATGGACCCCCGTGTGCCACTCATTGTTGGTCGTCCATTCTTGAGGACCGGTCGCACTCTCATTGATGTTGAAGCCAGTGAGCTTATCATGTGAGTGGGTGACGATAAAGTAGTCTTCAACATGGGAAAGCTTTCTAAACAGCCTTATTCTTACGAGAGTGTTAATTGTATTGACGTTCTTGATGAGGCTTGTGAAGAACATTTCAAAGATGCTTGTAAAAATATTCCTACCTCTCTTCCCAATGTTGAGACCGTTTCCTCTATCGACTCATCACTATCTCTATTTGGCGAAAGTGATTTCCTTTGAAAAGATTTGGAAGCCATCCTGGTAGATGTGAATTTACACAATGACGATTCTTCTACCAATTGGGATGAAGATCTCAGCTTCATTGCTAACCTTCTCAAAGAAGACAATCCTTCCCCTCCATCTCCCACTGTCATTGCTATCGATACTCCGACTTCGAATACGCCTCCCGTCGAAAATCCTCCGGATTTGGACCTTAAGGAGTTTCCGCCCCATCTTGAGTATGTATTCCTCGAAGAAGAGAAGAAGTCGCCTGTCATCATTGCTAAGGATTTGAAGGATGAAGAGAAAGCCCGACTTGTCGCCGTGTTGAAAGATCATAAGAAGGCTATTGCTTGGAAGATTTCGGATATTCGTGGAATTGATCCTCACTTCTGCACACACAAAATTCTCATGGAGGACGACTTTAAGCCCACAATTCAAATCCAACGAAGGGTGAATCCAAAAATCCATGAAGTCATCAAAACAGAGGTTATCAAACTTCTTGATGCGGGTATGATTTACCCTATTTCAGATTCACCATGGGTTAGTCCAATCCATTGTGTGCCCAAGAAGGGCGGAATAACTGTTGTTCCCAATGAACACAACGAGTTGATTCCCACTCGTCTCGTTACTGGGTGGAGAGTTTGTATAGACTACCGCAAACTCAATGATGCCACGAGAAAGGATCATTTCCCTCTACCTTTTATGGACCAAATGCTTGAACGATTAGCCGGTAATGAATATTACTGCTTTCTTGATGGTTTCTCGGGTTATTTCCAAATACCCATCGATCCCCAAGATCAAAAGAAAACTACATTCACTTGTCCTTATGGCACATTTGCTTACAAAAGAATGCCTTTTGGCTTATGTAATGCGCCCGGGACTTTCCAAAGGTGCATGTTAGCTATCTTCCATGACATGGTTGAACAAACCATGGAAGTCTTCATGGATGATTTCTCGGTCTTCGGGGATTCTTTCCCTTCTTGCCTTGCCAATTTGGAACGTATGCTCAAGCGGTGCGAAGACACTCGCCTAGTTCTGAATTGGGAAAAATGCCATTTTATGGTAAAAGAAGGCATCGTGCTTGGACATAAGATCTCGAAAGCCGGTCTTGAAGTAGACCGTGCTAAAGTCGATGTTATCGCAAAGTTGCCTCCACCTTCAACCGTGAAGGGTGTGAGAAGTTTTCTGGGTCATGCGGGCTTCTACCGTCGATTCATCAAAGATTTTTCTCAAATCGCTCGCCCGATGACCCACCTTTTGGAAAAAGATACTCCTTTTATCTTTTCCAAAGAGTGCCTTGAAGCCTTCAACTCGCTTAAGGATAAGCTAACTAAGGCACCTGTCTTGGTTACCCCTAATTGGGTGCTGCCTTTTGAGTTGATGTGCGATGCTAGTGATTTTGCTATTGGAGCGGTTCTTGGACAAAGAGTGAACAAACACTTCCAACCGATCCATTACGCTAGCAAGACAATGACAGGGGCACAATTGCATTATACGACAACCGAAAAAGAGCTTTTAGCTGTTGTCTATGCTTTTGAAAAATTCCGCCCCTATCTTGTCCTTTCTACCACCATTGTGTATACCGATCACTCCGCGCTGAAGTAGTTGTTGACAAAGCAAGATTCCAAACCAAGACTTCTTCGCTGGGTTTTGCTGCTCTAGAAATTTAAAATCGAAATTCGCGATAAAAAAGGAGCAGAAAACCTAGCCGCGGACCATCTCAGCAGACTTGAGGATCCTTACCAAGGGGATCATCCGACCATAGAAATCAATGATTCTTTTCCCTTGGAGACCTTAATGTCTATAAACTCGAAGCCGAATGAAACCCCGTGGTTTGCGGACTTTGCAAACTACTTGGCGGGTGGAATTCTCAAGGAAGGGTTGACATCCCAACAAAAGAAGAAGTTCTTCACCGACATCAAGACTTACTTTTGGGACGACCCTTACCTATTCAAACAATGTGCTGACCTGATTATTCGTCGATGTGTTGATGGACCGACAGCGTCTGAAATTCTTGATGCTTGCCACAAAGGACCCACCAGTGGTCACTTTGGTCCCAACTACACTGCTAAAAAAGTGTTTGATTCGGGATTTTATTGGCCCTCCATATATCGTGATGCTCACAATATGGTTAAGCGATGTGATGTTTGCCAAAAACAAGGCAAGATCACACATAAAGATGAGATGCCTCAAAATTTCATACAAGAATGTGAAATCTTTGATGTTTGGGGTATTGACTTTATGGGGCCATTCCCTTCTTCTAAAGGAAACAAATACATCCTTGTAGCCGTTGACTACGTCTCCAAATGGGTTGAAGCCAAAGCTTTACCCACTAATGACGCAAGGGTGGTTTGTAACTTTTTGAAAGCTCTATTCGCTAGATTCGGTGTGCCTCGCGCCATTATTAGTGATCGTGGGACTCATTTCTGCAATGACCAATTTGCTAGAGTCATGGCTAAGTACGGTGTAAACCATCGTCTTTCCACAGCCTACCACCCACAAACTAATGGCCAGGCTGAAATATCCAACCGAGGACTGAAGCGAATTCTTGAAAGGACCGTGGGAGAGCATCGTGCCTCATGGGCTGATAAACTTGATGATGCTTTGAGGGCTTTCCGTATTGCTTACAAGACCCCGATAGGCTGTACGCCTTATCGTCTTGTGTACGGGAAAGCGTGCCACCTCTCCATTGAGTTGGAGCACAAGGCTTACTGGGCCTTGAAGTGGGCTAATTTTGATATAAACAAAGCCGGTGACCTACGCAAGATCCAACTCAATGAGCTAAATGAACTCCGTAATGAGGCTTATGAAAATTCTTTAATCTATAAGGAAAGGACTAAGCTCATTCACGACTCTAAGATCAAAAACCGAGAGTTCCATGTTGGAGACAAGGTCTTACTTTTTAACTCTCGGTTGAAAATCTTCTCGGGAAAGCTCAAATCTCGTTGGTCCGGCCCATTCACCATTGCCCAAATTTTTCCATATGGTACTCTCGAGCTCGCTCAACCTAATGGACCTAATTTTAAGGTGAATGGCCAACGAGTGAAGTTGTACTTTGGTGAGGACACCTCTCAGGAGGTGATTCCATCCCTCACCACGTTCCCCATGAACTAATTTTGGGTCGAGTCAGGCTCGTGACTCGGTTATAAAAAACAAGCGCTCCTCGGGAGGCAGCCCGAGTATCTATCCTTTTATGTTTTAATCCCCTAAGTGTAGGGGGGACTTCTATATGCGTTTGTCTTTGTGTGGTGCGATTACAGGGATAAGTGCACTCTTGGAATCTTTGAAGAACCGTGCTCCCGTGTTATCCGAAATCCGGTTCTATCTCTCAACTATCGTGATTCAATTTTCTTCATACTCACATTTGAAATTGATCACTTTAGTCGTCCCATCCTTAACTTGAGTTAACCAACGTGCACAATGTCATAAGTGTAGGGGAGACTTTTCTCACATGCTTAAACATTGAGGACAATGTTTATCTTAAGTGTAGGGGGGACTTCTATCGAAGTTTTAAGTGGACTTTTCCATGAAAATGCCTTCATTTAACCAGAAAATCATATTTTTCAACATTTTTCAAATTTTTTATTAACTTTGGCCATTTAGTTGTAATTTTTAAATTTTTATCGTTGCTTTCATATGTATATATCCCGCAATAAAGTCAAATTTTAATAAAGTGGTGTAGCTAGTTTAGAAGTCTTTGACATATTAGGCCCGTTGCGTTTATTTTGACTCAACCCGAATAGACTTATCCAAGTTTATTCTAGCTAGTATCCTTAACCATGTAGACCTTAATTGGTTTATTAGGCTAAGTGTCCACGAGTCTCATTACTTGAGATTTTAAATTGTGGAGGACGAGAAATGATAGAGTCAATTATAAGTCGGTATTCTTGCGCAAGCTCACTTGGTGTAATTATTTGCCTATTCTCCCATCACTTGCTAATAATTTATCTGCAATAAGTAAGGTCGTACAATTTGAAAAGTTACTTAGCTTCTAGCCCAAGATCGTTTAAAAGTTGCTCGGTAATGATAAGAGTTCATAGCCAAGGCATAACTTATGAAGCGGGGCGCGAAGATTGGCGAGTCCGAAAAGGCCCTAACAAGGCATGAGGATTCAATTTTATTGCTGAAGATCCAAGTGATGTGAAAAGCATTATTCCTAAAATCAATATGAAGGATCAAGACTCACGACGAAAAGCAATCAACTCCCATAAAGATCATGGAGAAGTCTATCCGAAAAGACCTTGACAAGGTATGAGGATAAATAGATCCAAGTCCGAAAAGGAGACGGATCGTTGTATCTCAAAATCCCAATTAGAGATTGAAGAATAATCATGAAGTCGTGGTCAACAAAGTTGGAGTACCCCTCAAAAGTCTCCAAGTGAAGAAACTCTATTACGATGAGAAGACCATTATCTCAAGAACGTCTCTCAAGATATGAAGTATGAAGTGCATGCCAAATATCGGCCCGAGAAAGGTCTCAAATCGTGAACCAAGTTATGCCAAGATATGAACTTTTTGATATCCCGAGAAGCAGTTTTAAAAGATTTTGTCCTTTAGCTAACTATTGATCAAATCGTCCTACTTTGCTTTCAGCCTAAATAAACTATCGAAATAAGTCCAAAAATGCATCTTCATGATCATTCTAAGACAAAAATAAAATATAAGAGATACACCTAGGAATAAGGGAGTTTAAGCATTTAATTAAGCCATGTGTGTAAGTGTTTGAATTGCTAACTTATAATAACAATGATCTCGTTTTTAAGCTTAGTTTGGGGAACGTGAAACTTGAGGGTGATAAATCTTCGCAGCACAAAAGCCCTAATGTAAGTCATTGATTTCTTTGCAAGTTATTTCCATGTAGCTATTTTCAAGTGAAAATGGTTTTCTATCCCTTTGTTACCTTTGAAGTTTTATTTCTTTAATTTTTGTTTAGTAGAATTTAAATAAGGCCAATGTTGATTGATTATGAGAAAAATGTAAAATTGCTTTATCACTAAGCATTACATGAGGGCATGGCAATGGTTAAGTGTAGGGGATTTGATAGGTGTGTAAACACCCATCCTTTTACCACTTAATTCGGGCTAAAACGAGACCAAAACACGTATTTAATATCATTTGTTTGGAATTATGCGTGGTTTTTGTGTTTTCAGAGCCAACCGGATGAATATTGAAGAAAACATGGGATTGCACGGGTTTTACTGAAGAAAAAGACTCAAGATAAAGTCTATTGTCCAAGAAATGCAAAAGATTTGAAGTCACTGGGCCTATTCGAAGATTTATCGAAGAAAGGACCAAAGATGGAAGATTTATATAAGTCGAAGAAACTCAAGTCTATTAAACGAAGAAATTAAAAGACGAGTTGAATTTAATCGACGACAAATCCCGAATCAGAATCGAAAACGGAAACTTTTCTGAAAAGACGAAAAGACAAGAAGAACGGGAGAAAGCCCACTCATCAACCAAAGGACAAGCCTATAAAAGGAGCCCCTCACACATTTTAGAGAGCTAGTCTGGAGTTTTTCTTCTTCCCCACTTTTTCTCTCTGTTCCGTTTCATCACCATCACCATTAGGGTGATTGGTGATTTTAATCTTTAATTTTCTCATCTTGTAATTTTAATCTTTGATTTATCTTGTCAAAACATTAATCATTCAATACAAGGTTCTTGTTTAATCTTTCCATTTTATCTTGTTCATCATCATCTTTATCTTCAAGTTTTTAAGTTTTATTTTCTTGATTTGATCTTCAAAAGTTGTTGGGATTTGTGTTTTTGTTGATGGGATTAGTAGTTTATGGTTAGTAGATGCTTTGTGATTGATTTATTTAAGTTTTTGGTGAAAAACTTGGTGATTTTTGGATCAAAATCATGTTTCCTTGTTCTTCGGGATAGTTTCTGTATCTGGGTTTCCCAGAACTTCCGAATGAGTGAACAGTAACTTCCGAATGAGTTTTGTTTTCAAAAGTTCCGAGTCAGTTAAAAGTTCCGAATGAGTTTACCTATAAAAAGTTCCGAACCAAGCTAAAACTTCCGAACCAAGAAGAACTTCCGAACGAAGCTAAAGTTCCGAACCAAGCCAAAAAGTTCCGAACCGATTTCTTCCGAATCGGAACTATAAAAGTTCCGAACCAATTTTCAGACTTCCGAACCAATCACTTCCGAATCAGTAAGTTCCGGATGAGTGAACAGTAACTTCCGAATCAGTAAGTTCCGAATCAAGGGGCTTCATTCGGAAGTCCAAAACTTCCGAATCAGTAAGTTCCGGATGAGTGTAAAACTTCCGAATCAGAAACTTCCGAATGAGTCTACAACTTCCGAATGAAGGCAAAGTTCCGGATGAGTACTTAAGTTCCGAATCAATCTCTTTGTCAAAACTTCCGAATGAAGGTTAAAACTTCCGAATCAATTTCTTGTTAGTGTTTCTGTTTTACTGTTTATCTGTTCTTTACTTTTCATACTTCAACTTTAACTTTAAGTTTAATTTTACTCTTAATTTCAATTTTAATTCAAGTCTTTGTTAAATTGTCATTAAAGTAACTATCTTTGATCTAAATTGTCATTTACACTTTTTAGTAGATTAGAAAAACCAAACCCTTTTATTTAGTAACCAAGAACGATCATTCCACTTAAGACCGAGATCAATTCGAGAGGATATCGAGAGAATTAGAACCCTAGAAAAATTTGTAAATCAACCACCCACCCCCATTTCAAAAACACATATACGTCTTTTTTCTTCTCTCTAAAACACACACAACTTGTTGCAGGCCACGATCGTTACATCATCATCATCTACATATTCTTCAATCGATCATAAATCATCAAAGATATTATCAAATCCATCATCAATCATCAAATTGATGATCAATAAAGACTAAATTGATCATCTCCTTATTAAATAGATAATCTCCTTCTTATTTAGATCAGGTACAATCATCACACCTTTCATAATTTTATCTCTCAACTTATAAATTAGCAAATCATATGAATTTATAACCATATAATTAAGCTTAACTGATGACTTATGTGGATTTATTATAAAAAAACTTCATCTCCTTCTTCAGGTTATCTAAATTTATCATGCTAAATAATAAGCTAATTTATTTAGGTGATTAATGTGAATAAGCTTATTACGAGAGTTATATGAATAATCAAACGAATTAGAATGGCATTATCTGAATAAGCTTATAAATAGAGTTTGTTGAAGTTGTGTGATAAACATAAGGTGAGGTATTTGAATAAGCTTTATTATGCTGAAACTGTAAGGTACAAACAGATGTATCATATATGATACCTCAAAACATCATATATGATATATATATATATATATATATATATATATATATATATATATATATATATATATATATATATATATATATATATATATATATATATATATATATATATATAAGATATGGAGGTATCATATGTGATAATTTGATAATGTGCTTGAAAACAAATACAAGCAAGTATACGATCTCCTGTTGGTAATTAAAAGTTAGTTGTATGTATATTATCATATTTAATAATTTGGTTCAAATGCACCTTTTGTAATATATATCATATTTGATAATGTGGTTTAAATTTAGCTTTTATACACGGACGAAACTTATATAGGGCTAAGAGGAGTTGTTGCCCCCCCCCCCCCCCCAAAAAAAAAAAAATTCGATCCTATATAAATTTTATACCCCTTTTGATACGGTTTTAGTCATTTTTAATAAAGAAAAAATAAGCATAATGTACGTCGCCCCCTAAATTAAATACTTTTCTAATTAGCCCCTCCGCAAAAAAAGTTCAAGTTTCGTCCATGCTTCTATAATATATCATATTTGATAACCTGTTTGAAAATAAGACCAAGTCTTTTTATTTGGGTATAGAAAGTTGTTTTCAAAGAATCTTGAAAAACTTAATCATCTCGAGGCTAAACAAGTAAAAACAGAGAAAGATTCGTGAGGTCAAAGTGAGCTACAAAAAGACAATGTCAAAAAGTGAAACATGGAATTCCCGACAGAAAGAACAAACAACAGCATGTGCATGAGATGACAAAAGACGAGTGTCAAGTTTGCAACCAAAGTGTTGATGCATGAAATCAAAATCCATTGTTTTACTCATTTGACTTGTTTGTATTTTAGTAATATGTGTATGATGTTGTAATGCTTTAACTTTATAATGCTACTAAATCATTGAGCTTTTTGTTGAATATGAAAATGACGAAACATCCGCGGATGTAACTTTTGGATAATATATTATTTTGTTGATGTTTTTATCATTTGAAGCATATATTTTTTTAACCTTTTTGTTAGTATCAAATATGATAGTGAAATATCATATATGATAATCCATGTAACTCTTAAATTCTGCCATATATGATACTACATTATCTTATATGATAATGCATTATCATATATGACACTAAAAAAAAGTTTCATAGATGATCATTTATGAAACATCATATATGATGTGTTTAACATATCAAATATGTTACATCGCGTAAAAATGTAAAATACAAGTATCATATATGATAAATCAATGAAATATTGTGTGATAAATAACTAAAACATATGTTATATACATGTAGCAAGTACATGATACATCATATTTGATGTGTACAACATATCAAACATGATACATTAAGTAAAAATGTTAACTACAAAATATCATATATGCTAAATCACTAAAACATATATGGTTTCTAAAAAAACATAAATTACAAAACTTTTTCAATAAAAATAATCAACTGCTTTTTCATCCCTACATGTTGTTAACCACACCTCCACACATAAGCGTGCACGTCCTCTTGCTTTTGCTTTAACTCGAACAATTGCAACATCTATTCGTTGTTTTGTTATCACAATCTGCAATTTTGAAAGAAGGAGATAACATATTAGGCATTATGTTATCAACAATTGAATCATATATGATATAAAGGTAGGTTTGAAGAGCTTAAAGAGATTTCATGCAAAATTAGTTACAAAGTCTTATTTTTTTATGATTTATTAGATACATCATTGATGATACTTCATATATCATATATGATAAATCTATCATATATCACATATCATATAACTATCATATATGATAATTGAGGTATCATATATGATATATCAAACTTACAGCTTACATCAACAACTTAATTAAAATCCCTAATAATTCACACTAACATAAGCTTATTCGTACCTCTCATACTTATAAAACATGACAATTCACCAAAATACGTTAATAAGCTAGCTTATTTATAACTCTCGTTTAACTTATAAGCTTATTGACATAACTCTCATCTATATCATACACTTATTCACATAACTCTCCTCTAATTCATACAGTTATTCACATAGCTCTCATATCCTCTTATTCATAAGCTTATTCACTTGAAGCAGCTTATTCACATGAATAAACTTATTCAAAATAATCTAATTATTCACATAATCAACTAATAAGCTAGCTTATAATTAAGAACAATAAATTAAAATAGTTCATTTAAAATAAGCTAGCTAAAAGCTTATAAATTCGAATGATGATAAATTAATAAGATTATTCAAATAAAATAAGCTATAATAAGAATAGATGTAATTAATCTAACTTGGTGATGGATGAGTCGATGCGTAGTGATCAACTCGTGATGGATTCGTGATGATCGCTTCATAATGTATTCGTGATAGGTTTATAGATTCGTGATGATAAATTTATAGAGAGAGAAACTAGATCGGAGGTAGAGAGAAAAATGATTAGATGGTGTGTGTGTTTGTTATGAGAAGATGAGTAAAAAATACTTATATAATAAGTGATGAATGACCGAAATACATCTGCAATATAAAATAAGGATTAAATCCCAATGATTGAATAAAAGAAAAATAAAAGGTGAAAGAAACTTATATCTTATATAAATTTGATATCTAAATAAATTTAAATCATCTTATATTCTTATTTACATGAACAATCAATTCAATAATCTAATAATGAATTTTGTTTTGGTATATAACCGGTCCGCGATGACGCGCAAGTGAAAATCCCACGCGGTCCACGTATGAACCATCGCTGGCCACTATTGTAAATCGTTAATTTCATCACTGTCCAAAAATCAAACTCAAATCATCCAAGATATTTATCATACTCTTTTTCGTAACAACCTAAATGGAGTTAACTTACAAAATTGACCTCGTCAAACAACACAAATACACCACGAATACGCTGTTGACGTTATAACTCTTGGAAAATTGAAGGAAACACGGGGGAAGTTTATAGACGACTCATACACTATAATTAGATCTATCAAGTGAATAATCCAACTATGTTTTGTTGGTTTTCATTGCCAAATTTGACCAAACAGCTTTTGCAATTTGAGTATAAAACATGGCTCCACTCATGGACTATAGTGTGGCAATAATCACACAAATTCATGAATTTGGTTCTCTTTTGATATATTTGAAACGATGTTTTACTATTCTATCAACTAACAGGAAAATATATTTTTGATAGCCTATAGTTGGACTGAAATAATGCGAATGAAGACCTTAACTCAAAAGGCATGCACACACATTTTCTGTTTTCTTTGTGCTTATGTGACAAATGTGGAAAGAGACTCGCCACTTGACAATGAATAGTAAACAAAGGTAGATGGTTGTTTTGAGAAAAGTTTGAATAATTGTACTATTGTAGTGTGATATGTTAAAAATGTAAAACGTTTTCTTGCACAATGTTGTGTTTTTAGGCATATATTTACCCTCAATGACTAAGGCTACCCGCAACGTACCGGATTTTTGTAGGTCGCCAGTCGGTCGTGACCGAGTCGTTGCGTTGCGGCGATTCGGTCGCCGGACTCGGTCGGACACAATTCGACCTTAGGCACGATTGATTTTCATATTCGATCTCATGTGTTTGTGTATTGTGTTTATGTGTTTTATTAAAAAAAAAACTTTTTTTTTAAATTTAATATGTTTTAATCGTGTTTTAATTATATAAACTTTATAAAAAAATTCCAAATTTTAATATATTGAGTTTTGTTTAAATCCTCACAACATATATTAATTTGACAATTTTTGGAGTTAGTTTTAGCTAATGCATTATACTCTCTTTACTTCTAATGTTTCGTATTTTAGTTTATGTAATGTTTTTTTTTAGTGTAATGTGTGTTGTATGGAATAAAATGTTTTTTTTTTTGTAATAAAATGTTATTTTTGTTAAATATAAAATATTATTTTTATTAAAAATAAAAATAAAAAAAATTGAACTAAGTCGCACTAGATCGTCGGGTTGTGGCAAATAGGTCGCACTAGGTCGCCGGCCGAAAAAATTAGGTCGCGACCTAGTAGCGTTGTGGGTAACCTAATGTTTCTTTCAACAAACACTTTTAGATACTTGATTAATTTGCCATCAAAAACTTAAGCTACACAAGTATTTTTGCTAATTGTCACCCTCCAATCCTTAAGCTACCCGCAACACATAACAGCTACTTTGTATAATCTTTATTTTTTTTTCATGTCAGCTTTCTCTCTCCGACAACATATAACGACAATATTTACAGAACAAGATGATTTAGTTCAATTATTTTTATTCAATAAATAAAACATTACAATAAGTAAAAAATATTACATTAAATAAAAAACATTACAATAAATTAAAAAAATACATTAAATTAAAAATCATTACATAAAAAAAACATTACATTAAATAAAAAATATATTACATGCTACTGCTCATATATTTAATATGATCAGTTTCGCTATTTTTAAAGGAGTGAAGGCTCAGATAGTATTTCGGCTTACCACTAACTTTTTATAAATCCTATTATTATAATATAGTGATCTTTTCATTAAAAAATAATAATAATAAAGCGAATCCGAAGGATGCGGCGGACTTACTAAAGCGAATTCGAAGATACTCTATGACTCAGGATATTGGGGTCACGTGGTGCTTGTTATATTTTTAATAGGATCTTTGATACACTGATTTTGATATGGGTTCTAATTTCTCTCGGAATCCTCTCGAATTGATCTAGGCTTAAAGTGGAATGATTGTTCTTGGTTATTAAATAAAAGGGTTTGGTTTTCTAATCTAATAAAAAGTGGAAATGAAAATTTAAATCAAAGATAATTAATTTAATGATGATTAATAAAAACTTGAATTTAAATTAGAATTAAGATTAAAATAAAATTAAATTAAGGAAACAATTAAGGAAACAGTAAAGAAATAGTAAAAAAACAGTAAAACTTTAAAATACCCAAAAGATAACTGATTCGAAAGTTACTGTTCATTCGGAAGTTGAGCTTCATTCGGAACTTTGTGCTTGGTTCGGAAGTTTTGGACTCATCCGGAACTTACTGATTCGGAAGTTCTCTTTGTTCCGATTCGGAACTTTTGGTAAAAAATCGGTTCGGAACTTATGCCTTGGTTCGGAAGATAAAAATCGGTTCGGAACTTATGGATTGGTTCGGAACTTTTAATTTGGTTCGGAAGTTATGGGTTGGTTCGGAACTCTTAGCTTGGTTCGGAACTTATACCTTGGTTCGGAACTTTCTGCTTCATTCGGAAGTTATGGGTTGGTTCGGAACTCTTAGCTTGGTTCGGAACTTTTTATAGGTAAACTCATTCGGAACATCTGGGAAACCCAGATATAGAAACTAAACCGAAGAACAAGGAAAATCGTTTTTAATCCAAAAATCACTAAGTTTTTCACCAAAGACTAAAATAACTCATTCACAAAACATCTATTAACCATAAGCTACAAATCCCACTAACAAAAACACAAATCCCAACAACTTTTGAAGATCAAATCAAGAAAATAAAAGCTTAAAAACTTGAAGATAAAGATGATGATGAACAAGATAAAATGGAAAGATTAAACAAGAACTTTGAATTGAATGATCAATGTTTTGACAAGATAAATCAAAGATTAAAATTACAAGATTGGAAGAACAAAGATTAAAATCACCAATCACCCTAGTGGTGATAGTGATGGAACGAACAAGAAAGGAGAAAAAAGGGGAGGAGAGAAAACTCCAGACTCTCTAAAAAACTAACTAGTCTAAATGTGTGAGGGGAGGGCTATTTATAGCCTTGTCTTTTGGTTGGTGAGTGGGCTTTCTCCCGTTCTTCTTGTCTTTTCGTCTTTTCAGAAAAGTTTCCGTTTTCGATTCTGATTCGGGATTTGTTGTCGATTAATTTTAACTCGTCTTTTAATTTCTTCATTTAATTGACTTGAGTTTCTTCGACTTGTGTAAATCTTCCATCTTTGGTCCTTTTCTTCGATAAATCTTCGAATAGGCCAGTAACTTCAAATCTTTTGCATCTCTTGGACAATAGACTTTATCTTGAGTCTTTTTCTTCAGTAAAACCCGTGCAATCCCATGTTTTCTTCAATATTCATCTGGTTGGCTCTGAAAACACAATAAACACAAAAACCACGCATAATTCCAAACAAATGATATTAAATACGTGTTTTGGTCTCGTTTTAGCCCGAATTAAGTGGTAAAAGGATGGGTGTTTACACACCTATCAAATCCCCTACACTTAACCATTGCCATGCCCTCATGCAATGCTTAGTGATAAAGCAATTTTACACTTTTCTCATAATTAATCAACCTTGGCCTTATTTAAATTCTACTAAACAAAAATTAAAGGAATAAAACTTTAAAGGTAACAAAGGGATAGAAAACCATTTTCACTTGAAAATAGCTACATGGAAATAACTTGCAAAGAAATCGATGACTTACATTAGGGCTTTGGTGCTGCGAAGATTTATCACCCTCAAGTTTTACGTTCCCCAAACTAAGCTTAAAAACGAGATTATTGTTATTATAAGTTAGCAATTCAAACACTTACACACATGGCTTAATTAAATGCTTAAAATCCCTTATTCCTAGGTGTATCTCTTATATTTTATTTTTGTCTTAGAATGATCATGAAGATGCATTTTTGGACTTATTTCGATAGTTTATTAGGGCTGAAAGCAAAGTAGGACGATTTGATCAATAGTTAGCTAAAGGACAAAATCTTTTAAAACTGCTTCTCGGGATATCAAAAAGTTCATATCTTGGCATAACTTGGTTCACGATTTGAGACCTTTCTCGGGCCGATATTTGGCATGTACTTCATACTTCATATCTTCGAGAGACGTTCTTGAGATAATGGTCTTCTCATCATAATAGAGTTTCTTCACTTGGAGACTTTTGAGGGGTACTCCAACTTTGTTGACCACGACTTCATGATTATTTCTTCAATCTCTAATTGGGATTTTGAGATACAACGATCCGCCTCCTTTTCGGACTTGTATCTATTTATCCTCATACCTTGTTAGGGTCTTTTCGGATAGACTTCTCCATGATCTTTATGGGAGTTGATTGCTTTTCGTCGTTAGTCTTGATCCTTCATATTGATTTTAGGAATAATGCTTTTCACATCACTTTGGATCTTCAGCAATAAAATTGAATCCTCATGCCTTGTTAGGGCCTTTTCGGACTCGCCAATCTTCGCGTCCCGCTTCATAAGTTATGCCTTGGCTATGAACTCTTATCATTACCGAGCAACTTTTAAACGATCTTGGGCTAGAAGCTAAGTAACTTTTCAAATCGTACGACCTTACTTATTGCAGATAAATTATTAGCAAGTGATGGGAGAATAGGCAAATAATTACACCAAGTGAGCTTGTGCAAGAATACCGACTTATAATTGACTCTATCATTTCTCGTCCTCCACAATTTAAAATCTCAAGTAATGAGACTCGTGGACACTTAGCCTAATAAACCAATTAAGGTCTACATGGTTAAGGATACTAGCTAGAATAAACTTAGATAAGTCTATTCGGGTTGAGTCAAAATAAACGCAACGGGCCTAATATGTCAAAGATTTCTAAACTAGCTACACCACTTTATTAATATTTGACTTTATTGCGGGATATATACATATGAAAGCAACGATAAAAATTTAAAAATTACAACTAAATGGCCAAAGTTAATAAAAAATTTGAAAAATGTTGAAAAATAGGATTTTCTGGTTAAATGAAGGCATTTTCATGGAAAAGTCCACTTAAAACTTCGATAGAAGTCCCCCTACACTTAAGATAAACATTGTCCTCAATGTTTAAGCATGTGGGAAAAGTCTCCCCTACACTTATAACATTGTGCACGTTGGTTAACTCAAGTTAAGGAAGAGACGACTAAAGTGATCAATTTCAAATGTGAGTATGAAGAAAATTGAATCACGATAGTTGAGAGATAGAACCGGATTTCGTATAACACGGGAGCACGGTTCTTCAAAGATTCCAAGAGTGCACTTATCCCTGTAATCACACCACACAAAGACAAACACGTATAGAAGTCCCCCTACACTTAGGGGATTAAAACATAAAAGGATAGATAATCGGGCTGCCTCCCGAGGAGCGCTTGTTTTTGATAACCGAGTCACGAGCCTGACTCGACCCAAAATTATTTCATGGGGAACGTGGTGAGGGATGGAATCACCTCCTGAGAGGTGTCCTCACCAAAGTACAACTTCACTCGTTGGCCATTCACCTTAAAATTTGGTCCATTAGGTTGAGCGAGCTCGAGAGTACCATATGGAAAAATTTGGGCAATGGTGAATGGACCGGACCAACTAGATTTGAGCTTTCCCGAGAAGATTTTCAACCGAGAGTTAAAAAGTAAGACTTTCTCTCCAACATGGAACTCTCGGTTTTTGATCTTGGAGTCGTGAATGAGCTTAGTTCTTTCCTTATAGATCAAAGAATTTTCATAAGCCTCATTACGGAGTTCATTTAGCTCATTGAGTTGGATCTTGCGTAGGTCACCGGCTTTGTTTATATCAAAATTAGCCCACTTCAAGGCCCAATAAGCCTTGTGTTCCAACTCAATGGGGAGGTGGCACGCTTTCCCGTACACAAGACGATAAGGCGTACAGCCGATTGGGGTCTTGTAAGCAGTACGGAAAGCCCACAAAGAATCATCCAGTTTATCAGCCCACGAGGCACGATGCTCTCCCACGGTTCTTTCCAGAATTCGCTTCAGTCCTCGGTTGGATATTTCAGCCTGGCCATTAGTTTGTGGGTGGTAGGCTGTGAAAAGACGATGGTTTACACCGTATTTAGCCATGACTCGAGCAAATTGGTCATTGCAGAAATGAGTCCCACGATCACTAATAATGGCACGAGGCACACCGAATCTGGCGAATAGAGCTTTCAAAAAGTTACAAACCACCCTTGCGTCATTAGTAGGTAAAGCTTTGGCTTCAACCCACTTTGAAACGTAGTCAACGGCTACAAGGATGTATTTGTTTCCTTTAGAAGAAGGGAATGGCCCCATAAAGTCGATACCCCAAACATCAAAAATTTCACACTCTTGAATGAAATTCTGAGGCATCTCGTCTTTATGTGTGATCTTGCCTTGTTTCTGGCAAACATCACATCGTTTGACCATATCGTGAGCGTCACGGTATATGGAGGGCCAATAAAATCCCGAATCAAACACTTTTTTAGCGGTGTAGTTGGGACCAAAGTGACCACCGGTGGGTCCTTTGTGGCAAGCATCAAGGATTTCAGACGCTGCCGGTCCATCAACACATCGGCGAATAATCAGGTCGGCACATTGTTTGAATAGGTAAGGGTCGTCCCAAAAGTAAGTCTTGATGTCGGTGAAGAACTTCTTCTTTTGTTGGGATGTCAACCCTTCCTTGAGAATTCCACCTGCCAAGTAGTTTGCAAAGTCCGCAAACCACGGGGTTTCATTCGGCTTCGAGTTTAAAGACATTAAGGTCTCCAAGGGAAAAGAATCATTGATTTCTTTGGTCGGATGATCCCCTTGGTAAGGATCCTCAAGTCTGCTGAGATGGTCCGCGGCTAGGTTTTCTGCTCCTTTTTTATCGCGAATTTCGATTTTAAATTCCTGGAGCAGCAAAACCCAGCGAAGAAGTCTTGGTTTGGAATCTTGCTTTGTCAACAAGTACTTCAGCGCGGAATGATCGGTGTACACAATGGTGGTAGAAAGGACAAGATAGGGGCGGAATTTTTCAAAAGCATAGACAACAGCTAAAAGCTCTTTTTCGGTTGTCGTATAATGCAATTGTGCCCCAGTCATTGTCTTGCTAGCGTAATGGATCGGTTGGAAGTGTTTGTTCACTCTTTGTCCAAGAACCGCTCCAATAGCAAAATCACTAGCATCGCACATCAACTCAAAGGGAAGCTCCCAATTAGGGGTAACCAAGACGGGTGCCTTAGTTAGCTTATCCTTAAGCGAGTTGAAGGCTTCAAGACACTCTTTGGAGAAGATAAAAGGAGTATCTTTTTCCAAGAGGTGGGTCATTGGGCGAGCGATTTGAGAAAAATCTTTGATGAATCGACGGTAGAAGCCCGCATGACCCAGGAAACTTCTCACACCCTTTACGGTTGAAGGTGGAGGCAACTTTGCGATAACATCGACTTTAGCACGGTCTACTTCAAGACCGGCTTTCGAGATCTTATGTCCAAGCACGGCGCCTTCTTTTACCATAAAATGGCATTTTTCCCAATTCAGAACTAGGCGAGTGTCTTCGCACCGCTTGAGCATACGTTCCAAATTGGCAAGGCAGGAAGAGAAAGAATCCCCGAAGACCGAGAAATCATCCATGAAGACTTCCATGGTGTGTTCAACCATGTCATGGAAGATAGCTAACATACACCTTTGGAAAGTCCCGGGCGCATTACATAAGCCAAAAGGCATTCTTTTGTAAGCAAATGTGCCATAGGGACAAGTGAATGTAGTCTTCTCTTGATCTTGGGGATCGATGGGTATTTGGAAATAACCCGAGAAACCATCAAGAAAGCAGTAATATTCATTACCGGCTAAACGTTCAAGCATTTGGTCCATAAAAGGTAGAGAGAAATGATCCTTTCTCGTGGCATCATTGAGTTTGCGGTAGTCTATACAAACTCTCCACCCAGTAACGAGACGAGTGAGAATCAACTCGTTGTGTTCATTGGGAACAACGGTTATTCCGCCCTTCTTGGGCACACAATGGATTGGACTAACCCACGGTGAATCCGAAATAGGGTAAATCATACCCGCATCAAGAAGTTTGAGAACCTCTGTTTTGATGACTTCATGGATTTTTGGATTCACCCTTCGTTGACTTTGAATTGTGGGCTTAAAGTCGTCCTCCATGAGAATTTTGTGTGTGCAGAAGTGAGGACCAATTCCACGAATATCCGAAATCTTCCAAGCAATAGCCTTCTTATGATCTTTCAACACGGCGACAAGTCGGGCTTTCTCTTCATCCTTCAAATCCTTAGCAATGATGACTGGCGACTTCTTCTCTTCTTCGAGGAATAAATACTCAAGATGGGGCGGCAACTCCTTAAGTTCCAAATCCGGAGCATTTTCGACGTGAGGCGTATTCGAAGTCGGAGTATCGATAGCAATGACAGTGGGAGATGGAGGAGAAAGATGGTCTTCTTTAAGAAGGTTAGCAATGAAGCTGAGATCTTCATCCCAATTGGTAGAAGAATCGTCATTTTGTAAATTCACATCTCCCAGGGTGGCTTCCAAATCTTTCCAAAGGAAATCACTTTCTCCAAATAGAGATAGTGATGAGTCGATAGAGGAAACGGTCTCAACATGGGGAAGAGAGGTAGAAATATTTTTACAAGCATCTTTGAAATGTTCTTCACAAGCCTCATCAAGAACGTCAATACAATTAACACTCTCGTAAGAATAAGGCTGTTTAGAAAGCTTTCCCATGTTGAAGACTACTTTATCGTCACCCACTCTCATGATAAGCTCACCAGCTTCAACATCGATGAGAGTGCGACCGGTCCTCAAGAATGGACGACCAACAATGAGTGGCACATGGGGGTCCATCTCGTAGTCGACGACAACAAAATCAGCAGGGAAGGTGAATTTGTCGACTCCTACAATGACGTCTTCGGCTATCCCCACTGGATAAGTGAAATTAAGATTTTACTAGGTTGAAAAGAGTTCGTTTTCTCGGTGTCTAATCGAATTGATTTCCGGTTAAATGTGTGACTCAATTGTTTTTGGTTAAGAAAAAGGGAAGTTGATAATCTATAACTAAATAAAAAGTAAATGCGAAAAGTATTTAAAAACAAACTAAAGACAAGTACAAATAATAAAAGTAAAATAAGATGAATAATAAAAGTAAAAGTTAAAACGATATTAAAACGAAAATTAAAACAAATAATAAAACGAAATTTAAAGCGAAACAATTAATAAAAATAAAATTAAAAGACGAAATTAACTATCGACTCGAAAATAAAGTTTACTAATTGAAAAAGGAGAGAATAAAACTAAAATGGTACTTTAAAGCTAAACGAGGAAAAACCTAAAGCGGGTACTAAATAAGAGATAAAACTTGAGCTTTACGAAAAAAAATTAATTTTAAAATTAAAAGAAAAATTCAACTAAAAATACGTAACTTTCAGAAATAAAATCGGAACAACTTTCAGATTAAACTAAACAATTACGGAATAAAAATAATAAATAGATAAGCAAGCAAGCTAGCTAGCTAGCTGCTCACTTTTTTTGGCGCCAACAGAATAGTGTGCATGCATGCATAGTTCCATCGCAATGTATATAGGACAGAGTATCGGAATGTGGTTTTTAAAGTATCGGAATATATTTATTTATTTATTTTTTTTTTCTTTTTTATTTTAAACTATCGGAATGTGAAAAAGAGAATCTATCGGAATGTCTAAAAATAAAAACTGTCGGAATAACTAAAGTACCAAAATCCATCGGAAAGTGGCTATAGAAAATTGGGCAGCACTTCGTCGCAATAGAAACCTAAACCCCGTCGCAATCCAGATCGCAAAGTGCGATCGGAATCACGATCGGAATAGGGGGATGAAAACATAACCCATCGCAAAGTAGAACCCACAAGGGTTATTGCGATGGAACAAAAGCCGCCCGTCGGAATGTATAAAACCCTTATATTGCGATGGAAACCAACCTTAAACCGAAATTGGTGGTAAGCTTAAAACATAATAAGCACATACAATAAGCTACTAAACCGAAACTTGAACAACTTAATAAGCATAAATTTGAAAGCTTTTTAAAAGACAAAATTCATAAACTTTATAAAAACACAAAATAAACAAACTTTAAAAGACTAAAACTTTTTAAGAAAACTTAAAACAATAAGCTAGACACAAATTAAGCCAATAAGCATGTCAAGCTCAAAGCTTGATTCGTAGGAAACTTAGATTAACCAAAAGATAAACCTTTTCATAAATCAAACATAAAACAAAAACTAATTGTGTAAAGAATTTCGGATTAAGCACAAATAAAAAGCTAAGAAAGGTAGAATAAGATTAAGCATAAAACAAGAATTAAATTATCAAAGGTGAAGGCTTGATTAAAAACAAGAAAGGAAGATAAAAGGTTGGGATCCTAATGAGAGAAACTGTCACTTTCTCTCTCTAGAATCACCTACAAAAATGAAAGAAAAACTAAGCTAAACTAAAACTAACCAACCCTCCTAAATGAATTTAGGAGGGTATTTATAGGAAATGGGGGGTGCATGTGTTGCCTTCTCTTTCTTTCTTTCTTCACGTCTTCTCGTTTTTTAAGTTCTTCGACTTTATCGACTTTATCTCGGGATTAATTAAACTCGTCTTATAATTTATTTATTTATTAGACTCGAGTTCTTCGGCTTTAAGTAAACTTCCATCTTTAGACTTGTTCTTCGATAAATCTTCAGAATAGGCCTTGGACTTCCGTTCTTTTTGCACTCTTGATCTCTTGACTTCGTCTTTTGTCGTTTTCTTCTATAAAAGTCCGTAAATGCCCGTGAATATCCGTGTTTTCTCCACTTCTCACCTTTTCGTCCTAAATCACAACAAAAACACAAACCACGCATAATTCCGACATAAAAGACATAAAATACACGTTTTGGCTTGGTTATTATTGTAATTAAGTGGTAAAAAGGATGGGTGTTTTCACACCTATCAAATCCCCTACACTTAACCATTGCAATGTCCTCATGCAATGCATTAGTTACAAAGCACGTTTTACACTTTCCATCATAATCAACCTACCTTGGCCTTTATTAAACAACTAAGGAAAAGATAGAAAATAACAAGATGCAACAAGGAAGAAACATGTAAAGAAATCTAAGACTTACATTAGGGCTTGTGTGTCATGAATGTTTATCACCCTCAAGTTTCACGTTCCCCATGCCAAGCTTAAAAACAAGATCATTGTTAGTACAAGTTAGCATAACAAACATTTACTCATGTGGTTCAATTATTCACTTAAACTCCCTTATTCCTACGAGTATCTCTTATATTTTATTGATGTCTTGAATGATCACGAGGATGCATTGTTGACTTAGTTCGATAATTTTTTTAAGCTGAAAGCAAAGTAGGACGATTTGATCAATAGTTAGCTAAAGGACAAAATCTCTTAAAACTGCTTCTCGGGATATCAAAAAGTTCATATCTTGGCATAACTTGGTTCGCGATTTGAGACCTTTCTCGGGCCGATATTTGGCATGTACTTCATACTTCATATCTTGAGAGACGTTCTTGAGATAATGGTCTTCTCATCGTAATAGAGTTTCTTCACTTGGAGACTTTTTGAGGGGTACTCCAACTTTGTTGACCACGACTTCATGATTATTTCTTCAATCTCTAATTGGGACTTTGAGATACAACGATCCGCCTCCTTTTCGGACTTGGATCTATTTATCCTCATACCTTGTTAGGGTCTTTTCGGATAGACTTCTCCATGATCTTTATGGGAGTTGATTGCTTTTCGTCGTGAGTCTTGATCCTTCATATTGATTTTGGGAATAATGCTTTTCACATCACTTTGGATCTTCAGCAATAAAATGGAATCCTCATGCCTTGTTAGGGCCTTTTCGGACTCGCCAATCTTCGCGCCCCGCTTCATAAGTTATGCCTTGGCTATGAACTCTTATCATTACCGAGCAACTTTTAAACGATCTTGGGCTAGAAGCTAAGTAACTTTTCAAATCGTACGACCTTACTTATTGCAGATAATTTATTAGCAAGTGATGGGAGAAAAAGATCATAATTAACTCACATAAGTTAATGAGAGAATACCAAACTTGTAACCAACTCTATCATTTCTCGTTCTCCACAATTTAAAATCTCAAGGAATGAGACTCGTGGATGCTTAGCCTAATAAACCAATTAAGGTCTACATGGTTAAGGATACTAGCTAGAGTGAACTTGGATAAGTAAACTCGGGTTGAGTCAAAATATTCACAACGGGCCTAATATATCTAAGATATCTAAACTTGCTAAAACCATTTTATTAAAATGCTAGAAAGTAACAAAAATAAAGGAGACTACAACTAGGCCAAAATAGATTAAAAATTTTGAAAAATGTCGAAAAATTGATTTTCTGGTTAAAATGAGGGCAAATACAAGGAAAAGACCACTTAACTTCGATAGAAGTCCCCCCTACACTTAATATAAACATTGTCCTCAATGTTTAAGCATGTGGGAGTAAACTCCCCTACACTTAGGACATTTTGCACTTTGTTTAAATCTCGTTAAGGAAAAGACAACTAAAGAGATTCCTATTTTAATATTGAGAAATATAAAATAGTGAATCGAAAAGAGTTTAGGATAGAACCGGGAAGAAGGGAACACGGAATCACGGTTCGTCAAAAGTCATCAAGAGTGTGTCTTTGAAGCTCTAATCCCTGAACATGATAAGAAAGAGAACAAGAAACACCAACGGGGCTCCCCCTACACTTATGGTGAAAACAGGAAAGATAGATAGATAATTGGGTTGCCTCCCAAAAAGCGCTTGTTTTTGTTGACCGAGTCACGAGCCTGACTCGTCCCCGAATTAAATGGTCCATGGGGAAGCCTCGAATGTGATACCGGGATCAAAGACCTTGTCCTCGTTCCCGGTTGACATCAACAAAGGAGAGGCGGGGGGATAAGTCTTGAAAGGAAGAAAGGTCCTTTCGACATACGTATAGTATGTGAATTCAAGATCCACGGGAGGTGGGGTGGGTAAAGTTATCACATTGTCCTCCCCCAAAGACAATGGATGTTGAGCAAGCGGCAAAGCCGTATTGTTATCAATGATAGCATAATCAATGTCACCTCCCGGGTCAAAGCACTCATCCTCCGAAATAGTGGCTAAAGGGGAGGATGAAAGGTGCTCGGGAGGGGGACTTGGGACAATATCTTCCTGCAACAAATTATCAAAAAATATAATGTCCCCCTCCGTGTCATAGTCCTCAATACCTGGAGGGATGGAGTGGATATCGATTTCTTCCTGCAATGGGTCATTATCTTCAACGGGAGGAATAGATGGAGGTAAAGACTTGGAAAGAGAAGGAGAAGTCAACTCTTCGATTTGAGCAATAAGAAGGTGAACTTTCCGTAATCTATCGCGAAGGAGCACGTCTTCCACCTCATCCACAAGATCATGTTCATCGGTGAACTTCTCGTAAACCGGAGAAAATAAATCGTCATCACCCGCATCTCCCGATGGAGATTGAGAAATTTCAAAAGTGAAATTCTCATAGCTTGGAGAAAAATCGTCATCACTAGGATCGACCTCTTCCGTAAGAGCAACGTCGTCCTCAGGCTCCATAGCAGGTAAGTCACGAACCTCCTCATCCAATACCTTGTCGAGACCAACATCACTAAGCTCATTCAACGAATCTAGATCCTTAGATGCAGTAGGAACATCGACAGTAGGAGCAACAACTTCAGAAGATTGGTTGAAAGTGTAGACATAATCGTCGTCATCGTCATCATAATAGATGGGACGAGTCCAGTTAGGAGTGACGTAGTCGGCTAACTCTTCCTTGATAACCTCCACATCTTTAAGAAGCTCATGCAGCAACTTTTGTTGTTCATCGCCCCGAGTATGTTCAATTTCACCAATTCTATCCCACGCTGTAATTAAACATTTTGGTGTAGAAAAGAAGGGAAAACGACTAAATTGGCTCAAAAAGGTGTCGGTGGTTTTCAAGGTTTCGTCCACATCAAGCAACGGTTGCCTTTCCTGATGTAAGTCCGCTCGAAGTTGAGCTATACTTTCTAGAATGTCATTCAAAGAAGTGAGTTGTTGATCAAGACTAGTTTGCTGAGAGGATTGATGATTGAGGGTGTGATGTGGGGGCTCACGGTTATAGACACTAGGATGATAGCACGGTACTTTCTCAAAGATTTGCGACGGATTACAAAAAGAAGCATCGTGAGGGCCCCCACAAATATAGCACCATGGGTATGGAGAGAAACTAGGTGCCTCTTGTTGATAGCTATTATCATTGTCATAATTGTACCCCGGTTCTTGCCCGTGTCCATACGGGTATTGAACCGGGCACGACACATGCCAATGAGAATCGCTTCCACAATAGATGCACGGGGGAACAGGAGGTGGGTTCAAAAAGAATGAATTAGTCGAGTTGCACAAGGGACAAAATCCGGATTGTGTGTAGTCGATATCGTGTCCACACCGCTCACATGTACACCATTGACAAGAGTTGTTCCCAGATAATTGTTTCCCACACCGGACGCAATGGACATAAAAATCCATAAAGAAAGATAGATAAGCAAGAAGAATATTTTTGGTGCAAAACTTTGAAAAAGAAATGCGTTTTAAGATTTTTCAAATGTTTTTGGAAGTTTTTGAAATTTTTTGATACGAAAAATAACGTTCACAAGTGAACGGATCCCAAAAGCCAACGCGTCTCTCACAAAAAACCTTCGATCTTCACGAAAAGAGCCGGCAGCGGCGCCATTTGAAATTAAGATTTTACTAGGTTGAAAAGAGTTCGTTTTCTCGGTGTCTAATCGAATTGATTTCCGGTTAAATGTGTGACTCAATTGTTTTTGGTTAAGAAAAAGGGAAGTTGATAATCTATAACTAAATAAAAAGTAAATGCGAAAAGTATTTAAAAACAAACTAAAGACAAGTACAAATAATAAAAGTAAAATAAGATGAATAATAAAAGTAAAAGTTAAAACGATATTAAAACGAAAATTAAAACAAATAATAAAACGAAATTTAAAGCGAAACAATTAATAAAAATAAAATTAAAAGACGAAATTAACTATCGACTCGAAAATAAAGTTTACTAATTGAAAAAGGAGAGAATAAAACTAAAATGGTACTTTAAAGCTAAACGAGGAAAAACCTAAAGCGGGTACTAAATAAGAGATAAAACTTGAGCTTTACGAAAAAAAATTAATTTTAAAATTAAAAGAAAAATTCAACTAAAAATACGTAACTTTCAGAAATAAAATCGGAACAACTTTCAGATTAAACTAAACAATTACGGAATAAAAATAATAAATAGATAAGCAAGCAAGCTAGCTAGCTAGCTGCTCACTTTTTTTGGCGCCAACAGAATAGTGTGCATGCATGCATAGTTCCATCGCAATGTATATAGGACAGAGTATCGGAATGTGGTTTTTAAAGTATCGGAATATATTTATTTATTTATTTATTTTTTTTTCTTTTTTATTTTAAACTATCGGAATGTGAAAAAGAGAATCTATCGGAATGTCTAAAAATAAAAACTGTCGGAATAACTAAAGTACCAAAATCCATCGGAAAGTGGCTATAGAAAATTGGGCAGCACTTCGTCGCAATAGAAACCTAAACCCCGTCGCAATCCAGATCGCAAAGTGCGATCGGAATCACGATCGGAATAGGGGGATGAAAACATAACCCATCGCAAAGTAGAACCCACAAGGGTTATTGCGATGGAACAAAAGCCGCCCGTCGGAATGTATAAAACCCTTATATTGCGATGGAAACCAACCTTAAACCGAAATTGGTGGTAAGCTTAAAACATAATAAGCACATACAATAAGCTACTAAACCGAAACTTGAACAACTTAATAAGCATAAATTTGAAAGCTTTTTAAAAGACAAAATTCATAAACTTTATAAAAACACAAAATAAACAAACTTTAAAAAGACTAAAACTTTTTAAGAAAACTTAAAACAATAAGCTAGACACAAATTAAGCCAATAAGCATGTCAAGCTCAAAGCTTGATTCGTAGGAAACTTAGATTAACCAAAAGATAAACCTTTTCATAAATCAAACATAAAACAAAAACTAATTGTGTAAAGAATTTCGGATTAAGCACAAATAAAAAGCTAAGAAAGGTAGAATAAGATTAAGCATAAAACAAGAATTAAATTATCAAAGGTGAAGGCTTGATTAAAAACAAGAAAGGAAGATAAAATGTTGGGATCCTAATGAGAGAAACTGTCACTTTCTCTCTCTAGAATCACCTACAAAAATGAAAGAAAAACTAAGCTAAACTAAAACTAACCAACCCTCCTAAATGAATTTAGGAGGGTATTTATAGGAAATGGGGGGTGCATGTGTTGCCTTCTCTTTCTTTCTTTCTTCACGTCTTCTCGTTTTTTAAGTTCTTCGACTTTATCGACTTTGTCTCGGGATTAATTAAACTCGTCTTATAATTTATTTATTTATTAGACTCGAGTTCTTCGGCTTTAAGTAAACTTCCATCTTTAGACTTGTTCTTCGATAAATCTTCAGAATAGGCCTTGGACTTCCGTTCTTTTTGCACTCTTGATCTCTTGACTTCGTCTTTTGTCGTTTTCTTCTATAAAAGTCCGTAAATGCCCGTGAATATCCGTGTTTTCTCCACTTCTCACCTTTTCGTCCTAAATCACAACAAAAACACAAACCACGCATAATTCCGACATAAAAGACATAAAATACACGTTTTGGCTTGGTTATTATTGTAATTAAGTGGTAAAAAGGATGGGTGTTTTCACACCTATCAATAAGCAACCGTATGGTTAGCTAATTCCAAAGTCATTTTGGTGGGGACTAGCTCTGGGAGAGATAATTGCTTCCAAACACTTAGAGGCATGAGATTAATACTGGCACCTAGATCGGCTAGGGCCATGCAATTCTCTACTCCCGGGAAATTGCAAGGGATAAGAAAACGACCCGGATCACCAAGCTTGGTTGGCAATTTCCTTAAGAGTACTGCAGAGCAGTTCTCATTAAGTTGGGTGTTGGCAATATCGAGGAGCTTTTCCTTGTCGCTCAGAAGATCTTTAAACATTTTGGCATACTTGGGCATGTGAGCGAGAGCCTCAGCGAAGGAAATATTGAAATTCAGTTTTTTGAACATTTTTAGGAAGTTTGAAACTTGAATATCATCCTTGCTCTTTTGCTTCTCTTTCCTCAACCTTGAAGGATAAGGTATATTGGAAGAAGAGGAAGGCTTTAGGGGAATAGGATCGTTCACAACCACGGGTGGAGGAGGGGTAGAAGGAAGAGGTGGAGAAATTGGGGAAGGAGAAGGATGAGGGATAGGAGCAGGTGACTCGTTCTCCTTAGTCACAACCACCGGTGGGGGTATAGGAAGCTCGGGTTCCTTGGTACCTTTACCACTTCGAGTAGTGATTGCTTTCATCTCCCCTCTTGGGTTCGCAACGGTGTTACTCGGAAGAGTACCCGAAGAAGAGGGTTGATTACCTTGGAAGAAACTAGCCATCATGTTCCTCAGATCATTAGTTTGGGTGTCCAACATATTTCTCATGTCGGCTCTCAAATCATTTCCTTGCTTGACCAAGTCTGCTTTCAAATTGCGCACTTCCTCTTGGAGATTTCCCACAATCACATCATTGGTCCTCATGTAGGTTGCAACCTCTTGGTGTAATGCAGTGGTGGCTTGGTTGGGAAAAGCATTGTATGCAGGTGGTTGGTAAGCAGGTTGTTGGAAAACTTGAGTGTTACGTTGAGGTGGTTGTTGCTGCTTGTGAGGTGGGATGTATGGTTGTCGAGGTTGTTGTTGTTGTTGAGGAGGGCGGTTAAGGTTTTGTTGTTGGTTTGGGTTGTTTGGGGAGAAACCAGGTGGTGAAAGATAGTTGTTGGATCGATAGCTAAGCAAGTTACGGTCACCTTGAGGTCTAGCTTGATAAGCAGGTTGAGGATAGGTGCCATATGCCGCATTCACATTCTCAGCAGGGTAATCTTGGGTGGCGGTACAAGTTGTGTAAGAGTGAGGACCACCGCATATCTCACAAGGTTGGCTGACAGCGTTCACTTGAGCGTTTTTGGCGTTGTTGCTGACGGTGTGGGTGACAAGCGATTCAAGAAGCGTAGTGATTTTGTCTAATCGCTTGTCGCTGTCATTAGTGCTAGCACTAGCGACGTTGGTCCGAACACTCTTGGTTTGCACACGAGATTTGTTCTCAATGATATCCCAAGCAGCATTGGAAGTCTTAGCCAATAGATTACCCCCCGAGGCACTGTTCAGTGAATCTTGGTCACTCATGCTTAAACCATTGTAAAAAGTATTGATTTGATGTACTTTGGTAAAACCATGTTGTGGGCATTTTCTTAAAAGATCTTTAAAACGATCCCAAGATTCACTGAACGACTCATCGTGCTTTTGTTCAAAATTTATGATCTCATTCCGCAAAGCGGTAGTACGAGAGGGTGGGAAAAAGTAATTTATAAACTTTGTTTCCAAATCCGTCCACGAGAGAATACTCTGTGGCGGTTCCTTAGCAAGCCAATGCCGGGCTTGTCCCTCTAAAGAAAAGGGAAAAAGTTGTAACCTTATAACCTCTTGTGGAACACCATTGAACTTGACCGTGTTGGTGAGTTGCAAGAATATTTTTATATGGTCATGTGGATCATCAATGGTTCGTCCCAAGAACGGTTGAGCGGAGACCATCTGGATAAAGCCTGATTTTAGCTCGAAATTGTTGGCGGCAATTGGTGGTATAACAATTGGATCCGTGTTGCCATCGACATGAGCTTGCAGCAATTCAATCATCGGCCGATTATCCGGAAGGTGCTCATTGTTGTTGTTATTATTCATGTTGTTGTTGTTATTGTTGTTTGGAGGTGGTACACCGGCCATGTCTAAGTGATCGAGAGGCTCGGGCTCTTGATATGACGTGGATCGAGTGCGCATACACCTGCAAAAGAACGAACAAAAAAAAGCAAAGCAAAAATATTTTTGGTTTTTATGTTTTTTAAATTTTTTTGTATTTTTGAAAATTTTATATTTTTTAGTTGTTTTTGAAGATTTTCTTGAAAAAGTAACGTTCACGGGGAACGGATCCCAAAATCCAAGTTCTCACAAAAAAAACGTTTGATCTTAACGAGAAGAGCCGGCAGCGGCGCCATTTGATACACTGATTTTGCTATGGGTTCTAATTTCTCTCGGAATCCTCTCGAATTGATCTAGGCTTAAAGTGGAATGATTGTTCTTGGTTACTAAATAAAAGGGTTTGGTTTTCTAATCTAATAAAAAGTGGAAATGAAAATTTAAATCAAAGATAATTAATTTAATGATGATTAATAAAAACTTGAATTTAAATTAGAATTAAGATTAAAATAAAATTAAATTAAGGAAACAATTAAGGAAACAGTAAAGAAATAGTAAAGAAACAGTAAAACTTTAAAATACCCAAAAGATAACTGATTCGGAAGTTACTGTTCATTCGGAAGTTGAGCTTCATTCGGAACTTTGTGCTTGGTTCGGAAGTTTTGGACTCATCCGAAACTTACTGATTCGGAAGTTCTCTTTGTTCCGATTCGGAACTTTTGGTAAAAAATCGGTTCGGAACTTATGCCTTGGTTCGGAAGATAAAAATCGGTTCGGAACTTATGGATTGGTTCGGAACTTTTAATTTGGTTCGGAAGTTATGGGTTGGTTCGGAACTCTTAGCTTGGTTCGGAACTTATACCTTGGTTCGGAACTTTCTGCTTCATTCGGAAGTTATGGGTTGGTTCGGAACTCTTAGCTTGGTTCGGAACTTTTTATAGGTAAACTCATTCGGAACATCTGGGAAACCCAGATACAGAAACTAAACCGAAGAACAAGGAAAATCGTTTTTAATCCAAAAATCACTAAGTTTTTCACCAAAGACTAAAATAACTCATTCACAAAGCATCTATTAACCATAAGCTACAAATCCCACTAACAAAAACACAAATCCCAACAACTTTTGAAGATCAAATCAAGAAAATAAAAGCTTAAAAACTTGAAGATAAAGATGATGATGAACAAGATAAAATGGAAAGATTAAACAAGAACTTTGAATTGAATGATCCATGTTTTGACAAGATAAATCAAAGATTAAAATTACAAGATTGGAAGAACAAAGATTAAAATCACCAATCACCCTAGTGGTGATGGTGATGGAACGAACAAGAAAGGAGAAAAAAGGGGAGGAGAGAAAACTCCAGACTCTCTAAAAAACTAACTAGTCTAAATGTGTGAGGGGAGGGCTATTTACAACCTTGTCTTTTGGTTGGTGAGTGGGCTTTCTCCCGTTCTTCTTGTCTTTTCATCTTTTCAGAAAAGTTTCCGTTTTCGATTCTGATTCGGGATTTGTTGTCGATTAATTTTAACTCGTCTTTTAATTTCTTCATTTAATTGACTTGAGTTTCTTCGACTTGTGTAAATCTTCCATCTTTGGTCCTTTTCTTCGATAAATCTTCGAATAGGCCCACTGACTTCAAATCTTTTGCATCTCTTGGACAATAGACTTTATCTTGAGTCTTTTTCTTTAGTAAAACCCGTGCAATCCCATGTTTTCTTCAATATTCATCTGGTTGGCTCTGAAAACACAATAAACACAAAAACCACGCATAATTCCAAACAAATGATATTAAATACGTGTTTTGGTCTCGTTTTAGCCCGAATTAAGTGGTAAAAGGATGAGTGTTTACACACCTATCAATCGTGTTTGCTATTGCTAGAGGAGTGGGGCCCAAATTATTTTTAAGCTTCCCACTAACTTTTTGTAAATCCCATTATTTTAATAAAGTTATGTTTATAATAATAATAATAATAATAATAATAATAATAATAATAATAATAATAAAAATAATAATAATAATAATAATAATAATAATAATAATAATAATAATAGTAAAACTTAAAACCTTAAACTTCTTGATTAAGAAACTGTGACAATTCAATCTCGCTCTATGAATGATTTTTGATTCAAAAAATTTCAACATTTATATAATGCAAAATCCGAATGTAACGAGTGCAATATTCGATTGCGGCTTTTTAATATACATTATCTTCAGAAGTCCCATTTGGATGCCTACGTAAGACATCAATCTAAATTAAGGAAAATTAACCAGCTTTAAGACGAATCTCATTTTTGCATTTACTGATAACGGAGTCATAACTTATTTTTCGATCACCTATTTTGATATGAAAGTACTCAACTACCTCCGACCAAAACCCTTTCATCTGTTGACTTTGTCTTTGTACGAACGTCTCCGAAACATGTACCCAAGCTTCACATAAAGCTACCTCCTCATCGGTAATCTGAGAATGTTTAAAACCCGGTATAAAAATTGTTTGATGTGAAAATAAAGATTTAAAAGTGTGAGAGAAAAGTTGAGTATTCATAGAGGTAAAATGTTTAAATTTATTTATTTTTTAAATTGTGTACGGTAAGATTTTAAAAACATTTTGATTTTTCTATTTCACAAAAAAATCGTGATTTTGTCGAGTCGACCGACTCGACTCGACTCGGTCGTCGTAACGGATCGACCGAGTTCGAAGTCGGTCGACCGAATCGACGACCTTCCTCGTTGCAATCAGCCTTAAATTACCTTGGTTTTGTTAAGGGGCTATTTGGTTCATTGAATATTTTTGTTTTAATTGTAATGTATGAAAGGAATTGTATTGTGAATGAATTGTAATTTGAATTATGTAAATATGTTATGTGTTTGGTTGACATGGTGTAATACAAAGTGAGTATAACTTTATTTGTATAAAATAATGCAATTCTTTTGTAATGTTTAACATTCCACTAATAAAACCATGTAATTGAGATTACAATATAAATATGGACCCAATGTAATTTCCATAAATACAATTACACCAATTATTTAACCAAACAACTTAATTGTTTCTAAAAAGTTACGTAACTGAATTGTACAAATGTACATTTTATTTTTATTTCATTAAATAATTGTTTATTTTATATTGCAATTAATTAATAAAAAATACTTTAATTAGTAAAGATGTTATATTGGTAGAGATTGTAGTTAGAAATTTATTATTCCTATAAGATTATTTACATTTAACGAGTGAACGCTTATTTAGGAAGGCATAAAAGTACAATTTAGTTGCTATTTCACATAGCTAAAATTATTAAATTAAAAAGAAAAAATATTTTGCTTATACCGGTCATTGATGTAACTTACTATTTTTAATGTTAAGTAAATAACCATATAAACACATTTCAATTGGACCACACACATATTGTTGAATACATTTAATCTAGCTTGATTACTGTAATAAACATGCAATATTGTATTTAAAAAGCATTTCTTATTATTGGCCCACTTATTTATTGCACATATAGGTCCAAGTTGCACTCCCGGTCCTTCCAAAGGTACACAGCACTCCGGTCGGGAAAGCAGGGGTCACTGTTATTGGCCGGTTTAAAGACATTATTTTTGATACTTTGACTCCTTCTACTTTTCTATATAGATCATTTTAATAGTGATACTCTTTGGAATATAATAGATATGACCCCCATAGTTTAGATCCTTCACACTTGAACCCTTCAGTAATGGTATCTTATAGCAAGAGCTACAATATTTTTTAACTATGTTTTTTAGAGAATCGAAATCGTTAAATTATAACACAGGATAATGATAAAATCACGTTGTTATGCATCTATAATTGAGAAAAAAGATTGATATAAACTAAACAAATAATACCATGTAAATAAACGATTCAAAATATTTTCATATTACACATTGATTACGTAAGTAACGTAATCTTCGTGGGGTGCTCACATGATACATCACTTTGGAACCATAAATAGATATGCGTTTCTTAAAAAGATAGGGTTTTTATGATTATAAAGATGTACGTTACAATCACTTTTTAAGCAAAACCTAGTTTTTGTTGGCACCGCCTAACTTTGTTAAATAACTTCAGTGTTGCTTTTTTACTTTAGTTTTGGTTTTTTCCTTACTTTAGACTCACAGGATACACAACTTAAAAGCAAGTAAAAACGTTGTGTATCAAATGATGATCACGAGTATACACTATTAGGTCATATACATTTAACCCAAACACTTCTTTTGGTTAAATAACTTTAGAGCGAAAAACTTATCCATTAGCTTTACCGCTTTCGGATGAAGTTTATGTTAAGCTAAGTATTTTTAACTATGTTTCTCGAAACCGTTAAATTATGATACAGGGTAATGATAAAATCACGTTGTTATGCATCTGTAATTGAGTAGAAAGATTGATATAAACTAAACAAATAATACCATGTAAATAAATGACTCAAAATATATTCGTATTACACATTGATTACGTAAGTAACGTAATTTTCATGGGGTGCCCACATGATACATCGGTTTGTAACCATAAATACATGTACGTTTCGATAGATTTTTTATGATTATAAAGATGTACGTTACAATCACTTTTTGAGCATAACCCGGTTTTTGTTGGCTCCGCCTAACTTTGTTAAATAACTTTAGTATTGCTTTTTTACTTTAGTTTTGGTTTTTTTCTTGCTTTAGACTCACATGATACACAACTTAAAAGCAAGTAAAAACGTTGTCTATCAAATGATGATCACGAGTATACACTAGTAGATCATATACATTTAACCCAAACACTTCTTCTGGTAAAATAACTTTAGAGCGAAGAATTTATCCAATAACTTTACCGCTCTCGGATGAAGTTTATGTTACGCTAAGCATATTATTAATCAACATCTCTACTACCAACTAAACACCCCATCGCATTTCACTTCATACTTAATATCAAATTTAATAACGCATTTACTTAATCTTCATAAACCAAACATACTCACTTATACACAAATATACATATACAAAAACATAAAAGTAAAATTTAGTCGTTCACACGATTGACTTCTCGAATGAGACTGTTACACATAGCTTTATTAAACTACACGTAATGATATACTTAAAGACTCTTCCCATGCCTACGTGACACCACTCTAACGCGTCCCATCCTTTTACCAACCTCTCTTCTAACGCATCCCACTTAGTAAACCAAAAAGTTGGCCACATATGCAACCATATAAGTTAGGTTGGTTGTATTGGTAACAAGTCGACCGATTGCCTCACTCATCCGACCCAATGTAGGGACCGAGTGAGTCGGTCACATAAGCATAAATTGATCCACCATACGATGAAGTTGGGTTGCATGTTTGAGTGTGCTTAATTAAATTAAAATGTATTTTTGTGAAGTATTTTTTAATACTTAGAGAGCTGGGAGTCTTGGCGCCGTGGGGTGCCAAACCCACGGCGCGGTGCGCGTGATGAGTCCCCTGAGCCACAAAAGCCACGGCGTGTAGCCCCGGCGCCGACGTACTCACGGGGCGTGAGTTTGATTTTAAAAAAAAAATTTTTTTTTTGAAATTTTTTTAAACCTAACGGCTCCTAGCCGTTTTTTTTTGAAAAAAAAAGTTTTTTTTTTTGTTTTAAATGCCTTAAAAGGCTAGTTTTTAAAAAAAAAAAAAAAAATTTTTTTTTTTAAAATTAAATGCCTCAAACGGCTAGTTTTTTAAAAAATAATTTTTTTTTTCAATATGGATCCCGAAACGGTCGCGTTTATAAACTTTAAAAAAGAAGAAATCAAGGCTCGTCGACGCGCAAAAATGCCGAATACTAATCAATACCGCGACGTTGAAGATTCCGAAGACTCCTCCAACTAGTAGTTTTTTTTCGTAATTTTTTTCGTAATTTTTTTTTTGTTATTCGAAGTTGTATTTTTCTATTTTTTTAGGATTGTAATATTTATTTTTATTTATGAAATGAATTAATTTAGTTTGAAAATGTGAGAAAAAAAAAGTGGGACCCACAAAGGGGAGTCACTTGGAGTGATGACTCCCCTGATTTTTCCAAGTGAGTGAGTGAGTGGGTTTCGCTGACGTGGCACCCCAAAAACCCCTCACTTGGGGTGATGACTACTAGTCCTCTTAATACTACATAGTATAAATCCAGTGCCGTCTCGTTGTTTTTGGCGATCTTAGGCAATAACAACAAAAAAGCCTTTTTACACGCGTTAAATAAAGAGAAGTTGCATGTAAAATTGAATTAAATAACTCATACATGTTCAATATTATACGTATTTATATACAAAACTAATAAAAATATAGCATTTTAAAGTGGAGGATGTTGTACACCCATCCGAGACCCCTCGTCAGAGGAAAAAAACTAAACTGACAAAAACTTGGGGGTTGAAAGTGGTTGATGTTATAAACAACAGGTAAGTAAAGGACCACAAAATGAAACAACAGCACTAGAAAATAAAAGAAATAAAATAATCTTTTGACCCTTGTGTCTCTCCAAAAGCCCCCCTTCCTTCCCCCATTTCCCCCATCCCCTCTCTCTCTTCATATCTATCCTCTTTTTTTCCTCACAATTTCACACACACACACACAAATTATTCAATTCAATCCCCAACTCACCTACTTTTTGTTCACTATTTTCACAACACAAATCACACACACACATATAAACTCTTTTATGCTCTTTTGATCTATTGATTAGATGACGTCATCCGCTTGTTTTAGCGATAGAAACGATGCTCCTCCGCTTTCCATCGAATCTAATAAAGGTATATTCCGGCGATGCTGACGTGGCACTTTTTCATCTCGATTCTTTTTTATTTCCGGTTAAACCTGTTTTTTTTATAAACTTATTTATTTATCTGATGCTGACGTGGCACTTTCTGTTTTTATTTCCGGTGAATCTGCTAATTTTCTGTTTAAGTTATGCTGACTTGGCACTACAAATCGTTTTTTACTGCTATGTTTCCGGCAAAAATGATTTTTATAAAATGTTTTTTTTATCTGATGCTGACGTGGCACTTTCAGTTTTATTTCCGGCGAAACTGATTTAGCTATGCTGACGTGGCACTTTTTAATCCATACGATTCGTTTTGACTGGATTTTTTTCCGGCGAAACTATTTTTTATTTGATGATGACGTGGCACTTTTTTATTTACTGTTTTTGTTTGCGGTGAAACTGATTGTTTTTTTGTGTGGTTAAGCTATGCTGACGTGGCACTTTACCGCTTGATATCCGGTAAAACTGATTTATTGTGTATGCTCGTGAATTGTGTTAGGTGATGCTGACGTGGCAATATATAAGGATCTATGGAGAGCTTGTGCCGGTCCGTTAGTTACAGTACCGCGCGAAAAAGACCTTGTGTTTTACTTTCCTCAAGGTCATATTGAACAGGTAAATTTCATTTTAGTTTTATTTTTTATTTTTTGTTATTTTTGATGTTTTTTTTATACTAATTAGGTTGTTGATTGATGTTATAAATAGGTTGAAGCTTCAACGAATCAAGTAGCGGATCAACAGATGCCGATGTATAACCTTCCGCCGAAGATACTATGCCGCGTTGTCAATGTTCAGCTAAAGGTATAACTGATTGCGAATTACAACTTGTGTTGAAATTTGAGGGGTGTTTGTTTTCGGTTTATGTAGCGGGCTTATGACTTGTTTGGTTTTGGGATTATGTTTCATAAGCTTACTTTTTATGGCTTCATTTGAAACTTTTAAGTTTATTATGTCATAATAAACTCATATAAGCCGGGAGGTTTCTAATTAGGCTGTAAAAAGTGAGCTTATGAAACATAAGCCCAAAACCAAATAAGCCATAAAACCGGCTATATAAGCTGAAGCAAACACCCGACATGTTAATAATGGATTACAATAAGCTGGGACGACTATACGATAAAATACAATTCATTAATCTGTATTCCTGTTTGTGTGTAGGCGGAACCAGATACAGATGAGGTGTTTGCGCAGATTACTCTTATGCCTGAACCTAATGTGAGTTGAAATTCACTGATTTTGTTTATATACTTAAGTTTAAGTACATAAGCAGATAATTAGGAATGTTCATTGACATGGCTTGATTTTGTAATTGCAGCAAGATGAAACCGCGGTTAAGAAAGATCCGCCGCCTGCACCCGAGTCTCAGTTCCGTGTGCATTCTTTCTGTAAGACGTTGACCGCTTCAGATACTAGTACACATGGTGGATTTTCTGTTTTGAGACGACATGCTGATGAATGTCTTCCTCCTTTGGTTAGGATCTTTACTATTAACAGTTTTGTTTGTTTATCTGAAACCGGCTTTATTCGTATTGATTTTTTCGTGCTTTGTTTGCTTCAGGACATGTCGAAGCAACCACCTACTCAGGAATTGGTGGCTAAGGATCTTCACGGAAGTGAATGGCGTTTTAGACACATATTCCGAGGTAATTGCTGAATATAGTTTAAGTTTAACTAGCTTATCATTTAATTTGGATCCACATCATTTCATATATCATGCTTGTTTGTTAACGAAATGATTCCATATGCCTCGGCTGTTCTAAATTTATTTTCCAAATGGCAGGTCAACCACGGAGACATCTACTTCAAAGTGGTTGGAGTGTATTCGTCAGTTCTAAAAGGCTTGTGGCCGGTGATGCTTTCATATTTTTAAGGTAATAGCTATTTTTCAGATTTTGTTTTTTGATGTTTATGTTATACTTGTTCTCTTCCTTAACATCTACTAATGGAATGTGCAGAGGCGAGAATGGGGAACTTCGTGTTGGAGTAAGACGTGCAATGAGACAACAAGCAAACATACCATCGTCGGTCATATCCAGCCATAGCATGCATTTAGGAGTCCTTGCAACAGCTTGGCACGCCATTCAGACTGGAACAATGTTTACAGTATATTATAAACCTAGGTATGCAACTAATGGAATATAATTAATCATAACTGTATTTGTACCTTCATTTTTGTCGTTATATGATAACATGTTACTTTACTTCTACAGAACTAGTCCTGCGGAGTTCATCATTCCTTATGATCAGTACATGGAATCAATCAAGAGTAATTATTCGATAGGGATGAGATTCAACATGAGGTTTGAGGGTGAAGAGGCTCCAGAGCAAAGGTATAATACAGCTAGCTATAACTATCCTAGGTTATTCATCTTCTTAATTGTTTCTCTTGGTTTCGACTTTTGACATTATATTTGTTTATTATTGTAGGTTTACCGGAACTGTTGTTGGAATTGAAGAGCGTGAGCCAGAAAGGTGGCCCGAGTCTAAATGGAGATGCCTAAAGGTGTTACCACTTGTCAATTTTTTCAAATTGTATCTTACTTTATGATGTATCACAAAGTATAACTTTTTTGTATATTAATGCCAGGTACGATGGGATGAAACTTCTTCTATTCCCCGTCCGGAGAGAGTCTCACCTTGGAAAATAGAACCTGCCCTTGTCCCCCCTGCAATCAATACACTTCCGGTGCATAGACACCAAAAGAGACCTCGGACAAACATGTTGCCTTCATCTCCTGATTCATCTGTTCTTACTAAAGAAGGTACTAATTTGATATAGTACTATGGTAACCTTTATGTGCTTTATATAGCCAGCATACTTTCATTTATCCCATTTTGGTCAATTTAATTTTGTGTACACATATAATATTTTTGATATATGGTTTTGAGTCGTTAAAAGATGGTTTTGTCTATTCTTAATTAAATTATACTACTTTTTGATTTTGAGAGTCACTTTCAAGTGTTTTCAAATGACTCGCTGGGACACAAAGCCTTCTTTTAACGACTAAAACAGAACAAATGAAAAGTACCTTGGTATTTTACGCAAATACCACTCTAAGAATTTTGTTTTTTTAACAAATATAACTTACACAGGTTCATCAAAATTGACCACGGCAGACCCTCACCCTTTACCAGCAAGTGCATTCTCGAGGGTCTTGCAAGGTCAAGAACTACCGACCTTGCGAGGCAATTTCATGGATAGTAACGAGTCAGAAACATGTGATAGACCAATTCAATGTACACCTTCTGTAACAGATGACGAGAAAGTTGATGCACTTTCTGTTTCACGACGTTACGGGTCAGATAAATCTTTACTCGTCAACAGGACTGCTGAATCCTCCTTCACAGATCTATTATCTGGTTTTGGGTCAACTAATGGCTCTGGAAACGAGTTCTCTTCTCCAACTAGTCGTCACACAAATTCATGGTCTGTTCCACCCTCTAATCTCTCCCTCAGCTTGCTGAGCGGCGGTGGTGTGAAAAGTGCTCTTCAATCTAGTGAAATCTCATTTCAGATGAGAGATGTCAGGTATAGTGCGTTTGACGAGTATTCAGCTCATAATAATCAAAGGGGTGGAGATCAGCAACACGAGAAATGGATGATGCCAACGCCACTTTCTTCTTATCCTCCGACACCTGTGGTTAAACAAAACGAAGTCATGAAACCTAAAGACGGAGACCTCAGAATATTTGGTGTAACAGTTGCTGGTAACAGAAATAAAGGATTGCAATCTCAACAATATCCTACATTTGATTCTGATCTCTGGCCTGAACACTCAAAGCGGTTGAAAGTTGCTGATAATTTAGCAACTGGTAAAGAGCAAGATAAAGGATACCAAATATATAGGCCTTTAGCCAGGGATGCTCAAGTGAAAGTCCAGGGCGTTTCTACAAGAAGTTGTACAAAGGTATCAGCTTAAATGTTTTTTGTTTATATGATATATAAATCTCGACCATTCGTTTTTGTTTTCTTATGGATGGGTTGATGCGGGCTATTGTTTATCTCTAACGGGTCAATTGGGGAAAAATCAAGTATAAAGACCTATGACTTGTATTGAAGTAATATAATAATATAGTTTTCGTAATGAGATTTGACAAGTATGAATACAAAGTTAATCTTCCACACAGTATTGGCTTGCGTGATTAATCGTGGTGACCACTCAACTGGTCCATTTTTCACCTGTAAATATGATAATCTTATGGTGTTTTGACTATTAAGCAAATATATTTTCAGGTTCATAAGCAGGGTGTTGCTCTTGGTAGATCAGTTGACCTTACTAAGTTCAAAAACTATGATGAATTGATCTATGAATTAGATGAGTTATTCGAATTCAATGGTGAATTGATGAGCCGCAACAGGAACTGGCAAGTTGTATACACAGATGATGATGGTGACATGATGCTTGTTGGAGATGATCCTTGGCAGTAAGTCTCTTTAATTATCTGCAGTTGTCAGCAGTTAGTTTCTGTATACAGTTCTGACTCTTTTTATGTGACTCAGGGAATTTTGCTGTATGGTTCGGAAGATCTACATATATACCCGAGAAGAGGTTCAGCGAATGAATCCAGGAACTCTAAATTCAAAAGATGATGATAATTCGTCAGTAGCAGGTGGCATGGATGAAAAACGCTCGGAGGAATAATGAGAATGCGTGACCTTTAGTCTATAAAATTAGGTAAATCTTTTATTAAAGCAATTATTTATTTCTTTTATCAAAGAGTATCTAGGTCGTGGATAATCAATTTATAGTTTATGCGATTGAAACTGAATATGGTTATTTATTTGATTATTTAGAGGTTATGTCACATGACCCATTCACAAAAAGAATGCAAAACATCATGTTTATTAGATCTTAGCAAGAAGTCACCCTTTTATACATAAAGCTATATGGCTATGTTCACCATAGATTAAATGGAAACTAGAAAACCACACTAGCGAGGGTGGTTAAAGTTAAAAGGGCTAGTTGCATACGATAATGACCATGGTTGTGCGTTTTACAGGTTGATGTTGTAGGTGAATTAGTGAGTATTGGAAACAACTGAAATAAGTACTCGAGTTGCATAAGAAGGTTCACTTCCTTGATGGACAAATTCTCCAAATGACGCCAGTCTCGGTAAAGTTCAATTTTCAATTTTGGACCACCGGAGCTAATATATATTGCTGTCTAGCTCCTATATATGATAATTATATAATATAAGGATTCTTGACAGCATGACATTATGTCGATGTTCTCAAATCCTTTTATTTTGTACAAAGTCTATGTCCCCTGCTTGTTCCAGTTTTTGTATGCAAGAGTCAACTGGCATTATTAGCCTGTATGAACTCATCTTATTGTATAGTTTACTTGGTCAAGTTTACTTTCCTAGTTTTGAATCAATGATATTATTATTTTAGATAAAACTTGTTTATCTTTTGCATTTAGAATTAATTTTGTTTTAAATTCTCTGAAATCGTATATATGTTGTGTTTTATCTCAATTCATAAGATAAAACCAGTCAATTCTGTATAAGGTAAACGGGTTAAGAGTTGTCCGAGGTATATCTTAAACGGGTCAATTCCGTACTACTTGGTTTATCATGACAATTACCTCAAGTGTTTATGGGTCAAACAGGCGTAATTTAGTACATAACTATTGACCTGTTTTGATTTCTAATCAAATCCGCGTGCCAGAGTTGATTTTTACACCTCTGTGGGTTGATACATTCCAAATGAGGAAAGTGTTGATTTTTACCTTCAACCTTTTGCATTTAGATTTTTTTAAAAAATTTCTCTGAAATCGTTTATGTTAGTTGTGTTCTATCTCAATTCCCAAGATAAACCGGGTCAATTCCGTATTAGTTAAACGGGTTAAGATTTGTCCGAAGTACATCTTTAGCAAGTTCAATCTTCTATATTTCTTTACTTGGTTTATTATTGAAGTGTTTATGGGTCAAAGCCGCGTAATTTAGTAAATTACTAGTAATACATATGTAACTCTCGAGCTGTTTTGATTTCTAATCAAATCCGTGTGCCGAGTTGATTTTTACACTCTGGGTTGAAAGTTGAAACATTCCAAATGAGGAAAGTGGTAATGAATTGCTGAAAATGGATGGTAGTTTACTTTGAAAGTGATGGGTAGAAAATTTGAAACTTTTGTGAAGACTCGTGAAGTGGGTATCTTTTTAAACTCAATTTGGACTTTGCGACGATTATTGGAATGACCTGATGAAGTTTGACCTCTTTTTTATACGTTTTTAATGCTTTTATATCTAGATACATCTTTTAGTTTGTTACGGATCCATTCATCAAATGCAGCTGTGTTTCTTTATATCAACAATCTATCTTTTGAATAATATTTGTTTGTTTGTTCTTCAAAAACGTAAAAATCAGACCCAAATTCGATTTTACACCATAAAAAAAACTTGGACCATATATATTCTATGTTTTTGAAATAGACCTATTTGATATCTCGAACACGGTTTCTCACTTTCTCATAGTCCACACAAAGTTCGGAAAACAACAACACTAGTTTCTACAAATAATACACACAACATAACGGAACATAATGAATGTCAAAGTAGAATAAATGAAGCATTGATGTAGCGTATTAAGATTATAATTATGTTTGATTGTTATGATCCACATAATGTAATAGACTGCCTTTGATAGTACACGAGACATTCAGACCCGAGTGATGTCTCGGTTGTGTCATGAACTTGATTAGTTGTAACAAAATATATTCCTAGAACATTAATTTTAAAGTTTTTATGTTTACACTTCACATGATGTACCAGCTTTTCATTCAATAAAGAGCAATATAACATATCAAAACTTTAAAGAGCTACAGATTAAGAGCAATATAACATATCTTGTCATTGCTTAACATCTCCAATCCAATGCTTAGAGATGATTTAAAATAACTTGAAGATGAGTTAATGCATTGAAGCAATTATTTAAATAAGGGTTATTGAAAATTTGAAACAATATGTTAAGAATGATAAGCTATTGCAATCCAACTGCAGTCTTCTTCATAATAACAACCTAAACCTTTTAGTGATTGCATCTTAATTTCAAATATCAGAGTATTTGCCGACCGACCTAAGTTTTATGCATTGAATGTACATTTTTATTCCTCAAGTTTAGATGACTTACATTCACCACTATAGAATCAAATGTTTTGACATGTTATGAGATACAAATTAATGTTACATTTCACATAGTTGACTTACATATGGCTCTAATTCATCTACACTTATACATGTCAATATAGTTATAGTATTGCTACAACTTGTATATCTCATATCGTATGATGGTGAAGTTTTGTGCAACTAATAGAGATGAGGTCGAGTATTATTGTTGTTAGATGGCGATAGGGGCGGAGCCATGAATTTTAGTTAAGGGAGCGTGATCATACTTAAATCAAAAAGTCATAGTGATGGGAGAGGTTTAATGTAGAATATAGTAGAAAAAATTGCTTGTAATACACATAAATAATAAGTGAAATAGATTGATTATGAGAGACTTAACACTCACTAGTCCCTCTACTAGCTCCACCCCTGGATGACGATGTTAATGTATATAGATAAGCATATCTATACAATATTAAACGTGCGCAAGCATTTCATATGAGAGGAAGTATAGTGTGTTAGTATTTCAATAAGTTCACCGGTTACTGGCACATGATTACCTTGGAATGTGATTGTAGGTTGTTGAGATCTCATATGTCTAGTAGTGGCAACTTCTCAGCTGAATTTAATCTTGAAATCAGCTCATACAACAAAGAGTTGTTGACTAACTTTTAAGTTTTTGGCAATTTATAATCATATAGATAATAGATTGCAATATTGATGGTAATGTGTGTTGGTGAATGTTACATCCACAGATTTTTTACAAAAAATAATCCACATAATGATATGTAGTTTAATTTGTGGATACAAATATATGAAAATAATCAGAAGTATGAAAGAGAAGACCAATGATTTTCATGCCACGTCATTATGTAGATTTGTTTTTGTAAACCTTATGAATCTCTCATTTTATAATACCCAATGGATCACTAACGCACTTCTTTAGTTCCTTGTATGCAAATGAAAAGACGCACGTGATAACTTTTTGACGATAACTATAGTAACGTTTATTCATTACAAATTTTCTCATACCAAAAGTCATATGGAGATTGGATTATAAACTTGCATACGTTAAATATTCTCAATAAAATATAAAACTTAAGTGTGAACATGTGTATGGCTTTTGACGTCTCGACCGAAAATAATGAGCTTGGGTATGAATGTTTAAGTCATTAACACTTAAACTTTAAGATTTCACGTTTAATTTTAAAGGACTCAATCTTTATAGATATAAGATATACGTTTTTATTGGTAGTTAATAAATGTTCTTTTACGTAACTATGATTACATTTCAAAATGTAGTGATAAGAAAACAAAAAATGTCATGTAAGTTTGTGGTTTTTGATGGGTTAAAAGTTATACAATACCAACGTACTTATTTAAATATACTGACTTTAAACACTTACTAATTTATCGCTTGACATTAACAATGAACTTTCAAATTTGTTCCGTCTTTACCAATATAATCCTGAAATGACTGTATTACCCTTATCTTCTTTAACATAATCACAACCACATTCAACCACCATCGTCCTCATTTCTTCAACCTCTATCACTGTCAACTGTCACCGCCATCTTCACCTTCAACTGTTATCACCTTGAGCTTGTCTATCACAAAGACTATATAACGTTCTGCTTGTGCTTTAAATCTTTAAATAAATCATTATAGTGCCTATCTATACTCAACTTCAGTAACTTTTTACATATCTTCATAATATTTTTACTTATTGTATTTGTTAATTGATATAAATAAATATCAGTGCTTGTAACAAGAAGTAATCTTTTGAGAAGCTATAAGCGTATTAAATGAAATTAATTAAAGAAAATAATAAAACAAAAGCATCTAGATTAACAAAAGCATCTTAGTTTTTGTGAGTCCACTATATTTGAAACAAACCCGTGTTGGTTTGGCCCACATGTATGGATGATTTGAAAAAAAAGACAACGGCTGTGAACACCTAGTTGTAAGATAGCAACTGGATCTTGGACACCAGGTTCGTATGAAATCTGACATTCGGTATCAAGGCCCACTATTAGATACGATTATAGTAGTTAATGTATTCCGTTTTGGCGATCCAAGCTTCAACAGTGTAAGGATCTATGGTGGTGGTGATGACGTGTTCATGGCAATATATGTAATTATGTGAAAGAAGACAAGGGTAATACTGTCATTTCAGCGTCATATTGGTAAAGACAAAACAGATTTGAAAGTTCATTGTTATTGTCTAGCGATAAATTAGTAAGTGTTTAAAGTCGATACATTTGAATAAGTACGCTAGTATTGTATAACTTTAATAAGTCGTTGCATTCTATATTTGTAGATAAACATAACTTTTTTATTTCGTCACAATAAACGCTTTTATTCCTACTCCCGTTACAATGTATCGAAATACTAAGTTAAGCATGGCTAAGATGAAAGTCTAAATTATTTTCCGGGGGTCGAGTATCTTTTAAAAAAATGAAAGTTCAAATTGAAGAAAGTAATTGTCGCAAGATCTGGGCTCTAAAAAGGCCCCTACCATCCGGTAGACTCTAAAAAGGCCATTACTCAAAACCGATAGATAACTAAGTAACTACGAACACTTGGCCTTAACAAATTGCGTTGAGAATGAAACTATACGAACTATGTTTAAAGTTTAAACCTATTGACCGTGTGATTAACAGTGATTAAAAAGGCTCGAACAAAGTTTACAACAGCGACTATTTTTATATATTAGCTAAAAATGTTATATTTTCAAATAGAACACCAATAAAATCACACATCATACTCAAATTGAATTTACTTATAGGTTAGGTTAAAAGTCATATGTTCAAGTCGTATTTCCAGACGAGTACTCACGAGTTACGACAAACATTCGTGTGATTTTCAGCAAGTGTTTATATTATATAGAGTACGTGTTTTGTGCGAAAAAACTGTAAGTTTTATGGACATAAATTAAATAGTCGTTTGTTAGGATCGAACTCGGGATTATGAGATTTCACACAATACGTAAAGAGTTAATTTATTAATAAATGTATTTATATATTTATTAATTAAATCGAGTTTTAAACATTTAACGGTTTAAGTTTTAAGAGTTAAGGACCAACGGTTAACGTGGAATATAATAGAAGAGGAAAAGAAGGATCCGGAATATCCGATCGGTGGAGAGCAAGAAAAAGGGAATAAAAAAGTTTCTTGCCTATGTTTTGTCTTGGGCTCTAAGTTTTGGTACATCATATAAACACATGGGTACCTCATAATTCTTCACCCCACTTTCTCTCTACCTCTCTCTTTGCGATCGACGACCAAACACCCCAAAGGGTTTCGTTAGGTTTGTTTGGTTTTCTTGGCCGAGTCTTAGCCCCTCTATAGGGTTGTTTGGTCGGTTTTCCATTATACGTTTAAGCTCATTTTATACGTACTAGTATTACGGTTAATTCGTTATTATACGTGTGTACAAGAACGTAATATGATCTTACTTTAGTTTATATCTTGGATCGATTAACAAAACGGTAAGGGGTTAGTCATTGATCCGTCATAAACCCTAATTGGTGATTCGTTCTTGCTTATTGGAATCGCATAGCTAAAAGGTATGTAACCCTAATTCGATTAATTATGAATGTGTTATTATTATGGTCTTATTAAATCGCTTCCGCTATTACGTGCTTTGATCTTTAATTATGTTATTGTAATTGTTACGAACATCATAAACCTTCAGTGGCATCGAGAGCCGTTTTAACATGTTATAATTATCGAGATCTAAAGGTTTTTTTTTAACTAATAATTGTTTTGAGTTAAAATACATGTTTTTTAGGTTCCTTAAATTTTTTTAGGGTTTTGTTTTAAATTGTTTTTTAGCCGATTTTTTTAAACTGTTTTTTTGAAACCCTAAAATTGCATGTTTTATGATCTTTAGATAAATTGCATGATAAATTGTTATGTCATGTAAATTAAGGTTATGATTCGTAGAGATTTCTTTAATTGTTAAGTGATTTGGGTGGATTCATGATGAACATGATGTTTTTCATGGATCATGATTTGTATGATGGGTAATTGTTACGTGTTTATTTTGATTCAATAAATCTAGAATTAGAGAAGACTTTTATATGAACATAAAAACCTTAGATTTTAAACTTATTGAATAAAATCGTATGCATGTGACTGTTTGATTTATTTATTACACATATAAATTGTTATTATGTGTTTATAATTTAGTTTTTTTTTGTTTGTCTATTTGTTTATTTAAATTACATGAATTGTTGTAAAGAAGGGTAATTTTTTAAGGAAAAATAATATGGACTAAATCATATTAATATTAAGATTTGTTTTGAGATCTAAATTACATTAAATTGCGTTGATTGGTAATTTGCAATAATCATTAAAAAGGCCTACTCAATTTGACAAACTATAAAGTGGGTATAACACGTTGCTGGTCATGTACCCGGCTAAGGAAGAAGGTTATGCCATTGTCGCTGACCAAATTCTCGGCTTGCCTGTGCGTCAAATTGAAATTACCTACGATTATTATGTGCACTTTACTTTAAGGTTGATTTACCGCAAATTCACATCCGAAACACAATGAATAAGGTTATTGCTTTGTGATTTAGCCGAGTTCTAGAAAAAGTACATTGTGAATTTTGTTGTAGGTAATTCTTCAATTGGTTTAACTAATGCCTCAACAATAATTTATGTACATTTAGTCTTGCCGGAAAACTTTACTAAATGTTTTATTAAACTTATGTTATGGAGATGAATGCATGCTTCTCCATACATTGATTTTGACATTAAAATTTATACCCTAAAATTTAAGTCAAATGTCATCTAATTGACGGACACTTGAAGTTAGAATGTCGTCATGCGAGATCTTGGACGAGATTGTGATGGAAAGAAAGCTTTCGTGATTGAATGAGATTTCTCATGAACAAGTTTTACGTTATTAGATTAGACGACTTAATTAAGTTACTTAGTGAGATCTAGAAACTTAAGGCATTAGGAGGGGATGAAACATGTTTACAATGCAAAATACTTTTTGGCAATGTAAGTCCCTAAAATATCTAAAAATTGAAATTGTTTGTCAATTAAATTGCTCGACAAGTTACTATGTTGAATACATTCATTACTAGCTAATCAACTGATGTAATGGATCTATGTCAATATAGGTTCTAGTTTCAAGGAAAATACTATGGTTAGTTTTATTACCAGAGTAATTTTATTTTCTTGAAAGTATTATCGATAATACTAATATTTGAACTTTTTTTATGTAGAAATGGCTCAATCCGACAACAACGCTTTAAGTTTGGCGTTCAAAACTTTCTTTGAACGTAAATAACTGACTGGTCCAAACTTCTGTAACACCCCATTTTGATAAATGGAATGTCACGCGTGATTATGACGTGTCATCAAAGCATACAAGGATAAATGTCTTAAACATTACATGACCATAAAGGAAATACCGGAAACAAACATCGGTACCCCAAAGTATAAGCTCATCACACACAAACATAAGTACTGTAAAGGAAAAGGACTAAACAATGTCCATAGAAATAAGTAGCAAAATGTATGATGATAAGCATAAAGTAATGAAGGATAGAAAGCTTCCAATCCATATGCACGTACGCTTAGAGTCTACGAGCGTCCCTGAGTACCTGCCATTTTAGGAACATGAAAGGAAAACGGCTGAGCATAACGCTCAGTGCACGGATATACAAGCATAGAACGAATAATATAAGCATATACACCATATAGCAGCGGAATTGATTAAGTCCTGGAAACCCAGGTATAAATTAGTAAAACTGGTTTTATAGTTTGAAAAGCCTTATGTTTATCTTATGAAAACTGTTTAACATGTTAACCATTAAGCCAATATAGGTCATGAAATATCAACGTGCATGAATACTTGGAGGGGTGACCTCATCATGCAATTAGAGGGTTTGCCTCTAATTAATATAAGTTTGGGTAGGAGGGATCAGCTCCTTGTGAAGGATGCAAGGCACACACCACATTCACCTGAATAATCTGTTAAAAACATGTAACTCAGGATGCACCCATACGCCCCACATGATATCATAACAATATGGCCAAAAGCTGAAAGGGACGCCACGAGCTATCACTCTGCCGTGGTGAAGTCATAACACTGGTGCCTCTAGTGTTATGGTTATGGTACCTCCATAACTAGGTGAAACTGGTCATGCGTGTATATGGCTTAGGCATTTAATTAAACATAAGCAAATCAAAACATATAAAACATATACTGGGAAAACAGTTGGCTGCATACGGGGAATCCTAATAAGGAAAGAATGTCCATATTGAAAGAACGGAGAATCCGTACCTTACGTCCAGTGAACGAAGAAGACGAACGGAAGAGAGACCTACTTCGATCTCACTAATGCTACATAAATAGTATACGTGTATAAGTATTCTGATTACGATGTACGTAACTGGTTTTATATCGTGTCTTATCTTGTTTTATATGTTCATGTCTTGTTTTACTGATTTTAGCGTTATGCTGTGTTTATCATGTATTATATATATTCTGATTAAGTATTACTTGTATTTCTTGTATTATTATACTTGTGGTGTAATAATAAGTAACTTTCTAAAAATAGCAGGTTTCCTAAAATAGAAAGTTTCCAAAAATAGAAAGTTTCCAAAAACAGAAAGTTCCCAAAAATAGAAAGTTTCAAAAAATAGATTAACTGCTTAAAATAGATAAGTTTCTAAAAAAAGAAAGTTTCTAAAAATAGTAAGTTTCCTGAAATAGAAAGTTTCCATAATTAGAATTAAGCTGGATTAATAAGCTAATAAGATAAGCTTAAGTTTTACTGATTAAATATACTAAGTCATGTGATTAATAGTATAGTTTATTAATTATAACATGTTAATTAAATAAACTATATGTTATACGATTTAATTAAATATAATCATGAATTAGTTAAATTAGAGTGTATATAATACTTAGGTTAAAACATGTATTAACATTAAAACCCCACCGAAAACAGTGGCAAACCGGCCTAAGCCGGTTGCCCCTGCCTTCGGCCCACTGCCACCGGCTGTAGCCGGTGGTCTTGCCCTTCGGCCAGCCGCTGACCACACCAGGTTCCCACTTGTGGTCCCCCTGCTTACCATAATTAGCCACCGGCTGAAGCCGGTAGTTGGGGCTGTGGCTGCCGCGACCTAAACAAACCACAAGACACCCCCGACGCATGTCGGGGTGTCTTGTTTCCCTGCTGTTGACCGAACCCACCACCAAGACATGTGTCTCGTGTAGTGGTGCGAACGAAACGACGCCGAGAGTCGTAGGACTCTCGATTTGTGTGGCGGCCGAACACCAAACCCCAAAACAATCCAATTGATTTTCCCCACCATGATTTTAACATGTTTTTAATCTTGTTTTTAATTCCCCATGATCACATGTTCATAAAACATAAAAAGAATTAAAAAGAAAGTATTTTCGGATACCAAAACACGTGGAATCAATAGATCTTAAATACACGAACACGTACTTGTGATTTGTTAAATAAAAATCACCTAATCTCCCTTGTTTTGGTGATGTAGCCGCCGGCCTAAGGAGCAAGGAGGAGGATTTCAGGGTTTTTGCTTTTCTAAAAATTCTTCTGTAATGTTTATGTTTTCCATATTTGTTTACTTAATAAAAACAAATGGGCTGGGCCCCCCTCTCCTTGTTGTGCCGCGGCTTGTAGGGTCTACAAAGGGAAACCCGTAACTTTCCTGTGTTCTAAATTATTACGTGTTCGTGTGCTTGTATTTACGTGACGTTATTATTAAATATTCGTGTTAATATTATATACTTGTGAGTAGTCGTAATAATAATTACGTAAATACATAATTATACGTTCGTGATTCTTACGTTTATGATTTCATGTTCGTGATTTAATTATTATTGATAATAATTATCGTTCATTTATACATACTTAATACTTATCGTGTAATAACATGTACGTAGTTCTTGTAATTTACGTTCGTGAAACGTATTCATGTTATAAAAGGAAAGGTTTAATCATGTACGTACGATACTAAGGGTACTGTTAATGCAATAATGCCTAAAAACGTTACTTTCATTTTTCGGTCTCTCTTAGTTTTGATTACGACAATATGTAAAAACAAGCATTTACGAAAACAACGAAAAACGAATTCTTGAGTTCAAGTATTTTTCATTTTACCCATTTTCACTTAAGGTATGAATAAACAAGTGCTAACCTTAATCAAGTGATCAAGTGATTTAATATTTTCTTAAAACTCACTTTTTATTAAGTGTGACAAGTTTTTAATTAAACTTTCTTTTTAAGAAAATGTTTTATTAAATTAAATATTTGAAAATTTGAAAATGACATATTCTCTTTTGATTTGGAATATGCTTTCTGGATATTTTAATAATTAGATATGACCTCCACCACTAAAGGACAAAAAGGGAGTGGAGTCTAGTCTGGCGGTTCCTTAGCGCCTAGGGGGTTCTTTATCGATAAGGTACCGCCGGCTGAGATAAGGAACCGCGGGCAGATATAGCCGTTGGCCCTTTGTCCTATAAATAGTGGACCTCTCTCAGATTTTCAATTCACCTCTTTTGCACACAAATTTCAAGATTCAAACATACTTCTTTAATCACTCAAATCCTTGATCATTTGATTGATTACTACTTGTTTTGAAGTGAATCTATCTCATCCATCCCTTCCTCTTCAAGTGCAAAGAGAAGAACACTATCATTTTGAAGTGTTGATTCCACCACCAAAGATCCTTTGAAGATCAAACTTTATATATTGTTGTTGTGTAATAATTGTGAAGATCCAAGTAGTTGTGTCTATTTGGAAGTTGTGTATGTACTAAGTATAGTTATGTATATTGGTCCTAGCTACGATTAGGGCTCGACTTTTAGCTTAGAGTCGGAAATTGGTTAAGCGACGTGTACGGTTTTCTCCACCATAAGGAGCTTGTTGTGTAGTGAACTCTCGAGTAAGGAGTACTCGAGGAGTGGAGTAGGAACGAGGAGTGAGTTTCGTTGTCGAACCACTATAAATCCTTGGTGTTTGGTTTGATCTTTCTTTACCCTTAACTCTTTACATTATGTAGAAACTAGAAGGGGGGGTTGAATAGTTTCTTATATTTACTTGTTAAAATGTGGTTTCCAAAAATCCTTTTTCAAAAACTTAGGTTGAGGAAATATGTGAAATCTTCTTATGCACAATATGAGCAATGATAGTGTAACTAAACTAATACTAACAAAAATATATCCACAAAGAATAAAGAATGATAGTGTAACTAATCTAGTACTAACACATGTATATGCATAAAGAATAAAGAATGTAAAGAGTTAAGGGTAAAGAAAGATCAAACCGAACACCAAGGATTTATAGTGGTTCGGCAACGAATCTCACTCCTCGTTCCTACTCCACTCCTCGAGTACTCCTTACTCGAGAGTTCACTATACAACAATCTCCTTATGGTGGAGAAAATCGTACACGTCGCTTAACCAATTTCCGACTCTAAGCTAAAAGTCGAGCCCTAATTGTAGCTAGGACCAATCTACACAACTATACTTAGTACATACACAACTTCCAAATAGACACAACTACTTGGATCTTCACAACTATGACACAACTACAAGTGTATAAAATTAGATCTTCAATGGATCTTTGGTGGTGGACTCAACACTTCACTAGGATAGTGTTCTTCTCTTTGCACTTGGAGAGGAAGAGATGGAAGAACAAGATTCACTTCTTAAACAAGTAATAATCAAACAAATGATCAAAGATTTGAGTGATTAAAGAAGGGGTTTGAATCTGTAAATAAATGTGCAAAAGAGGTGAGGTGAAAAGCTGAGAATGGTCCACTATTTATAGGACAAAGGAGCCAACGGCTATATCTGCCCGCGGTACCTTATCCTTATCTTAGCCCGCGGTACCTTATCGATAAGGTACCGCCTAGGCGCTAAGGTACCGCCGGACTAGACTCCGCTCCTTTTTGTCCTTTAGTGGTGGAGGTCTTATCTGGGTATAAAAATATCCTGAAAGGGTATTCTTAACCAAATAAGAATATGCCATTTTCAAATTTCAAATAATTAATTTAATAAAACATTTTCTTAAAAATAAAGTTTAATAAAAACTTGTCACATTTAATAAAAAGTGAGTTTTAAGAAAAGATTAAATCACTTGATCACTTGATTAAGGTTAGTACTTGTTTATCCATACCTTAAGTGAAAATGGGTAAAATGAAAAATACTTGAACTCAAGAATTCGTTTTTCGTTGTTTTCGTAAATGCTTGTTTTTACATATTGTCGTAATCAAAACTAAGCGAGACCGAAAAATGCAAGTAACGTTTTTAGTCATTATTGCATTAACAATCTCCCCCTTTTTGATTCCGACAATACATAAACTCAATCACACAAAAACAAGATTTTCGAAGACGAGTTTATTCATTTTCCCCCTTTGTCGAAGCAAAAAGGTTGCGTAAGCCGGTGTTGAAGAAACGGACTTTGCAAAGACTCCCCCTTGGTGCTTACTCCCCCTAGCTTGGGGCACCGAGGAATCGAGATATGGTGACAAGCTACATAGAAGGGTTAGTTGAACAAAAGAAACAACCAACAATATATAGCAATAGGTCACATAAAAAATTAAAAGAGAAGAAAACACAAAGACAAAGATCCAAGATAGGTTACTAAAAGAACATCATACAAAGAAGTATGGAAAAAGAAACAAGCCAAAAGCATAAATCTAATCCTAGTTATTCTAGAATTCTAAGATTTGCTTGAATTTGGTGTCTTGTGGATAAGCAACCAATGCTTATATGAAAGACAAGGTAATAGCGGAGGGTGGTGGTGGTGGCTTGTTGGAGATCTCATAATCAAAGTGAAGAGGAGGCTTGATTAAGAGACTCTTGATGTAGCTCAACTCCTCATAGATGTGTGCCATAGCAAGATGTTGATATTGACAACAATGACAATATGTTCCATGGTGTATGACATTATCATGAGAAGGAGGAAGAAGACTAAAGGGTGGTGGTGGAAGAAAAGATGTTCCACAATCAACATTCTTGGTAGGAGAAATGTGATTAAGAGTGTTCTTGGGTGGGTTTGGATTGAAAGCAATTGGAGAAAAAGGAGGAGATTCAAGGCTTTCATTGGGAGAATAATACATTTTGGATGTGAAGTAATGCAAAATGCTTATGGTTCAAATAGGGAAGGCTTAGGGTATTTTTGGGGTGGTCAAAGGGTTTGAAACAAAGATTCTAAAAAATGTTGGAGCAAATCTGGAGTTTAAGACAAAAACCCGAAAAAGGAAGGCCACTGTAGGCGGTTCCTTATCTAGGGTGGCGGTACCTTATCAATAAGGTACCGCGGTTCACATATGGAACCGCCTGCAGAAGCAGGGTTTGGTGTTTGGAGGAAGAATTTTCAGCAAATCTTATTTTTCTAGTCTAACTTATCATAGGGATATGCTTAAAAGCAAAGATAGACAAAGAAAACATATGCAAACTTACCAAATAGAGATTTGACCAAAATTCATGGATTAAAAAATCAATGTAGGAGGTGTGTAAGACAAGACCTTAAGTCATGACACAATGATCCTCCATGATTCAATCTTGTTCTTGCTATGTTTGAGAGAATCATACATATGAATTATGTAAGCTCTAGATTAATAGCGAGAATCTATGAAAAAATCGTTTTTAGATTGAATTAACAATGTCAAACAAATTTCTCAACCATTTTCGAATGAGACTTTGAGAGTTTTGAAAAGGAGAGGAGAAGATTTTTCAAAAGGAGTTTAAAAGACTCAAGGACTCAAAGTGGTAAAAGAAAACACACAAGAAGAAAAGAATTTAAGGAAGATGTTCCATTAATCCTAGACCTAGACGCAAGTAATTAAAAGGTTCCCTCTTAAGTGACTTCGTGAAGATATCGGCTAAGTTGTCCTCGGAGGGCACCTTTTCAATAGTAATGTTCCCCTTTTGAACATTATCCCTAAGGAAATGGTGTCTAATTTCTATGTGTTTGGTTCGCGAATGTTGCACGGGATTGTTGCTTAGGTCTATAGCGCCTTTATTATCGCACATGATGGGAACATCATCAAGAGAAATCCCGTAATCAACAAGCGCTTGCTTCATCCATAGAGCTTGTTGGCATGCTTTTCCGGCACTCACATACTCGGCTTCCGTGGTGGATATTGCAAGAGCGGTTTGTTTCTTGGAGAACCAAGAAGTTAAACAACAACCCATGAAGGTACAAACTCCACTAGTGCTTTTCCAGTCCACATAGTTTAAACTCCCGTATAAAAAGGTCACTACCATTTCGAATCTCATATTTATTTAAGTTCTCATATTTATTTAAGTCTTGAGAAATCACTTTTATATTTATTAACTGATTTTATTAAAATCGACAATTTGAATAAAAAGTGCTATGTGTTAAAAATTTATCCGTTTTTATCGATTGAGAAACCACTGACTTCGTATTCGAACCTCGAGTGCCAAATTTTATTGTTATTTATTACTTTTCATTTTTTTTAAAATTTATATGTGCAACCGAGTCAATTTACGTCTTAGAAAAAGTATCAAGCTAGAATAATATCAAGTTAGAATAAGTCTTAGGGCCCGAGACTTGTGGGTAAATATTAGTTAGCAAAGTTGGGTCGAATCCCGCTCCTTTCCCCTTTGTTTCCCGATCAGCCAACCCACACCCATATCAATTTTTTTTATTAAATGATAAATACCATATATACTATACTAATGTCATTACCTTAATAAAACACATACCAACTTATTTTTTTAACAAAAAAACCAACCTCCTTTTCTCCTCTGTTCATCGACTACAACACAAAAATCATCTTCATCATTAAATTTTCACCAAAACCCTTCCTTTATATCCCAAAACACTTCTCCAATAATCCTTAACAAAAAGCCATCACTAATTTCACCATGCATTAGGTTTAAGAAAACCTTAATCTTTCAAGACTTGAAGATTTTAGTATGTTTGATCTAGTTAGAGTGTTCAAGGTTATTCAAGAACTGTTAGTGATTGATTTTAAGCAAGATTGAAGCAAGAAGAAGCTAATGTTTGATTTTTCTTTGGGTCTCTGGTTCATGGCAGACACACAACCCATATAGGTTTGTGTTTGGTCAATTTCATTCTTCTTTTTTTATTGCATTGTAAGTCTTGTATTCTTCCTTTTTGTTTTTTTTAATTTTTCTACTGATGCATATAATTGATCTTGGATTTTATGGGCATGCTAGTCTTGAGTATAATTCATCTTTATAAAATGGTGAAAATGGAGTATAATAGATATAAGATTGATTACATTGATGTGTTGTGGCTTTGTGTTAGAGAAATTTTGGATTCAAAAGTATTTTTGATTGATTTAGGATTAGATTTTGCGGACTGTTTTGGGACAGCAGATAAACGTGGCTTGTTCTCCAAAATTCTGGCTTGGTCCTACTGATATAAATATATAATCAGTTAGAAAATTCTTAGGCCCTTGTGTGAGAGTTGAATGGCCAACCATCTCATTCGGATGAGGGAGATACGGCTGTCTTAAGGCCGGGTACTAATTCTGAACCAACTGTTTTGATAGTGTGATTGCTACAGGGTGTTGCACTATAAGACCTTAGTTTTAAAACTCTAACCACAGCTATATATCATAAGCTATCAATACCAACTGGACTCACCTAAAAAGCTATCACGGATTGTGATTTATAGCCGTTTTACAAACTAGGGTCTGTTCTAGACAGTGGGTATAAGCAAAGCAAAAGCTCCAGGTTTTTGGACTAAACTTGGTGATGTCAAGCTTTGGTACAGTAGGGTACATCATATGCAAGGTTTTCCAATTGGTCTCAACTTAATAGCTATTATAGATTATGATTTATGGTCATCTTTGTGAACTATAGAACTGCAGTTAAAAATCTGGACAGAGTTTGCAGGGGCAAATTGGTCTTTTCACATGGTTTCTGAAATCTACAGTAGGTAAAGCTAACATTTTTGAAAACTAGACTTCAAGCACTTTTCAGGGATGTAATATAGAACATCATACCATTTATAGATTAGGAGATATGAATCCGACAAGGCAAACCAATTTCAGAATTTCAGTTTTTACTTATCGGCTAAAATTTGTAAAAGTGTGGATAATCTTAGTTAAACATGGAATTAAGCGACGAAACTTAGTAGATGGTTTATTTCATATATGTTCAGGTCATTTGTGGTCTAGGAAGTGAAAGTACTTTGGTTTGACCCGTCTCGGTGTTGCACATGTTTTACGTTTATAAACTAGTATTTGTATACTTTCTTATTATTTATGCTTTGGTTTATTATTCTAAGTCGCGACTTGTTATATAGGTCCCGACTAACTGTTGGAGTCTTCTATCTCGTTGGTTCCTCGATCATCTTCTACTTTCTACGGTGAGTTCATAGCCTCGCTTTTCTAATATTTTTCTTAAACCCCGCGAGGGAGATTGATATGTGTGTAAACACACATCTTTTCTACCACTTAATTACAATAATAACCGGACCAAAACGTGTATTTTATGTCTTTTATGTCGGAATTATGCGTGGTTTGTGTTTTTGTTGTGATTTAGGACGAAAAGGTGAAAAGTGGAGAAAACACGAGAATTCACGGGCATTTACGGACTTTTATTGAAGAAAAAGATGAAAGACGAAGTCAAGAAATAAAGAGTGCAAAAAGAACGGAAGTCCAAGACCAATTCTGAAGATTTATCGAAGAAAAATTCAAAAGACGGAAGTTTACTTAAAGCCGAGGAACTCAAGTCTTATTTATCAAAGAATTAAAAGACGAGTCCAAAGAAATCCCGAGCCAAAAGTCATCAAAGTCCAAGATTAACAAAAAGATTAAGAAGGAAGGACTTAAGAGCACTATTAAGAAGAAAGGAAGGAGGGGAGGAAGTTTCCTCTAACCATCCCCCTAATCACCTATAAATACTTCTCATTTTCATTCATTTGTTCTTGTTGGCTAGATTGACAAACTAGTTCTTCCACCTTTATTTTATTGCACTTTTAATTACTTGCACCTTTAATTACATGTCTTGCACCTTAATTACCATTTAATTTCAAGTAAGTGTTTCTTTAATTTCTCGCACCTTTAATTTATCTTGTTGATCTCATTCTACCTTTCTTTAATCTTGATTTATATGCTTTTTGTCTTGTTGATTTGTTTAAAGATTACATTTTTTATGCTTTTGATTGTTTTAAATCATTTGATTTCATAGCTTATTTTGTTTATTTTCAAGTTTATAAAGGTTTTATAAAAGTTATTTTTGTATAAAAGTTTGTTTTACATAAAGCTTTTTCATTTCGTGTCTTTAAAGTTGTTAAATTTCAGTTTATTAGCTTGTTTTCATACGGTTTACCTTAGGGATTTAGACTTGTGCTTATTAGAAACATAGCTTATTTTTCTAGCTTATTTTGTGAAATTTTCTTCGTATTCCGATCTTACAATCGGAAAAGGGTTTACACATTCCGACCAGCGTTTCTGGCTTGGTCAGAAAAGGGTTTAACACATTCCGATTGAGGAGTATTTAGCTCATTCTGATCGTGGGTAAGGACTGTTATTCCGATTAAAGGTTAACGATATTCCGATTGGGGAGTCTAGGGGATTCCAATCAGAGTTTGGTGACAGGGATTCCGATCAAAGATCTTCTACACATTCCGATTGGTTATTCCGACCAAGCATTCCGACCAGGTAGGTTTTTGGCATTCCGATCGGTGGTGTGTTTGGCATTCCGATCAAGGTAAGGTGACAGCTTTCATTGGACTTTCCGATTCTCATTCCGATCAGAGTGGTAAGATTATTCCTATTAGGGTGCTGATCGGAATACATTCCGATCTGGGGTTTCTTTTAGTGCTTTGTCTTGTCTAATTTTTACGTTATCATTTAAATACTTTGTCCATTTTTAATTCTCGTCACGTTTTATTTTATAGTCATTTTAATTAATTTACTTTTCGTCCCGTTTTTAAATATCGCACTTTACGTTTAATTAGATTTAGATTTATTTTCACGCCACTTTACTTTAACGAAATTTATTTTTAAGTCTTTGCACATTTAAATTTAAAACCAACCAAAAATATTTGTTTTACCAAATTCAACTGAGTCGTACTTTAAGCCGGGAATCAATTCGTTAAGATATCGAGACTTGAACTTTAATTTTCTTACGGGGTGTCAAAAGCCTTGTATCAGAGATACATGCTAGTTTTTTCTTTTTTTTTAAATCGAACACAAGTAGGTTTTCTTGTATGCTTAGACCAGAATTTATGTGAATTGTTGCTTGAGTAGCTACACGTCGAAAGACCCCAATCGTGAACCGTTAACTACCTATGGTGGGTAGCCGCTTCTATAATTAATAGTGCACTATGGGTTTATCAACCCGATCCTGTTTGGGTCATATTGTCTCCATTGTGAGCGGTCCCAGTACAGATATATTGTAGCGAGAATGTTTTAGAGTACATGACGTGGTACTCATGTCTGGGGGCATTTGTTGGTTATATGATTGAATATAATATGTTGTCTATGACGTATGGGATCGGTGTCACGAGCTCAATGCAAATGGTTGCTTATTATTTTGTTTTGTCGCGTATATGACAATGATGGATATTATACTTCTGTTCAAATTCTTGTTATACATAAACCTATGGATTCACTCGACTTTATGTTGATTATTTTAGCATGTTTATCTCAGGTCATTGAAGAAAAGGAGGCTTGGAAGCATCGAAGGAAGGCAAAGCGCTAATATTTTTGTTCATCTAAAATGAATGCCATTTCTTGAAACAAATTATCTTTTATGTGTTAACTTAAGTTTGTATTTTGGGTGACGATTATGGGACATATTACTAAATCCTTATGAATCAAATGTCTAATGGATGTTTCTTTTAAAACGTCTCTAAAAATGAGTCGTTCTTTGTAATTCATGCCTTTTGTACTATTAATTAACACCCATGGCTAGTTTCCACTGCTTATTATATTTGGGGGTGTTAAAGATTGGTATCAGAGCCATAAGTTATAGAGAACTAGGTCGTTTTCAAAACCTAAACTATAACTTGATTTTTTCTAAAATTTTCTTAGCGCGCAAAGCCTCTCGAGATGCCGGCCAAGCCGTTCTTGCAATTACATTTCTAACACTCATATATTGCGGATGCATTATTGCTAAGTATTTACTGAATAAATACTATGATTCATATTGAAATATGAATTGATCGGTAACTTTATATTAACATTATCTTTTGCGTTTATTTACATGTCTAAATATATCATTCTTAAAGATCATCATATTACGTTAATGTGTAGTGTTCATTCGTATGTCGTATAAATTTTATTCATGTAGTGACCTTTTATATTTATATTCACACCGTACGTGTGCGTGTTACTTCTCTTATTTAACTCCTTTGAGATCCATATGGATATTCGAATTGCCTTTTTGATCGCTTATACTTATTCACGATCAATGTTTTGGAAGAATTCTTGAAATCATATCGAGTTATATTGTGAGTTTTCACATCCTTTTCCTTGACCCTTTTATGTCATAGTTTTGCACGACACGTGAACAATGTTTAAATTTGTTTAGTTATTCCATTGATCGTTCTATTTTCCGTCCTTAAATTTAATAATTGTTATACCCCAAAGGCGCCATCGTCTTCTTGTAACTCTTCGTCTACTATGTGACGGGTGTTAGGATTGCAATTTTACTTGTATAAATTTTTATCATTTTTTTTATAAGAACCTTCCCACTTCACTTGATGTTTCATTATGATTTTAAAGAATCGCACCGTCTATGAAATTTTCCTATCTTTCATATTGAATTTTATGTCAAGGACGTTTTACACCGTTTTCTAGTTTTATCGTTGAAAATTTTGAAGCATTCCTTTTATTTATTTTTCAATGTCCATTAATATAATTTATTTTCATTTTCATGGAATCCATGAGACATGTGTGTATATAAGTTTTGATTATTCTAAAATGTGTTAGTATAGTGTCTTAGATGATGTGACGTTGGATTTACGGAATAATTGATGATTTGATGAAGTTTGGTTGAATTTTGAGATGTGTCGAAAAATATATTAAATGCAGAAAATCAGAATCTGATTTAAGGGTGTCATAAAAATATTTTTATAAACTTTATACTTGAATATATGTTAGTATCTGTCAAGGCGTTCGTTTTAATATAAAACTCGACCCGATAGTTCTCAAAAATGAAGTTTTTACAGCCGGCCGAAGATGAGAAAATTTTAAATTAAAAATCCTGCACCATTTAAATAAAAATTAAAATCTGCGCAGACTGAATTTCAGCGTTTCGGGAACCTTCTGGTCCGTTGCAGCCTTCCGGTGTAACATGTAAGTTTTCCAAAATGATATTTTGAGTCAAACACCGCGAGTCGGAATCTAAAAGTGAGTAAAAGTGGTGATTTCTATCAAAATTTAGTTCTGCGTTTTTCTTTTAAAAATTCAGCCATGATGGTTTTATTTAGTTGCTGTTATGATTTTTAATGGCTTATTTGAGCACTTCCGATTCTGTTTAAGCCTTCCGGAAAAACATGTAAGTTGTGTAGAATGTCGTTTCACTTTGACGCGAGGATAACGAGGTCTAAAAATGTTCAATAACTGGTCTAACACACAGGAGTAAAATTGCGTTTTCTGTCCAGAATTTCAGTTACGAAGATGTGTTGTGGAGGCGGGTTAAAACTTGGTATTTTTGGATGACATTAAAACTGGAACGTGTCCATGATGTGTATGACCTACTGTAAATTTTTTAAGATTTTTATAAAATAGTTAAGGGCGTTTTCTACTAGCCAAAATTTGTTTAAGTTTCTGCAGGCATGTTTTGAACTTGTAATTATATGGTAATGTTTATAAAGAGTATAATTTACTTAGGACTTTTGAGGCAAATGTAGGAGTAAGTTACCATACATATGAGTCTAGGGAAGAAATAATAAGCCAGATTCAATGACATTTAACAAGTCGTTAAGCATTTTTGAGTTCGCTTAAGGTTGTAAAACTTTAACGAATAGTATACTTTCTCAAAAGCATATGTTTATCAAATAACTTAGCATATACACACACTTGGATTTCGTTATTCTTTTATATATATGTGACTTGTGTGTCACTTTATTTTATCTTCCCATTTGTTTTTTTTTCTAATTGGGCACCATCGTTTGTTATTATATCTTGTCTTCATATCCTCCATCGCCATCGATATCATTTACCTCATGACGCTTCTGGCCAAACCTTTTGCAACCCTGTCATCTTGTAATCATTTCACCGCTTGTTTCATAAACTACTCTTTCTACTCATGGAAACTACTTTCTATTTTACAAGTCATTGTAATGTCGCCTTATAAATTTAAATTTGCTATTGTTTTACGAGTATTTTACTTGGGTCTCTCCAAAAATATGTTATCGCCTAAAAAAAAATATAAAAAAATAAATTTATAATATTTTTATTAAAAACAAGCAAATTACTTTAGTTTTACATTGTTAACAGTTAAAAAGAAAAACTTTATTTTAAGTTCTATCATAAAAATAGCATGGTTTATATAAATATATATATAAAAAAGAACTATTGGTTGATACAACTGAGCATTGCATTACTATTACTAAATTATACATAGCCTGATCACCTATGTATAATCTATAAGGAGCCATGTGAGGCTGATTAGTTGTCATCTTAAGATCTTGATAAATTTAAACCTTTTTACCTGTATTTTTGAAAAATAAAAATTCTCGTGTGCAAGTCACAAATATTCCCATACGTGCCCTTCTCCTCTCTCGAGCAAATTACCCACCTGCATGGTTGTTCTTACTTATGATTGTTGTTCTACTCCATATTTCATTTTTCTTTGCATCACATAATTCTTTAGACCACTTGACGAATTACCGACCATTGGTACCTGGACTTAGAAGTTTTGATGTTTCCTTGCTCTCTTCTCGATCTGTCTTCTTTGGTAGCATGGTAAATATCTGCGATGCCCCCGAATACAAATATTGACATTTTTATAGATGATTTTATGTATATCTGCGTTATGATGTTCGCCTTTCTTTTGAATCAAAATTCAATCCCTAACTTTGCCTCTTGCATCCTTCGATTCGATACTTTTTGTATGATTTTTCTTTTTCGATTATGTGTCGACAACCTCGAATTTATTGTGCTAACCGTGACCGTCTTACGAATTGACAACTTGATAGATTCCTTGTTTCCTATTGCCTTAATAGTCGACACCTATACTTCTCCTTATCCCTTATCGGATAAATGTGACACTCGATTCGTTTCCTTATACTGTTGTTGCATCTTATGTGATTGCTATCACTAGTTCCATCTTCATTGCTATCTGTTTGACCCCGAGCCCATTCCATACCTACCTTTGATGCGTTAAATGCCTTCACGAAAAATTTCACTAATTCCTATAAACTTATATGGAAATTTCACAAATTCTTCACAAGTGTCTAAATTACCAAACTGGATTCCAAGACATCTTTCTTTGTACAATCTATAAGTAATATTTATAATGACATCACGCTTTATCTTTTGAATTATATGTTTAATAAAACAAATCTAACCATATCTCGATAAACTGACCAATTTAAAAATTCGTTTCGACAAATGAGTATTAGTTATATGTAAATAGATTCTCTAAATCGCAATCGCGAATCCAAGTTTTCAAAAAGGCTTTTACACATACCTTTATCTTAATGATTTCAAAATTACTAAAATAAAATTTTGAACATTTTCTACTTTTATTTTGAACACCATTTTTATCAAGAAAGCGTAGTTTAAAATTCCTTTTTACTAATGATTCTGTTTAAAAATCATCGAACCCTTTTATATATCCTTATAATTTTTTTCATCAACTTAACATTTTATCACCATAACCGAACAAACCTTACGCCGTTCATATTTAATGCTAATATTAATTTGTATTTCAGTCTCTCTCTAATAAAGTGAATTTTGTGTTTTACAGTTTACATAGATTATTAATTTCTCACTAATGGCAAACCATAAGCTGTTTTGAGTATTTAATCCGTTTAGGTGCCGACCGTGTTTATTATGTCCTTGAAATTCTTCGACGAGTCTTGAAATCTAATCATGACATCTTCGCTAAAATTCAAATGCATTTAGTCAAAATCTCGTGATTCATTTTAAAATCATACTCTTATCAATAATACTAAAAGATTCATTCACGAGGATGTACTTGTACCTTTTCTCGAGTAAACGAAGACTGTGTAACGATAATCGAGCGCCGGGACGTCGCTCCTATAAGGTGGTGAGAATGTAAACTCCCGTATAAAAAGGTCACTACCATTTCGAATCTCATATTTATTTAAGTTCTCATATTTATTTAAGTCTTGAGAAATCACTTTTATATTTATTAACTGATTTTATTAAAATCGACAATTTGAATAAAAAGTGCTATGTGTTAAAAATTTATCCGTTTTTATCGATTGAGAAACCACTGACTTCGTATTCGAACCTCGAGTGCCAAATTTTATTGTTATTTATTACTTTTCATTTTTTTTTAAATTTATATGTGCAACCGAGTCAATTTACGTCTTAGAAAAAGTATCGAGCTAGAATAATATCAAGCTAGAATAAGATTTAGGGCCCGAGACTTGTGGGTAAATATTAGTTAGCAAAGTTGGGTCGAATCCCGCTCCTTTTCCCCTTTGTTTCCCGATCAGCCAACCCACACCCATATCAATTTTTTTTATTAAATGATAAATACCATATATACTATACTAATGTCATTACCTTAATAAAACACATACCCGCTTATTTTTTTAACAAAAAAACCAACCTCTTTTTCTCCTCTGTACATCGACTACATCACAAAAATCATCTTCATCATTAAATTTTCACCAAAACCCTTCCTTTATATCCCAAAACACTTCTCCAATAATCCTTAACAAAAAGCCATCACTAATTTCACCATGCATTAGGTTTAAGAAAACCTTAATCTTTCAAGACTTGAAGATTTTAGTGTGTTTGATCTAATTAGAGTGTTCAAGGTTATTCAAGAACTGTTAGTGATTGATTTTAAGCAAGATTGAAGCAAGAAGAAGCTAGTGTTTGATTTTTCTTTGGGTCTCTGGTTCATGGCAGCCACACAACCCATATAGGGTTTGTGTTTGGTCAATTTCATTCTTTTTTTTTATTGCATTGTAAGTCTTGTATTCTTCCTTTTTGTTTTTTTTAAAATTTTTCTACTGATGCATATAATTGATCTTGGATTTATGGGCATGCTAGTCTTGAGTATAATTCATCTTTATAAAATGGTGAAAATGGATTACAATAGATATAAGATTGATTACATTGATGTGTTGTGGCTTTGTGTTGGAGAAATTTTGGATTCAAAAGTGTTTTTGATTGATTTAGGATTAGATTTTGCGGACTGTTTTGGGACAGCAGATAAACGTGGCTTGTTCTCCAAAATTCTGGCTTGGTCCTACTGATATAAATATATAATCAGTTAGAAAATTCTTAGGCCCTTGTGTGAGAGTTTAATGGCCAACCATCTCTTTCGGATGAGGGAGATACGGCTGTCTTAAGGCCGGGTACTAATTCTGAACCAACTGTTTTGATAGTGTGATTGCTACAGGGTGTTGCACTATAAGACCTTAGTTTTAAAACTCTAACCACAGCTATATATCATAAGCTATCAATACCAACTGGACTCACATAAAAATCTATCACGGATTGTGATTTATAGCTGTTTTACAAACTAGGGTCTGGACAGTGGGTATAAGCAAAGCAAAAGCTCCAGGTTTTTGGACTAAACTTGGTGATGTCAAGCTTTGGTACAGTAGGGTACATCATATGCAAGGTTTTCCAATTGGTCTCAACTTAATAGCTATTATAGATTATGATTTATGGTCATCTTTGTGAACTATAGAACTGCAGTTAAAAATCTGGACAGAGTTTGCAGGGGCAAATTGGTCTTTTCACATGGTTTCTGAAATCTACAGTAGGTAAAGCTAACATTTTTGAAAACTAGACTTCAAGCACTTTTCAGGGATGTAAGATAGAACATCATACTATTTATATATTAGGAGATATGAATCCGACAAGGCAAACCAATTTCAGAATTTCAGCTTTTACTTATCGGCTAAAATTTGTAAAAGTGTGGATAATCTTAGTTAAACATGGAATTAAGCGACGAAACTTAGTAGATGGTTTATTTCATATATGTTTAGGTCATTTGTGGTCTAGGAAGTGAAAGTACTTTGGTTTGACCCGTCTCGGTGTTGCACATGTTTTACGTTTATAAACTAGTATTTGTATACTTTCTTATTATTTATGCTTTGGTTTATTATTCTAAGTCGCGACTTGTTATATAGGTCCCGACTAACTGTTGGAGTCTTCTATCTCGTTGGTTCCTCGATCATCTTCTACTTTCTACGGTGAGTTTATAGCCTCGCTTTTCTAATATTTTTCTTAAACCCCGCGAGGGAGATACATGCTAGTTTTTTCTTTTTTTTAAATCGAACACAAGTAGGTTTTTTTGAATGCTTAGACCAGAATTTATGTGAATTGTTGCTTGAGTAGCTACACGTCGAAAGACCCCAATCGTGAACCGTTAACTACCTATGGTGGGTAGCCGCTTCTATAATTAATAGTGCACTATGGGTTTATCAACCCGATCCTGTTTGGGTCATATTGTCTCCATTGTGAGCGGTCCCAGTACGGATATATTGTAGCGAGAATGTTTTAGAGTACATGACGTGGTACTCATGTCTGGGGGCATTTGTTGGTTATATGATTGAATATAATATGTTGTCTATGACGTATGGGATCGGTGTCACGAGCTCAATGCAAATGGTTTGTTATTATTTTGTTTTGTCGCGTATATGACAATGATGGATATTATACTTCTGTTCAAATTCTTGTTATACATAAACCTATGGATTCACTCGACTTTATGTTGATTATTTTAGCATGTTTATCTCAGGTCATTGAAGAAATGGAGGCTTGGAAGCATCGAAGGAAGGCAAAGCGCTAATATTTTTGTTCATCTAAAATGAATGCCATTTCTTGAAACGAATTATCTTTTATGTGTTAACTTAAGTTTGTATTTTGGGTGACGATTATGGGACATATTACTAAATCCTTATGAATCAAATGTCTAATGGATGTTTCTTTTAAAACGTCTCTAAAAATGAGTCCTTCTTTGTAATTCATGCCTTTGGTACTATTAATTAACACCCATGGCTAGTTTCCGCTGCTTATTATATTTGGGGGTGTTAAACATAGTCTCGCGCATGATCCGAGTCCGCGTAGACAATGGTTTCTACGCCGGTCCCTTTAGGATACCATAATCCTAAATGTATAGTGCATTTAATGTATCGGAAGATACGCTTAACCGCTTCAAGGTGAGAGGTTTTGGGAGCCTCTTGGAAGCGAGCACAAAGGCAAACACTAAACATGATATCCGGTCGACTTGCCGTTAGGTACAACAAACTACCAATCATACCTCTATATTTGGTGTTGTCTACCGACTCACAATCATCATCTACGGTGAGTTTAGTATCCGAGGCCATAGGGGTCTTCATTGGTCTAGATTCTTCTAATCCAAATTTCTTTAGCATTTCTTTAGCGTACTTAGATTGACTAAAGAAAATACCATCGTCCATTCGTTTAATTTGGAGTCCTAAAAAGAAGTTAAGTTCTCCCATCATACTCATTTCAAACTCAACATGTATGATTTTGGCAAAGTTATCACACAATTTTTGACAAGTTGAGCCAAATATAATGTCATCAACATATATTTGTACGATTATGAGGTGAGGACCTTTCTTCTTTGTAAAGAGTGTATTGTCTACCATTCCCATGGTATACTCATGTTTAACAAGAAACGCTTTAAGTCTATCATACCAAGCTTTGGGTGCTTGTTTGAGTCCATAAAGTGCTTTCTTAAGCTTGTAAACATGGTCCGGTTTCTCAAAATCAATGAAGCCGGGAGGTTGAGCCACATATACCTCCTCATTGATCAAACCGTTAAGAAATGCACTCTTTACATTCATTTGTTGAAGCTTAAAATCTAAGGCACAAGCGTAGGCTAAAAGGATTCTAATAGATTCTAATCTAGCTACCGGTGCATATGTCTCGTCATAATCAATCCCTTCTTGTTGATTATAGCCTTGAGCTACAAGTCTAGCCTTGTTACGAGACACAACACCATTCTCATCTAGCTTATTCCTAAATACCCATTTGGTTCCTATAATGGTAGAACTTCTAGGTGGAGGAACAAGTTCCCAAACATCATTGGCAACGAATTGATTCAATTCTTCTTGCATCGCAATGACCCAACTCTCATCCGTCAAAGCTTCTATAACATTCTTTGGTTCAATCAAGGAGACAAAACAAAAGAAGTTGCTTTGGTTTTGGACTTGAGATCTTAGGGTCCTTTGATTTAAGTCACCAATGACATTATTGAGAGTATGATCCCTAGACTCCTTAATGTTTACTTCTTTTTCAACACTAAGGTCTTCAACTCCTATTTTTCTAACCTCTTTGGCTTTAACTACTTCTAATTAATCCAAGTCATCATCAACCAATGGTGGTGTCTTGGGTGAAGGAGGGGTTTCATCAAAGGTTACGTTGAGTGATTCTTCAATAACCCCCGTGGTTCTATTTAGGACTATGTAGGCTTTACTAGTTTGGGAATAACCTAAAAGGATACCTTCGTAAGACTTTGGGTCAAACTTGGTAAGGTAGTCTTTGGTGTTGAGGATAAAGCACTTGCTTCCAAACACCCTAAAGTATTCTAATGAGGGTTTCTTACCTTTAAGAATCTCATAGGGGGTCTTTCCTAGGAAGGGTCGAATAAGAATTCGGTTGAGAATATAAGTCGATGTGTCCATGGCATTGCACCAAAACTTTTGAGGCAAATATTGCTCGTTTAACATCGTCCTACTCATCTCTTGGAGAGTCCTATTCTTCCTTTCAACTACCCCATTTGATTGTGGAGTGCGAGGAGCCGAGAAGTTATGGGTAATACCATGAGCTTCACAAAAGGCACCAAATTGCACTTCATTATCAAATTCCCTACCATGATCCGTCCTAATAGAAACAATTGAACATCCTAGTTGATTTTGAATTCTTCGACTAAAGATTTCGAAGTGATCCAAAGCTTCATTCTTAGATGCCAAAAATCTAGTCCAAGTGAATCTAGAATAGTCATCAACTATAACTAGGGTATAAAGGTTACCTCCATAACTCCGTATGGCGGAAGGTCCAAAGAGATCCATATGTAGGAGCTCTAAGCACCGAGAGGTAGAAACGAAATTCTTGGCTTTGTGACTTGAGTGAACTTGCTTTCCAACTTTGCAAGCATCACAAAAGTGACTATCAAACTTAATCTTGGGGAGGTGTCTTACCAACTCCTTAGAGACTAAAGATTGAATTAAACGCATATTAGCGTGACCTAATCTCCTATGCCAAAGAGTAGAACTATCATCTATAGTCGCAAGACATATGTTGTCTTTTGACTTCTTATTAACCTTCATGACATAAAGCCCATGCTTTCTAACCCCTTTTCCAATGACTTTTCCATCTTTTACGATTTCACTGTCATGTTCCGAAAAGATGACCTTACACTTATTATCACAAATTTGACCTATAATAAAAAGGTTAAAACCTAAGTTATCTACGTGCTCAACATTTTCAATGGTCATGGAGTCAAGAGAAACCGTACCTTTGCCAATGATATTACCACGTAGACTACTAGCGTATGTGACGTTACCTCCATCATATGCTTTGTAATGCGAGAACAAACTTCGATTACCCGTCATGTGTTTAGAACATCCACTATCCTTAATCCACTCATCGGGCTCCAAATCAATTCCCAAGAATATCTAGGTAACAACACACAAGATCAAACATTTGGTCCCCAATATCTCATGGGTCTAAAATTGTTAGTTCCAAACATCCCTTGCATTTGGGTGGGATGCATGAATGAGGAGGGGATTCCCCATGGAGAATAAAATGGAGGAGGGTAGTAATTCATGTAACCATTTTGTTGTTCATTATTTCTCCTAGGTGTGTTTAATCTAGGTTTAGAGTTATTATTATTCCTTCTAGGTGTTGGAGTTTTACTTCTAGGTCGTGAGTTGTTTTGATTATCTCTTCTAGGCGTTGTCGTTTTACTTCTAGGCTTAGACTCATTCCGTACTCTAGGTTGAGTAGAGGATAGTCTAGATAAACTTCTATTTCCCATGAGAGGTTTACTTAATGGCTTGTAGAACTTACCAATAACATTGTCGTCAAGTATGGGTAATTGAACCTTATTAACAGTAAGATGCTTTAGTTTTTCATCTAACTTAGATTTTTTAGAAAGTTCAGGATTTTCACAAAATTCATCTTCTGGCCGCGGTACCGTATCTATGGCGGCGGTTCCATAGTGCTAAGGAACCGCACCATACAGTTTGGAACCGCGTCCAGTGGGTGTTTTTTGTGAAAACCTGACTTGTTTTGGTTCACTAGTTGAGGCTTCATCTGAGTTAAAACCTAGACCAAGTCTTTCCTTAGAATGAACTTGTTTGTTTAACATATCATCAAGAGCACTAGTACCTTTCATGAACTTTTCCAATTTAATGGAGGTGCTCTTGAGATCTTCATTCTCTAATCTAAGTTTCTCACAACTTAAGCAACCTAAATCAACCTCTTTGTTTTTCTCAAGTTTAGTCAATTTCTCCCTAAGTTCATTGATCTCATTTTCCAGCTTAGTTTTGGTTGATTTTAAGGTTTTATTCTTTTCTATGAATTTAAGACTAAGTTTGTGTAAGCTATCATATTTTCCTTCAAATTCAATATCATCAAAAGTGGAACTATCATTGCTATAATATTTGGTTTCGGAATGTACCTCTTTAGAAGTGTGAGCCATAAGACATTTCTCCTCTTTGGGGTTGTCATCATCATCTTCACCGCTATCGCTCCAAGCGCCACTAACGAATGCTGTGTGGTTCTTATCACGAGCGGGCTTCGGACAATCACCAATGAAGTGATTTGGATCACCACATCTAAAGCAATTCCTATCACCTTTTTCATTCTTGACAAACCGATTCTTTGACAATGGTTTCTTGTCATAGTTGGGTTGCCTAACGTGTTGACCTCGTCTCTTGAAGAACTTCTTGAAATCTCTCACCGCCAATGCATACTCCTCGTCATCGCTTTCCGAGGAACTATCATGGTCACTTTATGCCTTCTTGGCTTTAAGTGCAAGAGATTTCCTTTCACTCTTGTTTTCACTAATTCCGTGTCCTTCAAAATTATCATCTCATGAACCTTCAAGTTTCCTATGAGTTCATCGAGTGATAAAGTTGAGAGATCTTTCGACTCTTTAATCGCCGTGACTTTTGCTCTCCACTTTGGATGTAAGGCCCTTAGAAACTTCCTAACATTGTTCTTGCTAGAAAAACCTTCATCAAGTGCTTTTAGACTAGTAATAATAGTGTTAAATCTAGCAAAAGCACTATCAATAGCTTCATCTTCTAAGATGACAAATTGTTCATATTGTTGGACAAGAAGATCGATTTTGCTTTCTTTGACTTGGATATTACCTTGGTGGGTTACTAAAAGAGAGTTCCAAATATCTTTAGCGGTTTCACACATAAAAATCCTTTCATACTCTTTCTTAGGCAAAGCATTATAAATCACCATTTTAGCCTCATTATTTTTCGAAAGTTTCTTTTTAGTATCATCATTAGCTTTGTCAAAAGTGACCAATTACTTTGTTTTAGAAACTTCATTAAATTGATAAGGTAAAAAATCACCATTGGTAATAACATGCCAAAGATCTAAATCTTTTGATTTCACATAAGTTTCAAATCTATTTTTCCAATAAATAAAACTATCGGTTTCAAAAAGTGGTGGTCTTTGCATAGATTGCCCTTCTAGGTACTTGTTGGAATCCATAGATCGATTCAAGTTTTAAAATACAATATACTTTAAAAATTCTTGAGCAACCCGCTCTGATACCAATTGTAGAAACTAGAAGGGGGGGGGGGGGGGGGTTGAATAGTTTCTTATATTTACTTGTTAAAATGTGGTTTCCAAAAATCCTTTTTCAAAAACTTAGGCTTGAGGAAATATGTGAAATCTTCTTATGCACAATATGAGCAATGATAGTGTAACTAAACTTGTAACACCCCCAAATTTATACAACTCAATACAGCGGAAGACTCGTTGGTGTTACGGGATAGCACATTACTCACATCATAGACAACGCATACAAATCGCGTCGTTTAATAATAAATCATTTCCATTCATAAACATCAAAGTTACATCGGTCCCAAGTCATTACATTTCATACAAAAGTTTTACAAAGTGTTTGAATGGAAAAATGTTGTTTAAGTGCGAGCCATGAATTCTTGTCGTCTTCCCGAGAATTACCTTCAAGTACCTGAGATAAGACATGTTAAAAGAAAAGGTCAGCGATAACGCCGAGTGAATTCATAGAGTTTGATAAAATCCATCAATATAATATCAGTATAAAATTATTACTGAAATCATTTTGTACAAATCATTTTAATAGGCCATAAAATAGCCAAAGTCATTTTATACAAACCCTTATCGAAAATCATAATATAGGCATTTGCCTTAAAAATCATTATACGAATCATTGTCGTTAAAAACACCATACAATACGTTTTGCAACGTTGTATAGATTAAATAAAACCGTTATATGAATATGGTTATAAAAACCAAATCACAAACATAATATCAATAGTATGACCCTGTATTGCTAGTCAGGCAATACATCGTAATTCAGAGCGTCTAGTAATATTTCGGTGATTGGATTATTATAAGTCGCATGACATTGTTACCTTACTAAAACCAAAACGGGTAGCTAACCGGATACCAATTTTGCCCATCTAAAGTAGCGTGTCATCACAAAGGTCACGCTATGGAAATCTTCTCATACATAAATTCGCTTACCAATCAATGTGGCACGACGGGGATCAACTGTCAAGGCGCGAACTGGGGTGATCGTCCCCAAATAGTACTATTAAATGCATAAGCGTCTACCAAATCCCGGTAGTTCACAATTCATGCTAATGGGACTTTTAGTGACATAACCTAACTTTAATAATCCATTTTATTTCATCTATCGGGTCCATTAATCATTTATCGGGTCATACAATCGGGTCATTCAATCATTCGGGTCCAAAATCAATAAACAAACAATCGAGACAAATGGTGTCCTATTTTATAAAAACTAACATGTTATCTCCCTCGCGGGTTTCTAATACATTTATAAAAACATTTAAAAGAGTGTGAGGCTATGAACTCACGTTGATATGGGAAGGCGGGTTATCGGCAATTCGGACGTACGGTACGCGCTTCAATCACGGTAACCTAGACAAATAATACTCGGTCTTAGACTCATGTCCAATGACTTTATAAAAATAACACTTATGTATACATATGATGATTATTTATATATGATGATCAAGTGGGTTTACATATTCTCGTTTACTCATTCTAGTGTTATATGTCGATAACGTTCATACTAGTTTACTAGTTTGGCCTATTTACGTGTTTTAAGTCCAATAAACTTATTATAAGTTCTTTAACTCTTATTAATCCTTTTCACACTTATATTATCAGTAGTTAAACTTTACAAGTTGGGCCCAAATGGGTTAAGCCCAATAAGTTCTTTTTATGAGTGTTTATCTTATTTAGTCCAATTATTAGCCCAAGTATTAGTCTAATATGTTTACTTAGCTCGTTAATGTCCGTATGCCCTATAGTTCGGGTTTTATCGGTTTTTACTTGTTATACATGTATATATATCAGTATATAAGTTTTATAAAGTTTTCATTAGACGGGTCCAATCATCTAAGTTTTATTTAACAAAAACGTTAATTTTACGATATTAGCCGAAAAAGTCGTAAAAATCATGTTTATAGTTTTATAACTTATAAAACTTAACAAGTTACCATTTTTATAAAATGTACACTTATTTAACCTTTTACATACTTATATAAATAAAATCCAAGAGTTAGTGGGTTTTAACTTTACATTTTATACAATATAATTTTGAGTGCTTATATAATAGTATTATACTTTATTTTTCAAAAATCTGATTTTTATCTTCACTTTCACCAAAACTGTCATATCTTGAGTTCTATATGGAGATAGAAGCTAAAATTTTTATCACATAAACTAAATGATATGTGCTACATTTAACTCTTCTATAGCTACTGTTGAATCATCTTCTAAGTATTTTCTAAAAATCGTCCAAAACAGTAACCTCAGATTTATACCCTAAACTTGTTTTGATCATATCTCATTCATTATTTTGTTTCCATTGCATGGCCAACTCTCACATGTGTACAAGACCCATAGCTTACTGTAAATGGATTCTACTTCATCATTTTATCAGTCCATGACCTGTTTATTTACTGTTTTATACAGCCAACAAATTTAACCAAGATTTTAACCTTGTTTCTTATGGTTTTTCACCTTTTTAATCATGTTTATCAACACCAAATCCCCACATAACATTTTTATTATCATATAATCATCATATACATATACAATAGGAAATAAAATACATGTTTACATAATCAAATTAACAAGAAGATGAGGAGGACAATCTTTCTACCACCATGATGATGTAGGTTGATCAAAACATGGATTTTTGATGGAGAAACTTGTGTTGCACCAAGACCATCTTCAAGACCACCATGCTCCATGAAATCCTTGTGGAAAATCAGCCTTGATACTCCATGGAAACTCCTCCTTGGATGTTATAATCACCACCAATCAATAGGGTTTCAAAAGGGCTTCATTATGTATGTAAATAACATGAGGTTTCATGGTAAATTTTGATCAAGTGATGGTGGTTTGTGGTGAAAAATGGGACGGCCAAAATGAGGAGATGAGAGAGTTTGTGAGTTGATTGCATGGTGTAAATGAGCAAGTGGTAATGTTGAGGTGGTTTTGGTTTGAAGGTAGCTTAATGTTTAAGCTTATGTGACATGTGTAAGGCTTGTTAGCTACACTTGACACCTCATGGTGTTAAGTAGCTAGTTTGGCCGGTTTTGGAGTGGGGGTGGGACAAGTGTCCCACTTGTCTCATCCCCATTTATTTACGGGTACTCCTCGATTCTAGTTTCCTCGATTTGCGTGCCCTCGGGTCGTTTTACGAAAAACGTTTTTATAAATTATGAATCAACGTCACAAAACGAATCCAATAAAAATTGTTTCATCAAAAACAGAGTTTGAAAACGTAAATACGTAATCCTAGGGTTTCCGGTTTAGTTGTAAGAGACGTTAAAATAAAATCGTAAGTCCTAATCTCTTCTCGTAAATTTGTGAGTTTATGGACTAACACAAATTTAAAACTCCATAATAATATTCTCGGATAAATTTATTTTCTGAAATGTCGGACTGTCACCAAGGACGGTGTATGTAAACGTAAGCATGTAACGTTGAATCCTCCGGCTTAGATGTAGTCAATGCTACTCCAAGACGTAAATCCAAATTTCTTCCCAAAAATAAGTGAGTTCATATTGTAACATTAAAATAATGTTTTCAAATAAATATTGAGAATAAAATATCAACCATAAATTGACGGATTGTCACAGCATTTACCCCTAAACAGGATCTTTGTCCTCAAAGATCATCTTACCTTACTACTCGCTTCTTATAGAGTTAAAGCCATGTGGGTATTTCCTCCACACTCGGTCTTTTCTCACAAGTGCAATTCATTATAATACGCGAGTTCTATCGAACTAACTACTGGAATAAGATCAGGCTAAATGTTGACTTACTTTCTCTATCCATGATGTTCACGGGTTTCTGATGAATGCAACTTTTCGCCGATCTAAGCTCTACTAAGAATAATCAGATTTTCACTTGATAGATATTCCATCAAGTTTGATTTACGAAACATAATTTACGCAGTTCTTGAAGTCCTAGGGTAGATCCAACTTATATGCCTTTCAAACCAATCTTTCACATCATCTCAATGGTCCCATACAATGGGGACTTATATCCCATGATTTGTCAGATCATGAATTCATTTTTCCAAGTTTAAAATTTTTGGCATAACTTCGCTACCTATTTGGCACTTCAAGATCTACATTTCATATTCACATAACCTCCTGCCCACTATCGGCGGTTAATAATCAAATCCTAATTTCAACAATCATTTCAGATCTCGCGGGTCGGTTATTTTGCAAGGATAGGTTCGCCATCATAGGAAACCTTAAACCTAAAAGACATGTCCAACTCACAATGGGTGTATGTCGGGTGTCTTTATCTCAACTCCTGCTTATGGATGCTCTAATATTTAGATCCTAACAAGATTAGATCTCGATCCTAATACGATGATTATCAATGATAATCTTTCCAAAGGAAAACGATTATACGGTTCATTACTAAAGGTCAATCATTCAAACATAAAACAGCACTTATATTACCTTGTATCGTTACTTTACCTCGTCCCTTCGATTTGGGGTGGTACATAGTACTCTCATCAAGGTTCGTTCTCAGTGATTTCTGAGCAAATCTCTAGAAATTCGATGCGAAGCGAGGATCTTGATATAGATGATCGATACAGGCACGCTATGTTTACATAACTCTTTGGCATTTATCATTAACGGGAATGATATTAGCAGATTTGGTCAGTCTGTCGACGATGACCCAAATCGAATCAAATTCAGATGATGACCTTTGCAATAGCTAGACGTTAACTAATGTATGAGGCGATGTCTGCCTTCATAATTACCATCAGTACAACTTCTTCGGACAAAGATATTTTTAGTCAAAAATGACATACATATAATACTTATACTTACAAGATTTCCAGTTTAACTACATCTCACAATCTCCGTATTTATACAACTACAAGTGGCCTTTAAAACATTTAACACTATCGGTTTCTCAATTCTGATGGTTCACATTAGCCGCGAACCCCTTTTATTACCTATATTATCCTTTTTACAAACATCGTTTATTTTTATATCGTTTGGCAATTTATTTTGCACCTTCATTATTAAGGAACATGTCCTAACTGGTTCTTTATCTTTTCTACATACTGCGTCGGTATCTATATTCACTTCTCATGATGATATAATTATCATGTCCACAATTCACTCAGATATTCTTTCTATATTATGCGTCAGTAATTATGTTCACTTTCCTGATGAAATAAATATCACAACCGTATTTATTCAAAATTCTTTCTTCATGTCTTCTATGTTTTAGTTTCGTCTTTACTATCATTTTTATCCGTTTTACTCAATCCGTCGTCTAAAGCGTCGATAATTATTATAATTAATTAAATATAAATATTTAATTTTTATGAAATGTAAACGTAAAAGTTTTAAATTTCTTAGTTCGACCAATTATATAAAATGTTCAAAGATAATTTGAATTTAATTAACAAGATTTTTGTTGATTTATCGAAAATATTTAATAAGATTTCGTAAATGTTCGAAAAACCTTTGTTTATACTTTGGTCAAAGTTTTCTTAGTTGAAAAGCAAAATTTGTTGTTTCAAATTTCAACTTATGGTTTAAATGGTTTTCCTCAATCCTTTTTAGGTTATCTGGAGGTATACACAAACATTTACCCCTAAACAGAAGTTTAGTTAAATGGTTTGTGTATAAGGGAATAATCCCTTTAAAAATCCTTTGTTAAAACATTTGTCAAAACATATTTCCATTTCTTTTTGGTAAAATCCAAAGTCTTAAAAGGACTCTTAATTTTTGAAGAGTCTATATGCATACATCTTACCATTATTAATCCAACTGTCATTTTATGTAAAGGATTAAGTTTTTAATCCCTAAGCGTTAATGGTTCTAATCTTTGAAAAGTCAATATAGCTTCCATTATCTATTAATCACACGGTTAAATCATATAAAGGATTAAGTCCTTAATCACATGTTAAATATTTAAGGTATAGGTTTTCATTGTTTAGCCAATTCAGGGCAATCTATAACTAATTATTAACTCATTATTATTCTTATATACAAACAATTGGACCTTAATGATCTCAAGCATGAATTTATCAATTTACAGCCTACACACGTGATTCACCAAATTTATGAATGCTACATGTGTGTTAGTCAATCCAAACGACATCATGTGAAACTCATAATATTCATTACAAGTACTGGATGTAGTGATTGGAATAAATAATCTTCTTCGCGGATTCGAAGTTGGTAATAACCATGCCGTGGATCAAATCTTAAAAACCTTGTAAATGATCGAACAAATTTTCCATTTCGAGTTATGGATTTCGTTTTCGATTGTCAGTTTACTCAGTTCACAGTAATCTATAAATATAAGGAATGATAACACCATAGCTCTTCATGATGACAGGCTTGGTATAATAAAATCTTTCTCCGACAACTCTCAGTTGTACGGTAATTCCTTTATTTAAGATGGTGCTGACGTACAGTGCACAAGCCATAGGTGCAGCACCGGGAACATAATCAATACCAATTTCAACTTGCCTTAATGGCGAAAGTCTAGGTAATTCACCAACAAATACCTCCTAAAGTTTCAGATAAGATAAACATCTTTTAATAAATTTATATTAGGTTCTTCTAGATTATAATATCTATGACTAATTCACAACCATTCATGGTTTAATTTTTAAGTCAAAATGCAGGATATGGTCATCCATCAAGAATTATTTGGATCACTTTTGATAATCAACATCTTTATCATTTAGGGGAATTCTATTCGAGTTCCCATCAATTAAGACAATGTCGTCATGTCATAATCAATCAATCCATTCCACTGGCACTATCAACTTTCCAGTTTTATTGCCGTCGATAAGATGTGAACTTCTCAAAAGATTAATAATACTCATAATCCTTCGCAAATTCATGGATGTATGGAGACACAACTACCATTAAAAGAGTAAGGTCAACACAAAATCTACGCGATAGAACTTCAAATCAGATACAGACGAAAACATTTAACGAATATGAAATATTCCATGTTTTCATAATTTGAGTACGCATTCGAAAGCTCCTCGGATCGTTACCCAGGTCATTCAAATGAAATCAAATCATAAGAAATGATTAGAACGTCAATACATCCAGTCAGGTATCAACACTCGGTAATCAGATATTTTCCTAAGAATCTTACTACGGGAGAATTGGACAAGAAAGAATTGTCGATTGTCAAATAAGACAATTTCCACAGATAAGTAAATTCAACTCAGAAGAATAGATGCTACAGGCACATATGTAGGTATCCCTAACATTATGTCCCTATTTTTCACTTTTTGCAGATCTCATAAAGTTAATCTTTTACAATCTTCAAAGAAAATGTAGTGTTTATTCATTAATTTTATGGTGACTACTAATCAGCCTTGCATAGTCCATTCCAAATTGTATGTAGGCGCGCAACTATATACAATTTCAAGATTAACGATGCAATACTCAGTTCGTCAAAATCTTTATCATCATGTTTATAATAAAAACATTTTCATGTTTAATTCTTAAATAAGAATCAAGAATAAATTTACAAAGATTTTCTTTATTATGAAAACAATTAAGTTTTCCTAGATACTTTATAAACAACCTCATTTCGATAACAATCACTTATAAATCTTACTTTGAATAATCCTTATAGTAATGAAAATTCAATTTTTCTCAATGGATACTGTTTTATCTTATAAAAACAATGAGTGATCTGCAAAAGAGTGATGAAAAGTTGTTCACCAAGAATTAACTACAATATGATAGAAAATGAGCTTAGCCAAACAATCATGAGGTTCATGACTTCGATGGCACTCAGGAATACAAAGAGAATAATCCACAACGTAACTCAAATCAAGATGAGTACTTGTTCAATGGTTGCATCACTAATGCGAACATTAGGATGAAGCAATAAAAGATAGATAACATCGATACATGTAGAATTTAGCAATCAAAGGTAGTCTTTTCATTAATCACAAACAAGTCAAAATTGTACCGTAACACATTACGTGTCACTATGTCATACAATTCTCAGAACTCATCCTACTAACTGATGTCTCAGTTAAGTTAGGGAATTTTAAAAGATACCACAATGAATACTAATCTACAAGAGTCATTAGGTGTTCCACATGTCCCAGAAGATCCATCGGTCTCAATTCAGAAGAAGATTTCTTCAATTTATTTCTTGGACACTGGGCATCCTCGTTAGTGGACAATGGCCTAGGAACAACACTTAACACGAACCTACAATCATTTAAAACCTTATAATTCAATCACAGAACTTAACAACTTCCTCTTAACAATCTTATATTCCATACGAGTTAAATTTTTACTTCATTCAAGTTTTCAATTAACTTATACTCAATTCGATATCCTACCTCATTCTCCAATACTTTCAACCTTTATTCTTAGGCCTTAAAAGGGCAATAAAAGCTCAATATGAATAACACTTAATTTCCAATCCTATTAGCTCTTACAACAACAATTATCAAATGAGTCATTAATATGAAATGACTTGATCGTTCAACTAGACTTCTCGGAAAGGTATTAGTGGCATGAGGCTTTTGGGTAATGGTTCCAATAACAGCCTCAAGTGCAACATTCACCCTTTCGATTCCAATTTAAGAATTGGATGACAACGAATCAGATGACATCTTTCTAGGTGGTAACGTTTTGTCAAACTTCACTCTATAAGGAAAGATCGTCATGACATCGATATCAGATTTAATCTCGCCAATTCTTTTTCAATATCACAATCAACTAATATCTACATTTCTACGAGTATCAACCATTTGTTGGGATCATAAATATCCACAACTTGGTTTAGATCTAGGATGGCTAGAATTCTTACGAGAATAGCTTCGATTAATTTACTAGGGGATTTAGGGTTACTTGTGACAATCGACGCCGTATAAATACCTCGTATAAATATCAAAATAATCATCAAACAATCATGTAATAAAATTACATCATATATATATATATAATCCAGGTTATATATATATTAAAATAACACTTCTCAGTCTGGCCTTGTCGGTAACTCGGGAATTCTTCGGCACCGTTATAGTCAAAAGATTTTTAGACATTTTTAGAAAAATGTTTATAGTTAAAAGATTTTGAAAAGTTTTATTCAAAACCTTAGTTTTAAAAATCTTTCGTTCTCTATAACGAGAGCTCTGATGCCAAACTGTAACACCCCCAAATTTATACAACTCAATACAGCGGAAGACTCGTTGGTGTTACGGGATAGCACATTACTCACATCATAGACAACGCATAAAAATCGCGTCGTTTAATAATAAATCATTTCCATTCGTAAACATCAAAGTTACATCGGTCCCAAGTCATTACATTTCATACAAAAGTTTTACAAAGTGTTTGAATGGAAAAATGTTGTTTAAGTGCGGGCCATGAATTCTTGTCGTCTTCCCGAGAATTACCTTCAAGTACCTGAGATAAGACATGTTAAAAGAAAAGGTCAGCGATAACGCCGAGTGAATTCATAGAGTTTGATAAAATCCATCAATATAATATCAGTATAAAATTATTACTGAAATCATTTTGTACAAATCATTTTAATAGGCCATAAAATAGCCAAAGTCATTTTATACAAATCCTTATCGAAAATCATAATATAGGCATTTGCCTTAAAAATCATTATACGAATCATTGTCGTTAAAAACACCATACAATACGTTTTGCAACGTTGTATAGATTAAATAAAACCGTTATATGAATATGGTTATAAAAACCAAATCACAAACATAATATCAATAGTATGACCCTGTATTGCTAGTCAGGCAATACATCGTAATTCGGAGCGTCTAGTAATATTTCGGTGATTGGATTATTATAAGCCGCATGACATTTTTACCTTACTAAAACCAAAACGGGTAGCTAACCCGATACCAATTTTGCCCATCTAAAGTAGTGTGTCGTCACAAAGGTCACGCTATGGAAATCTTCTCATACATAAATTCGCTTACCAATCAATGTGGCACGACGGGGATCAACCGTCAAGGCGCGAACTGGGGTGATCGTCCCCAAATAGTACTATTAAATGCATAAGCGTCTACCAAATCCCGGTAGTTCACAATTCATGCTAATGGGACTTTTAGTGACATAACCTAACTTTAATAATCCATTTTATTTCATCTATCGGGTCCATTAATCATTTATCGGGTCATACAATCGGGTCATTCAATCATTCGGGTCCAAAATCAATAAACAAACAATCGGGACAAATGGTGTCCTATTTTATAAAAACTAACATGTTATCTCCCTCGCGGGTTTCTAAAACATTTATAAAAACATTTAAAAGAGTGCGAGGCTATGAACTCACGTTGATATGGGAAGGCGGGTTATCGGCAATTCGGACGTACGGTACGCGCTTCAATCACGGAAACCTAGACAAATAATACTCGGTCTTAGACTCATGTCCAATGACTTTATAAAAATAACAATTATGTATACATATGATGATTATTTATATATGATGATCAAGTGGGTTTACATATTCTCGTTTACTCATTCTAGTGTTATATGTCGATAACGTTCATACTAGTTTACTAGTTTGGCCTATTTACGTGTTTTAAGTCCAATAAACTTATTATAAGTTCTTTAACTCTTATTAATCCTTTTCACACTTATATTATCAGTAGTTAAACTTTACAAGTTGGGCCCAAATGGGTTAAGCCCAATAAGTTCTTTTTATGAGTGTTTATCTTATTTAGTCCAATTATTAGCCCAAGTATTAGTCCAATATGTTTACTTAGCTCGTTAATGTCCGTATGCCCTATAGTTCGGGTTTTATCGGTTTTTACTTGTTATACATGTCTATATATCAGTATATAAGTTTTATAAAGTTTTCATTAGACGGGTCCAATCATCTAAGTTATATTTAACAAAAACGTTAATTTTACGGTATTAGCCGAAAAAGTCGTAAAAATCATGTTTATAGTTTTATAACTTATAAAACTTAACAAGTTAATATTTTTATAAAATGTACACTTATTTAACCTTTTAAATACTTATATAAATAAAATCCAAGAGTTAGTGGGTTTTAACTTTACATTTTATACAATATAATTTTGAGTGCTTATATAATAGTATTATACTTTATTTTTCAAAAATCTGATTTTTATCTTCACTTTCACCAAAACTGCCATATCTTGAGTTCTATATGGAGATAGAAGCTCAAATTTTTATCACATAAACTAAAAGATATGTGCTACATTTAACTCTTCTATAGCTACTGTTGAATCATCTTCTAAGTATTTTCTAAAAATCGTCCAAAACAGTAACCTCCGATTTATACCCTAAACTTGTTTTGATCATATCTCATTCATTATTTTGTTTCCATTGCATGGTCAACTCTCACATGTGTACAAGACCCATAGCTTACTGTAAATGGATTCTACTTCATCATTTTATCAGTCCATTACCTGTTTATTTAATGTTTTATACAGCCAACAAATTTAACCAAGATTTTAACCTTGTTTCTTATGGTTTTTCACCTTTTTAATCATGTTTATCAACACCAAATCCCCACATAACATTTTTATCATCATATAATCATCATATACATATACAATAGGAAATAAAATACATTTTTACATAATCAAATTAACAAGAAGATGAGGAGGACAATCTTTATACCACCATGATGATGTAGGTTGATCAAAACATGGATTTTTGATGGAGAAACTTGTGTTGCACCAAGACCATTTTCAAGACCACCATGCTCCATGAAATCCTTGTGGAAAATCAGCCTTGATACTCCATGGAAACTCCTCCTTGGATGTTATAATCACCACCAATCAATAGGGTTTCAAAAGGGCTTCATTATGTATGTAAATAACATGAGGTTTCATAGTAAATTTTGATCAAGTGATGGTGGTTTGTGGTGAAAAATGGGACGACCAAAATGAGGAGATGAGAGAGTTTGTGAGTTGATTGCATGGTGTAAATGAGCAAGTGGTAATGTTGAGGTGGTTTTGGTTTGAAGGTAGCTTAATGTTTAAGCTTATGTGACATGTGTAAGGCTTGTTAGCTACACTTGACACCTCATGGTGTTAAGTAGCTAGTTTGGCCGGTTTTGGAGTGGGGGTGGGACAAGTGTCCCACTTGTCTCATCCCCATTTATTTACGGGTACTCCTCGATTCTAGTTTCCTCTATTTGCGTGCCCTCGGGTCGTTTTACGAAAAACGTTTTTATAATTATGAATCAACGTCACAAAACGAATCCAATAAAAATTATTTCATCAAAAACGGAGTTCGAAAATGTAAATACGTAATCCTAGGGTTTCCGGTTTAGTTGTAAGAGACGTTAAAATAAAATCGTAATTCCTAATCTCTTCTCGTAAATTTGTGAGTTTATGGACTAACACAAATTTAAAACTCCATAATAATATTCTCGGATAAATTTATTTTCTGAAATGTCGGACTGTCACCAAGGACGGTGTATGTAAACGTAAGCATGTAACGTTGAATCCTCCGGTTTAGACGTAGTCAATGCTACTCCAAGACGTAAATCCAAATTTCTTCCCAAAAATAAGTGAGTTCATATTGTAACATTAAAATAATGTTTTAAATAAATATTGAGAATAAAATATCAACCATAAATTGACGGATTGTCACAAAACTAATACTAACAAAAATATATCCACAAAGAATAAAGAATGATAGTGTAACTAATCTAGTACTAACACATGTATATGCATAAAGAATAAAGAATGTAAAGAGTTAAGGGTAAAGAAAGATCAAACCGAACACCAAGGATTTATAGTGGTTCGGCAACGAAGCTCACTCCTCGTTCCTACTCCACTCCTCGAGTACTCCTTACTCGAGAGTTCACTACACAACAAGCTCCTTATGGTGGAGAAAACCGTACACGTCGCTTAACCAATTTCTGACTCTAAGCTAAAAGTCGAGCCCTAATTGTAGCTAGGACCAATCTACACAACTATACTTAGTACATACACAACTTCCAAATAGACACAACTACTTGGATCTTCACAACTATGACACAACTACAAGTGTATAAAATTAGATCTTCAATGGATCTTTGGTGGTGGACTCAACACTTTACTAGGATAGTGTTCTTCTCTTTGCACTTGGAGAGGAAGAGATGGAAGAACAAGATTCACTTCTTAAACAAGTAATAATCAAACAAATGATCAAAGATTTGAGTGATTAAAGAAGGGGCTTGAATCTGGAAATAAATGTGCAAAAGAGGTGAGGTGAAAAGCTGAGAATGGTCCACTATTTATAGGACAAAGGAGCCAACGGCTATATCTGCCCGTGGTACCTTATCTTAGCCCGCGGTACCTTATCGATAAGGTACCGCCTAGGCGCTAAGGTACCGCCGGACTAGACTCCGCTCCTTTTTGTCCTTTAGTGGTGGAGGTCTTATCTGGGTATAAAAAATATCCTGAAAGGATATTCTTAACCAAATAAGAATATGCCATTTTCAAATTTCAAATAATTAATTTAATAAAACATTTTCTTAAAAATAAAGTTTAATAAAAACTTGTCACATTTAATAAAAAGTGAGTTTTAAGAAAAGATTAAATCACTTGATCACTTGATTAAGGTTAGTACTTGTTTATCCATACCTTAAGTGAAAATGTGTAAAATGAAAAATACTTGAACTCAAGAATTCGTTTTTCGTTGTTTTCGTAAATGCTTGTTTTTACATATTGTCGTAATCAAAAGTAAGCGAGACCGAAAAATGCAAGTAACGTTTTTAGTCATTATTGCATTAACACATTCTTTATTCTTTATGCATATATATTAGTTAGTATTAGTTTTAAATTAGACTATCATTGTTCATATTGTGCATATGAAGATTTCACTTATTTCCTTAAGTCTAAGTTTTTGAGAAAAAGGATTTTTTTTTTTGAAAACCATCATTCAACAAGTAAATATAAGAAACTATTCAACCCCCCTTCTAGTTTCTACAATTGGTATCAGAGCGGTTTGCTCAAGTATTTTTAAAGTATATTGTATTTTAAAACTTCAATTAATCTATGGATTCCAACAAGTACCTAGAAGGGCAATCTATGCAAAGACCACCACTTTTTGAAACCGATAGTTTTATTTATTGGAAAAATAGATTTGAGACTTATGTGAAATCAAAAGATTTAGATATTTGGCATGTTATTACCAATGGTGATTTTTTACCTTATCAATTTAATGAAGTTTCTAAAACAAAGTAATTGGTCACTTTTGACAAAGCTAATGATGATACTAAAAAGAAACTTTCGAAAAATAATGAGGCTAAAATGGTGATTTATAATGCTTTGCCTAAGAAAGAGTATGAAAGGATTTTTATGTGTGAAACCGCTAAAGATATTTGGAACTCTCTTTTAGTAACCCACCAAGGTAATATCCAAGTCAAAGAAAGCAAAATCGATCTTCTTGTCCAACAATATGAACAATTTGTCATCTTAGAAGATGAAGCTATTGATAGTGCTTTTGCTAGATTTAACACTATTATTACTAGTCTAAAAGCACTTGATGAAGGTTTTTCTAGCAAGAACAATGTTAGGAAGTTTCTTAGGGCCTTACATCCGATGTGGAGAGCAAAAGTCACGGCGATCGAAGAATCAAAAGATCTCTCAACTTTATCACTCGATGAACTCATAGGCAACTTGAAGGTTCATGAGATGATAATTTTGAAGGACTCAGAATTGGTAAAGACCAAGAGTGAAAGGAAGTCTCTTGCACTCAAAGCCAAGAAGGCACAAAGCGATCATGATAGTTCCTCGGATAGTGATGACGAGGAGTATGCATTGGCGGTGAGAGATTTCAAGAGGTTCTTCAAAAGAGGAGGTCAACACGTGAGGCAACCCAACAATGACAAGAAACCATTCTTAAAGAATCGGTTTGACAAGAACGAAAAGGGTGATAGGAATTGCTTTAGATGTGGTGATCCAAATCATTTCATTAATGGGTGTCCAAAGCCTTCACGCGATAAGAATCATACGACATTCGTTAGTGGTTCTTGGAGCGATAGCGGCGAAGATGTTGATGACAACCCCAAAGAGGAGAAATGTCTCATGGCCCACACTTCTAAAGAGGTACATTCCGAAACCGAATATTATAGCAATGATAGCTCCACCTTAGATGATATTGAATTAGAAGGCCAATATGACAATTTACACAAACTTAGCCTTAAATTCATAGAAAAGAACAAAACACTAAAATCAACTAAAACTAAGCTTGAAAATGAGATTAATGAACTTAGGGAAAAATTAGGCAAGCTTGAGAAAAATAAATAAGTTGATATAGGTTGCTTAAGTTGTGAGAAACTTAGGTTAGAGAATGAAGATCTCAAGAGCACCTCTATTAAACTGGAAAAGTTCATGAAAGGTACTAGTGCTCTTGATGATATGTTAAACAAACAAATTCATTCTAAGGAAAGTCTTGGTGTAGGTTTAAACTCAGATGAAGCATCAACTAGTGAACCTAAACAAGTCCGATTTTCAGAAAAACTATCTGCTGTACGCGGTCCCAAACTGTACGGGGCGGTTCCTTATCGATATGGAACCGCCACCATAGATAATGTACCGCGGGCAGAAAGTATTTTTGATGAAAATCCTGAACTTTCTGAAAAGTCAAATTTAGGTGAACATCCTAAGCATCTTATTGTTAACAAAGTGAAATTACCCATACTTGACGACAATGCTGTTGATAAGTTCTATAAGCCTTTGAGTAAACCTCTAATGGGAAATAGAAGTTTATTAAGACCATTTTCTACTCCACCAAGAGTACGGAATGAGTCTAGGCCTAGAAGTAGAACGACAACACCTAGAAGAGATAGTCAAAACAATTCACGACCTAGAAGTAAAACTCCAACACCTTGAAGGAATGACCATAACTCTAAACCAAGATCAAATACACCTAGGAGAAATAATAAACAACAAAATGGTTATATGAATTATTATCCTCCTCCCTTTTGTTCCCCATGGGGAAACCCTCCTCAATTCATGCATCCCAACCAAATGCAAGGGATGTTTGGAACTAACAATTTTGGACCCATGAGATATTTGGGACCAAATGTTTGATCGTGTATGTTGTTACCTAGATATGCTTGGGAATTTATTTGGAACCCGACGAGTGGATTAAGGATAGTGGTTGTTCTAAACACATGACTGGTAATCGAAGTTTGTTCTCACGGTACAAAGCATATGATGGAGGTAACGTCACATTCGCTAGTAGTCTACGTGGTAATATCATTGGAAAAGGTAGGGTTTCTCTTGACTCCATGACTATTGAAAATGTTGAGCACGTAGATAATTTAGGGTTTAACCTTTTAAGAATAGGTCAAATTTGTGACAATAAGTGTAAGGTTATCTTTTCGAAAAATGATAGTGAAATCGTAAAAGATGGAAAGGTCATTGGAAAAGGTGTTAGAAAGCATGGGCTTTATGTCATGAAGGTCAATAAGAAGTCAAAAGACAACATATGTCTTGTGACTATAGATGATAGTTCTACTCTTTGGCATAGGAGATTAGGTCATGCTAATATGCGTCTAATTCAATATTTAGTCTCTAAGGAGTTGGTAAGACACCTCCCCAAGATGAAGTTTGATAGTCACTTTTGTGATGCTTGCAAAGTTGGAAAGCAAGTTCACTCAAGTCACAAAGCCAAAAATTTGGTTTCAACCTCTCGGTGCTTAGAACTCCTACATATGGATCTCTTTAGACCTACCGCCATACGGAGTTATGGAGGTAACCTTTATACCCTAGTTATAGTTGATGACTACTCTAGATTCACTTGGACGAGATTTTTCGCATCTAAGAATGAAGCTTTCGATCATTTCGAAATCTTTAGTCGAAGAATTCAAAATCAACTAGGATGTCCGATTGTCTCTATTAGGACAGATCATGGTAGGGAATTTGATAATGAAGTGCAATTTGGTGCCTTTTGTGAAGCTCATGGTATTACCCATAACTTCTCGGCTCCTCGCACTCCACAATCAAATGGGGTAGTTGAAAGGAAGAATAGGACCATCCAAGAGATGAGTAGGACAATGTTAAACGAGCAATATTTGCCTCAAAAGTTTTGGTGCAATGCCGTGGACACATCGACTTATATTCTCAACCGAATTCTTATTCGACCCTTCCTAGGAAAGACCCCCTATGAGATTTATATAGGTAAGAAACCCTCATTGGAATACTTTAGGGTGTTTGGAAGCAAGTGTTTTATCCTCAACACCAAAGACTACCTTACCGAGTTCGAACCAAAGTCTTACGAAGTTATCTTCTTAGGTTATTCCCAAACTAGCAAAGCCTACATAGTCCTAAATAGAACCTCGGGCGTAATTGAAGAATCACTTAACGTGACTTTTGATGAAACCCCTCCTTTAACCAAGACACCACCATTGGTTGATGATGACTTGGATGAAGTAGAAGTAGTTAGAGCCAAAGAGGTTAGAAAAATAGGAGTTCAAGACCTTAGTGTTGAAAAGGAAGTAAACATTAAGGAGTCTAAGGATCATACTCTTAATAATATCATAGGTGACTTAAATCAAAGGACCCTAAGATCTCAAGTCCAAAACCTTAGTAACTTATTTTTTTTCGTCTCCTTGATTGAACTAAAGAATGTTAAAGAAGCTTTGACGGGTGAGAGTTGGGTCATTGCGATGCAAGAAGAATTGAATCAATTCGTTGCTAATGATGTTTGGGAACTTGTTCCTCCACCTAGAAGTTCTACCATTATAGGAACCAAATGGGTATATAGTGTAACACCCCCAAATTTATACAACTCAATACAGCAGAAGACTCGTTGGTGTTACGGGATAGCACATTACTCACATCACAGACAACGCATTAAAGTCGCGTCGTTTAATAATAAATCATTTCCATTCATAAACATCAAAGTTACATTGGTCCCAAGTCATATTGTTTCATACAAAGTTTTACAAAGTATTTGAATGGAAAATATTTTTTAAGTGCGGGCCATGAATTCTTGTTGTCTTCCCGAGAATTACCTTCAAGTACCTGAGATAAAACATGTTAAAAGAAAAGGTCAGCGATAACGCCGAGTGAATTCATAGAGTTTAATAAAATCCATCAATATAATATCAGTATAAAATTATTACTGAAAATCATTTTGTACAAATCATTTTAATAGGCCATAAAATAGCCAAAGTCATTTGATACAAATCTTCATCAAAATCATAATATAGGCGTTTGCTTTAAAAATCATTATACGAGCCAATGTCGTAAAAACATCATACTATACGTCTTATGACGTTGTATGAAAATAATAACCGTTATATGAATATGGTTATGAAAACCAAAACACGAACATAATATCAATAGTATGACCCTGTATTGCTAGTCAGGCAATACATCATAATTCGGAGCGTCTATTAGTATTTCGTTGATTTGGATTATTATAAGCCGCATGACATTGTTACCTTACTAAACCAACAACGGGTAGCTAACCCGATACCAATTTTGCCCATCTAAAGTAGCGTGTCGTCACAAAGGTCACGCTATGGAAATCTTCTCATACATAAATTCGCTTACCAATCAATGTGGCACGATGGGGATCAACCGTCAAGGCGCGAACTGGGGTGATCGTCCCCTAATAGTACTATTATATGCATAAGCGTCTACCAACTCCCGGTAGTTCACAATTCATGCTAATGGGACTTTTAGTGACATAACTAACTTTAATAATCCATTTTATTTCATCTATCGGGCCCATTAATCATTTATCGGGTCATACAATCGGGTCATTCAATCATTCGGGTCCAAAATCAATAAACAAACAATCGGGACATATGGTGTCCTATTTTATAAAAACTAACATGTTATCTCCCTCGCGGGTTTATAAAACATTTATAAAAACATTTAAAAGAGTGCGAGGCTATGAACTCACGTTGATGTGGGAAGGCGGGTTATCGGCAATTCGGACGTACGGTACGTGCTTCAATCACGGAAACCTAGACAAATAATAATCGGTCTTAGACGTTTGTCCAATGACTTTATAAAAATAACAATTATGTATACATATGATGATTTTATATATATGATGATCAAGTGGGTTTACATATCCTCATTTACTCATTTTTGTGTTATGCGTCGATAACTTTTATACTAGTTTTCTAGTTTTACCTATTTACACGTTTTAAGTCCAATAAGCTTATTATAAGTTATTTAACTTGTTTTAATCCATTTTGTACTTATATTATCAGTATTTAAACTTTACAAGTTGGGCCCAAATGGGTTAAGCCCAATAAGTTCTTTTTATAAGAGTTTAACTTATTTAGTCCAATTATTAGTCCAATATGTTTACTTAGCTCGTAAATGTCCGTATGCCCTATAGTTCGGGTTTTATCGGTTTTTACTTGTTATTTATGTTTATATATCAGTATATGAGTTTTATATAGTTTACATTAGACGGGTCCAACCGTCTAAGTTTTATTTAACAAAAACGTTAATTTTACGGTAATAGCCGAAAAAGTCGTAAAAATCATGTTTATAGTTTTTATAACTTATAAAACTTAACAAGTTACCATTTTTATAAAATGTCCACTTATTTAACCTTTAAAATATTTATATAAATAAAATTCATGAGTTAGTGGGTTTTAACTTTACATTTTATACAATATAATTTTGAGTGCTTATATAATAGTAATAAACATTAATTCTCAAAATCTGATTTTTATTTTCATGTTCACCATTTTTATCATATCTAGAGTTCTATAATGAATTAGAAGCTCATTTTTGGGTGACATGTTCTTAATATTATGTTCTACATTTAACTTAGTTATAGCTACTACTCATTTTAAGTTCATCTTGCCTTAACAGTCCCTACAAAACTGCTTATTCAGATTAGAACACCTAACTTATTTTGATCATATCTCACTCATTATATTGATTCCATTGCATGGCCAACTCTCACATGTGTACAAGACCCATAGCTTACTGTATATTAGTTCTACTACATCATTTTATCATTTGATGACATGTTTCTTTACTGTTTTATACAGCCAACAAATTTAGACAAGATTTTAGCCTTGTTTCTTATAGTTTTTCATCTTTTTAAGCATGTTTATCAATACCAAATCCCCACACAATATTTTTATCATCATATAATCATCATAAACATATATAATAGGAAATAAAATACATGATTACATAACCAAAAATAACAAGAAGATGAGGAGGACAATCTTTATACCACCAAGATGATGTAGGTTGTGATTTGGGCATGGATTTTGATGGAGAAACTTGTGCATAGCCAAGACCATCTTCAAGACCACCATCCTTCATAAACACCTTGTGGAAAATCAGCCCTACTACTCCATGAAAACTCCTCCTTGGATGTTATAAGGACCACCAATCAATAGGGTTTCAAAAGGGCTTCAACATATGTGTATATAACATAAGATTTCATGGTTGATTTTGATCAAAATTGGTGTTTATGGGTGATATGGGACGGCACACTAGAGAGGAGAAGAGAGTGTTTGTGTGAGTTTTGCATGAGTGGTAAATGGAGTGAATGGTATTTGCTAGTTGTTTACTAGTTTTGGTGGGTGGAAGTAGCTTAACTTGTAAGCTTAGCTTACAAGTGTAAGCTTTAAGCTACAATTTGGACACATCATGGGATGTGTGGCTAATTAGGCCGGTTTTGGAGTGGGGTGGGACAAGTGTCCCACTTGTCTCATCCCTATTTATTTACGGGTACTCCTCGATTTGCGTGCCCTCGGGTCGTTTTACGAAAAACGTTTTTATAAATTATGAATCAACGTCACAAAACGAATCCAATAAAAATTGTTTCATCAAAAACGGAGTTCGAAAACGTAAATACGTAATCCTAAGGTTTCCGGTTTAGTCGTAAAAGACGTTAAAATAAAATCGTAAGTCCTAATCTCTTCTCGTAAATTTGTGAGTTTATGAACCAACACAAATTTAAAACTCCAAAATAATATTCACGGATAGATTTATTTTCTGAAATGTCGGACTGTCACCAAAGACGGTGTACGTAAACGTAAGCACGTAACGTAGAATCCTCCGGTTTAGACGTAGTCGATGCTACTTCAAGACGTAAATCCAAATTTCTTCCCAAAAATAAGTGAGTTCATATTGTAACATTAAAATAATATTTTCAAATAAATATTGAGAATAAAATATCGACCATAAATTGACGGATTGTCACAGCATTTACCCCTAAACAGGATCTTTGTCCTCAAAGATCATCTTACCTTACTACTTGCTTCTTATAGAGTTAAAGCCATGTGGGTATTTCCTCCACATTCGGTCTTTTCTCACAAGTGTAATCCATTATAATACGCGAGTTTCATCAAACATAACTACGGGAATAAGATTAGGCTAAATGTTGACTTACTTTCTCTATCCACGATGTTCACGGGTTTCTGATGAATGCAACTTTTCGCCGATCTAAGCTTTACTAAGAACAATCATATTTTCACTTGATAGATATTCCATCAAGTTTGATTTACGAAACATAATTCACGCAGTTCTTGAAGTCCTAGGGTAGATCCAGCTTCTATGCCTTTCAATCCCAACTTTTACATCATCTCAATGGTCCCATACAACGGGGACTTATATCCCATGATTTGTCAGATCATGAATTCATTTTTCCAAGGTTAAAAATTGTGGCATAACTTCGCTACCCATTTGGCACTTCAAGATCTACATTTCATATTCACATAACCTCTTGCCCACTATCGGCAGTCAATACTCAGATCCTAATTTCAATAATCATTTCAGATCTCGTGGGTCGGGTATTTTGCAAGGTTAGGTTCGCCATCATAGGAAACCTTAAACCTAAAAGATATGTCCAACTCATAGTGGGTGTATGTCGGGTGTCTTCGTCTCAACTCTTGCTTACAGATGCTCTAAGATTTAGATCCTAACAAGATTAGATCTCGATCCTAATACGATAATTATCAATGATAATCTCTCCAAAGGAAAACGATTATATGGTTTATTACCAAAGGTCAATCATTCAAACATAGAACAACACTTATAGTATTTTGTATCGTTACTTTACCTCATCCCTTCGATTTGGGGTGGTAAAGAGTACTCTCATCAAGGTTCGTTCCCAATGACTTCTGAGCAAATCTCTAGAAATTCGATGCGAAGCGAGGATCTTGATAAAGATGTTCGATACATGCACACTTATGTTTACATAACTCTTTTGCATTTATCATTAACGGGAATGATATTTAGCAGATTTGGTCAGTCTGTCGACGATGACCCAAATCGAATCCAATTCAGATGATGACCTTTGCAATAGCTAAACGTTTACTAATGTATGAGGCGATGTCTGCCTTCATAATTTGTCATTAGTACAACTTATTTAGACAAAGATACATTAAATCATAAATGTCATGAATAAAATACTTATACTTACAAGATTCCTACATAACTATATCTCAAAATATCCATATTTAGACAATCACAAGTGGTCTTTAAAATATTTAACGCTATCAGCTTCTCAATTCTGATGGTTCACATTAGCCGCGAACCCCTTTTATTATCTATATTATCCTTTTTACAAACATCGTTTATTTTTATATCGTTCGGCAATTTATTTTGCACCTTCATTATTAAGGAACATGTCCTAATTGGTTCTTTATCCTTTCTATATTATGTGTCAGTGTCTACATTCACTTTCTCCTTGTGAAATAAATATCATAACCATATTTATTCAAAATTCTTTCTTCATATCTTCTATGTTTCAGTTTCGTCTCAACTATTATTTTTATCTGTTTTACTCAATCTGACGTCTAAAGCGTCGATAATTATTACATGTAAATTAACAATAGTTATTTAATTTTTATGAAACGTAAACGAATTTTTTTTTTTAAATTTCTTAGTTCAACCAATTATATAAAATGTTCGAAATAAATTTTAATTAACAAGATTTTCGTTGATTTATCGATAATAATTAATAAGATTCGTAAATGTTCGAAAAACCTTTGTTTATACTTTGGTTAAAATTTTCTTAATTAAAGAGCAAAAATTGTCGTTTCAAATTTTATGTCATGGTTTAAATGGTTTCCTCAATCCCTCTTAGATTGTCTTAAGGTATGCAAAACATTTACCCCTAAACAGAAGTTTAGTTAAATGTTTTGGTTATAAGGTAATAATCTCTTAAAATCCTTTGTTAAAACATTTGTCAAAATATATTTGCACTTTCTTTTTAGTATAACTCAAAGTTCTAAATGACTTCTAAATTTTGAAGAGTCAATTTATATTCCATTATCTATTAATCACATAGTCAAATAATGTAAAGGTTTAAGTTTTTAATCACATATCAATTATTCAAGGTTCAGGTTTTCATTGTTCGACCAGTTCAGGGCAATCTATAAATAATTATTAACTCCTTCTTATTCTTATAAATAAACAAATAGTTCTTAATGATCACACGCATGAATTTATCAAATTACAGCCTACACACGTGATTCACCAAATTTATGAATGCTACATGTGTATTAGTCAATCCAAACGACATCACGTGAAACTCATAACGTTCATTACAAGTACCAGATGTAGTGATTGGAATAGATAATCTCTTTCGCAGATGCGAAGTTGATGATAACCATGCTATGGATCAAATTTGCTAGAACCTTGTAAATGATCGAACAATTCTTCCATTTCGAGTTATGGATATCGTTTTCGATTGTCAATTTACTCAATTCACAGTAATCTATAAATATAAGGAATGATAACACCATAGCTCTTCAGGATGACAGGCTTGGTATAATAGAATCTTTTTCCGACAACTCTCTCAGTTGTACGGTAATTCCTTTAATTTAGATGGTGCCGACGTACAGTGCACAAGCCACAGGTGCAGCACTGGGAATATAATCAATATCAATTTCAACTTGCCTTAATGGCGAAAGTCTAGGTAATTTATCAACAAATACTCACTAAAGTTTCAGATAACATAAACATCTTTTCAATAAATTCATATTAGGTTCTTCTAGATTACAATATCTATAACTAGTTCACAACCATTCACGGTATAATTTTAAGTCTAAATGCAGGATAAAATCATCCATCAAGAATTATTTAGATCACTTTTGATAATCAACATCTTATCATTTAGGGGAATTCTACTCGAGTTCCCACCAATTAAGACAATGTCGTCATGTCATAATCAATCAATCCATTCTACCGGCATTATCAACTTTTCAGTTTCATTGCCTTCGATAAGATGTGAACTTCTCAAAAGACTAATAATAACTCATATTCCTTCACAATTCAAGGATATCTGGAGACATAACTAACCTTAAAAGAGTAAGGTCAACGCATAATCTATGCGAGAGAATTTCAAATCAGATACAGACGAAAACATTTAATGAATATGAATATATCCCATGTTTTCATAATTTGAGTACGCATTCGAAAGCTCCTCGGATTGTTACCCAGGTTATTCAAATGAAATCAAATCAAAAGAAGTGATAAGAACGTCAATACATCCAGTCGGGTATCAACATTCGATAATCAAATACTTTTCCTAAGAATCTCACTACGGGAGAATTGGACAAGAAAGATTTGTCAATTGTTAAATAAGACAATTTCCACAGATGAGTAAATTCAACTTAGAAGAATAGATGCTACAGGTACATATGTAGGTGTCCCTAACACTATGTCCCTATTTTTCACTTCTTACATATCTCATAAAATTTAATCTTTCACAATCTTTAAAGAAAATGTAGTGTATATTAATCAGTTTTATGGTGACTACTAATCAGCCTTGCATGGTCCATTCCAAATTGTATGTAGGCGCGCAACTATATACAATTTCAAGATTAACGATGCAATACTCAGTTCGTCAAAATTTTATCATCATGTTTATAATAAAAACATTTTCATGCTTAATTCTTAAATAAGAATCAAAAATAATTTACAAAGATTTTCTTTGTTATGAAAACAATTAAGTTTTCCAAGGTGTTTTATAAACAACTTCATTTTGATAACAATCACTTATAAATCTTACTTTGAGTAATCCTTTTAGTGATGAAAATTCAAAATTTTTTTTCTCAAGGAATACTGTTTTATCTTTATAAAAACAATGAGTGATCTGCAAAAGAGTGATGAAGAGTTGTTCATCGAGAACTAACTACAATATGATAGGAAATTAGCTTAGCCAAATAATCATGAGGTTCATGATCTCAATGGCACTCAAAAGAATAATCCACAACGTAACTCAAATCAAGATGAGTACTTGTTCAATGGTTGCATCACTAATGCGAACATTAGGATGAAGCAATAAAGGATAGATAACATCGATACATGTAGAATTTAGCAATCAAGGGTAGTCTTTTCATTAATCACAAACAAGTCAAATTGTACCGTAACACATTACGTGTCACTATGTCATACAATTCTCAGAACTCATCCTACCAACTGATATCTCAGTTAAGTTAGGGATTTTTAAAAGATACCACAATGAATACTAACCTACAAGAGTCATCAGGTGTCCCACCTGTCCCGGAAGATCCATCGGTCCCAATTCAGAAGAAGATTTCTTCGATTTATTTCTTGGACACTAGGCATCCTTGTTAGTGGACAATGGCCTAGGAACAACACTTAACACGAATCAACAATCAATTAAACCTTATAATTCAATCATAAACTTAACGATTTCCTCTTAACAATTTATTATTCCAAATGGGTTAAATTTTACTTTATTCAAATTTCAACCACTTTTATACTCAATTCGATATCCTACCTCATTTTCCAATACTTTCAGCCTTATTTATAAACCTTAAAAGGGCAATAAAAGCTCGATATGATCAACACTTAACTCCAATCTTATAGCTCTTACAACAACAATTATCAAATGAGTCACTAGTATGAAATGACTCGATCATTCAACTAGACTTCTCGGAAAGGTATTAGTGGCATGAGGCTTTTGGGTACTGGTTCCAATGACAGCCTCAAGTGCAACATTCACCCTTTCGATTTCAATTTTAGAATTGGATGACAACGAGTCAGATGACATCTTTCTAGGTGATAACGTTTTGTCAAACTCCACTCTATAAGGAAAGATGTCATGACATCGATATCAGTCTTAATCTCGCCAATTCTTCTTCAATATCACAATCAACTAATATCTACATTTCTACGAATATCAACCATTTGTTGGGATCATAGATATCCACAACTTGGTTTAGATCTAGGATAGCTAGAATTCATACGAGAATAGCTTCGACTAATTTACTAGGGGATTTAGGGTTCCTTGTGACAATCTACGTCGTATAAATACCTCGTATAAATATCAAATAATCATCAAACAATCATGTAATAAAATTACATCATATATATATATAATCCAAGTTATATATATATATTAAAATAACACTTCTCAGTCTGGCCTTGTCGGTAACTCGGGAATTCTTCGGCACCGTTATAGTCAAAAGATTTTTAGACATTTTTAGAAAAATGTTTATAGTTAAAAGATTTTGAAATGTTTTATTCAAAACCTTGGTTTTAAAAATCTTTCGTTCTCTATAACGAGAGCTCTGGTACCAAACTGTAACACCCCCAAATTTATACAACTCAATACAGCGGAAGAGTCGTTGGTGTTACGGGATAGCACATTACTCACATCATAGACAACGCATAAAAATCGCCTCGTTTAATAATAAATCATTTCTATTCATAAACATCAAAGTTATATTGGTCCCAAGTCATATTGTTTCATACAAAGTTTTACAAAGTATTTGAGTGGAAAATATTGTTTAAGTGCGGGCCATGAATTCTTGTTGTCTTCCCGAGAATTACCTTCAAGTACCTGAGATAAAACATGTTAAAAGAAAAGGTCAGCGATAACGCCGAGTGAATTCATAGAGTTTAATAAAATCCATCAATATAATATCAGTATAAAATTATTACTGAAAATCATTTTGTACAAATCATTTTAATAGGCCATAAAATAGCCAAAGTCATTTGATACAAATCTTCATCAAAATCATAATATAGGCGTTTGCCTTAAAAATCATTATACGAGCCAATGTCGTAAAAACATCATACTATACGTCTTATGACGTTGTATGAAAATAAAAACCGTTATATGAATATGGTTATGAAAACCAAAACACGAACATAATATTAATAGTATGACCCTGTATTGCTAGTCAGGCAATACATCGTAATTCGGAGCGTCTATTAGTATTTCGTTGATTTGGATTATTATAAGCCGCATGACATTGTTACCTTACTAAACCAACAACGGGTAGCTAACCCGATACCAATTTTGCCCATCTAAAGTAGCGCGTCGTCACAAAGGTCACGCTATGGAAATCTTCTCATACATAAATTCGCTTACCAATCAATGTGGCACGACGGGGATCAACCATCAAGGCGCGAACTGGGGTGATCATCCCCAAATAGTACTATTATATGCATAAGCGTCTACCAACTCCCGGTAGTCCACAATTCATGCTAATGGGACTTTTAGTGACATAACCTAACTTTAATAATCCATTTTATTTCATCTATCGGGTCCATTAATCATTTATCGGGTCATACAATCGGGTCATTCAATCATTCGGGTCCAAAATCAATAAACAAACAATCGGGACAAATGGTGTCCTATTTTATAAAAACTAACATGTTATCTCCCTCGCGGGTTTATAAAATATTTATAAAAACATTTAAAAGAGTGCGAGGCTATGAACTCACGTTGATGTGGGAAGGCGGGTTATCGGCAATTCGGACGTACGGTACGTGCTTCAATCACGGAAACCTAGACAAATAATAATCGGTCTTAGACGTTTGTCCAATGACTTTATAAAAATAAAAATTATGTATACATATGATGATTTTATATATATGATGATCAAGTGGGTTTACATATCCTCATTTACTCATTTTTGTGTTATGCGTCGATAACTTTTATACTAGTTTTCTAGTTTTACCTATTTACATGTTTTAAGTCCAATAAGCTTATTATAAGTTATTTAACTTGTTTTAATCCATTTTGTACTTATATTATCAGTATTTAAACTTTACAAGTTGGGCCCAAATGGGTTAAGCCCAACAAGTTCTTTTTATAAGAGTAACTTATTTAGTCCAATTATTAGTCCAATATGTTTACTTAGCTCGTAAATGTCCGTATGCCCTATAGTTCGGGTTTTATCGGTTTTTACTTGTTATTTATGTTTATATATCAGTATATGAGTTTTACAAAGTTTACATTAGACGGGTCCAACCATCTAAGTTTTATTTAACAAAAACGTTAATTTTACGGTAATAGCCGAAAAAGTCGTAAAAATCATGTTTATAGTTTTTATAACTTATAAAACTTAACAAGTTACCATTTTTATAAAATGTCCACTTATTTAACCTTTAACATATTTATATAAATAAAATTCATGAGTTAGTGGGTTTTAACTTTACCTTTTTATACAATATAATTTTGAGTGCTTATATAATAGTAATAAACATTAATTCTCAAAATCTGATTTTTATTTTCATGTTCACCATTTTTATCATATCTAGAGTTATATAATGAATTAGAAGCTCATTTTTGGGTGACATGTTTCAAGACCCATAGCTTACTGTATATTAGTTCTACTTCATCATTTTATCAGTTCATGACATGTTTCTTTACTGTTTTATACAGCCAACAAATTTAGACAAGATTTTAGCCTTCTTTCTTATAGTTTTTCATCTTTTTAAGCATGTTTATCAACACCAAATCCCCACACAATATTTTTATCATCATATAATCATCATAAACATATATAATAGGAAATAAAATACATGATTACATAACCAAAAATAACAAGAAGATGAGGAGGACAATCTTTATACCACCAAGTTGATGTAGGTTGTGATTTGGGCATGGATTTTGATGGAGAAACTTGTGCATAGCCAAGACCATCTTCATGACCACCATCCTTCATAAACACCTTGTGGAAAATCAGCCCTACTACTCCATGAAAACTCCTCCTTGGATGTTATAAGGACCACCAATCAATAGGGTTTCAAAAGGGCTTCAACATATGTGTATATAACATAAGATTTCATGGTTGATTTTGATCAAAATTGGTGTTTATGGGGTGATATGGGACAGCACACTAGAGAGGAGAAGAGAGTGTTTGTGTGAGTTTTGCATGAGTGGTAAATGGAGTGAATGGTATTTGCTAGTTGTTTACTAGTTTTGGTGGGTGGAAGTAGCTTAACTTGTAAGCTTAGCTTACAAGTGTAAGCTTTAAGCTACAATTTGGACACATCATGGGATGTGTGGCTAATTAGGCCGGTTTTGGAGTGGGGTGGGACAAGTGTCCCACTTGTCTCATCCCCATTTATTTACGGGTACTCCTCGATTCTAGTTTCCTCGATTTGCGTGCCCTCGGGTCGTTTTACGAAAAACGTTTTTATAAATTATGAATCAACGTCACAAAACGAATCCAATAAAAATTGTTTCATCAAAAAAGGAGTTCGAAAACGTAAATACGTAATCCTAAGGTTTCCGGTTTAGTCGTAAAAGACGTTAAAATAAAATCGTAAGTCCTAATCTCTTCTCGTAAATTTGTGAGTTTATGAACCAACACAAATTTAAAACTCCAAAATAATATTCACGGATAAATTTATTTTCTGAAATGTCGGACTGTCACCAAAGACGGTGTATGTAAACGTAAGCACGTAACGTAGAATCCTCCGATTTAGACGTAGTCGATGCTACTTCAAGACGTAAATCCAAATTTCTTCCCAAAAATAAGTGAGTTCATATTGTAACATTAAAATAATGTTTTCAAAATAAATATTGAGAATAAAATATCGACCATAAATTGACGGATTGTCACAGCATTTACCCCTAAACAGGATCTTTGTCCTCAAAGATCATCTTACCTTACTACTCGCTTCTTATAGAGTTAAAGCCATGTGGGTATTTCCTCCACATTCAGTCTTTTATCACAAGTGTAATCCATTATAATACGCGAGTTTCATCAAACATAACTACGGGAATAAGATCAGGCTAAATGTTGACTTACTTTCTCTATCCATGATGTTCACGGGTTTCTGATGAATGCAACTTTTCGCTGATCTAAGCTTTACTAAGAACAATCAGATTTTCACTTGATAGATATTCCATCAAGTTTGATTTACGAAACATAATTCACGCAGTTCTTGAAGTCCTAGGGTAGATCCACCTTATATGCCTTTCAATCCCAACTTTTACATCATCTCAATGGTCCCATACAACGGGGACTTATATCCCATGATTTGTCAGATCATGAATTCATTTTTCCAAGGTTAAAAATTGTGGCATAACTTCGCTACCCATTTGGCACTTCAAGATGTAAAGAGTGCGTTTCTTAACGGTTTGATCAATGAGGAGGTATATGTGGCTCAACCTCCCGGATTCATTGATTTTGAGAAACCAGATCATGTTTATAAGCTTAAGAAGGCACTTTATGGTCTTAAACAAGCACCCAAAGCTTGGTATGATAGACTTAAAGCGTTTCTTGTTAAACATGAGTATACCATGGGAATGGTAGACAACACTCTCTTTACAAAGAAGAAAGGTTCTCACCTCATAATCGTGCAAATATATGTTGATGACATTATATTTGGCTCAACTTGTCAAGAATTGTGTGATGACTATGCCAAAATCATGCATGATGAGTTCAAAATGAGTATGATGGGAGAACTTACCTTCTTTTTAGGACTCTAAATTAAACAAATGAACGATGGTATTTTCTTTAGTCAATCTAAGTACGCTAAAGAAATGCTAAAGAAATTTGGATTAGAAGAATCTAGACCAATGAAGACCCCTATGGCCTCAGATACTAAACTCACCGTAGATGATGACTGTGAGTCGGTAGACAACACCAAATATTGAGGTATGATTGGTAGTTTGTTGTACCTAACGGCAAGTCGACCGGATATCATGTTTAGTGTTTTCCTTTGTGCTCGCTTCCAAAAGGCTCCCAAAACCTCTCACCTTGAAGCGGTTAAGCGTATCTTCTGATACATTAAGGGCACTATACATTTAGGATTATGGTATCCTAAAGGGACCGGCGTAGAAACCATTGTCTACGCGGAATCGGATCATGCAAGAGACTATGTGGACCGGAAAAGCACTAGTTGTGTTTGTACCTTCATGGGTTGTTGTTTAACTTCTTGGTTCTCCAAGAAACAAACCGCTCTTGCGATATCCACCACAGAAGCCGAGTATGTGAGTGCCGGAAAATCATGTCAACAAGCTCTATGGATGAAGCAAGCGCTTGTTGATTACGAGATTTGTCTTGATGATGTTCCCATCATGTGTGACAATAAGGGTGCTATAGACCTTAGTAAGAATCCCGTGCAACATTCGCGAACCAAGCACATAGAAATTCGTCACCATTTTCTTAGGGATAATGTTCAAAAAGGGAACATTTCAATTGAGAAGGTACCCTCCAAGGATAACTTAGCCGACATCTTCACTAAGCCACTTAAGAGGGAACCTTTTAATTACTTGCGTCTAGGTCTAGGATTAATGGAACATATTCCTTAATTACTTTCCTTTATTGAGTCTCCTACTTTCCTTTGAGTCTTTTATCACTTTGAGTCTCCTAAACTCTTCTTGAAAATCTTCTCTTCTTCTTTTCAAAATCCTCAAAGTCTCTTTCCAAAATGGTAAAGAAATGTTTTGACATTGTTAATTCAATCTAAAAACGTTTTTCATAGTTTCTTGCTATTAATCTCGAGCTTACATAATTCATATGTATGATTCTCTCAAACATAGCAAGAACAAGATAGAATCATGGAGGATCATTGTGTCATGACTTAAGGTCTTGTCTTACACACCTCCTACATCGATTTTTAAATCCATGTATTTTGGTCAATCCCTATTTGGTGAGTTAGTATGTGTTCTCTTTGTCTATCTTTGCTTTTAAGCATATCCCTATGATAAGTTAGACTAGAAAAATAAGATTTGCTGAAAAATCTTCCTTCACCACCAAAACTCAACCACTGTAGGCGGTTCCATATATGAACCGCGGTTCCTTATCAATAAGGAACCAACAGAAGCAATAAGGAACCGCGTACAGTGCTTCCTTTTTTTCAGGTATCTATGAAATTCCAAATTTGTTCCAACATTTTTGAGAATCTTTGCTTCAACCCTTTGACCACCCCAAAAATACCTTGAGCCTTCCCTATTAAACCATAAGCATTTTGCCTTTCTTCACATCCCAAAATGTCTTACTCTCCTAATGAAAGCCTTGATTCTCCTTCATTCTCCCCAATTGCTTTCAATCCCAACTCACCCAAGAAAACTTTCAATCCAAATTCACCCAAGAACACTCTTAATCACATCTCTCCTACCAAGAATGTTGATTGTGGAACATCTTTTCTTCCACCACCACCCTTTAGTGTTCTTCCTCCTTCTCATGATAATGTCATGCACCATGGGACATATTGTCATTGTTGTTAATATCAACATCTTGCTATGGCACACATCTATGAGGAGTTGAGCTACATCAAGAGTCTCTTAATCAAGCCTCCTCTTCACTTTGATTATGAGATCTCCACCTAGCCACCACCACCACATTCCGCCACTACCTTGTCTTTCATATAAGCATTGGTTGCTTATCCACAAGACACTTTATTCAAGCAAATCTTAGAATTCTAGATTAACTAGGATTAGATTTATGCTTTTGGCTTGTTTCCTCTTTCATACACCTTTGTATGACTCTTTTTATTTTATATGACTTCACTTGGATCTTAGTCTTTGTGTTTTCTTCTCTTTTATTCTTTTTGTGTGACCTTTAGCTATATCTTGTTGGTTGTTTCTTTTGTTCAACTAACCCTTCTATGTAACTTGTCACCATATCTGGATTCCTCGGTGCCCCAAGCAAGGGGAGTAAGCACCAAGGGGGAGTCTTTGCAAAGTCCGTTTCTTCAACACCGACTTGTGCAACCTTTTTGCTTCGACAAAGGGGGGAAAATGAATAAACTCGTCTTCGAAAATTCTTGTTTTTGTGTGATTGAGTTTATGTATTGTCGGAATTAAAAAGGGGGAGATTGTTAATGCAATAATTCCTAAAAACGTTACTTGCATTTTTCGGTTTCTCTTAGTTTTGATTACGACAATATGTAAAAACAAGCATTTATGAAAAAAACGAAAAACGAATTCTTGAGTTCAAGTATTTTTCATTTTACCCATTTTCACTTAAGGTATGAATAAACAAGTGCTAACCTTAATCAAGTGATCAAGTGATTTAATCTTTTCTTAAAACTCACTTTTTATTAAGTGTGACAAGTTTTTAATTAAACTTTCTTTTTAAGAAAATGTTTTATTAAATTAAATATTTGAAAATTTGAAAATGGCATATTCCCTTTTGATTTGGAATATGCTTTCTGGATATTTTAATAATCAGATATGACCTCCACCACTAAAGGGCAAAAAGGGAGCAGAGGCTAGTCCGGCGGTTCCTTAGCGACTAGGCGGTTCCTTATCGATAAGGTACCGCCGACTGAGATAAGGAACCGCGGGCAGATATAGCCGTTGGCCCTTTGTCCTATAAATAGTGGACCTCTCTCAGATTTTCAATTCACCTCTTTTGCACACAAATTTCCAGATTCAAACATACTTCTTAAATCACTCAAATCCTTGATCATTTGATTGATTACTACTTGTTTAGAAGTGAATCTATCTCATCCATCCCTTCCTCTTCAAGTGCAAAGAGAAGAACACTATCATTGTGAAGTGTTGAGTCCACCATCAAAGATCCTTTGAAGATCAAACTTTATACATTTGTTGTTGTGTAATAATTGTGAAGATCCAAGTAGTTGTGTCTATTTGGAAGTTGTGTATGTACTAAGTATAGTTGTGTAGATTGGTCCTAGCTACGATTAGGGCTCGACTTTAGCTTAGAGTCGGAAATTAGTTAAGCGACGTGTACGGTTTTCTCCACCATAAGGAGCTTGTTGTGTAGATAAATCTCAAGTAAGGAGTACACGAGGAGTGGAGTAGGAACGAGGAGTGAGCTTCGTTGCCGAACCACTATAAATCCTTGGTGTTTGGTTTGATCTTTCTTTACCCTTAACTATTTAAATTCTTTATTCTTTATGCATATATATTAGTTAGTATTAGTTTTAAATTACACTATCATTGTTCATATTGTGCATAAGAAGATTTCACTTATTTCCGTAAGTCTAAGTTTTTGAGAAAAAGGATTTTTTTGAAAACCATCATTCAACAAGTAAATATAAGAAACTATTCAACCCCCCCTTCTAGTTTCTACAGGTACTATTCATGGTAAAAGCATGCGGTTTTACAACTCTTCCCCCTAAAAAGATTAATTCGTCCCCGAATTATAGATAAAGTAAACTGTAAAAGAGGAACATATCCGAATTCAAAACTTGAAATGAGGGTAAGAAGTCCGGATAAACTCCTCAGTCTCCCAAGTGGCTACCCGCTCAGTGTGATCCCTCCAAAGGATTTTGACGAATGGAATCATCTTCTTCCTCATGACTCGTTCTTGCCTGTCAAGAACTCATTCGGGTTCCTCTATGAAGGTAAGATCTTCACGAATCTTTTCCAGTGGATACTGAACCATGTGAAGTGGATGATACTTTTTCCCTCTGAGAAAGGACACATGGAAAACGTCGTGAACGTGAGAAAGCTGTAGAGGTAACGCTAAACGATAAGATACTTCACCGACTTGCTCAATGACATCAAACGGTCCGATGAGTCGAGGACTGAGCTTCCCTTTGATTCCAAAATGCTTAACGCCACGTGTCGGCGATACCTTAAGAAAGACGTGATCTCCTACATTAAAATGTAACTCCCTACGATGCTTGTCGGCATAACTCTTCTGACGTGATCGTGCTTCTTGCAATTTCTGCTTAGCTACAACGACCTTCTCGTTGGTCAACTCTATCATTTCTGGTCCTTCAAGTGTTCGTTCACCAACCTGATCCCAGCCGATTGGGGCGTGACACTTTCTGCCATACAGCATCTCGAATGGAGCACACTTAATGCTAGCGTGTCAACTGTTATTGTATGCAAACTCTACCAAACAGATGTAATCCTCCCAATCTCCTGTCCATTCCAACGCACATGACCTCAACATGTCTTCTAATGTCTGAACCTTTCGCTCCGATTGCCCGTCTGTTTGAGGATGAAAAGCCGTGCTAAGTTTAAGTTTTGTACCCCAAGCTTTCTGGAGACTCTTCCAAAATCGCGAAGTGAAACGAGGATCTCTGTCCGAGACGATGCTGGATGGAGCACCATGAAGTCTCATGATCTCCTTCTTGTAAGTATCGGCGAGTTTACTGACCGGATCATCCTTGCGGATTGGTAAGAAATGAGCTGACTTGGTAAGTCGATCAACGATAAACCAAATCGCATCGTGCCTCCTCTTTGTCTGCGGAAGACCGGTAACAAAATCCATGGTGATCTTGTCCCACTTCCACTCTGGAATATCTAACGGTTGTAGAAGACCGCTAGATCGCTGATGCTCAATCTTAACCTGCTGGCAGGTAAGACATTTGGAGACGTAAGTCGCAACATCCTGTTTCATACCACTCCACCAAAAGTATTGCTTGATGTCGTGGTACTTCTTGGTCGAACCAGGATGAATGGAGAATGGGGAGCTATGAGCCTCAGCTAACAACGCTTCCCAAGTTTCTTGATCATCAGGAACACAAAGTCTCGTGTCCTGCCATAAGATACCGTCTTCGTCTACACGAAATTCTGTCTGCTTCTCTAAGTTCTGAATTATCGCCCAGATTTCACCATCATCCTTCTGAGCTTCCTTGATCCCAGAGAGTATCTCAGGTTCCACTCTAAGATTAGCCCAGTAACCGTGCTGTCCACGTACCATGATTTTGATGTCTAGTCGCTCTAAGTCTCTTAATTTTCCTCCTCAATTTTAATGTCGTTTATCATTCCGGACTTTCTACTAAGTGCATCTTCCAGTACATTTGCCTTGCCGGGATGATACTGCAGATTAATGTCATAATCCTTCAACAGCTCTAACCATCTCCTTTGTCTCATGTTCAGTTCACATTGAGTGAAGATGTACTTCAAGCTCTTGTGGTCTGTGAAAATTTCACATGATTCTCCATACAAGTAGTGTCTCCATATCTTCAATGCAAACAAGACTGCTGCAAGTTCCAAGTCATGCGTAGGGTAATTTTCCTCATAAGGCTTTAGCTGCCGTGAAGCATACGCGATCACTTTCCCATGTTGCATGAGAACACAACCAAGTCCCTTCCCTGAAGCATCACTGTAGATTTGAAATCCACCTATACCAGATGGGAGAGTAAGAATCAGCGCAGATACTAACTTATGCTTTAGGTCTTCAAAGCTCTTCTCTCTTTCTTCAGTCCAAACAAATTTCTCCCCATTCCGTATCAGTTTAGTCAATGGTAGTGCTAAACGGGAAAAGTTCTCTACGAACCTACGGTAGTAACCAACTAAGCCTAGGAAACTGCGAAATTCAGTCGCTGATGTCTGTCTTGGCCACTTGGTAATAGCCTCAACCTTTGTTGGATCCATGGTGATTCCTTCTGCTGATACAATGTGACCTAAGAACGCCACCTTATCTAACCAGAACTCACACTTGGAGAATTTAGCATACAACTGCTTCTGGCGAAGAATCTGTAATAATGTACGAAGATGGTCTTCGTGTTCCTCCTTGGACTTAGAGAATATCAGGATGTTGTCAATGAAGACAATAACGAACTTGTCCAGAAATTCATGGAGGATTCTGTTCATCAAATCCATGAAAACAGCTGGAGCATTGGTAAGGCCAAATGGCATGACTACAAATTTGTAGTGCCCATAACGTTTACGGAAAGCAGTCTTGGCGACATCCTGCTCTTTAACCCGTAGCTGATGATAGCCCGACCTCAGATCAATTTTGGAGAAATGTTTGGCCCCTTGGAGTTGTTCAAACAAGTCGTCAATACGTGGCAACGAATACCTATTTTTGATGGTGATCTTGTTGAGCTCGCGGTAATCTATGCAAAGACGCATACTGCCGTCCTTCTTCTTCACGAATAAGACCGGTGCGCCCCATGGAGGTGCGCTCGGTCGAATGAAGCATCGTTCTAGAAGTTCTTGCAATTGGTCCTTCAGCTCTATGGGATCCATGCGATAAGGAGCGTTGGAAATCGGCTCAGCTCCTAGGCTGAGCTCGATATTAAACTCTACTTCACGTGCAGGTGGTATGCCCGAAAGTTCTTTTGGAAATACGTCTGGAAATTCTGACACTATTGGCTAATTCTGAATTGATGGAGATTCAACATCCATGTAATGAATAGTAGCTAGATAGCCCTCGCAACCATGTGAAAGTAATGCACGTGCTTGCAAAGTCGAGATTATTTGTACAGACCTTCCGGGTACGAACCCGTTGTGAATGTACTCTGGTGCATTTACATCACCGAAGATGACCCGATATGTATGGCAGTCTATGGTGGCGTGATGTTTGGATAGCCAGTCCATGCCCAATATCATGTCAAAATCACTCATGTCCAGCGGAAGTGCGTCAACAGGACGAATCTTGTCGTCAAACTCTAGGGGAAGGCTATTGTACACATGGGTTATGCGTACAGAGTCTCTTAAAGGGGTGGAAATGTTTAGTACATTCTCTAGTGGCATAGGGGATATCCTAACATTCTTAGCATAAGCAGTAGAAATGACCGAATGGGTAGCACCCGTGTCAAATAAAACACATGCAACTTGACTATACATATACAAGATTCCAGTGATGGTACCTGTAGAATTTTTGGCATGGTCAGGAGAAGTCGTGTAAACGCGTCCACTAGTAGGAGGCGGATGGAATCAGCATGTCCAGATGTTCCCTCCATCTTGCCCTTGCGGCAGTACTTCATGCGATGACCAGTAAGGCCACACTTGTATCATGCATCGCTGTTGTGGCGACATGGCCCTGGGTGCCTACGGTTGCAGGTAGTGCAAAGAGGATGAGTATACCCTCTAGAAGGTGCCCTTGTTGGCTGGGAGCCTGTTAAGAACAGTATACATGAGACATGGTTTATAGGTACAAAAGGACAATGCGGAAAATCGTAAGATGTAATGCCAGTGATAGCTGGACGGTTAGGCTGTGAACCTCTTTAGTTCTGGTCCCTCCCGTTACCATGATTCTTGGTAGAAGATTGCTAATGTGTCAGAATTATGAAATATTGCATGTAACATAAGGAAATGAGTAAGTGTAAGGACCTGCTGCTGTTGGAGTTTCCAGCGTTGTTACGGTAATTATCATTACCGCCAAGCCTATCCGTAGCAGAACGGTCTTGAGTATGACCGTTTACCTTGGGCTGAGTAGGCTGTTGCTGAGTAGCCGACTGAGATCGGTCCCCAGTCTTCTGCCTGAAAGATGCAGTTTAAATGAGATAAATTATTGGATAGTATTGAAAGAATTCGGAATGGTCACCGCTGAATAACGAATATTTACCTCTTCTCGGGTCTCTCTACCTCCTCGAACTCTTCTCTTTCTTGCAGCATCTCCAGTTTACGTGCTGCATCGGCAACTTGTGCCATCATGTTGAAAGTAGCACACACCAAGTTGTTGGCGACCGATGTACGAAGAGCCCACCGGAAGTGGTATGCTTGCTCTTCGGCAGTACCTGTTGCTGCGCCAAGAAAACCAACCAAACGGAGAAAGCGCTGCATGAACTCATTGTTGTTCTCCCCAGCTCTCTGCCTGATTTCGTGGTACTCCCTCTTCAGCTTGTCTTGCTCAGCCTTAGGGAAGAACTGTCCCATCACTAAATCCCTGAACTGAGCCCAAGTCAAACCAGCCACCCAATCGTCACCTCCCTCAGACTGCTTGAGTGCCTTCCACCATCCTAGCACATCACCTTCGAACTTGTAACAAGCCAACCTCGACTTGAAGACGAGGTCACAGCCCATTGCATCAAATATCTTCTCAATGTGAGCCAACCAGCTTTCAGCTTCACTAGGGCTATCAGTTTTCTCGAAGGATCGATGACGTTGCTTGTTGAATCTCTCCAGCCATGTGACCAATGTTGCTGGAGGAGGAGGAGGTACTGGGTGCTGTTGCTGATTGTTGGCAGCCTGCACCTCAACCCTGATTTTGTTCCTCAGCTGAGGAAGCAAAGCTTTCATCGTAGCTTAGACTGCTGCATTGAGTTGTTCCTGCTCGCGTGTGAGAACCATCTGACAGTATAACATAAAATACATGATTAAACTGATCAAAACATAAAATATATACATGAAATTTTTTTATACCAATAAATCATGAGAAAAATTTTATGCAGGAAAACTACTACATAAATGCATGATGCGGTTTTATGAAAACTTTTATATGCGCGAGAGTGAACGCCTATGGTCAGTTCACTCAAAGCAAAACACATGGCGAGGGACGCCAATGGGTCGGTCCCAAAGTTAAAAGTTTCGATAAAAGCACATGCGGCTAAATAGGGCCAGTCCTGTACCAACCATTACTTAGTCATAAACCTGCGACAATGACATATATATGAATGCATGAAAACCGACTGTTAGTTCTAGGAAGACCATACTGACTACCCACTAATCACAGGTCGTGTTTTGAGAGCCTACAGGTCGAAGCCTTAGCTCTGATACCATAAATGTAACACCCTATTTTGATAAATGGAATGTCACCGTGATTAGGGCGTGTCATCAAAGCATACAAGGATAAATGTCTTAAACATTACATGACCATAAAGGAAATACCGAAAACAAACATCGGTACCCCAAAGTATAAGCTTATCACGCACAAACATAAGTACTGTAATGGAAATGGACTAAACAATGTCAATATAAATAAGTAGCAAAATGTATGATGATAAGCATAAAGTAATGAAGGCTAGAAAGCTTCCAATCCATATGCACGTACGCTTAGAGTCTACGAGCATCCCTAAGTACCCGTCGTTTTGGGAACATGAAAGGAAAACGGCTAAGCATAAAGCTCAGTGCACAGATATACAAGTATAGAACGAATAACATAAGCATATACAACATATAGCAGCGAAATTGATTAAGTCCTGGAAAACCTGGTATAACTTAGTAAAACTGGTTTTATAGTTTGAAAAGCCTTATGTTTATCTTATGAAAACTGTTTAACATGTTAACCATTAAGCCAATATAGGTCATGAAATATCAACGTGCATGAATACTTGGAGGGGTGACCTCATCATGCAATTAGAGGGGTTGCCTCAAATTAATATAAGTTTGGGTAAGAAGGATCAACTCCTTATGAAGGATGCAAGGCACACACCACATTCACCTGAATAATCTGTTAAAAACATGTAACCTAGGATGCACCCGTACGCCCCACATGATAACATAAAAATATGGCCAAAAGTTGAAAGGGACGCCACGAGCTATCACTCCGCCGTGGTGAAGTCATAACACTGGTGCCTCTAGTGTTATGGTTATGGTACCTCCATAAATAGGTGAAACTGGTCATGCATGTATATGGCTTAGGCATTTAATTAAACATAAGAAAATCAAAACATATAAAACATATACTGAGAAAACAGTTGGCTGCATACGGAGAATCCTAATAAGGAAAGAATGTCCATACTGAAAGGACGGAGAATCTGTACCTTATGTCCAGTGAACGAAGAAGACGAACGGAAGAGAGTCCTACTTCGATCTCACTAATGCTACATAAATAGTATACGTGTATAAGTATTCTGATTACTGAGTACGTAACTGGTTTTATATCGTGTCTTATCTTTTTTTATATGTTCATGTCTTGTTTTACTGATTTTAACGTTATGCTGTGTTTATCATGTATTTTGTATATTCTGATTAAGTATTACTTGTATTTCTTGTATTATTATACTTGTGGTGTAATAATAAGTAACTTTCTAAAAATAGCAGGTTTCCTAGGATAGAAAGTTTCCAATAATAGAAAGTTTCCAAAAATAGTATGTTTCCAAAAATAGATTAACTGCTTAAAATAGATAAGTTTCTAGAATAGAAAGTTTCCAAAAATAGTAATTTTCCTGAAATAGAAAGTTTCCATAATTAGAATTAAGCTGGATTAATAAGTTAATAAGATAAGCTTAAGTTTTATTGATTAAATATACTAAGTCATGTGATTAATAGTATAGTTTATTAATTACAACATGTTAATTAAATAAACTATATGTTATGCGATTTAATTAAATATAATCATGATTTAATTAAATTAAAGTGTATATAATACTTAGGTTAAAACATGTATTAACATTTATATTAATATAACCTAAGTCATGAAAATTAATTAATTATATGTCATGTTTTAATAATTAGTTAATTACTATAGTCTAAATTACATAATTAAATACTTAGGTTAAAATCATGTATTATTAAATAATAATAATAAACCAAAGTCCATGTTTTAATTAAATTAATTATATGTCATGTTAAATTAATTTAATTAATTTAATTAACTTGTAAATAAATATACTTGTAAAAATAATAAACCGAACCCATGTATTATTTTTATTAAAAACATGTCGTGAACCGGTCCGAACCAAAACCCCACCGAAAGCAGTGGCAAACCGGCCTAAGCCGGTTGCCCCTGCCCCTTCGGCCCACTTCCACCGGCTGTAGCCGGTGGTCTTGCCCTTCGGCCAGCCTCTGACCACACCGGGTTCCCACTGGTAGTTGCCAGTGGTCCCCCTGCTTACCATAATTAGCCACCGACTGAAGCCGGTGGTTGGGGCTGTGGCTGCCATGAACTAAACAAACCACAAGACACCCCTGACGCACGTCGGGGTGTCTTGTTTCCCTGATGTTGACCGAACCTGTTGGGTCTACTAGAAGTAGATCTTGCAACCTGTCAGGACCGGTGAATGACTTCTGTAATCACAAGTCAAATCACAAAGAGACTCTATACACAATATGAATGTAAAATATAAATATAATCAAGAAGAACAGAATAACTATAAAGACTTGATCCTTTCTAAGGATTTCTAATATTGATAATGACTAGAACTACGTTTTGTGAAGGTGTGTCTAACCCTTCTGCCTAAGGTTCCTTTTATACTACAAGGAAACCCTAATACAACATTAAAGAAAACGTGTAAAACTGATATGCATATCCTTTCCTAACATATCTCATGCATATCCTAACAGAATATTAAGTAAATAATAAAGTTTGACTTCGACTAGGACCAGGAGCAGTACTTGCTCCTACTACTACTAGGACCAGGAGGAACTACATACCTCCTAGTCTACCTATTACATTTAACTATTACAATGGTCCTAACAATCCTCCCCTAAACTTGAATTTGACCTGTTGAGTTCAAGTTTCCTGGAAAACGTGCAAAGAAAGCCCGAGGATTGTATCAGCAAAACAAATAGCAGCATCAGAAAGATAAGAATCAGAGGAACCGCCGCAACATGAAACACTAGAAGCTTCTCCAAAGCTTGTAACAAATCAGCATCGTGTTGAATCTTTTCAGCAACATGAGCAGATTTGATGAGCCTTTACCAAGTAGCTGCTCGCTCTTGGGCTAGCCAGTCTTTCTGGTGGAATAAGCATCACCCTGGGAGACTAGAACCCAGCCCAATTCTTAGAACGTGAATCAATGGTGAGTGGGAGTACCCTGATGATTTTAGGCAAACCATCACAGCCGTCAACGGATTTGATGCGTCTTTACCAGAAGCCGTACCCCTCTGGACTCGCCAACTCTTAGCAATGAAGCATCGGTGAGTTGAACACCCTATAGCTTTAAGCAAGCTATTACAGCTATCAATGAATTTGATAAGATCTTTACCAAGAGCCGTACCCCCTTGGATTAGCCACTTTTCAGTCCAAGACTATGGCAAGTGAAAACCATCCAGTTTTGGGTAACCTGGCAACCATCAACGGATTTGAGAATCGCACCAGGAGCCGTACCCTCAAGGTGAATCAACTTTTTCTTATCGATTAGACATGGTAAGTTGAGAACCATTTGTCGTGTGGACCACGTCCAACACCAAGTGAAGCCAAAGATCAGTACAAGCACAAACCAGGAACCAGAACCCACAATGTGAAGCAGCCAAGGGATATTATTCACAAGTATAAAATCCAAGATGTGTTAAAAGTATAAGCAGATATTATATAAAAAGTATGTTTTTTTTTATTTTTTTTTATGAAGTGTTATATTATTTGTTTTTGTTTTTTTAACTATAAAGAATGAAGTTCACCAATCACTTTACATATTGGTGAAAAGAATGAGAATATGAACAAATGAACAAAAATACAAAACATAAACACTTACAACCCAATCACATCACATACCAGAAGCAGCCTTCTTATCTGTTATCAACCGCGCCTGAATACCTTCCACCAACGCCGTGGCCATAGAGGACTCATTTCCTGATGGAGCATTAGAAATTTGCAAATGAGTAGCCAACATTGCCTCCATCGAAGAAATTGTCAAAGGATAATCCACATCAGTCAGCATAAAAACCATATGACCAGATTCTAATTCCAACATATGAACCCCACATCCTGCATATAGTTTCCAGCGCTGAATCACCCATTGCATTTGATCCTTCCATATGCCCGAAACAGGAGCATTAGGAGGAGCATCCAACATCAGCTTAAGATCAACCCAGATACGCAGACCAAGCCATGAAGACACAGCCATGGGGTCAAAAGGCATGCTAGAATCTACAAGTCCATACAACGCCATAAGATCCATACGGTCAGCCCACGATAACACACCCTGCAAACCCGAAGACAAACGCACAGACCCATCACTCAAAGTAATTCTATGGGATACCACACCAGGAAGAGTTGTGGAACGCTCAACCATGTAACCAGTAATGTTCCCATTGCCCAACGGCAAATCCGAATCACTGTCCGAAGCTGCATCAATCAAATTCTCAGGATCACGCTTCTCATAAGGGACTGTCTTACCACGGCGAACACGTCGAGCTTGTTTCTGACGAAGCGAACGTCTAGGTATGGGATCACTAGGTGTGGATTCAACCTTTACCGTAACCTCAGCAGCAGCAGTGGGAGCAGGAGAAATAGACTCATGAGTTTGCCCACCCAATGGATCAATAGGAGCTGCAGCAGAAGTAGGAATTGATTGAGTTCCAGTAACCGGTGGTGATGGAGATGGCAAATCAGGTGTAGTAGCAGTAGTTGTGGTGGTAGCAAAGGTGGTGATTGGAACATGTGTGGTGGTGGTGGTAACAGGTGTGGTGGTAGAAGCATGAGTGGTGGTGGTAGCATCAAAGGTGGTGGTAGCATGACCAACAGTAGAACCCAAAGGAGCAACCAACGGAGAAGTAGAAGTACCAACGGAAGTAGAAACAAAACCAGATGGACTAGCAGCAGAACCAAGAGTGGGAGCAGATGAAGGACCAGTAGAAGCAGCAGGCGAAGAAGAGGTCACACCACGAGGATGGTAAATAAATCTTTCCGGAATAGGTTGACTCTGACGCTTAACCATACTTTCATAAAGTGCCTTGAGCTCATCAAAGGTCAAAGCCCGAACCCGGTCCCACTTCCAAGGAGCATTAAAATGAGTAGCAGACTGATATTTCACATAGCGTTGCATCTACTTGCGCTCCTCAGTCCGAGATAAAGGTCTGTTCTTTCTCTTTTCCCTAAGTTGTGCAGCAAGGGCCAACTGGTGCTTACGCATCAATACCATAGCTCTCGGAATACAGCTGTGTTCATCAACATCGTCACCCAAAAGATCTGTAAACTGAGCATAATCCCGGGTGAGAACAGTCAAAACTTTCATCCATTCACTATCACTCCAATGCATGGCATCGTGCTGAATTTAGTCACGCCTCCGCTTTCGAAGCTCTTCTTCAGCAGCCCTATCAGCTTCATCAATCTCGGCTTGAATCCGACGAGCAGCCTCCTCACCTAGCCTTTCTTCTTCAAGCTGTTGACGGGTACGCTTGCGAGATGGGGATGAAGCATCAGTCATGGGGGCCTTGCTCTTCGAATCATGAGAGGGACAAGCATTGGAACCAGCAGCAGGATCAGAATCACCATCCATAGGAGTGGGAATAGCACCAGGAGAAGGAACACTGGAGGATGTCGGAGGAACCGGCAAATCATCATAAACTTTATCAGCAAAGGCAGCCTTTGCCAATAATGTCAAACCATCCTCAACATGCTCCGTACCCTCCTCATCAGAATCTAAATGGATCACATGCTTCTTGCGCCGCCGTTGCTGAGTTTCCAAAGCTTTGATGCGATCAGCCAGAGGAAGAACAAACTCCCTAGTAAGTTTCCTGTGTTGGTTCAAATCAGCTTCCAATGAAACCATCCGCTCATGGTACCTGCGCATAAGATCAAGCAAAGGCATTAGTGTAGTAGGCTCCTCCGCCTGCCCACCAAGAGAACTTGGGTTAGGGAAAGCGTCATTGGAGCCCGATGCAACAGATGGGTCAACCTATGGAGTACTATCACCAAACGGTTTATCAGTCGAGTGTGGGGCAGGACTAGGAGGTGGAGTCTCCACAAATGGAGACTTTTGTGGGACTGAAGAAGGACCAGCCTTGGAAGGGGATGGTTTTTCAACCACCACCTCCTCAACCAGCTCCTCCTGAACCACATGAGTGGCACCAGCAGTAGGAGCCTCCTCCTCCATGGGGTCATCATCAATCACAACAAACTCAGGAGCCTCCTCCTCCTCACCCATAGGACCCTGAGCCAATCCCAACATGGCCTCAGTCAGGGGCCTCCATTCCCAGTAAACCCATTGACCATATTGTAATACACTTTAGCTGTAAGCTTAGACAGCACATGCTCAGTCCTATCACGAGGAATGCAAACCAGTATTTGCTGAATAAACCTAGGGTACATAAGAAACTTCTTTCTCGAACCAGCATTAGACAGATTACTAACCATCCCCTCAAAGATATAATGAGAAAAGTTAAAAACTCTACCCTGGGCTAAGCAAATAAGACCAGTAGCCAAGGGAGTAGGGAAAGCATCCCAACTCCCAGACTTGGGACTCATACAATGGATTAGAAAGTGGACCAGAAGCTTCCATTGGGGGGAAAACCTATTTTTCTGGAAGTTAAACTTCCCCCCATGTTCGTAACCTAAAGCAGCCATCCCCTCCAATACCTCCGAATTGGGGATGGATTCAACACCACCCTCATCTTGAAGATGAAGAGAAGAGCGAATTGAAGCCTCAGTCACCACATATGCACGTCCATATATGGTAGCATGGAGTGCACGTGGACGATCAACCACATCCACCAGTCGAGCAGACGCCCAAAATTGACGAATAACACTATCATATATGGTGGGACATACAGTAAATGCAAACCTGAGGTTGGAAGCTTCAATGAAATCCAAAATGTCAGCAAAATGTTCACGATGTAGACCATCACCCAGATAAGCAACTCGGTTGTGAGCAGGTTGGTAAGCAAGAGCAGCCATGGATCTTGATGAATTGATGGAAGAAGGATTGTGATTAGGGTGGAGATAGTAGGAGCGGTTTTGTGTGTGTGTTTATTGTAATGAGTGAGTCAAGGGTGTATTTTGACCATAAATAAAGAAAATGGTAACTGTTCATTGACCCCTATTAATGGGGGGTTGCCCTTTCAAATTTAACCATAATTGCATAGTAACCACTTGCCCTTTTTAACATAATTACCAACTCCCAATTAACCATGCTTAATTAAAAATGTAAATACCAGGATTGGGAGCGTTGACTAAAAGTCAAAGCACACAATGGTCGGACCAGGAGCAAAACGTGATTAACAAAGGACAAAAGGAATGTACAGTATCCTAGACCAGTACCAGAATCCAATTATCACATGACAGGGAAGGATTTTGAACCACCAAAAGCCAACCAATTATAACTAGAAGCTGACCAATGAGGACCAGAAGCCAGTCATGTAAGACCATATCCACCAGAAGTGAGCAAAATCCTCCACCAGAAGTACCACACACTACCAGAACCAATAAAATATTTTGTTAAAATCTATCAATACGTTAGTCTGTCCTTAGAATATGTACACAAAGCCTCCCCTTAGGCTTTGCCTCCCCTCAATCCTAGACCTCAAGGATTGACCATCCCAATATGAACCACCAAGTGGTTAAACCGAGGACCATCAAATGCTTTAGTCAGCAAATCAGCAACATTATCATCCGTATGAACTTTAAGAACCTGAATTAGCCTCTTCTCATTGGCATCTCGTATAAAATGATGCCGAATTTCAATATGCTTCGTTCGCTGATGAAAAACAGGATTCTTCACAATGCAAATAGTGCTTTGATTGTCTATAAAAATTTTGGTGTTCATAAAATTGAAACCATAATCCAACATTTGATTTTGGATCCACAAAACTTGTCCACAACAACTAGCAGCAGCAACGTATTCAGCTTCTGTTGAAGAAGTAGCTACTATTGTCTATTTCTTGCATTGCCATGAAATAAGTCGACGACCCAAAAATTGACAACCACCAGTAGTAGACTTCCTGTCATTATTTGCACCAGCATAGTCACCATCACTATAGGCTTCTAGAACAAAAGGTGATTCTCTAGGATACCATAGACCCAATTTAGGTTGAGCCTTGATATACTTGAAAATCTTCTTTACTGCATTTAAGTGCGAAACCGTTGGAGTCACCTGGTGTCTAGAACAAGCACTTACTGCAAACATGATGTCCGGACGTGATGCAGTCAAATACATGAGGGAGCCTATCATAGACCTGTACATGTGTACATTGACCGGGGGGTCTGGCTCATTCTTTAGTTTGATTTTAGCAACTTCATAAGGAGTTGCTGCGGGTCTAAGAGGATCCATGTCAAACTTCTGAAGAATCTCATAAACATATTTGTCTTGACTGATGAAAATCCCATCCGATTGTTGCTTGACCTGAAGACCAAGGAAGAAAGAAAGTTCTCCCATCGCACTCATCTGAAATTCGCCTTTCATCAAGTGTTCAAACTCATCACACCATTCCTTCCTAGTAGAACCAAAGATAATGTCATCCACATAAACCTGAACAAGGATAATGTCCTTGGTATTCCTCCGAAGAAATAGTGTTTTGTCAATAGTACCCCTTCTATAGCCATTTTTTAACAAGAAAGTGGAAAGACGCTCATACCAAGCTCTAGGAGCCTGATGTAACCCATAAAGAGCCTTGACCACCTTGTAAACTTTCTTGGGATGAAGTGGATCTACAAAGCCCTTAGGTTGAGTAACATACACCTCCTCGTCAATTTTGCCATAGAGAAATGCACTCTTGACATCCATCTGAAACACCGTAAAGCCCACGTAAGAGGCAAAAGCCAAAAACAGACGAATGGCCTCTATCCTTGCAACCGGAGCAAAAACTTCAGTATAGTCAATGCCCTCAATTTGAGTGTGTCCTTATGCGACACGTCTAGCTTTATTCCTTACGACAATTCCCCGTGCATCCTTCTTGTTCTTGAGAATCCATTTGGTATTGATAGCCGTCTTTCCATCTGGTAAGTCAACCAGAACCCAAACATTCTGAAACAAGAATTGCTGCATTTCCTCCTGCATAGCCTCCACCCAACTTTGATCCTCAAGAGCATGATAAACAGACCTAGGTTCCACCTGTGAAAGAAAACAAGCAAACAAACAGTGTTGAAAGTCCGTATGGTTATTACGCTTTTGATCTTCAATATAGCCCACAAGAGCATGATGATCAGACGAGGCCTTCTGCTGCATTCTGCGTGTCTTGACAGTAGAACCAGGATCTCCAATTATTTGAGTGGTAGGATGATCTTTGTGTGATTGCAAGACTGGATTAGAAGAAACCTCCACTTCTGGTGCCAAGTTATTGAGATCACCAACAAAGTCAGCATCATATGAAGCATTGTGGAAAATCCCATCTACTGGTTGTTTATGAATATCATCCAGCTTGGTAGAAGACTTCTTTTGATGGTTCCCCAAATCAGAAGGACTAGAGAAACAAGTATTGGAAGCAGACTCACTAGCCGGAGTACCAGTAGGAGATAAGCTAGCACTAGGAGCAGAAGCTGGAGTACGAGGAGCAACTTTGTCAGTAGACTCAACCAAGGGAAACTCAAAACCACCTTGAGCAGCTGCTGTAGTGGCTTCTTGTTGTTGTTTGAGAAGAGTGTCAAGAGCTACTTGGGAATCCTGTACATCCAATGGAGTTGCATCACTAGGAGGAGTAGGAGAAACTGTGGTGGAATAGGATGGAACCACAAAAATGTCATCCTCATCATCTGAATCAGAAAGACTAGAAGGAACACCGGTACTAGAAGTTGCAAACACTTGTGGTCCTGCATTATGGTTAGTTTTGAAACGAAAATATCCTAACGAATCACTAAGATAATCAAGATCAAAATACCATTCTGGACCCTTGCCTTGGATGTTTGACTTCTCCTCAAAATACCTGAGATTAATAGTTTCAGTGATCTGCTTGGCTTGGAGATTGTAGACACGATAAGCCCGAGAATGAGCTGAATACCCCACAATGTATCCTTCATCTGCCTTGGCATCAAACTTCCCCAAATAATCACTAGTATTCAGAATGGTGACTGGACACCCAAACGGCTTCAAATGAGCAATATTAGGAACCTTGCCCGTGAGCAGCTCATAAGGAGTCTTCTTGTGAGGATTGGTAATAGAAACCCTATTCAAAACATAACTTGCAGTATTAACAGCTTCTGTCCAGAACATGGTTGGAAGCTTGGAATCGGCAAGCATAGTTCTTGCTGCTTCTATTAGTGTCCTATTCTTTCGTTCTGCCACGCCATTCTGTTGAGGAGTCCTCGCTGCACTATAATCTCTTTTGATGCCCTTACTATTACAAAGTGCGATGAGGTCTTTATTTTTAAACTCGGTTCCATTGTCGCAACGAATACCTTTAACTTTCTTGGAGAACTGGTTCTCTATCAGGGTAAGAAAATCTCTAAGAATTGAGTAGGTCTCACTCTTGGTAGCCATGAAGAACACCCACATAAACCTGCTATATCCATCAGTTACCACCAGACAGAATTGCTTGTGGTCAATGCTTCTAATGGAAGTAGGACCAAATAAATCCATGTGTAGTAGCTGTAATGGTTCAGTTATAAGACTCAGAGCAGTAATGGCCTTGAAGGATGCTTTGTGCTGTTTGCCTTTGCTGCAGGCAATACAATTTATATCATTTCTAAATGTCTTGGGAGGTAATCTAGAGAATTCAAATTTGCAAGTTTGTGAATGGTCTTGAAGTTCACATGCCCCATCCTTCGGTGCCATTTAGTGGCTTCATCTTCTGAGGCTTTAGCAACTAGACATGCTAGTTGACCAGTAGGGTTGACTTCATTCAACTTGATGCTATAGAGATTGTGCCTTCTAGGGATTCTGAGTAGAACTTGTGAGTCATCTGGAAGCTGAAAGTCTTTGGAAAGCACAAGTGCATCAGTATCGGTGAAGAGAACAAACTGCTTCTTGTCACAAATCTGAGAGACCGATATCAAGTTGAAGTGCTGAAGTGCTTCCACATAGTAGACCTGCTCAAAATTTAGATTGGGAGTCTTTATCGTTCCTTTGCTAGTGATTCTGCCTTCACCCCCACCAAAATAGACCTTGCATCCATGAAATGGTACAAAGTTAGAGAGAAGACTTTTATTGCCAGTCATGCTCCTGGAGCAACCACTATCAACAATGCCTAGACTAGGATCCTGGTATGGAGTAACCTACAACAACAAGATAATAACAATGCCAAAGTTAGTGTCTTAAGGGGACCCAAACCTTTTCAGGTTTGAGCCTGCCTTGTGGATCTTTAGAAGAGTGCCAAGAAGATTGATGAGATCCACCGTTGTTCCTTGGTTGCCAATGCATCATTTGGGTATTATTATTTGACCAAGAACAACCTGCTGAGGGCTTAACAACAGTTCCCAAATTTCCCAAACCAAAATACGTGTGGTCTAAATTATGTGGATAGATTGGATTAAAATTTTGAATATAATTACTGGTGGTTTGGAATCCAATATTTCTCCAATAATCAGAAACTAAAGGAGAGGACACTCTAGAAGAAGTAAACGTTAGAGCACTAGGATCAAGTCTTCTAGAGGCATATGGTGCAGCTCCTGGTGGACCAAGAGCAGGAAAAGCATGATTAACAGAAGCATGTGTGTCATAATAATCACAATCTTTAATTAAATGAAAGGCACTGCCACAAACAAAACATGTTTTGAAAGACCTTTTATTAGAATGAGATTGTTTCATACTGCCTACTTTATTACACACAATTCTAGGAGAAACATTCTTCCTAGAACTCAATAAACTAGGACCAGACACACTTGACTTGACAGAAACTCTTTCTTCACACTTCCTAGCACCAGTAGCAGCATGTTCATTCAACTTGGAACTTGTAGGTCTTGACTCTTCACTTGAACCACTAGATGCAGAGTCACCAGCTTTGTCACTGAAAGTACATGAGACAAAGTCATTAGTATTAGTAGAACTTGTTGGGGACTCAAGCATCTGTGATCCATCCAAGTCAGTACGCCATGAAGTGGGCATAAAAGTTCCAGTAAGAGGAGGAGGGACAGCATGCATTTCTGCTGCTGGTTTAAACCTATTGTAACTAGGTTTTCCCTCATCCTCTTTGTCGGCATCAAAGACACTTGAAAAAGATAAATCAAATACATCTTCTGAATCAATATATTTTTCAAATCCTAAGCCTCTTTTAGTTCTACCAGACATGCTACTATCAATTAATTTTGAAAGATTTTTAGGTGCCTTTTGCCATTTTTCAAATCTTAGCATTGTAGCATCTAATTTTCCTTGCATCTCCTCTTTTTCTTTGATACTAGCATCTCTTACTGTTTCTGTATATTTAAGCATATTTGTCGTGTTTTCTAAATCGATGCTTAGTATCCTGATTTTATCCTCATACGCACGTTAAGTATCTTGTAACCACCTCTTTTGTTGTTCCAATGTGTTTAATGAAGCCTTATAGGCTTGAACCTCTAAAAAATACTTATCATTTTGATCATTTACTTCATTAAATTGGGACAACAGTTCTGAGTATTTATCATGACAACCAAGAGGACAATGTTGTACCTGAGGTGAGATGCCCATAAGGGCAAACTCGTCTGCTTCTTCTGCATCAGAGAGATTCCCAGCAATCATTGCAAACACGTCAGTCGAGGACTCTGCTGATTCCAGAGTAGAAGCCTGATGATCATTCCAGTTGACCATAGAGTCAACAGATACCAATGCCTTCTTGTCATCTTTTATCTCCTGAACCTTGAAAGCGGAGTACCTGCTCTTCTCCTGTTCATTCTTGCTAGGGCACTCCCTTGCAAAGTGACCTTGTTGCTGGCAGTTATAGCATCGAACCTTGCTTCTGTCGAATCTTGCTGGCTCTCGAGGGTTGTAATTAAATTTCCTTCCTGCTTTCTTCTCAAACTTGTGAACCCTAAGAGTAAGCATGGCCATCTGCCATTTAAGATCCATCTCATCCAGGTCAAGTTTATCAACCTGTTTGAAGTCATCAAAAGCAAGTTGTTGTTCAGCATTAACATCAGCCACAAACGAATGCAGAACGGCTTCTACCATACTACCAGACTTGGCAGTAGAATCAGGAGCAGAAGTATGCTGAACAGTATGCTGAGAGGAGACAATATTGCTTGGGCTACTTGCATATGACATGGGACTAGATGCCATAGAACTCACAAAGGCAGAATTAGCAGGAGTGGGAAAAGAATCACTCGAAAATCCTCTCACATGGGGTTCAGAAGTTTTGAGCCTATGAAACTAATCATCAAAGTTAAGATAGTCAAGCCCACCTTTGGCTTTGAGAGATCACCACCTGATTCCATGAGTAGGGTAAGGCTTTAAGAAACCTTGCATTAATATCACCATCATCAGGCTTTGACCGTAGTTGATTCAACTGGCTCAATATCTTATGGAACCTATCATACCCTTGATGTAGACCTTCAGTTTCTGAGATTTTGAATTCTGTGAATTCATCTCTCAGCATGGATCTTCGCATTTTCTTTGACTCCTCATTCCCGCCAAACCTTGCTTTTATGCCATTCCAGATCTCTCTGGCATCATCCAAATGGTAGAAGTCACCCATGTGATCTTCAGGAAAGGATTGAAGCAAAATCGTCTTTGCTTTGACCTCCTTCTGAATAGCTACGATTTCTTCATGAGACTTAGGGTCAAGAAGAGTAATATTACCATTCTTGTCTCTTCCAGTAAGCTTCCTGCTATTCCCATTCAGAATTATCTTCCAAAGATCTTGATCAGTATTGGTGATCCACCATTCCATCTTCATTGCCCAGTTTTCATATTCACCCTTTTTCAGAAGAGGGAATTTACCATTCGTGTTTGAAACTGTAGAAAGGATCTGCTGAGGTTGCATAATTTTAGGAGTGCTGTCTTCTCCTGTTTGAGTAGAAGTTGAGGCAGACATGATAAACTAAATGTCAGTAATAAGAAAACTTGATTCTTCTTGTATAGAGACCCTTCCAGGCTCTGATACCACTTGTTGGGTCTACTAGAAGTAGATCTTGCAGCCTGTCAGGACCGGTGAATGACTTCTGTAATCACAATTCAAATCACAAAGAGACTCTATACACAATATGAATGTAAAATATAAATATAATCAAGAAGAACAGAATAACTATAGAGACTTGATCCTTTCTAAGGATTTCTAATATTGATAATGACTAGAACTACGTTTTGTGAAGGTGTGTCTAACTCTTCTGCCTAAGGTTCCTTTTATACTACAAGGAAACCCTAATACAGCATTAAAGAAAACGTGTAAAACTGATATGCATATCCTTTCCTAACATATCTCATGCATATCCTAACAGAATATTAAGTAAATAATAAAGTTTGACTTCGACTAGGACCAGGAGCAGGACTTGCTCCTACTACTACTAGGACCAGGAGGAACTACATACCTCCTAGTCTACCTATTACATTTAACTATTACAATGGTCCTAACAGAACCCACCACTGAGACATGTGTCTCGTGTGGTGGTGCGAACCAAACGACGCCGAGAGTCGTAGGACTCTCGGTTTGTGTGGCGGCCGAACACCAAACCCGAAAACAACCCAATTGATTTTCCCCACCATCATTTTAGCATGTTTTTAATCTTGTTTTTAATTCCCCATGATCACATGTTCATAAAACATAAAAATAATTAAAAAGAAAGGATTTTCGGATTACCAAAACACGTGGAATCAATAGATCTTGAATACACGAACACATTCTTGTGATTTGTTAGAAAAATCAACTAATCTCCCTTGTTTTGGTGATGTAGCCGCCGGCCTAAGGAGGAAGGAGGAGCATTTTAGGGTTTTTGCTTTTCTAAAAATTCTTTTGTAATGTTTATGTTTTCCATATTTGTTTACTTAATAAAAACAAATGGGCTGGGCCCCCCTCTCGTTGTTGTGCTGCGGCTTGTAGGGTCCACAAAGGGAAAATCATAACTTTCTCGTGTTCTAAATTATTATGTGTTCGTGTGCTTGTATTTACGTGACGTTATTATTAAATATTCGTGTTAATATTATATACTTGTACGTAGTCGTAATAATAATTACGTAAATACATAATTATACGTTCGTGATTCTTACGTTCATGATTTCATGTTCGTGATTTAATTATTATTGATAATAATTATCGTGCATTTATACATACTTAATACTTATCGTGTAATAACACGTACGTAGTTCTTGTAATTTACGTTCGTGAAACGTATTCATGTTATAAAAAGAAAGTTTTAATCATGTACGTATGATACTAAGGGTACTAGTTTCAAGGAAAATACTATGGTTAGTTTTATTTACCGGGGTAATTTTATTTTCTTGAAAGTATTATCGATAATACTAATATTTGAACTTTTTTATGTAGAAATGGCTCAATCCGACCACAACGCTTTAAGTTTGGCATTCAAAACTTTCTTTGAACGTAAAGAACTGACTGGTCCAAACTTTAATGATTGGTACCGCTCCTTGAGAATTGTCTTGAGGGTAGCGGGTACTGTTGATTACTCGTCCACGGCCTTGCCGGCCGCACCCGCTGAAGGGGCTTCTGATTCTGAAAGACTACACTATAATGTAGAACTCAAGAAGCATAATGATGTGTCTTGTTTAATGCTTGGGAAAATGTCACCGGAACTTCAAAAGAAGTTTTATCTTTACCCTCCTAAACTAATGCTTGATGAGCTCAAGGCAATGTTTGAGAAACCTCAAGCTGTGGAGATCTACGACTTAGTAGATGCTTTGCACGGCTGTAAGCAAACCCCTGGGAAATCCGTAAGTGCACACTATTTGGAAATGAGAGGTTACATGGAACAGCTCATTGCACATGGGAAACCCTATGACAATCTAATAAGTTTGAAAACACTTATCCTTTTACCACTTAATTATAATAATAACAAGACCAAAACGTGTATTTAATGTCGTAAAAGGCGGAATTGTGCGTGGTTTGTGTTTTTATTGTGTTTTAGGACAAAAATATGAAAAAGGAAGAAAACACGGGATTTCACGGGCTTTTATCGAAGAAAAGACAAAAGACGAAGTCAAAAGATCAAAAGTGCAAGTAGAACGGAAGTCAAAGGCCTATTCTAAAGATTTATCGAAGAAAAAGTCTAAAGACAGAAGTTTAACAAAGTCGAAGCATCAAGTCTACTAAAAGAAGAAAATTAGAAGACGAGTTCATGTTATCATTCGACTAATCCTGAGACAAAGTCGAGAAAGACGAGTTATTTAAAAAGACGAGAAGACAAGAGAAAGAAGGAAGCAACAACACCCTCCCTTTTCTCCTATAAATACCCTCCTAATCTTCATTAGGATGAGTGAGTTCATTTTTAGTTTTAATAGGTAATTAGAAGTAGGTGCTACTTTCTCTCTCTAGAATTTTCTTTCAAGTTTGCTTAATCTTTCATCTTTTTAATCTTGTAATTGAATCTTTATCTTCATAATTAATTCAAAGCTTTTTAGTTAATTCTCATTCTTACTTTCTTAATCATAATCTATTGTTTTGTTTCATTAATCATGTATTTGGTTTAATCTTGTTGATTGTTTGATTGATTTGCTTATTAGATTGTGCTTATTGATTTGGTGTGTTTGATGTTTTAGCTTATTGTGCTTATAGCTTATTAGTGTTTAGCTTATTTTTAATTAAGTTGTTTTTATAGTTTAAATCTTTTAAAAGTTGATTTTTAATATTTTGCTTATTTGGTGTTTTCATAGTTTTAAATTTGTGGTTTATAAGTTTTTTTTTCCTAAAATCAATTTGGTTAAAGTTTTAGTTAAGTGCTTATTGGAATTTTGCTTATTGGTTTTTAGCTTAATTTTTTCTAATCCGGGTTATAAAACCCTTATCCCGAATTATATGTGTTACACTTTTTCCCGAATTAAGTTGATTTTCTCTATTCCGACTTGTACTCAAAATACTTTATTCCGAATTATGTGAAACATTCCTTTCCCAAATTACGTGTTAAGCCATATCCCGAATTGAGTGGGAATTACATTCCGAATAGGGTGTGAAATAACATTCCGGATTATATCCAGAATATAGATTCCGAATTATGAATAGCACCTAGATTCCGGATTAAGTCCCTCAACCTTGATTCCGAATTGTTACTAAACTTCGATTCCGGATTATGTAGTAAATTCATATTCCGGATAACGAGCATAGTGTAGATTCCGGATTATCTTTCTTTTCTGCATTCCGGATTTCGTTAGGATCATAGATTTCGGATTATGTGAGACTTTTATATATTCCGGATTAGGAGTAAGATTGGATTCCGGATTGACTGAATGATTTGGATTCCGAATTACACATAAAGTTTGCATTCTGACTTGTGTATATTTTGTTTTCCCGAATTGTTTTAATTTTCAAACCTTAATTTTTCCCGCCATTTTTACTTAGTTTAATTTTCAAAGTGTTTTACCTAGTTAATTTCAAGTTTAATTTTTATAAAGTTTTAATTTTTAACATTTACTTTTTATAAAGTTTTAATCTTTTGTCATTTTATTTTCAAAGATTTTATTTTTATATTATAACTTTAAAGTTTTCAACTTTAGTTTAAAATAGATAATAAACTTTAGTTATTTTTACCAAGATCAACTGTGCAGCATTCATTCCGGATAAGCTATCAAGGTTAGATATCCTTCTTTTATTTTTATATTTATGTTTAATAATTTTAGCATTTATTTTACAAGTAAACATAGATAATCAAAAGCTCCCCCTTTTAGTTACCAAAAACGATAAGTCCACCCTAAACCGTGATCAGTTCGAATTGAATCGAGTACGAACAACACAACAACACATAAAAATAAATCATATTACAATCATATGGCGATTAACTTAATCAATAGGTCCCTTAACAAGGACTTTAACGATTTTGTTAGGAACTTCAATATGCATTGCGCGGGGAAGACATTGAGTGATTTGCACGCAATGCTCATTGACTATGAAAAAGATTTAAAGAACAAGGCGTCAACCTATACTCCTCAAGTACTTAACATACAAAAGGGTAGAGTAAGTAAGCCAAAACCACAAGCGAACAAAAAGATGAAAGGCAAGGGCAAAGGTGACAAATGCAAGCAAGTTACGACTAATCAAAAGCCTAAGCAAGACTTTGCTAAGACGAATCAATCTCAAAATGATGAGACTTGTCACCATTATGGCGTCAATGGTCACTGGAAGAGGAACTACCCTCCGTACCCTGATGAGTTGTGAGAAATTAAGAAAAAGAAGTCTGAGCTAAGTGTTACAGCTTCAGGTAACTTATTTATTATTGAATAATTTAATTTAACATACAAATTAAATTCCGGGGTATATGATACGGGATGCGGTATTAACATTTGTAATACGCTTCAGGGGTTTAAGATGGAAAGGAAGCTATCCTATGGAGAGAAATACCTGCAAGTGGGCAATGGAGCACAAGCAGCTGTTGAAGCTATATGAGTTTTTAATTTAGTTTTACCTTCGGGTTTAGTACTGACCTTAAACAATTGTCATTATGCACCTTCTATTGTTAGAGGCGTTATTTTCTTTTCTTGTTTGTTGGATCTTAGATTTATTCACACTATTGAAAATGGAATTTCTGTTTTCAAAGATGGATTTTCTATTTCAATAAAATTTCTGTGAATGGTGTGTTTGAAATTGACATGCATGATAATGTTTTCAAGTATAATAATAATTATGTATTTATCATGAATAAGAAGATAAAGTTAGACAAGAACTCTTCTTATCTTTGGCATTGTAGACTTGCCCATATTGGGAAGACACAAATACAAAAGCTTCAACGTGAAGGCTTTTGGAAAATATAAATGATGAATCATTTGATAAATGCGAGTCTTGTATCTCAAAAAAGATGACCAAGAAACGTTTAATAATAATATTGAAAGAGCTACTGATCTACTTGGTTTAATACACACTGATGTGTATAGATCACTTAGACATGTGTCAAGGAAAGGTGATAGTTACTTCTTAACATTTACGGATGATTTTAGCCGTTATGGTTATGTTTATTTACTTAAGCATAAACATGAGGTATTTGAAACATTTAAAGTGTTTAAAGCGGAAGTAGAACTGCAACTAGGAAAGAAGATTAAAGCTCTTCGTTCTGATAGAGGTGGCGAGTACTTAACCCAAGAGTTTAAAGATTATATAAGTAAGAACGGATTTTTTCAGAATCTTACTTCTCCATATACTTCACAACAAAATGGTGTATCCAAAAAGAGAAATCGTACATTATTAGATACGGTGCGATCTATGTTTAATCTTACAACTTTACCATTATCCTTTTGGGACTGTGCCTTAGAATCTGCTGTTCGTATTCTAAATATGGTTCCCACGAAGAAGGTAAATAAGACACCATATGAAATATGGCATGGCAAAATGCCATATTTATCTTATTTAAAGGTCTGGGGTTGTGAGGTGTATATGAAACGTGACTCAGCTGATAAACTCCAACAACGATATGTGAAATGTATCTTTGTAGGATACCTTAAGGAAATTATGGGTTACCACTTTTATTTTCTACCTGAAAACAAAGTTATTGTTGCAAGGTATGAAGACTTCCTTGAAACAGATCTCATATCTCAAGAATTTAGTGGGGGGATCTTGAAGAGAGTCCTATAGATACATTGCCTTCTAAAAATACTAGCGAAATAATTCTTGTAGAACCATAAAGTCTGGCGGTTCTACCGGAATTAGTTCCTCTACGTTGGTCTGAAAGGACTATACGTGCACCAAGCAAACTATGTCTAAACATAGAGGATGAAGATGATGAAGTAGGGGATCTTGTAGAACCTGCTAATTATAAATCCGCCATGCTTGATCTTGAAAAAGTTAAGTGGATTAGTGGAATGAATGAGGAAATGAATTTCATGAAAATTAATGGTGTTTGGATTCTTGTAGATCCACCTCCAAATGCCAAAGTAGTGAAAAATAGGTGGATATTCAAGAAGAAAACTGACATGGATGGTGAAATACAATCCTATAAAGCTTGTTTAGTAGCTAAAGGTTTTACTCAAACTTTTAACGTTGACTATGAGGAGACGGTTTTCTCCTGTAGCAGACTTGAGAGCTATTAGGATTCTCAGAGCTATAACAGCATACTATGACTATGAGATATGGCAAATGGACGTTAAAACTGCCTTCTTGAATGGCCGCTTAGATGATAATATCTATATGCAGCAACCTGAAGGGTATGTTCAGGGGCGGAGCCAGGATTCCACGTTAAAAGGGGCTTAAATTTTTATTTTAAATAGTATTGAATAATGATGTAGTTCGAACAAATATGCTAAAAAAATTTTGTTTCAAAATTACTAACACATACTTCTTCACGGTGTGGTTCGACGGTTTCTTTGTTTATATACATCCATAACTATGATCTTCCAGTAGATTAATATAATACTTTTTTAAATTTTGAGATAACTAAAGTTTATAGAAACACTATGAAGAAAAGAAAAAAAAATATATCAAGAAAAGTCAAATGTTAAAACAAAGTAGCATTAAACAATTTTAGCTGTATCATTTAATTTTTATATATCTTTTTATTGCACTAATAAACCAAGAAAAAATGTATTCCCAATAAATCTAAAGTCTTATTCTCCATCAAGACTTCTTCTTTCTCTTACCATGTAACTTGTAGATTCGGTTATACTAACAACAACAATACCATCTTCATCAGAAATAAAAGGTTCACTACGACAGACTCCAAATCCGACCATATATTGGCAGGGCCGAGTATCAATTTTCCTAATAATTTAAGCTTACGAGCTATATTGCAGTAGGCTTTTTGGGATAGCTAGGGGAGGCCTAGCACCCGCTAGTCACCCTATCCCCTCCACCCCTGGGTATGTTGATCCTAAGTATCTAAAACGCGTGTGTAAACTTCAAAGATCTATTTATGGTTTGAAGCAAGCATCACGTCAATGGAAGAAACGATTTGATGAAGAAATCAAAAAGTTTGGATTTATTCAAAATCATGATGAGCCATGTATATATCACAAAGCTAGTGGGAGTGATGTAGTGTTCATACTATTTTATGCTGATGACATATTAATCATGGGAAGTAACATTCCAAGACTTAAAGTAGTTAAGGATTATCTTGGTTGTTAATGCAAAGCAATGACTAAAAACATTGTTAATTCTAATTAATCTTTTTTAGTTTTGATCACGACAAATTACAAAGACATTTATTATCAAACACAATCATAAAACGAATAATCTAACAAACACTATCATCAAGGTAATAATCATTACACTAACATATCTTAATCATGCTTAGTGATCATAAAAGTGATTAGCCTTAAAACTAACTTTTGTCAAATGTGACAAAAGATTTTTAATAAACTTTATTTTTAAGAAAATGTTTTATTAAAATGAAAATTTAAATTTGAATCATATTCCAAATGCCATAAGAATATCCTTTAAAGGTTTAAACAACCTCAGATATTTCAAATTCACTAAAACACAAAAAGGAGCGGAGTCTACACTCCGCGGTTCCTTAAGTGCCTACGCGGTTCACTATCGATAAGGAACCACCTAGGTAGCTAAGGAACTGCCCCCAGCTAGCAGTTGGGATTTGTCTTCTATAAATAGCGGATCAAATCCGCATTTTCAATAACCCTTTTTGGACATCTCTTTCAGCCTTCTTTCTTCTTTCTCATCTTAATCATTTGTAAATGATCACTTAATGTGTTAAGTATGTGTACATATGATTATCCTCTTGATCTCCTTCTTTATCTTGTCCAAAGAGAATATCACCCACACACTTGTGATGTGATTAAAGATGAAGCCTTGATGAAGATCATCCTCTCCTAAAGATCTAGTCATGTTCATCATTTGTTTATTTGTGTCTTGTGTAGATCCAATGTGTTTGTGAATACTTGGACTAGTTGTGTTCATCCAAGCTATTTGTGAATACTTGGATTAGAGTTGTGTAAATACTTTGCATATGTGTGTGCTTGGATTTGTGTTGTGTAGATCCAAGTTACATGTGTGTACTTGGATATGTTTAGTTGAGTTGTAATAAGTTGTGTTAGTTCTCACTAAACTATAAAGTGATGTGGTTGTGTCTTGTAAGTTCTCACTAAACTATAAAGTGATGTGTAGTTGTGTTGTGTGAAGTTCTCACTTAGCTTCAAAGTGAAGAGTCGTGAAGATTGGTTCTAGATTTGGATTAAAACTCGACATCTAGCCTTGTGTCGGAAAATGGTGAAGTGGGCAACGTTGTGAAGATTGGTTCTATCTTTAGATTAGAACTCGACATCTAGCCTTGTGTCGTAAAATGGTGAAGTGGGCGACGTTGTGTAGATTGGTCTTAGCTAAGATTAGGTCTCGACATTTAGCTTAGTGTTGGAAAATAATATAAGCGACGTTGTAAGGTTTTCTCCACCAAGAAGGGAGCTTGTGGATATAGTGGAAATATCGAGTAGGTGTACTCGAGGAGTGGAGTAGAAACTAGGATAGAGCCTCGTTGCCGAACCACTATAAATCTTGGTGTCTTCCTACTAGGTTGTTTCTTTCCTTACTTTTTACTTAACTTCATCATCATTACACTTACTACTTGTCATTGTTAATGCATTAGAATTGAACCTAATCATTATGCAACTAGCTTTCAAGTAAAAGATGGTTTGACACTCACCTAATTGAAAGGAATTTTAATTAGGAGATAAATCGAAAAGAAACTATTCAACCCCCTTCTAGTTTCTATAATTGGTATAAGAGCAATGGTGACACAAGATCTTTGAAGTATATTGTACTTTAAAACTTGGATCGATCCATTGTCTCCTCAAATTAGAAGGTTAAGTTGTACTAAAGTTTTTCTTTAGTTAAAACTATCTTTTATTGAAAATAAGCCTTTTAATTGGTAATATTGCATCTCATTTAGATTAGTAGTATTTATGCATTTTAGATTTATTCTTGAAATGTATCTACTAGTTTGCATCTTTTTATGTGTAGGTACTCATGAAGATCAATCATTCAATTGATTGTGGATTGAGTTAATTACACTTATAGAAGACTCATCTTCTTTGATTTCCAACATCACTGAATGATGATATCAAGATGGATGGGAGTGATACTAGTCCTTGAAGACTTATTAGTCACTGTAGTCATGGTTGGGATTTGCATTGGTTCCTTGAAAGCTTGGAATGCAATTTGTGGCCAAGGTACGTTTTCGTTCTTCCACACGCCCTATTGATCATTCTTTTGATCATTAATTGACTATATGCTTGTTTTTGGCATCCTTTCCTTGACATTTGTTTGTGGTTTGTGATTCTTCCCTTTTCCCTCTCAAACCTTCATTGCTTGGACTTGACTCACTATGGAGATGTAGAGTGAGTTAGTAGAAGCTTAAAGTATCAAACATGATTTCCATGGTTTGAACCCTTACGGTTAGTAGGCCCAATATCATGCGTAACTTGTGCAATTAAGCTCATCTCTAGGATGATTGATGAATCCCTTGAGATACCAAACTACTTCAGTAAGTTGTAGTTGGATTTTACACATTTGGAATTGAAATATTCAAAGGATATTGTTATTGTAAATCCTAGCAATAATTATCTGATCATGTGGGAGAGAAAGTGAATCTATACCCTGCTCACATTTTGAAATAGAGTAAGACTACTCTTGAAATTGATCTTATTCTATGTATCAAAATGCTTGGTATAGTTCATTACCAAAGCCGTTTAAACTTTCACCGGAAAGGCACGTCTTAAACCACTATATATGACACAAGCTCTTCGTCTCTTTGATTTGAAGAATGTCATTTGTCTCTTGAGCAATGTTCTTGGTCTTGATTCACTTCTCTTTACTTCTCTCCACTTTGCTTCCTTGCTACGAGTAGTCGTTTGTCCGTTTTGGTCTTTCCCTATCTCGATTCAACTCATAATCCTTCAATAAGGCATTATTACCTAGTGTTGTGGTGGTCCAATGATTTCCTAAAGGCTTAAGACATATTTTAAGGATTTTAGAAAAATTTGGTTTTGAAAAATTCTTTGATTTTCCTTGATTAAATCTCGCCACTATAGGCGGTTCTTTATTGTCGCAGCTCATACACGCGGTTCCTTATCGATAAGAAACCGCGGCAAGTACTTGCGACTAAAGTGCCAATTTTTATTAAAAATCATTTTTTCAAACTTCCCTTCTCTCTCTTCTCCAACATAGTGACGGGTTTATCCCTTTTCCACCACTGTTGATTTTTTAAAACCTTCAGTTACTCAAGATTAATTGATTTCAATTTGTGGGTTTCACTCATCCTTCATCCAAGATCAATTATCTGTAAGTTATTTCTTTCAATTTCATCTAATTTGTTCTAGGGTTCATACATTCATAATTGGGGATTTTTTTAAATTGACATTGAATTAGAACCTTATTAGGAATAAGAGTTGACATAGTAATCTTGCTATGATTCCTTAGGTTCATATTCATTGAAATTTCACTAAAACCTACTTGTAGAACAATCCGAATTTTGACTAAATAATTTTAGTTAATTGATGGAATTGATATGAACCCATGAACAAGTAGGTAATGACATTGTTAAATGCTTACCTAAAAACCTTTTTTTGAAAAACTAATGTTCAAGTTCATTGTTGATCTTACATGGTCAATGTGTTATTGTCAATGATGAACTAGGTACATTGTAAGCATGGGAATGATAAGGATTAATCCTTCGTTTGTCAAGAAACTGATGAAACACATTCTCATCTTTTTGATTTTTTGGTTTATATGTAACATATAAGTAATTGGGGAAATATTTTTGTGTTTATTTAGGTACTAATCATGCCTTCAGAATATCAACAAGATCACCAATACACTAAACAGTATATGCCAAACCTTTCCGAAATGTGTCCTTCCCCTCAACTTGCAAACACCTACTCCTCACTCAAAAACCGTTGCTTTCACGAGGGTAGAGTTGTCGAAGAGGATATTGAGGGATATATATATATATACTCAATCGATGTTCGGAAAAGTTGGGTTTGATTATTTGTTGGACATCAAAGAGGATATATATCCCGAATTTCTCTTGGAGTTCTTTAGCACATATTCTCTCGTTTATGATAACGGTAGAGTATATGTTAGGTTCATCCTTGAAGGTCGACTCATTAAACTCTCTCTTGAAGACTTTGTTCAAGCTCTCTGTGTTCCATTAGGGGCACTTGTCGATTCACGGATAAATGGAAACTTGATTATCTCTTTGAACCCTTCGATTGTGCTCCAGATGAAAATGAAGAGATTGACCTTGACTTCATCCTTGATGTCATTTGTAAAGAGCGTAGAGGAAACGTTGTAACAAGCCTCCACTCTAACAAGCATGTGGTAAAACGCTACGAGGTTCTCTTAAGCGACCTTAATGATTGTATGGTCCGTTGGGCCGACATCCTTAGGGAGAATGTGTTTTGTCTTGGCGGAAACGGAGATCATATTCTGACGTGTATGGTGCACATGTTATGTTGCATCGCTACCAACGCCAAGTACAATCTCGCATACTATATCGCTCGACGAATCACATATGCTCTTTCCAAACCCAAAACAAATCTTCCCTACGCCATGCTGCTTACTCGCCTTCTTAAAAAGGTTGGTGAAGACTATCCCGAAATCAACATTTCTCGCTTCCGTTCGGTCGAACGTGTTATGCTACCCATTCAAAGGGTACAACCACGAAAGCCTAGAAGTGATCGAGGTTCGATAAAGTCCAATCCACAAGAGTCCGATGATGAGGACTTTGATATGTCACCAAGTGATGGTGGTGGCGTAGGCACAAGTGCTCATTTTGGCTCTTTGAGTGACTCTCACCCATCCATGGACACCTTCATGGACGGGTTAGAAGAAATCATCCCTCCTCCTCACTATGCCACTAGTGGACTTCCGGAGAACTTTGGTCTTGAGGATGTCTACCGAGCTAATCTTAAAACCCAAGGTGAGTTGTATGATCATCGAGTGGAGTCAAGAGGATCGTTCAAGAGCATAACCAAATTGATTAAGGGACTTGGCAAGAAGAAGAAATGAAGTTTTGGTTTATCAAGGTTAACATGTTTGTAAACATGTTTGAATTGTTGAACAATATTTCCTTATTCTCTTTTTATTTATAGGATGTTATGTTTGCTAACTAATACTTTGTGTTTGGATTACTTAGTATTTTAATCCTAATCGTCTATGCAATTGATCCTTCCATTTGCATACCTTTGTGCATATTATGTGTTTGTTAGCTTCCTAGATTTTGATTTATAGTTCACTTTGGCTTGATAAAACTTGGTAAAAAATCTGGGCTAGAAAATGTTTCAGGAAGTGATCTTTTTCGAACCCCCTAGAGGCGGTTCTTTATCTTCCCCGCGGTTCTTTATTGATATCGAACCGCGACCCAACATAAGGAACCGCCAACCACTGTTTCGACAGTCTTTGCTTTACACTGTTTTCCTTAATATGTGTAAACTTTGATAAATTTTTTGCAAAAACCTACACTTTCCTAAACTAGGCTACCTAATTTCATTATTCACTCAAAACATTTTTAACCCATTTCTAGTTTCGATCATCCGTTCCTCTTCTTAAACTCTCTATTTTTGATTCTGTTCTTCATTCCTTAAACTTATCTCTAAACCTAAACACACAACCATGGTGTCCACTAGAACATCCATTTCTTCCAAAACTTCCTCATCCAAAAGAAACCTTAAGATGAGATTCAAATTTCCTAAACTTGGTTCTCCATCTTCTCACAAACCCAAGAGTGAAACTTCTCCTATTTTCATCTCTTGATTACTTTGACCACATCCTGCTTCATGGAAGACCAACTCAACTCACGGTACTAACCATTCGCATAGTTCTACCTCCTCTTCATTCCAATCAAGAATGAATGAGTTTTCTTCACCATTCACTTCTAGTCCTCCTTTGAATGTGAATACTCAATCTCAACCCCATCAAAGAATTCCCTTTGTCTTTGAACCTCTTCCTTTCACTCCACCAAATTCACCCATCTCACCCATATCACCCTTGAATACCATACTGTGACAACCCTGGTTTTGAGGTTCGTCACTTAGTTTTATTTTGTGCTAGTTGCGTGTCTTTACGTGTTTATGTGCTTATTGGTGTGTATAGATTGTGGTTTGGATATCGTTTCCGGTACGGGGTACCTTGTGAATGAAACGATGTGTGATGATTTCATGTTCATGAGTTCACATGGTAGTGACTATGAAGTGAGATGGTGTTATTTGGTGGTTCTAAGTATACGTATATGTATTATAGAAAATCGTATTTTTACGATTTACGATTTAGCATTTAGAGATCGCGGATGAGGTAATTAGTCATATGAATATTTTTCGGGATGGTTTTAAGTCATTTAGGACTTAGTTATAAAGTTTATTTCAAAATTTGAGATTTTTTTTAAAAGTGTATATGTTACGTCTTTTACGGTAAAACGCGTAAATTTGACTAGTTTTACGGTTTTGTGGTTTTGGAAGCTTTAGGAGCTGAAATAAATTAAGGAAAATTAAAGTAATATCAATAACATAATATTAAATAATAAAAATAAAAAAACAAATTTAGGGGTGTTTGGGTCGGTTTAGATGCACCAAAGAAGAAAGAAAGAAGGGAAAAGCCCAAAACAGGCCCAATGGACTTGTAATGGAATTAGGGGGCCTTTAGGACTTAACCAAACCCAACTCATAACCATAATAATCAGGTTTTTAACCTCCATAACATCTTCTAGCCGAAATTCATCAATGGTGGCCAATTAGGGTTTTTCAAAAATTAGGTTTTCTTCATCTTCTGTTAATTCAAAGGTAAAACCTTCTTAACTCTTTTTATATTAAATGTTTTTAATGTTCTATGATCATATGATGGATTTAGGTTAGGGTTTAATTTAAGAACAATAAATTAATGTTATAATAATGAGTTCATAATGATTACATAAATTAGGGCTAGTAATTAGAGGGATTAGGGTTAATTAATGAGGTTGATTTTGTTAAAACCGTTTTTAAAAACTGGTCAGAATTTTGAGTCAATTGTTTTGATCATATCGGGAGTTCTAGGAACATTCAAGATGCGATCCAAGTATCCCTGAAAAGGTAATTGAAGTGGCTGTCTAATGCAAGAAACTAGAACTAAATTGGAGGTCGGTAAGCGGGTCAAAAACAGGTTACAACAGTCGGAGGTCAATACAGTTGAAGTCAGCCTGTTTTCTTTTTAAGTTTTCGGTTGTTTGGGGTACTTAGGGTTGCATTGAGATCTTCTCACGAACTTGAGAGATGGTTTATATATTGTAGCAAGTATCTGCACTTGGGCTAAAGTTGTGGTTTAGGGTAATACCCTCTAATGCTAACAAACTTTTCATACGTTTAAAATCAGTAAATTCTGGATAGGTAGCAATATATACACATATATCGGGGCATTAACAGTAGCTTTAAGGTTAGGGCAAGTGGGAGGTTTTAGCTAACATATGTAAAAGTATGAATATTCCTTTTACAGAAACCATGGGTATATTTAAGTGGACGTTTGACTTTAAGTTTTGAGACCTAAAAACTGGGACTGTTTTGTGTAAAATATGAACGAGATAGTTATTAAACTTAACCAAGTTAAGGACTTGTTAAGGAAGGATAATGGGATGGTTAGAGCTTATAAATGAGGTTTTTATATGGGAATAGACTAGATGTCCATCATAGGTTGACGAGCCATCTTAGTGATAGGTTCGTGTATTGATTTCGTGTTTTTGGTTTGTTAGCTTGTTGCTAGTGCGAGGACTTGTGAAGAAGCTATCAGGTGAGTTTCATAGTCCCATGTTTATTATTGATTTTGACTTCCAGATGGGATGGAGGAGACACTGTGTTGAGTTATTTTCTAAATTGATGCTGTGAGTGTTTTTGTGATTTGAGATGGACTTGTGTGTACATTGTGTGATTAACTGCTATGTGATTCTTGATTGTGTATGATTTGGATCGGGGGACACGTGTCGTCTCAAAAATTGTGGTTTGACAAGGTAGGGGCCTTGTGGTTTGCCAAGGTAGTGGCCTTGTGATAGGTACATAGTGTGATCATATATGGTACCATGATGTTGTTTGGCAAGGTAGGAGCCTTGGATTGGTTTGGTATGATTAATCTTGATTGATAGTTGTTATTGCATATTTGTAACACATTGTCCATATGTTCTTTTGTTGATGATTGTTATTCACAGCTTGTAACTGATTTAGCGTTAGAGTCTAAACCTATGACTCTCACCAACTTTATGTTGACGTGTTTTAGTGTCTCTTTCAGGTGATAACGTGTTTAAGCATGAGAACTTAAGTGGCTAGGACTTGGAGAGAGTAGGAATGCATATAGAAGGATATCCCCGTTTCCTTCTTAGTTTTGTTTGTCTGTTCATTTTAATAAGTGATACTGTGGCACACATATGTTTGTTTTGATTATGTTACTTGTTTGTCTTGGTAAGAGGTAGGTGTGTTACCTACTTACCCAGACACCTGCATTTGATGAGATATTGTCATGACTTTTGTGTCACCATTTTATGACATTTCTTATTTCATATAGTTATCTCTATAGACACGCCATGTTGTGATGATATCCATACGTCGCGCCCCATATTCCGACATGGTGGGGTGTGACAGAATGGTATCAGAGACAATGGTTATAGAGAACTGGGTTGCCTAGTCGCGTAGCCTAGTCTATAGCTTAAGGGTCCCTGCATATAGGCGTCATAGGAGTACGTGTGCATTTTATTATAATTGATGTGTTTGAATGTTATTTATTGTGATGTTTTGACTAGTATGAATTGAACCATAGTAAGTTCATACTTAGCCACATGTTATTTTCTTTTTGGGTTGTGACTAGTGCGGGTTTAACCATAATCGTCCACACTAGTCATTGTCGTATTTTGCTTAAATTGTACATTATAGTACATAATTTGGTACATGGTAGTTCTATCTTTTGTTGGGTTATTTTATGTACCTGAGGTATAGTATTTTTTCTTTTGATGTTTAAGTCATGTTCCCTAAGAATCGTGTGGTGGTTCGAGTTACTAGGAGTACATGGGTAGGAAGGATTTTAAGCCGTTTCCACTCTTATGGGCGACATGACTTATAACTGATTATGTTTTCGTTTTGGATTTAGTCTAGGCTGTTTTAGCTAGACTATGGATTTCTGTATTCCAAGAGTTTTATTATGTTATTTTTATAGATGGAGTTTTGGATCTTATTGGTTATGTGGTTATGAGCTTATGTGAGTAGATGGATTTATGTGTTATATGTTTGATTCTTATAAGTGTCATCATAGGAGGGAGTGCATTGGGAAAAGGGTAATTGTATAAGTATGGTGGCCAACATAGTTATACAAGTACCACAACTTCAATGGGTTCCCAAGTATGGTTGCATGAAAGAGGGTTAGTACATGCTTGTATATGATGAGATATAGAATATGGGTATACGTATTATATATGAGTTTATGTAATGGCTACCTACGATATGGCTATTGTTCTTTTTGTGTTATATGTTTTGGGTTATAGTTGTGTTGTGTGATTTTGGGGTCACACGATATGGTTTGGTTTTGGAGGTGGGCTTTATGCCTTGTTGTGGCACGGTGAGATGGTGATTACTCGTATGGAAGAACGAGCGTATAAAGCGATTGATTGACTTACGTGTATGATAACGAGTATGTTTGGGGGATTCAATAGGTATACATATGCGGATGTATATATACTACTATGTGTTAAGTTATGGTATATGGTCGTTCACTAGTTATTATAACTTGAACGTACCTTGTGTTTGTTCGTGTTTTATGGTGCTGGAGTTTGGTGAAGTTTCAACGACGTTTTGAATCTTTTGAACTGTGTCTTGTAGCGTATTCTTTGAGTTTCGTATTTCACGTGTACGTTTTAAAACGGTGTTCTTGGTTTTAAGTCTATTGAAATAACCTGGGATTTCTTTTGAGATAATGAAATCTTTTGTGTTGAGTCTTACATTTCTTTTGGTTGGTATATGGAAAAAGGGGACTTGGAAATCTAGTATAGGGTTAGATAGTTGGCCGTATTCGGTAAAATAAGGGTAAGGTGTTGGGGTCGTGTTTGAAACAAGATGTAACATAAGATTTCTTTTTAGTCAACACTTATTTATTTCAAATTCTTAAAGACTTTCTTTAAAATAAAGCGAAGTAAAATTTCTTTCTACTTACATAGTTTATATAATTGGGTTTAACCGATTCACGTCATTTATAATTATTAATTCAAGGTTAAATTGAGTTTATGAAGATTTCACATACAATTTTATCTTTCATTAATATAAAACTGTTTCGGTCATAACTTGCTCGTTTTTAGAGCTTTTTGAGTGATTCAAAAGCCAAAAATTATGTACTCGGAACGTACTTTTCAAATATTCAGAAAGTATAGTCATGGGAGGTCAGTGGACTGGTCGGAATTGTTGTACAAGTGTCGGGTTCAAGGTTGAGTTTTGAATAGTAGTTTATTTTTATTTGGGGTGCACGGGATACCTAGTCCTTGGGTTGAGTTTTGAGATCGCCTAGAAGGTTGTTTGTAGATGGTTTGAGTCACATAGATGTGGGGAGGTAAAAAAAATAATAATAAATAAGATTATATTCTTTTGGAAAGGTCGGTCTTTTGCACGGTTTAAATAATATGTTGTGGGGCGTAATATGTTTTGGTTGCCATTGGGTGTTTCTTGGATTATTTTTCGTTGTCATGGGTCATTTTGAATTGATACATGTTCTGGGTTTGAGTTTTCTTTTGAGTCTCGTGGTTTTTGACTTGTTTTAATTGGTGCACGTGAAATGTCGTTAGTTATCCGTTGGTTTGATTCGTTGATCGTATCTGATGGATTCATGATGTAGTTTTGGTTTCGTATTGTTCGGGAGCGTTGAGGTAGTCGTATGAAAGACTTGGTCGCGCCTACACGCTTAAGTAGGTGACCATGAGAGAACGGTCGGAATACCCTTAGTGGGGAGGAAAGAAGTTCGTAGACGAACTAGTGTGGGTCATGAGGTCTCTTAGGAGTACCAAGGAGATGAATATAGATTTGTGGGATATTAGCACAAGTAACGCGCCATAGAGAGTGTTGGAAGGGGAAGTAATACCTCAAAGGTATTTATGATTGTTCGTAGGGCATGTAAGTTTTCCGAAAATTTCCTGAAATTTAGTAGGTTTGCCTATTACTGTGAGGTAGAACCATAAATAGAGCAAGTAGGAGAAGTGAGAGGAGTTGTAGTTAGTGCCCTTCTAAGGCAAATCGTTGATGGAGTGATTTAAAAACAAGAGCTGTTAGAGATTGCAAGGAATGTCGGATAAAAGTTGAGTTGCTTAGTAGTAGATTGGATGTGGAAAGAGGTTGAGTGGTCTGGTGAGAGGAAGTACCAGTCTTTTAAGATGCGTGTAGAATTTTTCAAGTAGAACGAGGTAGGAATTTATCGTATTGCCGCTAAGAGAGAGTGCAAGGAGGACATAGTTGAAACTGCTAAGGATGTTGTATGAACGCTTTGGGTTTACGGTTATGTATTTGGCTTCACCAAAGTACTAGCGGTTTTCATGGTGTCAATGAACCAAGTGTGCATGAACGTGTATAAACGAGTTATCATCGGGAGCGTCGACGACATCTTGAACTACTCAAATCTGAGAAGGAGAGTGAGGCGAATTATGTGTTGGTTTTGGAGTGGAGTTATACGTGAGATTTTCGAGTGTGAGTTTTTAGTATTAATACCATGATGAGTAGTTAGAGATGATGGCGTATCATGGAACCAGCAAGGGGCGAAGTGAAGAAGGATGAAGAAGCGTTTTGGAGGCTGAAGAGGTGGATTGGATAATGAGCCGATCTTGGCATTATCGGAAGGACCGGATGAATTCGCGAAGCATGACGATACGTGGAGCAAGGATTTGGACGCGCACGAGGACGACAAAGAAAGGCGATCGCTTATACGTTGCAGGAACTGAAGATTTGGAAGAACTAGATGGACTTAGTTAGTGGGGCTGGATTGTTATATCTGCCTAGAATGCTAGAGGCATTTGGTGTACGAGACGTGGAGAATGATCTATACGGATCATGAACGTCTCCAACACATATTCAATCATCTTGATTGAACTTTTGGCAAAGGTGATGGGTGGAGTTAAGTGATGAAAGAAAATTGCAAGGCCAAGTACCATATGGGAAAGGCAAGTATGGTTGATGAGACATGGAATAAGAAGAATAAAGTGAAGCAGAGATGAACTGGAACAATATGGATGACGTATTAGGGTGATTTGGATGAAGGGTGTAGGTTGCACGAGTTGAGTTGTCTAAAGCGGAGAACGCGTCAACCTGTAAGTTGTGTGGCTTGGATAATCATATGGAGAAAAGGGACATAGACTATACTTCCTACATAGATATGAGTAGCTTAGAAAGGGCGATGTAAGGACGAAGTTGGTGAAAGGGATACATAATGTGGTGGAGGAATAAGTACGACGAGAGTTGGGTGATAGACGATAGACTAACTAATTCATCTCATATTTCAAGAGGAATGAAAAGTCACGTAGTTGAGAAGTTGGAAGGATTGCGTACGGATGTGATGGAATAGAGGATTTTGCGTAAAAGTTAGCCTAATATGTATGGAATGCCTTATGAAGGATTATGGCAAGGGAAGAAACGATGGGAAGCATCACATCGTGATGTATGGTAGGAGTTGAAGAAGAAGAAGGAAGTGTGTATAGAAGCGAAGCATGAATGAAATAGGTCGAGATAGGAACCGAAGGTAAAACTTTGGTAGAGCTTAATGAGTAGAATAAAGCACAAGCAGGCTAATACTGTCGTAGTGTGGAAAAGGAAATGACACTGACCTATACTGATTGATTTAGAGGTAGTTAGGAAACTCGTTAGCGATGGCTGAGTTTTCATATAATGATAGTTATCATACTAGAAGTCGATAAATGCCATTTGAGGCACTATATGAAAGGATAGGGTGAGTTGCCCCTATTGTGGACTAGAATTGGTAAAAGAGGCTACTAATGTGGTAATGATGGTTGTGGAAAGGATGAGAGCAACAAGGGACGCTATGTAGAAAAGGAGGAAACCAATAGAGTTAGTGACAAAGTTATGTAGGGAGTTTCACCCATAGTAACGGGTGGTATGTTTTGGTAAAATGGAAGAGTTGATGTAGAGTTTTGTAGGTCCATTTATGATCTTTAGAAAGATCGGACCATTAGCTTATGAGCATAGAATTTCCTGGGGGAAATGAGTTGTATACATGATACATTTCATGTATTGAGATTGGTAAAGGTTATTTGAGAATGCATTTTGCATGTACGGTTATTCGGGACTTGTGTTAATGAGAGTTTTTGTTTTATCAAAGAGTCATCTAGGAGATTTATTGACTGTGAGGTCAAGAGTTTGGCAATGAGTTTAATTTTTTTTGGTTTGTATATGTGGTATTTTGAAACTTGAACTAAAGTTCACGTGGAAATGAGAGGAGTTCTTTTAGAACAAGTATCCTCGTGTGATTTATTGTTTGTGTGTTTGATCCTAAGGAGTAAATCTCGGGACGAGATTTCTATTAGGAGGGAGTGATGTGACAACCCTGGTTTTGAGGTTCGTCACTTAGTTTTATTTTGTGCTAGTTGCGTGTCTTTACGTGTTTATATGCTTATTGGTGTGTATAGATTGTGGTTTGGATATCGTTTCCGGTACGGGGTACCTTGTGAATGAAACGATGTGTGATGATTTCATGTTCATGAGTTCACATGGTAGTGACTATGAAGTGAGATGGTGTTATTTGGTAGTTCTAAGTATACATATATGTATTATAGAAAATCGTATTTTTACGATTTACGATTTAGCATTTAGAGGTCGCGGATGAGGTAATTAGTCATATGAATATTTTTCGGGATGGTTTTAAGTCATTTAGGACTTAGTTATAAAGTTTATTTTGAAATTTGAGATTTTTTTAAAAGTGTATATGTTACGTCTTTTACGGTAAAACGCGTAAATTTGACTAGTTTTACGGTTTTGTGGTTTTGGAAGCTTTAGGAGCTGAAATAAATTAAGGAAAATTAAAGTAATATTAATAACATAATATTAAATAATAAAAATAACAAAAAACGAATTTAGGGGTGTTTGGGTCGGTTTAGACGCACCAAAGAAGAAAGAAAGAAGAGAAAAGCCCAAAACAGGCCCAATGGACTTGTAATGGGATTAGGGGGCCTTTAGGACTTAACCAAACCCAACTCATAACCATAATAATCAGGTTTTTAACCTCCATAACATGTTCTAGCCGAAATTCATCAATGGTGGCCAATTAGGGTTCTTCAAAAATTAGGATTTCTTCATCTTCTATTAATTCAAAGGTAAAACCTTCTTAACCCTTTTCATATTAAATGTTTTTAATGTTTCTATGATCATATGATGGTTTTAGGTTAGGGTTTAATTTAAGAACAGTAAATTAATGTTATAATAATGAGTTCATAATGATTACATAAATTAGGGCTTGTAATTAGAGGGATTAGGGTTAATTAATGAGGTTGATTTTGTTAAACCCGTTTTTAAAAACTGGGCAGAATTTTGAGTCAATTGTTTTGATCATAATGGGAGTTCTAGGAACATTCAAGATGCGATCCAAGTATCCCAGAAAAGGTAATTGAAGTGGATTTCTAATGCAAGAAACTAGAACTAAATTGGAGGTCGGTAAGTGGGTCAAAAACAGGTTACAACAGTCGGAGGTCAATACAGTTTTGAAGTCAGCCTGTTTTCTTTTTAAGTTTTGGGTTGTTTGGGGTACTTAGGGTTGCATTGGGATCTTTTCACGAACATAAGAGATGGTTTATATATTGTAGCAAGTATCTGAACATGGGATAAAGTTGTGGTTTAGGGTAAGACCCTCTAATGGTAACAAACTTTTCTTACGTTTAAAATCAATAAATTTTGGATAGGTAGCAATATCTACACATATATCGGGGCCTTAACAGTAGATTTAAGGTTAGGGAAAGTGGGAGGTTTTAGCTAACATATGTAAAAGTATGAATATTCCTTTTACAGAAACCATGGGTATATTTAAGTAGACGTTTGACTTAAAGTTTTGAGACCTAAAAATTGGGACTGTTTTGTGTAAAATATGAACGGGATAGTTATTAAACTTAACCAAGTTAAGGACTTGTTAAGGAAGGGTAATGGGATGGTTAGAGCTTATCAATAAGGTTTTTATATGGGAATATACTAGATATCCATCATAGATTGACGAGCCATCTTAGTGATAGGTTCGTGTATTGATTTCGTGTTTTTGGTTTGTTAGCTTGTTGCTAGTGCGAGGACTTGTGAAGAAGCTATCAGGTGAGTTTCATAGTCCCATGTTTATTATTGATTTTGACTTCCAGATGGGATGGAAGAGACACTGTGTTGAGTTATTTTCTAAATTGATGCTGTGAATGTTTTTGTGATTTGAGATGGACTTGTGTGTACATTGTGTGATTAACTGCTATGTGATTCTTGATTGTGTATGATTTGGATCGGGGGACACATGCCGTCTCAGTTATTGTGGTTTGACAAGGTAGGGGCCTTGTGGTTTGCCAAGGTAGTGGCCTTGGGATAGGTACATAGTGTGATCATCTATGGTACCATGATGTTGTTTGGCAAGGTAGGAGCCTTGGATTGGTTTGGTATGATTAATCTTGATTGATAGTTGTTATTGCATATTTGTAACACATTGTCCATATGTTCTTTTGTTGATGATTGTTATTCACAGCTTGTAACTGATTTAGCGTTAGAGTCTAAACCTATGACTCTCACCAACTTTATGTTGACGTGTTTTAGTGTCTCTTTCAGGTGATAACAAGTGGCTAGGACTTGGAGAGAGTAGGAATGCATATAGAAGGATATCCCCGTTTCCTTCTTAGTTTTGTTTGTCTGTTCATTTTAATAAGTGATATTGTGGCACACATATGTTTGTTTTGATTATGTTACTTGTTTGTCTTGGGTAAGAGGTAGGACTGTTACCTACTTACCCAGACACCTGCATTTGATGAGATATTGTCATGACTTTTGTGTCACCATTTTATGACATTTCTTATTTCATATAGTTATCTCTATAGACACGCCATGTTGTGATGATATCCATACGTCGCGCCCCATATTCCGCCATGGTGCGGTGTGACACATACCTTCTCCACCTCCTCCTCCCTCTAACACTCCACTCTTGGGTGTTCCCATTTCCCGGTTCTTAGGTGATCCACACTTGTTTGACTTTTTCATGCACAATGGAACGAATTGTCCTTGTTGCTTGAACAACTTCCACCTTATTGATATCCTTAGGTTGGAGATGATTGGGGCTTGATTGTGGTAAATTACGACCTTTAGGAAAAGGAGCGTAAAAGCGGTAAGTATTAAGTGTACGTTTAGGAAAACGTAAACACTAATGACCCTTATGAAATTCAAAGTTCGTTTCCCAAGGAGGTATATGTGTGTGACTAAGATGTTCAAGATTTGTGATTAATGATTGGTTTAGAAGGGGATGAGAAAAGAAGATGACGAAGATGTGAAAATTACTACTAGAATGTTAAAACGTAAAACCTTAAAAACTACAAAAAAAAAAATTAATTCTAAAAATTACCAAAAATTCACCAAAAATCAAAATTAATAAACTAAGAGTTTACCAATGATCAAAACTTTTTCAAACCTTTTAAATAATTAAATATTCAATTTTTAAATGCTAATTAAAGCCCTAAAAATCAAATAAATTATCAAAAAGCCCAAATAAAGATTTTTCAATTGGTAAACCTCTAAAATGACCTAAAAAGATTAAAAACTATTTTTAGAAATTTTTAAACTAATAAAAACTATTTAAAATGATTTAAAAACTATTAAAACTTAAAATAAATATAAAAATTATTCTAAAAGTGATAAAATTATTCTAAAAGTTGCTAAATTCCTATTTTAATGTATTAAAGCTAAGAAAAATGTAAAAAGTTGGAAAATGTGAAATTTGAAAAATAATAATAAAATAATATTAAAATAATATTAAAATAATATTAAAAATCCAAAAATTATAAAAAATTATAAAAACTTGAAAACTAGTTTATTTTAACCTAAATAATCAAAAAATCAAAGTGAAATGACCAGAATACCCCTATTGGGCCCTCAAATGGGCCAAAACCAAAAACAGTCAACCTTAATGGGCTTTTGGGCCCAAAAAGTCAAATTTGGCCCAATTGACTTGGAAAAACCCTATCTGACTTAAAATTTAATTCTAAGAACAAAATTTTAAAGGCCCAAAAGCTGAATGTGAGCTTATCATAGCTTAATAAGCAGGCCGTTTATTCTTATTGGTCTTTTCAGCCCATTAAGCAATAAGCCAATGCCATAAGCTCTAATTTGACACACAACCTTCTTTTGGGATGCTTATGAGATCTGTAAAAAGAAATTTTGAAAAAGCACACTCAATAAGCCATAAATAAGCAAAGTAAAAATTCACTAAAAGACAAAATAGTTGGGTTTGAGATTTAGGGCACCTCAGAAGCTCTAGTTTATTGCAAAAGCTCACAAATAGCTTAACTAAGAATAATCAATCAAGAAAACCACAAAAAGCTAAGTAGAATAAGCTGTAAGAGCAAATAAGCTGGCTGAAAAAGCCAAATAAGCTAGTTTTCTAGCAAAAGCTTAACCAAAACTCTTGTAACCTTCCAGATTTGATATTAAGCTAAGAAAAATGATCTCTATTACAAAAAACAAGTTGTTGCATGTGCCAATAAGCAATTTTCAAAAATAAGCCAATAAGTGCTTATTTGACCATAAGTCAAAGTACTCCAAAGTTCACCAAATGATCAGAAATGGTCTATGGGCTTGTTATAAGCAATTTTCGTGAAGGACTATAGGAGGAGGCCTTGTGAATCAAGAGGTCAGTTGACCTTTTGATGGCAGATTTTGGCAATAAGGGCTTAATAAGCCAGTTAGCTTATAAGCCAGATACAAAGCACACCAAATAACAAAATCCACTCACAAGCAGCACATAAACAAGTTCCAAGCAGCAAAATCACAAGGCATGCACTAGGATAACAATTGCAAGCACAAAATGAGGTGGTCACTTTGCTGATGCAAATGACCACTTCAGTAACTTTTGATAAGCTATAACAATCACAATAAGCCACCAAATTCAACAACCAGACAACCAATAGATAGCTTATCACCTAAACTATTCCCAAACCTAATTTCAGACCTTAGATCCAACAAACAAAGAAGTTATTAGATCTGATGTGTTTGACCAATTTCAAAACCACTTTTATCAGATTTTTGCAAAACTTCAAATCCATTTTCCAAACTTTCAGAAACTTAACCAATGACTAGAACTTGTATAAATAGACTTGTTTAGACTTCCCAAACCCTAAGAACCAAGGGCACAAGGCCACAAGGCCTTTTGAACCAGTAATCCCAAACAATCCTTTATCAAGTACTTTTTAAACAAACTTTTGATTTTCAAACACAACCTACTGATTTTAATGCTCAAATAGCTACTCTAGGTGACAACTAACAGAAACCAGCCATAAAACACAAAGCACAAACACAAGAACACCAAATCAAAGCTCAAAGTACAAAACAGGCAGTAACATAAAATTTTTGAGAGGAATCTTAACAAGAGGTTATACCTGCCCTCCACAACATCCTAGGAGGGCCAGCTATGCTCCTTGGACCTTGTTCAACAACTAGAACAAGACCAAGGTACTTCAATAAGAAAGATGATGAATGCCTTGGTTGATGTTTCAAAGCAGAAACTCAAGGACTTGATGTCTTCAACACAAGCAGCAAACAACTCAACCAAGGGCTCTAATCCCTTCACAAGCTTGGTATCAACAAGCTTGCAAGAGCTTATAGCTTATGGTTAAGGGTTAGTACACAAAAATAAGCAAAATCAGAACCTCTTTTCAAGCTTTTTTCAAACTTGAAAAACCTTACCAAACATAAACGTCCTTGATCCAAAAGGTTCAAGCACACTTATAACAATCAATGGAACTCAGAATCACCTTTAAACAATACCAACTTTCAAAAACATAAAAAGGAATTACAATTTTCTCAAAATACCAACTTTTATAAATTTTAAAAAGGAATTACAAGTTTAAAAGGTAAAGACTGGAACAAAGGGACTCTCACATGTTGAGGTCTCCTTTTATAGGCAAATGCTAGGCTACACTATTCACAAACCCTAGAAGTGAATTCTCTAAAATGCCCTTAAGTTCTTCTAGAAGTTTTCTGAATTTGAGCTGTCCAAGTTGATCAAGGCTGTTCATTTTAGCTTTGGAATGAAGCAAGGAGTCTTGGCTGTTGATTTTGCCACATAGGATTACTTGGAGGGTAAGTTGCATTCTGATTGGGTGACGTGTTGAATGGTGGGGCCTCTTGGTGAGTGGGAGTGAGGGTTTTAAGGTTGGGATGGGATTTAGAGTGTGTGAATCAAACGTGTGTCAAGGTAATTGAGATTTACCCTTTGTTTAAGTTGATGTAAAATCTGGGTGTGAAATGGTGAATAGTGACATGTTTGATCCGAAAATGGGGGAAGTGGAGTTGTTTGGCGCATTTTTTGTATTTGAATGTTTCAGTGCACACATTTGGCCCTTGTATTTTGGTAAAACATGTATAACACGTTTTTCAGCCTAAAAACTTCCTTCCATTTGTTATTATCTTTCACACTTTGCCAGTTTTGGCACAAAACTTTGGAAAAGGATTTCAAAGGGTTATTTTTGCCATTTTGAGATATTTCAAGGGCTGATCTTGGACATTCTTGATCTTCAAAGGTCTTCAATGTATCTTTGGCATCATGAGGGACCATAATTGGCAATTTTGAATAGTTGAGGGACTAAACTTGCCATTTCTTCAAAGTTGAAGGACCATTTGTGTAATTTTGACAAACTTAAGGGACCAAACTTGTAATTATCAATATAAAAGGGTTTTAAGTGTCATTTCTTCAATAAATGAGGATCAATCTTGTATGTCTTCAAGTCTTCAAGGGTATTTGTTGAATATTCCATGATTAGGGCCCGGTTCTTTGTACGGCTTCGTTTCTCGTGTCTGTTTTTCCTTGTATCTTGTGATCTTTTGTCTTTTTCACGATATCCATACCTAAAATACGCAAGTAAAAAACACAAGCATATATATGGTATATTATGACATTTTTATGCATTTAAAGCCCGAAAAGAACGATGAGATCATGTATAAATGCCATCTCATCACTCCCCCATACTAAGCCATTGCCGTGCCCTCACGCAATGCTAGAATAAAGTATCTAAGCATCACCAAAGTTCAATTTTATTAACCTTTATTGAAGAGTAAAAGACTTGCAACATACTACGAAGATGTGTAAAGACATAACATATGATTTTCATCACGAAAGTGACTTTTAGGGTCAAAGAATAGAAACAAGTAAATGTTCCTTAGAGTAAACTTCGTCATCCTTGATTGTCATACATTCCATGCTAAGTGCAAAAACGAGATCATTGTTGGTACAAGTCACAATGCTAACACTACTCATACGTCCAAATTGTGTAATACTTTTTCTCCCCGCAATCCTAGTTATTATGAAAAAGAAATGGGTTACTAGCATTTTTTATCTATTTGTCATGGATCACAAGTGATTCATATTGACTTATTTGAGTAGTTATTAGTCCGAAAGCAAAGTAGCACGATTTGATCAATAGTTAGCCGAAGGACAAAATCTTTTAAAACGGCTTCTCGTGTATCTCCTTAAGTTCATATCTTGGCATAACTCGTTTCACGATTTGAGACCTTTCTCGGACCGATATTTGGCATGTACTTCATACTTCAAATCTTGGGAAGACGTTCTTGAAATTATGGTCTTTTCTTCACATATTTGGAATTTCTTCACTTGACGTTTTTGAGAGATTCTTTATATTTGGACCACGACTTCATCATTTTTCTTCAATCTTTACTTTGGATTTTGATATACAACGATCCGCCTCCTTTTCGGACTTGGATATATTTATCCTCATACCTTGTAAAGGTCTTTTTGGATAGACTTTCTCCATGATCTTTAGGGGAGTAATTGCTTTTCGTCGTGTGTCTCGATCCTTTATATTGATTTAGGAATAATGATACTTCACATCATCTTGGATCTTTAGCAAAAAGAGAGCTCCTCATGCCTTGTTAGGGCCTTTTTGGATGATCGCCAATCTTCGCATCCCGCTTCAATAAGTTATGCCTTGGCTATGAACTCTATTCAATCCCGAGCAACTTTTAAACGATCTTGCGCTAGAGGCTAAGTAACCTTTCAAATCGTACGACCTTACTTATTGCAATTATGATTTATTCCTAATGCATTGATCTTATGGGAAGAAAAAGCCACAATTAAAAACATATGAGTTTTTGAAAGAACATTTTCATGTTCCACGTTTAGCATGATCACTTGTCTAACTCTATCATTTCTCGTTCTTCACTATATAAAGACCTCTAATTAAAGAGACTCGTGAATACTTAGCCATGCAAGTCAAAATTAAGCCGAATTTGGATTAGCTTTCATTAAGACTATATCAAATCAAAGTTTTGGGTTTTTAAGCCACCTATAGGATCTTGCACTTTCTTGGACTTTTTCAAGTTTAAAGAATGCATTTTATAGTTCCCTTGATAAGTGACTTTCTAGGATCAATTATAGGAACTTGCGAAAAGTTCTTGTTCTTAACCCGAATGAGCTAAGACTTTCGCGTTTTAAAGCTCCCTATATAAAAGTCTAGCAAAACTTGAATTGAGCGGGTTAAGGAATGTAAATGGCTCCAAATGCCCATCAAGTCAAAAATTAACTCTTATTCTACCCATCGGAAAATATACATTCGTGTCTTAAAAATACTTATGAAAACTAAGAAAATTTTTAAAAATTGGCCATTTTTAGCCTTATTAGCAACAAAACAAAACATTGAAAGTTGGAAAGCGTGAGGGCGTAGCAAAGTAAGTACCTATTCACCCCCCATACTAAAAGTAAACATTGTCCTCAATGTTTCGAGTCTAAAGGTGGAGCACCCCCATACTAGAGACGAAGAATCGAATGCTTAGGATCTAGCATGGAAAGGGTGATCAACAATATATCTAAATCCGTTTATTAAGTATGCTAAAAGATAATTGTTAGAACAATAAAGGATATGTCATGGATTCATGAAAAACTTCTTCAAGCAAACAATGGAGGCTCATGTAAACGAACACGAGAGTCTTCAATCGTAGATGATGATGATGATCTAGATAACACAATCACAAACAACCACGAGACAACGGGTTGAAAGGGTACAAGTCCCCTTGTTAGTGAATAGTAAGCATAAAGGATAAGCATGGGATCTCCCTCATGAGGCACCTCGTTTTTGATTACCGAGTCATGAGCTCGACTCGATCCCCTCAATGCTAATTATCATTGGGGAAGGTGACTTGGTCGAGGGCAACCATTGACGGAATTTCCCCACCAAAGTAGTGATTAAGCCTATGTCCATTCACCTTGAAGTTAGGACCATGATCTTGAGCTAGCTCGATGGTCCCATATGGAAAAACTTGTGTAATGGTGAACGGACCCGACCAACGAGATTTCAATTTCCCGGAAAATATCTTAAGTCGAGAGTTAAAAAGCAACACTTGATCACCAACGTTAAAAACCCGGTTTTTAATCTTTGAATCATGAAACTTTTTAGTCTTTTCTTTAAAAATTAATGGATTTTCATAAGCATTATCTCTTAATTCATCCAATTCATTCAATTGTATTTTCCGGTGATCTCCCGCGGTCTTTAAGTCAAAGTTTGCATGCTTAAGGGCCCAATATGCCTTGTGCTCCAACTCAATGGGAAAATGACAATTCTTCCCATAGACTAACTTATAAGGAGTGCAACCAATAGGTGTCTTATAAGCGGTCCTAAAGGCCCATAAAGCATCATCAAGTTTGTCGGACCATGAAGCACGATTTTCTCCAATTGACCTCTCTAAAATCCTCTTCAAAGCTCGGTTCGAAACCTCGACTTGCCCACTCGTTTGCGGGTGATAAGCCGTAGAATGACGATGAGTAACTCCATATTTATTTAGAACCTTTTCGAATTGGTCATTAAAAAAATGGGTTCCACGATCGATTATAATAGCACGAGGGGTTCCGAACCGAGAGAATAGTTGTTTCAAAAACTTCACTACCACACGAGCATCATTAGTAGGCAAAGCCTTAGCTTCCACCCACTTAGAAAGGTAGTCCACCGCGACGAGGATATATTTGTTGCCATGAGACGATGGGAACGGCCCCATAAAGTCTATTCCCCATATGTCGAAAATCTCACACACTTGAATTATGTTTTGCGGCATTTCATCACGTTGAGACGATTTTCCTTGACGTTGGCACGAATCACACGAATTCACAAGTGCGTGTGCATCACGATAGATAGAAGGCCAAAATAAACCGGCATCGAACACTTTCTTAGACGTGAGATTAGCACCGTGGTGACCACCCGTGGGTCCCTCATGACAAGCTCTAAGGATATTAGAAGCTTCGGCACCAAAAACACAACGTCGAACGAGTTGATCCGCACAAACCCGAAAGAGATAAGGGTCGTCCCAAAAATAGAACTTGACGTCACGAAAGAATTTTGTTTTTGTTGTGTCGTCATACCCTTGATTATGAAATTGCCCGCATGGTAATTTGCAATGTCGGCAAACCATGGGGTGGTGTCTTTAGAATTCACTACACCGAGAGTCTCGAGAGGAAATGTTTCGGTGATTTCTTTGTTCTCGAAAACATCTTTGTGAGGATCTTCTAGACGAGAGAGATGATCGGCCGCTAGATTCTCGGCTCCTTTTTTGTCAAGCACGGTGAAATCAAATTATTGGAGGAGGAGCATCCAACGAAGCAATCTCGGCTTAGCATCTTGCTTAGCTAAGAGATACTTGATAGCCGAATGGTCGGTATACACGATGCTTTTAGTCAAGACAAGATAAGGTCGGAATTTCTCAAAAGCATAGACCACGGCAAGGAATTCTTTTTCCGTTGTGGTGTACTTTAATTGAGCCTCGGTCATCGTCTTACTAGCATAGTGGATAGGACGGAAATGCTTATCATAACGTTGCCCTAAGACGGCCCCTATAGCATAATCACTTGAATCGCAAATGATTTCAAAGGGTAATTCCCAATTAGGAGCAACAAGAATGGGAGCTTCGGTAAGTTTCCTCTTGAGAGTTTCGAAAGCCTTAACACAATCCTCATTGAAATTAAAAGGAGCATCCTTCTCGAGAAGGTGTGTCATAGGTCGAGAGATTTCGAAAAGTCCTTGATGAAACGATGATAAAAGCCCGCGTGGCCTAGGAAACTCCTAACTCCTTTAACGGTTTTGGGATGAGGTAACTTGGCGATGACGTCTACCTTAGCTTTATCGACCTCAATCTCCGCCTTCGACACCTTATGTCCTAAGACGATTCCTTGTTTACACATAAAATGACATTTTTCCCAATTAAGCACAAGATTGGTTTCTTCACAACGTTTTAACATTTTCTCGAGATTAGATAAACATGACGTGAACGAATTGCCAAACACCGAAAAGTCATCCATAAACACTTCCATCGACTTCTCGATCATATCGTGAAAAATCGCCATCATACACCTTTGAAACGTACTCGGTGCATTACAAAGTCCGAAAGGCATTCTACGATAAGCGAACGTTCCATAAGGACACGTAAAAGTAGTCTTCTCTTGATCACGAGGGTCGATAGGGATTTGAAAGTAACCGGAAAAACCATCTAAAAAGCAATAGAATTCATTTCCTGCAAGTCGCTCCAACATTTGATCCATGAAGGGCAAAGGAAAGTGGTCTTTACGAGTGGCGTCATTTAACTTTCGGTAGTCAATACACACCCTCCAACCGGTCACAACACGAGTGGGAATTAACTTGTTGTTTTCTTTAGGCACAACGGTCATTCCTCCCTTTTTAGGGACACAATGGATTGGGCTCACCCATGGGCTATCGGATATAGGATAAATCATTCCCGCGTCAAGGAGTTTAAGGACCTCCTTTTTAATGACATCGTGAATTTTGGGATTCACCCTTCTTTGACTTTGAATTGCGGGTTTGTAGTCCTCCTCCATTAAAATCTTGTGAGTACAAAATTTTGGGTCAATACCCCTAATGTCGGATATTTTCCACGCAATTGCCCCTTTATGAGCCTTAAGAACTTTCAAGAGCTCGGTTTTTTCATCATTAGCAAGACCTCTTGCAATAATAACCGGCAACTTGTCATCACCTTCCAAGAATGCGTATTCAAGGTGAGAAGGAAGATCTTTCAATTCAAGGATAGGTGGTTCCTTGATTGAAGATTTTGGTTCAACACTCATAACTTCCATCGGCGGAAGAAATGGTGGAATAGAAGTATCATCACTAATTAATACCTCATCTTCATTATCGATTTCATTTGAAGTGAGATCGCCTCCTTGGAATGGAGTGAGATTTGGTGTGGAATTAGCAAGAATCGGATCCAAAATAGTGGGATTGCCACTTGACGAGCTATCGGAAAAACCTAACACTTCTTGTGAAAACTCATCGCAAACCACATCAACGATGTCAATGTGATTGATGGTAGCGATTGCATAAACATGAGAAGGTTTTGAGTTTTGAGTAGCGTTTATAACAAGTTCCTCTTTGTTGAATCTCAAAGTGATAGTTCTCGCATGAACATCGATAAGCGATCTCGAAGTGTCTAAAAATGAACGACCTAAAATTAGAGGAACTTGAGGATCCGCAGGGATGCCAACTACTATAAAACCAACGGGATAGTATAACTTCCTCACTTTCACGAAAACATCTTCGGCTACTCCACATGCTAAAATCGTAGAATGATCGGCCATCTCGATAGACATGTTCGAAGGAATAAGAGCCGGAAGCGAAAGCGATTTCCAAATGGTAAATGGCATCAAGTTAATGCTCGCACCAAGATCGGCCAAGGCGAGGCATTCTTTCATATCGTGTATGTCACAAGGAATGAGAAACTTTCCGGGATCACCAACTTTTTCCGGTATGCGGTTAAGATAAACCGAAGAACAATTAGCAAGCTTTGAAAGCTTTTCCTTATTGCTCATCATACTTTTAAAAGTGGAAGGGAAACGAGGCATATACAACAACGCGTCGGCTAAACTCACATCAAAATGCACTTGTTGAAACATCTTTATAAAAAGATCGATTTGTTGTTTGTTACGTTCTTGCAATTTCTCTTTGTTTCGTCTCGAAGGGTAGGGTAAAGGTGGTGTGGGTTGGTCATTAGGCAACGGCCTTGGAAAATCGGGTTCCACAATTGGTATTGGTTCAACCGTAGGTGTGGTTTGAGCGGTACTTCGTGGGATTGTAATGTGCTCCTTTTCGACCATCACCTCGGGTTCTTTCTCGATTTCCTTCTCCGTAGAAGTACTTGGACGAGAGATTGGTTCCTTGAAAGTTTTACCACTTCGTGTAGTAATAACCTTCATTTCTCCCTTCGGGTTTGCAATGGTATCACTAGGAAGACCATCCGAGGAAGAGGGTTTACACAAGATTGCTTCAAACATCTTAGCCATTCGGTCCTCAAATTTTGATTGCCTAGCATCCGCTTTTAATAACTCTTGCTTAATCTCATGTTGTCCTAATTCCATCTTTTGTTGGTTTTGTTGAAGACGTTGGACATTTCCTTCCATTTTGTTTGCATGAGTTTTAAGTTCATTAGCAAGTTCATTTTTTAGCTCGTTTTTCAACTCGGATCTTAAGCTAATCATCTCACGTTGCATGTTATCAAATTTAGCATCATTTGCTTTAGCATAATCCAAAAATTCTCCTTGAAGATTTTTAGTGTGAGCATTTTGAAAACCTTGTGTAGTGTTTTGAAAATCACGGTTTTGGTTTTGATTAGTGACTTGTCCATTCCCATTTTGATAATTCCCCTTGTTGTAGTTGCGTGAATTGCCTTGGTAATTACCACCTTGGTTGTTGTTTCGATAGTTATTAGCATTTTGGTTTGGTGGAGCTTGATTTTGGCGGGAACCTTGACCGTTTTGGTTGTAAGTTCCCGTTGCTACATAAGCACTCGAAGTGTTACCATCCGCGGTAATGCACTCGGAAAGATCATGAGCTCCACCACAAGACAAACAACTCTTAGCAACCGCTTTAACCGAAGCGAAATTTGAAGCTTCTTGAGCTTTCCAATGGGACATAAGATTAGCAAATCTATCAAAAACCCGATTTTCCTCATTAGCTTCATCATGTAAGGCATTAATGCTACGAGATGATGAGGATGAAGACGAACCCAAATTGGCAACACTCGGTGTGTTACGAGGGCTATAAACCTTAGATCTATTCTCGATGATTTGTAAAGCCTCATTTGTCGTCTTGCACAAAAAATTAACACCCGCATCGGCATTCAAATAATCTCGTTCATGATCATTAAGCCCATTATAAAAAGTATCAATTTGATGCAATTCCGTAAAATCATAGTGTGGACATTCATGTAACATTTCTTTAAAGCGTTCCCATGCCATTGAAAAACTTTCATTATTTCTTTGCACAAATCGTGAAATCTCATTTTTCAAATGTGTTGTTTTAGATGGTGGAAAAAACTTGTTCACAAACTTAGAAACGAGATCGGCCCATGTCAAACTCGAATTTGGCGGTTCTTTCTCAAGCCAAATTTTTGCGGGTCCATCTAAAGAGTATGGAAACAACATCATCTTAATGGCGTCATGTGAAACATCCTTAAACTTGCTAGTAGCGGTGAGACGGTTAAAATTCCTAATGTGGTAATGCGGGTTGTCTTTCTCGTGACCTCTAAACTTATTTGCTTGCAACATCGACATTAAACCCGTCTTAATCTCGAAATTCTCCGCAAGGATGGCGGGAATCACAATAGCCTCTCCAAAACCCTCGGTGGGTGCTTGTAGCAACTCCATCATAGTACGATTAGCCATGACGACTTCCTGTTCTACAATAGGTTCAACAATTGGAGGTTGTTCAACAATCAACGTCTCTTGATTGGCTTGCTTTTGAAGACGTTTACGAGCTCGTTTTGCTTGATTACGAGTGATCATAAACTTCACGAAGAATGGGAGGTGAGCAAAGAAGATTCTTTTTGGGTGTTTTGTGAATTTTCAATTTTTTTTTGTGTTTTTGATGATATTTAATTTTTTGGATTTTGGGTAATCTTTGTAGACAACAATCTACAAAATCTCTCCTCGAATCAAACTCTTGATTAAAGATGCCTCAAAGGAATGAAAACGATCATGTGGAGTGAACGCCTTCGAATGACTTTAGAACTTTGGTGAAAACCAAATTGTTCAAGAGGGTTTAATCACAAAGAAACCAAGCAAATATATTATACGTAATAATACTTTGGGCGGCAAAACCCTCGATTAGCCTTCAATCTCAAAATACTCACAAGCAAGCGGGGAAACGAGGCGGCGCGAAGCACTTAAGAGCCTTTTTCCTTAGGGTATATTTTATAATACCCGCCTTATACCCACCTTATAGTTTGTATTTTTCAAAATCGAGCTTCTCGAAAGTATTTATCTATTTTTTCCTTTTTCTTTTTGTTTGAGATTCGAATACAATAATTGAGTGATGAAATCCCAATTAAGGTTGTGTTTTCACACTTTTGGAGATATTGTTTATTTGTTGTGATACTTAATACAATATAGTAATAATATTTTTACAAGAAAAACCAAGAAAACCGATAATACGTATTAGTAGATTTCTACTAATACAAATACTATTTATGGTTAATATTAAAAACAACAATACAAATTAATCACGACACACCTCCCCGGCAGCGGCGCCAAAATGATTGTGGTAAATTACGACCTTTAGGAAAAGGAGCGTAAAAGCGGTAAGTATTAAGTGTACGTTTAGGAAAACGTAAACACTAATGACCCTTATGAAATTCAAAGTTCGTTTCCCAAGGAGGTATATGTGTGTGACTAAGATGTTCAAGATTTGTGATTAATGATTGGTTTAGAAGGGGATGAGAAAAGAAGATGACGAAGATGTGAAAATTACTACTAGAATGTTAAAACGTAATACCTTAAAAACTACAAAAATAAAAATTAATTCTAAAAATTACCAAAAATTCACCAAAAATCAAAATTAATAAACTAAGAGTTTACCAATGATCAAAACTTTTTCAAACCTTTTAAATAATTAAATATTCAATTTTTAAATGCTAATTAAAGCCCTAAAAATCAAATAAATTATCAAAAAGCCCAAATAAAGATTTTTCAATTGGTAAACCTCTAAAATGACCTAAAAAGATTAAAAACTATTTTTAGAAATTTTTAAACTAATAAAAACTATTTAAAATGATTTAAAAACTATTAAAACTTAAAATAAATATAAAAATTATTCTAAAAGTGATAAAATTATTCTAAAAGTTGCTAAATTCCTATTTTAATGTATTAAAGCTAAGAAAAATGTAAAAAGTCGGAAAATGTGAAATTTGAAAAATAATAATAAAATAATAATAAAATAATATTAAAAATCCAAAAATTATAAAAAATTCTAAAAACTTGCAAACTAGTTTATTTTAACCTAAATAATCAGAAAATCAAAGTGAAATGACCAGAATACCCCTATTGGGCCCTCAAATGGGCCAAAACCAAAAACAGTCAACCTTAATGGGCTTTTGGGCCCAAAAAGTCAAACTTGGCCCAATTGACTTGGAAAAGCCCTATCTGACTTAAAATTTAATTCTAAGAACAAAACTCTAAAGGCCCAAAAGCTGAATGTGAGCTTATCACAGCTTAATAAGCAGGCAGTTTATTCTTATTGGGCTTTTCAGCTCATTAAGCAATAAGCCAATGCCATAAGCTCTAATTTGACACACAACCTTCTTTTGGGATGCTTATGAGATCTGTAAAAAGAAATTTTGAAAAAGCACACTCAATAAGCCAGAAATAAGCAAAGTAAAAATTCACTAAAAGACAAAATAGTCGGGTTTGAGATTTAGGGCACCTCAGAAGCTCTAGTTTGTTGCAAAAGCTCACAAATAGCTTAACTAAGAATAATCAATCAAGAAAACCACAAAAAGCCAAGTAGAATAAGCTGTAAGAGCAAATAAGTTGGCTGAAAAAGCCAAATAAGCTAGTTTTCTAGCAAAAGTTTAACCAAAAGACTTGTAATCTTCCAGATTTGATATTAAGCTAAGAAAAATGATCTCTATTACAAAAAAACAAGTTGTTGCATGTGCCAATAAGCAGTTTTCAAAAATAAGCCAATAAGTGCTTATTTGACCAAAAGTCAAAGTACTCCAAAGTTCACCAAATGATCCGAAATGGTCTATGGGCTTGTTATAAGCAATTTTTGTGAAGGACTCAAGGAGGAGGCCTTGTGAATCAAGAGGTCAGTTGACCTTTTGATGGCAGATTTTGGCAATAAGGGCTTAATAAGCCAGTTAGCTTATAAGCCAGATACAAAGCACACCAAATAACAAAATCCACTCACAAGCAGCACATAAACAAGTTCCAAGCAGCAAAATCACAAGGCATGCACTAGGATAACAATTGCAAGCACAAAATGAGGTGGTCACTTTGCTGATGCAAATGACCACTTCAGCAACTTTTGATAAGCTATAACAATCACAATAAGCCACCAAATTCAACAACCAGACAACCAATAGATAGCTTATCACCTAAACTATTCCCAAACCTGATTTCAGACCTTAGATCCAACAAACAAAGAAGTTATTGGATCTGATGTGTTTGACCAATTTCAAAACCACTTTTATCAGATTTTTGCAAAACTTCAAATCCCTTTTCCAAACTTTTAGAAACTTAACCAATGACTAGAACTTGTATAAATAGACTTGTTTAGACTTCCCAAACCCAAAGAACCAAGGGCACAAGGCCACAAGGCCTTTTGAACCAGTAATCCCAAACAATCCTTTATCAAGCGCTTTTCAAACAAACTTTTGATTTTCAAACACAACCTACTGATTTTAATGATCAAATAGCTACTCTAGGTGACAACTAACAGAAACCAGCCATAAAACACAAAGCACAAACACAAGAACACCAAATCAAAGCTCAAAGTACAAAACATGCAGTAACATAAAATTTTTGAGAGGAATCTTAACAAAAGGTTATACCTGCCCTCCACAACATCCTAGGAGGGCCAGCTATGCTCCTTGGACCTTGTTCAACAACTAGAACAAGACCAAGGTACTTCAATAAGAAAGATGATGAATGCCTTGGTTGATGTTTCAAAGCAGAAACTCAAGGACTTGATGTCTTCAACACAAGCAGCAAACAACTCAACCAAGGGCTCTAATCCCTTCACAAGCTTGGTATCAACAAGCTTGCAAGAGCTTAGAGCTTATGGTTAAGGGTTAGTACACAAAAATAAGCAAAATCAGAACCTCTTTTCAAGCTTTTTTCAAACTTGAAAAACCTTACCAAACATAAACGTCCTTGATCCAAAAGGTTCAAGCACACTTATAACAATCAATGGAACTCAGAATCACCTTTAAACGATACCAACTTTCAAAAACATAAAAAGGAATTACAATTTTCTCAAAATACCAACTTTTATAAATTTTAAAAAGGAATTACAAGTTTAAAAGGTAAAGACTGGAACAAAGGGACTCTCACATGTTGAGGTCTCCTTTTATAGGCAAATGCCAGGCTACACTATTCACAAACCCTAGAAGTGAATTCTCTAAAATGCCCTTAAGTTCTTCTAGACGTTTTCTGAATTTGAGTTGTCCAAGTTGATCAAGGCTGTTTATTTTAGCTTTGGAATGAAGCAAGGAGTCTTGGCTGTTGATTTTGCAACATAGGATTACTTGGAGGGTAAGTTGCATTCTGATTGGGTGACGTGTTGAATGGTGGGGCCTCTTGGTGAGTGGGAGTGAGGGCTTTAAGGTTGGGATGGGATTTAGAGTGTGTGAATCAAACGTGTGTCAAGGTAATTGAGATTTACCCTTTGTTTAAGTTGATGTAAAATCTGGGTGTGAAAAGGTGAATAGTGACACGTTTGATCCGAAAATGGGGGAAGTGGAGTTGTTTGGCGCATTTTTTGTATTTGAATGTTTCAGTGCACACATTTGGCCCTTGTATTTTGGTAAAACATATATAATACGTTTTTCAGCCTAAAAACGTCCTTCCCTTTGTTATTATCTTTCACACTTTGGCAGTTTTGGCACAAAACTTTGGAAAAGGATTTCAAAGGGTTATTTTTGCCATTTTGAGATATTTCAAGGGCTGATCTTGGACATTCTTCATCTTCAAAGGTCTTCAATGTATCTTTGGCATCATGAGGGACCATAATTGGCAATTTTGAATAGTTGAGGGACTAAACTTGCCATTTCTTCAAAGTTGAAGGACCATTTGTGTAATTTTGACAAACTTAAGGGACCAAACTTGTAATTATCAATATACAAGGGTTTTAAGTGTCATTTCTTCAATAAATGAGGATCAATCTTGTATGTCTTCAAGTCTTCAAGGGTATTTGTTGAATATTCCATGATTAGGGCCCGGTTCTTTGTACGGCTTCGTTTCTCGTGTCCGTTTTTCCTTGTATCTTGTGATCTTTTGTCTTTTTCACGATATCCATATCTAAAATACACAAGTAAACAGACACAAGCATATATATGGTATATTATGTCATTTTTATGCATTTAAAGCCCGAAAAGAACGATGAGATCATGTATAAATGCCATCTCATCAGGGCTCACATCAAGTTGCAAAGCTTCTTGTTGAACCTATTTGCTAATCCTCCTCCTCCTAGGAGATGAATGATGATTCAAATTCAAAATCTTTAAAGAAGGTCAAGCCAAAGAAGACTATGCTATTAAGACCTAGTTTAAGCTAACTTTGTATTAGTTAGTTTTTATTTCCTTTCTTGTGTTTCCTTTCCTTCATGAGTTTTTCATGAAGATGATCTATGGATTTAGTTTTATGTGTTTTAACCTATGTGGTCACATTAATCAACTTCAATTTATTTAAAATGGAACCTAAATCTATCACAACCTCTAAAATGTTGACTTAAAATTAGATCAAAATGTTATCCAAATATTTTATCACCCTTTGTTAAGACATTTTTTGTGAATGTGTTGCTTTTATGCAACTCTAGTGCTAAAAGAGGTAAAAATCCAAGATTTGCCAAATTTTGAAAAAGTATTATTTTTCTCCAAAACTTTTGAAAATCATGGCTTAACGTCCAATGTACGCGGCTCTTTATCTAGCCGGTGGCTCCATATCGATATGGAACCGCGGGCTGCAAAGCCACTTTTGGCTTACTTTTGGTCTTTCTTCTTTGACCACTGTCTTGGTTAAGATTCTTTGTTTACCCAATTTGTCTAAACATTTCCTAAAACCTTTTGTTTTCATTTCAAATCTTTTCCTTGTCTATTTTCTTTAAATTCTTCTCTTTTGGGAGTTCTTCTCTTCATCCCTCATAATGCCTAATTCTTTCTTTCCTAACCTTGACATTTCTTTGTCACAATCTTCTCAACCTAAAGCTTCTTCTTCTAAGCTTTCAAAGAAACCGAAAATCTCGGTTCGACCCATTTGGATCAAGAAGAACAAGAATCCTCATGATTCCTCTTCTCTAAAATCCTCCAAGAATTCTTATTTCTCTCCGATTAAATATTTGAATGAGACTTACTCTATAAATCCAATTATCGGAGAAAAGGAAATTCTTCCACCACCACCTAAACATTTCAACTCTCCACAACTCAATGACCTATCTTCTTTCCCGAATCTCACTAGGCATTGTGAAAACATCTCTTATCCATTATCTCCCTCTCTACCAAACTCTCATTTTGATGGACCTCCCCTGTCTAACGACTTTGTTTTGCATCATGGTTCCTCGTGTGCTTGTTGTCGATTTCAACAAATTGAACTTGCTCAATCTATGACAAGCTAAATTTCCTTGAATTCCTCCTCACTCGACCTCCTCTCAAAGTTTTCGTTCCCGTGAACAAAACTTCGAATGATGCTTCGTCGTCTTTGTTTTCCAACTAAGGTACATTTTGTACTTTAGTTGTTTGAGTCAATAAAACTTAGGCAATCTTGGAAGATTATCACTATTAGAGTAGTTTATGATTTGTGGTTTATTTTCCATATTTTTTGCTTTAAATATTCATATTGTGTGTATGCATATTTCTCTTATATGTTCTTTCATATTTGTGTAATATGAATGTTATGTGTGTTATCTTTCCCGCTAATTCTTTTTCACACATTTGTTAAAGAGTTGTTCATGTTAAAACTTACAATTAATTATGGGTGATTCCATAAATTCTAAATTTTAACCCCTTGACATTTTAATCATTTTTGATTGGGTTGGATGTTTCTTTTCTTTCTTTATTCCACCAATTGAACTTTGATGTTGTCAACACACACTCTTTGGACATCCTTAGCAAATACTTACTTCTAAGTTGAGATTTCTTTTCCTCCTCCCTCTCAAGTTAGTTAGTAGGTAGTGCACATATATACATTTTTTTTTCTATCTTCTAACCTTTGTGTAGCATGTCACCTTAGCTCATTCACTTGGTGCCCCAAGCAAGGGGGAGTAAGCACCAAGGGGGATCTACTAGCAAAGTCCGATTCTTTTCTTCTTCAAAGACTTGTGCTAACCTTTTTGATTCGACAAACGGGGATAAATGATAGTGATAAACTCGTTAATAATTCAATAATCTTGTATTTTACGTAAATGAGTTTATAGTTTGTCGTAATCAAGAAAGGGGAGATTGTTAATGCAAAGCAATGCCTAAAAACATTGTTAGTGCTAATTAATCTTTCTTAGTTTTGATCACGACAAATTACAAAGACATTTATTGTCAAACACAATCATAAAACGAATTATCTAACAAACACTATCATCAAGGTAATAATCATTACACTAACATATCTTAATCATGCTTAGTGATCATAAAAGTGATTAGCCTTAAAACTCACTTTTGTCAAATGTGACAAAGTATTTTTAATAAACTTTATTTTTAAGAAAATGTTTTATTAAAATGAAAATGTAAATTTGAATATGGCATATTTCAAATGCCATAAGAATATCTTTTGAAGGTTTAAACAACCTCAGATATTTCAAATTCACTCAAAGAAAAAAGGAGCGGAGTCTAGACTCCGTGGTTCCTTAAGTGCCTACGCGGTTCACTATCGATAAGGAACCGCCTAGGTAGCAAAGGAACCGCCCCCAGCTAGCCGTTGGGATTTGTCTTCTAATAACCATTTTTGGACATCTCTTTCAGCCTTCTTTCTCCTTTCTTATCTTAATCATTTGTAAATGATCACTTAATGTGTTAAGTATGTTTACTTATGATTATCCTCTTGATCTCCTTCTTTACCTTGTCCAAAGAGAAGATCACTCACACACTTGTGATGTGATTAAAGATGAATCCTTGATGAAGATCATCCTCTCCTAAAGATCTAGTCATGCTCATTATTTGTTTATTTGTGTCTTGTGTAGATCTAATGTATTTGTGAATACTTAGACTAGTTGTGTTTATCCAAGCTATTTGTGAATACTTGGATTAGAGTTGTGTAAATCCTTTGCATATGTGTGTGCTTAGATTTGTGTTGTGTAGATCCAAGTTACATGTGTGTACTTGGATATGTTTAGTTAAGTTGTAATAAGTTGTGTTAGTTCTCACTAAACTATAAAGTGATGTGGTTGTGTCTTGTGAGTTCTCACTAAACTATAAAGTGATGTGTAGTTGTGTTGTATGAAGTTCTCGCTTAGCTTCAAAGTGAAGAGTCGTGAAGATTAGTTCTAGCTTTGGATTAGAACTCGACATCTAGCCTTGTGTCGGAAAATGGTGAAGTGGGCAACGTTGTGAAGATTGGTTCTATCTTTAGATTAGAACTCTACATCTAGCCTTGTGTCGTAAAATGGTGAAGTGGGTGACGTTGTGTAGATTGGTCCTAGCTAATATTAGGTCTCGACATTTAACTTAGTGTCGGAAAATAATATAAGCGACGTTGTAAGGTTTTCTCCACCAAGAAGGGAGCTTGTGGATATAGTAGAAATCTCGAGTAGGTGTACTCGAGGAGTGGAGTAGGAACGACGATAGAGCCTCGTTGCTGAACCACTATAAATCTTGGTGTCTTCCTACTAGGTTGTTTCTTTCCTTACTCTTTACTTAACTTCATCATCATTACACTTACTACTTGTCATTGTTAATGCATTAGAATTGAACCTAATCATTATGCAACTAGCTTTCAAGTAAAAGATGGTTTTGACACTCACCTAATTGAAAGGAATTTTAATTAGGAGATAAACCGAAGATAAACTATTCAATCCCCCCCTTCTAGTTTCTACATTGGTAAATGTTTTTCTATGAAGGATTTGAGAGAAGTTGCATACATTCTGGGAATTAAAATCTATCGAGATAGAAGTAAGCGTTTAATTGGTCTTAGTCAAAATTCTTATATTGAAAAGATATTGAAGAAGTATAATATGCATAATTCCAAGAAAGGTTTTCAACCTATGGAAGTTAAGCATGAGTTAAGCCATGAGATGAATGCATCAACACCTGTAGAGGTGGCTTACATGAAGAAAGTGCCTTATGCTTTGGCAGTAGGATCTATTATGTATGCTGTAAGATGCACAAGGCCTGATATGGTGTTTGCTTAAAACTTGGTCAGTCGTTACCAATAGAATCCAGGGAAGTTCCACTGGGTTGCTGTTAAACATATTCTAAAGTATTTAAGGAGTATGAAAGAAATGTTCTTGATGAACGGAGGAAAACCAGACACAAAACTAAATGTTACAGGTTTCTGTAATGTGTCCTGGAAATGTGATAAAGACGATACGAAGTCTCAGACGGGTTACGTGTTTCTTATTAATTGAGGAGTAGTTGACTGGAAGAGCAAAAAGCAGACAACGAATGAAATGCATGCGACTCAATCTGAGTACATGGCTGCTTTAGAAGCTGCAATGGAAGCTGTTTGGATTAGGAAGTTTGTTGAGGATCTTGGAGTGATTCCTTCAATCAAAGAACCTATTGATATGTATTGGGAAAATTTTGTTGCAATCATATTCACCATTAATTCTTGAGTCATGAAGGGTGCCAGACACTTTAAGCGTAGATATCACTATGTTCGAGAACAAGTCGAGGCTTGTGAAATCAAATTAATAAAAGTTCACACATATGATAACGTAGCTGATCCTTTTACTAAGGTTTTGCCTAGAGGAAAGGTCACTGAACATGCCAAAAAAATTGGGCTTCAATTATCTAGTGAATTCATGCAAAATCTGTGATTAGTATTTGGATAAAGGATGTTAAGACAATATTATTTAATGAAATAAAATTTGGGTGACGTTTATTCTTGTTATTTAATTTTGTATCTTATTTTACATGTTTTAATTCGTGAATATTATTATATTCTAAATGTCCATTGTCGATGGTAATATGAGAATATTAATAAATTAAGACAAATCTAAATTGTGATAGAATATACTTGAAAGTATATTGAAGTGTTAACATATCAAATTTGGATGATATTCGATGAATTGAATATAGGACTTATCCCAACTATATGATTATACTTTATGGATCTTTGTCATCAAGTAAATCATAAATAGTTATCCAAAGACATGAGATACCAGGAAACTGTCATGGATCTAGTGCATTTCTGTGAAGTGATATAACGCTATACCTAACTGGTAGCTATAAGGGTCATTTTCAAAAGTGTTGCAAAATTCATAAGTTTTGCTTATGTTCAATATGGAATTATTTTCCTTCAAATTTATTTTGGAGTTTAATACAGCTAGACATCTCGTGGGACTAGTAAGATGTTTGTGCGGCCGCACCCAAAGTCGTTCTAAACTATGTTTAGAAGTTTTGGTAATCTTTTTGAATCTGAGAAACGAGAAACAGAATAGTTAATGAAAGGAATGACTTAAGATTCATATCCTTATTAACGTTGTATTAGAAACGAAGGATAATACGTGATAGCCTGAAACCAAGGTCATTGCCTAATCTTATTTTACGACTATTTTTGAAATTTTTGATGAGCTTGAATGATTGGTTTAAGTTTAAACCAATGTTAGGAGACTTATATTTTGTCTTTAATTAGTATGAGGAGTATTAGCAAGCGTGATGTCGACGGATGCCCACTATTTTACGTTTTATTATTGATTGTTCGATGTTTGTCGTTTTCGATGTTTTCTTGTTATTGACATGTTAAGTTGAGTCGGGAGACGATATTATTATATTTGAGATACGGTTTAACTTTTGAGAAGTATTTTTATGAAACCCGATCCTCGTGAATATTTTCAAAATTGACTAATAGTCATTTCCCGCTTTTTAACTAACTATTTTACTTTTGGACCACAATTATGCTAAATTGGCAAAACTAGCCCTTCCACCACCATATATAAACATTTCCTTACCTAACTTTACGCATAGATAACAAGTTTACAAAATTTTCATCTCACCTCCTCCCTCCCCTTCTCTACCGTGACCTACACCACCACCATAAACACAATTTTATCTTGATTTTTACTTTGATCTAGCCAAAAACAAAACAAGACCACATCATAGAATTCAAAGGTGATTCTAGTGATGTAAAAATTTACAACATGCATGAGGTTTTGATTTTTGGTTGAGAATTATGGTTGGTAGGATGGTTAGATGATCATGCATGTGTTTATCTAGTGATAATCATGCATGGATCATGTTGTTTTTCTAAAGAAGTTGATTTTGATTTTTAGGTTTTTATCTTTATGATTTATACAAGTGTTAGGATGGATGTATGTTGATATTAGGGGTTTAGGATGATGAGAAAAGTGGTTAAATTTGATCAAAAGTATGATTTTATGTGAGATTTTAGAAGGTAAATTAGGGCAGTGGGTTCAACGCTGTTTTTAGATGTCTTATGTTTTGAAAATGGTTAAACTATTAAGATATAGTTATGGATATTTTGATTGTCTTCGTATTGGCGTAAATTAGAGCTTCTAACTCCAAACGAGTGCGAAGTTATGATAGTTTGATTATTCGTGTACCAGGAGACGAGTATCGGCATAATACGAAGTTGTTGTCGATATTTGGATCGAATCTCACCGACTATAGAATGAGTTTCACAATGAGTCAAGGGCTGTTTTAAAAATTTAAACCCTAGGTTGTGAGTCTATTTTCAAACCTAAGTGTCGGTTTTGTAAATGAAGTCGTTTAGAGAAGTCAAAATGGTTGTATGAGTCGATTGCGTAAAACTATCCGGTTTTTGTAGTACAAAGATGTGTCGTGCAGGGAGTCTTAGAAGTAAAATCTTTTGAAAAACAATTTTTAGGACTTTCTATAGATAGTAAGTGAGTTCTTCGAGTAGTATCATAAGCTTTTGACGTGTCTAAGTGGGGTAAATGAGCTAGTACATTTGGTATGTGCCGACAGATTTTATCGAAAGTATAGAGTAATAAAGTAAATGTGTAGAAGAGTATAATAGTATTACTTGTATTGTTTTCTTTCGGGTTTATCGTGATTTTATGATTTTGAGTTTGATGTTATTATGTATGGTTTATTTCTCGAGTCTATTATTCATGAACGCGCCTTATTTGATAGGTTGCGGTTCTCGTGTTTGAAGGGCATCACTTATCATCGACGATCATCTCGCTAGGTCTCTTATACTAATGTGAGTTTGTAGCCTCGCTTTCATGCTAGCTACTGAATGTTTTAATACACGCGAGGGGGATACATGCTATTTGAAATAAAATAAACACAAGTCATGATTGATTGTTTGGACCCGAATGTTGCCTATTGTTGCCTCGAATTGTATTGAGTACCTTGTTGCTAAAGATCCTAATTTCATGAACCGTTAACTATGTTCTGACTTGATGTTGTGAGTTGGGAATAGCCGCTTATTCAAATGGTAGTACTACTGGGTTAACCACCCTATCTTAGACCAGGGCTTTACGTTGAGTAACCTCTAGGAAGGATAATTTATGAGAATGAGATGTAGGTATATATCTAGAAACTAATACCCTAGAGGGGAAATGGTTTTATCTAGTCATGCTGGCATTTGGCGTTGGTGACTAACTGGTTAAGGGGTTGGTGTCATGAGCTTAAATATAATTGTAGCTTCGGCTATAAGATGAGTTTCCTTGATATAGATTGTGTGCAAGAAAATTCTATAAAATGATTATGATTGATTTTACTCTTGTGTTCAAATGTGATTTGTTAAACCTATGGACTCGCTCAACATTATTTTTGACTCGTTTAAGCATGTGTTTCAGGTAATCAAAGGTGAACGATGGCGGAGCTTTGTTGTGCATGTTGTGGGTTAGCTTTTGAAGTCTGGTGGTCTAAAACATTTTCTTTCCCTTTTACTTTTGAATAATTTGTCTAATGTTTGTGTACTGTACTAAAACTTGTTGGTTTGATGGTCGAGATCCGTGGGGGGGGGTGTCTAAAACGCTTTACTCTGATGTTGTTTTGGTACTATATTTTGAGATGAAAATTATGTTTTGGACAATGTGTGAAATCTTATCTATATTTTATGTGTAAACTCTCATTTTGAGTCGTTCAATATACCTTGTGTGATGATACTTGTGTTTAGCACCCAATTGTGTATTTCAGTTGCGCAATGTAAATTGGAGATGTTAAAGATTGGTAATCAGAGCTACAAGTTATAGAGAATTAGGTCGATTTTGAAAAATGTCCTAAACTATGACTTTGATGTCGAAAGTATTTATTTTTCAAAAGCACACAACTTCTCTGCAACGCTACGTTAAGATCACTTTTAGTTTTGTTTTGTATTATAGATGTATCCCTCATAACTAAAATGAATTACCGAGTATTTATTAAGTAAATACTATGATACTGTATTGATGTTATTGAATGTGCGCTGAGTGCTTGTCATCATCATATTTTCTTTTTGCGAGCATTGCATAAACATCATTTGCATTGCATTGCATATCATGGGTTACGTATAACATTGGCATGCTCATGCATTGCATATATAATTATAAACAATGACCATAAGTATCCTCGAATTCCTATAATTGAAGAAATTGGCTGATATACCACGTGATGATGATTGGATTGAGATGAATGATATAATAGGAGATGGGGAAGTAGATAATTTTAGCGCTGGTGATGATGAGGAGCCTTATGATTATCTGGATGATGGGATTGCTCCTGATGCAGTAGGACAGACTAAGCATGAAGTGATTCAAGGTAGTTATGTGTCGAGAGCAAATGTTGTGCCACCGACTGTTCAGAATTTTCAGCGACTGTTGTACGCTCTTCTATGCCTACTTGTGATGCTTATATGAGTAGTTTGCCTAGGATTGCCCGTACTAGAGATGATTTCCCTGATGAGTCAAGCAATGCTGCTAGTGCCTGATCTATCCATGAGAACATAGCTAAGGTGTACTGTCCAGGTCCTAGATCTTATGATGATATTTATTGGTTTCTTAAAAATTTTGATAGGTCTTTGTTTGAAAGGTATGTGGTTGAAACCCGTGTGATCAAAAGGTTTGAGCAGAATGAGAAGCAATTTGATAGGTTTGTTTCTAGTGTGAGAAGGTCAGAGTATGTTAGAGCTAGAGAGATGGATGAAGTTGCTAGTCTTCGAGCGATGGTGTTGAATCTGAGTGCTCAATTTGAAAGGTTTAGGGAAAATCAAGAAAGGATTGCAAGGGTGAAGGCGTGTGATGTGCCAGTGAGATCTTATTCAAGTCAGGGTGTGAGGATCCGTGATGTGCCAAGTCGTGCTGAGACTCACTCGTTGGATAAGCCATGTGAAGGAACAAGTCGTAAGGGAAAGGAGAAAGTGGAAGAAGAGTCTGAGGAGGAAGACAGCAGCAGTGATGACAAGCCGATGTACAAGAAGCCACATGGATTACCGCATGATTAGTTTCTTTATGTTATCTTTATTATCCTATTTGTAATAGAACTTATCTAGATTGGTACTATAGTGTTGTGATGAAACTTAATAACTTTTAAGTTTGATGTGATGAAGGGTTGTAGTGACATTACTTGTCACAATTTTGTGAAAATTTTCCAATGCAATCCAAATTACCTTCATGATCTATGATTTGTCTTATTAGTTCTTTTGTGATTTAGTTAATGAATCATTGTGGATTGTGTTGTTTGTGCATGTAGTATCCATGATACGTCTTGATAGAGAAATCCTTCTACTTATCTTGATATGAATACTTACTTGTTTTCTTTCATTTGTAATGACACAAACATGCCACCGAAATTGACAAATGCTACTATGAGCAATATTATTGAGCAAGCTATTACTAGAGCACTGGAAGCCGAACGTGCTGCAAGGAATCAAGATACTGAGTATAGGAATGCTGTTGGTCCAGTTGGAGGGAATGCTGCTGATCTAGTTGGAGGTAATGCTGATGAGCCAGTTGGAGGAAATGATGTTGGTCAAGTTGGACGTAATGCCGCTGTTCAACAAGTTCAGAAAGAATGTTCATATGCTAGTTTCATGAAATGTGGACCTACCCAATTTCGTGGTACTAGTGGTGCTTTGGAATTAAGAAGGTGGATTGAGAAGATTGAAAGTACTTTTGAAATCAGTGGATGTTCAGAAGCCAGTAAGGTAAAGTTTGCTGCAGCTACATTTCAAGATGATGCTTTAAGCTGGTGGAATAGTCAGGTAGCTACTGTAGGTCTGGTTAAAGCGAATGGAAGAACATGGACTGTGACCAAGGTATAGAAACTAGAAGGGGGGTTGAATAGTTTCTTATATTTACTTGTTAAATGATGGTTTTCAAAAAAATCCTTTCTCAAAAACTTAGACTTAAGGAAATAAGTGAAATCTTCTTATGCATAATATGAACAATGATAGTGTAACTAAACTAATACTAACTAATATATATGCACAAAGAATAAAGAATGTAAAGAGTTAATGGTAAAGAAAGATCAAACCAAACACCAAGGATTTATAGTGGTTCGGCAACGAAGCTCACTCCTCGTTCCTACTCCACTACTCGAGTACTCCTTACTCGAGAGTTCACTACACAACAAGCTCCTTATGGTGGAGAAAACCGTACATGGCACTTAACCAATTTCTGACTCTAAGCTAAAAGTCGAGCCCTAATCGTAGCTAGGACCAATCTACACAACTATACTTAGTACATACACAACTTCCAAATAGACACAACTACTTGGATCTTCACAATTATTACACAACAACAAATGTATAAGGTTTGATCTTCAAAGGATCTTTGGTGGTGGACTCAACACTTCACAAGGATAGTGTTCTTCTCTTTGCACTTGAAGAGGAAGGGATGGATGAGATGGATTCACTTATAAACAAATAGTAATCAATCAAATGATCAAGAATTTGAGTGATTTAAGAAGTATGTTTGAATCTGGAAATTTATGTGCAAAAGAGATGAAGAGAAAATCTGAGAAAGGTCGACTATTTATAGGACAAAGGGCCAACGGCTATATCTGCTCGCGGTTCCTTATCTCAGCCGGCGGTACCTTATTGATAAGGAACCGCCTAGGCGCAAGGGAACCGTCGGAGTAGACTCCGCTCCCTTTTTGTCCTTTAGTAGTGGAGGTCTTATCTGATTATAAAATATCCTGAAAGAATATTCCAAATCAAAAAAGAATATGCCATTTTCAAATTTTCAAATATTTAATTTAATAAAACATTTTCTTAAAAAGAAAGTTTAATTAAAAACTTGTCACACTTAATAAAAGGAGAGTTTTAAGAAAAGATTAAATCACTTGATCATTTGATTAAGGTTAGTACTTGTTTATTCATACCTTATGTCACACCCCTAAATTCACCGCAACGGAAGACTGGCTTCGGGAGGCTATGACTTCATGAGTAATCGAGAGCTTGATCAGAGAACGACCTCTACATGCCAAAATCACATAACAGACTCCAAATAGTCTATACAGTCAAGTACCTGAAAATACATGCTTAAAAATGTCAACATAAAGTTGGTGAGTTCATAAGTTTTGTTTTAAGGTGTTTATGAAAAGTTAGAGTTTATGTCGACCACAACACCTTGCAGTAAAAATATAAGAGTTTAAAAAGCATAGTTTATTGGTAAAATGCGTTTCTTGATGAAAAAATAGAGTTCATTGATAATAACAGAGATTAATAATAAAGACAAGGTTTACGGATAAAAAAAAGAGTTAATTAATAGAAGCAAAGTCTAATGTTAATAATAGGTGTTCTTGTTAATAATAGAATTCCCTGATAATAAAAGATGTTCTAGTTAACAAATAAGATTCTTGATAATAAAAGTAGTGTTTGATGAACCACAAGATTTTCCAACTATTGGTGACATTATAACAAATATACAGTCACCAAAGATAAATGTGTTTATTATTGTCTAAGCTCATGACACCGAAGCGTTAACAACACCGGTAGTATAATCATATAATGCAGCCCCTACGGATGCCTAACCCACGACATCCGTCCTCAGACTCAAATGAAACTGTTCCCGCTTGTCCTCTGTTGGACCAAGCCGGACAGGGGCGTCAAACCCGATAGATCTATCCATGACATTCGCGCTTTCGACCGGTCATCCGGCCCGAAATTAACGGTTCATGATAATGGGCCAAGTAATTGGGTTAAAGCGGGACTTAGACCAATACATAAGCGAGTATATGCACTTGTGTTCATTCTTGCAACCATTGTCTCTACCCGAGAACCAGTGAAAAGAAGTTAAAGTTTTGGGCTATGAAACCCACAATAGATATTTAGTATCATCATTAATAAGTATAACAATTAATGGAGTTAAACACTCAGCACATAACAATTAAAGCAGTTTATGACCAACCAAGCAAATTATAAATAGTTTGTGACCAAGCATGTACTTCCCCCAAAATGATTATAAAACCTTTATAAATCAATTTAAAACTAGGAAGATGAGGTATGAACTCACCTTGACGTAGTAGCGCAAAATATAGTGATGCTAATAATATGCTCCGCACAAACATAAATCGAAGCGGCTCGGTCATGGGGTTGTGGTTTAACTAATCAACTAAATCTAATAACTTAAGAAAAGTGTATTTGAGTTCTCGATAGATAAGTATATCAACGTGACTCGTTGATAAAATATTTATGTTCCAAGTTATAATAGTTCGGTGGTTGGTTAAATAAATATAATAAATTAGGCACACACCAAGTGTGTAGTGTATTCTGTACACATTACGTACAACCAGAAGATTTTATAATTCTTATGTTGAATTATATAATAGAGACAACAATCTTACATTAAAAATTAAAGTATATATATTTATTTTGTAGTTACAATATAAAGATCGTGACAAAAATAATTAGACAACATCGTTCGACACATTTTAAGAAAAATCATCACTTAATTAATAATTGTCACTTTTAGGTAAAAAGTATAAATTCCATTGGTTTATCAATACAATAGAATCCATTTATTTTATCGATTTACAAATATAATAGTATTTTATAAAATATAATAGTAGTTTGTACTTAACAAAATCTAAAGTATAGAATTTTATAGAAATTTCGACATGACCTTTTCGTTAATATAACCTTTTCCATATTAATCAATTCTCAATATTATACAAACAATCTACGTTATGCAAATCACGTTTAAACATACTTAATCACCATAATTAAATAGAACCAAACACAACCTATGTGTTATAAATTAAACGTCAAACGCTCGATATGAGCTACTTAAACACGTATTTAAACGTATAATTATTTTTATAGTTCTCGCATTAACGATGGTGTTCGACATATTTATTTAACCATTTATATATATATACCACCTTTTAATCCGTTTTAGTCAATTACTAAAGTTATATACGTTATTAGCCGATTCCTAAACCACAACAAACCATGCACTAAAATCATGCCCGGTACTCTAAATCCTTGCAATCCCGCGTCCAAACACACCCGAACAAATAATCAGCAACCCAAACGCCCCTTTATAACTCGTAAGCAAACCCAAACACCTTTTTATAACCCGTCTGCAGTACCAAACGCTCCTTATTGCTCGCTGCTAGTCCCAAACGCACCCTTATCAATAGAATACTAAACCAGAACGCTCCCGTAAGACCATTCTGCAGACACAAACACCCCCGTAACCTTTGCTACAATCCCAAACACCCCTATGTGGGTTTCATAGCATATGCAAACACCCCTTTACTCATTTTTTTTACCAAAACCAAACGCCCTTACTGGTCGTTTTCTACCCGAGCCCGACACACCAGTCGTGTTTTCTACGAAAACAAATCTTGCCATGCGTGCTGCTGAACTTCTACCCAAACGCATCTTGTTGGTCGTTTCAACAACCAAACACACCACATACTAGTCGTTTTTATATTCACAACGCACCCTTTGCGTCAAAATTAGAAACAAGTACCCGCGGCCGGCTATGGGCTGTGTCCGCGCATAGCTAACGACCACGACGGCCGAGGTTGATGAAAGATCTACATTATCTATTGGTGGCTGGTGGCGTTCATGTGGTTTTATCATCACGTTTGTGGTGATGCTGTTTTGGTCGAGATGATGGTGGTGATGGTCGGCTGACCATGGTGATGGTCTCGATGGGAGGTGGTATACAACGATGAACGTGGCCAACGACCACGATTCATGGTCTTTCGTGGTGGTGGCAAAGACAGCGGCCGGTGGTCGAGATGAGTTTCTGGAGTGGCAGCGGTGGCTAGTGATGTTGTTGGTTCAAATGGTGGCGGCGACGATTTATCAGGCCACCACGATGGTGGAAAGATGATAACTGTGGTGGTTCGTAGTGGTGTGGAGGTGATGGTTAATATAGAGTGGCGGCAACATGGATGCTCGTGGTTATGATTTGACCATGGCTGGTGGTTGTGAGGTTATTTGTGGCAGTTGTGGCTATGGTGTGACGTTCTAGTGGCGTTGGTGGTGGCGGCCTGGTGATGATGTTGCTATTTTCGTGGTGCTGATGGTAAGGCAATAGCGGTCGACGACTGTACAAGGTGGTTGAGAGTGGATATGGTGATATATTGGGTGGTGGATCTCATATATCTAATCGATCTATTAGTACAAGGTGGTGACGGTGTTTTTCCGGTGGCCGGAATTCTTGGCCGGAAATATTGTAGGCGCCGGAACGTTGAGAGGGTAATAGGGTTTTGTGTGTGTTTTATATTTGTGGTGGCTAGGTTAATATGTTGTGAAACCCTAATTTAGGCTTATATATGCTAGGGTTTTAGTATTAAATATTTTTACAGGGACTAAAAACGAATTATCTTATAACTTTTGTAAACAATGGTTCGGGAATCGTTTATAATAGTTAAAAATTGATTCGTTCAACGAAATTCGCGCCGTTCATTTCAAAATAATTTTACCATTAAAGTAGAGTATTTACTCGACTAATTTCTTGTAATCGTTTACATCTTTAATTAAAATAGTTATTATTTGTCGGTTAAGTCGAATAGTCGTGTTCAAAGAAAAAAATAAAAATTCAACTTGAATGCTCTCGTTTTCAACGTACATTATTAAAACTAAAAGAGAAGTATCAGATAACTTAATAAACCTTTTATCAAATATTTTTGAATAATTAAATATAAATTTAACTTGTATCGCGTCAGTTCTCAGATTTTTGCGCAGTCTTTTATAGTATGTAAAATAAACTCCCGTTTTCGAATAAAATAACTTTGATATCTCTCGAAAACGAATTTCGATTAATAAATAATATAATTTATTAATATTTAAAGTCTAGAAAATTCCCAGTTGTCACAGTACATCCGTGTTATTTGGAGTTCGTCCTCGAACTCAATCATTGTTACCCAATTAAAAGTGTAGAGAAAGGGATTTTGAGGTTCTACCCCACTATTATATCAAATATACTTAGATCTGCTCACAGATAATTCTGTCCGAACTTTTAAAATCGTGTTGCCCACCAATAGTTACTTAGATAAGCAATAGGTATAAGTGGATTAACCTAAGCGTATCTACATGTCAATCTGACAAATCGGTCGTCGTTCATAGAACGATAAAATTCGAAACGAAGAGTTTAGAAAAACCGTAGTCTTTAAGGATTCACCACCACCATCCCATTACGTTCACGTCGATCAGTATATATTCAGAAAAGATTCTCGTAACAATTCGCGAATCAAATGAAGCTTAAAGAATCACTCGTCAAAATGTCGTAATGATACGATAACAAGACGAAATACGATAAATTTGTATGGACGAATCCTGAGTCAAAAGAAATACACCCCAAACTGGAATACTAAATCAATACCATAAATATATAGGGTCACGTCGGATATCCTTAAGCCCACTCATTTATAATCACATATTTGCATACAAAAGCGTCCTAATCTATGCAAACATGTCATTATAAACTTATGATTCGGTGATTTATGATTTCTTAATTCAAATGCAAAGGCGTCCCAATCCATTTGAATAAAGACTTCATAAATCATCCTACTTAAGTGTTACCGGCAAAATACCCAATTCAAAATCGTTAGAATCTCTCAACGATATTATCCAAAATTACAAAAAGCAAAGAGTATGAGTTGAAAATAAGCCGTCTTCCATAAGTAGACGTTTCGAACGTCCGGATCGAAGAACATAAGTTTCGATAGGCGATAAAGCAGTCGTAGACGAATATCAAGTAATGAAACTCACGGTTATAAGTAGGATAATTATATACTACTCGGTTCTAAATAAGCAATTATCCAATCACACAATTCTTTCCCACCCTCGAGGAAGACTCATCAAATACTAAGCTGAGTAATAACTTATCATAACCCAACCTCGAAGCTCACTCACAAAGAAAGGCACCGGGTTTCGTTATGAATTATTACACATCTCAACCTTTCGATGACTCAGCTCGACTCTGAAAATACAACACATTCCACATTAACACGTAAGACTACGAGTCTTACCCACCCTCGAGGTATTTCATCAAAAATCATAGGCTGTGTAACGTCCCATACTTAACTCTATCTCATACTCAATGCAACATGAGGCCCACTGATGCATAGTTAAGTATTGTTACACCTCTCAACCTTTTTGAATGAATTAGCTCGAACCTGGGGATTACTCACGACCACTCGTCAACCAAAATTGACATAATGTCTAGGTTTGATTATAAAAAGACCTGCGGGACCATTGTGTAACTCACAATGCCCAATAAATGTTCTAGCGATCATATAAAAAAATATATATTATATGTCTGAGTGCACTAATTAAGCAATCGATCTCATGTAAACAAGTAATAACATGACAGGCAACGAAGCAATAGCAACCATGCATTGCAAATATTATTATAGCAGTGGAATAGTATGATGTGATGAGTGTTACTATGAAATAAAACTAAGAGCCGGTTATAGTCTAGAGTTACTAATGCAACCTAGATCTCTATAACCAAGGCTCTAATACCAATCTGTCACACCCCCAAATTCACCGCAGCGGAAGACTGGCTTTGGAAGGCTATGACTTCATGAGTAATCGAGAGCTTGATCAGAGAACGACCTCTACATGCCAAAATCACATAACAGACTCCAAATAGTCCATACAGTCAAGTACCTGAAAATACATGCTTAAAAATGTCAACATAAAGTTGGTGAGTTCATAAGTTTTGTTTTAAGGTGTTTATGAAAAGTTAGAGTTTATGTCGACCACAACACCTTGCAGTAAAAATATAAGAGTTTAAAAAGCATAGTTTATTGGTAAAATGCGTTTCTTGATGAAAAAACAGAGTTCATTGATAATAACAGAGATTAATAATAAAGACAAGGTTTACGGATAAAAAAAGAGTTAATTAATATAAGCAAAGTCTAATGTTAATAATAGGTGTTCTCGTTAATAATATAATTCCCTGATAATAAAAGATGTTCTAGTTAACAAATAAGATTCTTGATAATAAAAGTAGTGTTTGATGAACCACAAGATTTTCCAACTATTGGTGACATTATAACAAATACAAAGTCACCAAAATTAAATGTGTTTATTATTGTCTAAGCTAATGACACCGAAGCGTTAACAACACCGGTAGTATAATCATATAATGCAGCCCCTACGGATGCCTAACCCACGACATCCGTCCTCAGACTCAAATGAAACTGTGTCCGCTTGTCCTCTGTTGGACCAAGCCGGACAGGGGCGTCAACCCCGATAGATCTATCCATGACATTCGCACTTTCGACCGGTCATCCGGTCCGAAATTAACGGTTCATGATAATGGGCCAAGTAATTGGGTTAAAGCGGGACTTAGACCAATACATAAGCGAGTATATGCACTTGTGTTCATTCTTGCAACCATTGTCTCTACCCGAGACCAGTGAAAAGCAGTTAAAGTTTTGGGCTATGAAACCCACAATAGAAATTTAGTATCATCATTAATAAGTATAACAATTAATGGAGTTAAACACTCAGCACATAACAATTAAAGCAGTTTATGACCAACCAAGCAAATTATAAATAGTTTGTGACCAAGCATGTACTTCCCCCAAAATGATTATAAAACCTTTATAAATCAATTTAAAACTAGGAAGATGGGGTATGAACTCACCTTGACGTAGTAGCGCAAAAGATAGTGATGCTAATAATATGCTCCGCACAAACATAAATCGAAGCGGCTCGGTCATGGCGTTGTGGTTTAACTAATCAGCTAAATCTAATAACTTAAGAAAAGTGTATTTGAGTTCTCGATAGATAAGTATATCAACGTGACTCGTTGATAAAATATTTATGTTCCAAGTTATAATATTTCGGTAGTTGGTTAAATAAATATAATAAATTAGGCACACACCAAGTGTGTAGTGTATTCTGTACACATTACGTACAACCAGAAGATTTTATAATTCTTATGTTGAACTATATAATAGAGACGACAATCTTACATTAAAAATTAAAGTATATATATTTATTTTGTAGTTACAGTATAAAGATCGTAAAAAAAATAATTAGACAACATCGTTCGACACATTTTAAGAAAAATCATCACTTAATTAATAATTGTCACTTTTAGGTAAAAAGTATAATTTCCATTGGTTTATCAATACAATAGAATCCATTTATTTTATCGATTTACAAATATAATAGTATTTAACAAAATATAATAGTAGTTTGTACTTAACAAATATAAAGTATAGAATTTTATAGAAATTTCGACATGACCTTTTCGTTAATATAATCTTTTCCATATTAATCAATTCTCAATATTATCCAAACAATCTACGTTATGAAAATCACGTTTAAACATACTTAATCACCATAATTAAATAGAACCAAACACAACCTATGTGTTATAAATTAAACGTCAAACGCTCGATATGAGCTACTTAAACACGTATTTAAACGTATAATTATTTTTATAGTTCTCGCATTAACGATGGTGTTCGACATATTTATTTAACCATTTATATATATTTTTTATATATATATATATACCACCTTTTAATCCGTTTTAGTCAATTACTAAAGTTATATACGTTATTAGCCGATTCCTAAACCACAACAAACCATGCACTAAAATCATGCCCGGTAATCTAAATCCTTGCAATCCCGCGTCCAAACACACCCGAACAAATAATCAGCAACCCAAACGCCCCTTTATAACTCGTAAGCAAACCCAAACACCTTTTTATAACCCGTCTGCAGTCCCAAACGCTCCTTATTGCTCGCTGCTAGTCCCAAACGCACCCTTATCAATAGACTACTAAACCAGAACGCTCCCGTAAGACCATTCTGCAGACACAAACACCCCCGTAACCTTTGCTACAATCCCAAACACCCCTATGTGGGTTTCACAGCATATGCAAACACCCCTTTACTCATTTTTTTACCATAACCAAACGCCCTTACTGGTCGTTTTCTGCCCGAGCCTGACACACCAGTCGTGTTTTCTCCGAAAACAAATCTTCCCATGCGTGCTGCTGAACTTCTACCCAAACGCATCTTGTTGGTCCTTTCAACAACCAAACACACCATATACTAGTCGTTTTTATATTCACAACGCACCCTTTGCGTCAAAATCAGAAACAAGTACCCGCGGCCGGCTATGGGCTGTGTTGTCGCATAGCTGACGACTACGACGGCCGAGGTTGATGATAGATCTACATGATCTATTGGTGGCTGGTGGCGTTCACGTGGTTTTATCATCACGTTTGTGGTGATGCTGTTTTGGTCGAGATGATGGTGGTGATGGTCGGCTAACCATGGTGATGGTCTCGATGGGAGGTGGTATACAACGATGAACGTGGCCAACGACCACGATTCGTGGTCTTTCATGGTGGTGGCAAAGACAGCGGCCGGTGGTCGAGATGAGTTTCTGGAGTGGCAGCGGTGGCTGGTGATGTTGTTGGTTCAAATGGTGGCGGCGACGATTGATCAGGACACCACGATGGTGGAAAGATGATAATTGTGGTGGTTCGTAGTGGTGTGGAGGTGATGGTTAATATAGAGTGGCGGCAACATGGATGCTCGTGGTTATGATTTGACCATGGCTGGTGGTTGTGAGGTTATTTGTGGCAGTTGTGGCTATGGTGTGACGTTCTAGTGGCGCTGCTGGTGGCGGCCTGGTGATGATGTTGCTATTTTCGTGGTGCTGATGGTAAGGCAATAGCGGTCGACGACTGTACAAGGTGGCTGAGAGTGGATATGGTGATATATTGGGTGGTGGATCTCATATATCTAATCGATCTATTAGTACAAGGTGGTGACGGTGTTTTTCCGGTGGCCGGAATTCTTGGCCGGAAATATTGTAGGCGCCGGAATGTTGAGAGGGTAATAGGGTTTTTTTGTGTGTTTTATATTTGTGGTGGCTAGGTTAAAATGTTGTGAAACCCTAATTTGGGCTTATATATGCTAGGGTTTTAGTATTAAATATTTTTACAGGGACTAAAAACGAATTATCTTATAACTTTTGTAAACAATGGTTCGGGAATCGTTTATAATAGTTAAAAATTGATTCGTTCAACGAAATTCGCGCCGTTCATTTCAAAATAATTTTACCATTAAAGTAGAGTATTTACTCGACTAATTTCTTGTAATCGTTTACATCTTTATTTAAAATAGTTATTATTTATCGGTTAAGTCGAATAGTTGCGTTCAAAGAAAAAAATAAAAATTCAAATTGAATGCTCTCGTTTTCAACGTACATTATTAAAACTAAAAGAGAAGTATCAGATAACTTAATAAACCTTTTATCAAATATTTCTGAATAATTAAATATAAATTTAACTTGTATCGCGTCAGTTCTCAGATTTTTGCGCAGTCTTTTACAGTATGTAAAATAAACTCCCGTTTTCGAATCAAATAACTTTGATATCTCTCGAAAACGAATTTCGATTAATAAATAATATAATTAATTAATATTTAAAGTCTAGAAAATTCCCGATTGTCACACCTTAAGTGAAAATGGGTAAAATGAAAAATACCTGAACTCAAGAATTCGTTTTTCATTGTTTTCGTAAATGCTTGTTTTTACATTTTGTCGTAACCAAAATTAAGCGAGACCAAAAAATGCAAGAAACGTTTTTAGGCATTATTGCATTAACAAACTTCGGTTACCCGTCATGTGCTTAGAACAACCACTATCCTTAATCCACTGGTCGGGCTCCAAATCAATTCCCAAGCATATCTAGGTAACAACACACATGATCAAACATTTGGTCCCCAATATCTCATGGGTCCAAAATTGTTAGTTCCAAACATCCCTTGCATTTGGTTGGGATGCATGAATGGAGGAGGGGTTCCCCATGGGAAACAAAAGGGAGGAGGATAATAATTCATATAACCATTTTGTTGTTCATTATTTCTCCTAGGTGTATTTGATCTTGGTTTAGAGTTGTGGTCATTCCTTCTAGGTGTTGGAGTTTTACTTCTAGGTCGTGAATTGTTTTGACTATCTCTTCTAGGTGTTGTCGTTCTACTTCTAGGCCTAGACTCATTCCTTACTCTTGGTGGAGTAGAAGATGGTCTTGATAAACTTCTATTTCCCATTAGAGGTTTACTCAAAGGCTTATAGAACTTATCAACGGCATTGTCGCCAAGTATGGGTAATTTGACTTTGTTAACAATAAGATGCTTAGGATGTTCACCTAAATTTGACTTTTCAGAAAGTTCAAGATTTTCATCAAAAGTTCTTTCTGGCCGTGGTTCCTTATCTAGGGCGGCAGTTCCATATTGATAAGGAACCGCCCCATACAATCTAGGACCGCGTACAGCAGACAGTTTTTCTGAAAATCTAACTTGTTTAGGTTCACTGGTTGATGCTTCATTTGAGTTAAAACCTACACCAAGTCTTTCCTTGAAATGAATTTGTTTGTTTAACATATCATCAAGAGCACTAGTACTTTTCATGAACTTTTCCAGTTTAACGGAGGTGCTCTTGAGATCTTCATTCTCTAATCTAAGTTTCTCACACCTTGCGCAACCTAAATCAACTTCTTTATTTTTCTCAAGCTTGGTTAATTTTTCCCTAACTTCATTGATCTCATTTTCAAGCTTAGTTTTGGTTGATTTTAAGGTTTTGTTCTTTTCTATGAATTTAAGGCTAAGTTTGTGTAAATTATCATATTGGCCTTCTAATTCAATATCATCTAAGGTAGAGCTATCATTGTTATAATATTCGGTTTCGGAATATACCTCTTTAGAAGTGTGAGCCATAAGACATTTCTCTTCTTTGGGATTGTCATCAACATCTTCACCACTATCTCTCCAAGAACCACTAACGAATGTCGTGTGATTCTTCTCGCGTGAAGGCTTTGGACACTCGCTAATGAAATGATTTGGATCACCAAATCTAAAGCAATTCCTATCACCTTTTTCGTTCTTGGCAAACCGATTCTTTAAGAATGGTTTCTTGTCATTGTTGGGTTGCCTCACGTGTTGACCTCGTCTTTTGAAGAACCTCTTGAAATTTCTCACCGCCAATGCATACTCCTCGTCATCACTATCCGAAGAACTATCATGATCTCTTTGTGCCTTCTTGGCTTTGAGTGCAAGAGACTTCCTTTCACTCTTGGTTTTCACCAATTCCGAGTCCTTCAAAATTATCATCTCATGAACCTTCAAGTTGCCTATGAGTTCATCGAGTGATAAAGTTGAGAGATCTTTTGATTCTTCGATCGCCGTGACTTTTGCTCTCCACTTAGGATGTAAGGCCCTTAGAAACTTCCTAACATTGTTCTTGCTAGAAAAACCTTCATCAAGTTCCTTTAGACTAGTAATAATAGTGTTAAATCTAGCAAAAGCACTATCAATAGTTTCATCTTCTAAGATGACAAATTGTTCATATTGTTGGACAAGAAGATCGATTTTGCTTTCTTTGACTTGGCTATTACCTTGGCGGGTTACTAAAAGAGTGTTCCAAATATCTTTAGCGTTTTCACACATAAAAATCCTTTCATACTCTTTCTTAGGTAAAGCATTATAAATCACCATTTTAGCCTCATTATTTTTTGAAAGTTTCTTTTTAGTATTGTCATTAGCTTTGTCAAAAGTGACCAATTCCCTTGTTTTAGAAACTTCATTAAATTGATAAGGTAAAAAATCACCATTGGTAATAACATGCCAAAGATCTAAATCTTTTGATTTCACATAAGCCTCAAATCTATTTTTCCAATAAATAAAGCTATCGGTTTCAAAAAGTGGTGGTCTTTGCATAGATTGCCCTTCTAGGTACTTGTTGGAATCCATAGATCGATTCAAGTTTTAAAATAAAATATACTTTAAAAATACTTGAGCAACCCGCTCTGATACCAATTCTAGAAACTAGAAGGGGGGTTGAATAGTTTCTTATATTTACTTGTTAAATGATGGTTTTCAAAAAAATCCTTTTTCTCAAAAACTTAGACTTAAGGAAATAAGTGAAATCTTCTAATGCACAATATGAACAATGATAGTGTAACTAAACTAATACTAACTAATATATGTGCACAAAGAATAAAGAATGTAAAGAGTTAAGGGTAAAGAAAGATCAAACCAAACACCAAGGATTTATAGTGGTTCGGCAACGAAGCTCACTCCTCGTTCCTACTCCACTCCTCGAGTACTCCTTACTCGAGAGTTCACTACACAACAAGCTCCTTATGGTGGAGAAAACCGTACACGTCGCTTAACCAATTTCCGACTCTAAGCTAAAAGTCGAGCCCTAATCGTAGCTAGGACCAATCTACACAACTATACTTAGTACATACACAACTTCCAATAGACACAACTACTTGGATCTTCACAACTATTACACAACAACAAATGTATAAGGTTTGATCTTCAAAGGATCTTTGGTGGTGGACTCAACACTTCACAAGGATAGTGTTCTTCTCTTTGCACTTGAAGAGGAAGGGATGGATGAGATAGATTCACTTCTAAACAAATAGTAATCAATCAAATGATCAAGGATTTGAGTGATTTAAGAAGTATGTTTGAATCTGTAAATTTATGTGCAAAAGAGGTGAAGAGAAAATCTGAGAAAGGTCCACTATTTATAGGACAAAGGGCTAACAACTATATCTGCCTGCGGTTCCTTATCTCAGCCGGCGGTACCTTATCGATAAGGAATCGCCTAGGCGCTAGGGAACCGCCAGAGTAGACTCCGCTCCCTTTTTGTCCTTTAGTGGTGGAGGTCTTATCTGATTATAAAATATCCTGAAAGAATATTCCAAATCAAAAAAGAATATGCCATTTTCAAATTTTCAAATATTTAATTTAATAAAACATTTTCTTAAAAAGAAAGTTTAATTAAAAACTTGTCACACTTAATAAAAGGTGAGTTTTAAGAAAAGATTAAATCACTTGATCATTTGATTAAGGTTAGTACTTGTTTATTCATACTTTAAGTGAAAATGGGTCAAATGAAAAATACTTGAACTCAAGAATTCGTTTTTCATTATTTTCGTAAATGCTTGTTTTTACATTTTGTCGTAATCAAAATTAAGCGAGACCAAAAAATGCAAGTAACGTTTTTAGGCATTATTGCATTAACACAAGGGACTGTTAACTGCCAAGTTTTGTCCTGAGGAAGAGTTAGGTCAGTTGGAAGATGAGTTGAGACATTTGGTGCTGAGGAATAATGATGTTGTTGCTTATACGAATAGATTTTCTGATTTGTGTTTGTTGTGTTCTGATGCTTTTACTGACGATCGAAAGAAGATGAAGCAGTATATCAGAGGTTTATCCAACAATATCAAAGGAGAGACTACTTCGTCGACACCTAAGACTTTTGATGAAGCTGTTCAGATGGCTCATGCTTTGATGGACGTTAAGCTGCAAGATAGAAAGGATAGTATGGTTAAGGGGAACAAAATAAAGTTGGAAGTTGCACAGTCAAATCAAGGGCAGAATAGAGGAGGTTATCGGAACAATAATAACCAAGGACCAAATAGAAGTCAGCAGTACAATTTGAGAAGGAATGATGGTGTTCGTGCTGCTACTTAGCCTCAAGGTAACAAAGTGAACCCAAAGTGTAGTCGATGCAGTCTGTATCATATTGGAAATTGTCCATCTGCTTGCAACAAGTTTGGGAAGGCCGGACATAAAATGGCAGACTGTAGGAACAAGGGTGTGGCCACTGGAGCCAATGCTGCCAAGGTGATTATTTGTTTTGGATGTGGAGGCCGCGGACATAAGCAAGGGAATTGTTCGAGGGTTGGCGCTCGACAGAGAGGCAATGTTACTGCTGTGGTTGCTACACCAACCTATGTCATGGGAGATGCTGACATACCTCAAGGACTGAATGTGGTGACTAGTACGTTCTTACTCGATGCTTGTTATGCTAGTGTGTTATTTGATTCTGGATATGATAGAAGTTTCGTAGATGTTAGATTCAATCAGCTATTGGATAGAGAACTAGTAAGATTGACAACTAGTTATAATGTAGAGTTAGCTGATGGTAAGATTGTTTGCACTAGTTCTATACTAAAAGGTTATTCCTTGAAGTTAGGGAATTATGTGTTTCATATTGATTTGATGCCCATAGAATTAGGATCTTTTGACGTGATTATTGGTATGGAGTGGTTAGTTGCGAATGGTGCAGTGATTGTTTGTGGGGAGAAATTAGTTCAGATACCGCTAAGGAATAGGGTATTGACTATGAAGGGTGATGAGTCTACTTCTCGTTTGAGAGTTGTTTCTTGTTTGAAGATGATGAGGTATATGGAAGAGGGTTGTGATGTATTTCTTGCTCAGATAACTAGTGATGGTGTAAATGAGAGGAAACTGGAGGATGTGCCTATGATTAGAGAGCATCCTGAAGTTTTTCCTGAAGATTTGTCAGGATTAACGCCGTATCATGAAGTTGAGTTCCGTATTGACTTAGTGCATGGAGCTACGCCTGTTGCTCGTGCACCGTATCGTTTAGCGTCGTCTGAGATGAAGGAATTATCTGATCAATTAAAGGAATTGATGAATAAGGGATTTATTAGACCGAGTTCATCGCCGTGGGGCGCTCCTATGTTGTTTGTTAAGAAGAAAGATGGTTCGTTTCGAATGTGTATTGATTATCGAGAACTTAACAAGCTGATTGTCAAGAATCGGTATCCATGCCGAGGATTGATGATTTGTTTGATCAGTTGTAAGGGTCAAGTGTATACTCGAAGATCGATTTGAGATCTGGGTATCATCAACTGAGAGTTAGGGAAGAAGATATTCCTATAACAGCTTTCCGTACTTGATATGGACATTTTGAATTTCCAGTGATGCCTTTTGGATTAACGAATGCGCCTGTCGTATTCGTGGACTTGATGAATCGTGTGTGCAAGCTGTGTTTGGATGAGTTTGTTATCGTATTCATTGATGATATTTTCATTTGTTCCAAGAGTGAAGAAGAACATGAGAAGCATTTAAGGATAATTTTGGAATTATTAAAGAAAGAGAAGTTGTATGTGAAGTTCTCTAAATGTGAGTTTTGATTGAAATCAGTGCAATTTCTGGGCACGTGATTGAGAGTGAAGGTGTTCGTGTAGATCCTGCTAAGATTGAGGCAATCAAGGATTGGTCGGTACCAACGACGCCGAATGAAGTTCGCCAATTTCTTGGTCTAGCTGGGTATTATAGAAGGTTTATCGAAAAGTTTTCACTAATTGCTAAACCCTTGACCAAGCTTACCGAAAAGAATCGAGTGTTTGAATGGGGTTTAGAAGAGGAAGTTGTTTTAATACGCTGAAGGATAAATTGTGTTATGTGCCGATTTTGTCTTTGCCGGAAGGATCTGAAGATTTTGTAGTGTATTGTGACGCGTCTCATAAAAGATTTAGAGTTGTGTTGATGCAAAGAGAGAAAGTGATAGCTTATGCGTTGAGACAACTGAGGAAGCATGAAGAGAATTATACTACTCATGATTTAGAACTTGGATCTGTGATTTTTGCTTTGAAACTGTGGAGACACTACTTGTATGGAACCAAATGTGTGGTGTTCACTGACCATAAGAATCTATAACATATTTTAGATCAAAAGGAATTGAATATGAGACAAATAAGATGGGTAGAATTGCTGAGTGACTATGACTGCGAGATTCGTTACCACCCTGGTAAAGCGAATGTGGTAGCTGATGCACTTAGTAGAGAGGAAAAAGAAAAGTCTTTAAGAGTTAGAGCTTTGGTAATGATGGAAAGTGTTGATCTGACAGAAATGATATTGAAAGCCCAAGCTAATGGTTTAAAGGAAGAGAATGTTGAGGCAGAAAATCTGGGAAGAATGTTGAAACCATTCTTTGTAGTAAGGCCGGATGGAATGAGATATTTTGAGAATAGGATTTGGTTACCATTGTGTCCGTCTAAGGAAGGTGCCTTAGGAGTGAGAGATTTAGTGATGAATGAATCTCATAAGTCCAAGTATTCAATACATCCTGGATCGGACAAGATGTATCAAGACCTTAAGAAAGTGTATTGGTGGCCGAATATGAAGGCAGATATAGCCCTGTACGTTAATAAGTGTTTAACTTGTGCGAAGGTAAAGGCTGAACATAAAAAGCCATCTGGATTATTGGTGCAACCTGAAATTCCTGAGTGGAAACGGGAGAAAATTACTATGGATTTTGTGACAGGTTTGCGAAGGACTTCTAGTGGTTGTGATATGATATGGGTGATTGTAGATAGATTGACTAAGTCTGCTCACTTTTTACCAATGAAGAAGACATATAGTATGGAAAGATTGACGACAGTGTATGTGAAGGAGATTGTTTGTCGACATGATGTGCCTTTGTTGATAATCTCAGATCGTGATAGTAGGTTTACCTCAGAGTTTTGGAAATCTCTGCAGAAAGCAATGGGAACGGAGTTAAGTTAGAGTACAACATATCAATCCGGAACTGATGGACAAAGTGAAAGGACGATTCAAACATTAGAAGATATGCTCCGAGCGTGTGTGATTGATTTTGGAAATAGCTGGGATAGACATTTTCCATTGGTGGAGTTTTCGTATAATAATAGTTATCATGCTAGTATTAAAGTCGCACCATTTGAAGCTTTATATGGACGTAAGTGTAGATCTCCAGTTTGTTAGAGTGATGTAGGATAAAGTCAGTTGACTGGACCTGAAATGATTTTTGAGACAACCGAAAAGATTGTGAAAATTAAGAAGCGTTTGTTATCTGCCAGAAGTAGACAAAAGAGTTATGCTGATAATAGGAGGAAACCATTAGAATTTGAAGTAGGAGACATGGTTATGCTGAAGGTATCGCCATGGAAAGGAGTGATTCGTTTTGGAAAGAGAGGAAAGTTGAGCCCGAGATATATTGAACCTTTTAAGATTATGATTGGATTGGTTTCCTATAAGTTAGAATTGTCGGATGAACTTAGGGCTATTCATAACACTTTTCATGTGTCTAATCTGAAGAAGTGTTTAGCAGAAAGGGATTTGGTGATTCCATTGGAGGAAATCCAACTTGATGATAAGTTGCATTTTATAGAGGAACCTATAGAAATTATGGATAGGGAAGTTAAAAGAATGAAGCATAGTAGGATTCCGATTGTGAAATGCGATGGAATTCTAGACGTGGACCTGAGTTTACCTAGGAACGTGATAAATTCTTTAAGTATAAGTATCCTCATTTGTTTTGAGAGGGGCTAAGCGCCAGGACGTCACTCTCTTTAAGAAGGAGCGGATGTGATAACCTGAAATCGAGGTCATTGCCTAATCTTATTTTACGACTATTTTTGAAATTTTTGATGAGCTTGAATGATTTTTTTTTATGGTTTAAGTTTAACCCAATGTTAGGAGACTTATATTTTGTCTTTATTTAGTATGAGGAGTATTAGCAAGCGTGATGTCGACGGATGCCTAATATTTTACGTTTTATTATCGATTGTTTAGTGTTTTTCGTTTTTGATGTTTTCTTTTTAATGACGTTATGTCGAGTCGGGAGACGATATTATTATATTTGAGATACGTTTAACTTTTGAGAAATATTTTTATGAAACCCGAGCCTCGTGAATATTTTCAAAATTGACTAATAGTCATTTCCCGCTTTTTAACTAACTATTTTCATTTTGGACCACAACTATGCTAAATTGGTAAAACTAGCCCTTCCACCACCATATATAAACATTTTCTTACCTAACTTTACACATAGATAACAAGTTAACAAATTTTTCATCTCACCTCCTCCCTCCCCTTCTCTACCGTGACCTATACCACCACCATAAATACAATTTTATCTTGATTTTTACTTTGTTCTAGCCAAAAATAAAACAAGACCACATCATAGAATTCAAAGGTGATTCTAGTGATATAAAAATTTACAACATGCATGAGGTTTTGATTTTTGGTTAAGAATTATGGTTGGTAGGATGGTTAGATGATCATGCATGTGTTTATCTAGTGATAATCATGCATGGATCATGTTGTTTTTGTAAAGAAGTTGATTTTGATTTTTGGGTTTTTATCTTTATGATTTATACAAGTGTTAGGATGGATGTATGTTGATATTAGGGGTTTAGGATGATGAGAAAAGTGGTTTAATTTGATCAAAAATATGATTTTATGTGAGATTTTAGAAGGTAAATTAGGGCAGTGGGTTCAAGGCTGTTTTTAGATGTCTTATGTTTTGAAAATGGTTAAACTAATAAGATAGAGTTATGGATATTTTGATTATCTTCGTTTTGGCGTAAATTAGATCTTCAAACTCCAAACGAGTGCGAAGTTATGATAGTTTGATTATTCGTGTACCGAGAGATGAGTATCGGCACAATACAAAGTTGTTGTCTATATTTGGATCGAATCTCGAGGACTATAGAATGAGTTTCAAAATGAGTCAAGGGATGTTTTAAAGATGTAAACCCTAGGTTGTGAGTCTAGTTTCAAACCTAAGTGTCAGTTTTGTAAATGAAGTCGTTTAGAGAAGTCAAAATGGTTGTATGAGTCGATGACATAAAACTGTCCGGTTTTTGTAGTACAAAGATGTGTCGGGCAGGGAGTCTTAGAAGTAAAATCTTTTGAAATTTTTTTGGGAGGACTTTCTATAGATAGTAAGTGAGTTCCTCGAGTAGTATCGTAAACTTTTGACGTGTCTAAGTGGGGTAAATGAGCTAGTACATTTGGTATGTGCCGACAGATTTTTATCGAAAGTATAGAGTAATAAAGTAAATGTGTAGAAGAGTATAATAGTATCACTTGTATTGTTTTCTTTCGGGTTTGTCATGATTTTATGATTTTGAGTTTGATGTTATTATGTATAGTTTATTTCTCGAGTCTATTATTAATGAACGCGCCTTATTTGATAGGTTGCGGTTCTCGTGTTTGGAGTGCATCACTTATCATCGACGATCATCTCGCTAGGTGTCTTATACTAAGGTGAGTTTGTAGTCTCGCTTTCATGCTAGCTACTAAATGCTTTATAACCCGCAAGGGGGATACATGCAATTTGAAATAAAATGAACACAAGTCATGACTGATTGTTTGGACCTGAATGTTGCCTATTGTTGCCTCGAATTGTATTGAGTACCTTGTTGCTAAAGGCCCTAATTTCATAAACCGTTAACTATGCTCTGACTTGATGTTGTGAGTTGGGAATAGCCGCTTATTCTAATGGTAGTACTACGGGGTTAACCACCCTACCTGAGACCATGGCTTTACTTTGAGTAACCTCTAGGAATGATAATTTACGAGAATGAGATGTGGGTATATATTAAGCAACTAATACCCTAGAGGGGCAATAGTTTTATCTAGTCATGCTGGCATTTGGCGTGGGTGACTAATTGGTTAAGGGGTCGGTGTCATGAGCTTAAATACAATTGTATAGCTTCGGCTATAAGATGAGTTGCCTTGATATAGATTGTGTGCACGAAAATTCTTAAAAATGATTATGATTGATTTTACTCTTGTGTTCAAATGTGATTTGTTAAACCTATGGACTTGCTCAACATTATTGTTGACTCGTTTAGGCATGTGTTTCAGGTAATCGAAGGTGAACGATGGCGGAGCTTTGCTGTGGATGTTGTGGGTTAGCTTTTGAAGTCTGGTGGTCTAAAACATTTTCTTTCCCTTTTACTTTTGAACAATTTGTCTAATGTTTGTGTACTGTACTAAAACTTGTTGGTTTGATGGTCGAGATCCGTGGGGGACTAAAACGCTTTACTTTGATGTTATTTTGGTACTATATTATGGGATGAAAATTATGTTTTAGACAATGTGTGAAATCTTATCTATATTTTATGTGTAAACGTCTCATTTTGAGTCGTTCAATATACCTTGTGTGATGATACTTGTGTTTAGCACCCAATTGTGTATTTTCGTTGCGCAATGTAAATTAGGGGTGTTAAATAATAATAATGATGAATCATTAAAAGGTTTTATCCAAGAGACCTTACTCGAGTCGTACTAGAGGCATCGGCGTGTAACTAGACGCGAACCGATGTGATCACACTATTAAAATTTGTCCAAGTGAGAGCTGTAAGTTTTATGGACGTAAATTTAATAGTCGTGTTAGGATCGAACTCGGGATTACGGGATTGCACACAATACGTAAAGAGTTAATTTATTAATAGATGTATTTATATATTTATTAATTACATCGAGATTTAAACATTTAATGGTCGTTAATTTTTAAGAGTTAAGGACTAACGGTTAACGTGGAATATAATAGAAGAGGAAAAGAAGGATCCGGAATACCCTTTGGGGATATCCGATCGGTGGAGAGTCAGAAAAAGGGAAGAAAAGATGTCTTGCCTTATTTATGTTTTTTTCTTAGTTTCTAAGATTTGGTACACTATATAAACACATGGGGTACCTCATAATTCTTCACCCTACTTTCGCTCCTCCTCTCTCTTTGTGATCGACGACCAAACACCCCTAGGGGTTTTGTTTGGTTTTTTGGTCGAGTCCTAGCCCCTCTTTAGGTTTGTTCGGTCGGTTTCCACTATACGTTTAAGCTGGTTTATATGTAATAGTATTATGGTTAACTCGTTATTATACGTGTGTACAAGAATGTAATATAATCTTACTTTAGATTATATCTTGGATCGATTAACAAAACGGTAAGGGGTTGACCATTTATTCGCCATAAACCCTAATTGGTGATTCGTTCTTGCTTATTGTAATCGCATAGTTAAAAGGTTTGTAACCCTAATTCGATTAATTATGAATGTGTTATTTTTTTTTTGGGTATACCTAGGTTTCCGACTCGACAATGCGATCCGACTAATCCCAGGACGACTACCCTTTTGGATAGCCCGGAGTCGTCGCAGGTGAACCTCCAGGTCACCCCCAAGTGTACACACCTTGTGAGGTTTGAACCCTTGACTTCTTGTTTGAGAGTCAAGGACCTTACCACTTTGATCTTTAATTATGTTATTGTAATTGTTATGAACATTATAAACCTTCAAAAACTTCATCAATAGTGTTGCTAAAATATTTCATGTTGATTGATAAATAAAAATATTTTTTTTATTTGCAATTGGTAATTGTAATAGATTTAAATTTATTTGAATACTAAACTTATCTAAAATATGTGATGAATCATTTTAGTCTTTATCTTTCTATCATTCGATGAATGAGATCAGATCCCTAATATACACTACAAGGGTATTAGTAATTACACATCTAGCATATAAACTTTTTTCTTTATTTAATAAATCATTATTTAACACACACAGGGGTGTGTTTTCTATCTCTACCAAGTAACAATAGATCTATCATCATCTCTCTACCAAATACATCAATGAAAAACTTCACGAACATCTAATCCATAATTACGAATATCTAACCAACAATCTTCTTCTTATTCAGTAGATTAATACCGGGTTAGGTTGATTATACTTGTTCTTATTTTAGCTTATTTGATTTGAATAAGCTTACTAATTTATCATCGTTCGAATCTATAAGCTTTTAATCAACTTATTTTAAATGAATTATTTGTATTGATGGTTCTTAATTATAAGCTAGCTTATTAAGTGATTTATGTAAATAATTAGATTATTGTGAATAAGCTAATTCATGTGAATTAGTTGATTCAAGTAAGTAAACTTATGAATTACAGGAGATGAAAGTTATGTGAATAAGCTTACAAATTATAGAAGAGTTGTGAATAAGCTAGCTTATTAGCTTATTTGGCGAATTACCAAGTTTTATATGTATGAGAGTTATGAATAAGATCATGTTAGTGTGAATAAGCTGTATTATTAGGCATTTCTATGTTCTGAACAACTTATCATTTAGCATTCGATTTAATTAAGCTAGTCATGTAGGCTGAATTAAGTTTGATGTATCATATATGAAACCTTATTTATCATACATGATAGTTATATGATATGTGATATATGATAGGCATATCGTATATGGTATATGAGATATCATACATGATGTATCAAACAAACCATAAGAAAAAACAAGACTTAATGCCTAATATGTTCTTTCCTTTCTTTTATAAATGCAGAATGTGCAAACACAAAAACGAGCATATATGGATGCTACAATTGCCTGGTTGGAGCAAAGCAAGAGGACATGCACATGTTTTTAAACATAAGATGAAGTCATCGTGACCCAAGATAAAGTTGTTCAATAAAAAGTAGATTTGGTTGAAAATGAAGAAGAATAGTTGTTTCAATAATAAAAGTGATTTGGTTTTAATTAGAAATGCAAAAAACTCTTTTATTTTTGTATTTTTTTTTATTATGAATAGGTGTTTTAATCATGATTTTACATCAGGTTACATTCTGTTTGAACAAGTGTTTAATCATTAATCGTATGTTGTTCAAAAGCACACTTTTTTATTTTCTGAACAAGTTTTTGATCATTCGTTCAAGAGACTTTTTGTTTTAATAGTGAATTCAACAAACCATTTGTTTAATCCATCAAACTTTTTTTGAGTATCATATATGATATTGCGTTATCATATATGATAATTATATATTGCGAAATTTAAGAGTTACAAGTATTATCATATAAGATATTGCATTATCATATATGATAATGCACTATCATATATTACAGAATTTAAGCTTTACATGTATGATCATATATGATATTGCATCATCATATATGATGTTTAAAAACTTTAACAAAATAGCTAGTGTATTATATAAAAGTTACATCCGCAATTGTTTAACCATTTTCATATTCAACAAAAAACATATTAATCTAGTAGCATTACAAAGTTAAAGCATTAGATTACCACACAAAAGTTTATTAAAGATAAACTATTTAAACGCTTAAAACGATTGATGTTGATCTCATGCATCAATACTTTTGTTGCAAACTTGGCACCCGTCTTTTGTCATCTTATGCACCTGCCCTTGTTTGTTCTTTTTATATTCAATTCTTTGCATTGTCTTTTAGAAGCTCACTTTGGTTTGATGATTGTTTTTTTATATTCATTTCATTGACTTTGAGATGATTAAATTCTTTAAAAATATTTGAAAATAACTTTATGTACACAAATAAAAAGAATTGGTTTTAGTTTCATACACATTATCATATATGATAATTACATAATTTGAATATCAAGCAGATTATCATATATGATAATATACACAATTAGCTTTTAAATTCGTACCAAGAGATCACTGACTTGCTTGTATTTTATTTTCAAGCACATTATCATATAACATAGTGTTAATTAAGTTGACTTGTAGGCAGATTATCATATAGGATATATCTACCATATATGATATTGAGGTATCATTTATGATATATTACACAAAGTTTTTTCATACAACTTATTATATATAATGTTAATGCAGCCGATGCCTAAAACATTATATGTAATAATTAATCTTTGTTAATTTTGATCATGACAAAGTGTAAAAACATTTATCGTCAAAGATAACCGTAAGACGAATTATTTAACGAACACTATCATTAAGGTAATAATCATTTAAGTCTTACACAAACATATCTTATAAATGTTTAGTGATCATTAAAAGTGATTAATCTTAAAACTCACATTTATACAAATGTGACAAAATATTTTAATAAACTTTATTTTTAAGAAAATGTTTTATTAAAATAGAAAATAGAAATTTGAATTTAGCATATTTTAAATGACCAAAGAATGTCCTTTTTGGGTATGTTTTTTACCAGAAGGAATTTCCCCACTAAAAGAAAAAAAGGAGCGGATTTTAGAGCCCGCGGATCATTATAGGTCCCCGCGGATCCTTATCAATAGGGAACCGCATGCCTATTTAATGAGCCGCGCTCAGATAGCCATTGGATATTGTCTCCTATAAATAGTGGATCATTTCTCCATTTTCCAATAAACCTTTTTGGACAGCTTTATGCTTCTAATCTCTTTTCTATGTTTCAATCATTAGTAAATGATCACTTAATATGTTAAGTATGTTTAGTTATGATTATCCTTTTGATCCCTTCTTTATTTGTCCAAAGAGAAGATCACTCACACATTTGTGATGTGATAAGATATGAAGCCTTGATGAAGATCATCCTTTCTTAGATCTAGTCAGGTTCATCATATTGTTCATTTGAGTCTTGTGTAGATCCAAGGTATATGTGTATACTTAGATTAGTCTTGTGTAGATCCAAGGTATAAGTGTATACTTAGATGTGTCTTGTGTGTTAGTTCTCACTAAACTCTAAAGTGATATAGTTGTTAGTGTCTTGTGTGGTAGTTCTCACTAAACTACAAAGTGATATAATTGTGAGTATGAGTGTTTGAGTTCTCACTTAACTAGAAAGTGATGTGAATGTGAGAGTTGTGTGAAGATTGATTCTAGCTATGGTTAGAACTCGACATCTAGACTTGTGTCGGAAAACAAGATGGGCGATGATGATGCGTTCACAAGTCTTAAATTTATATTACAAGGATTAGCTAAACGAGGGACTAGAACAAAAACACGGGCAAGTATACCATTTCATTTGTAGTATAGTTTTGTAGAGGTAAGCAAGGATCGTTCGCAAGGACTTAGTTTCGTTTTGGTAACCAAAATAACAATCGAACGTAAACGTAATTGATATTGAAATAATATGATGACAAATATTACTGCGAATGAGATAGCTCATATAACTTCGTGGTGATGATAATAATGATCGTGATTCGATAATGTAGGTAAAGAGTAATAAACCGTTTTCGTTAAAATGGTGTTTTTACAATTCAGTTGGTTTGATACAAGATTTATGTCTTATAAGCGACTAAGCTTACACACGTTTCCAAAAAGTTCAATGCTTTAATCAAAATATCTAAGTGATATCTCCAACCAAAGATTCAAAAACCATAGACAAGTACTTTAAAAACTTATTATAACGACATGACCCTTTCAGACCCCAAGTTATCGTAACAAGTCTAGTTTGATAAAACAACGTGATATAACTTAGTGGCAATGTGGTTCTACGACATTAGCTTGAAATCAATGTGTAAAAAATCATATCATAGCATCACCACTAATTATATTTACATACACATGTAGTCACAAATAACTTATTATAACATAACAATCAAGTATAAAGCAAAAAAGGGAAAAGAGTAAAAGGAAATCATACTTAGATTAGATGGAATGACGAGTACACAAATGTCACGTTTGTATCGACTTTCCACAAAAGTATTTCCCAAAAGTGGAAATATACTAAAAAGATGCTAAAGTAGCTAGAATACTCGGAGTAGAGAGTATTGAGTAAGAATGAGATATCAAAAATGAGAGTTGAGACCATCAATTTATCGTGCTGTCTAGGGGTCAATGTGCCCCACACCATCCAAAATGTGTGCCGCACCATCCAAAATCTGCGCCGCACATTAGAGGTGGCATTTTTGCGCCGCACTTACGAACAAGTGCGCCGCACTTTCGTGCGTCCAAAATGTTCTTCTCTCTTATTCTTATTTTATTGCATCTAAGGACTTAATTTAGCTTTCTTTCACTTTGGGACTTCAATCTTTCAACATGCATAGAAAACGCAATGTTTATGTATCGAAATTCCTTATTTAACATAGAAAATAGAATAATAATAACAGTTTGAATATGTATAATTTGGGTGTTATCAAATTCCTCCATACTTAGCTATTGCTTGCCCTCAAGCAATCAAAATGAGAAAACAAGATTGGATTTTAAAAGCATAAGTTCTATGAAGCATGATAGGAAAATGATTAGGTTTCTAAGTAGCAAACGCAAACGATACAAGAATTTCAGCACCTCACTTGGGATTATTGTTTAGATTTTAACTTCAGACAATGTCACTCACAAGGGAAAAATGTAAGGTAACACTCACATAGCTCAGACATAAAATAGATAGCTACCATATGCTCATACGAGACACGTAAACATAACCGTTGTGGCATGAGCACCAGATAAGTTTTCGAAAAGGCAAAACGTGACATAGATTAGGTTTTAGTAACACAATATGCCATGCCAAAAAGTCATAGAAAAAACTATACTAGAATACTTTATTTCTTCTTTTTTAAAGGAAATCATACACTTACGACTTGGCAACGAAAGACATAAATAAAAAGGATATCGGCACAAAGGATAATATAACATATAGGTACGAGTGCCACATATTTTAGCAAGCCAGTGTAGCTCGACTAAAATGATATAAGTGGGATTTATTTTTCCTCTTCTAAAAAATATCTATAAATTAACCTCACGGCGGTTTAGTAAACGATGATCAAGCACAAGTTCTAAAGCATACTAAATTATCGGCTTTCACACAAAATATAGAAATATAAAGGCTCGGTTTTCTCACATATTTGGTGGATGATTTGTGCTTAGTTATAGTGTCAATCAATGAGATTTTGTTTTTCTAAAACACTTTATTTATTTATAAAACATCTTTATTTTTATTATATTTGAAAAGATTTTTTTAGTGGTGTGGAGAAAATTGATTTTTATTTTTCCTATTTGACTCCTCCTCCACACTTAAGGTGAGCATCGTCCTCGATGTGAGAAATGATAAAATTAAAAATAGGGAAAAATACAAGGGAAACGAGAACTTCCCGAGGCTTAGTAAAAAATTGTTAGACTTCAAAAGAGTAATCTGGCTTATAGCTCTAATTTTCTTTTTCCTGCATGACATAACAAACAAACATACATGCATAAAAAATATATATACAAGGACATTTTTATTTATTTACATTTCCTCCTCCACACTTAAGGTGAAAAGTGAGGGATAAAACACGGACTGCCTTCCGAAAAGCGCCAACTTTAGAGTCTTCAGCTAGACTCGGTTACTCAGATTTATTTCACAAAGAATGAGATAAATACTTTGTGATTTATCTTGTAATTTAAACTGGAGAAGTTCTTCTTGCATGGCCTTAATCCAAGAAACATCTTCAAGAGCCTTTTTTAATACTATTAGGTTCCTCTTGAGTCAGAAAGCAAGCAAAAAGATAAACATTAACATCTCCATGCTCTTTTTCTTCATAAATGGCACTAATGAATCCCTGATGATTTGTAGTCTTAACTCTGGTCATTCTCCTAGTTTTCACAGGAGTCTAAACATCACCAATAACATTTTCCAGATGATGATCTTTTGTAAGTCTTGTACCTGGTGTTTTAGGCACATTATAAGAACTAGGTAAATTGCCAAAATCAGCATCCTCCAAGTAATCTGAATTGCTATCATAAAAATCATCATCTTGATCAGGATCAGGTTGATACACTAGCTTTCCACTACTAGCATTAGAATTTGTACTATCAGCATTAACTTTTGGTAGACCAATATTAGCATCATTAATGTTGTTTGTAACAATGTTGCAACTCTTAACTTTCTCAAATCTATCTTGAGTGTTTGCATCATATGAAACATCTTTTTTAGCACTTCTTTTTAGAAACTCTAAAATCACCATCCATATGTGGTAATAGAATAACTTCCTCCTCTAAACCTGCATCTTTGTTAGTGTTTGTTCTAGTAATTAGGACATAATTCATGGTGGCTGACAGAGTGTCAATATCAAACATCCATTCAGGACCAGAACAAGTACTAACAGGTTTGTTCTCCAAGAACCTAATATGCATAATTTCTTCAACTTGTTTGAATCTCAGGTAACTAAGCAACTATGGCAAAGGCACGAAGTTAATTGTTATCATTCGACTTTTTACTTTAAACCTGCATTTTGGGGCCTGTACTCATTTATTATGTAATATGTACATATTTCTTTTCTTTTTGGAAAACTCTGATAATAAAGAATGATAACATCTTTTCATACAACGATCTTTTGTTTCGTTTTCTATTATTGTAAAACTGAAACTATGAGGTAATACCTCAAATTAGCTTCCGTTCCTATATGTGAAAATGGGGGTGTTACAATTAGCTTTTTCTTAAAAAAAATAATTACTTCAAAAACTCCGTTGGACACATGAGTTTCAAGCTTTTATTTTAAACATTTAGCTCTTAAATGAAAAGCTAACTTATAAAGCTTTTTAAATTATAAAGAGCTGTTAAAACTGTAGATTACCGATATACCCTCCAACTATATTATAATTTATTTAAATTTGTGTTTTTAGTCATTTTACATCTTAATATGATTGTAAACATCTAATTTATCATACACTTTTATTGAAATAACATACAACTTATAGCTCATGTTAATAGATTTACCGTTAAGCGCTTACAACTTATTCAGTCATTTTTGAAACAATGTTATATGGACCATCCTTACATAGTTACATTTCACTTTATAGATGTATTTAGTACTTGTCCGGTTATAGTTTAGAAAAAACTTAATTAATGTAAATCACTTAAAAAAGAAAGGTTTTGCTTTGTTCATATCTACTTTAATGATTTTGTTTAGTTTACTGAGATATCAAGAAGATTCGTATAATGAACGAATAAACTGAAACTAGTTAGCGGCGACGTGGCCAACACCATCTGGTTTTTATCTTGTGTCCAAAATTTCTACTAAGGAACCAGAGGCGGAGCCGAGATATTTTGGTAAAGTGCCCCCTTTAAAAGAGTCTGACTTGTTTGAATTGAAGGAAAAAAATGATTCCAGAAGGTTTGTCAAAGAAAAATATATGTGAATGTGGGCATGAAGAAGAAAAGATCTGAGGGAAGAAGATGATAACCAACATTTTATATTTAATATTTTTAATAATAAAAAAATATACAGTGGTAGTAGTGTACTTTGTAGTGTGCACCATAATTCAAACAAAAGGCTAAGCAATTTTTTGTTAATCACGTGTGCTTGGGTCCTGTAAGTTTTTTTTACACTTTTAGTTTATTTACTGTATCTTTGCAATGTATAAAGAGTTTTATACTGTAAAAAAGAGTTACTGTATGTTTCGTTATTTTGGTAATAAGTTAGTTATTTTGTTAAAAAAAAAAGGCTACAGTCGTCAATAAAAAATTTTCTCAACTTTTTTTTTAGTGTAAAAAAAAATTTTGTGCCCCCTTTTCAAAACATTTTTGGCTCCGCCCCTGAAGGAACCCCGTCGATATACATGCGATGGATAGTGTGACTACCCATGTTTCCTTAGTTTACCAAGGGGCCTTCTGACGTGTTGCTTGCTTTAAAGGGAGGGAACTATATCTCCTCTTCTCAAGAAATTTATTGGCTAATATTTTGCCTTGTGGTCGTTTCCATGACTTCACCATATAGATGGTCATGGCTTTATCTTTAGGCAGATCCTTATTTTTCGCATTATTTTGTTTATCTTTTCCCTCCTCGAGTTCCTTTATTAGGTGATGGAATTGGACATACTCGTTTGTGCCGTGCCCTTTTCCCTTGTGGAAGTTAAAGTACTTATTGCCAGTTCACCACCTTTCTACTGGTGTTGACATCAGAGGTATCTCTTGGGAAGTTAACACCTTCGACCGCGAGGATTTCCTTTAGGGTCATCGTTAGAGGTGTAAACCTACTAGATCCACGTCCCTGTTTCTGTCGGTTGTGATAATCGGACTATCGACATGTAAGTTGTTTTTCGGCTGATCTTGGGCCTTATAATTTGGATACCCCTTTTTTTATCTACCGTCGCGGCTTATCCGCGAATGAAGGCTTTTGTTCTTTCCATCATTTCATCGACAATTCTAGATACCTTGTCATTCAAACGTTTGGTTAAATATGGACTGTTGACCCATGCATGAAGCTGGAGATCATCAAGATCTTGGGATCCCTTTGACATGCCCACTTTCATCCTTAAAGCGCTCCATGAAAGAGTCAAGGGATTCGCCTTCTCGATGTTTGATGCGATGAAGTTCTATTGGATTTTTGATGTACTTCTTTTGCGGCGTGTAATTTCTTAGGAAAGCTTTGCGCAGTTGTTCGAAGCCATCTATGCTTCATGTGAGGAGCTCGTCAAACCACGTATGTGCATTACCTATCAATGTAGAATTGAACATGTGACACCACATGGGCATCAGCCAGTTCACTATATGGGTCGCAGCTTGAAAAACTTTCAAACGGTCATCTAGATCTTCTTTGCCGTCGTAAGTCTTGACATTGGACGCCATTATTCTCTTTCTTATCAACGGATTCGTGTATTTGTGATGTAAAGGGACCTACCTTCTGGCGGCGCCATGGGCGCCACGTTTATCTTTCTGTGTGAGATGTCTATGCCAGGATTTCCAGTGTCCGATGTCACTATGCTCGCTTCTTGAGAAATCACACGAAGATGAAGTGTCTCTTGTGGAGCGCTTGTACCGGGATGATCTGGTCATCGAATTTGTCGGGTCCCTAGTAGGCGAGCGATCACGCTTTTTGTAAGGGTGTCCTCGTTACTCGTTCTCTCAGAGTCCGATCGGGATCCCTTCTTACCAAAGACCGATTGATCTCGATATTATTTTCTTTTGGATCTAGATCCCTGCGAGTCCGGGGTCGGACTTTTTTTTCTTTCCTTTTTTAGCCTATCAAAGACGCTATCTCGTCCTCTTGATCTTCCTGAGCGGTCTGAGGCCTGTGACCTTCGATTCTCTCCGCGGCACGTGGCCTCTCAAGTCGATCATGGGCACTAGGTCTTTTGATGCGATCTTTCACGCTGCGTCTTTTCCTGGGTAGTGAGGAATTGCTGCGACGCTCCTTTTCCAAAGAAGGTTGGGGTTCCTTCTCGGCTCTCGTGTCTTTGTCAGGATTGAAGACAAGACGTGTCTTGACTTCCTCCTGCTTCTCTTCCCTCGTCTTTTCCGGCATGATTGGAAGGAAGGCGTCGTAGTTTTGATTTATGAAATCTCGAAGATCTATTTAGATGTTGGGTGGATCCACTTCACCTTTCGGCCACGCCTCTTACTGTGACTGTCCTTCTAATTGTGCCGAAGCAGTTTGTAGTGGCGGTGCCATATGCTCTGATGGTGGTACCGACTGCTGCGGTGGTTGTACCGACTGATGCAGTGATATCACTGGTTTTGGAGTCGTCGCAAGTTGTGACTGCTTCCCTCTACTGTTGCAGACGCTTGAATCCCCAGGGGCACTTTCTTGTCGAAAGTTCTGCTTTTCACCTGCAATTGAGGTGGATGAGATCAGAGGCGTCTCATTCTTATGACCATTCTTTCCCGCAGAGATACGATAGTGAGAAGACCCTGGTGTCGGCTTAGTCATTGTAGAGTATTAGTGTATGATCTCACCGATGGCGCAAACTTGTTGATACAAAAATTGAATTTGACCTATTTAACCCGAATTAGGAGTGATTCAGGTGGCTGAGGCTCTAGCTCCTACACCAAGTGAATTTGTTGAGGATCATGCATAATAAGAAAACACCGTTAAGCTTACCGTGGGATTGTTTCTCACGATTAACATCCGGCATGAAAGTAAGTAATGGTTTAGGGTTTGTAATCGATTAGAGATTATTGGTTCAAAGATCGTACCTTGAATGGAGCCATGGAGGGTTCCTTTTATTATCAATGAAGCCCAATTAGGGTTCCCGAAACTTGCAGTCCAAGAATAAAAGATATACTCGGGACCTTATCCTCAAAAAAGGATAATATATCCTTTCCTATTTTGGGCGGATCATAGTGCTTATTAGGCTATGATCTTGTATGATAACAATCGCGTGTGGTTCTGCCGCGGCCTACTTGAAACCCCACGCGACCCACCACTTACTAGGCCCATTGGGCTAATGTCGATGTTCCAACTCATTCGTGATGCGTTGGATGCGGATAGTGAGCGCGGGTCGGATCGAATGGTCTGACTAGACACTATACGTCATCAAAATGTTTTAACAGACCCAAGTCTTAAATAAATTAAACTTCTTCAATCATTTTTTGAAATAAAGTTGAGATTAATGTAGACTACTAATTTAGCATATACCCATCAACCAATCATATTCGCTTATTAAAAAAAACTAATTCTCATCTTTTTTAAAAAATTAAATATCTTACAAACGATAAATTATCAAGCAATATAAAATACATCATTGCAACGGGAATTAAAAATCATCTTTTTATAGAGAGGGGCATGTATAAACTTTCGACATTTTTTTTGTTTGAGAAAATCATATATGATTCATATATCTCGAATCATATACGATTTTCAAAATCATATATGATTTCAGAAAATCATATATGATTTCAGAAAATCATATATGATTCGTGATACGAATCATATATGGTTTTTTAGACAAAAAAAGTTTATCGAAAATATATACGTGTGTCATTCGATAAAAAAGATAGATTTAATTTTCGTCGCGATAATATGTTTTGTTTTGCGTAAGAATTCATATTGAAGTTTTGCCTTTTGAAATATCGTTTTTCTGGGCCATCATTACGTAGTTACATTTCACTTTACAGGTACTATATTTAGTACTAGTCTTGTTATAGTTTAGAAAAAAACTTGATTAATGTAAATCACATGAAAAAAGAAGGTTTCGTTTTGTTCATATCTGCTTTAATGATTTTGTTTTCTTAAGTGAGATATCAAAAAGATTCGGACCCAAATGAACTCCTAGCATATGATAATGAACGATCAAACTTTGTATAATTGCCAAGAGTTATCTACGTATCTCCAGCAAATACAATGGCGAACCGCGTGACGATGACAGTTTTCTCAAGTTAAAATTTTTGCAAACTGTTCCATTTACATGAGTAAATACCTGGCTGGAAGCCATCAAGTTAGGAAAACGGCGATGTGTTCTCATCTTCATGAGACGCAATGCTAGTGAGCACACATACAGATACGCATCCTATGAGTAAATCATGCACCAGCTGCACAACATCAACCAAACAAATACAAGTAAAAACACACAAACACATAATCAAACAAGATACGATTCATTCAACCAAAATAAACTCCATAAACTGAATCCAAAACGCCATAAACCTTTTACAAATTCAGGCAAATCCACTACCTACTCGACATGACTAAGAAATAAACTGAAACAGATGAAACAACATAAACGAAAACAACATTGATATCAAAAGCTACTTCGCCCATAAACTAAACCCCACGAACCCAATTGTCTAAACCACTTCACTTCATTCCAGTTTTACACCGCACTCAAGCAACACCATGGTAACCTGCAGATTCAAGCAACACTGCCTTAACCTGATCTGGATGAACATCTTGACCTTCTTTGCATTGCTAAAAAACAAAAAAAAAAAACGACATTTAATACAGCAGAAAATATTATTAGATGATATAAATGAATTAAAATAAGATATCACATAAAGATGATATAGAATGTAACCTCAGCTCGAAAAATATCAAGAGCGAAACCATTGAAGCAACTTATAACAGCTTGTTGAATGTCCAAACCAAGATTATCAAGAGCCCTCATGGTTGACAACAGCAAACCGGGCCTCCTACTGCAAAACATATGTATATTCACCGCTCTTCCTTCCCTCTGCCTCACTTCAACCTGAAATAATCACAACGAAAAACCGTCATTTTATAAAATAAGAAATCATAATATAAAGTTGTGTTGGAATTGCTTATTTAAGCACTTTTGATAAAGACTGTTTTTAAGTAAACAAGCACTTCAATATAAGCAATCCAAAACACCGCCAGATTAAAAGTATGTTGAACTGTTATTACTCTTGCGGGTTGTTGGCCAGTTGGGCTAGGCATAGTGGTGGCGCAAAGTTCTTCCTTAATCCTCGCAGGGAGGCTGGTGGGAGTTGGGGTAAGAGGGTAAAACCCAGGAGTGCCAGCCGCCATTGTGGCAGCGGCTGTTGGTGTCAGTGATGAGCTTGCCGGGGTTGCTTCAAGTTCCTGGTTAAGATCATTGATCTTCTGAAGAAGCTCCTTGAGATACTCAATGGCATCTCCAAGAATTGAAGCTCTATCCATCTGAAAATAAAAACATTTATGGTGGTCATGAGTTTATGATGATTTTATTAAATATCCATTATTGGAATCTATAAAGTTATTCATAATAAAAACATGTTCATTATTACCTTCATAAAAGATACACAACTTTTTAACTTAATGATGTTGTATTGGAATATTTAATCAAACACTTTTTGAATAAACTAGTATCCCAAATGGAACTAAAAAAATGTAATAATCATATAATCATATCCCTTGTTAACAAAAAGTATAATCATTTTTCGATAAAAAAAAAGTTACAAAGATCATTTTCTTCATAGTGCTTCAAAAAAGATTCTAAAAGTCTAATCTTTTGTACAAACAAATATACATGGGCTTATTAGCTTATTTGATTTCGGCTTATATATCACAAGACCAAATTTCCCGGCTTATTTTGAGACTCACGAGCTTATATGAGTTTATCATATCCTAATAAACATATATAACCCCGACAAGTTTCAAAATAAGCCGAAAACACATTTTAGCACAAACCAAATAAGTGAATAACCAAAACATATTCCAAAACTATATTCTCAATAAAGACAAACAACTTTTATAGACAAAAACAAAATAATCAGCAAAATAGCAAAAAGCTATAAGCTCTCACCTTGCTTATTTTAGGCACTACAGACCTTAGCATATAAAGCCTATCATTCAGCTTCTTTCTCCGTCGTCTCTCCGCCATCAGATTCTTCGCCGGCAACCCATTCTTCTTCCCTTTACCACCACCACCACCGTTACCACCACCACTTCCACCACCACCACCACCATTACCACCAGCAGTAAGCTCATCAGAATCATAATTCAAACCAGACCCATCCAAACTCACTTCATCCCAGCTTCCACTCTTCCTCTTCCCCAACATCCCGGCACCAGAAAACTCTCCGGCGCCGGAAAGTTCGCCGGAGTTTCGTTTCAAAGCCCTTTTTTGAAACAAAGTGGGTGGAGTACCACCAGTAGGAGTAAAACCCTCCAAGGGTTTAAGCATTTTAGACCGGTTCAGCATTAAACCGGCGGTTGACCCGTTTTCAGAAAACGGGTAACCCGGTGAACTAAACCCGGTTCCAGGCATTTGAGCCAAAAGGGTATCCGAAAAACTCAAACCCGGGTTCAAATTACCCATACCCATACCCATACCCATTCCCATACCCATACCCATATGGGTTTCAAAAGATGGTAAAATATTAAAAGTTTCATCTAATGGGTTGTTTTGGGTAAAAAGTGAAGAAATAGTGTTGTTGGGTTTGGGTTGTTGCATATAAAATGGGTATGAATTTGGTGAACATGAAGATGTAGTTGTAGAATCAACAAACCAATTGTTGTTTTCAGTACTATTGTTGTTGTTAAGCTCATTTGTGTTGTTATTATCATTGTTGTTTGTTTGGTGATTTTCATCATCATTCATCCAAGAAACACTATTAACTCTAGACAACATTTTTTTTTTTTTTTTTTGTTATAAAAAAAAATGTTATACTAAAAAGTTTATAGTTTTTTTTTATTTGGAGTATGATATGAAATGAAATGAAGAAGAAGATGATGTGATGGGGATTTTATATGGATTTGAGTGGCAAAAAAGTGAGATGAAAAAACGTTACTTTTGCGGTGATATGATTATAAGCTTAGCTGGATACATGGTTAGTTTTGAAATGTATAAGTTGTAAGGCTTAAAGTACTTGTCTATGTTTTTTCATTTGGTTTTGTTTTTGCTTTTGAGCCTCCAAATATGGGAAAAAGACACTTCTTTTATTTTACAATTACAAAGATATATTATTACATTAATTTTACATTAAGTTATTAGAATAATATTGATATTATGATTAAGTGTTTCGTGTAACGATGTGTTAAATAATAAAGGTTGCGCCGCAATTTTGAAAACTAAAAATGTTTCGGTAAATGAGAATAAAGATTTTATATAACGGTAAATAATTATATTTGTGAAATCGTAATTTTGACTCGTTCTTTGATGCAAAACGTATGTTTTTTGATATTAATATAATGTGTTTCACAACTTCCCATCTAATATATATAGGTTTCAACGGTTTAAGCGGGTTGAACGTTACGCGTGTTTTTCAAAAATGTCAAGTTTAGAAATAAAAAGTTTAGAAATAAAGGTTAAAGTACATTAAAGATTATTAATGAGTAATTTAGGCGAACTAAATTAGTTTAAGTTTTAACATCTTTAAATGTCATATATTTAAATATAAATTGTGAATTTTTAAAACAATATTCAAATTATAAAATGATATTATGGGACATCATTTGGAGGCTAAGCGGCATGAAAATAACTTCACATTTTTTTACTTTGAAAGTATATTTAGCAAAAAGAGCCCTTTTTTACAAGGCTTGCTTTACTAGAAAAAAAACTTCAAACAAGAAAAAAAATTGTAATTTTTTTATTATAATACGTGCTTTTCTTTTTTATAAATCTTGTTAACAATGATAAGTCAGCACACGTTGTAAACTAAGAAAAATTCTTATTTATTTTATAACCATTATTTATTTTATTATTTTAGCAAATCATAATTGATTCTTGAGTTTTTAGAAAGCTTTTAAAAATAAATTACATATGTTTCATGACTAAATGCTAGGTATTTTATTCAGGGGTTAATCTTTTTACTGAAAAGAAAATACTATAATATTTTAATTTTGAAGAGTATAATATTTATACATTTATTTTTAGATTATTTTTACTTTCTCAAATTGCAATATCCAAGTGTTATAAAACTTAAAATATATACTATCGCGCGCTTTAAACAAAAGTAATGATGTAACATATCACATTATTGTTGTCATATTCATACTCACGTTCTCTTGAGCGTTAGCGAACATAATCATTTAATTAACGACACACATATAATAAGATATCGCCTTTAACTAAAATCAATGACATATGTGTAATCTTAAGTGATTTGTGATCCGATTTCAATAAGTTAACATTTTATTATATTCGTTGTTGTTTTTTTTTTTCTTTTATTTTTCTTAAAGCTGATTTTAGTAAACAAAAAATGTCATTTATGATTTAAAAAATACAGCTAATATCTACATGGCCTCAAACGCACAATGAGTAAGAATAGATGTCATATATATAAAACATTGTATTAGTTTTGGTATTAAAAAAATACTAACATCTTTTAGTTTCAAATTTCACGTTGTCAATTGAGGCTTACAATCGTTTTTCAGACCAGTGTGTTGCATGTTAAAGAAGCTTTTATTTCTTCTCTAACCGTAATTCATTTTATTATTTTTATAACTTCAAATATAAGAATATAATTGTTTTTTTGGAATAAGAAAGTTTTTAGAAATTAATTAAATGTGTTTTATGGCTAAATATTAGGTATTTTAATTTTTAATTTTTTTATTTTTAAATCATTTGTTTCATTTCTCAAAAAATTTAAATTGATTTTCCATCGCTTGTTTTAAACAAATAAAGTGGCCATAATATATCTCATGTTGGCGGAAAATTTACTCACGTTCTCAATGAGCATTAGCGGACATAATCATTAATAAACCATAAGGACAATAGGATATTATCTTTAATTAAAATACCAAATAGTAACATATCTTTGTGACTCGATATCAATAAGTTAACGTTTTATTATATTCCCTATTCTTTCATGCTTTTCTTTCTTAAAGTCGTCAATTTTTATAAACAAGAGTAAACATCGGCATTCATTAATTGATTCATAGTTAACTAGCAAGGTACTCGTGCGTACAGTTGCGGCTGCCTTGAAACTAAAATTCCGTAAGCGTAATGTTTTATGAGTGTACATATATTTTTCGATATAACTTTACAAATAACGATGATAATTCTAAGTTGGAATAGTTCTAAGCAATAATAACCACTTCATATAAAATAGTATTACGAATTTTTGATAATTGATCGTAAAAGTATTTGCTAATTTTTGTAACATTCGTCGTAATATTATATAACGTGTAAATATAGAAAATATTCGTAGTTTATATGTTTGCACGTTTTCATATATTATAATAACCTTAAAATGTTCTTATTTTGATATGTACAATTTAATCGAATTAATTAGCAAAATGATTAGTATTTCACTAAATTTGTACTAAAATACATACATAAACGACATATGTTTTCGAATATGCCCATTTATAAAAAATTGAATGGTTCAAAATCAAACACATATTTAATATTAAACTTACATTAGTGGACAATTAAATAAATGAATGTAAAAAATTATAGTTTATAGCAATAATCACTTGTATACGTTGCATATTAATTTGTATTCGCTTTGTTATTTAATGTGCTTCTCCGATTAATACAGAAATAAATGTATGTAGTTTTTGTGTTTAATTGTTTGTAACAAAAGCTTGTAAGGTGTATTAATTTAAATTTTGGATAGAGAATGCAATCTCTTTTATAAGTAGTATATATTTATGTGTCGTTTTATAAATAATACATATTTAAGTAATTGAGGTGTTTTTATAAGTTTCGACGGGTGCTCTTCGGTTCGTATTCTGATGGGTTTTTGGCTAGCCGAACCGATTGTGACTCCGGTCTTCAGTTGCACCCGTTGGTCCGGTTCAGTTTTCAAAACTATGTACACCATCATTTTAGGTATACAGTATTTGTATGAGTAGATATACGCTTTTAATTTTTGTACAATGTGTGTATAATTGTATTTTTAAGTAATGAGCTGTATTAATGATATACTAATTAATATTAATTAATATTATTGTTTATGTTTTTTTGGGGTAAAAGAGTAATCACTACGATAAAATATATTACTTTAAAAAATTAATGAAGAACAATGATTTTATTTTTAAGTTTGTATTAATTATTATGTATTAATTATTTATAATATTAATTAGTTTTAATATGAGTATTAAGTTATGTTTTTACTTTTTAAATAATTTTTAATTATGTTTTATATAATTATACATTATGCATTATTATATAAATTGATTTTTTAATATTTTATAGATCTAGATTAGTTTTAGTTTACAACTATAGTTATGTTTAGTTTAGTGTTATAATTTAGGAAAAAGTTATTTTGGATACTATATTTATCTTAGATAATAAATTTTTTATTTCTACCATTTATCTCTACTCCATCTAATGGAAAAGATTAGAAGTATTTAATTATTTCTATTATTTTTATAATTTAAATATCTTTTAAACCGTTAAGTGTTAAACAAAAATAAATATATCATTACGACGAGCATTTAATTAGCTTTCTACAGATATGTAGTATGATATATTTTTAAAGAATTTTTATTTTTCATTTTTGAAATTTGCATGAAATATCATATATGATAAATATGTTTCATCATATATGATATTAATGATAAATTACAAATTATTATTTAATCATATATGATATTGGTTTATATCATATATGATAAGTTATATCATATATGATAAGTTATATAATATATGATACTAGTGCTACATCATATATGATATTAGTATCATATGTGATACTTTTTTACAACGAAAAAAACGAAAAAAAAAACGATTTTTTTTTTTAGAAAATATATCATATAGCATATTTATAGAAAGATAATTAAATGCCCGTCGTGATGGTATTTTTTTCACATAACGATTAACGATTTAAAAGATATTAATTTTTGAAAAAAAATAACAAGTTTTAAATTTAACCTTATGCAGGATGAAAATTAGTCTTTTGGTAATCAAATAAAGTTTGATATCTAAATGAACTTAATTTTATAACGTATTTAAAACATTTACATCTTATTGATTTTCAGCCAATTAATTATAGTTCATGACGATGTAAATTTTGATAAGTTATCAAACCATTAACAAAATTGTTACAAAAATAACTAGATGATTATAACAAGGATCATATTCGTTATCATCCATGCATATGTAGAGGAAACACGGATGATTATAAAAGAATCAATAAGATTTAAAATATATTTGGATTACAAATTTGATTTGATACAAATGGGTAATCATATTTTATATATTTATATATGCATTTTAATTTAATGAACGAGATTTAATATAAAATTATTTTTTTCTTTTTTTCAAAAATTAATATTTCTCAAAATGTTAATCATTATTCGAAAAATAATATACCATCATGATGAGCATTTAACTATCTTATAGATAGGCTATATAATATACTTCCGTAAAAAAATCGTTTTTTTTCACGTTTTATTTTGTTGTCGAAAACTATCAAATATAATACTAATATCGTATATGATGTACCACTAGTATCATATATGATATAACTTATCATATATGATATAAACCGATATCATATATGATTTAATAATAATTTGTTATATAACACTAGTATCATATATAATGAAACGCGATTATCATATATGATATTTTACGCAAGTTTTAATAACGAAAGAAAAAAGATTTTTTTTTTCAAAATTATATCTTAGTACATATTTATTAAAAAATAATTAAATGTCCGTCGTATTAGTATATTTTTTTTCGTTTAACAATTAACGGTTTATAAGATATTTAAATTATAAAAAATAAATGAAATAATAAAATACTTTTAATTTTATTCATTAAATGGAGATAAAGATAAATGCTGAAAAGATTTCTCTAATATTCAAGATAAATATAATATTCAAAATAACTATCCTAAATTAATAAACGAGAAAAGTTATTTTGGAGCCTTGTTTTTTTGTGGAAACCAAGGGACAAATCCCCACCCTTCATTTAGCTTTGATCTAAGGGTGTGGATTAATCTAAGATTTAATTTGTCAAAACCTATTTTTATGTCTAATTAAATAAAGTATTTTTTTTAATCGTTCCTTTTACTTTCCTTTTTTCACACAGTGAAATGTGTTTTCACACAGTCGCCATCACCACACCACTGGCCACCTGCGCATTTTCTTTAACTGACCACCACCGTCAGATCCATCCTAAAACCCTAACCACCACAATCACCTCCGTAGCAAACCCCTAAAAGTGATTGATTTTCTACTTGTTTTGTTCAAGATCTCTTGTTTGCTTCTCATAATCATCTATAATCATCATCATCGTAATCCTCATCTACCAAATGCCTCTGCCACGTCATCAAACCACCACAACCGTCCACCAGATGGATAATGGAGATGTTAATGATGAAGTGTTGTTGATTGATCTTTTGTATCAGAATGAGGAGGTAACAGACATGGTGTTTAATTGAATGAGGGGTTTTGAGTGTTTTTCTTTCAGTTACGTTTATGAAGCACGTGAGTTGTTGAGAAAAGTTGGTGAGGTAGACAGATGTTCACCGGATGTAGTGTCGCTACACGTTACTGTGTAATATCATCAATGATATTTTATCACCGGTGATATTTTTATTGTTTTATCACCAGTGAAGTATCACTAGTAATAAACCAATGAAATATCACGTTACTGTGTAATATCATTAGTGATAATTTATCACCGGTGATATTTTTATTGTTTTATCACTAGTGAAGTATCACTAGTAATAAACCAATGAAATATCACGTTACTGTGTAATATCATCGGTGATATTTTATCACCGGTGATATTTTTATTGTTTTATCACTAGTAATAAACCAATGAAATATCACGTTAGTATATCACCGTTGATATTTTTATTGCTTTATCACGATAAACCAATAAAATATCACGTTACTGTGTAATATCACCGGTGATATTTTATTGTTTTATCACTAGTGAAGTATCACTAGTAATAAACCAATGAAATATCACGTTACTGTGTAATATCACCGGTGATATTTTATCATCAGTGATATTTTTGTTGTTTTATCACTAGTAATAAACCAATGTATTGGGATGGAAGGCGGGGTTGGTATTTGGGATGGAAGTCGGGGTTGGTCTGAACTGCTGAGGGTGACCCATCTGCTGCTGCTATTGTGACCACCTACCTTCATCAGATTTCAAAGCACTTTCAACTTCAATTCTTCTTTTAGGCGTTTCATCAAACACCTTATCATCACCAATCAGCCTTATGAATCGGTTCGTTTTTAATCGATTTTTTCAGGGATCGGTTGATTTAATGGTTATTTCTTCCATTTGTGTGTTTATTTCGTGATTTGCAAGGTTAATTTGTGTAGATTTATGGATTTTTTTGTTAGAGTTTGTTGTAGATAGAGGGTTTGATGTAGAGAGAGAAGGTTTGAGATCTGTGTGTTTTGTTTTACAGAAATGAAGGGTAGGTGAGATTTATAACATATTTTTCGTTTTGGTCCCTCAGTCTTCTTTTTATAAATTGGCAATTTTAGTCCCTCCGTGTTTTTTATCATTTGATCTGGTCCCTCCCAAATGGATGGTCTAGATTGAGCCCTTGGTTTCCACCAAAATACAAGACTCTTTAATAACTGGTCTCCTTAATAAACAGTTGATCAACTTTTATCAAATTCAATCAAACATATATCCTATTAGACGAGAAATAAATGTGAAAAGTGTGTATGTCAAGTTATCAACCATTTGATTATTTGATTGAATTTAAAATCGAAGATAGAGATGGAAGGATTTGAACTTTTTGTGTGCATGTTCTATAAGGAAATTTTGTCTTAGGTTGAAAAGAGAGAAATGCATAATTGCTCTCTGTGGTTTGTCTAAAATGCAGGCGCCCTCCCCGACTTTACGAAAGTGCAATCAAGCTCCCCAACGTTTAGGATAAGTAGGCAGGCGGCCTCCCCAGTGTTAACTTTGACCCGTTATGTTATTTTGATCTAGGGCAAGACCGTCTTTTTACCTATTAAATGATAATAAACCCAATGGGTTTTAACCCGTACCCATTTAAACGGGTTTTGCAAGAATTTTTGGTACAGCAGTTGAGCTACCAAATCGAATTGGGATTCTTCCATTCAGAAACAAAGTTTTATTGCCCGGTTGTAGGATCGTGTTTTCTAATTATTAGGCATGTATGGATTAATCTATTGAATGGATGTAAGGGAAGAACTTAGAGAGAGAAAGAAGAGAGAGAAAGGAGAGGAATAAGAAAGAAAGATGGAATTAATAAATGAAAGCGTTCAACCCCTCCTAACATGCTAGGAGGGGGGTTTATATAGCCCACCCTACATGTGGGCTATATGGGCTATATTGGATCACGAGCCCAATATCATTGGAGTGACCAATCCTTTCTAAATACGTTAAAACATATTTCCAACAATCTCCCCCAAAGGGAGGTCACTCCAAGTTACAATGTCCTAAATAGTTTATAGCTCGTGATCTATGCTAATAATGATGTGACCCAGACTTTCCTTGGAAAAACGTATTTCCAACAATCTCCCCCAAAGGAAGGTCACACCATTTTACAAAATCTTAAACCTAGCATACTATGCTTGAGTCTTCGATCTTGGTCTTGTGAATATGCTTGATGTGATCTTTGACTTTAGCCTTGAGCATGTTTCCTTGCCTTGACCTTGTGCATTCATCACTTGTGATATTCGCCTCTTCGTGACTTCATGTTCCACATACTTATACTTTTATAATTCTTGAAAGCTTCAGAGTTTGATACAGCGGAAGACTTGACCTTCAGACTTTCTTGAATTCGTTGAAGTACTGAGTGTATGCAGTATAAGCATGTGGTGACGACTTCTTCTGGATTGTATACCGCAATGCCACCTTCTTGTTACGCTGCATAAGACAGTTAGCAACAAACCATATACACGGATGAAATGGCCTTGAACATTTCATTCTAATTCGGTAGCATTTTACCTCCGGTCTTTGAAGACCGTTGGACGAAATTAAATATCGTACTTGTGACAGGTAGTTTCAATAAAGAACCTCCTTGACAAGATTTCGCGGGTAACCCCGTTCTCTTTACTCTACCGTCCAAAGCTGACTGCGAACGTAAAGAGTGAATCATTTGGATAATAATATCCGCATGATTTGAAGCCGTCAATTCATGTTCCTGTAACAAGTAAAAATTCAATTACGAACCGCACCATCGTTTCTTTCCAGTTGTCACGAGCTTGATTCGTATAGAATCTTGCAAGTTACCTACCAAGTGCTGTTTGAGGTTAACATTAGAAGGATTTCCACTCATCACTGTGAACATTAAGGTATCACTCTGAGTGTTCTGGCAAGATCACTAAGATATTGCGTAGAGGCCTGGAACGTGTTTAAATTCATTTAAGAATTAAACCACTGTTGCTTTCCAGTTATTACAAGTTTGATTCATAAAGAATCGCACAAGTCACCTACCATGAGCTTTTTGATGTTCGCTCAAGAAGGATTTCCATCTTCATTGTAAATACTTTCGTATTACTCGGATGTTCAGGCAAGATCATGAAGATTTTGCGTAGGACTCTTAAAATCATTCTTACTTTTCACAGTGTGTGAAGAAGCAAGGAAATATGAAAGTGTGTCCTAATGAGATATTTGATGATCTCAAATGGCTCTAGACTTGATCGTGCATTTTGGATTTTTAGTGATCGGAGGCTGGAGAGGAGTGCCACCATTTCAATACCAATTTATTCGGAGTGAATAAATCAATAGATTACGTGTTGTCTTCGTGTGATTAAAACAAATATCTTTTAAGAGATATCTGAGTTAGCTAGGATGGGTTGTGCCTTGCATCACTGGGTCCATGATGTCTGTCTTCAATATCAAGAATCATTAAACAATGATCTTAATAGCATATGTATTGACCCGGTTTCTGCCTAAGTTGTAAGGAGGGCTTCTTTCTTTACACCCTTTATCTTTACAATTCTTTTTCATTCTTCAACCCCTTCAATGCTTACCAATACGTCATCACTAGCACCTTGTTGTGATTGTTCCAGTGCTAACTTAAGTACTTGGTCGGCATTCAGCTACATTTACAATCTTTCTCCATCTTTCCTAAGGACTACTATTTCTAGCTATGGAATGTCCTTGGGAAGATTCCTCCGGTTCTAGAGGAATCATTGGACTTTAACCTATCCTACCATCCTTATGTCACCACAATCTTCATTGTCGTTAAATAAATGGGTTGCGGGTATAAATCACCATGAAATACATTTTGAAGTGCAAATCCATTTTGCTCCCCCTTAACATATGCCACGATATCCGAAAACATTTCGCACATGTCGGGATGAGCTAGCATGTTAAGTCAAACCATTTGTGATTAATCATTTCCCATATTAAATCACATTTTCTTCCCCATATTAAAAATATTAACCCAATCGATGTTTTTAATATCAATTGATTTAATAGAATTTTAAGAACATTTGGGAAGAAAAATTGCAAATCCAATTATCTTCATGAATTATACAAGCTCCCCCTCAAATTAATGAGGGTGTACTTGAAACGTAAATAAAATACCTTTTAAACACAAGTGTAAGGTATTTATCACGTGCAAAGATCATATATGATAATGTATACACAAGATTAGCGATTTATGAGGTTGGACCTGAATGATGGAGAACATCATATGAAAGAAACACATGGTTCTTGTTCACGAATGTTGGTCGCCTCATCACGTCTGAAGTTATCTCTTGACTCCATTTGATTGATATCGTTGTCTTGACACCAACATGTGAACTTGGTACTTTCGGCGTCAAAGATTCTTAATGTTGGACAATTGCTCCCCCTCAATTGTTGACCCGTGTTCTATTGAAAGAGCTGTAGTCGCCGTTTGAGTAGTCGCATCGTCGAGTATGTAGATATCAATTGTAAATTGCTACGGTTGGTGGAGATGATAACTTCATAAAAAACAAGACTTCTCTTGTTTTAACAAATAAATGCACTGAATCGTACATATATTCGTGTTAGATTGTGTTGTTACGTAAACACAATCACTTACATGGTTATAAAGTAAACCATGCCCGAGAAAATTAATTCCCGTTGTTGAGTCTAAGCTTTCCGGTGAAATGCTTGACTTTAATGTGAAAAGCGGGTTACTATCAGAAATAATAGCAAGCCATTTTGAGCATGTTTTAAAACATTTGAACTTCTGCTCGAACTTTATTTACAACCCCGTGTCATTATTGAATGACATTTCTAGTATCGTAAATATTATCGATTCCAGAAGACATGCTCTTTTTATCAAAACATTTTTTGAACACACAATTTTGAAAGATTTAGAAAACCTTTTTTTTGAGAAATTCTCGAAAAATTGTGTTCAATGTTTGAAAACCAATTACTTGAGCTTAAGATGTTGAATATCTTACAAAACGAGCTCAAGTCCTAGAAGTTGTAAAATTCCCGTTGTTAAGGATAAGTTTATCATCGGCGATAAACTTTCCTTGTAACTGAAGAACGAGTCCTAAGTTGACGTTTACTTAGAAGTCGTTTTTATGAGCTTGAAAAACTTTGAATGTTTTAACGTAAAGCTCATGACCGAGAAAGATGAATTTCTCGTTATGAGGTAAAGTTCTCTTATTTAAAAGATACGCTTTCCTTTCTGAGCTTAAAACTTGGAATGTTTTAATACAAGCTCATGACCGAGAAAAATTAATTACTCGTTTCGAGGATAAATTATCTTTAAAGATAAGCTTTCCTAAAAATGAAGTTCGAGTTACAATCTGATATTTAACTGTAAATCATTGTGCATGAGCTAAAAAAACTTCGAATGTTTTTAATATTAGCTCATGCCCGAGAAAAATTAATTTCTCGTTGTAAGGATAAGTTTATCATCGGCGATAAACTTTCCTTTATTTGAAGAACGGGTCATTGTCTGACATTTAACAATGAACCATTTAACACGAGCTTAAAACCGTTGAATAGTTTTAAAGTAAGCTCGTGTCTGAGAAAATTTAATTTCTCGTTTTTGAGGATAAGTTTATTATCGGCGATAAACTTTCCTTTATTTGAAGATCGGGTCATCATCTGATATTTAATGAAGAGCCTTATACACGAGCTTAAAACCTTTGAATGGTTTTAGGATAAGCTCGTGTCCGAGAAAACTTAATTTCTCGTTTTGAGGGTAAGTTATCGTTGCGTAGATAAACTTCCCTGTCTCTGAAGTCCGGGTCATCATCTGTCATTTAACGAGGAGCCATTGTGCATGAGCTTAAAAACTTCGAATGTTTTTTATATAAGCTCATGCCCGAGAAAAATTAATTTCTCGTTGTTAGGATAAGTTTACCATCGGCGATAAACTTTCCTTTCTTTGAAGATCGAGTTATAGTCTGTGATGTGACTATAAGTCCTGCTACATTGTAAGCTTAACTTCAAATCCCCTGAGACACTTGTTTCTTCGATATCAACTTCTTCAGCAACCAAACTCTGAGAGTGTCCTTAATTGAATGGTATACAACGATTGGAACGCGGTGTGCTTGTTGAATGTTAACTTTGGTACCTGCATTCTCATTAGAAAGTTGGATGCTTGTATGTGGATTAGCGATATCTATTTTAGACCCATGTGGGGGTTCACAGTTAGCCTTATTTGTGCCTGAGGTGACCTAAGGAGATGATTCACTTGTCTTAGTTGGCAAACGTTTCCTTTTATAGAAAACCTTAAGTTCAGGCTTAAGTGATGTGTCATCCTTTTCAATTTCCTCCCTAGTAGTCTTAGTAGAATCGGAGACTATCCTAGTTAAAGGGCACTCGTTTCCTACAATAGTGAAAGTTCTACCAGTGGGGCGCCACATTTTACCAATGGGTTTGATTTTAGCAACCTACTGGGATTTAAGTCTAGCACGGGAGTTCACCTCATTAAGTAATTTTTTGATACAAGAATCATGATTGGCTTTAAAGACACATTTCCTACATGTTTTACAAGTAGCATATTTAATGTCCGAATAAGATCTAGAATTCCTAGATGATGGATTGATGCTCCTAGGATGTGACATGCTACGGTTAGTAGTGTTGGGTAAACTAGGAGGCATCTGACTAGGTTTGAAATTCCTATCTCTTACTTGTGTCTTTTGCTTAGCTTCCGTTAGACCAAATGTATGGCGAACGTCATTTGAACTAGTTTGAGACGTGTTCTTTGGACTATGTCTAGGGAGACTAGAGGCAATCATGTGATTAGGTCTTGCAGAAGCTGTTCTAGTCACATTGGGCCTAGATAGTGGGGTGACTGGTCTAGAAAGATGAACCATATCAACTTGGGAGGCAAACCGCGGTCTCGAGGATTTTGATCGCTCGGATCTAAATGCAGTCGGTTGTCGAATGAACTGATTTGTAGGCGGTTTCCCCAAGATTGATGGTTTTTCAAGCTTAGTGTCCACACTAGTTCCTTTGGTTTTCCTCAGCTCGTTTTTCAGAGCCGCTATTGCAAACACCTTTTCCTGAACTTGAGCCTTTAAAGTCTCATTCTCTTTGAGCAATTCATCTTGGGATGCCAACTTAGATTCAAGCAACTGAATTTGTTTCAAAAGATTATCCTTTTCAGCTTTAGAATCTAGAACTGTTTGATCCAATTTTCGTTCAAGGACAACGTTTGACTTTTCAAGTTTTTCAAAATATCTTTCAAATTTTTCTGTTTTCTTCGAAAATTCAATTTGGCATCCTCAAGCTCTTTTGATTGTTGAGCTACAATCGTTTCGAGCTCTCTAATCTTGGAATCAGAAGCAGTCAAAGAAGCAGTTATAAGACAATTATCATGATGTTTAGCATTTTGAACACTTTCTCCCCCATTATGACTCACATTGGATGAATAAAAAGTGGTATTTCTATCACTCTTTTCCATCCCATGTTTGTCATAATTAGGTTCAGAATGCTCAATATGCAGCATATCATCAGCAGATACATCATAAACAACATTACATGGTACCATGTTTACAGACTTTTCGTTATAAACGGGTAAGGTGTCATAAAAAGAAATCTCGTGAACATTCCCTAACGTGCCACTGGTATCATGTTTTCCTTCTGATTCCGTGCTCTTGCCAGCGTTAGGCGCCAATTTGTCAACCGTATGACCATTCTCCTCTTGCATCGGCATCATAGATTCTTGCACTTTATTATCATACGCTTGCTGAAGTCGGGATTTTTCATAAATCGAAGACGATACCGATGACAAAAGTTTCAATAGTGTACCACGGAAAACTTGAAGCTCGGTTTGTGTGTCTCGAAAAAATGACCGGCATATCCCTGAATTGTCAGACTTGATGATATTGAATTGGATGAAAGGCGTGAGTTGTGTCACAAGAGCCTGATATGCTGTTTCTGATGCAGAGTGATTAAAGTCTTCATTGTGGAGTTGCTCTGCTAGTTGGTTCAAGATGATGAACATCGATTCCATGAATATATGACGATCTTGACCAAAGAGTGTCACAAATTCGCTCCCTCCTTGAATTCGTGAAATAGTAACTAGATGATACTGAAGCATTTGAAATGAAGTGATGCCATTATCACTAACTTTGTCTTTCATTTTATGCGCTTCTCCCTCTTGAAATGTCGAACTCAACGAATCCATTGAATGTCGATGAAAAAAGATTGTGGATGTGGTTGTTTTCGGAATTTATCAATTCGTGAAGAAACTTAGAAATTGAAATTCACGGGATTTGACAAAACCAACAAAAGATCCGTAATTAACTCTTAAAAATCCTCGATTGATGATATATCTCTTTTATCGTCTCAATAATTGTTGTCGGCTCAAACGATGTGAAATTAAAAACGGAGTCCTATTCGACTACTGCTCACTCCAAATAGAAAGCTCGTAAACTAATTAAACCAACCTTCGGTTAAACTAGTAAACGACCCGAAAATTAATTTAACTAGATTACGTCGACACGACACGATACGACTCGATTTAACTTAGTACGACACAAATAACTTAAAAGTTGAGGCTAGTTGTTAAAAAAAACGTGAATTAAAATAAAAAAAAACGTGAATTGGATTGATCAAAATTAGATTGAAAGAAAGTTGAGACCACTGCTCAATTTGGATCCTACTTTTTATCTTACACGTGAATTAAAATAAAACCCGTGGCAAAGACAAACCCACGTGGCGTGAATTCCAACTCAAAAACAAAAAACCTTGTTATCTCCGTCTGATTTTCTTGGATATAAAAACACAAATTAAATCCTACTTTTTCTCATAAGATTATCTGCCCCCTTTCTCTGTCTTTGCACCTCAAAGGTATCGCCTCCCAAAAAAAAATTTCTCTCTCACAGATAAACAAAACACTCAACCCAAATAAGATCCATTTAATTGATTCATGCAAAACTCAACCCAAATACTAATCTTCTTTCAAACCTGAATCGTAAGCACTAAATACATAATTGTTTGTGTCTACTCGAGCACGACCATAGTTAGAAAGACAAAGCTTCAGAATATGTTGAAGGGTTTCGGGTAAGTAATTGCATGTGTTTTATTTCAACAGATCGAATGAAAAGCGAAAAGATCAGAACACTCTTGTTCCTGATTTTACTTTTGCATTCTAAAATTGAAAGAAGGTTAAACTTTCGATATAGATCAATGATGATTAATGTTCATATACTCAAGATCTTTATAGATCTGTAATCTTGTTGAACAAATCTGAGATCCTTTGTTGTGTAAGTGAAGAGTCGTGTTAGTTGACCAGCAAAAGATTTGGTTTTGAGTGTCTGATGAGGGTGTTGTGTTTGTTGGAGTCTGTTTTCGAGTCAGGTCTGTGAGTCTTGTTTTGGTGTTGGTTTTGGTTTTGAATTGATTGTGTCGAGAGAGGAGTGTGGGTCTGATCGTCTCGGTGATGTGTTCGAAGGTGTGAGAGTGAGTTTGAGTGTTGAGTGGTTCGAGAGTTGAGGTCAGTTGGTGTTTGATTGTGTTTGTTGAGTGTTGGTGTTGAGTGTTGATTGAGGTTAGAAGAAACAGATTCGAGTCGTGTATGAGTGTTGTTGGTTTAGAGTGTTGTGTGAGTTGGTGTTGTGAGTCGAGAGTTCGTTGATCTCGCGTCTGGGTTGAGTCGAGTCAAAATGGTGAGACAAGGGTGTGGGTGTGTCGAGTTTGAGTGTGAGTTACAGATGGGTGAGGGTGTGATGTCGAGAGAGTGTTGGGTGTGTGTGAGTGTTGTGTGAGTGTCGGTTGTGGATTCGAGTCGAAAGTCTTCGAGTCTTTTGAGTCGAGTGAGACGAGAGTCAAGGGTTGTTAGTCGAGTCGAGTCACTGGTGTTTGTTTTGGTTTTAAAGTGTGGTGGAAAAATCCATCGGAATGTTGACAAATGATTACCGTCGGAATGTCAAAACAAAAGCTCCATCGGAATGTAAATCGGAATGCTATCGGAATAAGACAAAAAAATTGTCTATCGGAATGCGTATTGAAGTCTTCAAACCATCGGAATGCTATCGAAATAAGGTCAGACCTGTTGGAATATATTCAGTCCTGTCGGAATACTGGTCGGAAAGATGGTCGGAATGCAAAACCCTATTTCGATGGAAGTTATCGGAATAACTATCTGAAAACTAAAACCCTTTTCCGATACAAACCAAACAATAAAACAGATACTTAGAGAGGGACAAAAAAAATAAAAAAAATGATAAAAAGGTATAAAAACTGATACTTTTGAGACCTTTGACAAGAAACTCCTAAACCGAGACAATGTAAAACACAGATCGAGACATAAGGCAGGTATAAAAAGTATTTAAAACTGAAAAGTATTTATCAAAAGTATTTAAAAACACAGATCGAGACCAAAAGACTGATATCCAAATATTGATATAAAAAGAAAACTGAAACTTTTGTTATTTTAAAAATAAAAACTGATAGTTTTTAAATAACTTTTAAGACAAAGAAAAATAATTGTGAAAGAAGAAAAATTTTACCACCAAATCAATTGACAAAAAACACGTCAATCCGAAAAATTAACCAAAGCTCTTGATACCAATTGTAGGATCGTGTTTTTCTAATGATTAGGCATGTATGGATTAATCTATTGAATGGATGTAAGGGAAGAACTTAGAGAGAAAGAAGAGAGAGAAAGGAGAGGAATAAGAAAGAAAGATGGAATTAATAAATGAAAGTGTTCAACCCCTCCTAACATGCTAGGAGGGGGGTTTATATAGCCCACCCTACATGTGGGCTATATGGGCTATATTGGATCACGAGCCCAATATCATTGGAGTGACCGATCCTTTCTAAATACGTAAAAACGTATTTCCAACACCGGTGCTATTATTCGTATCTCCTACCAGGTAGGTAGCTTGCGTTTTTCATCTCTTTGTTTTCCTTGATATTTTCATCAATCATTTGATACTATTGAGTACTGGAGTGTGAAATTGGTTGAACAAGAATTATGGCAGAGGGAGGAGAAAGGTATGATTGGCATTTTACCTGTTTGAGATTGCTACTGACACTTTGTCCATGTTAACTCAAGGTCATTCATTCATTTACTCTCTTTTCTTTACAATTCTCTCTCTCTCTCTCATCTCACTGGGATGGATGTATTTTTATACAGGCACTGATTCCGGAGACAGAAGCTTAAAGAATCACACAGATTCTCATAAGCTTGAAGGGAAAACTCACCAAGACCCTATTCATTGGCATACACGGTAGTATATCATTATCTTTGTTACTTCACCATATCATGTGTATTATCTATCTATCATTCATTCTATTTAATCTCAGGGGTGTTGCTGCTCGTGCGTTACATCTCTCCAGAGGAGTTGAAAAACCAAGTGGGAGGGTCACCTACACAGTTGTGCTTGAAGGTCTATGCAGATTTGGCATCTTAGACCTTAATACTAAGGGCCCATATTCCACTGCCACAATATCTCCTCTTGATATGACAAAGACTGGTATGCCTTTCTAATCACTACCGCATGTCATTATATTCAAAACCAATGTTACTATATGTCCATTTATCCGTAGAGATTATATATGCTGTTTGAGATCATAATATCCTCATTCAAAACCAATGTTACTAGGTAATAATATCCTCATTCTCAATTCATTCTTGGTGTTCAGACGTGTTTAATCAAAAATTAGGGTTAGTAAAAAAAGGGGATTTCTGGAAAAAAAACGTACGGATCGATTGTTCTTACAGGAATGATGGGAAAAGTGTTTAACAATTTTTAATAGGTAAAAAGACGATCTTTCCCTTGATCAAAATAACATAATGGGTCAAAGTTAACACTGGGGAGGCCGCCTGCCTACTTATCCTAAACGTTAGGGAGCTTGATTGCACTTTCGTAAAGTCAGGAAGGGCGCCTGCATTTTGGACAAAACATAGGAGCAATTATGCATTTCCCTCGGTTGAAAAATATATATCCTTTTAATCTCATACCGTAAGTGGAGTAACCATTCCTCCATTTTCCAAATCTTTCCACCATAGAAGCTCTTGGAATTATTTTTAGAGACTTCTTCTAAAATTTGACTTTATTTTCCTAATATTAAATTACGTAAAAGATATAATATTCTCAAACGTTCCAATGAATTCTTCATGCTTGTAAAATTAAAAAGAAATAAAAAAACAGTTCTTGATCTCAATCATGAACAACAATTAATAACCAAATCAATATTTGATCTTAATCAACCAAACAGTCTACCATAATTAATCTGGTGTAGACCTATATCTAAATGATAATAGTTTTATGATGTGAATTAAGAATAAAAGTCCTAAAATACAACAATTGTTGAAACTATAACTCGTAGAAACACGAACACACAAAGAAATACTTTTCAGACGAGTAATGCTTTATTAACTGTTATAAACAAAGTATTACAAAGTGTTATGAATACACCCGTTGAATGACAATAAGAAATGAACCCTAAAATAAGTAAACTTGATTCGACCCTCAAGGTTACAAGAGGACGTATGAGTCGTTGGTAGACAACTGAGGGCTCAGCGGTTCCAAAGGGAGAAAGAAACTTAGAATTATTTATCCAAACACAAGGGTTGAATGACTCTTCTTTCTCCCTCCTATTTATAGTGGTATGAGGTTGCTTCCTTAGTGAGAGTAGTTGATACGTGTCATCTTCTGAGTGGAAGAGTACAACGTATTAAATGCATGTCCACATTGAGACATACCTATAACTACTTTAAGTGAACAGTTCTGCCAACTGTTCACTTTTGTCCCACTAGTTCGCATTAGGCTTTAACTTGAATCTCCTATTTTGTCTCGCCTAAAACACCTTGGAGATTCTCCCACCTAAACTATAAAGGTAAGGCAATTCTCTGCTTGCTTAAGTCTTCATAGGGTTGTAAGTGATCTCTGAGTATTGTCATCTTAGAGATCCTTGAACACCAGCACATTCCTTCTACATCCCAACTTGTCCATAACCGCTGGTGAGTATGACTTCAGATAATCTTCGACTTCTCTGACGTTGTCTTTGACTTGAATGTTCTTGGTGTGCCAGTTGAGGCTTTGCCATCCGCTGGTCTGGTCTCTATCGATGGTCCTCTCAGCGACCCGTAACACTTAGTCTAATTTAGACAAATCTAGACTGGGTCATAGTTAAAATTTTCATTGGCCCAACAATCTCCCCCTATTTGTTTATAAATTATACTAAGTCTAAAATTATTGTAAGTGAGTACACAACTTCTTCTTACAAATAATTTAACAAACATACCTCAGAGTTTTATTAAACATAAAGAACCTAACCTATTACATAGACACCCAGTGATGTAAGAAAAATAAAATACAAAGGTTCTTTAGTGATCGAGGCCTTGGTCACAGATTCTATCTACTTCAACTTTACTAGCTCTGGAGTTAATGATCAGCTCAATCTCGAACTCAAAATCGCTGGCTTGTTTGCAGTTTCTCAAGATGCCTTGTTTGAGTCTGAAGAGTTGGATAGTTGAAGCCAGGTGTATCTCATTCTCCTTCTGAAAGCAGTATTCACAATTGCCATTCATGAAGACCATTCCCTTCTCTGGCTCAGAGTAGACTTGTCCACCTATGGGCTTTTTTAATCTCCTTTGGAAGTACAATATTTCTGTACATTCCATCTACAACAACATCTTCAGTGACTAGTTTCTCTACAAAAGGCCCCATTGGGTTCTTTCTTTTTCTTTGTCCTTCTGTCTGTTGTTGTTGTGATAATTGAGGAGGCAGAGGGAGTTTTAGCTTCTTAGCAGTGTCTCTTACCCAATTGAGCTTAGCTTGTATGTTCTTCATCATTTGGACTACACCAGGTCCAGTCTTCTTTCGGGCAAGAGACAATAGTTCCAACCACTCTGAGAGACCCAAATCTTTGAGTTTGAAGTCATTACTGACCTTATAGTTTGTTATCTCGTTGTCTCTGTATAGGGTAATTACCACCTTTTTATCCTTGTTAGTGAAACAGTTGTATTTGGTGATCAACCCTGGCTCAGCTCTCTAGTTAACAGTCTTCTCATACTCCTTTCGAAGATTGTTTCTTTTAGCTTCAAGTTCTTTAAGTTTGTTGAGCTGAGCTTCCTTGGCATAGGGTGAGATGATTTTCTTCAGTGCCTCCTTGCTCTTGAGCTCAGCAACCTTTATATCAGCGAGCCTTTTCTGTTCAATCATTTGGGCTCTGGCTTGCTCAGGACTCATAGGTGGCTCATCATGTGAGACCCCCAAAATCTGACATGGAACAACTAGGCAACGAGGGGGTAACACGTCATAGTACAAGAATCAATGAATTACAGTTGACACAAAGCTGACATAATAAAAGCATATATATCACATCATAAATGATCAGAGTTTTAAACATAGGTCCCATAGTTTTATATGCGGAAAGATATATTATTTCATCATGATTTATAACATAAAGTTACCCAAAAGATATAATAAATTTCTGACAGTTTATACTAAAACCAGTCTTTTAAAAGCATCACAGAAATCTCCAAGCTGCGATAATATCCTGCGGGCTCCCATCCAAGCAAAGCTAAGTGATAATACCTGAGATTAAACATGTAAATTCGTCAACATAAAGTTGAGTGATATTCATAGGTTTAGCAGTAAAGGTGTGGAACACAAGCATTCTTTTGTAAAACAAGTAAATAGAGAAAATGGTTATGATCATTAACCATAGTCTGAAACCAATATTATTGCTATTTAGTTCATGAACCGAAGCTTAACTCAAAGTAAGTTCCTCTAGGGAGTATTCAGCCTAAATACTCAAGTATAAACAAATGTAAGTGCGTCAAGGTAATCGGGACGGGGATTGTCAATCCCGATGGATCCACCCACAACATTCGCGCTTAGCGCAAAGCATACGGGACAATTAACGGTTCATGATCAAGAGAGGAAACTTAAGGCTATTAACTATAAGCAATAATATCAATGAAAACTGTTGGAAAGCATACAAGTCTGAATAGTATACAAGTTCTGAATAGCATACAGTTTTTAAATGGATGTGTTCCACCATGTAAAATCTCACCCCGCGTTTAGAAACAATGTACAAGTAGTAAAAGGGGCTATGAACTCACCTTTAGTAAGTAATCACAAGGTAAAAGGGGCTGAGCAAAAAGAAGTCTTCACGGACCTATGCAATGGTGACGCGTAATAAGAATGCGTTCAATGAAGCAATAACGTTTTAGAAGTGGTGGGACATAGTATGACTAGGTAACTTGCGTGCGATGGCGAGACCTAAGCTTAAGTTAAAATTTTGACCCAACACCTTGAACCTACTGTAATAACCTAATATCAACCTTGTATGATGGTCCAAGCATTTATGTGTGGGTTCCGAACACGTTTAAGACTCGGTTTGAAAAACCAAAACAAGGGACTGCATTCAGTTTTCTGAAAAAGGCTGTGAAGATTTGGTCATATCTAAAAATCTATAATAGTACAGGAGGTGAAATTTCTTGACATGTATAGGTATTTCTCTTACCTTTAAAAGTTGGGAAAGAACAGCCCTAGAACTATTTTCAATCAACGGGAAAAGCACTTTTAGTGACAGACTATCAAAACAGAAAGTTGTAAACGTCTTTCGTACCTTACGGTAGATTAAGCATAAATCCCAATCGGTAAAAGATTTTGACACAAAACCAAAAAGAGAAGTTTTATTATATTTGTAGCTACTGTAAAAAGTCATAAAATCATAAATTAATCCTTTTTACCCAAGTCAATTTACCCATGTTTTAAGCATAACATTCAGATTTGACCTAGTTTAGTAAAACGACCGTTTCGGACTCATCCGGACACTTCCCGTTTCCATCCAACTCAAAACATACTAATCACATCAGTGGGTATCCATTTTTCAAATAAAAACAAGGTCATATGTTTAATAAAATTTTTCCATGACCTGTTTGTTTCTGTGGTGATTTCCATACTATAAAAACGACTCCATTTAGCTACCTAACCTCAATCAAGCAACACTTAGGCTATACCAAATCGCCACGCAAGTGTCCTAAGTCCTAATATGCCCTAAGTATCTATAATCTCAGTGGGTTTCACCCAAGGAATTCAAAATCCATGAATAAAAGAATCAAAGTACTAGTAACATCAAAACTAAAATGCTAGGAGTGACTATACCTTCATAACATGTAGGAATTAATCCAAACACGCAAATTAAACAATTCCTCCTCCTTGATCCTTAGAAATTTCGTGGCCCTTAGCCACGTGTTAAGTCAATCACGGTACTCAGCAACTGAGTAGAAACAATGTAGTGAGACGATCACCGACGATATGGATGCCCGGGGAAAACACGAAAACCGCAACCTATCACAATAAGGCGCGCGTTAAGACTCGAACTCAATATCGATATTTATACCAAATATAACATGACTCAAATGTTTTCAAAGTATACACGTTTCAAAACCATTGACACGAATCAAATGAATTCATACTACCCATTATTCCAATACTACACGTTAAAACACTTGAACACTTGAAAATGACCCGTCATACGACGCCAAGTCAACGCAAGTCAAACTATCCTTTACCCTTATTTGGAGCAGTAGCTAAGTCATTTATATAATGACTAAGCACTTGAGTAAGTAACCATGTCCGATGGTGAACACTCAAACTCACGCAACACAAGCATTGAACCACGTGTCCAAAATAAAAATCAGCAAGTACACCCCGCATGTACACACCGATCTACCCTATCTAGACTTGTCCGTTTAACATGAAAATTGGTGTCAAGGTCACTTATAACCTGTATAAGACCTCACCAAAATTTGAGCTAAAGTTCACACTTTAAAATCCATCAGCTCGACGCTTTACTCGACTCCAAATTTTAGGACAGATTTATGCACTTGTTTTGTAACACCGTTTGGACCACTTTAAAAATACTATCTCGACAATCCGTCTTTTGAAACCACTACTAGACTCATCAAACTCAGTTTGTAAACTTTGAAAATCAGTAGATACATTTATCTAACCAAGCCTAAAGTCCCCGAGAGTCGACCCAAAATCAGCCACAATTTCGGATTGCGCCGACTTGCGTCTCCCGGTACACGAAAACTAAAACTAGCATAACTTTTGACTCGTAATGAGTTAGAAGCTCTATCTTATACCGAAATGAGCGTCTCGGAAAACTCTACAATAATATCAAATAATATCAGCCTTTCACAGACCTTAAACCCACGAAACATACTGTTTAAGGCTGCTGTCCCAAATTAGCTTTTTAGAAAACATGACAAATCTATTTTTCACTCAAAACCAATCATTCCCATACCCCTAGGATCACTATACTATCATACCCATCAACCAAACACTCCTAAAAACACTTGTATGAAAAATCTAACAAAAATCAAAGAGTAAAAACAAGACTTTTAAGGATCAAAACATGATAATCTTACCAAATATAACATATGCAAGATGATTAAATCATCATACAATCATGAAATCAAAAGTTCTTGAAATCTTGATGCATGTGGGTGATTTTAGTATCAAAAGAATCACCATTAAATTTTATGAATGGGTCTTGTTTTAGTTTTTGTCAAATCATGATGGATGGTGGTGGATTGTGGTGGTGGAGTGGCGGTAAAATGGAGAGGGGAGGGACGAGTGGTGACTTTTGTTTTTTTAAATGTGTTTATGTGTGAGTGGAAGTGGAAGAAATGGGTTTATATATGGTAGGTAGTGGAGGGACCAAAGTTGCCAATTTGCAAACTTGTGGATCTAAATACAATTAATAGTTTTAAAGGGTAGAAAATGGTTATTGGTAAATATTAAAAATATTTACGGGGCTCGGGTTTCGTAAAAATACTTTTCAAAAGTTACAATGCATCGTAAAAATGATTATACGATTTCTCGACACGACTTAATACGTAATTAAAACGACATCATCGAAAATATTAATTATCGAAACAATCGATAAGTAAACGTAAAATTTTGGGCATCCGTCGGTATCGCGATCACTAGGAATTCTCGTTGTACATTGATTTGAATAAACTCGTTGTAAAACGCACACGGGTGATTTTAAATAAAAAACATTGATTTAAAATAAATATGGAAAAATAAAATGAAAATTTATAATTCCATACAAAGTATTTATCGATGATCAGAAAAATACTAAAAAAATATATAATTTAAAAATCTCAGGATTTACATATAGCAATACAAGAAAACGTAATACGTTAGAAAACATTCAAGAAGCACGAATAAAAAGAATAAAATAATGTTGGGAAAGTACGGGTTCTCACAGTCTTCCCTCCTAAAGGAACTCTGGTCCCCAGAGTTCTCCTGAAAACAGTAGAAGATGCAAACAAGAGGAGGTACAAAGTGTAGAACAAAATTCATTGCTTCCCAGGTGAACTTCCGTACCATGACGAATCTTAACGGTTAGAATTCACTATGCTTCAGTTTCTTAACTCCTTTTCGTATAACTTTTCAGTCTTGGATTAGGATAACGATCTTTCAATACGGAGATACATTGAGAGATAGAGTTGCTGGAAATACATGCGATAAACTAACAAGAATGAACGCAAGAATCGCTTAAACAGGCAAAGTGCGATAAAATGAACCATGATTGTAAATCAACAAGGGGTCGCAAATCGTGCAACTGTAAAACGTGAAAATCTTAAAACGTAAGAATCTATTTACAAGAGAAATAGAAGAGAAAAATGAATAACATATAATCGTTTAAAATACAAGTTGTCACAATCAGTTGTCTAGGATTTTGGTATTACTTTAAAACTCAGTTTATGTATTTCCTTGATTAAAAGAAAAATTCACAAGGTGTAGTGATTTAAAATTAAACTATCTATATTTAGGGAGTAAGTTGTTGTTATATCTTTTTCTTGATCAGGATTTTCAAAGCAAAAGTAGAACAGTTCAAGATAGTTATCCTGATCGGCTTAAGAACTTTTGGATGACTGTATTAAATTATCGTTAAAACTCGGGTTTATCGTCACCATTAGAGAAAATTCAGATTTTTTTTTCGAAGTTATTTTGAATCATTGTTAGAAATTATAAATTAATTTAAATAATTTCATTAGGTTGACAATAAAGTATGATATAATCAAATACTTTAAAAGATACAGCTTGATATCTTTTGAAACATTAGGTAAATTTACCAAAGAGGATATATAGATCTGATACTTAACTTGAAACAGTTATTTTGGTAATTTAAACATTTGATAAGATGTATAAAATGTTCTTAAAAATTAATAATAATTTTTTTTATAGAAATTAAAGAAAGTGTTTAAGATATCAAACGATAAACACGTAACAGTTTCTTGTTTTCAAAAGGTGACAAGACAGCAACGAATGTGAATCATATAAAGGTCAACAATCTGTATGCGAGCAATATACAAAGGAATAAGACGGAAGTCGTATCAATTCTTAACAAACGTGGTAGAATAATCACGTCAATAATAAAAATAATAAGAAACAAGGATTATAGCAAGATTAATTCACGAGTGCGGTTGGCGTCACCAATAACGGCTTATTAAGTTCTAGGTGGTCGAAATACGATCGAAAGGGAAAAGCCACACAACGAATTTTCGAATCAAAGAAAATTCTTAAGAAGTCAATTGAGAGAAGTTCCAGTAAGATGAACAACATTAGCAATGAAAGGCGAAATCAACACATGATTCACACGAATGAAATTTCAAGACGATAGTATCTTAACACATATCATGGCAATTACACGTAATCATCGTTCACGTCCAGTCATAAATCACTAATCGCATCCAGAGACGTTTCGAAGGTCTACCAAAATAGATAGAGATGGTCAATCGATGTAGGAGCATAGCAACGTTGAAACTTTCAAGTCGGGTATCAATGGTAAGAATTTAGGCAAATGGTAACGAAAATCGTATCATGAGGATGATGAGGTAACAGGTAAAACAAAGGTCGTTGAGTAAGGAAATATGTGCTCGAGGCATGTACTTAGTTCAAGAAAAGATAATGGTTCATATGTGTATGTTGCAAACTGTTGCTACTCGCAAAAGATGTAAAAGTTTTCAAAACTTTATATTTATCTAACTTTTTAAGAAACATAATTAAAAAGTTGATTCTTGGTTAAATATTTAAGGTGACTATTATTTGGCCTTGCATGGCTCCTTCTAAATTAGGCATAGGTGATCAGGCCATGCATAATTTAGGACTAGCAATGCGATGCTCAGTTTCGTCAACCAATATTACATATCATATGATTTAAAATATGCATATAATGCCATTTGTAAAACAGGAATCAAAATAGTTTATGAAAATTTTTCGCATATCAGTTAGTGGCTAACTGTTTTAAATCGACAGTTCGTATAGTTACAAGGGTTCTTTATAAGACCGTATTAGAACAATTTGTGAAAATACATTGTAAAATTAATATAAGTTAATTTTATAAGATAGCATTCAATTATTTAATAAAGCCCAAATGAAACCTTTTTTAAAATGATTCGTAAACCAGACCAGTTTGAGTTGTATGGTAACATGACAATAGTTTATAAAGTAGCGAGTGGGTTACAAGAGGGAAGTAAGGAGTAGTTCAATACAACCAATAAAATGGTTACAAGGTGATTAGGTTTCAAGAGGTTTAGCCGAAATCGTCAGGAGACACGTGTCAAGATGATAACAAACGATATGAAAGCAAGATCTTCAAATCTCGATCCAATTCAGTGGTACGATCGAAGCAATGAAAGAAAATAGAATGACAAATAAGTCATAAACAAAAGAAAGGAATAAGGAACCTGTATGTGCAAATCGTAATTTATTTGACAAAAATACACTTTTAAGAAAGTAAGGTATCAGTTAACAAATAGTACAATCACACTGAAAAGTTTCTATATTAGGAAGTTACCGAATTTCAAAAGTTCAAGATCTATGTACATGTATGACCGAACACAAAGTTACTATTTTATACTTATTCAAACGCAATCCTTGTTTTTAGTTTGCAAAATATCATTAGTTAAAGTTTTACGAGCTCAACGAACTCAAAAACGCTTCAATCCATGTTTTTAACTTTTCTTAGTTTTGACCTTTGGGTTTGACTAGACCAATTAACTCACTAAACGATATTCTAAGACTCAAAGTCTATTGCATTTCGATGTAAAACAATGTTTTGAACAACTTTCTAGTTTTACCCGAGACTTGAAACGGAATAAAAATGGACGAAAATGCCCTAGCATTAAATCTGTTAACAAATGATATTTTAGCATTATTCAGAAAATAACTTCTTAGATTTTACAATCTCAAATGAGCGTAACTTGCTCGATTTTAATGTTTATTGGTCAAATTTTATGTCCTAAACGGACGTCACAACATGTAGAAATATATATATTTTTATGTCTAAAGTTATAAAAATATTTTCTCCACACTGTTAAACTTCCTGTAAAGTTTCTGTACAAAGTATATTTTTCGACACAGTTTGAAATTAAATCCAAATTTCATGATAACTCAAAATTAATGTACACATAGGACTTGTGGATTCCATAAAGACGAAAGAAGGTAAACTGTATAATTAGTCATGTAAAGAAAACACAGTATAGAAATGGTTCAAGAATGCCAACGATAATCGGAGACATAAAAAAAACGACGCATATCATCCGTGTCTTCGGCTGCAAGATGCAATGCAGAAAGGTCTCTTGGTGGCATGATTTCCAAAATCACAAGATATATCGAGAAAGAAACGGGACAATAACAAGTGGCATTCCTGGAGCGAGGAGGTTCAATGAAAAGGGAGGATACAAGTAGGATCGTATTCCAAACAATCATCACATAATAAATGACGATTATGTGTTCAAGGTACAACGGATGTTCTAAGTTGAAATCGAAACGTAGAATGGTCAATGAAGTAAGATGTAATCCATGTACAAGTGTCGCGTAAAACGGTGGTGTAAAGGTAAATCAAGATTATGAAAACCCACAATATTATTCAGCACTGATTCAACGAATTCTTCGAGATGTGAGACTCACACGATGTCCTTTAGTCTTTCTGGGAGACACATTGAGCTACACAATGGCCTATAGACTAGACATTCAATTATGAATGGTCAGAAAGAAAATCTGCGTATCTAAGTAGATATTTTAAGGGAAATAAACAATGAAAGCAACACACACGGTAGTAGAATGAAAATCAGAAGTTCATCGAAAACAACACTTATTCAATCCCGAACAATGGTATCGCGAGAGTATGCACAACACGTATCAGCGAGTCAAGAAAAACAGACGGTTCAAACCGAACGAGCATATAAAGTCAGTCGTATCACGCATAAATGAAATAGCAATAGTACTCAGAAAAATGAGTATGAAAAGTTGGCAGCATACGCGCTCTGAATACAAGTATGTAACGTCATAACGATATAATATCATTGCAATAAGATCAATTCACAAGAACAAGAATTCAAGAAATACAGTATAGGCAGATGTAATCACAGTAACATTCAATGGTAATTCATGAAGCACATAGGCTTTGAAAAGACATAGTAATTATCGTCATTAGCGTAAAGTAATATTTCAAAATGAAATCAAGAGATGAAATACTACAACGATAATTAAAAGTAAATAATAAGGATTAGAGAGTTACCCGCGAAGATATCGAGCAGCAATGGCAAATTCTGTGTTTGACACTTAGAAACAATAAAATATTTGAACTTTCGGTTATAGACTAAGTTTTGAAAAACGACTCAGTTCCCTATAACCCTCGCTCTGATACCAATCTGTGAGACCCCCAAAATCTGACATGGAACAACTAGGCAACGAGGGGGTAACACGTCATAGTACAAGAATCAATGAATTACAGTTGACACAAAGCTGACATAATAAAAGCATATATATCACATCATAAATGATCAGAGTTTTAAACATAGGTCCCATAGTTTTATATGCGGAAAGATATATTATTTCATCATGATTTATAACATAAAGTTACCCAAAAGATATAATAAATTTCTGATAGTTTATACTAAAACCAGTCTTTTAAAAGCATCACAGAAATCTCCAAGCTGCGATAATATCCTGCGGGCTCCCATCCAAGCAAAGCTAAGTGATAATACCTGAGATTAAACATGTAAATTCGTCAACATAAAGTTGAGTGATATTCATAGGTTTAGCAGTAAAGGTGTGGAACACAAGCATTCTTTTGTAAAACAAGTAAATAGAGAAAATGGTTATGATCATTAACCATAGTCTGAAACCAATATTATTGCTATTTAGTTCATGAACCGAAGCTTAACTCAAAGTAAGTTCCTCTAGGGAGTATTCAGCCTAAATACTCAAGTATAAACAAATGTAAGTGCGTCAAGGTAATCGGGACGGGGATTGTCAATCCCGATGGATCCACCCACAACATTCGCGCTTAGCGCAAAGCATACGGGACAATTAACGGTTCATGATCAAGAGAGGAAACTTAAGGCTATTAACTATAAGCAATAATATCAATGAAAACTGTTGGAAAGCATACAAGTCTGAATAGTATACAAGTTCTGAATAGCATACAGTTTTTAAATGGATGTGTTCCACCATGTAAAATCTCACCCCGCGTTTAGAAACAATGTACAAGTAGTAAAAGGGGCTATGAACTCACCTTTAGTAAGTAATCACAAGGTAAAAGGGGCTGAGCAAAAAGAAGTCTTCACGGACCTATGCAATGGTGACGCGTAATAAGAATGCGTTCAATGAAGCAATAACGTTTTAGAAGTGGTGGGACATAGTATGACTAGGTAACTTGCGTGCGATGGCGAGACCTAAGCTTAAGTTAAAATTTTGACCCAACACCTTGAACCTACTGTAATAACCTAATATCAACCTTGTATGATGGTCCAAGCATTTATGTGTGGGTTCCGAACACGTTTAAGACTCGGTTTGAAAAACCAAAACAAGGGACTGCATTCAGTTTTCTGAAAAAGGCTGTGAAGATTTGGTCATATCTAAAAATCTATAATAGTACAGGAGGTGAAATTTCTTGACATGTATAGGTATTTCTCTTACCTTTAAAAGTTGGGAAAGAACAGCCCTAGAACTATTTTCAATCAACGGGAAAAGCACTTTTAGTGACAGACTATCAAAACAGAAAGTTGTAAACGTCTTTCGTACCTTACGGTAGATTAAGCATAAATCCCAATCGGTAAAAGATTTTGACACAAAACCAAAAAGAGAAGTTTTATTATATTTGTAGCTACTGTAAAAAGTCATAAAATCATAAATTAATCCTTTTTACCCAAGTCAATTTACCCATGTTTTAAGCATAACATTCAGATTTGACCTAGTTTAGTAAAACGACCGTTTCGGACTCATCCGGACACTTCCCGTTTCCATCCAACTCAAAACATACTAATCACATCAGTGGGTATCCATTTTTCAAATAAAAACAAGGTCATATGTTTAATAAAATTTTGCCATGACCTGTTTGTTTCTGTGGTGATTTCCATACTATAAAAACGACTCCATTTAGCTACCTAACCTCAATCAAGCAACACTTAGGCTATACCAAATCGCCACCCAAGTGTCCTAAGTCCTAATATGCCCTAAGTATCTATAATCTCAGTGGGTTTCACCCAAGGAATTCAAAATCCATGAATAAAAGAATCAAAGTACTAGTAACATCAAAACTAAAATGCTAGGAGTGACTATACCTTCATAACATGTAGGAATTAATCCAAACACGCAAATTAAACAATTCCTCCTCCTTGATCCTTAGAAATTTCGTGGCCCTTAGCCACGTGTTAAGTCAATCACGGTACTCAGCAACTGAGTAGAAACAATGTAGTGAGACGATCACCGACGATATGGATGCCCGGGGAAAACACGAAAACCGCAACCTATCACAATAAGGCGCGCGTTAAGACTCGAACTCAATATCGATATTTATACCAAATATAACATGACTCAAATGTTTTCAAAGTATACACGTTTCAAAACCATTGACACGAATCAAATGAATTCATACTACCCATTATTCCAATACTACACGTTAAAACACTTGAACACTTGAAAATGACCCGTCATACGACGCCAAGTCAACGCAAGTCAAACTATCCTTTACCCTTATTTGGACCAGTAGCTAAGTCATTTATATAATGACTAAGCACTTGAGTAAGTCACCATGTCCGATGGTGAACACTCAAACTCACGCAACACAAGCATTGAACCACGTGTCCAAAATAAAAATCAGCAAGTACACCCCGCATATACACACCGATCTACCCTATCTAGACTTGTCCGTTTAACATGAAAATTGGTGTCAAGGTCACTTTTAACCTGTATAAGACCTCACCAAAATTTGAGCTAAAGTTCACACTTTAAAATCCATCAGCTCGACGCTTTACTCGACTCCAAATTTTAGGACAGATTTGTGCACTTGTTTTGTAACACCGTTTGGACCACTTTAAAAATACTATCTCGACAATCCGTCTTTTGAAACCACTACTAGACTCATCAAACTCAGTTTGTAAACTTTGAAAATTAGTAGATACATTTATCTAACCAAGCCTAAAGTCCCCGAGAGTCGACCCAAAATCAGCCACAATTTCGGATTGCGCCGACTTGCGTCTCCCGGTACACGAAAACTAAAACTAGCATAACTTTTGACTCGTAATGAGTTAGAAGCTCTATCTTATACCGAAATGAGCGTCTCGGAAAACTCTACAATAATATCAAATAATATCAGCCTTTCACAGACCTTAAACCCACGAAACATACTGTTTAAGGCTGCTGTCCCAAATTAGCTTTTTAGAAAACATGACAAATCTATTTTTCACTCAAAACCAATCATTCCCATACCCCTAGGATCACTATACTATCATACCCATCAACCAAACACTCCTAAAAACACTTGTATGAAAAATCTAACAAAAATCAAAGAGTAAAAACAAGACTTTTAAGGATCAAAACATGATAATCTTACCAAATATAACATATGCAAGATGATTAAATTATCATACAATCATGAAATCAAAAGTTCTTGAAATCTTGATGCATGTGAGTGATTTTAGTATCAAAAGAATCACCATTAAATTTTATGAATGGGTCTTGTTTTAGTTTTTGTCAAATCATGATGGAGGGTGGTGGATTGTGGTGGTGGAGTGGCGGTAAAATGGAGAGGGGAGGGAGGAGTGGTGACTTTTGTTTTTTTAAATGTGTTTATGTGTGAGTGGAAGTGGAAGAAATGGGTTTATATATGGTAGGTAGTGGAGGGACCAAAGTTGCCAATTTGCAAACTTGTGGATCTAAATACAATTAATAGTTTTAAAGGGTAGAAAATGGTTATTGGTAAATATTAAAAATATTTACGGGGCTCGGGTTTCGTAAAAATACTTTTCAAAAGTTACAATGCATCGTAAAAATGATTATACGATTTCTCGACACGACTTAATACGTAATTAAAACGACATCATCGAAAATATTAATTATCAAAACAATCGATAAGTAAACGTAAAATTTTGGGCATCCGTCGGTATCGCGATCACTAGGAATTCTCGTTGTACATTGATTTGAATAAACTCGTTGTAAAACGCACACGGGTGATTTTAAATCAAAAACATTGATTTAAAATAAATATGGAAAAATAAAATGAAAATTTATAATTCCATACAAAGTATTTATCGATGATCAGAAAAATACTAAAAAAATATATTATTTAAAAATCTCAGGATTTACATATAGCAATACAAGAAAACGTAATACGTTGGAAAAAATTCAAGAAGCACGAATAAAAAGAATAAAATAATGTTGGGAAAGTACGGGTTCTCACACATCAGCACTCCTAAATTTGTTAAGGTCAGAGACTTTATTGGTGGATCCTCCTTCTTCTTGTATGCATTACAATGATATGACTGGTTCGTCAGTGGCTATGCCTTTGCATCTATCCCTTGTTTCAGTTATGGGTTTAAAGGATCTGATAGGAGTGGGTGTAGGGATGATGGTTAACTTGGTTGTGTTGTTGGTTTTGGTTGTTTTGGAAGCTTCTCCCCTTAGACAAAGCATCTTCTTCATCACCAGAGGTGGAGGTAGCAGAATTCTCCCTCTCAGGCACAACGCCCGAGGTAGCTGTGTCTAATTCTGCTTTGTTGAACTTAAGGAATTCTTGATGAACAAAGAGACATATTTCCTTAAGTTCTTCTTGTAAGAGCTCTTGACGAAGCTGCCTTGATGGTTTAGATGCCTTGGCAATGGCTGCGACATTTGCCTTGACAACTGAAGTGAGGACAAAGGGCATGTACTGATGAAGACTCTGATTCATGACTTATGGTAAATGAGTTTGCAGAGCAGTTCCCAGCATTTGCGAAATCAGAGATTTGAGAGAAGATTCTATTGAGGAGGTCAAGGAAGTCTTTAGATTGGTGGTCAGCTCCTCAGAAGCGTTTGTGAGAGTTTTAATCTCAGAGAGAAGAACATCATTTGTGATAGTTGGTTTGGTGATGCTGATGTCTCCCCTCTTAACCCATAGTTCCTCAGCGGCCAATTGTTGAACATTCTTCATCCTTGGAACAGGGATGGGCTTGAGGTTTTTCAAGAATTCCCAGTGTTTCCTTGCCCCCAGCTCCATGACATTCTGTATAGTGGGGAATGGAACTGGGGTTGGGGGAATGGGTCGCTGGTCCCATAGCTGCTTGGCAGCAAGTTCTTGCACATTCATCATTGATGGGAATGTAATGGGCTTCAACTCAGTTGATGATACTTGATCATCATCAGCATCCATTTCTTTGAACTCTGAGTGATCTTCAATAACAAACACTTCATCATCAGGCATGGATTCGATGTCAGACACAGCGGAGAGATCAATTGTGGAGGCTTCAGCATAGTCATCACAAGCATAGGTAAATGCATCATCGTTCAGTTGTTCCTCATGAAGATTAATGTCATGTTATGAAAGTTGTTAGTACCCAGTTGGTGAAATTATAATGAAGTTAAGGATCGCCATTCGCTGCCCCTAAGAAAGCTAGGTGTGATTATCCAGCCCCCCTAAGGATTTCTCCTTGGGAATCTTTTGATTTGTGAAACATTATATGGTGAATGGTCGCCGTTCACTGCCGCTAGGATAGTTGGGTGTGATTATCCAGCTCCCCCCTGAAGGATTGCTCCTTGGGACTCTTTTGATTGTGAGACATGATATGGGAATGGTCGCCTTTCTCTGCCCCTAGGATAGCTGGGTGTGATTATCCAACTCCCCCTGAAGGATTGCTCCTTGGGACTCTTTTAATTTTGAATTATGTGAAGGTAAAGGTCGCCTTTTATCGCTGCTCCTAGGAAGACTAAGGGTGATTATTCAGCCTCCCCAAAAGAATAAATTCTTTGGGACTCTTTTGATCATGAGGGGAGCTAGAGACTGAGTGAAATTCAGAGACTCTGGGTCGGGACTTATAATGTACTTAAGTTTTTATTTACAAGAGCACAGTCCAGAGGGTGAAGGATCATCAAGGTGCGTTAAGAGCACAAGTGAGTCATTTCATAGTGCAGGGACAGAGTGTACAAATGTCCTATGAGATCTAGGTGCTGACACAGACACTCTATGGGTTAAGGCAGACCCTAAAATTCATCACCCTCTCCTACAGACTTTTGAGGGTGATTGCTTGTGAACCTACAAGAAGAAAAAATAAAGGCAGACTAATACATGAGTGATTTCAGCATCGAGAGGGTTCTTAGTAGTCTCTGCTGACTTGGAGACACTAGACTCAGGTTGTTTCTCAGCTGTAGGCTCTCTTTCCTCATCCACCAGAGTAGAGGATAGGTTTTTCTTTGTCTTTGTCTTCTTGGATGGATTAACAGAAGGGGCTTCAAAGGAAAGGGGGATTTCTTTCCTTTTCTTCTTCTTTTCCTTCAGCACCTTGGGCCGAGAAGTAGACTGGACAGTGGTCTTGGATAGAGACTTGTCAGTCATACTTTCAGCATTCACCTCAAGATAAGGGATCAAGGGCTCTCTATCTACTGGTAAGGGGCGCTTCATCCTCAAGAGGTGTCTTGAATGATGCTGGTGTGATGTGAAAGGGAGAGAATGAGTGAAGTTCCTCATTGTTGTAGGTTTCACCAAGAATATCCTCAATGATGAGTGAGAGATATCTGGTGTAGCATATGGTGGCCAGACGGTTCTTCTTCCCTTTGTTCTCAAGCTTGGCTATGAGACCGGTGTAGAGAATATGGGCGATCCCTATGTCTAACCCCCATATCAGGTTGTAAGCAATTTCCAGCTGAGATCCATTCAGCTGGTCATGTGAGCCCTGGTTCCCACCTAGACATTTGATGATGTACAACATTAGGGTCCTTCAAATGGGTGAGAAGTAGTTAACCTTTATCAGGGATTTGTTTTGGAAGGCGAGAGATGAAAAAGTCTTATCATCATCATCATGAGGTCGTAGGGTCGCCAGAGCTTTCTTCATAGTGGCGCTGCTTGGCACATCAGTCATGTCCTCGTTGACAGCAAGACCAATGACTCTGGCAAAGTCATTGAAGTCGAAGGTGAGCGGTTGTGGATGGGTAGAGAGGTTGAAGGTGATGTTTGAAGAAGTTTGGTTTACTTCAGCCGAGAACCAAAACTCCTTCTAGTATTATGTGTAGCAATTGGAAGGTTCTCTCGTAATGGCTTCAGCAATAGGTGAGTTCTTCAAAAAGGTTAACAAAGGTGTGTAAAGGGGGTTGTTGTATTCAAGAAGGGCTACACAGTTGTTCAAAGCAATCTTTCCATCGTTAATGTTGAAGTAGACGTTGGATACGGCCAAGACGGTGAAGGATTGGTTTGTTGTTGAAGACGCCATTGATGAAAGATTGAAGGTTTTGGAGAGATAGAGAAAGATAAACAGCATGTGTGTGTATGCGATAATGAGTTGTGATTGTGAAAATAACAATGAGTCAAGGGTATGTGAAAAGTTTTGCCGTTTTCCAATTAAAGCATTTAATGCAAACTTTACCTTTTGAGAAAAACGTGGGACCCTTTGACCCTTCATGTGATTTTTCCCCTTGGAAAGCAGGAAAGTTGTTGACATTAAAAGGAAATAATTTGAATTAAATACTGGAATATATAAATTCCCATTGAAATGTAACTACCTCGTTACATTCAATTCCCTTAAATGCCCAGAGACAGAGATCACTTATCAGATTTATTTACCAATATTGAGCATACCTAGCTCAGCAACCAACTTAGTAAAACTTGGCTCAGCCAGAGGCTTGGTGAAAATATCAGCGAGCTGGTATTCAGTGGGTATAAAGTGAAGCTCAATATCACCTTTTAAAAATGGTCTCTGATAAAGTGATACCCGATGTCAATATGCTTGGTTCTAAAATGAAGAACCGGATTATTTAAGATGGCTATAGCACTTGTGTTGTCACAGAATATGGGAAACTTTTCATAATTGATTCCATAATTAGCCAACTGACTTTTCATCCCGAGAACTTGAGCGCAACAACCAGCAACAACAACATATTCAGCTTTAGCTGATGACATGGCCACATAGTTTTGTTTCTTTGCACTCCAACATACCAACTTTACTCCAAGGATTTGAAAACTCCCAGAGGTGCTATGTCTATCAAGGCAGCACCCAACATAGTTTGAGTCTGAGTAGGCTTTGAGGTCAAAGCCTGATCCGTTTGGATACCAGAGACCTAGTGAGGGAGATCCTTTTAAGTACCTGAAAATTCTTTTAACAGCTACAAGGTGGGATTCTTGGGGTTAGCTTGGTACCTAGCACAGAAACATGTGGAGAATTGGATGTCTGGTCTGCTTGCTGTGAGGTACATCAGTGACCCAATCATTCCTCTGTATAAGGTCTCATTAAGAGAGACCTCTGAGTCATCAGCTCCCAAATTGTTGGGAGGAAGCATGGCGCATTTCACTGATGCGCAATCAGACAGATCATACTTCTTGAGCAAATCTCTAACAAATTTTTCTTGACAAAAAGAAATTCGTTTTGAATTTTGTTTGATTTAAAAACCCAAGAAAAAAGTTTGTTTCCCCATCATGCTCATTTCATACTTTTTGGTCATAAATTTGACAAACTGTCTGCTCAAGGTAATGTTGGTTGAACCAAAAATTATGTCATCCACATAAATCTGTACTATAATGACATCACCCTTGGACCTATAAGTGAACAAGGTTTGGTCAATAGTACCTCTAACAAACTTATTTTCAAGTAGGATCTTTGATAGAGTTTCATACCAGGCTCTAGGCGCTTGTTTCAACCCATAGAGTGCTTTGTGAAGTCTGCAAACGTGGTCAGGATAGTCACTGTTCTCAAACCCTGGGGGTTGTTTTATATATACTTCCTTTGCAAGCTTTCCATTAAGAAAGACACTTTTTACATCCATCTGGTAAACCATGAAACCCATATAAGCTGCATAGGCTAGGAAGATTCTGATAGCTTCTAATCTGGCCACTGGTGCGAAGGTTTCATCATAATCAATACCCTTTGACTGGTTGTAACCCAGCACCACACGCCTAGCCTTGTTTATAACAATCATGCCAGCTTCATCCCTTTTGTTTCTATATACCCATTTAGTTCCAACCACTTGCTTTCTAGTTGGAGCTCTTACCAGGGTCCACACCTTGTTTCTCTTAATCTGATTGAGTTCTTCTTGCATAGCTACAACCCATCCTTCATCTAGTAGGATAGAGACCACATTCTTTGGTTCATCTTTAGAGAGAAAATCAATGAAAAGGCATTCATTCGTTGAGGCAGTTTCTAGAGATCTCAACTTTCCTCTGGTGGTGACTCCCTCAGAGGGTTCACCAAGAATATTCACCAGAAGAATATATTGGTTTCTAATCCTTTTGGATTGAGGAGCAGGAGTCTCTATGGGTTTAGCAGTCACAGCAGGTTCAATGAATGCCGATGGTTCATTACATATGATTTCTTTATCCATGATCTCTTCATCTGTTTGAGAGATTGGAGAGATAAGATCAACATTTTCTTCTATGTGTAGTGGAGTATGTGATTCAGCTACAACAACATCTGGAGTGATGTCAGATATTGAATGAGGATCAAATGCATGAACGTAAGAGAAATCCTTATGACATATTTGAGGTGATTCCTTGGGATTTGAGAAATCATCCTTTGGATATGATTTAACTTCATTGAAGTCAATGTTACAGTCCTCTGAGTTGGTGTGAGTAATGACAACATCTGCTTCATTAAAAGGTAACATGAATGGAGTCTTCAAGTTTTTGCCTGCGGATATTGAATATTCTAAAAGCTCTGGAGGTAGGAGAGTATCCAAGAAAGAACCCATCATCTGACTTTTCATCAAATTTTCCCAGATGATCCTTGTAGTTGCGAATGAAAATAGGGCAACCAAAGACATGGAAGTAGCTTACATCAGGGGCTCTTTTCCTATACACTTCATAAGCGGTCTTAACATCTTTAAATGTCATATATTTAAATATAAATTGTGAATTTTTAAAACAATATTCAAATTATAAAATAATATTATGGGACATCATTTAGAGGCTAAGCGGCATGAAAATAACTTCGCATTTTTTTACTTTGAAAGTATATTTAGCAAAAAGAGCCATTTTTTACAAGGCTTGCTTTACTAGATAAAAACTTCAAATAAGAAAAAAATTGTAATTCTTTTATTATACTACGTGTTTTTCTTGTTTATAAATTTTGTTAACAATGATAAGTCAGCACACGTTGTCAACTGAGAAAAATTCTTATTTATTTTATAACCATTATTTATTTTATTATTTTAGCAAACCATAATTGATTCTTGAATATTTATAAAGCTTTTAAGAAGAAATTGCATATAACTACTAGGTATTTTATCCAAGGGGTTAATCTTTTTACCCAAAAAGAAATACTGTAGTATTTTATTTTTGAAGAGTATAATATTTATACATTTAGTTTTAGATTATTTTTACTTTCTCAAATTACAATATCCAAGTGTTATAAAACTTAATATATATACTATGGCGCGCTTTAAACAAAAATAGTGATGTAACATATCACATTTTTGTTGTCATATTCATACTCACGTTTTCTTAAGCGTTAGCAGACATAATCATCTAATTAACGACAAATATAATAAGATATCGCGTTTAACTAAAATCAATGACGTATGTGTAATCTTAGGTGATTTGTGACCCGATTTTAATAAGTTAACATTTTATTATATTCGTTGTTTTTTCTTAATTTTTCTTAAAGCTAATTTTAGAAAGAAAAAAAATGTCACTTATGATTTAAAAAATACAGCTAATATCTACATGGCCTCAAACGCATAATGAGTAAGAATAAGATGTCATATATATACTTAAACATTGTATTACTTTTGGTATTAAAAAATACTAACATGTTTTAGTTTCAAATTTTACGTTGTCAATTAAGGCATACAATCGTTTTTCAGACCAGTGTGTTGCATGTTAGAGAAGCTTTTATTTCTTCTCTAATTGTAATTCATTTTATTATTTTTATAATTCCAAATATAAGAATATAATTCTTTTTTAGAATAAGAAAGTTTTTAGAAATCAGTAAATGTGTTTTTTAGCCAAAGATTAGGTATTTTAATTTTGAAATTTTTTATTTTTAAATCATTTGTTTCATTTCTCAAACTGCAATATCAGGTGCTGGTAAATTTTAAATCGATTTCCATTGCTTGTTTTAAACAAATAAAGTGACCATAATATATCTCATGTTGGTGGCAAATTTATACTCACGTTCTCAATGAGCATTAGCAGAGATAATCATTAATAAACCATAAGGACATTAGGATATTATCTTTAATTAAAATACCAAATAGTAACATATCTTTGTGACCCGATATCAATAAGTTAACGTTTTATTATATTCCTTATTCCTTCATGCTTTTCTTTCTTAAAGCCGCCAATTTTAATAACCAAGAGTGAACACCGACATTCATTAATTGATTCATAGTTAACTAGCAGGGTACTCGTGCGTTGCGGCTGTAAAACCCTAAATTAAAATCCATGAACAGTAATTTAAAGGTTACGCAAATAAATATTTAAAGGTTACGCAATTAATTATTTCAGTTATTTCAGAATAATAAATAATAATACCTTTCAAGTAGTACGAAATATATATTTATTCAAAAAAACGATAATACATGTCAGAGTATTTTACGAAAGTTAATCACGAGCACAACGTAAATAATTATAACACAAAGAAAAATACAAGTATGCTTATGGTGGTGTTGGGCTGCGACTGAAAACCAAAGAACAAGAGGGAAGGGGTCGAGCCCAGCCCGTCTTAAAAACCATCTCAGTAAACAAGTTACACATTTTCATAATAACAAAAAATAAGAAAAATTAGGGTTGGCTCCTCCCTGGTATATGTGCCGCCGGCTGTAGAACAAGCAGGGGGTTCGGGTTTGATTTTTCGTCACTTGATTGTTGGTGTATTCGTATTTCAGCCTAATCACTTATTAAGGTAATCATTTTTTATATTATTTTCCTTATTCTCGAATCCATCCTCATGAACTCTTGAACACACGAACATACATGGTAAACATGTAAATTAATCAAAGACTAGTCGAGTTTTGGGGGTTAATCACGAAAACCGAGAGTTTGGAAACTCTCGGTGGGTTTTGGTGTGCTTTCTGTGACCAGCCACGAACTAAAACTCAAAACAGTGGGAATGATGTGACCAGCAAGGGTGTTTTGTTATGATACAATGGCAACCGAGAGTTATAAACTCTCGGTGGGTCTTAGCGTACAAGCAGGGGGTAAAATAACAAAAACAGTGGGAATGTAAAACAGAACAGTGGGAACAATAACACAAACAGTGGGAACATAAGGAAAATAGTAGCAACTGGCACTAGGCCAGTGGCTACTGTTCGAGGGCAACATCAAAGGGGGCCACGACGTGGGTCGTGGTAGGCCCGGTTTGTTTTAACCCAAGACATGGGTGTCTCGGGGAGAGTTTTAAGTTCGAAATCGGGATCACACGAACATTAATAAAATACAAGAATTTATTTTATTACGATTAGCTCATTTTATAAATAAGTTTTATAAATTAATTTAATTATATCGTTTTGTTATTAATTTTATAAGTAAAATTAAATTAATATTTGTTAATCCTTTTAATTATTTATAAATGTATGATTTATTAATGATTTAATTTTTCAAGGAAAATAATTTGGAAACCTTTCTAATTTAGGAAACTTTCTAATTATAGCAAGTTACTATTTATTGTAATATCAGAATACACATTATACAGAAATCAGTGGTACAGGAATACATTTATCAAAATAATGTAGAACAATCAGATTTATCATAGTATACACAAACAGTAATACAAGAATATAATAAATCAAACTAATAACAGTAAAGATCAGTAAAAATAAACAGATATTAGACACCTCATTCGCGTCCGTAATTCATGTAGCTCGTGTGAAGTCAGAATAGGAGTTTCATCGGTTTTCCTTGCAATCAGTTATTGGACACAAGGTGCGGATTTTCCGTCCTTCAGTATGAACTTCCTTTCCTATTCATGATAAGGATTCCCCGTCTACAGCCAAATGTTTGCCCAGTTTTATGTTATAAACTTTACATAAATTGCCATGATAATTGTATTAAATTGCCTTAGCTTTATATACATGTATGACCAGTTATAACTAGTTACGGAGGTACCGTAACCATGACACTTGAGGCACCGGTGTCATGAATCCTCTTCAAGGGAGTGATTTCTCGCATCGTCCCTTTTATTTCAGCTTGGCCATTTATCAATATTATCAGCGGGGCGTATGGATGCATCCTAGGTTATCAGTTTACAGCTCATCAAGTGAATGTGGTGTGTGCTATACATCCTTCACATTGGAGTTGATCCCTCCACCCAGCTTATCAGTTAGAGGTCACCCCTCTACAACATGACGAGCTCATTCCTCTATGTATTCATGCAGACGTTATTACAACACATGACCTATATAAGCTCTTGGCACTTAAAATACAATAAATGTATGTTCTCAGATTTAACAGATAATAATTCAGCTTTACTATTTATAAATCAGACTTTTCAGAACATACACAATTTTCCGCTGCTCTATACTTATCAGTTTAATAGCTTCAGTATTTGTTATCTGTTTCATTCCAGTACATTCTTATCATGCTTTATATCCGTTCACCGGGCGTTATGCTCAGCCGTAGTTTTCCTTTCATGTTCCAAATGGAAGGTACACAATGACGCTCTTAGGATTCTGAGAGAGTATGTGCGTTGGATGGAAGCTATCAAGACTTCTTTATTTTATGCACGTCATACATTAATTTTCCTGTTTGGACATTGTTTAGTCCTTCCCTTCAGTACGTAATCTTTTATATTTGAGCTTAGATGTTTGATTATGGTATTTCCGTTATGGTCAGTTAATGTTTTCAAGACATTTGCCTTGCATGCTTTGATGACACGCCATAAATACACGTAACGGTCCACTTATCCAAGTGGGGTGTTATAATTATAGTATTAGAGCCCAAGGTTCGATCTGTAGGCTCTAAAACTTGACCTGTGACTAGTGGGTAGTCACCAGGAACTTTCTAGATTTTGGCGTTTGTTATTAATAACTGAAAAATTGTTCTTTGAAGTATGTCTTATCGAATTGATCACGGATTAAAGTGTGACTCAGTCATCTTTGGTGGATAAAAGAAAAGGTTGTCGTTGTGTAACAAAATAAAAATGCAATCTTTAAAGTAAATGGCAAAAAAAAATAAAAAAAGATATAAAGACTTAAATAAAAGACTTAAACGAATTAAAGATGAAAGCTTGAAAAGAGTGAACTAAAAAAAATAAGACTTCTAAAAATAAATGACGAAATAATAAAACTTGACAACAAGTAAATTTGAAAACTTTAAATTTAAACTAAGTCAAAACAAATTTAAAATAACACTAAGTAAAATTTGTAACAACTTGAATTTTTCGATTATTTAAATAGAAGTGCTTGTTGCACTACGTGTCGTTTGCTAACGGTTTGTGCCGTACAAATACGTTACATTATTTTGGGAACACGAATGTCCATCGTTATTTATGTCACGACATATAAGCTCGCACGTTGTTATGTGACAATAGTGTGCCACGCGTGTTGGAGTACAAAAGATAAATGAAAATTGTGTCGGAATATATCGCCAAACGATAAGCAACGGTAACCCTTTTCAACTTAACTTAGACCTATACGAGTCGCGTGTTAGTACAACTTCATAAAACTTAATACGATAGGTCGGGCTTCGTTGGGCCTAAACAGGCTACACAATATATGAACCAAACCAAACTCACTCTTGTTAACTTGTAACTGGGTCGAGGCCCACTGAAAATACAATGTATCCAGTGACTCAAAAGGAAGATGAAGAATTCAAATCCCATGACACATTTTAAACTTTAGGCTTGGTCAAACCAAGTCAACCACAGCAAACCTGGAAATAATAGTTTACAAACCCACTACCACACCAGTCCAACACACTTGCCTAGATTACCTTATATGGGTATGTCACAAGACACCCATTTTCGGATGAACATTAACCCTATGCCGAATGTAATAGACTAAATATGGCCAGATTTCACAACCTTGGGACACAAACACAAAGCACAATATCAAATCTAAGCAATAAAGGGGTTGGAAACAAAGGTCTTGAACCATCAAGTGGAACACTATCTTCAGCCAAGCCAAACACACTCCATCCTCAGCCGAACACCACCAAACCGAAATTTAACATCATCATTGTGAGTCATCCACTCTATCTTATTTTCTTTTGTTGTTATGCATCCATACTAGAATAGATGTCAAACCGAAACCCACCTGCGAAACAATTAGGCCGAGTGTTAGTCATTAATAAAACATTCTAATCCTTACACAAAACAACATGTTAAGCACTAAACATGGGCAATAGACACTTAAATCACTGTGAAAATCATACCGAGACCCCCTTAACCATAGTTTTAGCATGTATAGCACTTGTAAAACCCAATCATGGTCAAAACCCTAATCGAACCTCATATGTACAAACCGACCGAAACCCTAAGACCTTAATCATCAGACAAAAACATAAAATCAACCAACCTATAGTCAAACCTGTAAATTTATACCATTCCCTCTCCTAAGTACATTCTAGAACACGAATTAAACACGTATGATTTAAAACCCCCAAATTTCTAGAAACCCTAATTTTTATAATCAATTTAAAACTTCAATTAAACCATTTATAAACGAAAATCGAACAGTTAATTAGATTAATAACGGAGATTGAACGAAACCCTAAAATAGACGAAACCCTAATTTGAGAAATCAGTGTCATTTATCTAATTAACCTAGTTTTTATCAAAGAAAAACGTGATTAAACATAGATAAACACGAGATTTATAGAAACCCCCAAATTTACAAGAAACCCTAAAAAGTTATTATACAAATCGAGACTTGGAACGTGTAAGTAAGCATAATTAAAGAGTTTTTAAACCAAGAGAAACATGTAATTTCGATAGAACACCAGTGGAACACGAAATCCGAACACATGAACACAAAATAGAAAGGGGACTTATCTGTTAGATGCATAGATGATGATTGAACATGAAACCCTAGTTAGATTCGGATTAAAACATGAACAAGCATGAAACCTAGAAGCATTCGAGCCTTTAAACACCATCACGTGATGATTGGGGACCGGATACATTAATAAACAGATATAGATGAATGAAAAACGAGTATAAGCTTGGATAATCTTGCCTCAATAAGCCTAGAAAGAGAGATAATAAGATTAAGGGTCGGTTGGGATAAAGAGAGAGAAATAAGAAATGGTGGCTGTGGGTTACGCGTGTTGTGTGAGACCCAAAGAGACAGAGAGAGTAATAATACTCTCCCACCTTGTTTATGTCGCCCTTGGGCCGGGCCAGGGTTTTGGGTCTTGGTCCTTGGGTCATGGGTATTATCATTTGGGCCGATTTTGGGCCTTGCTAAATATATAACATTTGGGCTAATGGACAGCCGGGAGATATAAGCCCAAAACACGAGTTGAATTATAAATTCCGTAATACTAAGTACGAAAACCCGTCATTTATTAACCGTATTCAAGAGTCGTGTATTTGTAAATAAAACGTGTCGCCAAGCACAACTTAAGTGATCATGCATTCTTTTATTATAACCTATAGTCGTAATAACGTAATAAATACATTTAAATAGGTCGTGGATAACGTGGACGTGTTCTCAAGTTTCCTTGCATTACCATCCATTTGCTTAACTTACGAGGTGAGTTTATAGCCCCACTTTTACTTGTTTTATCACTTTGGGGTGAGAACATTGCTTGTTTTAAACGGATGAACATAAGTGCTTAAAACTCATACGTGCCTACATGATGTCTAAGTAGCGATACCCCTAGATGCTTTAGCCCACTATCATGAACCGTTAATTACTTTGTGTAAGCGCGAATGTTATGGATAGATCTATTGGGATTGGCCTCCCTATCTATTGTTGGTTGTGTGACCAAAATAGGTACAAATACATTTGAGGTTGTTACGAATACTTTGGGGTAGTATTTGCTTGGGCATTCTCTTATATAAACTGGTTTGTACGGTTAACGCTTCGGTGTCATGAGCTTAGACGTAGGATATCATGAACGTATGCTATTTGATAATAATCTTGTATTTGTTATAAGATTATTGATGTTGCCTATAAAAATCTTATGGTTCATCGCACTACTTCTACTTAAACCTATAAACTCACCGACCTTTGTGTTGACGTTTTAGCAATGTTTTTCTCAGGTGTCAAGGCGGAGGAGTGACGTGGTTGTGCTATGGGGATTAATAATAATTATCATGATTTAATATTGAGACATGTTTTGAGTGTATGGCATTTGGAAATCCATATTATGTGATCATGGATTGTAAAACAATTTTCCCTTGAAACAATTTGATTCTTATGCTTTATGAATGAAAAATGACTTTTCTTAGTTATTCTTGTATCTATGTCTCTTGTTTGTCATGATAGTCACATCCTCGTGTAATGGTACACATGGGCCAAATTGAGGGTGTGACAGATTGGTATCAGAGCCATGGTTATAGAGAACTAGGTTACTTTTATAAAAAAAAAAAAAAAAAAAAATAAAAAAAAAATAAAAATAAAAACCGTTTTTACAAATGTTTTGGTCAAAAATAAGACTTTGGTAAAAAGAGTAATACTAGACTATAACTACATCTCCATCTCCATAGACCACATCACTTCGCGCCTTCGACAAGTAAGTTGTATCTTTAAGTTGTACCATTTCATTACTTATTAGCACTCTAGCTAAATAAATTGCTAAAAGTATCAAGTAACGTAATTTACGATTATGCTAAATGGTTTGTGCCATGCTATACAAAATCGATGTTTATTTCGATACTACGTGAAACTCTATGCTAAATGGTTTGTGCCATGCTATACAAAATCGATGTTTATTTCGACACTACGTAAAACCCTATGCTAAATGGTTTGTGCCATGCTATATGAATACAAAATCGATGTTCATTTCGACACTACGTGAGACTCTATGCTAAATGGTTTGTGCCATGTTATACGAATGCAAAATCGAATTGTTAATTTCTTGAAACTCTATGCTAAATGGTTTGTGCCATGCTATGCGAATACAATATCGATCTTGTATCAACATGTTTTAAAAATTTCTTTTGTGCTAAATGGTGTGTGCCATGACAAATTAAAAACTTCTATATATTGCAAAATCGATTATTCTTACACATGCCTTTCTTGATTTGGCAGTGACATGTCTATTTCCTCCGAAGACTCATTGTACTACTTGAGCTCATCTACGGATGGGGCACGACACGAGATCTCTACTAGTGGTGCTTCACCACCACCATCCACTCGAGGGGAGCCTAGTGCCCATGCACCTACTCACGCATCACCACCACCACTCATATGCTACCAAAGGCGTGGCAAGGCGCCGATGGTTCCTCCATCCACTTCATCATCGCATGCCCCAAGGGCACCTCGCCAACACCGCACCGCGAGGATGTCCGTGAGAGCCTCTATGATTGGAAAGAGGTTGGCCGCTAGACACATGAGCCCTCCCCGCAAGCCGTCGAAGTCACCATCCACTAGAGCACCTCCTAGGCGAAGAACCTCTCGTCGACCCACTATGCCCATACCACCCCCACCTCGCGGCTATAATGGAGCCGAATGCTCCGCGGCCGCCGAGGCACGTGGGATGCCCCCACATCGCTTTGCGAGACTTGCTACCCTAAGGGGCAAGGTGACACATGTTCTTCGTAACATGGGTGGTTTGTCGTATGAGTCGCTAGTGAGACTCGAGACGTGCTATGAGGCGGTTATCTCGGACTTGGGATTGAATGCCCCACCCCCACCCGACCATTTCGCGGGGCTAGCTAGGAGAGTCGAGGACCAACACTACGAGATCGGAGCTTTACGCACTCTCCTACATAGGGCCTTGATCGACTTGTCCGAGAGGGTTACGGCTCTTGAGCACCGTTTCTAGTAGATTTTCGTCTAGCTATTTGTGTACACTTTTCATTCCAAATTTTCCCTTATGTGTTGTAACTCCTAAAAATTCTTGAACAATGTGTTAACTCTTGTGTGTTTCCGTTTCTAATCATGGAATGAATCATTTGTGCGCTACTTAACTTGTTGATCATTACTTCATTTGATACTATATCGTGTTTTGTGACATGCTTGTACTCTCTAGCCATAAGCTCTTAATGCTAACCTTACCATGAACTTTGTGATGAAATTTAGGACCATGGCACCAAAAACTCGCAAGAATAGAGTCGATCCAACTCCGGCCGCACCTATCACCGTCGATCCATCGGTTTTGAGCCAAATGATCGCCGATGGAATTGCCGCCGCTCTTGCCGCCAACGAAACAAACCCAAGTACGCAAGAGGAGACCAACCAAGTGCCGAATCCGGTACCTCCTACGCGTGCATGCTCATACAAGGAGTTTCGCTCATGCTTCACGAGTACCTTCAATGGCACCGAAGGTGCCGTAGGACTTGCACGATGGATTGAGAGACTTGAATCTCAATTTAGCGTGAGTAATGTCGCCGAAGGTGACAAGGTGAAGTTTAGCTCTAGCACCTTGGTAGATGGTGCACTAACTTGGTGGAACATCCACGTGAAGGCCGTAAGTTTGGATGCGACCAATGCTACTCCTTGGGCTCATTTCAAGGGAATGCTTCTCAAGAAGTATTGCCCTAGAAACGAGATGAAAAGGTTGGAAGCCGAGTTATGGAACCTCCGTGTACATGGGATTAACTTGATGGCTTACACTCAACGTTTTCAAGAATTGAGATTGATGTGTCCCGAGATGATGCCAAATGAGACACGAGCCGTTGAAAGGTACATCGTTGGACTACCACCGTCAATCCGAGGAGACGTCATCTCTTCGAAACCTAACGATTTGAACGAAGCCATTGAAATGGTGGACGGTTTGATGGACTCCGTCACCTTGGAAAGTGGTGACAACAAACGAAAATGGGAAGGAAACCATGGCCCCAATCATGGCGACTACCCTAACAAGCGCCAAGATGTAGTCAAGGTGTTCAATGTGAATGGTGGATCGGGTTATCAAGGGAAGCTACCATTTTGTGGTAAGTGTGGTAAACACCACAACGGTGCTTGTGGAGGTACATGTCACAATTGTGGAAAGACCGGTCACTTCGCCAAGGATTGTCGAAGTGCACCAAAACCCACGAACCAAAGGACTCCTATCGCCCCTAATGCTCAATACGCGGATGTCACTTGCTATGGTTGTGGCGAAAAAGGTCACTTTAAGAATAGGTGTCCCAAAGCTACCACGCAAGGCCGAGGAAATCAAATCCGAGGCAACAACAACAACCAAGCTCGTCGACAACCTCGTCAAAACCACGGAAATCCGAATGGGCGGAACAATGGGAATCAAACGGGAGCACCCGGACGTGTGTACGCTCTATGTGCCGAAGCGGCCATTCAAGACAACAACGTGGTCACCGGTACGTTTCTCATCAACAATATTTATGCTTCCGTACTATTTGATTCCGGTGCCGATAGAAGTTTTGCCTCCATTACCTTTAGTGAACTATTAAATGTGAAACCCACTCCATTAGATGTCGACTATAATGTGGAATTAGCCGATGGTAAAGCGATCACTACGAACACCGTACTTAAGGGTTGTACCCTAAGCCTCCAAAATATTCCTTTCATCATTGATCTTTTACCTATCGAACTTGGAAGTTTTGATGTTATCATTGGTATGGATTGGCTATCCAAGTACCACGCGGAGATAATTTGCCACGAAAAACAAGTCCGTGTTCCTTACGGAAACCGAACTTTAACCATCCTCGGGGAGAAGAACGGTGTGAAAAGTCGGACTAGTTTAAATGTCATTTCATGTACCAAAACCCAAAAGTACATCGAAGAGGGCCGTCCTATTTTCCTTATCCAAGTCACTAGCAAAAACGAACCCGAACCGAAGGAGAAGAAAATTGGCGACGTACCAATTGTTTGTAACTTTCCCGAAGTTTTTCCCGAAGATCTACCCGGGTTACCCCCACTTCGCCAAGTAGAATTTCACATCGAACTAACTCCCGGTGCCGCACCCGTCGCGAGGGCACCTTACCGACTAGCACCCGCCGAAATGAAGGAGTTAGCCGACCAACTAAAAGAGCTTACCGACAAAGGATTCATAAGACCGAGTTCCTCACCTTGGGGAGCCCCGGTTTTATTCGTGAAAAAGAAAGATGGATCGTTCCGCATGTGCATCGACTATCGCGAATTGAACAAACTTACCATAAAGAATCGTTACCCTTTACCAAGGATCGATGACTTATTTGATCAACTTCAAGGTTCGAGCATTTATTCAAAGATTGACCTTAGGTCGGGGTACCATCAACTTAGAGTTCGAGAGGAAGACATTTCCAAAACGGCGTTTCGAACCCGATACGGTCACTTTGAATTCCAAGTCATGCCATTTGGGTTAACCAATGCGCCCGCGGTATTCATGGACCTTATGAACCGCGTGTGTAAGCCTTATTTGGACAAGTTCGTGATCGTGTTTATTGATGATATCCTTATCTACTCTCGTAGTAAGGAAGAACACGGAGAACACTTGAAGAAAATTTTGGAATTGTTGAAACAAGAACAATTATACGCCAAATTTTCAAAGTGTGAATTTTGGATTCACACGGTGCAATTCCTTGGTCACGTAATCGATAGTAGTGGTATTCATGTGGATCCCGCTAAAATCGAAGCGGTAAAGGATTGGGCGACTCCTACCACACCTACGGAGATTCGCCAATTCCTTGGACTTGCCAGCTATTATAGACGATTTATCGAAGGATTCTCAAAAATCGCTAAGTCTATGACGGAATTAACACAAAAGAACAAGAAGTTTATTTGGGGAGACGACCAAGAAACTTCTTTCCAAACTTTAAAACAAAAACTTTGCGACGCGCCCATTCTCGCGTTACCCGAGGGTAGTGAAGACTTTGAGGTATATTGTGATGCTTCAATTAAAGGTCTAGGCGCGGTTCTCATGCAAAGGAAAAAGGTCATAGCTTATGCCTCTCGACAACTCAAGCCGAACGAAGAAAACTACACTACTCACGATTTGGAGCTAGGCGCGGTTGTCTTTGCTCTCAAGATTTGGAGACACTACTTATACGGAACTAAATGTGTAGTTTACACCGATCACAAAAGTCTTCAACATATCTTAGACCAAAAAGAACTCAACATGAGACAACGACGATGGATTGAACTCCTTGGAGACTACGATTGTGACATTCGTTACACGCCCGGAAAAGCTAACGTTGTAGCCGATGCTTTGAGTAGAAAACCCCGCGAGCGACCTCTAAGGGTTCGAGCCCTAGTGATGACTATTGGCTTAAACATACCCGCGAAAATCTTAGAAGCCCAACGAGAAGCTATTAAGATAGAAAACATCGATAAAGAAGAAGCCGGTGGGATGATCACCAAAAATCTCATTGCACGTACCGATGGAACGTTGTGTCTCGACAATAGAAGTTGGTTACCTCGTTACGGTAATGTCCGAGAACTAATCATGCATGAATCGCACAAGTCTAAGTACTCGATCCATCCCGGATCGGACAAAATGTACCATGACATGAAAATGTTCTATTGGTGGCCAAACATGAAAGCCGACATCGCGACTTATGTTGGTAAATGCCTAACTTGCGCCAAGGTTAAGGTTGAACACCAAAAACCTTCCGGATTGCTAGTACAACCTAGAATCCCGGAATGGAAATGGGAACGAATTACTATGGACTTCATCACCAAACTCCCAAGAACATCCGCGGGTTACGACACGATTTGGGTCATTGTCGATCGTTTGACGAAATCCGCACATTTTCTTCCGATGAAAGAAAACGACAAAATGGATCAATTAGCACGGATATATGTGAAAGAAATCGTTGCTAAGCACGGCGTACCAATCTCTATAATATCGGATCGAGATGGTCGATATTGCTCAAGATTTTGGCAATCTCTCCAAGAAGCGCTAGGGACGCAATTGGACATGAGTACGGCGTATCATCCGCAAACGGACGGTCAAAGTGAGAGAACCATACAAACGTTAGAAGACATGCTTCGCGCATGCGTAATCGACTTTGGAAACGGATGGGATCGACACCTACCGTTAGTAGAATTTTCGTACAACAATAGCTACCACACTAGCATTAAAGCGGCACCATTTGAAGCACTTTACGGTCGAAAGTGTCGTTCACCCGTTTGTTGGGCGGAAGTTGGCGATGCACAACTTACCGGTCCGGAAATTATTCACGAAACAACGGAGAAGATCGTACAAATCAAGAGTCGTATGCAAGCGGCTCGTGATCGACAAAAGTGTTACGCCAACAAAAGACGGAAACCATTGGAATTTAAAGTTGGAGATCGAGTAATGTTGGAAGTTGCACCATGGAAAGGAGTAATTCGTTTTGGCAAACGAGGGAAACTAAACCCACGATATATTGGACCATTCGAAATTACCCAACGCATAGGTGACGTTGCCTACCGTTTAGATTTACCTCAAGAACTTAATCGCGTGCATAATGTATTTCACATTTGCAACTTGAAGAAATGCTTATCCGACGAAACGCTCGTTATACCTATGGACGAAATCCAACTCAACGACAAACTCGTGTTCGTTGAGGAACCGGTCGAGATTATGGACCGAGAAGTCAAACGTCTTAAACAAAGTCGTATACCTATTGTTAAAGTGCGTTGGAATGCACGCCGAGGACCCGAATTTACTTGGGAACGCGAGGATCAATTTAAAGCGAAATATCCTCACTTGTTTACTAATGTAGTGCCAACTTAAACTATATTGTTTGTTTTTGCTTTGCGGACAAAGCCCTTTTTAGGGAGAGCGAATGTAACAACTTGAATTTTTCGATTATTTAAATAGAAGTGCTTGTTGCACTACGTGTCGTTTGCTAACGGTTTGTGCCGTACAAATACGTTACATTATTTTGGGAACACGAATGTCCATCGTTATTTATGTCACGACATATAAGCTCGCACGTTGTTATGTGACAATAGTGTGCCACGCGTGTTGGAGTACAAAAGATAAATGAAAATTGTGTCGGAATATATCGCCAAACGATAAGCAACGGTAACCCTTTTCAACTTAACTTAGACCTATACGAGTCGCGTGTTAGTACAACTTCATAAAACTTAATACGATAGGTCGGGCTTCGTTGGGCCTAAACAGGCTACACAATATATGAACCAAACCAAACTCACTCTTGTTAACTTGTAACTGGGTCGAGGCCCACTGAAAATACAATGTATCCAGTGACTCAAAAGGAAGATGAAGAATTCAAATCCCATGACACATTTTAAACTTTAGGCTTGGTCAAACCAAGTCAACCACAGCAAACCTGGAAATAATAGTTTACAAACCCACTACCACACCAGTCCAACACACTTGCCTAGATTACCTTATATGGGTATGTCACAAGACACCCATTTTCGGATGAACATTAACCCTATGCCGAATGTAATAGACTAAATATGGCCAGATTTCACAACCTTGGGACACAAACACAAAGCACAATATCAAATCTAAGCAATAAAGGGGTTGGAAACAAAGGTCTTGAACCATCAAGTGGAACACTATCTTCAGCCGAGCCAAACACACTCCATCCTCAGCCGAACACCACCAAACCGAAATTTAACATCATCATTGTGAGTCATCCACTCTATCTTATTTTCTTTTGTTGTTATGCATCCATACTAGAATAGATGTCAAACCGAAACCCACCTGCGAAACAATTAGGCCGAGTGTTAGTCATTAATAAAACATTCTAATCCTTACACAAAACAACATGTTAAGCACTAAACATGGGCAATAGACACTTAAATCACTGTGAAAATCATACCGAGACCCCCTTAACCATAGTTTTAGCATGTATAGCACTTGTAAAACCCAATCATGGTCAAAACCCTAATCGAACCTCATATGTACAAACCGACCGAAACCCTAAGACCTTAATCATCAGACAAAAACATAAAATCAACCAACCTATAGTCAAACCTGTAAATTTATACCATTCCCTCTCCTAAGTACATTCTAGAACACGAATTAAACACGTATGATTTAAAACCCCCAAATTTCTAGAAACCCTAATTTTTATAATCAATTTAAAACTTCAATTAAACCATTTATAAACGAAAATCGAACAGTTAATTAGATTAATAACGGAGATTGAACGAAACCCTAAAATAGACGAAACCCTAATTTGAGAAATCAGTGTCATTTATCTAATTAACCTAGTTTTTATCAAAGAAAAACGTGATTAAACATAGATAAACACGAGATTTATAGAAACCCCCAAATTTACAAGAAACCCTAAAAAGTTATTATACAAATCGAGACTTGGAACGTGTAAGTAAGCATAATTAAAGAGTTTTTAAACCAAGAGAAACATGTAATTTCGATAGAACACCAGTGGAACACGAAATCCGAACACATGAACACAAAATAGAAAGGGGACTTATCTGTTAGATGCATAGATGATGATTGAACATGAAACCCTAGTTAGATTCGGATTAAAACATGAACAAGCATGAAACCTAGAAGCATTCGAGCCTTTAAACACCATCACGTGATGATTGGGGACCGGATACATTAATAAACAGATATAGATGAATGAAAAACGAGTATAAGCTTGGATAATCTTGCCTCAATAAGCCTAGAAAGAGAGATAATAAGATTAAGGGTCGGTTGGGATAAAGAGAGAGAAATAAGAAATGGTGGCTGTGGGTTACGCGTGTTGTGTGAGACCCAAAGAGACAGAGAGAGTAATAATACTCTCCCACCTTGTTTATGTCGCCCTTGGGCCGGGCCAGGGTTTTGGGTCTTGGTCCTTGGGTCATGGGTATTATCATTTGGGCCGATTTTGGGCCTTGCTAAATATATAACATTTGGGCTAATGGACAGCCGGGAGATATAAGCCCAAAACACGAGTTGAATTATAAATTCCGTAATACTAAGTACGAAAACCCGTCATTTATTAACCGTATTCAAGAGTCGTGTATTTGTAAATAAAACGTGTCGCCAAGCACAACTTAAGTGATCATGCATTCTTTTATTATAACCTATAGTCGTAATAACGTAATAAATACATTTAAATAGGTCGTGGATAACGTGGACGTGTTCTCAAGTTTCCTTGCATTACCATCCATTTGCTTAACTTACGAGGTGAGTTTATAGCCCCACTTTTACTTGTTTTATCACTTTGGGGTGAGAACATTGCTTGTTTTAAACGGATGAACATAAGTGCTTAAAACTCATACATGCCTACATGATGTCTAAGTAGCGATACCCCTAGATGCTTTAGCCCACTATCATGAACCGTTAATTACTTTGTGTAAGCGCGAATGTTATGGATAGATCTATTGGGATTGGCCTCCCTATCTATTGTTGGTTGTGTGACCAAAATAGGTACAAATACATTTGAGGTTGTTACGAATACTTTGGGGTAGTATTTGCTTGGGCATTCTCTTATATAAACTGGTTTGTACGGTTAACGCTTCGGTGTCATGAGCTTAGACGTAGGATATCATGAACGTATGCTATTTGATAATAATCTTGTATTTGTTATAAGATTATTGATGTTGCCTATAAAAATCTTATGGTTCATCGCACTACTTCTACTTAAACCTATAAACTCACCGACCTTTGTGTTGACGTTTTAGCAATGTTTTTCTCAGGTGTCAAGGCGGAGGAGTGACGTGGTTGTGCTATGGGGATTAATAATAATTATCATGATTTAATATTGAGACATGTTTTGAGTGTATGGCATTTGGAAATCCATATTATGTGATCATGGATTGTAAAACAATTTTCCCTTGAAACAATTTGATTCTTATGCTTTATGAATGAAAAATGACTTTTCTTAGTTATTCTTGTATCTATGTCTCTTGTTTGTCATGATAGTCACATCCTCGTGTAATGGTACACATGGGCCAAATTGAGGGTGTGACAAAATTGGCGGGGAAAGTTAAATTTAAAACTTAAAATAAAGACAGGAAATAAAAACAAAACTGAGGTCAGATCGCACTTGGATCGCAGTCAATGCGATCACAGTCAACGATCGTGACTAGATCGTGTTCCACGATCGTGACCATAGATCGTAACAAAGGATCGCAGTCAATGCGATCTTAACAAGATGATCGTGGCCCATATCACAGTGATGGATCGTACCCACGGATCGCAACCAATGATCGTGGTGAGTGAGCCCCACTCAGATCGTACCCACGGATCTTACCACTCGATCGCACTAACGGATCGTAGTCCAGATCGTAACGAGCGATCGTGGTCCAGATCGTAGTGTGTGTGATCTCAGTGTAGATCGCAAGTAGTGATCGTTCTTTATGATCGCGGTATTTGATCGCAAGTAGAAACCGTAAGGCTTATGCGATCACAATACCCGATCGGAACCATGAAAACCCTTAGACATTACGATGGAATGGAAAAAGGAAATAAGCAATAACCAAATAAGCACTTTAATAATAAGCAATTACCAAAAACTTTATTAAAACAATAAAAAGAAAAGCTAAATAAGCTCAAATTTAAAAACTTTCAAAACACTAAATAAACAAAATTTATAAAATAAACTTTAAAAAGATTAAACTTTTAAAAATACTTAAAAGAAAATAAGCTAAACAAGAAATAAGCTAAAAACACAATAAGGAAAGAACATCAATTGCATGACAATGATAAGAACAATGGAAAAATAAGAACTTTTATCAAATAAACATCAAGATTAACCAATCTTCAAGATAAATCAAACAAAACAAGATATTTAAAAATAAGAAAGGAAGAATGAGATGATTATGAAAAGCTTGATTAAGGATTAAGATTCAACAACACAAATTAGAGACTTACTTGAAATAACTTGAAATTAAAGACAAGTATGTAAATGACAATATGAAAAGTGCATGAAAAATAAAATGGAGAACTAATTTTTCAAATTAGCTAACACCTTCCAAATGAGGGGAAGGGTTAGTATTTATAGGAGGAGTGGAGTTGGTTGTGAGTGCTTTCTTCTTCTTTCTTTTTTTCTTTGTCGTCTCGTCTTTAAATTAAATTGACGTCCTCGACTTTGGCTCGGGATTCGTCGATAATTAATTTGAACTCGTCTTATAATTTCTACATTTATTAGACTTGGGTTCTTCGACTTGTAAATCTTCCGTGTTTGGTCCTTTTCTTCAATAAATCTTCAAAATAGGCCCGTTGACTTCCGTTCTTTTTGCACTCTTGATCTTTTGACTTCGTCTTTTGTCTTTTTCTTCGATAAAAGCCTGTGAAAGCCCGTGTTTTATTCCCTTTTCACATTTTGGTCCTAAATCACAACAAAAACACAAACAACGCATAACTCCTACTTTTACGACATCAAATATACGTTTAGGCTTGGTTATTATTATAATTAAGTGGTAAAAGGATGGGTGTTTTCACACCAATCAAAATCCCCTACACTTGACTATTGCAATGCCCTCATGTAATGCATTAATTACAAAGCAAGATTTACATTTTCCATCATAATTAACCCACCTTGGCCTTTATTAAACATAAGACATTAAGGAAACTTAAAGAGATAGAAAATTACAAAATATTTGAAGGAAGAAAACAAGTTAAGAGATTGAAGACTTACATTAGGGCTTTGGTTTGTCATGAATGTTTATCACCCTCAAGTTTCACGTTCCCCAAACCAAGCTTAAAAACGAGATCATTGTTATTATAAGTTAGCAAACTAACACAAACTCATGTGGACCAAGTATTCACTTAGACTCCCTTATTCCTAGGTGTATCTCTTATATTTTATCGTTGTCTTGAATGATCACGAGGATGCATTGTTAACTTATTTCGATAGCTTATTTAGGCTGAAAATAAAGTAGGACAATTTAATCAATAGTTAGATAAAGGACAAAATCTTTTAAAACTGCTTCTCGGGACCTCATAAAGTTCATATCTTGGCATAACTCGCTTCACGATTTGAGACCTTTCTCGGACCTATATTTGGCATTGACTTCATACTTCAAATCTTGAGAGACGTTCTTGAAATAATGGTCTTCTCTTCATAATAGGAATTTCTTCACTTGAAGTTTTTGAGAGATTCTTCATACACTGGACCACAACTTCTTCATTTTTCTCCAATCTTTATTTGGGATTTTGATATACAACGATCCGCCTCCTTTTAGGACTTGGATCTATTTACCCTCATACCTTGCTAGGGTCTTTTCGGATAGACTTCTCCATGATCTTTAGGGGAGTATTTGCTTTTCGTCGTGTGTCTTGATCCTTCATATTGATTTTTGATAAATGATTCTTCACATCACTTTTTGTCACACCCCACCATGGCGGAATATGGGGCGCGACGTATGGATATCATCACAACAATAGCGTGTCTATAGAGTTAACTAAATGAAATAGAAATGTCATAAAAAGGTGACACAATGTCATGACAATATCTCAAATAATGTAGGCGTCTAGGTAAGTAGGTAACAGGCCTACCTCTTACCAAAGACATTCAAATAACACACATCAAACATATAGGTATCAAACAATTTACTAAATCAAAAGACAAAATAAAATCTAAGAGGAAATCACGGTTACCAAAAAAAAGAAGAAAATGACACTAAAATCTGTTAACATAAAGTTGGTGAGAACATAGGTTTAAGTTATCTAGAACATCATAAGAAACCTTGACACCCGTTGTAAATAAGTTGAAGAAAAACAATTTATAGTAATGGACCATAATGTGATAATCATGTTACATGCATCCACAACAAAACTTAAACCAAGTACCGATCACATCTACAATTCACAAAGCACACTATAACAATCAAGAAGTATCCCGTCACACACACAAGAACACACACCACACTATCCGGATCTTTCCCACACCACCTGTGGAAGATGAACTATATCCCCATCGAGATATCTTGCCTCCGAAGAGACGATGCACAAGTACTCAGGACGGATCGTGCCCCACGAACCAAGAAATCAGAACCAAGAACTCAAGACGGATTGTGCCCCGCGCTCCACACACATCACAACTGGTCCCATAGACGCCCATGCATCTATGTACCAATCCCAATCATACCACAATCAAGATTCACATATCCGAACACATATCAAAGCACATATGAGAACACATAAGCACACAAGTCACACAATAGCACATTTATGTCCACACATTTTAAAACGTAGTACTAAATCATGTTAAAGAACATTGCAAGTGTCATCTCTATCCCATACTGGAAAAAACATTTAAAAACGTAGCAAAATGGGACTATGAACTCACCTGATAAAGCACCTCCAAGTTTCTGCACACTAGCAAAATCTAACACACAATACATGCAATCAAGACAAGAACTAATGAAAACTCATAATGACTCATCAATCTATGATGGATGTCTAACCTCTTATACATTTTAATACCAATTAACCCCATTTGTATGCCATATGCATCTTATTACATCCCTATATAAAGCCCTTAACTTAGTTTAGTTCATAACTCGTCCCGTTAACATTTAACCCAAAACAGTCCCATTTTTCATACTTCAAACTATGGGTCGAACACCCCCTTAACCAGAATAACATGCCCTGTAAAAGAAACCCTATGCCCTTACATGTGTTAGCTAACACTCCCATTTGGATGCAACCTTAAAGCTACTGTTAAGGCGTCCATATATATATATATATATATCTACTTTTACCTATCCAGAATTTACTGATTTTGAACATACAAAAAGTTTGTTATGATCAGAGGGTCTTCCACTATCCCACTTGATAGCCCTCTTCCAGATCTCTTATTTAACATATAAACTAACTCTCATGTTCGTTTGAAGGTCAACTTGTACTCCTAAGTACCCTAACCATCTTAAAACATTAATTTAAACCCGACTGATTTTAAAACTATTTTGACCTTCGACTGTTGTAAACTGTTATTGACCCACTTCCTGACTTCCAATTTAGTTCTAGTTTCTTGCATTCCAAAGCCAACTCAAATACCTTTCCAGGACTACTTTGATCGCATCATGAAAGTGTCTATAACTCTAGATATGATCTAAACAAGTGACCTAAAATTCTGCCCAGTTTTTAAAAACAATTTTAACACAATTAACCTAATTAATTACCATCACCGTATATATTTATTAACCCTAATTATTCTAATCATGTTCATATCATTAAATTACATATTTCATAATTCACCTAAACCTAAATCCATCATGCATTGATTAAGTACATGTAAATAACAATTAAATTAAATAGGTGAACAAGGGTTTTACCTTAAAATTAATAGAAGACAAAAATTATGAAAACTCTAATTTTCTCTTTTAGATTTCGACTCCTTCTTGATCTCCAAGGATTTTATGAAGTGTTTCGATAAATAAAAACCTTATATAATTAATCCTAACAAGTCCTAGCCCAAGTACAAAAGCCCGATTCTCTTTTTCCTTTTTTTTTCTTTTCTTGCATCACATAACCGACCAAACACCACCTAAATTTCGTTTTTTATATATCTTATTATTAATTAATATCTTATTAATATTACATTAATTTTCCTTAATTTATTTCAGCTCCTAAAGCCTCCAAAACCTCAAAACCGTAAAACTAGTCAGTTTTTACGCGTATACCGTAAAAGACGTAAAAATATACAGTTTTATAAAAACTCTTGAAATATGAAATAAACTAAATAACTAAGTCCTACATGACTTAAAACCATCCCAAAAATATTCCTGTGACTAATTACCTTATCCGAGACCTCCAAATGCTAAACCCTAAATCGTAAAAATACGATTACTATAATACATATACGTACACATAAAATATTAAAATAACACCGCATTCTATCATAGTCACATCCATGTGAACTAATGAGCACGAACTGTCCCCTTCGTAACATCATATAACGTACCACGCAATACACGAACTATGACTAACATCCAATCAAAGGCTCAAATTTAAACATATAGCACATAAACGCACACTAAACACATAATCTACATCAAACAGTCAAAAGTGACAAATCCAAAATCTAGGGTTGTCACATCACACCCTCCTAATAGAAATCTCGTCCCGAGATTTACTCCCAAATTCAAACTTATTCTCAGCAACCAAACGAGGATACATATCCTTGATAAAACCTTCACGTTCAAGCGTGAACTCAGTTTATACTAACTAATCTCAACTAACAACACATGAGCCTTAACCGTCTGCGAGGAAAGTTATTAAAACCATAAAGTTATGTAACCAACCTAACTAAATATCGCAACTCATCAAACAAGAACTGTCTTGAAACCAAGTTAGGAGCCGTCACATAACTCGACGGGTTTAAAACTGTCACCCCGATCTCAGTCTTACTCATAAATGCCATAAATCAAAACTCATCAAAATATAACCACGTATTATAAGTTCTAAAGAACTCTCAAATTCTATCCCAACTCATCTCTATCATAAGAACGTAACTGGATCATCCGTGTGACTACAACAACGGTCCCAATGAATATAAGTTCACAACAAATTTTAGGACCCCCAACTTCAGATAACGGATCAAACCTATGGAAGACTAACGGAAGTTTACATGAACGAATTTAAAAATATGAACCAAAACCATGAGACTCCAAAAGATACTCAAACATAAACATGTATCGACTCCAAACGAACCATGGAAACGGACCAATGACACAAGAAGCACCCAACGACAACCGAAACGTATTACGACCACATGAACCGAACTTAACACCACACTTGACTACCATCCTACTGAATTTATGTTTTCCTATTATCTAAAACTCCAACAACATATTTCGCTTTCTACTTACACATTTAACCCCTCCGTTTGGTCTCTACGCCAAAAGTCGTTTTTACCAAAACTGATTTTCTGTAAAGGCTAAATGTTTGTCACCAAAAGCCTGACCTTTACACCATAAATTTTATTGAAAAACTCCAGTCCTTTTACATACATTATAAAGAGTTCCCAAATCAAAAATATTTTACTATCTTATCCGTTTGGTTACGTTTTGACTCAAATTCCCAAAATCCAAATATATTCCTAAACAGCGCACTGTTTTTGTAAAAATTGTTTGATGACCTTCCCGAACTCCATTTTTGACCAACCTTACATTTTTGAAAAGTAGACTCTCTGAACTTAATTTAAAAAAAAGAAACTCGACCAAAGGTGCTACCTACTATCCGGAACAGTCAACACAAGACAACCCTAAAAATCAGACTGTTTTACGCCTTTATACACCAACCCTCTAAACATCATTAATTATCCCTAAGTTCTTAACACAAAACCTAACATCATTGATGGATCTTAATTACTATATATTTTTTTAACCACGTTTCTGACACTTTAACCTTATTTTTCACCGACTACCAACAACTATTTAACTATTTGCAAATTCCATTTTTTACCATGTAAGACTCAAAACAAAAGATATCGTTATCCAAATAAAAAAATCTCCACCATATCAATGGCCTTCACACCAAAAGTATCGTACAAACAAACACGTGAAATGAGGACTCGATAAATGCGCTACTACGGAAGTTGAACATCTTAAAGAGAAACGAGCTAGCTAACCATCCTAAGAATACAATCGATAAGTAGAAGAGAAATATACATATATAGGCATAGGCATACATACACTCAAGCCATCCAACATATACTATACAAGGATGTATTAACCCTATTTCATGCAACCATACTTAGGAATCCATTGATGTCATGGTACGTGTATAACTATGTTGGCCACCATACTTATACCAGTCCCCTTTCACTAATGCACTCCCTCCTATGATGACACTTATAAGAATTAATACTGCACATAACACATCAGTCTACCGACTCAAATGAGCACATAGATCCTACAACTCATATAAGCACATAACCACTACATAAAATAATATCCAAAATCCCATGTATAAAAATAACATAGCCAATGCATGAAACACATAAACTCATAGTCCAGCTGAACCAGCGTAGACAAAATTCAAAATGTAATAAGAACATGAAAACATAATTAAAATAAATCCAACAATAACTAGCGTATACGACTATGGTTCAATTCATACTAGTCAAAACATCGCAATAAATAACATCCAAACACATCAATTAATATAAAATGCACATATACTCCTATGACGCCTATATGCAGGGACCCTTAAGCTATAGACTAGGCTACGTGACTAGGCAACCTAATTCTCTATAACCATTATCTCTGATACCATTCTGTCACACCCCACCATGGCGGAATATGGGGCGCGACGTATGGATATCATCACAACAATAGCGTGTCTATAGAGTTAACTAAATGAAATAGAAATGTCATAAAAAGGTGACACAATGTCATGCCAATATCTCAAATAATGTAGGCGTCTAGGTAAGTAGGTAACATGCCTACCTCTTACCAAAGACATTCAAATAACACATATCAAACATATAGGTATCAAACAATTTACTAAATCAAAAGACAAAATATAATCTAAGAGGAAATCACGGTTACCAAAAAAAAAGAAAATGACACTAAAATCTGTCAACATAAAGTTGGTGAGAACATAGGTTTAAGTTATCTAGAACATCATAAGAAACCTTGACACCCGCTGTAATAAGTTGAAGAAAAACAATTTATAGTAATGGACCATAATGTGATAATCATGTTACATGCATCCACAACAAAACTTAAACCAAGTACCGATCACATCTACAATTCACAAAGCACACTATAACAATCAAGAAGTATCCCGTCACACACACAAGAACACACACCACACTATCCGGATCTTTCCCACACCACCTGTGAAAGATGAACTATATTCCGTCGAGATATCTTGCCTCCGAAGAGACGATGCACAAGTACTCAGGACGGATCGTGCCCCATGAACCAAGAACTCAGAACCAAGAACTCAGGACGGATCGTGCCCCATGATCCACACACATCACAACTGGTCCCATAGACGCCCATGCATCTATGTACCAATCCCAATCATAACACAATCAAGATTCACATATCAGAACACATATCAAAGCACATATGAGAACACATAAGCACGCAAGTCACACAATAACACATTTATGTCCACACATTTTAAAACGTAGTACTAAATCATGTTAAAGAACATTGCAAGTGTCATCTCTATCCCATACTGGAAAAAACATTTAAAAACTTAGCAAAATAGGACTATGAACTAACCTGATAAAGCTCCTCCAAGTTTCCGCACACTAGCAAAATCTAACACACAATACATACAATCAAGACAAGAACTAATGAAAACTCATAATGACTCATCAATCTATGATGGATGTCTAACCTCTTATAATCTTTAATACCACTTAACCCCATTTATATGCCATATGCATCTTATTACATCCCTATATAAAGCTCTTAACTTAGTTTAGTTCATAACTCGCCCCGTTAACATTTAACCCAAAACAGTCCCGTTTTTCATACTTCAAACTATGGGTCGAACACCCCCTTAACCAAAATAACATGCCCTGTAAAAGAAACCCTATTCCCTTACATGTGTTAGCTAACACTCCCATTTTGATGCAACCTTAAAGCTACTGTTAAGGCCTCCATATATATATATCTACTTTTACCTATCCATATTTTACTGATTTTGAACATACAAAAAGTTTGATATGATCAGAGGGTCTTCCACTATCCCACTTGATAGACCTCTTCCATATCTCTTATTTCTCATATGAACTAACTCTCATATTCGTTTGAAGGTCCAATTGTACTCCTAAGTACCCTAACTATCTTAAAGCATTAATTTAAACCCGACTGATTTTAAAACTGTTTTGACCTCCGACTGTTGTAAACTGTTATTGACCCACTTCCCGACTTCCAATTTAGTTCTAGTTTCTTGTATTAAATTGTAACACCCCCAAATTTATACAACTTAGTACAGCGGAAGACTAGTTGGTGTTACGGGATAGCACATTACTCACATCATAGACAACGCAAAAAAATCGCGTCGTTTATTAATAAAGCATTTCCATTCATAAACATCAAAGTTACATCGGTCCCAAGTCATTATTTTTCGTACAAAGTTTTACAAAGTATTTGAATGGAAAATATTTTTTAAGTGCGGGCCATGAATTCTTGTCGTCTTCCCGAGAATTACCTTCAAGTACCTGAGATAAAACATGTTAAAAGAAAAGGTCAGCGATAACGCCGAGTGAATTCATAGAGTTTAATAAAATCCATCAATATAATATCAGTATAAGATTATTACTGAAAATCATTTTTGTACAAATCATTTTAATAGGCCATAAAATAGCCAAAATCATTTTATACAAATCTTTATCAAAATCATAGTATAGGCATTCGCCTTAAAAATCATTATACGAGCCAATGTCGTAAAAACGTCATACAATACGTCTTATAACGTTGTATGAAAATAAAAACCGTTATATGAATATGGTTATGAAAACCAAAATACAAACATAATATCAATAGTATGACCCTGTATTGCTAGTCAGGCAATACATCGTAATTCGGAGCGTCTAGTAATATTTCGGTGATTGGATTATTATAAGCCGCATGACATTGTTACCTTACTAAACCAACAACGAGTAGCTAACCCGATACCAATTTTGCCCATCTAAAGTAGCGTGTCATCACAAAGGTCACGCTATGGAAATCTTCTCATACATAAATTCGCTTACCAATCAATGTGGCACGACGGGGATCAATCGTCAAGGCGCGAACTGGGGTGATCGTCCCCAAATAGTACTATTAAATGCATAAGCGTCTACCAACTCCCGGTAGTTAACAATTCATGCTAATGGGACTTTTAGTAACATAACCTAACTTTAATAATCCATACAATTTCATCTATCGGGTCCTTTAATCATTTATCAGGTCATACAATCGGGTCATTCAATCATTCGGGTCCAAAATCAATAAACAAACAATCGGGACAAATGGTGTCCTATTTTATAAAACTAACATGTTATCTCCCTCGCGGGTTTATAAAACATTTATAAAAACATTTAAAAGAGTGCGCGGCTATGAACTCACGTTGATATGGGAAGGTGGGTTATCGGCAATTCGGACGTACGGTACGTGCTTCAATCACGGAAACCTAGACAAATAATACTCGTCTTAGACTTATGTCCAATGACTTTATAAAAATAACAATTATGTATACATATGATGATTTTATATATATGATGATCAAGTGGGTTTACATATCCTCATTTACTCATTTTTGTGTTATGTGTCGATAACTTTTATACTAGTTTTCTCGTTTTACCTATTTACGTGTTTTAGGTCCAATAAGCTTATTATAAGTTCTTTAGCTTGTTTTAGTCCTTGTTATACTTATTTTATCAGTATGTATACTTTCCATGTTGGGCCCAAATGGGTTAAGCCCAATAAGTTCTTTTCATGAGTGTTTATCTTATTTAGTCCAATTATTAGCCCAAGTATTAGTACAATATGTTTACTTAGCTCGTTAATGTCCGTATGCCCTATAGTTCGGATTTTATTGGTTTTTACTTGTTATACATGTCTATATATCAGTATATAAGTTTTGTAAAGTTTTCATTAGACGGGTCCAACCATCTAAGTTTTATTTAACAAAAACGTTAATTTTACGGCAATAGCCGAAAAAGTCGTAAAAATCATGTTTATAGTTTTATAACTTATAAAACTTAACAAGTTACCATTTTCATAATTTGTCCACTTATTTATCATTGTAAATATTTATATAAATAAAATCCAAGAGTTAGTGGGTTTTAAATTTACATTTTATACAATATAATTTTGAGTGCTTATATAATAGTATTATACTTTATTTTCCAAAATCTGATTTTTAACTTCACTTTCACCAAAACTGCCATATCTTGAGTTCTACATGGAGATAGAAGCTCAAATTTTTATCACATAAACTACATGATATGTGCTACATTTAACTCATCTATAGCTACTGTTTAATCATCTTCTAAATATTTTCTAAAAATCGTCCAAAACAGTAACCTCAGATTTATACCCTAAACTTGTTTTGATCATATCTCACTCATTACTTGGATTCCATTGCATGGCCAACTCTCACATTTGTACAAGACCCATAGCTTACTGTAAATCCATTCTACTTCATCATTTTATCAGTTCACCATATGGTTCTTTACTGTTTTTATACAGCCTATCATTTAAACAAGATTTACCAATTTTTACTTATAGTTTTTTCATCTTTTTATCCATGATTATCAACAACAAATCCCCACATAACATTTTTATCATCATATAATCATCATATACATATACAATAGGAAATAAAATACATGTTTACATAATCAAAATAACAAAAAGTTGAGGAGGACAATCTTTATACCACCAACTTGATGTAGGTTATGAGTTTGACATGGTTTTGGATGGAGAAACTTATGATGCACCAAGACCACCTTCATGACCACCATTATTCATAGAAACCTTGTGGAAAATCAGCCTCAAGACACCATGAAAACTCCTCCTTGGATGTTATAAACACCACCAATCAATAGGGTTTCAAAGGGGCTTCAACATATGTAGAAACAACATAAGGTTTATGGTTAAATTTAGATCAAATGATGGTTATGGATGGTGAAGAATGGGACGGCAAAGAGAGAGTGTAGGGAGAGAGTTGAGTGGTTTTTGCATGTCACAAATGGAAGCAAGTAGTAAATGGGAAGTGGTTTTGTGGTTTGAATGGGAAAAGTAGCTTCAAAATGAAGCAAATGGTACAAGTGTTATCCACTTTTCTTAAGGCTTGACACCTAAGGGTGTTAAGTCATGGTTTGGCCACCCCATGTTAGTGGGGTGGGGCAAGTGTAAACTTGTCTCATCCCACTAATTTACGGGTATTCCTCGATTCTAGTTTCCTCGATTTGCGTGCCCTCGGGTCGTTTTACGAAAAACGTTTTTATAAATTATGAATCAACGTCACAAAACGAATCCAATAAAAATTGTCTCATCAAAAACGGAGTTCGAAAACGTAAATACGTAATCCTAAGGTTTCCGGTTTAGTCGTAAAGGACGTTAAAATAAAATCGTAAGTCCTAATCTCTTCTCGTAAATTTGTGAGTTTATGAACCAACACAAATTTAAAACTCCAAAATAATATTCACAGACAAATTTATTTTCTAAAATGTCGGAGTGTCACCAAAGACGGTGTATGTAAACGTAAGCACGTAACGTTGAATCCTCCGGTTTAGACGTAGTCGATGCTACTCCAAGATGTAAATCCAATTTTCTTCCCATAAATACGTGAGTTCACATTGTAACATTAAAATAATGTTTTTAAATAATATTCGAGAATAAAATATCAATCGTAAATTGACGGATTGTCACAGCATTTACCCCTAAACAGGATCTTTGTCCTCAAAGATCATCTTACCTTACTACTCGCTTCTTATAGAGTTAAAGCCATGTGGGTATTTCCTCCACATTCGGTCTTTTCTCACAAGTGCAATCCATTACAATACGCGAGTTTCATCAAACGTAACTACGGGAATAAGATCAGGCTTAATGTTGACTTACTTTCTCTATCCATGATGTTCACGGGTTTTTGATGAATGCAACTTTTCGCCGATCTAAGCTCTAATAAGAAACAATCAGATTCTTACTTGATAGATATTCCATCAAGTTCGATTTACGAAACATAATTTACGCAGTCCTTGAAGTCCTAGGGTAGATCCAGCTTATATGCCTTTCAAACCAATCTTTCTCATCATCTCAATGGTCCCAAACAACGGGGTCTTATATCCCATGATTTGTCAGATCATGAATTCATTTTTCTAAAGTTAAAAATTGTGGCATAACTTTGCTACCTATTTGGCACTTCAAGATCTACATTTCATATTCACATAATCTCTTGCCCACTACCGGCTGTCAATAATCAAATCCTAATTTCAATATCCATTTCAGATCTCGCGGGTCGGGTATTTTGCAAGGATAGGTTCGCCATCATAGGAAACCTTAAACCTAAAAGACATGTCCAACTCACAATGGGTGTATGTCGGGTGTCTTCATCTGAATTCCTGCTTACAGATGCTCTAATATAGATCCTAACAAGATTCGATCTCGATCCTAATACGATAGTTATCAATGATAATATCTCCAAAGGAAAACGATTATACTGTCTATTACCAAAGGTCAATCATAAAACAACACTTATAGTATTTTGTATCGTTACTTTACCTCGTCCCTTCGATTGGGGTGGTACATAATACTCTCATCAAGATTCGTTCTCAATGACTTCTGAGCAAATCTCTAGAAATTCGATGCGAAGCGAGGATCTTGATATAGATGATCGATACAGGCACACCATGTTTACATAACTCTTTTGCATTTTATCATTAACGGGAATGATATTAGCAGATTTGGTCAGTCTGTCGACGATGACCCAAATCGAATCAAATTCAGATGATGACCTTTGCAATAGTTATACGTTTACTAATGTATGAGGCGATCTCTGCCTTCATAATCGTCATCAGTACAACTTCTTCAGACAAAGATACTTTTAGTCAAAAATGACATACATATAATACTTATACTTACAAGATTTCCAATTTAACTACATCTCACAATCTTCCATATTTAGGCAACCATAAATGGCCCTTTAAAACATTTAACGCTATCAGCTTCTCAATTCTAATGGTTCCCATTAGCCGTGAAACCTTTTTATTATTTATATTATCCTTTTTACACACATCGTTTATTTTAAATTGTTCGGCAATTTATTTTGCACCTTCATTATTAAGGAACATGTCCTAATTGTTTCTTTATCCTTTGTATATAATATGTCAGTATCTATATTATTCTCATGATGATGTAATTATTATGTCCACAATTCACTTAGATATTCTTTCTATATTATGCGTCAGTAATTACGTTCACCTTCCTGATGAAATAAATATTACAACCGTATTTATTCAAAATTCTTTCTTCATATCTTTTATGTTTTAGTTTCGTCTTTACTATCATTTTTATCCGTTTTACTCAATCTGTCGTCTAAAGCGTCGATAATTATTATAACTAATTAAATAAATATTTAATTTTTATGAAACGTAAACGTATAAGTTTTAAATTTCTTAGTTCGATCAATTATATAAAATGTTCAAAAATAAATTTGAATTTAATTAACAAGATTTTTGTTGATTTATTAAAAATATTTAATAAGATTCGTAAATGTTCGAAAAATCTTTGGTTTATACTTTGGTCGAAATTTTCTTAGTTGAAAAGCAAAAATCTATTGTTTCAAATTTCAAGTTGTGGTTTAAATGGTTTCCTCATTCCATCTTAGGTTATCTTGAGGTATACACAAACATTTACCCCTAAACAGAAGTTTAGTTAAATGGTTTGTGTATAAGGGAATAATCCCTTTAAAAATCCTTCGTTAAAACATTTGTCAAAACATATTTCCATTTCTTTTTGGTAAAATCCAAAGTCTTAAAGGGCTCTTAATTTTTGAAGAGTCAATTTATATTCCATTATCTATTAATCACATGGTTAAATCATGTAAAGATTCAAGTCTTTAATCACGTGTTAATTATTCAAGGTTCAGGTTTTTATCGTTCGGCCAATTCAGGGCAATCTATAATTAATTATTAACTCATTCTTATTCTTATAAACAAACATATAGTCCTTAATGATCACGAGCATGAATTTATCAAATTACAGCCTACACACGTGATTCATCATATTTATGAATACTACATGTGCATTGTCAATCCAAACGACATCACATGAAACTTATAATGTTCATTACAAGTACCGGATGTAGTGATTGGAATAGATAATCTCTTTCGCAGATGCGAGGTTGATGATAACCATGCTATGGATCAAATTTTTAAAACATACGCTAAAACCTTGTAAATGATCGAACAAATCTTCTATTTCGAGTTATGGATATCGTTTTCGATTGTCAATTTACTCAGTCACAATAATCTATAAATATAAGGAATGATAACACCATATCTCTTCATGATGACAGGCTTGGTATAATGATATCTTTCTCCGACAACTCTCAGTTGTACGGTAATTCTTTTAATTTAGATGGTGCTGACATATAGTGCACAAGCCATAGATGAAGCATCGATAATACAATTAATACCAATTTCTACTTGCCTTAATGGCAAAAGTCTAGGTAATTCACCAACAAATACCTCCTAAAGTTTCAGATAAGATAAACATCTTTTAATAAATTCATATTAACTTCTAGATTATAATATCTATAACTAGTTCACAACCATTCACGGTATAATTTCAAGTCTAAAGGCAAGATATGGTCATCCATCAAGAATTATTTAGATCACTTTTGATAATCAACATCTTATCATTTAGGGGAATTCTATCTGAGTTCCCATCAATTAAGACAATGTCGTCATGTCATAATCAATCAATCCATTCTACTGGCACTATCAACTTTCCAGTTTCATTGCCGTCGATAAGATGTGAACTTCTCAAAAGACTGATGATAACTCATAATCCTTCACAATTCAAGGATATATGGAGACACAACTACTATTAAAAGAGTAAGGTCAACGCATAATCTACGCGAGAGAATTTCAAATCAGATACAGACGAAAACACTTAACGAATATGAATATATTCCATGTTTTCATAATTTGAGTACGCATTCGAAAGCTCCTCGGATCGTTACCCAGGTCATTCAAATAAAATCAAATCATAAGAAATGATAAGAACGTCAATACATCCAGTCGGGTATCAACACTCGGAAATCAAACACTTTTCCTAAGAATCTCACTACGGGAGAATTGGACAAGAAAGAATTGTCAATTGTCAAATAAGACAATTTCCACAGATGAGTAAATTCAACTCAGAAGAATAGATAGTACGGGCACATATGTAGGTGTCCCTAACACTATGTCCTTATTTTTCACTTCTTGCAGATCTCATAAAATTTAATCTTTCACAACCTTCAAAGAAAATGTAGTGTTTATTCATTAGTTTTATGGTGACTACTAATCAGTCTTGCATAGTCCATTCCAAATTGTATGTAGGCGCGCAACTATATACAATTTCAAGATTAACGATGCAATACTCAGTTCGTCAAAATTTTATCATCATGTTTATAATAAAAACATTTTCAGGCTTAATTCTTAAATAAGAATCAAAAATATATTTACAAAGAATTTCTTTGTTATGAAAACAATTAAGTTTTTCCAAGGTACTTTATAAATAACCTCATTTTGATAACAATCACTTATAAATCTTACTTTGAATAATCCTTATAGTGATGAAAATTCAATTTTTCTCAAGGCATACTGTTTTATCTTATAAAAACAATGAGTGATCTGCAAAAGAGTGATGAAAGCTTATTCACCAAAAATTAACTACGATATGATAGGAAATGAGCTTAGCCAATTAATCATGAGGTTCATGATCTCGATGGCACTCAAAAGAATAATCCACAACGTAACTCAAATCAAGATGAGTACTTGTTCAATGGTTGCATCACTAATGCGAACATTAGGATGAAGCAATAAAAGATAGATAACATCGATACATGTAGGATTTAGCAATCAAAGGTAGTCTTTTCATTAATCACAAACAAGTCAAAATTGTACCGTAACACATTACGCGTCACTATGTCATACAATTCTCAGAACTCATCCTACCAACTGATGTCACAGTTAAGTTAGGGATTATTTTTAAAAGATACCACAATGAATACTAATCTACAAGAGTCATTAGGTGTTCCATATGTCCCAGAAGATCCATCGGTCCCAATTCAGAAGAAGATTTCTTCAATTTATTTATTGGATACTGGGCATCCTCGTTAGTGGACAATGGTCTAGGAACAACCCTTAACATAAACTTACAATCATTTAAAACCTTATAATTCAATCACAGGACTCAACAACTTCCTCTTAACAATTTTATATTCCATACGAGTTAAATTTTACTTTATTCAAGTTTCAACCAACTTACACTCAATTCGATATCCTACTTCATTTTCCAATACTTTCAGCCTTATTTATAAACCTTAAAAGGGCAATAAAGCTCGATATGAATCAACACTTAATTTCCAATCCTATAATTCTTACAACACAATTATCAAATGAGTCACTAGTATGAAATGACTTGATCATTCAACTAGACTTCTCGGAAAGGTATTAGTGGCATGAGGCTTTTGGGTAATGGTTCCAATAATAGCCTCAAGTGCAACATTCACCCTTTCGATTTCAATTTTAAGAATTGGATGACAACGAATCAGATGACATCTTTCTAGGTGATAACGTTTTGTCAAACTCCACTCTATAAGAAAAGATCGTCATGACATCGATATCAGTTTTAATCTCGCCAATCCTTTTTCAATATCACAATCTACTAATATCTACATTTCTACGAATATTAACCATTTTGTTGGGATCATAAATATCCGCAACCTAGTTTAGATCTAGGATAGCTAGGATTCCTACGAGAATAGCTTCGATTAATTTACTAGGGGATTTAGGGTTTCTTGTGACAATCTACGTCGTATAAATACCTCGTATAAATATCAAAATAATCATCAAACAATCATGTAATAAAATTACATCATATATATATATATATAATCCAAGTTATATATATATTAAAATAACACTTCTCAGTCTGGCCTTGTCGGTAACTCGGGAATTCTTCGGCACCGTTATAGTCAAAATATTTTTAGACATTTTTAGAAAAATGTTTATAGTTAAAAGATTTTGAAATGTTTTATTCAAAACCTTGGTTTTAAAAATCTTTCGTTCTCTATAACGAGAGCTCTGGTACCAAACTGTAACACCCCCAAATTTATACAACTTAGTACATCGGAAGACTAGTTGGTGTTACGGGATAGCACATTACTCACATCATAGACAACGCATAAAAATCGCGTCGTTTATTAATAAAGCATTTCCATTCATAAACATCAAAGTTACATCGGTCCCAAGTCATTATTTTTCGTACAAAGTATTTGAATGGAAAATATTGTTTAAGTGCGGGCCATGAATTCTTGTCGTCTTCCCGAGAATTACCTTCAAGTACCTGAGATAAAACATGTTAAGGTCAGCGATAACGCCGAGTGAATTCATAGAGTTTAATAAAATCCATCAATATAATATCAGTATAAGATTATTACTGAAAATCATTTTTGTACAAATCATTTTAATAGGCCATAAAATAGCCAAAATCATTTTATACAAATCTTTATCAAAATCATAGTATAGGCATTCGCCTTAAAAATCATTATACGAGCCAATGTCGTAAAAACGTCATACAATACGTCTTATAACGTTGTATGAAAATAAAAACCGTTATATGAATATGGTTATGAAAACCAAAATACAAACATAATATCAATAGTATGACCCTGTATTGCTAGTCAGGCAATACATCGTAATTCGGAGCGTCTAGTAATATTTCGGTGATTGGATTATTATAAGCCGCATGACATTGTTACCTTACTAAACCAACAACGGGTAGCTAACCCGATACCAATTTTGCCCATCTAAAGTAGCGTGTCGTCACAAAGGTCACGCTATGGAAATCTTCTCATACATAAATTCGCTTACCAATCAATGTGGCACGACGGGGATCAACCGTCAAGGCGCGAACTGGGGTGATCGTCCCCAAATAGTACTATTAAATGCATAAGCGTCTACCAACTCCCGGTAGTTCACAATTCATGCTAATGGGACTTTTAGTGACATAACCTAACTTTAATAATCCATATAATTTCATCTATCGGTCCTTTAATCATTTATCAGGTCATACAATCGGGTCATTCAATCATTCGGGTCCAAAATCAATAAACAAACAATCGGGACAAATGGTGTCCTATTTTATAAAACTAACATGTTATCTCCCTCGTGGGTTTATAAAACATTTATAAAAACATTTAAAAGAGTGCGAGGCTATGAACTCACATTGATATGGGAAGGCGGGTTATCGGCAATTCGGACGTACGGTACGTGCTTCAATCACGGAAATCTAGACAAATAATACTCGTCTTAGACTTATGTCCAATGACTTTATACAAAATAACAATTATGTATACATATGATGATTTTATATATATGATGATCAAGTGGGTTTACATATCCTCATTTACTCATTTTTGTGTTATGTGTCGATAACTTTTATACTAGTTTTCTCGTTTTACCTATTTACGTGTTTTAGGTCCAATAAGCTTATTATAAGTTCTTTAGATTGTTTTAGTCCTTGTTATACTTATTTTATCAGTATGTATACTTTCCATGTTGGGCCCAAATGGGTTAAGCCCAATAAGTTCTTTTCATGAGTGTTTATCTTATTTAGTCCAATTATTAGCCCAAGTATTAGTCCAATATGTTTACTTAGCTCGTTAATGTCCGTATGCCCTATAGTTCGGGTTTTATTGGTTTTTACTTGTTATACATGTCTATATATCAGTATATAAGTTTTGTAAAGTTTTCATTAGACGGGTCCAACCATCTAAGTTTTATTTAACAAAAACGTTAATTTTACGGCAATAGCCGAAAAAGTCGTAAAAATCATGTTTATAGTTTTATAACTTATAAAACTTAACAAGTTACCATTTTTATAATTTGTCCACTTATTTATCATTGTAAATATTTATATAAATAAAATCCAAGAGTTAGTGGGTTTTAAATTTACATTTTATACAATATAATTTTGAGTGCTTATATAATAGTATTATACTTTATTTTCCAAAATCTGATTTTTAACTTCACTTTCACCAAAACTGCTATATCTTGAGTTCTACATGGAGATAGAAGCTCAAATTTTTATCAAATAAAATACATGATATGTGCTACATTTAACTCTTCTATAGCTACTGTTGAATCATCTTCTAAATATTTTCTAAAAATCGTCCAAAACAGTAACCTCAGATTTATACCCTAAACTTGTTTTGATCATATCTCACTCATTACTTGGATTCCATTGCATGACCAACTCTCACATGTGTACAAGACCCATAGCTTACTGTAAATCCATTCTACTTCATCATTTTATCAGTTTACCATATGGTTCTTTACTGTTTTTATACAGCCTATCATTTAAACAAGATTTACCCATTTTTACTTATAGTTTTTTCATCTTTTTATCCATGATTATCAACAACAAATCCCCACATAACATTTTTATCATCATATAATCATCATATACATATACAATAGGAAATAAAATACATGTTTACATAATCAAAATAACAAGAAGTTGAGGAGGACAATCTTTATACCACCAACTTGATGTAGGTTATGAGTTTGACATGGTTTTGGATGGAGAAACTTATGATGCACCAAGACCACCTTCATGACCACCATTCTTCATAGAAACCTTGTGGAAAATCAGCCTCAAGACACCATGAAAACTCCTCCTTGAATGTTATAAACACCACCAATCAATAGGGTTTCAAAGGGGCTTCAACATATGTAGAAACAACATAAGGTTTATGGTTAAATTTAGATCAAATGATGGTTATGGATGGTGAAGAATGGGACGGCAAAGAGAGAGTGTAGGGAGAGAGTTGAGTGGTTTTTGCATGTCAAAAATGGAAGCAAGTAGTAAATGGGAAGTGGTTTTGTGGTTTGAATGGGAAAAGTAGCTTCAAAATGAAGCAAATGGTACAAGTGTTATCCACTTTGCTTAAGGCTTGACACCTAAGGGTGTTAAGTCATGGTTTGGCCGCCCCATGTTAGTGGGGTGGGGAAAGTGTAAACTTGTCTCATCCCACTAATTTACGGGTATTCCTCGATTCTAGTTTCCTCGATTTGCGTGCCCTCGGGTCGTTTTACGAAAAACGTTTTTATAAATTATGAATCAACGTCACAAAACGAATCCAATAAAAATTGTCTCATCAAAAACGGAGTTCGAAAACGTAAATACGTAATCCTAAGGTTTCCGGTTTAGTCGTAAAGGACGTTAAAATAAAATCGTAAGTCCTAATCTCTTCTCGTAAATTTGTGAGTTTATGAACCAACACAAATTTAAAACTCCAAAATAATATTCACAGACAAATTTATTTTCTAAAATGTCGGAGTGTCACCAAAGACGGTGTATGTAAACGTAAGCACGTAACGTTGAATCCTCCGGTTTAGACGTAGTCGATGCTACTCCAAGATGTAAATCCAATTTTCTTCCCAAAAATACGTGAGTTCACATTGTAACATTAAAATAATGTTTTTAAATAATATTCGAGAATAAAATATCAATTGTAAATTGACGGATTGTCACATAAATAGCCAACTCAAATACCTTTCCAGGACTACTTTGATCGCATCATGAAACTGTCTATAACTCTAGATATGATCTAAACAAGTAACCTAAAATTCTGCCCAGTTTTTAAAAACGATTTTAACATAATTAACCTAATTAATTACCATCACCGTATATTTATTAACCCTAATTATTCTAATCATATTCATATCATTAAATTACAGATTTTATAATTCACCTAACCCTAAATCCATCATGCATTGATTAAGTACATGTAAATAACAATTAAATTAAATAGGTGAACAAGGGTTTTACCTTAAAATTAATAAAAGACAAAAATTATGAAAACCCTAATTTTCTCTTGAGATTTCAACTCCTTCTTGATCTCCAAGGATTTTATGAAGTGTTTTGATAAATAAAAACCTTATATAATTAATCCTAACAAGTCCTAGCCCAAGTACAAAAGCCCGGTTTTCTTTTTCCTTTTTTTCTTTTCTTGCGTCACATAACCGACCAAACACCACCTAAATTTCGTTTTTTATATATTTTATTATTAATTAATATCTTATTAACATTAACTTAATTTTCCTTAATTTATTTCAGCTCCTAAAGCCTCCAAAACTTCAAAACCGTAAAACTAGTCAGTTTTTACCCGTATACCGTAAAAGACGTAAAAATATACAGTTTTATAAAAACTCTTGAAATATGAAATAAACTAAATAACTAAGTCCTACATGACTTAAAACCATCCCAAAAAATATTCCCGTGACTAATTACCTTATCCGAGACCTCCAAATGCTAAACCCTAAATCGTAAAAATACGATTACTATAATACATATACGTACACATAAAATATTAAAATAACACTACATTCTATCATAGTCACATCCATGTGAACTAATGAGCACGAACTGTCCCCTTCGTAACATCATATAACGTACCACGTAATACACGAACTATGACTAACATCCAATCAAAGGCTCAAATTTAAACATATAGCACATAAACGCACACTAAACACATAATCTACATCAAACAGTCAAAAGTGACAAATCCAAAATCTAGGGTTGTCACACTTTTGGATCTTTAGCAACAAAATGTAGCCCTCATGCCTTGTTAGGGCCTTTTCGGACTCGCCAATCTTCGCATCCCGCTTCAATAAGTTATGCCTTGGCTATGAACTCTAATTAATACCGAGCAACTTTTAAACGATCTTGTGCTAGAAGCTAAGTAACTTCTCAAATCGTACGACCTTACTTATTGCAATTAAATTTATTAACAAGCGATGGGAAAAAAAGCTCATAATTAACTCACATAAATTCATGAAAGAATACCAAACTTATAATTGACTTTATCATCTCTCGTTCTCCACAATTTAAAATCTCAAGGAATGAGACCCGTGGATGCTTAGCCTATTAAATCAAAGTTTTGGGTTTTCAAGTCATCTATAGGATCTTGCAACTTCTTAGACTTTCTCAAGTTTAGAATTCGCATTTTAAAGTTCCCTTGATAAACGACTTTCTAGGATCAATTATAGGAACTTGCGAAAAGTTCTTGTTCTTAACCCGTAAGAGTTAAGACTTTCGCGTTTTAAAGTTCCCTATATAAAAGCCTAACAAAACTTGATTTAAACACGTTAAGGATACTAGCTGGAGTAAACTTGGATAAGTAAACTCAGGTTTAGTCAAAAGGTTCATGACGGGCCTAATATATCAAATACATCTAAACTTATTAAAACCATTTTATTGAAATTTATTCTAATGAAAGAAAATAACGATAGCAAAGGAAAATACAACTAGGCCAAAATAGATAAAAAAAATTTGAAAAATGTCGAAAAATCAATTTTCCGGTTAAAATGAGGACAAATACATGGAAAAGCCCACTTAACTTCGATAGAAGTCCCCTTACAATTAATATAAACATTGTCCTCAATGTTGAAGCATGAGGGAGTGAACTCCCCTACACTTAGGACATTGTGCACGTTGTTTAAATCTTGCTAAGGAAGAGACAACTAAAGTGATTCCTATTTTAATATTGAAGAATACAAAATAGTAAATCAAAGAGTTTAGGATAGAACCAGGAAGACGGGTACACGGAATCACGGGTCGTCAAAAGTCATCAAGAGTGGATCTTTGAAAGCTCGAATCTCTGCAAATGATATGAAAGAAAACAGCAAACACATACGAGGGTCTCCCCCTACACTTATTATAAAAACGGATAAAAAGGATAAATACTCGGGTTGCCTCCCGAGAAGCGCTTGTTTTGTTCACCGAGTCGTGAGCCTGACTCGACCTTGTTTACAATGGTAAGAACCTTGAAGAACATCCACCAAGATCAAATACATGGTTTTCGGCCATCAAATAGCACAAGCTTAAGGTGAAGAGCACAAGCCAAAGAAGAGTAGGCGAGGTTCCCTTAAGCAGTTGTTGAGCATGGTGGTAGAAGGTATGATGAAGTGAAAGCATAGCTCCATAAGTTCCAAAAATCTTTCCTTTTATTTCACCAGATGGATACTGAGAAGGCTTAAAAAGTGTGATACCCGGATCGAACACCTTTTCCTTTAGGAGAAAATAAGACATAGACTCAGTAGACCTTGAAGATTCGCCTATAAACCGCACAATCTCATCTGAAGAAGGTGGATAGAGTGGTGTCAAGACATATTGTACTACAGATATTGGTGTCTTTCGGTTTTTTCTCCTTTGCAACAGGTTTCTTAATATCCGAAGGAAGATAAAGACCATAATCAAAGTCCAAAGGAGGAGAATCATGCTCATTGGGGAAGTATGTATTAAAAAAAGTATCAAAATCTTCCTCAAATGAGTAATCATCCAAAGTAGGATCAAGCATTGTTGGTGGAGGATCTTCATCAAAAGTAGGAGCAAGGTCATCATTAGGAGACAAATCATTTGAAGAATCACTCGAAAGAGTATCAACATAATTAAAGTCATCATAAGTTGGCATGTCTTTATACTCTGAAGAAAAATCATCATAATCATCCACATCGGAACTAGAATATGCATCATAGATTGGTGGAGCATCATATATTAGTGGGGCATCCAAAGTGGGAGGAGGATCTTCAGAATCTTCCACATTTTCTTGAAAAAGTGGATTATCATAGATAGGCTCGAAAAGAGGATTGTTGTAGACGATAAAATCATCAAGCTTTGTTTTTTCCAAAGGGGTTGTATCAAGCTCGTCTTGAAGCACATCAATCATTTTCGCCGATTCTCTTCCATTGGATTTGTTTGTAATCTTCCCCATCTTAAAAATTTGTTGATCATTCCCGACCCTTAAGATGAATTCACCTTCGGCAACATCGACTAAAGCTTTTCCGGTTCTCAAGAATGGCCGTCCAAGTATTAACGGAATACGAGGGTCCATTTCATAATCAACAACAACAAAGTTGACCGGAAAAGTGAAGGTACCAACTTTAACAAACACATCTTCGGCAATACCAACGGGGTAAGCGAGAGTTTGATTTGCTAGCTCAAGAGTCATCTTTGTTGGTGTAAGATCGGGTAATGATAACTTTTTCCAAACACTTAATGGAATCAAATTAATACTTGCCCCAAGATCGGCTAAGGCAGTAAATTCTTTGGTTTTGGAAAATGTACAAGGTAACACAAAACGACCGGGATCTCCATGTTTTTCCAGAAGTTCTTTAAGAAGGACTGCAGAACAATTCTTATTCAATCGAGTGTTGACAAACTCTTCTATTTTTTCCTTCTTATTAAGCAAATCTTTAAACATCTTAACGAATTTTGGCATTTGGGCAAGAGCTTCAACAAGGCTAATGGTGATATTCACTCACGAAATCTTTTTCAAAAAGTTTGACACTTAAATGTCATCCTTGGTGAGCAATTTGCACTTGTCTAACCGAGATGGATAAGGAATATTGGGCTTAGGAGGTGTAGGCGTAGAAGGTGAAGGTGTAGTAGGTGTAGATGTAGAGGTTGAAGGTTGAGAGATAGAAGGTTTAGAGGTAGAAGGTGGGGATGATGAAGGTTTTGTCTTTGGTACTTTTTTCGTAAGAGGTGGAGACGGTAATGTAGAACTAGTACCAGGCGTGGAAGTAGGAGGAATAAATGGGGGTGGAGGAGGTGTAGATGGAGTAACTGGGGGAGGGGTAGATGGTCCTACAAGAGTTGCTCCACTACGTGTAGTAATAACACTCACATTAGCTCTTGGGTTGGTCACGGTATTCGAAGGAAGAGAGCCCGAAGTAGAGGGTTGAGTGTTTTGGAAGAAACTAGCCATCATATTCCGCAAATCATTCGTTTGATTGCTTAAAGAAGTTTTCATATCATTTCTAAGCTCGGTTCGAATATCATTCCCTTGTTTAGTGATATCACCTTTCAGGTTAATGATTTGGCTTTGAAGATTCTTAACCACCTCTCCTTGGGTTCTCATGAAAGTTTCAACATCTTGATTATATGTCGTGGGTGGAGTGATGAGTGGAGCTTGGGGAGCGGGTGGGTGATATGGAGTAGAAGCTTGAGGTTAATTTGTATTGATTCTATTGAAGTTGTTTGGGTTGTGGTTTTGAGGAGAAAAACCGGGTGAAAGAAAGTTGTTGGAACGGTAACTAAGCAAGTTACGATCACCTTCAGGTCGGGCTTGATAGCCTTCCGTGTAATAAATACCGTTAGCCGCATACACGTTTTCCGGATTGTTATAAGTAGAAGGACAATCAGTGTATGAATGAGAACCGCCACAAGTATCACAAGAAGGTGCTACAGCTTTAACTTGTTGTAGTTGATTCGTAGCCATGAGTTGGATATTTTTGTTCATTTCGGCTAGTTGGCGAGTGATTTCGGTCATCTCGGGGCTGGAAGAAGTAGAAGAAACATTGACTCTCGGATTATTTCTTGAAGATGCGGATGAATCCTAATTTTTGTGATGAGAGGTCATGTTCTCTATAAGCACTCTACACTCCTCGGGTCTTCTTTTAAAAACGTACCACCGGCGGCGGCATTAATCGTATCACGGTCACGAAAAGTTAAACCATTGTAGAAAGTATCAATCAAAGTGACGGGGAGCATATTATGATTAGGACATCGATCGATCAAAACATTATAACGTTACCAAGCATCAAAAAGAGACTCATCAGGTTCTTGAGTGAAACCACTGATTTGATTCCGAAGACTAGTGACGATGGATGGTGGAAAGTAGCGTGACAAAAATCGTTGATTCAATTCGTCCCATGTATGAATTGAATTCTTAGGGAGACGATCAAACCATTTTTCGGCATGGTGGGATAAAGTGTGTGGAAATAGATGAAGGCGAAGTAAATCCATGGTGACACCGGGGAAATTTCAAGCTTTGAGTGACGGTAATGAATTTGTCGAGGTGTTTGTTGGCATCATCATCCGGTAATCCGCAAAATGGAAAAGTATTTTGAACTTGTTGGATCATGTCATGCTTTGATGAGACTGCTTTTATACATAGTCTCATCTTCCAAATAGGGCTTAAAAGTGCATTAAATATCATCAAAATACCCATATATATGCTTGTCTTTGTTACTTGTGTATTTTAGGTACGGATATTGAGAAAATGACAAAAGATCACAAGAATCATGCAAAAACGAACACGGGAAACGAAGCCGCATAGTGTACCAAGCCCTAATGAAGACTTTCCCAAGATCAACCCTTGAAGATTTGAAGAATTATGAAGAAGGGTCCTCCAATATGGAAGAATTGACACTTTATACCCTTGTATCCTCGTAATTACAAGTTTGGTCCCTAAAGTTTGTCAAAATTAAAAAAAGGGCCCTCCACTTTGAAGATTTGGCAAGTTTAGCCCCTCAACAAAGCTAAATTGTCAACCAATATCCTCCACAAAGTCAAATATATCATGAAGTCCTTCAAAGTACAAGAAATTACAAGTTTGGTCCTTTAAAAATTCCAAATTTACAAAAGGGACCCTCAACTTTCAATATTTGGCAAAAATGGTCCCTCATCAAACATGACTTGGCAAATTCAGTCCTCCAAAACATCAATTATACAAGTCAAGACCATAATCCATCAAAAATATGCCAAATTAGTCCTTCAAAAATCACAAAATGGCAAGAATTACCCCTGAATTCACTTTGTAAAAGTTTTTAGGGCAAAAGTGTAAAAAGGCAAAAGTTGACAAAGCTAAAATGGGCGTTGATAGCTATTTGAACTGAAAAGACAAGAGAAGAAGAGAAGGAGGGTTTAAGTTGGCCAGACACCAAACTTACCTTAACCAACCAAAGGCTGCCACCTCACCCCACTCACCACCTCCACCAATCACAACACTCCCTTCCTCCATGTCACCATCCACTCACCTGTTTATTATTTTTAATCTTTGGCGCCTTAACAACTTTTTAAAAGTTAATCACCCCTTAATCCAAATCAAACAAGAAACTATTTACCAAGAACACAATTAGGGATTTTTGATTTAGCAAAAATTACACCCCAAAATTGTGCAGATTAGTGATTAAGGTGACCCTAATCACATCCCAACTCTCAAAAGGGCTTCCACCTCACTCTCTTAGTCACATGAAAAACCCTTGTCCCACCTCTTGGAGAAGAAGACAAAACAGTAAAGAGAATCCAACGTCCCACAACAAAGCTTCAAACTTAAGCTTGTTTGAGACCATTGATCAACTTTCCAACAGCTATCTACTCCACAAACGTCTAAGAATCAGTCACATGAAGCCAAGAAGTTTAATACAAGGCTTTTTGCCCGTATAAAAATTATATGTTCGTTGTGTTCCTGTCTAATCGAATTGATCTAGGTTTTCTATGTGACTCAGTTTTATTTTGGTGAAAACAAATATTTTTGGTTGGTTTTAAATTTAAATGTGCAAAGACTTAAAAGTAAATGTCGTTGAAAGTAAAGTGGCGTTAAAATAAAGTGCAACAAAATAAATCTAAGTCTAATTAAAAAGTAAATGTGCGATATTTAAAAACGTGACGAAAAGTAACTTAATTAAAATGACTAAAAATTAAAGCGTGAAGGAAAGTAAAGTTAGGCAAGTATTAAAAACTTAAGCTAAAAATTAAACAAGATAAAACATGAAAAATACCCTCCAATCGGAATATATTCCGATAGGCCACAATCGGAATGTCGAACTGCCCCAATCGGAATATCCCAAGCGCACCGATCGGAATAATTTACTTGAACTTGGTCGGAATGTAGTTAGGGACTACAATCGGAATGTGTCACTCATTCTGATCGGAATAACCCAAACAGACACCTCAATCGGAATGAGGGAAGAAGCACTAGATCGGAATCACTGTCACTAAACCCAATCGGAATACCACTTGCCTTGTCCACGATCGGAATACCAAAGTCCCCCACCAATCGGAATATGGATCGGAAAGTAAAACCCTTTTCCGATTGTCACGATCGGAAAACGGGGAAAAGTACCAAAAATAAGCTTAACAATTAAGCTATACTCCTAATAAGCACTAGACGAAAAACTAAGGTAAAAACGTGTAAAAATAAGCTACAAAACTAAAAGTTAAAAAACTTTTAAGACACGAAATTAATAAACTTTAAGAAAAACAACTTTTTAAATAAAAATAACTTTCGTAAAAACTATATAAACTTGAAAATAAATCAAATAAGCTATGAAAACAAATGGTTTAAAACAATCAAAAGCATAAAAATCAAACCTTTAACAAGTTAAAGACGTGTAAATCAAAGAAAGGTAGAAGAAGAAGATTAACAAAATAAAGTAAAGGTGCGAGTAATTAAAGAAACACTTACTTGAATTTAAAAGGTAATTAAAAGTGCAAGACAAGTAATTAAATGTGCAAGTAATTAAATGTGCATAAATAAAAGTGGAAGAATGGTTTGTCAAGCCACCAACCATGGAAGAACTAATTGTCACGATTAGTCAACAAAGCTAAATGAAATGAAAATGAGAGTATTTATAGGTGATTAGGGGAGAGGTTAGGGGAAGCTTCCTCTCTCCTTCCTTTCTTGTTAATTGCACCATCAAGTCCTTCCTTCTTAATCTTTTTGTTAATCTTGGAATGTGATGACTTTTGGCTCGGGATTTCTTTGGACTCGTCTTTTAATTCTTCGATAAATAAGACTTGAGTTCCTCGGCTTTAAGTAAACTTTCGTCTTTTGACTTTTTCTTCGATAAATCTTCAGAATTGGTCTTGGACTTCCGTTCTTTATCCACTTTTGACTTCTTGACTTCGTCTTTCATCCTTTTCTTCAATAAAAGTCCGTAAATGCCCGTGAATTTCCGTGTTTTCTCCACTTTTCACCTTTTCGTCCTAAATCACAACAAAAACACAAACCACGCATAATTCCGACATAAAAGACATAAAATACACGTTTTGGTCCGGTTATTATTGTAATTAAGTGGTAGAAAAGATGGGTGTTTACACACCTATCAAATCCCCTACACTTGACCATTGCAATGTCCTCATGTAATGCATTAGTTACAAAGCATGTTTACACTTTTCATCATAATCAATCCACATTGGCCTTTATTAAAGAGATAGAAAATTATAAAAATGCAAAGCAAAGAAATTAAAAGCATACCTTGGGTTTTGAAAATGTCATGAATAATCATCATCCTCAACTTTTCACTTTCTCCAAACCAAGCTTAAAAACGAGATCATTGTTATTATAAGTTAGTAAACTAACACGAACTCATGTGGGCCAATTATTTACTTAGACTCCCTTATTCCTATGGGTATCTCTTATATTTTATTATTTGTCTTGAATGATCACGAGGATGCATTGTTCGACTTATTTAGATAATTATTTAGTCTGAAAATAAAGTGCACGATTTAATCAATAGTTAGCTAAAGGACCAAATCTTTTAAAACTGCTTCTCGGGATATCAAAAAGTTCATATCTTGGCATAACTTGGTTCGCGATTTGAGACCTTTCTCGGGCCGATATTTGGCAGCGACTTCATACTTCAAATCTTGAGAGACGTTCATGAAATAATGGTCTTCTCTTCATAATTGGAATTTCTTCACTTGAAGTTTTGAGAGATTCATACTTGGACCACGACTTCTTCATTTCTCCAATCTTTATTTTGGATTTTGATATACAACGATCCGCCTCCTTTTATGACTTGGATCTATTTATCCTCATACCTTGTTAGGGTCTTTTCGGATACACTTCTCCATGACTTTTGGGGAGTTTTGCTTTACGTCGTGTGTCTCGATCCTTCATATTGATTTTCGATAAATGATTCTTCACATCACTTTGGATCTTTAGCAACAAAACATAGCCCTCATGCCTTGTTAGGGCCTTTTCGGACTCGCCAATCTTCGCGCCCCGCTTCATAAGTTATGCCTTGGCTATGAACTCTCGTCATTACCGAGCAACTTTTAAACGATCTGGGGCTAGAAGCTAAGTAACTTTTCAAATCGTACAACCTTATTTATTAGCAAATAAATTATTAGCAAGCGATGGGAGAATAGGCTCATAATTAACTCACATAAATTCATGAAAGAATACCGAACTTATAATTGGCTCTATCATCTCTCGTTCTCCACAGTTTAAAATCTCAAGGAATGAGACTCGTGGATGCTTAGCCTATTAAATCAAAGTTTTGGGTTTTCGAGTCGCCTATAGGATCTTGCAAATTCTTAGACTCTTTCAAGTTTAGAAGTCGCATCTTAAAGTTCCCTTGATAAACGACTCTCTAGGATCAATTATAGGAACTTGCGAAAAGTTCTTGTTCTTAACCCGTGAGAGTTAAGACTTTCGCGTTTTATAGCTCCCTATATAAAAGCCTAGCAAAACTTGACTTAAACACGTTAAGGATACTAGCTAGAGTAAACTCGGATTGAGTCAAAAAATTCACAACGTTTGAAAATTAAAACCACTTATTAAACATTTATTCTAGCAAAGAAAGAAAATAACTATACAAAGATAACAACTAATAGGCCAAAATAGATCAAAAATTTTGAAAAATGTCGAAAAAATTGATTTTCCGGTTAAAATGAGGACAAAAACAAGGAAAAGGCCACTTAACTTCGATAGAAGTCCCCCTACACTTAAGATAAACATTGTCCTCAATGTTTAAGCATGTGGGAGTAAGCTCCCCTACACTTAGGACATTGTGCACGTTGTTTAACTCTTGCTAAGGAAAAGACAACTAAAGGGATTCCTATTTTAATATTGAGAAAATATAAAATAGTGAATCGAAAAGAGTTTAGGATAGAACCGGGGAGAAGTAGAACACGGAATCACGGGTCGTCAAGAATCATCAAGAGTGGATCATTGAAGCTCGAATCCCTGATTAAGAAGTGAGGAGAGGAAATAGCAATCCAAAGGGTCCCCCCTACACTTATGATGTAGAAAGCGGAAAGATAGATGCATGGGTTGCCTCCCAAGAAGCGCTTGGTTTTTGTTAACCGAGTCGTGAGCCTGACTCGACCTTGATCATCAACGGAAGTAGCATGAAACAAATCCACCAGGATCAAAGACATAGTTTTCATCCATCAATAAGAACGAGCTTAAGGCGAACAAGGCAAGCCAAAAGAGAAATGGCAAGGTTCCCTTAAGCAGCGATGGAGCACGGTGGAAGCAAAGTTGAAGTGGAGCAAGCATGTCTTCAAAATTTCCAAAGATTTTTCCTTTTAGTTCATCAGGTGGATACTGAGATGGCTCTAAGATTGCAATACCGGGGTCGAACACCTTTTCCTTTAGGGGAAAATAGCACTCAGGCTCAGCCGAGTGTGAAGAAGATCCGCAAAGAAGCACAACCTCGTCCTCAGAAGTGGGACAAAGAGGTGTTAAATCATACGTGCAACGGATTTCGGTGTCGGCCGGTTTCTTCTCCTTAGACAAAATTTTCTTCAAATCCAAAGTAGGATCAAAACGATAAGATTCAAAGTCTAGAGGAGGTGCATCACTCTCATGCGGGAAGTATGTATTGAGGAACATAGAGAAGTCTTCCTCGAATGAGTAATCGTCCAAGGTAGGATCGAGTGATGGCGGAGGATCTTCATCATGTGAAGAATCGCTCGAAAGAGTATCAGCCTCATCAAAATTATCGAATGTGGGCAGCTCGGGATACTCAGAAGTACAATCAAAATCATCCGAATCTGAGCTAGAATCATCATCATCATAAGCATCAAAGACCGGTGACGAATCATAAATGGGAGAAGCGTCCAAAGTAGGGAGAGAATCATCCACATCATCATGAAAAAGTGGATTATCGATGCAAGAGTCGAATAGAGGATTTTCGTAGACGGTAAAGTCATCTAGCACATTAATCATATTCACTGATTCTCGGCCTCCAAAAGTTGTACTAGTAAGCTTCCCCATTTTGAAAACTTTTGCATCATCCCCGACTCGTAAGATTAACTCACCTTCGGCCACATCCACTAAAGCTCGTCCGGTTCTCAAAAATGGCCGACCAAGTATTAAAGGGATACGAGGGTCCATTTCATAATCAACGACAACAAAATCGACCGGGAAAGTAAATGTGCCAACTTTGATAAACACGTCTTCGGCTATACCAACGGGGTAAGCGAGAGTGCGATTTGCAAGTTCAAGAGTCATCTTTGTTGGAGTGAGGTCGGGTAATGATAGTGTTTTCCAAACACTTAATGGCATCAAGTTAATACTAGCCCCGAGATCAGCAAGGGCAGTAAATTCTTCAGTTTTGTTGAACACGCAAGGCAACACAAAACGACCGGGATCTCCAAGCTTTTCCGGAAGTTCTTTAAGAATAACTGCAGAGCAGTTTTCGTTTAATCGAGTGTTGGCGAGTTCAATAAGCTTCTCCTTCTTATTAAGCAATTCCTTAAATGCTTTAACAAATTTGGGCATGTGGACAAGTGCCTCAAGAAAGCTAATGTTGAAGTTCATTTGAGAAATCATCTTGATATAGCTAGTCACTTGAGCGTCCTCCTTGTTTAGCATTTTGTTCTTGCCTAGGCGAGAAGGATAAGGGATGTTGGGTTTGGGTGGTGAAGGTGCAGGTGTAGGTAAAGGTTGAGATGTTGAAGGATCATTGGTGGGAACTTCATCACGTCGAGGCGGAGACGGTAATGGTGCACTAATACTAGGTGTAGGAGGAGTAGGGATACATGGTGGTGGAGGAGGTGTAGATGATGGGGGTGGAATTGGTGGTCCTACAATGGTGACTCCACTACGAGTAGTAATAGCACTCACATTGGCTCGCGGATTGGTGACGGTGTTTGAAGGTAGAGAACTTGAAGAAGAAGGTTGAGCGGCTGGCAAGAAACTAGCAAGCATATTCTTCAAATCATTGGTTTGATTGCTGAAGGATGATTGAATATCATTTCGAAGCTCGGATCTTATCTCATTTCCTTGCTTTGTGATATCTCCTTTAAGATTGATAATTTGGCTCTGCAAGTTCTTGATTTGCTCTCCTTGGGTTCTCATGATGGCCTCAACATCCGGATTACTGGGTGGGTTTTGTTGGGCGGGTGGGTGATAAGGATTAGAAGCTCTTGGTGGGATTTGGTTGCTTCTAGTGTAGTTGTTGGCGGGGTTTTGGTTTTGAGGAGAAAAACCGGGTGAAAGGTAATTGTTGGATCGGTAGCTCAGCAGATTTCTATCCCCTTGAGGTCGAGCTTGGTAATTTTCCGGTGAATAATTACCATAAGCTGCATACACATTTTCCGGATTTCCTTGTGTTGAAGGACAATCGGTGTATGAGTGAGGACCGCCGCATGTCTCACAAAGATTAGCAACTGCTTTAACTTGTTGTTGTTGTTGGTTTGAAGCGAGAAGCGTAATACTTTTGCTCATTTCAGTCATCATGCGGGTGAGTTCGGTCATCTCAGGGTTTGCTGAGGTTGAGGAAACATTGACTCTCGGGTTGTTCCTTGAAGATGCAGAGGAATCCCAGTTTTTGTGGTGAGTAGTCATGTTCTCAATTAACTCTCTACACTCCTCGGGTCTCCTTTTCATGAATGTGCCACCGGCGGCTGCATTGATCGTATCACGATCGCGAAAAGTCAATCCGTTGTAGAAAGTATCGATCAAGGTGACCGGAAGCATGTTGTGGTTTGGACAACGGTCGATCAAGACATTATATCTCTCCCAAGCATCAAAAAGAGATTCATCAGGGTCTTGCATGAAACCGCTGATTTGATTTCGAAGGCTCGTGACCATGGATGGTGGAAAGTAGCGCGACAAAAAGCGTTGAGTCATGTCATCCCAAGTGTGAATAGAATTCTTCGGGAGACGATCAAACCATTTCTCGGCATGATGTAATAGAGTATGTGGAAAGAGTTGTAGGCGAAGTTCATCCATTGTGGCCCCAGCCAACTTCATGCTTTGGGTGATTGTAATGAACTTGTCGAGGTGTTTGTGGCATCATCATCAGGCAATCCTCTAAATGGGTTTGTTTGTACTTGCTGAATCATGTGGTGCTTCAACGAAAACTCAGGAGCGTTGATTTGCATCGGCGCAATCGGTCCTCCTCGTCCAAACATTGTTGGTTGACAAAGTTCCTCCATGGTCCGAAGATCGGGCTGTGGAAGAGCATTGTTGTTATTATTATTATTATTAAGGTGCGGTAGTTGATTATTGTTGTTAACACCTGCCATATCTAAATCTTCTTGAGGCTCGGGCTCTTGATAATTAGAAGATCTAGTACGCATACACCTGAAAATGCAAAAGAAAACAAAACCAAACACAAAGACAATATATATACACAATAAAGATAAAATCTTTTTGGATTTTTGAAATTTTTAATTTTTATGGTTTTTATGAATTTTTTATGCAAGAAAAATAACGTTCACAAGTAAACGGATCCCAAACAGCAACGTGTCTAGCACAGAAAACTGTTGATCTTAACGAAAAGAGCCGGCAGCGGCGCCATTTAATACAAGGCTTTTTGCCCGTATAAAAATTATATGTTCGTTGTGTTCCTGTCTAATCGAATTGATCTAGGTTTTCTATGTGACTCAGTTTTATTTTGGTGAAAACAAATATTTTTGGTTGGTTTTAAATTTAAATGTGCAAAGACTTAAAAGTAAATGTCGTTGAAAGTAAAGTGGCGTTAAAATAAAGTGCAACAAAATAAATCTAAGTCTAATTAAAAAGTAAATGTGCGATATTTAAAAACGTGACGAAAAGTAACTTAATTAAAATGACTAAAAATTAAAGCGTGAAGGAAATTAAAGTTAGGCAAGTATTAAAAACTTAAGCTAAAAATTAAACAAGATAAAACATGAAAAATACCCTCCAATCGGAATATATTCCGATAGGCCACAATCGGAATGTCGAACTGCCCCAATCGGAATATCCCAAGCGCACCGATCGGAATAATTTACTTGAACTTGGTCGGAATGTAGTTAGGGACTACAATCGGAATGTGTCACTCATTCTGATCGGAATAACCCAAACAGACACCTCAATCGGAATGAGGGAAGAAGCACTAGATCGGAATCACTGTCACTAAACCCAATCGGAATACCACTTGCCTTGTCCACGATCGGAATACCAAAGTCCCCCACCAATCGGAATATGGATCGGAAAGTAAAACCCTTTTCCGATTGTCACGATCGGAAAACGGGGAAAAGTACCAAAAATAAGCTTAACAATTAAGCTATACTCCTAATAAGCACTAGACGAAAAACTAAGGTAAAAACGTGTAAAAATAAGCTACAAAACTAAAAGTTAAAAAACTTTTAAGACACGAAATTAATAAACTTTAAGAAAAACAACTTTTTAAATAAAAATAACTTTCGTAAAAACTATATAAACTTGAAAATAAATCAAATAAGCTATGAAAACAAATGGTTTAAAACAATCAAAAGCATAAAAATCAAACCTTTAACAAGTTAAAGACGTGTAAATCAAAGAAAGGTAGAAGAAGAAGATTAACAAAATAAAGTAAAGGTGCGAGTAATTAAAGAAACACTTACTTGAATTTAAAAGGTAATTAAAAGTGCAAGACAAGTAATTAAATGTGCAAGTAATTAAATGTGCATAAATAAAAGTGGAAGAATGGTTTGTCAAGCCACCAACCATGGAAGAACTAATTGTCACGATTAGTCAACAAAGCTAAATGAAATGAAAATGAGAGTATTTATAGGTGATTAGGGGAGAGGTTAGGGGAAGCTTCCTCTCTCCTTCCTTTCTTGTTAATTGCACCATCAAGTCCTTCCTTCTTAATCTTTTTGTTAATCTTGGAATGTGATGACTTTTGGCTCGGGATTTCTTTGGACTCGTCTTTTAATTCTTCGATAAATAAGACTTGAGTTCCTCGGCTTTAAGTAAACTTTCGTCTTTTGACTTTTTCTTCGATAAATCTTCAGAATTGGTCTTGGACTTCCGTTCTTTATCCACTTTTGACTTCTTGACTTCGTCTTTCATCCTTTTCTTCAATAAAAGTCCGTAAATGCCCGTGAATTTCCGTGTTTTCTCCACTTTTCACCTTTTCGTCCTAAATCACAACAAAAACACAAACCACGCATAATTCCGACATAAAAGACATAAAATACACGTTTTGGTCCGGTTATTATTGTAATTAAGTGGTAGAAAAGATGGGTGTTTACACACCTATCAAAGTTCAAATCCTCAAGGGCATTTTTGGGCTTCTACAAGTTAGGGTTTTAAGTTTTTAGGTTTGAACTGACCATGTACACCCTCTGTATAAAGGGTATAGGGTCCAACATAAACGTTTGCTTTTGGTTTTTCCTTTGTTCAATCACTTGTAAATCCTTTTTCAGATTAATGAATTTGAGTTAAGTGTTTTGAAGAAAGACCAAGTGCCATTTAATTTTTGCTTGTTCATGTTTATTGCTTATTGATTTTGAAGTTTAAAACCCGTTTTCAAAAGAGGAGTGTGCAAAAGTTTGCACATTTTCTCATTTTCTTGATATTTTGCTAAGTTCTTATTTCTATCTTGGAATTCTTGGGTTATAGGGCTGATCATAGCATCCAAATTTAGTTGATTAAGGTGTGGTGAGGCTTATAACTTGGGGATAATCAAGTGTGGGGTAACAAGGTTGCATTAATCAAGATTTTTCAAGTTTCTGATTTTATACTTGTGCTTCTAACTTTGTTGATTCTTAGCAGGCTTTATTGTGGAAGTTTGTGCTTGTTCTTGCTAGCACATAAGCTCAAAATTCGTGGGTGTGGATGTACATCCATGAGGTTTGCATACTCAATCCTAAAATCGGCTTAAAATCTGATTTTTGGTGATATTTGTATATGGCTTGTGTTCTTGTGAATTTTGTGGTTTAAATCTGCTTGAATCTGTTAATCTTACTTGTTTGTGTGTTCATTGATGCTTGGGTGGCCTTAAATCTCACTTTGTCTTTGAAAAATTTGATTTTGAAAAGATTAAGGGGTGTTTGGGACTACCTGTTTGTGATTACAACTTGATATTGTGTTGTTGGATTGTGTTGTTTATGCTTGGTATCTGATATATACCTTGTTGAGAGTGTTTTGCTGCAAGTTTTTGGGTTTGAAACTTCAAATCAAACAATCTACTATAACTTGGTGAATTTGACTGTTTTTTACCTAAGATTTTGGTGAAATCTAGTATTTGTGCATGCTTAGGGTTGAAAGTTGTTAGAACATCATTATTATAACTTATTGAATAGATATTGAGTGTTGAATCTGGCTTATTTGTCAAATACATCAGCAAAGTAGAAAACTGCATGTGTTAGTGTTCATCAGTAACTTTCATTAGATTGAATCTTGCTTAATTCTTTGAACCATTGCATGAAACCTGTTTAGACTTGCTTATTGGAGTTTATAATAGCTTGTGTATGCATTTGGTTGAATTTGGCTGGCTGATTTGTGCTAAAACTGCTTATAAGTGCTCAACTGCTTAAGTGTTCATGTCTGTATCATATCTGGTGATTGATTGATTAAACTATATCAATTGGGTGTTTGTGATTGTGTTATTTTGATTGTTCTTGACTCCTTTTGATCCAAAGATCATTTGGATGCCTTTGTGTAATCTGAATCTCCAAAAAAGTCACTAAAGACAAAAAGTCAAACAAGTCAAGCAGTGGGAAAAGTTCCCACTGCGCAACACCCAAAACTAGCCCCTGCTAGTGTAATTTTGAACTCAGCTTATAAATAAGCTATTCTAGCTTATCAATAAGCTATTCTAGCTTATCCAGACTTGCAACAACTTATTTTTTGTGATAGGTCTTCATTATTTGACCCATTTAAGTAGACTAGAGCTTATTGGACTTTGACTTTGACTTTTTACTAGAAAACCAACTTATTTGACTTTTACATAAGTGCTTATTTACTTTTTCCAGCTTATTGAGTCAGCTTATTTGAAAACTCTTTGTTGATTTTGCTTAATTAAGTCATTTACAAGCTATAGAAACTTGAACCAGCACTTGGCGTGGCCTAGAACTCAAAAACGACTATTTTGTCGTTTTCTGTAGATTGCTTATTGCATTTTCAGGCTTATTCCTTGGGCTTATTTCAAATTTCTTTTTGCAGAAGTCTTATTTAGGTCAAAAGAAGCTTGTGTGTCAAATTTTAGCTTATGGCATTAGCTTATGGCTTAATGGGCCAAAAAGCCCATTAAGAATAAGCTGCTTGTTATAAGCTAGCTTATTTCACATTTTCAGCTTTTGGGACTTTGGAAAAAGTTGTTTAAAATCAAATTTTGAGTCAAGCTGTGCTTTTTGGGCTTATTTTGAACACTTCTTATTATTGGGCCCAAATTTGGCCCAATAAGCTACTGTTTTGGATTTAGCCTATTTTCTAGGCCCATTAGGGGTATTTAGGTAATTTCACTTTCATTTCTGAGTTAATTAGGTTAAATTAAGCTAGTTTGCAAGTTTTTAGAATTTTTTATGATTTTTGGATTTTTAATATTATTTTAATATTATTTTATTATTAAATATTAAAAGTCTGATTTTCTATGTTTTTATATTTTACTTAGGTTCTAAACACTTAAATAGGATTTTTGCAACTTTCCAAATATTTTTAGAGTCTTTTAATTATTTTCTAGAATTAATTTAAGTTTTAATTGATTTTAGGAGTTTTTAATTGTTTAAAAATAGTTTTTATTGATTTTAAAATTTTGAAAAATACTTTTTATCTTAATTAGAGTATTTTTGGGGTTTAAAAACTTTAAAATCTTGTTTAGGGCTTTTTAATAATTAATTTTGATTTTTAGGGCTTTAATTAGCATTAAAAAGTCATTATCTAATTAATTAAAAGGTTTTAGCAAGTTTGGATTTTTTGTAAACTCTTAGAATATTATTAAGGATTTTTGATAATTTTTAGAATTTTTAGGGTAAATTTTTAATTTTAGCACTTTTTACGGTTTTACGTGTATACCTTTTTCGACTTAGTTTAAACCGTCTTCGTAACCGTCATTCTCTTCTAATCTCATTTCTATTTTCTTTTCTCATAACAATTAAATCACAAAGAAAATTAATTCATTACACAACGCACTTGCCTCCTTGGGAAACGAACTTGAACTTATTTGGTCATTAGTGCTTGGTTTTCCTAAACCGACACTTAACGCTTACCACTATTTTGCCTTCCTTTTCCTAAAGGGGTAAAAAATCTACATCATTTTTGGCGCCGCTGCCGGGGAGGCGTGTTGTTTTTTGATTGGAATTGTTGTTTTTATATACTAACCATAATTAGTATTTGTATTACTATAGTGTATACGTAGAACAATAAATTCACAAGTACTCCAAATACGTGAGAAATCACAACCTTGACTTGGGAGGTCATTACCCAATCATTGTATTCGAATCTCAAACCAAAGAAAAAAGGAAAAAATAAATAAATACTTTCGAGAAGCTCGATTTTGAAAATACAAACTATAATGTGGGTATAAGGCGGATATTATAAAATATATCCTAAGGAAAAAGGCTCTTAAGTGCTTCGCGCCGCCTCGTTTCCCCGCTTGCTTGTGAGTATTTGATTTTGAGAGCTAATCGAGGGTTTTGCCGCCCAAAGTATTACTAAGTATTATATATTTTCTTGGTTTTCATTGATTAAACCCTCTTGAACGTTTTGGTGTTCCACCAACGTTCTAAAGTCATCGAAGGCGTTCACTTCACGTGATCGTTTTCATTCCTTGAGGCTTCTTTAATCAAGAGATTTGATTAAGGAGGAGATTTGTAGATTTGTGTCTGCTTAATACATTCACCAAATTCCAAAAAGGTTAATACAATCAAAAACCAAAAAAATTAAAAAATACAAAACACCAAAAAGAATCTTCTTTGCTCGTCCCCTCGTTGTACGTGACGTTTATGCTAACTCGTAATCAAGCAAGACGTGCACGTAAACGAAAGAACAAAAATCCCACTCCCAATCTTTCTAGTGAGGAGTCTCCTATTGACGAACCCATTGTAAGAGAAGCACCAACCATGGCGAATCGAAATATGATGGAGTTACTTCAAGCACCCACCGAGGGTTATGGAGAGGCTATTGTGATTCCCGCTATCCTTGCGGAGAATTTTGAGGTGAAAACGGGTTTGTTGTCGATGATCCAAAACAACAAATTCCGTGGTGATGAGAAGGACAATCCACACAACCATATCCACCAATTCAATCGTCTTACCGCCACTTGCAAGTTTAAGGATGTCTCGAATGACTCGATTAAGATGATGCTTTTTCCGTATTCCTTAGCGGGGCCCGCTATAATTTGGTTAGAGAAAGAGCCACCCAATTCTTTATTGACGTGGAAGGATCTCGTGTCTAAGTTTGTGAACCAATTTTTTCCGCCCTCTAAGACTACGCACTTGAAAAACGAGATTTCAAAGTTTTCACAAGAATTTAATGAAAGTTTTTCAACGGCTTGGAATAGGTTTAAGGAAATGTTACATGAATGCCCTCATCACGGTTTTTCCGACTTGCATCAAATTGACACGTTTTACAATGGACTTAATGATCATGAAAGGGATTATTTGTATGCCGCCGCGGGTTGTAATTTTTTGTGTAAAACGGTTGAGGAAGCTTTGGTGATAACTGAAAATAGATCTAAGGTGTATAGTCCTCGTAGCACGTCTAGTGTTCGTAAGGCTTCGTCTTCGGCTTCACCTTCTTTGTCTAATACCATCGATGCTTGCCAAATTGAGGCGAACTTGGAAAACAAGATTTTTGATAAGCTAAAAGGATTTTTGATTGAGTTTAAAGTTGGTGAACAAAGTGCTCCCGCTACGGCTAAAGCGGTTGAGGTTTCTTGCATGTATTGTGGTGGAGGTCATGATTTCTCCGAGTGCATTACCAACGGTGGTAACACTTCGAGTGCCTTCGTGGCCACGGGAAATTACAACCAAAATGGTCAAGTTTCCCGCTCTAATCAAATGACTTCACCGGGTTTTGGTTCAAATCAAAATGCTAACAACAACTATCGCAACAATCAAGTTGGTTTCAAAAACAATTACAACAAGGGAAACTATGGGAATCAAGGGGCTAATAATCAAGTTTCAAACAAGAATCAAAATGATTTTCAAAACAACAACAAAGGTTTGCAAACATTGAAAGATCTTCCAAGTGAGTTTGTTGAATACGCTAGTAGGAATGATGCTAGGTTTGACAACATTCAAAGAGAAATCATTAGCCTAAGATCCGAGTTTAAGAACGACTTGAAGAAAGAGTTAAAAAATGAGTTTGCAAATGAACTTAAAATCCACACTAACAAGATGGAAGGAAATGTCACTAGGTTACAACAAAACCAACAAAAAATGGAACAAGGGCAACATGAGATTTGATGTAGTGTTTTTACTACTCTTTAGGAAAAGAGAGCAAAAGTGGCAAGTATTAAGTGTCGGTTTAGGAAAACCGAGCACTAATGACCAAATAAGTTCAAGTTCGTTTCCCAAGGAGGCTAGTGCGTTGTGTGATGAATTGATTTTGGTTTGAGATTATATTGAGAAAAAGAAAAGTAGAAATGGGGTGAGAAGAGAATGACGGTTACGAAGACGGATCGAGCTAAGACTAAAAAGGCGTTCACGTAAAACCGTAAAAAGCTACAAATTAAAACTTTTGAACCTAAAAATTAATTAAAAGCTAAACTAAGTCTAAGATAATATAAATAAGAATAAAAATCCAATAAAAATATTTTAAAACCTTTTATTAATTAAATATTCAATTTTAAATGCTAATTAAAGCCCTAAAATTAAATATAATTAATCAAAATGTCCAAAATATTATTTTATTGAACAAATAACTTACTTATATTATCTAAAGACTAAAAAGAAATTTTCCTAAATTTTAAAAACTATTTTTCTATTTTTAAATCACTTAAAACTAATTTTTAAACTAAAATAATCATAAAAAATAATAAAATAATGCCAAAAATAATTTTTCAATTTTAAAAAGCCTAAATTACTCTAAAGAACAGTAGAAAAATGAAAAAGTTTGAAAAATATAAAATTTTGCACTAGAAGACAAAAACAGTTTAAATAAAAACCCTAATTAAACTAAATTAATTCTAAAAAATAATTTAAAAGTGAACAGTAAAAACTTTTTATACTAAAACTCTTAAAATGTTTTTCTAAGTCTAATAAAAATCTTAAAACTGAAAAATAATGATTTTTGGCACTAAATGCCAAAAACAGAAACTTTAAAAAGTATTTAAAAATGCAATTTAATCTAAAAAATATAAAATGAACAGTAAATTAAAAACTAATTAAACAGAAAAATCAAAAATAAAATTAGAAAAATAATGAAACTAATTTTAAGTCCTAAATCCTATTTTCATGCACTAAAGACAAACAAACAAATAGCTGATAGTGACACTTGACAGGTTTTGTCTTTTAGCTTGGCAGTACTAATCAATACACTAGCAGAGGGGTAACGTTTTTCCCACTGCTAGTGTAATTTCAAGGTCTGGTGACCTTTTGAGCTTAGGAAAGCTCTTGGCTTGTTGATTTTTTGAAAACAAGGCACCCCTACACTCAGTGAAGTGTAGGGAGTCAGATTAAACACAAAAAACAAACAATTACTTCACAAATTCACACACAAAATTGTTCAGAAGGTTACTGATGAAGCCTATGGTTTCGGATGAACAGTAACTTTTGTTTACTTGCACAAAAACGGATTTAAAACCTCAAAAACTTGAACACAAATCAACAAAATGACAAATAAACTATTACAATCCCTGCTTACTACTATCTTCTAATAGCTTTCAAGATCTAGTGGTCAAATTCTCACAAAAACAGGCATGAATGGGGAGTTACTGATTTTAGCTATATTAACCAAAATTTTAGCATGCAACTTGTTTAAAAACCTACCAAACTGAAAACTAAGAACATATATCACTTACTAACAACCAAAGAAGTGTTTAAAACAGGTTTCAAGCCCAATATCTTGTCACAAATCTTAGCTAAACCCTTATCCCAAACACCCCTTAATTTCTGAACTTTGATCTTTTTCAAAACAAATCACATCTAATCCAAACCAAACTGATTACAAATACTTCTAACATGCATATAATCCTAAAATGAACATAATCAAACCTTAAAATCAACACTTGAACAACTTTCATGCAAAATCACATAATCTCATAAATCGTAAACTTGAAAACTGAAAATGAGTTAACAAGGGTTTTACCTTGTGGGACCTACATCCAGGTCCCACAGTGACTGAAAAGTCACCTCTAAACAAGCCCGGGCTTGTGCAGACTTTGTTGAGCTGCTTGTGTGGATTTACTTGGTAAAATAAAATGAAAAGAATGGATACAAATGGGTACTTGTTTCCTTCTTGTTTCTTGCACACCACAACAAACCAAGAAAAGCACTTCAGGTTTAATAAGCTTGCACCCAATAAGTTTATAAGGCTTATGGGTTTTAGCTTATTAAACAGTAAGTATTAAACAAAACAAAGATTTTGATAAAATCTTGAAAAACAAGCTTTTGAAAAACAACCTTTTGGACCTTGACACTAAAACAATCACCAAACAAAGCTGAAATACACACACACTTCCACTTTCACTTCAGTGTGTGTGGATTTCAGAATCTACAAGAACAGATTTTCAGAAAACTGAAAATTTCCCTTTTTTGAAAACTTTTTACCACTCAAAACTAATACCAACTTTTGGAACTCAGATTTCCTTTAACACAAGACCAACTTTTAACTAACAAAAAGGAATTACAAGTTCATTAACAAAACCAAATTTCATTAAACTTTAAAAAGGCATTACATGAATTTTAAGGAAAAATCTAGAGCAAGAGATATGGGACACATACGTCCCATATTTATACACTAAATAGAATACTCTAGAATACTAAACCCTAACACATGGAATTCCCTAACTACCCTTGGACTGAACTTGGAATCTTGGTCAAATATGCTCCCATGTGATGATTGTGATGTGCCAGCTGCTTTGTTGTGATCCTGGACGTTTAAAGGAACTTAGGGGCCAAGGAAACCATCTTGGCTGTTTATCTGGTCGGTTTTTGGGGGTTTGGGTGAAAAGGACGTTGCAGGGGAGGGCCCTACCCAACACATGGGTGTGTTGGGGTCACGGTTTTTGTGTGGGATGGGATGAGGGTAAGGTTAATTTGTATACTGGAAAGATTAGGGTAAAACCCATTTGTTTTGGCTTGATTTGATCCTGGGTTGTGTTTAGGGTTTATAAGGGATTAGGGGTTATTTAATCTGATTTGGGTAAAGTTTAATTTAAATAATGTGTTAAGGAGGGAAAAAGGGGGTTTGACTTGGTTGACCAGGTTTATTAATAAACCTGGTGGTGGTGGGTTTGGGTTGCGGGTTTGGACTGGTTTTGGGTTGGGCAAATTGGTAGGGTTGGGTTTTGGTGAGGTGTCAGTTTATGAGTGGGTGAATAAGTTTGTTTGTCTGGGCAGTTTTGGCCCCCAAGGTTCTTTGTTTTCTTCACTTTGTTTTAAACAGCCACATACTCCTTTTCCTTTGTAAATAAGTTTCAGCACTTGTCAATTTTGGCACATCTTTGCAAAAAAGTTATAACAAGGACTTTAAATGCAATTTCTTCAATTCCAAGGGCTATTTTTGACATTTCTTCAAACTTTAAGGATTTTTCTTGTACAAATGACTATTGGATGGTCATTTGTGACAAGTCTTCAAAGATGAGGGACCAAACTTGTATTTCTTCAATTCTTGAAGGACTAATTTGGAAAATCATGATTCGGGTCCGGTTCATTGTGCGGCTTCGTTTCCCGTGTTCGTTTTTGAATGATTCTTGTGATCTTTTTGTCATATCCTCAATATCCGTACCTAAAATACACAAGCAACAAACACGAGCATATATTTGGCAGTTTTAATGATATTTAATGCATTTTAAGCCCGATTTGAACGATGAGACTATGTATAAAAGCAGTCTCATCACTCCCCAATACTAAACCATTGCCGTGCCCTCACGCAATGCTAGAATAAAGTATCGCAACACCTCCAAAATTCATTTTTATTCACTTTATTGAATAATTAATTAGCTACACTTCTACTATTACTACTACTTGCGTTTTAGACATAATGTATGATTTTCATCGCAAAATGGGACGTTTAGGTTCATAGATAAAGAACACGTGAATGCTTCGTTAGAAATAATTTCATCGTCCTCGATTTTCACCCCATTTCCATGCCAAGCGTGCAACGAGATCATTGTCATTATAAGTTAGTAATGCTAACACTACTCATATGCCCTAATCACGTACTTATCCTCCCATTATTCCTAGGTTGTATCTCTTATATTTTATTTTGTCTTGAATGTTTCACGAGGATTCATCATTAACTTATGCGATAATAGAGATTTAGGTCTAAAAATAGAGTCCTAACGGTGTAATCCAAACCATCAAATCAATAACCCCTCCTAATAGACAACGATGTCAAAAAATTAAGTTGACAAGAAGAATCGATAAACACGGTCTTATAACGGTTTTGAACATGAGACTTATTACCAAGACTTTTATACGCCCCCTAACGGAAGGGCCTTATTATCTTTGATTTACCTCCATCTTTTATTCAGCTTCGCCATGAAGCTTTTATTATGACTTCGGTCTTGCCTTGCCTTTTATTATCCGCCTCATCGGTGGTTTTATTAGCCAAAGACGTATATCCTCACGCTAAAGCGAATTTTGGATCTTTAAAGCTTCAAAGATTAAGGCTTGATTCACTTTCAATTTTTGCATAGATTTTTTGGCCTTGTGGGGCTTCAAATTGTTTGCTAGATTTAGGTGAGCACTTGAAATCTTATTATTGGGTGAAGCTTTCGATTATTGGGGTGCCAATACTTCAAAACCGTGACGCTGGCGATACCTTAATGTCTTCCCAATTTAATTACACGGAAGCTACTAGAAAAGACTAGAAACCCAACAATCCTAACTAAACCGCTAAGTCAATATTTATTAAGCAAAAAATATTTACAAGCGAAGGGAGAATAAGCAAACAACGAGAACACATGAGTTTTTGAAAGAATACGAGTACTCTACGTTTAGCATAGTAACTTATAATTAACTCTATCATTTCTCGTCCTCATTTAAGAGACTTAGCCTAATGTGTAGTTAAGGAATCAAAGCTAAGTGCTCAACACGCACGGTCGAGTCAAAAATTACTCTTATCCTCGCCATCGGAAAACCTACATTCGTGCCTTCAAACACTTATAAAATATGAGAAAAATTTAAAATTTGGCCATTTTTAGCCTTATTTTGCAACAAAAACGATAACAAAAAGATAAACTTTGGAAAGCGTGAAGGTTTGGCAAGGCAAGTATCTATTCACCCCCCCATACTAAAGTTAAACATTGTCCTCAATGTTTCGAGTCTAGGGGTGCAAACACCCCCCATACTAGAGAGTAGTCGAATGCCTAATCTAGCATGGAAAGGGTGTAACCAATAAATTAATAGCCGTTTATGAAGTGTGCTAATAACCTAAGGTTAGAACATCAAAGGATATATCATTTGGATATTGAGAAAGTCTTCAAAGCAAACGATCGAGTGCTCCCATAAAACGAACACGAGAGGCTCCAATCGTGAAGATCATGATCTAAAAACCACAATGCACAAACAACCACGGAACAAAGGTTGGAAGGGCACAAATCCCCTCACATTAACTAATTAGAAAGCAATAATATGTACATGGATAAGCATGGGTCTCCCCCACGAGGCACCTTGTTTTTGATAACCGAGTCAAAAGCTCGACTCGAATCCCCATAAATGTGATCATTTAGGGATTATCATGGTATGGTCAATTTTTAGTGGGGCTTACATGATAAACAAGGCCCAAAAACAACCGGTATTAAGGACTAAGTCCTTTGATGGTGCAAAATACCGGGATCGAAGATGGCGTTTTCGTTTTCATTGGAAAAACAAATCAACGCCACTTCATCATAAGTCAACAAAAACCCAAAGGGTTTCAAGAAAATAGATGAGAAGAAATAGAAGGGTGGGACAATGGGTAAGTCATAAAAACATTGAGCTACTCGAGGTAGACTCGCACCAATCAAATAGAAAGATTTTCCATTTATTGCATCTGTGGAAGACCGAGATTTCCCTTTATAAGCAATTCCGGGATCAAATATCTCGTCCTCGGTGGAGAAAGGAGAGGGAACATAAGGGGCTTCCCCCACACTAAGTCCACACAAAGCATCGTCAAAAGGAGAAGACGAGCTTGTAGCACTCAATACACGTGGTGATGACGGAGTTATAGTTGTAGAAAAATCTTTTAAATTCAATTTAAAATCTTTCCCTTTTTCATCTTTTAAACTCTCCTTGTGAAAACCCGATTTAATTTTGTCAAAAATATTTGGTGTTTCTAAAGCAATGTTAGTCACACTAAAAATTCTCACATTGGAAAACCGTTTTGGTAAAGGCGGTGGTAAGTTTTCAAAACGTTTGTTGATAAAGAAAACTCCCCCATTTGGGTCAACATATTCATCATCCGAAGAATCATTCGTGATTGGAATCGTAGGCTTAACACTCTTAACCTCCACCGGCGGAGGGGACGGAACTTCATTTTTATCATCAACTTCTAAAACTCTTTTTGAAATCTTTTTGCAAATGTTTTTGATGGGATTGACATTGTACAAAGACGTGATCGAATACACATGAGATAGTGTGGAGTTTTGAGTTGCATTTATGACGAGTTCTTCCTCATTGAAACGAAGAGTGATTTTCCTAGCATGCACATCGATAAGTGCTCTCGAGGTATCCAAAAATGATCGACCTAAAATTAGAGGAACTTTAGGATCGATGGGAATATCAACCACAATAAAGTCTACGGGATAGTAGAACTTTCCAACTTCCACAAAGACGTCCTCGGCTACTCCACAAGCTAGAATCATAGAATGATCGGCCATCTCGATTGACATTCTTGAAGGAGTGAGATTGGGAAGATTGAGAGACTTAAAAATCTCAAGAGGCATCAAATTAATACTAGCACCAAGATCGGCCAAGGCGTAGCATTCTTCCATGTCTTGTATTGCACATGGGATTAAAAACTTGCCGAGATCACCGAACTTTTGAGGTATGCGGCTAAGAAAAACCGATGAACAACTAGACGATTTTTGCAATTTCTCTTTGTTATTCAACATACTTTTGAAGTTCGCGGCAAATCGAGGCATCATGACCAAGGCGTCGGCAAAACTTATATTAAAATGCAAGTCACGAAACATTTTCATAAAAAGTTCAAATTGATAATTATTTCGTTCTTGCGCCTTTTCCTTGTCTCGTCTTGAAGGGTAGGGTAAGGGTGGTGTGGGTTGGGGCATAGGCAACGGCCTTGGAATCTCAGGTTCCATGATTGGTATTGGTTCAACCGTAGGTGTGGTTTGAGCGGTACTTCGTGGGCTTTGAATTTGCTCCTTTTCTACCACCACCTCGGGCTCTTTCTCTTTTTCCTTCTCCGTAGAAGTACTTGGATGAGAAATGGGTTCTTTGAAAGTTTTATCACTACGATTAGTAATAACCTTCAATTCTCCTTTCGGGTTCACGATGGTATCACTAGGAAGACCACCCGAAGAAGAAAGTTTACACATGATAGCTTCAAACATTTTTCTCATTCGGTATTCAAACTTAGATTGCCTAGCATCCGCTTTTAACAATTCTTGCTTATTCTCATGTTGACCTTGCTCCATTTTTTGTTGATTTTGTTGGAGTCGTTGAACATTTCCTTCCATTTTATTAGCATGAGTTTTAAGTTCATTAGCAAGTTCGTTTTAAGCTCGTTTTTCAACTCGGATCTTAAGCTAACCATTTCGCGTTGCATATTGTCAAACTTAGCATCGTTTGCCTTAGCATAATTCAATAATTCTCCTTGAAGATTTTTGGTGTGATCATTTTGAAAACCTTGAGTGGTAGTTTGAAAATCACGGTTTTGGTTTTGGTTTGAAATTTGCCCATTTCCACTTTGATAATTACCCTTGTTGTAATTACGTTGATTTCCTTGATAATTACCACCTTGATTTTTGTTTCGATAGTTATTAGCATTTTGATTTGGTGGAGCTTGATTTTGGCGGGAACCTTGACCGTTTTGGTTATAAGTTCCCGTGGCTATATAAGCACTCGAAGTGTTACCATCCGCGGTAATGCACTCGGAAAGATCATGAGCTCCACCACACGACAAACAACTCTTAGCTACCGCTTTAACCGAAGCGGAATTCGAAGCTTCTTGAGCTTTCCAATGGGACATAAGAGTCGAAAACCTATCGAAAAACCGATTTTCCTCATTAGCTTCATCTTGTAAGGCATTAATGCTACGAGACGATGACGATGATGAACCCAATTTGACAACACTCGGTGTGTTACGAGGGCTATAAACCTTAGACCTATTTTCAATTATCACCAAAGCTTCCTCAACCGTTTTACACAAAAAATTACCACCCGCGGCGGCATTTAAATAATCTCTTTCATGATCATTAAGTCCATTGTAAAACGTGTCAATTTGATGCAAGTCGGAAAAACTGTGATGAGGACATTCATGTAACATCTCCTTAAACCTATTCCAAGCCGTTGAAAAACTTTCATTTGATTCTTGTGAAAATTTTGAAATCTCGTTTTTCAAATGCGTAGTCTTAGAGGGCAGAAAAAATTGGTTCACAAATTTCGAAACGAGATCCTTCCACGTCAATATAGAATTGGGTGGCTCTTTCTCTAACCAAATTTTAGCGGGCCCCGCTAAGGAATACGGAAAAAGCATCATCTTAATCGAGTCATTTGAGACATCCTTAAATTTGCAAGTGGCGGTAAGACGATTGAATTGGCGGATATGGTTGTGTGGATTGTCCTTCTCATCACCTCGGAATTTGTTGTTTTGGATCATCGACAACAAACCCGTTTTCACCTCAAAATTCTCCGCAAGGATAGCGGGAATCACAATAGCCTCTCCATAACCCTCGGTGGGTGCTTGAAGTAACTCCATCATAGTTCGATTCGCCATGGTTGGTGCTTCTCTTACAATGGGTTCGTCAATAGGAGACTCCTCACTAGAATGATTTGGAGTGGGAGTTTTGTTCTTTCATTTACGTGCACGTCTTGCTTGATTACGAGTTAACATAAATGTCACGTACAACGAGGGGACGAGCAAAGAAGATTCTTTTTGGTGTTTTGTATTTTTTCAATTTTTTTGTGGTTTTTGATTGTATTAACCTTTTTGGAATTTGTGGAATGTATTAAGTAGACAAAAATCTACAAATCTCCTCCTTAATCAAATCTCTTGATTAAAGAAGCCTCAAGGAATAAAAACGATCACGTGAAGTGAACGCCTTCGATGACTTTAGAACGATGGTGGAACACCAAAACGTTCAAGAGGGTTTAATCAATGAAACCAAGAAAATATATATGATACTTAGTAATACTTTGGGCGGCAAAACCCTCGATTAGCTCTCAAAATCAAATACTCACAAGCAAGCGGGGAAACGAGGCGGCGCGAAGCACTTAAGAGCCTTTTTCCTTAGGATGTATTTTATAATATCCGCCTTATACCCACCTTATAGTTTGTATTTTCAAGATTAAGCTTCTCGAAAGTATTTATCTATTTTTGCCTTTTTCTTTGGTTTGAGATTCGAATACAATGATTGGGTAATGACCTCCCAAGTCAAGGTTGTGATTTCTCACGTATTTGGAGTACTTGTGAATTTATTGTTCTACGTATACAATATAGTAATAGTATTCAAACAAAAACCGAAAACCGATAATACGTATTAGTAGAGTGCTAATAATACAAATACTAATTATGGTTAGTATATAAAAACAACAATTGCAAATCAAAACACAACACGTCTCCCCGGCAGCGGCGCCAAAAATTGATGTAGTGTTTTTACTACTCTTTAGGAAAAGAGAGCAAAAGTGGCAAGTATTGAGTGTCGGTTTAGGAAAACCGAGCACTAATGACCAAATAAGTTCAAGTTCGTTTCCCAAGGAGGCTAGTACGTTGTGTGATGAATTGATTTTGGTTTGAGATTATATTGAGAAAAAGAAAAGTAGAAATGGGGTGAGAAGAGAATGACGGTTACGAAGACGGATCGAGCTAAGACTAAAAAGGCGTTCACGTAAAACCGTAAAAAGCTACAAATTAAAAGTTTTGAACCTAAAAATTAATTAAAAGCTAAACTAAGTCTAAAATAATATAAATATGAATAAAAATCCAATAAAAATATTTTAAAACCTTTTATTAATTAAATATTCAATTTTAAATGCTAATTAAAGCCCTAAAATTAAATATAATTAATCAAAATGTCCAAAATATTATTTTATTGAACAAATAACTTACTTATATTATCTAAAGACTAAAAAGTATTTTTCCTAAATTTTAAAAACTATTTTTCTATTTTTAAATCACTTAAAACTAATTTTTAAACTAAAATAATCATAAAAAATAATAAAATAATGCCAAAAATAATTTGTCAATTTTAAAAATACTAAATTACTCTAATGAACAGTAGAAAAATGAAAAAGTTTGAAAAATATAAAATTTTGCACTAGAAGACAAAAACAGTTTAAATAAAAACCCTAATTAAACTAAATTAATTCTAAAAAATAATTTAAAAGTGAACAGTAAAAACTTTTTATACTAAAACTCTTAAAATGTTTTTCTAAGTCTAATAAAAATCTTAAAACTGAAAAATAATGATTTTTGGCACTAAATGCCAAAAACAGAAACTTTAAAAAGTACTTAAAAATGCAATTTAATCTAAAAAATATAAAATGAACAGTAAATTAATAACTAATTAAACAGAAAAATCAAAAATAAAATTAGAAAAATAATGAAACTAATTTGAAGTCCTAAATCCTATTTTCATGCACTAAAGACAAAAAAACAAATAGCTGATAGTGACACTTGACAGGTTTTGTCTTTTAGCTTGGCAGTACTAATCAATACACTAGCAGGGGTAACTTTTTTCCCACTGCTAGTGTATTTTCAAGGTCTGGTGACCTTTTGAGCTTAGGAAAGCTCTTGGCTTGTTGATTTTTGGAAAACAAGGCACCCCTACACTCAGTGGAGTGTAGGGAGTCAGATTAAACACAAAAAACAAACAATTACTTCACAAATTCACACACAAAATTGCCCAGAAGGTTACTGATGAAGCCTATGGTTTCGGATGAACAGTAACTTTGGTTTACTTGCACAAAAACGGATTTCAAACCTCAAAAACTTGAACACAAATCAACAAAATGACAAATAAACTATTACAATCCCTGCTTACTACTATCTTCTAACAGCTTTCAAGATCTAGTGGTCAAATTCTCACAAAAACAGGCATGAATGGGGAGTTACTGATTTTAGCTATATTAACCAAAATTTTAGCATGCAACTTGTTTAAAAACCTACCAAACTGAAAACTAAGAACATATATCACTTACTAACAACCAAAGAAGTGTTTAAAACAGGTTTCAAGCCCAATATCTTGTCACAAATCTTAGCTAAACCCTTATCCCAAACACCCCTTAATTTCTGAACTTTGATCTTTTTCAAAACAAATCACATCTAATCCAAGCCAAACTGATTACAAATACTTCTAACATGCATATAATCCTAAAATGAACATAATCAAACCTTAAAATCAACACTTGAACAACTTTCATGCAAAATCACATAATCTCATAAATCGTAAACTTGAAAACTGAAAATGAGTTAACAAGGGTTTTACCTTGTGGGACCTACATCCAGGTCCCATAGTGACTGAAAAGTCACCTCCAAACAAGCCCGGGCTTGTGCAGACTTTGTTGAGCTGCTTGTGTGGATTTACTTGGTAAATAAAATGAAAAGAATGGATACAAATGGGTACTTGTTTCCTTATTGCTTCCTGCACACCACAACAAACCAAGAAAAGCACTTCAGGTTTAATAAGCTTGCACCCAATAAGTTTATAAGGCTTATGGGTTTTAGCTTATTAAACAGTAAGTATTAAACAAAACAAGGATTTTGATAAACTCTCGAAAAACAAGCTTTTGAAAAACAACCTTTTGGACCTTGACACTAAAACAATCACCAAACAAAGCTGAAATACACACACACTTCCACTTTCACTTCAGTGTGTGTGGATTTCAGAATCTACAAGAACAGATTTTCAGAAAACTGAAAATTTCCCTTTTTTGAAAACTTTTTACCACTCAAAACTAATACCAACTTTTGGAACTCAGATTTCCTTTAACACAAGACCAAATTTTAACTAACAAAAAGGAACTACAAGTTCATTAACAAAACCAACTTTCATTAAACTTTAAAAAGGCATTACATGAATTTTAAGGAAAAATCTCGAACAAGAGATATGGGACACATACGTCCCATATTTATACACTGAATAGAATACTCTAGAATACTAAACCCTAACACATGGAATTCCCTAACTACCCTTGGACTGAACTTGGAATCTTGGTCAAATATGCTCCCATGTGATGATTGTGATGCACCAGCTGCTTTGTTGTGATCCTGGACGTTTAAATGAACTTAGGGGCCAAGGAAACCATCTTGGCTGTTTATCTGGTCGGTTTTTGGGGGTTTGGGTGAAAAGGACGTTGCAGGGGAGGGCCCTACCCAACACATCGGTGTGTTGGGGTCACGGTTTTTATGTGGGATGAGATGAGGGTAAGGTTAATTTGTATACTGGAAAGATTGGGGTAAAACCCCTTTGTTTTGGCTTGATTTGATCCTGGGTTGTGTTTAGGGTTTATAAGGGATTAGGGGTTATTTAATCTGATTTGGGTAAAGTTTTATTTAAATAATGTGTTAAGGAGGGAAAAAGGGGGTTTGACTTGGTTGACCAGGTTTATTAATAAACCTGGTGGTGGTGGGTTTGGGTTGCGGGTTTGGACTGGTTTTGGGTTGGGTAAATGGGTAGGGTCAGGATTTTGGTGAGGTGTCAGTTTATGAGTGGGTGAATAAGTTTGTTTGTCTGGGCAGTTTTGGCCCCCAAGGTTCTTTGTTTTGTTCACTTTGTTTTAAACAGCCACATACTCCTTTTCCTTTGTAAATAAGTTTCAGTACTTGTCAATTTTGGCACATCTTTGCAAAAAAGTTATAACAAGGACTTTAAATGCAATTTCTTCAATTCTAAGGGTTATTCTTGACATTTCTTCAAACTTTAAGGATTTTTCTTGTACAAATGACTATTGGAGGGTCATTTGTGACAAGTCTTCAAAGATGAGGGACCAAACTTGTATTTCTTCAATTCTTCAAGGACCAATTTGGAAAATCATGATTCGGGTCCGGTTCATTGTGCTGCTTCGTTTCCCGTGTTCGTTTTTGAATGATTCTTGTGATCTTTTTGTCATTTCCTCAATATCCGTACCTAAAATACACAAGCAACAAACACGAGCATATATTTGGCAGGTTTAATGATATTTAATGCATTTTAAGCCCGATTTGAACGATGAGACTATGTATAAAAGCAGTCTCATCAAGATTAAACAAGAGATGATTAAGGCCGAGAAAAGGCAAACCGAGGCCGTATTGAGGCAATCCAATTTTGAAGATAAAATCTCATCTATGTTTGAGGCAATAATGTGTAAACCGTCTTCGAGTAGTCTTCCTAGCAACACCATATCCAACCCTAAGGGTGAGATGAAAGTGATTACCACACGTAGTGGTAAGACACTTAAGGAACCGACTCCTCAACCAATTGCTCCTATGGAGGAAGCAATTGAGGAAGAACCCGAGGTGGTGGTCCAAAAGGAGCATGTCCCAATCCCACGAAGTACCGCTCATACCACACATACGGTTGACCCATTAACATCATTGGAACCCGAGATTCCAAAGGCTATGCCTACTATGCCTCAACCCACACCACCTTTGCCCTATCCATCGAGACTTAGGAAGGAGAAACGTCAAGAGCGCGACAATTATCAATTTGAGCTTTTTATGAAAATGTTTCGTGATTTGCACTTTAATGTGAGTTTCGCCAATGCTTTGGTCATGATGCCTCGATTTGCCGTTAAATTTAAGAGTATGTTGAACAACAAGGAGAAATTGCACCAATTGTCTAGTTGTTCGTCGGTTTATCTTAATCGCATACCTCAAAAAGTCGGTGATCCCGGTAAATTCTTGATTCCATTTGGAATCCAAGATATGGAGGAATGCTTCGCCTTGGCCGATCTTGGTGCTAGCATTAACTTGATGCCACTTGCAATCTTCAAGTCGCTCAATCTTCCTAATCTTACTCCTTCACTAATGTCTATCGAGTTGGCCGACCATTCCACAATTCCCGCATGTGGTTTGGCGGAAGACGTTTTTGTGAAAGTGGGGAAGTTCTACTATCCCATAGACTTTATCGTTGTTGATATCCCCACGGATCCTCAAGTTCCTCTCATTTTAGGTCGTTCGTTTTTAGATACGTCTATGGCTTTGATCGATGTGCATGATAGAAAGATCACCTTACATTTCAACGACGAGGAACTTGTTATAAACGCAACTCAAAACTCTCAAATTTCTCATGTTTATTCCGTTGCAACCATAAACCTCGTTGATATGATCGACGTGGTTTGCGAGGAATTTTCACAAGAAGTTCTAGGTTTTGGTGATGAAGAAACTAGTGGCAATCCCACTATGTTAGATCCAATTCTTGATAATTCGACACCAACCTTCACTCCATTTGAAGGAGGTGGTTTTACGTTGGAAGAATTCGATGTTCCACGTACTTGTGACGAAGACCTCGACAACGATGAGGACTTCTCGATTATCAAGGATTTTCTTAACGATTTCCCATTACCTTCACCCGAGGAGGTTATGAGTATCGAGCCCAAATCTTCACTTGAGGAACCACCTATCCTTCAGTTGAAAGAGTTACCTCCTCATCTCGAATATGTCTATTTGGAGGAGGACGACAAGTTGCCGATTATTATTGCGAAGGAACTTTCGAATTATGAATAAACCGCACTTGTCGATGTTCTAAAGGATCACAAGGGGGCAACTGCCTGGAAGTTATCCGACATTAAGGGAATCGATCCCAAATTTTGTACTTACAAAATATTAATGGAGGAGGATTACAAGCCCGCAATCCAAAGTCAAAGGAGGGTGAACCCCATAATTCACGACGTCATTAAAAAGGAGGTCCTTAAGCTCCTTGACGCAGGAATGATTTACCCTATTTCCGATAGCCCTTGGGTGAGTCCTATTCATTGTGTCCCTAAAAAGGGAGGGATGACCGTTGTGCCAAACGATGCCAACGAATTGATTCCCACTAGACTCGTGACCGGATGGAGAGTGTGCCTTGACTATCGTAAATTAAATGAAGCCACTCGAAAAGACCATTTTCCCTTGCCCTTCATGGACCAAATGTTGGAGCGTCTTGCGGGAAACGATTTCTATTGCTTTTTAGATGGTTTTTCCGGTTACTTCCAAATTCCCATCGATCCTCGTGATCAAGAAAAAACTACGTTTACGTGTCCATATGGAACGTTTGCCTATCGTAGAATGCCATTCGGACTTTGCAATGCACCGGGAACCTTTCAAAGGTGCATGATAGCTATTTTTCATGACATGATCGAGAAGACGATGGAAGTCTTCATGGATGACTTTTCCGTATTTGGTAATTCGTTCACTTCGTGTTTGTCGAACCTTGAGAGAATGTTGAAACGTTGTGAGGAAACCAACCTTGTGCTCCATTGGGAAAAGTGTCATTTTATGGTTAAGAGTGGAATCGTCTTAGGGCACAAGGTCTCGAAAGCGGGGATTAAGGTAGATCAAGCTAAGGTAGACGTCATCGCCAAATTACCTCATCCCAAAACCGTTAAGGGAGTTAGGAGTTTCCTAGGCCACGCGGGCTTTTATCGTCGATTCATCAAGGATTTTTCGAAGATTTCTCGACCCATTACACATCTTCTTGAAAAAGAGGCACGTTTTGTCTTTGAGGAAGATTGTGTACGAGCCTTTGAAATCCTTAAAAGGAAACTTACCGAAGCTCCCATTCTTGTTGCTCCCAATTGGAACCCCCCCCCCCTTTGAGCTCATGTGTGATGCTAGTGATTACGCTATTGGGGCCGTTTTGGGGCAACGTCATGATAAGCACTTCTTGCCTATCCACTATGCTAGCAAGACAATGACCGAGGCTCAACTAAAATACACTACAACGGAGAAGGAATTCCTTGCCGTGGTGTATGCATTTGAGAAGTTCCGACCTTATCTCGTCTTAGCTAAATGCATAGTGTATACGGACCATTCGGCTATCAAGTATCTCATGGCAAAGCAAGATGCTAAGCCTAGATTACTTCCTTGGATTCTCCTCCTTCAAGAATTTGATCACACCATCGTTGACAAAAAAGGAGCCGAGAATCTAGCGGCCAATCATCTTTCTCGTTTGGAAGATCCTCACCAAAGTGCTTACGAGCCCAAGGAAATCACCGAAACATTTCCGATCGAGACACTTGGTGTAGTGATATCTAAGCTTGATTATTCCACCCATGGTTTGCGGATTTTGCAAATTACCATGCGGGTAACTTCATCGTTAAGGGCATGACGACTCAAGAAAAAAGAAAATTCTTTCGTGACGTCAAGTTCTACTTTTGGAACGACCCTTACTTGTTTCGAACTTGTGCGGATCAAATCATCCGATGTTGTGTATTTGGCACCGAAGCTTCTAACATCCTTAGAGCTTGCCATGAGGGACCCACGGGTGGTCACCACGGTGCTAATCTCACGGCTAAAAAGGTGTTTGATGCCGGCTTCTTTTGGCCTACTATTTACCGAGATGCACAAGATCTTGTGAAGTCATGTGATTCATGCCAACGACAAGGAAAAGCATCACAAAAATATGAAATGCCACAAAATATCATCCAAGTGTGTGAGATCTTTGACGTTTGGGGTATAGATTTTTGGGGCCGTTCCCATCATCTCGTGGTAATAAGTACATTCTCGTTGCGGTTGACTACCTATCTAAGTGGGTGGAGGCCAAAGCCTTGCCTACCAATGATGCTCGTGTGGTAGTTAAGTTCTTGAAAAGCTTGTTTTCTCGGTTTGGAACCCCTCGTGCGATCATAAGCGATCGTGGAACCCATTTTTGTAACGACCAATTCGAAAGGGTCCTAAGAAAATATGAGGTTACACATCGGCTTTCTACGGCTTATCACCCACAAACGAGTGGGCAAGTCGAGGTTTCAAACCGAGCTTTGAAAATGATCTTGGAGAGATCCGTTGGGGAAAATCGACAATTGTGGTCGGATAAGTTGGACGATGCTTTATGGGCCTTTAGGACCGCTTATAAGACACCCATTGGGTGCACTCCCTATAAGCTTGTGTATGGAAAGAATTGTCATTTGCCTATCGAGTTAGAACACAAGGCTTATTGGGCCCTAAAGCATTATAATGATGATATGGAGACCGCGAGAAAACACCGGAAAATGCAATTAATTGAATTTGATGAATTGAGGGACATTGCATATGAAAATTCATTGATTTATCAGGAAAAAACTAAAAAGTTGCATGATTCTAAAATTAAAAACCGGGTTTTTAACATTGGGGATCAAGTTTTGCTTTTTAATTCTCGCTTAAAAATCTTTTCCGTTAAGTTGAAATCCCGTTGGGCCGGTCCATTCACCGTGACTCAAGTGTTTCCGTATGGGACCATCGAGCTGGCTCAAGATGATGGTCCTAACTTCAAGGTGAATGGACATAGGTTGAAGCACTACTTTGCCGGGGAAGTTCCATCCTTGAACTACCTCGACCAAGTCACCTTCCCCAATGATAATTAGTATTGAGGGGATCGAGTCGAGCTCATGACTCGGTAATCAAAAACGAGGAGCCTCGTGGGGGAGTCCCATGCTTATCCTATGTACATATTATCGCTTTCTAATGTAGTTAACATGTGGGGATGTGTGCCCTTCCAACCTTTGTTCCGTGGTTGTTTGTGAATTGTGGACTTTAGATGATCATGATCTTCACGATTGGAGCCTCTCGTGTTCGTTTATAGGAGCACTCGATCGTTTGCTTTGAAGACTTTCTCAATATCCAAATGATATATCCTTTGATAATCTAACCTTAGGCTTTTAGCACACTTCATAAACGGCTATTAATTTATTGGTTACACCCTTTCCATGGTAGATTAGGCATTCGACTACGTCTCTAGTATGGGGGTGTTTGTACCCCTAGACTCGAAACATTGAGGACAATGTTTAACTTTAGTATGGGGGGTGAATAGATACTTGCCTTGCCAAACCTTCACGCTTTCTAAAGTTTATCTTTTTGTTTATCATTTTTGTTGCAAAATAAGGCTAAAAATGGCCAAATTTTAAAATTTTTCTCATGTTTATAAGTGTTTGAAGACACGAATGTAGGTTTTCCGATGGCGAGAATAAGAGTAATTTTTTACTCGACCGTGCGTGTTGAACACTTAGCTTTGATTCCTTAACTTCACATTAGGCTAAGTCTTTTAATTGAGGACGAGAAATGATAGGGTTAATTATAAGTTACTATGCTAAACGTAGAGTACTCGTATTCTTTCAAAAACTCATGTGTTCTCGTTGTTTGCTTATTCTCCCTTCGCATGTAAATATTTTTTGCTTAATAAATATTGACTTAGCGGTTTAGTTGGGATTGTTGGGTTTCTAGTCTTTTCTAGTAGCTTCCGTGTAATTAAATTGGGAAGACATTAAGGTATCGCCAGCGTCACAGTTTTGAAGTATTGGCACCCGAATAATCGAAAGCTTCACCCAATAATAAGATTTCAAGTGCTCACCTAAATCTAGCAAACAATTTGAAGCCCCACAAGGCCGAAAAATATATGCAAAATAGAAAGTGAATCAAGCCTTAATCTTCGGAAGCTTTAAAGATCCAAAATTCGCCTTGCGTGAGGATATACGTCTTTGGCTAATAAAACTACCGATGAGGTGGATTATAAAAGGCAAGGCAAGACCGAAGTCATAATAAATGCTTCATGGCGAAGTTGAATAAAAGATGGAGGTAAACCAAAGATAATAAGGCCCTTCCGTTAGGGGGCGTATAAAAGTCTTGGTAATAATCTCATGTTCAAAACCGTTATAAAACCCTGTTTATCGATTCTTCTTGTCAACTTAATTTTTTGACATCGTTGTCTATTAGGAGGGGTTATTGATTTGATGGTCTTAGTTACACCGTTAGGACTCTATTTTTAGACCTAAATCTCTATTATCGCATAAGTCAAACAATGTGTCCTCGTGAAACATTCAAGACAATATAAAATATAAGAGATACAACTTAGGAATAATGGGAGGATAAGTACGTGATTAGGGCATATGAGTAGTGTTAGCATTACTAACTTATAATGACAGTGATCTCGTTGCACGCTTGGCATGGAATGTGGGTGAAAATCGAGGACGATGAAATTATTTCTAACGAAGCATTCACGTGCTCTTATTCTATGAACCTAAACGTCTCATTTTGCGATGAAAATCATACATTATGTCTAAAACACAAGTAGTAGTAGCAATAGTAGTAGTGTAGCTAGTTTATCATTCAATAAAGTGAATAAAAATGAATTTTGGAGATGCTATGATACTTTATTCTAGCATTGCGTGAGGGCACGACAATGGTTTAGTATGGGGGAGTGATGAGACGGCTTTTATACATAGTCTCATCTTCCAAATAGGGATTAAAACTGCATTAAATATCATCAAAATACCCATATATATGCTTTTGTTTGTTACTTGTGTATTTTAGGTACGGATATTGAGAAAATGACAAAAGATCACAAGAATCATGAAAAAACGAACACGGGAAACGAAGCCGCACAGTGAACCAAGCCCTAATGAAGACTTTCCCAAGATCAACCCTTGAAGATTTGAAAAATTATGAAGAAGGGTCCTCCAATATGGAAGAATTGACACTTTATACCCTTGTATCCTCATAATTACAAGTTTGGTCCCTAAAGTTTGTCAAAATTAGAAAAAGGGCCCTCCACTTTGAAGATTTGGCAAGTTTAGCCCCTCAACAAAGCTAAATTGTCAACCAATATCCTCCACAAAGTCAAATATATCATGAAGTCCTTCAAAGTACAAGAAATTACAATTTTGGTCCTTTAAAAATTCCAAAATTACAAAAGGGACCCTCAACTTTCAATATTTGGCAAAAATGGTCCCTCATCAAACATGACTTGGCAAATTCAGTCCTCCAAAACATTAATTATACAAGTCAAGACCATAATCCATAAAAAATATGCCAAATCAGTTCTTCAAAAATCACAAAATGGCAAGAATTACCCCTGAATTCACTTTGTAAAAGTTTTTGGGGCAAAAGTGTAAAAAGGCAAAAGTTGACAAAGCTAAAATGGGCGTTGATAGCTATTTGAACTGAAAAGACAAGAGAAGAAGAGAAGGAGGGTTTAAGTTGGCCAGACACCAAACTTACCTTAACCAACCAAAGGCTGCCACCTCACCCCACTCACCACCTCCACCAATCACAACACTCCCTTCCTCCATGTCACCATCCACTCACCTGTTTATTATTTTTAATCTTTGGCGCCTTAAAAACTTTTTAAAAGTTAATCACCCCTTAATCCGGATCAAACAAGAAACTATTTACCAAGAACACAATTAGGGATTTTTGATTTAGCAAAAATTACACCCCAAAATTGTGCAGATTAGTGATTAAGGTGACCCTAATCACATCCCAACTCTCAAAAGGGCTGCCACCTCACTCTCTTAGTCACATGAAAAACCCTTGTCCCACCTCTTGGAGAAGAAGACAAAACAGTAAAGAGAATCCAACGGCCCACAACAAAGCTTCAAACTTAAGCTTGTTTAAGACCATTGATCAACTTTCCAACAGCTATCTACTCCACAAACGTCCAAGAATCAGTCACATGAAGCCAAGAAGTTCAAATCCTCAAGGGCATTTTTGGGCTTCTACAAGTTAGGGTTTTAAGTTTTTAGGTTTGAACTAACCATGTACACCCTTTATATAAAGGGTATAGGGTCCAACATAAACGTTTGCTTTTGGTTTTTCCTTTGTTCAATCACTTGTAAATCCTTTTTCAGATTAATGAATTTGAGTTAAGTGTTTTGAAGAAAGACCAAGTGCCATTTAATTTCTGCTTGTTTATGTTTATTGCTTACTGATTTTGAAGTTTAAAACCTGTTTTCAAAAGAGGAGTGTGCAAAAGTTTGCACATTTTCTCATTTTCTTGATATTTTGCTAAGTTCTTGTTTCTATCTTGAAATTCTTGGGTTATAGGGTTGATCATAGCATCCTAATTGAGTTGATTAAGGTGTGGTGAGGCTTATAACTTGGGGATAATCAAGTGTGGGGTAACAAGGTTGCATTAATCAAGATTTTTCAAGTTTCTGATTTTATACTTGTGCTTCTAACTTTGTTGATTCTTAGCAGGCTTTATTATGGAAGCTTGTGTTTGTTCTTGCTAGCACATAAGCTCAAAATTCGTGGGTGTGGATGTACATCCATGAGGTTTCATACTCAATCCTAAAATCTGCTTAAAATCTGATTTTTGGTAATATTTGTATATGGCTTGTGTTCTTGTGAATTTTGTGGTTTAAATCTGCTTGAATCTGTTAATCTTACTTGTTAGTGTGTTAATTGATGCTTGGGTGGCCTTAAATCTCACTTTTCCTTTGAAAAATTTTATTTTGAAAAGATTAAGGGGTGTTTGGGACTACCTGTTTGTGATTACAACTTGATATTGTGTTGTTGGATTGTGTTGTTTATGCTTGGTATCTGATATATACCTTGTTGAGAGTGTTTTGCTGCAAGTTTTTGGGTTTGAAACTTCAAATCAAACAATCTGCAATAACTTGGTAAATTTGACTGTTTTTGACCTAAGATTTTGGTGAAATCTAGTATTTATGCATGCTTAGGGTTGAAAGTTGTTAGAACATCATTATTATAACTTATTGAATAGATATTGAGTGTTAAATCTGGCTTATTTGTCAAATACATCAGCAAAGTAGAAAACTGCATGTGTTAGTGTTCATGAGTAACTTTCATTGGATTGAATCTTGCTTAATTCTTTGAACCATTGCATGAAACCTGTTTAGACTTGCTTATTAGAGTTTATAATAGCTTGTGTATGCATTTGGTTGAATTTGGCTGGCTGATTTGTGCTAAAACTGCTTATAAGTGCTCAACTGCTTAAGTGTTCATGTCTGTATCATATCTGGTGATTGATTGATTAAACTGTATCAATTGGGTGTTTGTGATTGTGTTATTTTGATTGTTCTTGACTCCTTTTGATCCAAAGATCATTTTGGTGCCTTTGTGTAATCTGAATCTCCAAAAAAGTCACTAAAGACAAAAAGTCAAACAAGTCAAGCAGTGGGAAAAGTTCCCACTGCTCAACACCCAAAACTAGCCCCTGCTAGTGAAATTTTGAACTCAGCTTATCAATAAGCTATTCTAGCTTATCCAGACTTGCAACAACTTATTTTTTGTGATAGGTTTTCATTATTTGACCCATTTAAGTAGACTGGCGCTTATTGGACTTTGACTTTGACTTTTTACTAGAAAACCAACTTATTTGACTTTTACATAAGTGCTTATTTGCTTTTTCCAGCTTATTGAGTCAGCTTATTTGAAAACTCTTTGTTGATTTTGCTTAATTAAGTCATTTAGAAGCTATAGAAACTTGAACCAGCACTTGGGGTGGCCTAGAACTCAAAAACGACTATTTTGTCGTTTTCTGTAGATTGCTTATTGCATTTTCAGGCTTATTCCTTGGGCAAATTTCAAATTTCTTTTTGCAGAAGTCTTATTTAGGTCAAAAGAAGCTTGTGTGTCAAATTTTAGCTTATGGCTTAATGGGCCAAAAAGCCCATTAAGAATAAGCTGCTTGTTATAAGCTAGCTTATTTCACATTTTCAGCTTTTGGGCCTTTGAAAAAAGTTGTTTAAAATCAAATATTGAGTCAACCTGTGCTTTTTGTGCTTATTTTGAACACTTTTTATTATTGGGCCCAAATTTGGCCCAATAAGCTACTGTTTTGGGTTTAGCCCATTTTCTAGGCCCATTAGGGGTATTTAGGTAATTTCACTTTCATTTCTGAGTTATTTAGGTTAAATTAAGCTAGTTTGCAAGTTTTTAGAATTTTTTATGATTTTGGATTTTTAATATTATTTTAATATTATTTTATTATTAAAATTAAAAGTCTGATTTTCTAAGTTTTATATTTTTCTTAGGTTACTTAATTAAGATTTTTGCAACTTTCCAAATATTTTTAGAGTCTTTTAATTATTTTCTAGAATTAATTTAAGTTTTAATTGATTTTAGAAGTTTTTAATTGTTTAAAAATAGTTTTTATTGATTTTAAAATTTTGAAAAATACTTTTTAGCTTAATTAGAGTATTTTTGGGGTTTAAAAACTTTAAAATCTTGTTTAGGGCTTTTTAATAATTAATTTTGATTTTTCAGGCTTTAATTAGCATTAAAAAGTCATTATCTAATTAATTAAAAGGTTTTAGCAAGTTTGGATTTTTTTTAAACTCTTAGAATATTCATAAGGATGTTTGGTAATTTTTAGGAAATTTTAGGGTAAAATTTTAATTTTAGCACTTTTTACAGTTTTACGTGTATACCTTTTTCGACTTAGTTTAAACCGTCTTCGTAACCGTCATTCTCTTCTAATCTCATTCTATTTTCTTTTCTCATAACAATTAAATCACAAAGAAAATCAATTCATTACACAACGCACTTGCCTCCTTGGGAAAGGAACTTGAACTTATTTGGTCATTAGTGCTTGGTTTTCCTAAACCGACACTTAACGCTTACCACTATTTTTCCTTCCTTTTCCTAAAGGGTTAAAAACTCTACATCATTTTTGGCGCCGCTGCCGGGGAGGCGTGTTGTGTTTTGATTGGAATTGTTGTTTTTATATACAAACCATAATTAGTATTTGTATTAGTAGCACTCTACTAATACGTATTATCGGTTTTCGGTTTTTGTGTGAATACTATTACTATAGTGTATACGTAGAACAATAAATTCACAAGTACTCCAAATACGTGAGAAATCACAACCTTGACTTGGGAGGTCATTACCCAATCATTGTATTTGAATCTCAAACCAAAGAAAAAAGGCAAAAATAGATAAATACTTTCGAGAAGCTCGATTTTGAAAATACAAACTATAATGTGGGTATAAGGCGGATATTATAAAATATATCCTAAGGAAAAAGGCTCTTAAGTGCTTCGCGCCACCTCGTTTCCCCGCTTGCTTGTGAGTATTTGATTTTGAGAGCTAATCGAGGGTTTTGCCGCCCAAAGTATTACTAAGTATTATATATTTTCTTGGTTTTCATTGATTAAACCCTCTTGAACGTTTTGGTGTTCCACCAACGTTCTAAAGTCATCGAAGGCGTTCACTTCACGTGATCGTTTTCATTCCTTGAGGCTTCTTTAATCAAGAGATTTGATTAAGGAGGAGATTTGTAGATTTGTGTCTACTTAATACATTCACCAAATTCCAAAAAGGTTAATACAATCAAAAACCAAAAAAATTGAAAAATACAAAACACCAAAAAGAATCTTCTTTGCTCGTCCCCTCGTTGTACGTGACGTTTATGCTAACTCGTAATCAAGCAAGACGTGCACGTAAACGAAAGAACAAAACTCCCACTCCCAATCTTTCTAGTGAGGAGTCTCCTATTGACGAACCCATTGTAAGAGAAGCACCAACCATGGCGAATCGAACTATGATGGAGTTACTTCAAGCACCCACCGAGGGTTATGGAGAGGCTATTGTGATTCCCGCTATCCTTGCGGAGAATTTTGAGGTGAAAACGGGTTTGTTGTCGATGATCCAAAACAACAAATTCCATGGTGATGAGAAGGACAATCCACACAACCATATCCGCCAATTCAATCGTCTTACCGCCATTTACAAGTTTAAGGATGTCTCGAATGACTCGATTAAGATGATGCTTTTTCCGTATTCCTTAGCGGGGCCCGCTAAAATTTGGTTAGAGAAAGAGCCACCCAATTCTATATTGACGTGGAAGGATCTCGTGTCTAAGTTTGTGAACCAATTTTTTCCGCCCTCTAAGACTACGCACTTGAAAAACGAGATTTCAAAGTTTTCACAAGAATTTAATGAAAGTTTTTCAACGGCTTGGAATAGATTTAAGGAAATGTTACATGAATGCCCTCATCACGGTTTTTCCGACTTGCATCAAATTGACACGTTTTACAATGGACGTAATGATCATGAAAGGGATTATTTGTATGCCGCCGCGGGTGGTAATTTTTTGTGTAAAACGGTTGAGGAAGCTTTGGTGATAATTGAAAATAGATCTAAGGTGTATAGTCCTCGTAGCACGTCTAGTGTTCGTAAGGCTTCGTCTTCGGCTTCACCTTCTTTGTATAATACCATCGATGCTTGCCAAATTGAGGTGAACTTGGAAAACAAGATTTTTGATAAGCTAAAAGGACTTTTGATTGAGTTTAAAGTTGGTGAACAAAGTGCTCCCGCTACGGCTAAAGCGGTTGAGGTTTCTTGCATGTATTGTGGTGGAGGTCATGATTTCTCCGAGTGCATTACCAACGGTGGTAACACTTCGAGTTCCTTCGTGGCCACGGGAAATTACAACCAAACGGTCAAGTTTCCCGCTCTAATCAAATGACTCCACCGGGTTTTGGTTCAAATCAAAATGCTAACAACAACTATCGCAATAATCAAGTTGGTTTCAAAAACAATTACAACAAGGGAAACTATGGGAATCAAGGGGCTAATAATCAAGTTTCAAACAAGAATCAAAATGATTTTCAAAACAACAACAAAGGTTTGCAAACATTGAAAGATCTTCCAGGTGAGTTTGTTGAATACGCTAGTGGGAATGATGCTAGGTTTGACAACATTCAAAGAGAAATCATTAGCCTAAGATCCGAGTTTAAGAACGACATGAAGAAAGAGTTGAAAAATGAGTTAGCAAATGAACTTAAAATCCACACCAACAAGATGGAAGGAAATGTCACTAGGTTACAACAAAACCAACAAAAAATGGAACAAGGGCAACATGAGATTTGATGTAGTGTTTTTACTACTCTTTAGGAAAAGAGAGCAAAAGTGGCAAGTATTAAGTGTCGGTTTAGGAAAACCGAGCACTAATGACCAAATAAGTTCAAGTTCGTTTCCCAAGGAGGCTAGTGCATTGTGTGATGAATTGATTTTGGTTTGAGATTATATTGAGAAAAAGAAAAGTAGAAATGGGGTGAGAAGAGAATGACGGTTACGAAGACGGATCGAGCTAAGACTAAAAAGGCGTTCACGTAAAACCGTAAAAAGCTACAAATTAAAACTTTTGAACCTAAAAATTAATTAAAAGCTAAACTAAGTCTAAAATAATATAAATAAGAATAAAAATCCAATAAAAATATTTTAAAACCTTTTATTAATTAAATATTCAATTTTAAATGCTAATTAAAGCCCTAAAATTAAATATAATTAATCAAAATGTCCAAAATATTATTTTATTGAACAAATAACTTACTTATATTATCTAAAGACTAAAAAGTATTTTTCCTAAATTTTAAAAACTATTTTTCTATTTTTAAATCACTTAAAACTAATTTTTAAACTAAAATAATCATAAAAAATAATAAAATAATGCCAAATATAATTTGTCAATTTTAAAAATCCTAAATTACTCTAATGAACAGTAGAAAAATGAAAAAGTTTGAAAAATATAAAATTTTGCACTAGAAGACAAAAACAGTTTAAATAAAAACCCTAATTAAACTAAATTAATTCTAAAAAACAATTTAAAAGTGAACAGTAAAAACTTTTTATACTAAAAATCTTAAAATGTTTTTCTAAGTCTAATAAAAATCTTAAAACTGAAAAATAATGATTTTTGGCACTAAATGCCAAAAACAGAAACTTTAAAAAGTATTTAAAAATGCAATTTAATCTAAAAAATATAAAATGAACAGTAAATTAAAAACTAATTAAACAGAAAAATCAAAAATAAAATTAGAAAAATAATGAAACTAATTTTAAGTCCTAAATCCTATTTTCATGCACTAAAGACAAAAAAACAAATAGCTGATAGTGACACTTGACAAGTTTTGTCTTTTAGCAGTACTAATCAATACACTAGCAGGGGGTTACTTTTTTCCCACTGCTAGTGTAATTTCAAGGTCTGGTGACCTTTTGAGCTTAGCAAAGCTCTTGGTTTGTTGATTTTTTGAAAACAAGGCACCCCTACACTCGGTGAAGTGTAGGGAGTCAGATTAAACACAAAAAACAAACAATTACTTCACAAATTCACACACAAAATTTCCCAGAAGGTTACTGATGAAGCCTATGGTTTCGGATGAACAGTAACTTTTGTTTACTTGCACAAAAACAGATTTCAAACCTCAAAAACTTGAACATAAATCAACAAAATGACAAATAAACTATTACAATCCCTGCTTACTACTATCTTCTAACAGCTTTCAAGATCTAGTGGTCAAATTCTCACAAAACAGGCATGAATGGGGAGTTACTGATTTTAGCTATATTAACCAAAATTTTAGCATGCAACTTGTTTAAAAACCTACCAAACTGAAAACTAAGAACATATATCACTTACTAACAACCAAAGAAGTGTTTCAAACAGGTTTCAAGCCCAATATCTTGTCACAAATCTTAGCTAAACCCTTATCCCAAACACCCCTTAATTTCTGAACTTTGATCTTTTTCAAAACAAATCACATCTAATCCAAACCAAACTGATTACAAATACTTCTAACATGCATATAATCCTAAAATGAACATAATCAAACCTTAAAATCAACAGTTGAACAACTTTCATGCAAAATCACATAATCTCATAAATCGTAAACTTGAAAACTGAAAATGAGTTAACAAGGGTTTTACCCAGTGGGACCTACATCCAGGTCCCACAGTGACTGAAAAGTCACCTCCAAACAAGCCCGGGCTTGTGCAGACTTTGTTGAGCTGCTTGTGTGGATTTACTTGGTAAAATAAAATGAAAAGAATAGATACAAATGGGTACTTGTTTCCTTCTTGTTTCCTGCACACTACAACAAACCAAGAAAAGCACTTCAGGTTTAATAAGCTTGCACCCAATAAGTTTATAAGGCTTATGGGTTTTAGCTTATTAAACAGTAAGTATTAAACAAAACAAAGATTTTGATAAAATCTTGAAAAACAAGCTTTTGAAAAACAAACTTTTGGACCTTGACACTAAAACAATCACCAAACAAAGCTGAAATACACACACACACTTCCACTTTCACTTCAGTGTGTGTGGATTTCAGAATCTACAAGAACAGATTTTCAGAAAAATGAAAATTTCCCTTTTTTGAAAACTTTTTACCACTCAAAACTAATACCAACTTTTGGAACTCAGATTTCTTTTAACACAAGACCAACTTTTAACTAACAAAAAGGAATTACAAGTTCATTAACAAAACCAACTTTCATTAAACTTTAAAAAGGCATTACATGAATTTTAAGGAAAAATCTGGAACAAGAGATATGGGACACATACGTCCCATATTTATACACTGAATAGAATACTCTAGAATACTAAACCCTAACACATGGAATTCCCTAACTACCCTTGGACTGAACTTCGAATCTTGGTCAAATATGCTCCCATGTGATGATTGTGATGTGCCAGCTGCTTTGTTGTGATCCTGGACGTTTAAATGAACTTAGGGGCCAAGGAAACCATCTTGGCTGTTTATCTGGTCGGTTTTTGGGGGTTTGGGTGAAAAGGACGTTGCAGGGGAGGGCCCTACCCAACACATGGGTGTGTTGGGGTCACGGTTTTTGTATGGGATGGGATGAGGGTAAGGTTAATTTGTATACTGGAAAGATTGGGGTAAAACGCCTTTGTTTTGGCTTAATTTGATCCTGGGTTGTGTTTAGGGTTTATAAGGGATTAGGGGTTATTTAATCTGATTTGGGTAAAGTTTTATTTAAATAATGTGTTAAGGAGGGAAAAAGGGGGTTTGACTTGGTTGACCAGGTTTATTAATAAACCTGGTGGTGGTGGGTTTGGGTTGTGGGTTTGGACTGGTTTTGGGTTGGGTAAATGGGTAAGGTCGGGTTTTGGTGAGGTGTCAGTTTATGAGTGGGTGAATAAGTTTGTTTGTCTGGGCAGTTTTGGCCCCCAAGGTTCTTTGTTTTGTTCACTTTGTTTTAAACAGCCACATACTCCTTTTCCTTTGTAAATAAGTTTCAGCACTTGTCAATTTTGGCACATCTTTGCAAAAAAGTTATAACAAGGACTTTAAATGCAATTTCTTCAATTCCAAGGGCTATTCTTGACATTTCTTCAAACTTTAAGGATTTTTCTTGTACAAATTACTATTGGAGGGTCATTTGTGACAAGTCTTCAAAGATGAGGGACCAAACTTGTATTTCTTCAATTCTTCAAGGACCAATTTGGAAAATCATGATTCGGGTCCGGTTCATTGTGCGGCTTCGTTTCCCGTGTTCGTTTTTGAATGATTCATCTTTTTGTCATTTCCTCAATATCCGTACCTAAAATACACAAGCAACAAACACGAGCATATATTTGGCAGTTTTAATGATATTTAATGCATTTTAAGCCCGATTTGAACGATGAGACTATGTATAAAAGCAGTCTCATCAAGATTAAACAAGAGATGATTAAGGCCGAGAAAAGGCAAACCGAGGCCGTATTGAGGCAATCCAATTTTGAAGATAAAATCTCATCTATGTTTGAGGCAATAATGTGTAAACCGTCTTCGAGTAGTCTTCCTAGCAACACCATATCCAACCCTAAGGGTGAGATGAAAGTGATTACCACACGTAGTGGTAAGACACTTAAGGAACCGACTCCTCAACCAATTGCTCCTACGGAGGAAGCAATTGAGGAAGAACCCGAGGTGGTGGTCCAAAAGGAGCATGTCCCAATCCCACGAAGTACCGCTCATACCACACCTACGGTTGACCCATTACCATCATTGGAACCCGAGATTCCAAAGGCTATGCCTACTATGCCTCAACCCACACCACCTTTGCCCTATCCATCGAGACTTAGGAAGGAGAAACGTCAAGAGCGCGACAATTATCAATTTGAGCTTTTTATGAAAATGTTTCGTGATTTGCACTTTAATGTGAGTTTCGCCGATGCTTTGGTCATGATGCCTCGATTTGCCGCTAACTTTAAGAGTATGTTGAACAACAAGGAGAAATTGCACCAATTGTCTAGTTGTTCGTCGATTTATCTTAATCGCATACCTCAAAAAGTCGGTGATCCCGGTAAATTCTCGATTCCATGTGCAATCCAAGATATGGAGGAATGCTTCGCCTTGGCCGATCTTGGTGCTATCATTAACTTGATGCCACTTGCAATCTTCAAGTCGCTCAATCTTCCTAATCTAACTCCTTCACTAATGTCTATCGAGTTGGCCGACCATTCCACAATTCCCGCATGTGGTTTGGCGGAAGACGTTTTTGTGAAAGTGGGGAAGTTCTACTATCCCGTAGACTTTATCGTTGTTGATATCCCCCCGGATCCTCAAGTTCCTCTCATTTTAGGTCGTTCGTTTTTAGATACGTCTATGGCTTTGATCGATGTGCATGCTAGAAAGATCACCTTACGTTTCAACGACGAGAAACTTGTTATAAACGCAACTCAAAACTCTCAAATTTCTCATGTTTATTCCGTTGCAACCATAAACCTCGTTGATATGATTGACGCGGTTTGCGAGGAATTTTCACAAGAAGTTCTAGGTTTTGGTGATGAAGAAACTAGTGGCAATCACACTATGTTAGATCCAATTCTTGATAATTCGACACCAACCTTCACTCCATTTGAAGGAGGTGGTTTTACGTTGGAAGAATTCGATGTTCCACGTACTTGTGACGAAGACCTCGACAACGATGAGGACTTCTCGATTATCAAGGATTTTCTTAACGATTTCCCATTACCTCCACCCGAGGAGGTTATGAGTATCGAGCCCAAATCTTCACTTGAGGAACCACCTATCCTTGAGTTGAAAGATTTACCTCCTCATCTCGAATATGTCTATTTGGAGGAGGACGACAAGTTGTCGGTTATTATTGCGAAGGAACTTTCGAATGATGAATAAACCGCACTTGTCGATGTTCTAAAGGATCACAAAGGGGCAATTGCGTGGAAGTTATCCGACATTAAGGGAATCGATCCCAAGTTTTGTACTCACAAAATATTAATGGAGGAGGTTTACAAGCCCGCAATTCAAAGTCAAAGGAGGGTGAACCCTAAAATTCACGACGTCATTAAAAAGGAGGTCCTTAAGCTCCTTGACGCAGGAATGATTTACCCTATTTCTGATAGCCCTTGGGTGAGTCCTATTCATTGTGTCCCTAAAAAGGGAGGGATGACCGTTGTGCCAAACGATGCCAACGAATTGATTCCCACTAGACTCGTGACCGGATGGAGAGTGTGCCTTGACTATCGTAAATTGAATGAAGCCACTCGAAAAGACCATTTTCCCTTGCCCTTCATGGACCAAATGTTGGAGCGTCTTGCGGGATACGATTTCTATTGCTTTTTAGATGGTTTTTCCGGTTACTTCCAAATTCCCATCGATCCTCGTGATCAAGAAAAAATTACGTTTACGTGTCCATATGGAACGTTTGCCTATCGTAGAATGCCATTCGGACTTTGCAATGCATCGGGAACCTTTCAAAGGTGCATGATGGCTATTTTTCATGACATGATCGAGAAGACGATGGAAGTATTCATGGATGACTTTTCCGTATTTGGTAATTCGTTCACTTCGTGTTTGTCGAACCTTGAGAGAATGTTGAAACATTGTGAGGAAACCAACCTTGTGCTCAATTGGGAAAAGTGTCATTTTATGGTTAAGAGTGGAATCGTCTTAGGGCACAAGGTCTCGAAAGCGGGGATTAAGGTAGATCAAGCTAAGGTAGACGTCATCGCCAAATTACCTCATCCAAAAACCGTTAAGGGAGTTAGGAGTTTCCTAGGCCACGCGGGCTTTTATCGTCGATTCATCAAGGATTTTTCGAAGATTTCTCGACCCATTACACATCTTCTTGAAAAAGAGGCACGTTTTGTCTTTGACGAAGATTGTGTACGAGCCTTTGAAATCCTTAAAAGGAATCTTACCGAAGCTCCCATTCTTGTTGCTCCCAATTGGAACCTCCCCTTTGAGCTCATGTGTGATGCTAGTGATTACGCTATTGGGGCCGTTTTGGGGCAACGTCATGATAAGCACTTCTTGCCTATTCACTATGCTAGCAAGACAATGACCGAGGCTCAACTAAAATACACTACGACGGAGAAGGAATTCCTTGCCGTGGTGTATGCATTTGAGAAGTTCCGACCTTATCTCGTCTTAGCTAAATGCATAGTGTATACGGACCATTCGACTATCAAGTATCTCATGGCAAAGCAAGATGCTAAGCCTAGATTACTTCCTTGGATTCTCCTCCTTTAAGAATTTGATCACACCATCGTTGACAAAAAAGGAGCCGAGAATCTAATGGCCGATCATCTTTCTCGGTTGGAAGATCCTCACCAAAGTGCTTACGAGCCCAAGGAAATCACCGAAACATTTCCGCTCGAGACACTTGGTGTAGTGAATTCTAAGCTTGATTCTTCCACCCCATGGTTTGCGGATTTTGCAAATTACAATGCGGGTAACTTCATCGTTAAGGGTATGACGACTCAAGAAAAAAGAAAATTCTTTCGTGACGTCAAGTTCTACTTTTGGAACGACCCTTACTTGTTTCAAACTTGTGCGGATCAAATCATCCGATGTTGTGTATTTGGCACTGAAGCTTCTAACATCCTTAGAGCTTGCCATAAGGGACCCACGGGTGGTCACCACGGTGCTAATCTCACGGCTAAAAATGTGTTTGATGCCGGCTTCTTTTGGCCTACTATTTACCGAGATGCACAAGATCTTGTGAAGTCATGTGATTCATGCCAACGACAAGGAAAAGCCTCACAAAAAGATGAAATGCCACAAAATATCATCCAAGTGTGTGAGATCTTTGACGTTTGGGGTATAGACTTTATGGGGTCGTTCCCATCATCTCGTGGTAATAAGTACATTCTCGTTGCGGTTGACTACCTATCTAAGTGGGTGGAGGCCAAAGCCTTGCCTACCAATGATGCTCGTGTGGTAGTTAAGTTCTTGAAAAGCTTGTTTTCTCGGTTTGGAACCCCTCGTGCGATCATAAGCGATCATGGAACCCATTTTTGTAACGACCAATTCGAAAGGGTCCTAAGAAAATATGGGGTTACACATCGGCTTTCTACGGCTTATCACCCACAAACGAGTGGGAAAGTCGAGGTTTCAAACCGAGCTTTGAAAAGGATCTTGGAGAGATCCGTTGGGGAAAATCGACAATTGTGGTCGGATAAGTTGGACGATGCTTTATGGGCCTTTAGGACCGCTAATAAGACACCCATTGGGTGCACTCACTATAAGCTTGTGTATGGAAAGAATTGTCATTTGCCTATCGAGTTAGAACACAAGGCTTATTGGGCCCTAAAGCATTGTAATGATGATATGGAGACCGCGGGAAAACACCAGAAAATGCAATTAAATGAATTGCATGAATTGAGGGACATTGCTTATGAAAATTCATTGATTTATAAGGAAAAAACTAAAAAGTTTCATGATTCTAAAATTAAAAACCGGGTTTTTAACATTGGGGATCAAGTTTTGCTTTTTAATTCTCGCTTAAAAATCTTTTCTGGTAAGTTGAAATCCCGTTGGGCTAGTCCATTCACCGTGACTCAAGTGTTTCTGTATGGGACCATCGAGCTAGCTCAAGATGATGGTCCTAACTTCAAGGTGAATGGACATAGGTTGAAGCACTACTTTACCGGGGAAGTTCCATCCTTGAACTACCTCGACCAAGTCACCTTCCCCAATGATAATTAGTATTGAGGGGATCGAGTCGAGCTCATGACTCGGTAATAAAAAACGAGGAGCCTCGTGGGGGAGTCCCATGCTTATCCTATGTACATATTATCGCTTTCTAATGTAGTTAACGTGTGGGGATGTGTGCCCTTCCAACCTTTGTTCCGTGGTTGTTTGTGAATTGTGGACTTTAGATGATCATGATCTTCACGATTGGAGCCTCTCGTGTTCGTTTATGGGAGCACTCGATCGTTTGCTTTGAAGACTTCTCAATATCCAAATGATATATCCTTTGATGTTCTAACCTTGGGCTTTTGCACACTTCATAAACGGCTATTAATTTATTGGTTACACCCTTTCCATGCTATATTAGGCATTCGACTACGTCTCTAGTATGGGGGTGTTTGCACCCCTAGACTCGAAACATTAAGGACAATGTTTAACTTTAGTATGGGGGGGTGAATAGATACATGCCTTGCCAAACCTTCACGCTTTCCAAAGTTTATCTTTTTGTTGCAAAATAAGGCTAAAAATGGCCAAATTTAAAAAATTTTCTCATGTTTATAAGTGTTTCAAGACACGAATGTAGGTTTTCCGATGGCGAGAATAAGAGTAATTTTTGACTCGACCGTGCGTGTTGAGCACTTAGCTTTGATTCCTTAACTTCACATTAGGCTAAGTCTCTTAAATGAGGACGAGAAATGATAGGGTTAATTATAAGTTACTATGCTAAACGTAGAGTACTCGTATTCTTTCAAAAACTCATGTGTTCTCGTTGTTTGCTTATTCTCCCTTCGCATGTAAATATTTTTTGCTTAATAAATATTGACTTAGCGGTTTAGTTGGGATTGTTGGGTTTCTAGTCTTTTCTAGTAGCTTCCGTGTAATTAAATTGGGAAGACATTAAGGTATCGCCAGCGTCACGGTTTTGAAGTATTGGCACTCGAATAATCGAAAGCTTCACCCAATAATAAGATTTCAAGTGCTCACCTAAATCTAGCAAACAATTTGAAGCCCCACAAGGCCGAAATATCTATGCAAAATTGAAAGTGAATCAAGCCTTAATCTTCGGAAGCTTTAAAGATCCAAAATTCGCCTTGCGTGAGGATATACGTCTTTGGCTAATAAAACTACCGATGAGGTGGATAATAAAAGGCAAGGCAAGACCGAAGTCATAATAAATGCTTCATGGCGAAGTTGAATAAAAGATGGAGGTAAACCAAAGATAATAAGGCCCTTCCGTTAGGGGGCGTATAAAAGTCTTGGTAATAAGTCTCATGTTCAAAACCGTTATAAAACCGTGTTTATCGATTCTTCTTGTCAACTTAATTTTTTGACATCGTTGTCTATTAGGAGGGGTTATTGATTTGATGGTCTTAGTTACACCGTTAGGACTCTATTTTTAGACCTAAATCTCTATTATCGCATAAGTCAAACAATGTGTCCTCGTGAAACATTCAAGACAATATAAAATATAAGAGATACAACTTAGGAATAATGGGAGGATAAGTACGTGATTAGGGCATATGAGTAGTGTTAGCATTACTAACTTATAATGATAATGATCTCGTTGCACGCTTGGCATGGAATTGGGGTGAAAATCGAGGACGATAAAATTATTTCTAACGAAGCATTCACGTGTTCTTATTCTATGAAACTAAACGTCCCATTTTGCGATGAAAATCATACATTATGTCCAAAACGCAAGTAGTAGTAGCAATAGTAGTAGTGTAGCTAGTTTATCATTCAATAAAGTGAATAAAAATGAATTTTGGAGATGCTACGATACTTTATTCTAGCATTGCGTGAGGGCACGACAATGCTTTAGTATGGGGGAGTGATGAGACTGCTTTTATACATAGTCTCATCTTCCAAATAGGGCTTAAAAGTGCATTAAATATCATCAAAATACCCATATATATGCTTGTGTTTGTTACTTGTGTATTTTAGGTACGGATATTGAGAAAATGACAAAAGATCACAAGAATCATGCAAAAACGAACACGGGAAACGAAGCCGCACAGTGAACCAAGCCCTAATGAAGACTTTCCCAAGATCAACCCTTGAAGATTTGAAGAATTATGAAGAAGGGTCCTCCAATATGGAAGAATTGACACTTTATACCCTTGTATCCTCATAATTACAAGTTTGGTCCCTAAAGTTTGTCAAAATTACAAAAAGGGCCCTCCACTTTGAAGATTTGGCAAGTTTAGCCCCTCAACAAAGCTAAATTGTCAACCAATATCCTCCACAAAGTCAAATATATCATGAAGTCCTTCAAAGTACAAGAAATTACAATTTTGGTCCTTTAAAAATTCCAAAATTACAAAAGGGACCCTCAACTTTCAATATTTGGCAAATATGGTCCCTCATCAAACATGACTTGGAAAATTCAGTCCTCCAAAACATCAATTATACAAGTCAAGACCATAATCCATCAAAAATATGCCAAATCAGTCCTTCACAAATCACAAAATGGCAAGAATTACCCCTGAATTCACTTTGTAAAAGTTTTTGGGGCAAAAGTGTAAAAAGGCAAAAGTTGACAAAGCTAAAATGGGCGTTGATAGCTATTTGAACTGAAAAGACAAGAGAAGAAGAGAAGGAGGGTTTAAGTTGGCCAGACACCAAACTTACCTTAACCAACCAAAGGCTGCCACCTCACCCCACTCACCACCTCCACCAATCACAACACTCCCTTCCTCCATGTCACCATCCACTCACCTGTTTATTATTTTTAATCTTTGGCGCCTTAACAACTTTTTAAAAGTTAATCACCCCTTAATCCAGATCAAACAAGAAACTATTTACCAAGAACACAATTAGGGATTTTTGATTTAGCAAAAATTACACCCCAAAATTGTGCAGATTAGTGATTAAGGTGACCCTAATCACATCCCAACTCTCAAAAGGGCTGCCACCTCACTCTCTTAGTCACATGAAAAACCCTTGTCCCACCTCTTGGAGAAGAAGACAAAACAGTAAAGAGAATCCAACGTCCCACAACAAAGCTTCAAACTTAAGCTTGTTTGAGACCATTGATCAACTTTCCAACATCTATCTACTCCACAAACGTCCAAGAATCAGTCACATGAAGCCAAGAAGTTCAAATCCTCAAGGGCATTTTTGGGCTTCTACAAGTTAGGGTTTTAAGTTTTTAGGTTTGAACTGACCATGTACACCCTCTATATAAAGGGTATAGGGTCCAACATAAACGTTTGCTTTTGGTTTTTCCTTTGTTCAGTCACTTGTAAATCCTTTTTCAGATTAATGAATTTGAGTTAAGTGTTTTGAAGAAAGACCAAGTGCCATTTAATTTCTGCTTGTTCATGTTTATTGCTTACTGATTTTGAAGTTTAAAACCTATTTTCAAAAGAGGAGTGTGCAAAAGTTTGCACATTTTCTCATTTTCTTGATATTTTGCTAAGTTCTTGTTTCTATCTTGGAATTCTTGGGTTATAGGGCTGATCATAGCATCCTAATTGAGTTTATTAAGGTGTGGTGAGGCTTATAACTTGGGGATAATCAAGTGTGGGGTAACAAGGTTGCATTAATCAAGATTTTTCAAGTTTCTGATTTTATACTTGTTCTTCTAACTTTGTTGATTCTTAGCAGGCTTTATTGTGGAAGTGTGTGCTTGTTCTTGCTAGCTATAAGCTCAAATTTGTGGGTGTGGATGTACATCCATGAGGTTTGCATACTCAATCCTAAAATCTGCTTAAAATCTGATTTTTGGTAATATTTGTATATGGCTTGTGTTCTTGTGAATTTTGTGGTTTAAATCTGCTTGAATTTGTTAATCTTACTTGTTAGTGTGTTAATTGATGCTTGGGAGGCCTTAAATCTCACTTTGCCTTTGAAAAAGTTGATTTTGAAAAGATTAAGGGGTGTTTGGGATTACCTGTTTGTGATTACAACTTGATATTGTGTTGTTGGATTGTGTTGTTTATGCTTGGTATCTGATATATACCTTGTTGAGAGTGTTTTGCTGCAAGTTTTTGGGTTTGAAACTTCAAATCAAACAATCTGCTATAACTTGGTGAATTTGACTGTTTTTGACCTAAGATTTTGGTGAAATCTAGTATTTGTGCATGCTTAGGGTTGAAAGTTGTTAGAACATCATTATCATAACTTATTGAATAGATATTGAGTGTTGAATCTGGCTTATTTGTTAGATACATCAGCAGAGTAGAAAACTGCATGAGTTAGTGTTCATCAGTAACTTTCATTGGATTGAATCTTGCTTAATTCTTTGAACCATTGCATGAAACCTGTTTAGACTTGCTTATTGGAGTTTATAATAGCTTGTGTATGCATTTGGTTGAATTTGGCTGGCTGATTTGTGCTAAAACTGCTTATAAGTGCTCAACTGCTTAAGTGTTCATGTCTGTATCATATCTGGTGATTGATTGATTAAACTGTATCAATTGGGTGCTTGTGATTGTGTTATTTTGATTGTTCTTGACTCCTTTTGATCCAAAGATCATTTGGGTGCCTTTGTGTAATCTGAATCTCCAAAAAAGTCACTAAAGACAAAAAGTCAAACAAGTCAAGCAGTGAGAAAAGTTCCCACTGCTCAACACCCAAAACTAGCCCCTGCTAGTGTAATTTTGAACTCAGCTTATCAATAAGCTATTCTAGCTTATCCAGACTTGCAACAACTTATTTTTTGTGATAGGTCTTCATTATTTGACCCATTTAAGTAGACTGGAGCTTATTGGACTTTGACTTTGACTTTTTACTAGAAAACCAACTTATTTGACTTTTACATAAGTGCTTATTTGCTTTTTCCAGCTTATTGAGTCAACTTATTTGAAAACTCTTTGTTGATTTTGCTTAATTAAGTCATTTAGAAGCTATAGAAACTTGAACCAGCACTTGGGGTGGCCTAGAACTCAAAAACGACTATTTTGTCGTTTTCTGTAGATTGCTTATTGCATTTTCAGGCTTATTCCTTGGGCATATATCAAATTTCTTTTTGCAGAAGTCTTATTTAGGTCAAAAGAAGCTTGTGTGTCAAATTTTAGCTTATGGCTTAATGGGCCAAAAAGCCCATTAAGAATAAGCTGCTTGTTATAAGCTAGCTTATTTCACATTTTCAGCTTTTGGGCCTTTGAAAAAAGTTGTTTAAAATCAAATTTTGAGTCAACCTGTGCTTTTTGTGCTTATTTTGAACACTTTTTATTATTGGGCCCAAATTTGGCCCAATAAGCTACTGTTTTGGGTTTAGCCTATTTTCTAGGCCCATTAGGGGTATTTAGGTAATTTCACTTTCCTTTCTGAGTTATTTAGGTTAAATTAAGCTAGTTTGCAAGTTTTTAGAATTTTTTATGATTTTTGGATTTTTAATATTATTTTAATATTATTTTAATATTATTTTATTATTAAAAATTAAAAGTCTGATTTTCTAAGTTTTATATTTTTCTTAGGTTCTAAACACTTAATTAGGATTTTTGCAACTTTCCAAATATTTTTAGAGTCTTTTAATTATTTTCTAGAATTAATTTAAGGTTTAATTGATTTTAGGAGTTTTTAATTGTTTAAAAATAGTTTTTATTGATTTTAAAATTTTGAAAAATACTTTTTAGCTTAATTAGAGTATTTTTGGGGTTTACAAACTTTAAAATCTTGTTTAGGGCTTTTTAATAATTAATTTTGATTTTTAGGGCTTTAATTAGCATTAAAAAGTCATTATCTAATTAGTTAAAAGGTTTTAGCAAGTTTGGATTTTTTGTAAACTCTTAGAATATTATTAAGGATTTTTGGTAATTTTTAGGAATTTTTAGGGTAAAATTTTAATTTTAGCACTTTTTACGGTTTTATGTGTATACCTTTTTCGACTTAGTTTAAACCGTCTTCGTAACCGTCATTCTCTTCTAATCTCATTTCTATTTTCTTTTCTCATAACAATTAAATCACAAAGAAAATCAATTCATTACACAACGCACTTGCCTCCTTGGGAAACAAACTTGAACTTATTTGGTCATTAGTGCTTGGTTTTCCTAAACCGACACTTAACGCTTACCACTATTTTGCCTTCCTTTTCCTAAAGGGGTACAAACTCTACATCATGCTTCAACGAAAATTCGGGAGCCGTGATTTGCATTGGCGCAATCGGCCTCCACGTCCATTCATTGTCGGTTGACAAAGCTCCTCCATCGTACGAAGGTCGGGTTGAGGGTCATGGTTGTTATTATTTATGTTGGGGTGAGGTGGATTGTTATTATTATGCACACCAGCCATATCTAAGTCTCTACGAGTCTTGGGATCAGGATAAGACGAAGATCGAGTACGCATACACTAAAAATGAAAAATAATATTTTTGATTTTTTTATCTTTTTTATTTTTTTGGATTTTTTGAAAATTTTATAATTTCTAGGATTTTTGAAAATTTTTATGTTTGAAAATAACGTTCCCAAGTGAACGGATCCCAAAATCCAACGCGTCTCTCACAAAAAACCGTTAATCTTTACGAAAATAGCCGGCAGCGGCGCCATTTTAATAACTGAAAAATTGTTCTTTGAAGTATGTCTTATCGAATTGATCACAGATAAAAGTGTGACTCAGTCGTCTTTGGTGGATAAAAGAAAAGGTTGTCGTTGTGTAACAAAATAAAAATACAAGATTTAAAGTAATGGCAAAAAAAAATTAAAAAAATATAAACTAATAAAGACTTAAATAAAAGACATAAACGAATTAAAGATGAAAGCTTGAAAAGAGTGAACTAAAAAAATAAGACTTTTAAAAACAAATGACGAAATAATAAAACTTGACAACAAGTAAATTTGAAAACTTTAAATTTAAACTAAGTCAAAACAAATTAAAAATAACACTAAGTAAAATTGGCGGGGAAAGTTAAATTTAAAACATAAAATAAAGACGGGAAATAAAAACAAAACTGAGGTCAGATCGCACTTGGATCGCAGTCAATGCGATCGTAGTCAGCGATTGTGACTAGATCGTATTCCACGATCGTGACCATGGATTGTAACAAAGGATCGCAGTCAATGCGATCGTAACAAGATGATCGTGGCCTAGATCGCAGTGATGGATCGTACCCACGGATCACAACCAATGATCGTGGTGAGTGATCCCAACTCAGATCGTACCCACGGATTTTACCACTCGATCGCACTCACGGATCGTAGTCCAGATCGCAATGAGCGATCGTGGTCCAGATCGTAGTGTGTGATCTCAGTGTAGATCGCAACTAGTGATCGTACTTTGTGATCGCGGTATTTGATCGCAAGTAGAAACCCTAAGGCTTATGCGATCAGAATACCCGATCGGAACCATGAAAACCCTTAACATTATGATGGAATGGAAAAAGGAAATAAGCAATAACCAAATAAGCACTTTAATAATAAGCAATTACCAAAAACTTAATTAAAACAATAAAAAGAAAAGCTAAATAAGCTCAAATTTAAAAACTTTCAAAACACTAAATAAACAAAATTTATAAAATAAACTTTAAAAAGATTAAACTTTTAAAAACACTTAAAAGAAAATAAGCTAAACAAGAAATAAACTAAAAACACAATAAGGAAAGAACATCAATTGCATGACAATGATAAGAACAATGGAAAAATAAGAACTTTTATCAAATAAACACCAAGATTAACCAATCTTCAAGAATAATCAAACAAAACAAGATATTTAAAAACAAGAAAGGAAGAATGAGATGATTATGAAAAGCTTGATTAAGGATTAAGATTCAACAACACAAATTAAAGACTTACTTGAAATAACTTGAAATTAAAGACAAGTATGTAAATGACAATATGAAAAGTGCATGAAAAATAAAGTGGAGAACTAATTTGTCAAATTAGCTAACACCTTCCAAATGAGGGGAAAGGTTAGTATTTATAGGAGGAGTGGAGTTGGTTGTGAGTGCTTTCTTCTTCTTTCTTTTTTTCTTTGTCGTCTCGTCTTTCCATTAAATTAACGTCCTCGACTTTGGCTAGGGATTTATCGATAATTATTTTGAACTCGTCTTATAATTTCTTCATTTATTAGACTTGGGTTCTTCGACTTGTAAATCTTCCGTCTTTGGTCCTTTTCTTCAATAAATCTTCAAAATAGTCCCATTGATTTCCGTTCTGTTTGCACTCTTGATCTTTTGACTTCGTCTTTTGTCTTTTTCTTCGATAAAAGCCCGTGAAAGCCCGTGTTTTCTTCCCTTTTCACATTTTGGTCCTAAATCACAGCAAAAACACAAACCACGCATAATTCCGACTTTTACGACATTAAATATACGTTTAGGCTTGGTTATTATTATAATTAAGTGGTAAAAGGATGGGTATTTTCACACCTATCAGTTATCTTCCATGTTTCTCATGCATTTCCACAAAAGGTGAAGATTGGCGGGAACACCTTAACCCCGAGTGCCTTTTGGCACCAACCATTGTCCACCCCACAAGGAATAGCTCCGGCAACTCTCCTGGCCCAGAGGAGCAACATCTGGAGTGAGACGAGCCGAGACTCGACCCTCTATCTCTTATTCCACAAAGTCTCTCCAGTGTGCCCATAGGTTTTCCGGAGGCGGGCACCTATTTGAAACAAATGCCAAGGATGGGAATTGAAGTTGGGTCATTTGACTCAAGCACAAGAGCTCCACCCATTGGGCTAATGCTCCAATGGTGTTTCTCATGCATTTATCAGTCAGTTTTCTTAAATTTTTGACTAAGTAAAGGGTTGGTACAGGACTGGCCATATTTAGTCGCATGTGTTTTTCAGTCGAATTTTGTTTTGGTGAACCGACCCATAGGCGTTCACCTTTGCTCATTCAGATTTTGTTTTGGTAAACCGACCCATAGGCGTTTACCCTTACTCATGTCAGATTCATGTTTTCAGTCGAATGTTATTTAGTGAACCGACCCATAGGCGTTCAACTTTGTTCATATCACGATGTTTCATTGAAGTTGACTAGTATGGATTGGACAACAACCATCCACATTTAGTCCCAGATTGTAAATTTCTATACATGACAGTTCTCGTAAATTTGTGAAAAGTATGGATCGAACCAGAATCGTCCATACTTAGTCACATGTCTTCTCCTTCGAACTTTGTGGACTTAACCGTAGTCATCCACACCAGTTGATGTTAAACCTCAGTTGATTATCCTTTTATGTTCTTCGTAACAGTCAAGTTTGTTTTATACTCTCACGTGGATGTCGTTTTCATGTTGATTAAGTTTCATGTCTCCTTATGAGGATTATGTTTTCAGCAAGGTGATGATGTTTTCATGCTAAGATACAGAAGGAGTACAATAAAACTCTGTTTTCTTGATAAATCATGTTTGGTATTCATCAATCATGTCTTCATGCTGACCATTGATGAAACTCCGTTTAATCATACTTTGAGCCTCTCTGTACAACCAACATTGAGTCTTCACATAAATTGATAGGCTATCATGTTACTCGTTTTAGTTCGGTTGCTAACCGTTTAAATTAATTTATTTCCAATGATCATGTCAGACGATTGACACCAGTCTCGATCATCTCATAAAAAATTTTCCATTTGTGCCATGTACAGTATTTCATGTGTACTCCAGGTACAGTATCTCAGGTATACTTCATGTACAGTATTCCATGTGTACTTCATGTACAGTATACAAGGTGTACTCTATGTACCTTATTCAATGTATATTATTAATCGATCCTCAATCATCTCAGACATTTACACTTATCGATATTCTATAAGATGCTGATGCTGCTCGTAAGTTGAAGATTATACTAGATACGGATGCTGCTAAACTTCGAAGACCTTACGAATGCTGATACTACTAACACTTTAGAGATTCCACAAGATGTTGATGCTGTTATATTATGAAGACTTTACAGAGCGAGAACGGGAACTATAGATTTGCAATTCCAGAAAAGAATGTACTCCACCCATCAGACGCTACCATCCCATTCCATGCCTTTACCTTCTCAGTTAAATGTCGCGCGTCACTCAACTATTCTTTCAATTAGAAGAATGGGAACCGATAATCAGACGGCCACTCCGCAGAATAGTTACATGAACCTCAGTCAGAATGACGATCACGTGGTAATAATTAATCAGTCAGTAGCCGTCGAAACTCCAGAACGGACGTGACCATAAATACAGAGGTTAGCAGTCTAAACGGTCCGCCAATCTTAATAGTAACCAAAATTTTCAACCTTGTTCAGATCCACCTGCTAAAACACATGTCAAGACATCAGTCAAGACACAGGTCTCAAGTATCATCTCGGAAGACACATGTCAGGACACCAGTCATGGTACATGTCATATGAATATCTTCTCAAAGTATGAGTCAGGACTCATAACTCCAATGTGTCTTCTAAACCAGGTCCTCAGAAATTCAAGGTGCCCTCCAAGGGGGTATACACGTTCTTTTATGCCACACGTAAATCAGACATTAAAAATTCAGACCATTAAAAAAAATCCAGTTACCACCACGGGAGTATTGTCTAGGTTAGTCATGTAGTGTTCGTTCTATGAGGTTACAGACGGTTAATAAGTGTGAAAACACTTATCCTTTTACCACTTATTTCCAATAATAACAAGACCAAAAACGTGTATTTTATGTCGTAAAAGTCAGAATTATGCGTGGTTTGTGTTTTTATTGTGTTTTAGGACCAAAAGATAAAAAAGGAAGAAAACATGGTCTATCACGGGCTTTTATCGAAGAAAACGAGAAAAGACGAAGTCAAAAGATCAAGAGTGCAAAAAGAACGAAAGTCCAAGGCCTATTCTGAAGATTTATCAAAGAAAAAGTCTAAAGACGGAAGTTTAATGAAGTCGAAGAACTCAAGTCTAATAGAAGAAGAAAATTATAAGACAAGTTCAAATTATATCGACAAATCCCGAGACGACGTCGAGAAAGACAAAGAATTTAAGTCAAGACGAGAAGAAAGAAAGAGGAGGCAACACATACACCTCCCCATCTCCTATAAATACCCTCCTAATGACACATTAGGAGTGTGTTAGCTAGTTTATTTTTCTTTCTTTTGTTTTATTTTTAGAGAGAGAAAGTGCTTAACTTTCTCTCACTAGAACTTCATCTTTTCTTTCTTTTCATGTTTAAGCTTTGATTTGATCTTGTATTTTGGAATCATTAATCTATAAGTTCAAGTTAAGTTTCTTATCTTTAATCTTCTTCTACCTTTCTTTATTTTGATCTTGATTAGTGATAATCTTTGATTTTGTTTTCATCTTGATGTTTATGTGATTAAAAAGTTTATCATTTTAATCCTATATAAGTTTTTATACGATTAAGCTTAAGGCTTGTTATGCTTTTTGGCTTATTTAGTATTTAGCTTATTTACTTTTTTAAGTTTTCTTAAAAGTTTAGTGTTTTTAATGTTTGTTTTGAAAAGTTACTTATTTAAAGTTTAAAAAGTTCTTAATGTATGCTTATTAGTTCGGCTTATTATTAATTCGATCAAGTATTGGTTTGAGCTTATTAAAAATAGCTTAAAACTTGGCTTATTTTTGAATACATACCATCGGAAAGGGTAAACCCCTTTCCGATCTTACATTCCGATAAGGGACTTCACATTCCGATCTGCTCTCTAGTATTCCGATCACAAGGATCAGAATAGGGTTTTAATATTCCGATCTAGTTTGGTTTTATTCCGATTGCTATTCCGATAGCATTTCGACGAGGGTTAATTTCTTGTTATTCCGATAGAAGCTAATTTTATTTATTCCGATAGCCATTTTCTTTATACATTTCGATGGAGGTCATTTTTATGGTATTCCGATGGGCATTATTTTGATATTCCGACAGCATTCATTTTGTGCATTCCGATCATATTCCGATTAAGGCATTCCGATAACATTCCGATTACTGCATTCCGACCAGGCATTCCGACTGGGTTTAATTTCTTGTTTTTACAAAGTTTTAAGTTTTAAGTTTTAATTTCTTACACGCTTCCCGAAATCTCTATTTTTACCAAGTGTTTTTCTTGTAATTTTTAGTTTAATTTTTAAAGCTTTATTTTACTCAACGACATTTTCATATTTGCTTTTAGTTTAAAATAGATAATCAAACCATTTTCTTTTCCACCAAGAACGACTGAGTCATACTAATTAACGGTAATCAATTCGAAAAGATCGGATTCAACGAACTTTCATAACTAAGTGAAAACCTAGTTATTAAATGGCGCCGCTGCCGGGGAAATTCCGCCCCTATCTTGTTCTTTCCACCACAATCGTGTACACCGATCATTCCGCGTTGAAGTACTTGTTGACTAAGCAAGATTCTAAGCCAATAATTCTTCGTTGGGTTTTGCTCCTTCAAGAATTTACAATTGAAATTCTTGGCAAGAAGGGAGCCGAAAAACTAGCCGCGGATCATCTAAGTAGACTTGAGGATCCTTATCAAGAGGATCATCCGAATCAAGAGATCAATGATTCTTTTCCCCTTGAGGCCTTAATGTCTATCAATTCAAATCTTGATGACACCCCGTGGTTTGCGGACATTGCAAACTACTTGGCGGGTGGAATTCTCAAGGAAGGGTTAACGTCCCAACAAAAGAAAAAGTTCTTTAAAGACATTGAACACTATTTTTGGGACGACCCTTACCTTTTCAAACAATGTGCGGATCTTGTCATTCGTCGATGTGTTGATGGGCCGGCAGCTTTACTAATCCTTGAAGCTTGCCATAAAGGACCCACCGATGGTCACTTTGGTCCCAATTACACCGCGAAGAAAGTATTCGACTCTAGATTTTATTGGCCCACCATTTATCATGACGCTCATGAAATGGTTAAACGTTGTGATGCTTCCCAAAGACAAGGCAAGATCACACATAAAGATGAGATGCCTCAAAATTTCATACAAGAATGTGAAATCTTTGATGTATGGGGCATCGACTTTATGGGGCCTTTTCCATCATCTAAAGGGAACAAGTACATCCTCGTAGCCGTTGACTACGTTTCTAAATGGGTTGAAGCCAACGCTCTCCCTACGAATGATGCGAGGGTGGTTGTGAACTTTTTGAAGAAGCTTTTTGCTCGATTCAGTGTTCCTCGTGCTATAATCAGTGACCGCGGGACTCATTTTTGCAATGATCAATTTGCTCAAGTCATGGCTAAGTACGGTGTCAATCACCGTCTTTCCATCGCTTATCATCCTCAATCAAAATGGTCAAGCCGAGATATCTAACCGTGGATTGAAGTGAATTCTTGAGCGTACTGTGGGAGAGCATCGTGCCTCATGGGCCAATAAATTAGACGATGCTTTGTGGGCTTTCCGTACCGCATATAAGACCCTGATTGGTTGTACACCTTATCGTCTTGTGTACGGGAAGGCATGCCACCTCCCTATCGAGCTGGAGCATAAGGCATACTGGGCCTTGAAGTGGGCCAATTTTGACATCAACAAAGCCGGCGATCTTCGGAAGATTCAACTCAATGAGCTAAATGAACTAAGGAATCAAGCTTATGAGAACTCATTGATCTACAAGGAGAAGACCAAGATCATCCATAATGCTAGGATTAAGAACCGAGAGTTCCACGTTGGTGATCAAGTTTTACTCTTTAACTCTCGGTTGAAGATCTTCTCGGGCAAGATGAAGAGCCGTTGGTCTGGTCCATTCACCGTCGCCAAAGTCTTCCCCTATGGCACCATTGAGCTTTCTCAGCCAAATGGACCTAATTTTAAAGTGAATGGCCAGCGCGTGAAGCTGTACTTTGGTGAGGACATCTCTCATGAGATGATTCCATCCCTCACCACGTTTCCCTTGAATTAATTCTGGGTCGAGTCAGGCTCGTGACTCGGTTAACAAAAACAAGCGCTTCTCGGGAGGCAACCCGTTGATCTATCCTTTCCCGTTTTCATAATAAGTGTAGAGGGGAGCCTCGTATGTGTTTGTTGTCTTGTTTCTTATGATGTGCAGGGATTAAAGCTTCAGAGATGCATTCTCGATGACTTTTGACGAACCGTGATCCCGTGTACCCGTCTTCCCGGTTCTATCCTAAACTTTCGTGATTCAATTTTTCATATCTTATATGTTCACACTGAAATCTCTATAGTTGCCCTTTCCTTAGCAAGATTTAAACAACGTGCACAATGTCCTCAGTGTAGGGGAGTTTACTCCCACATGTTGGGAATAAATTAAGGCCAGATCACTTGAGCGCTGACAAGAACAAATCAAGCGTTGACAGGAACAAAGCAAGCGCTGACAGCTCAAGCGTTGACAAGTTAATTCAAGCGTTGACACATTGAAGACAAGCACTGATGGAAGATATAAGATACACGTTTATTATATTCTAGAATACTTCTAGTAAGGATAGAAACGACAATGTATTTTCTATGTTTATCTTTACCTAGAATAGTTGATACGTAGCTTATTGTACAAGGCTTCTTAGTCTATAAAAGAAGGCCTTTAGGTTAATGTTTAATATCAAGTTTTATATAAGTTTTCATTTGTAAACATCTTTCATTGTAAGCAAGTTCGACATTCATAATCAAAGTGAAAGTTTTGTTTACATCTTGTGTTCTTGTTTAAGTGTTAAATTCCGCATAACACTTAGATTCACAAAGCATATAACAAAGGTTTCTCTACGTGTTATACTTGATCTAATCTTGTATACACAAAGCTAATCGATCTAAGTTTGGGATCAACACCACATGCTTAAACATTGAGGACAATGTTTATATCAAGTGTAGGGGGGACTTCTATCTAAGTAAGTGGGCTTTTCCATGAATTTGTCCACATTTTAACCGGAAAATTTGATTTTTCGACATTATTCAAAAATATTAATCTATTTTGTCCTAGTAGTTTAGTAGTATTTTCCTTTTTTTATCCTTATTTACTTTCTTTGCTAAAATAAAATTTTCAATAAAGTGGTTTTAAATTTTTCAACGTCGTTATTTTGACTCAACCCGAATTTACTTATCTAATTTTACTCTAGCTAGTATCCTTAACGTGTTTAAGTCAAGTTTTGCTAGGCTTTTATATAGGGAACTTTAAAACGCAAAAGTCTTAACTCTCACGGGTTAAGAACAAGAACTTTTCGTAAGTTCCTATAATTGATCCTAGAGAGTCGTTTATCAAGGGAACTTTAAAATGCGAATTCTAAACTTGAGAAAGTCTAAGAGTTTGCAAGATCCTATAGATGACTTGAAAACCCAAAACTTTGATTTAATTGGCTAAGCATCCACGAGTCTCATTCCTTGAGATTTTAAATTATAGAGAACGAGAGATGATAGAGTCAATTATAAGTTTTGTATTCTTGCATGAATTTATGTGAGTTAGTTATGAGCTTTTTCTCCCATCGCTTGTTAATATATATATTTGCAATAAATAAGGTTGTACGATTTGAAAAGTTACTTAGCTTCTAGCACAAGATCGTTTAAAAGTTGCTCGGTATTGATTAGAGTTCATAGCCAAGGCATAACTTATTGAAGCGGGATGCGAAGATTGGCGAGTCTGAAAAGGCCCTAAGAAGGCATGAGGGCTACATTTTGTTGCTAAAGATCCCAAGTAATGTGAAGAATCATTTATCAAAAATAAATATGAAGGATCGAGACACACGACAAAAAGCAAATACACCCCTAAAGATCATGAGGAAGTCTATCCAAAAAGGCCCTAACAAGGTATAAGGATAAATAGAAACAAGTCCTAAAAGGAGGCGGATCGTTGTATATCAAAGTCCAAAATAAAGATTGGAGAAAAATGAAGAAGTCGTGGTCCAAGTATGAAGAATCTCTCAAAACTTCAAGTGAAGAAATTCCTATTATGAAGAGAAGACCATTATTTCATGAACGTCTCTCAAGATTTGAAGTATGAAGTCACTGCCAAATATCGGTCCGAGAAAGGTCTCAAATCGTGAAGCGAGTTATGCCAAGATATGAACTATAAGAGGTCCCGAGAAGCAGTTTTAAAAGATTTTGTCCTTTAGCTAACTATTGCTTAAATCGTCCCACTTTATTTTCAGCCTAAATAACTATCGAAATAAGTCAAACAATGCATCCTCGTGATCATTTAAGACAATCATAAAATATAAGAGATACACCTAGGAATAAGGGAGTCTAAGTAAATAATTGGGCCACATGAGTTCATGTTAGTTTGCTAAGTTATAATAACAATGATCTCGTTTTTAAGCTTGGTATGGGGAACGTGAAACTTGAGGATGATTAACATTCATGACAGCCTAAACCCCAATGTAAGTCTTTGATTTCTATCTTTTTACTTTCCTTAAAGTTTAGTATTTAATAAAGGCCAAGGTGGGTTATTTATGATGAGGAATATAATCTGTGTTTTGAAATTAATGCATTGCATGAGGTCATTGCAATGGTCAAGTGTAGGGGATTTAATAAGTGTGAAAACACTTATCCTTTTACCACTTATTTCTAATAATAACAAGACCAAAACGTGTATTTTATGTCGTAGAAGTCGAAATTATACGTGGTTTGTGTTTTTATTGTGTTTTAGGACCAAAAGATGAAAAAGGAAGAAAACATGGGCTATCACGGGCTTTTATCGAAGAAAACGAGAAAAGACGAAGTCAAAAGATCAAGAGTGCAAAAAGAACGGAAGTCCAAGGCCTATTCTGAAGATCTATCGAAGAAAAAGTCTAAATACGAAAGTTTAATGAAGTCGAAGAACTCAAGTCTAATAGAAGAAGAAAATTATAATACAAGTTCAATTTATATCGACAAATCCTGAGACGACGTCGAGAAAGACAAAGAATTTAAGTCAAGCCGAGAAGAAAGAAAGAGGAGGCAACACATACACCTCCCCATCTCCTATAAATACCCTCCTAATGACACATTAGGAGTGTGTTAGCTAGTTTATTTTTCTTCCTTAGTTTTATTTTTAGAGAGAGAAAGTGTTTAACTTTCTCTCACTAGAACTTCATCTTTTCTTTCTTTTCATGTTTAAGCTTTGATTTGATCTTGTATTTTAGAATCATTAATCTATAAGTTCAAGTTAAGTTTCTTATCTTTAATCTTCTTCTACCTTTCTTTATTTTGATCTTGATTAGTGATAATCTTTGATTTTGTTTCATCTTGATGTTTATGTGATTAAAAAGTTTATCTTTTTAATCCTATATAAGTTTTTACGATTAAGCTTAAGGCTTGTTATGCTTTTTGGCTTATTTAGTATTTAGCTTATTTACTTTTTTAAGTTTTCTTAAAAGTTTAGTGTTTTTAAAGTTTGTTTTGAAAATTTACTTATTTAAAGTTTAAAAAGTTCTTAATGTATGCTTATTAGTTCGGCTTATTATTAATTCGATCAAGTATTGGTTTGAGCTTATTAAAAATAGCTTAAAACTTGGCTTATTTTCGAATACATACCATCGGAAAGGGTAAACCCCTTTCCGATCTTACATTCCGATAAGGGACTTCACATTCCGATCTGCTCTCTAGTATTCCGATCACAAGGATCGGAATAGGGTTTTAATATTCCGATCTGGTTTGGTTTTATTCCGATTGCTATTCCGATAGCATTCCGACGAGGGTTAATTTCTTGTTATTCCGATAGAAGCTTATTTCATTTATTCCGATAGCCGTTTTCTTTATACATTCCGATGGAGGTCATTTTTATGGTATTCCGATGGACATTATTTTGATATTCCGACAGCATTCATTTTGTGCATTCCGATCATATTCCGATTAAGGCATTCCGATAACATTCCGATTACTGCATTCCGACCAGGAATTCCGACTGGGTTTAATTTCTTATTTTTACAAAGTTTTAAGTTTTAAGTTTTAATTTCTTGCACGCTTCCCGAAATCTCTATTTTTACCAAGTGTTTTTCTAGTAATTTTTAGATTAATTTTTAAAGCTTTATTTTACTCAACGACATTTTCATATTTGCTTTTAGTTTAAAATAGATAACCAAACTATTTTCTTTTCCACCAAGAACGACTGAGTCGCACTAATTAACGGTAATCAATTCGAAAAGATCGGATTCAACGAACTTTGATAACTAAGTGAAAACCTAGTTATTAACGATACACATTCAGTGACATCTGCTACGTTTACTTCACGTGTTCATATGTCAACTTTATCTTAAATCATATATTACCTACCTCCCAGGCAGAAAAGTCTCCATTGTATCACCCATATTTATAAAGATTTTCCTTCCAGTTGAAGACAAGATCCGTCTTACTAACTCCCAAATATATTCATTTTATTTTCTGTCAGAAAAATCAGTACAAGTTGTTATGCCTTACAACAAGTGATTTATTATTCCAAAGCTATGAAGACTTTTTAGCTATCATTTATGCATCAACTTCTGAAGTTCCTTAAATTCATGATCAGCAGATGATTCTAGAGTTCCAGATGCAATTCCAGAAGGGTTTCCAGAAATTCCCTCCTAACCACGAGATAGAGTTTAGCATCGAGCTTGTTTCAAGGACAGAACCTGTTTTCAAAACTCCTTATCGCAGGACTTCAGTTGAGTTAAAAGAGTTGCAGGATTAGCTGCAAGAGTTGATGGAACGAGGCTTTATCCGCCCGAGTGCACTACCTTGAGGTGCACCGTTTTCGTCTGCCAGGAAGAAGGGCGGTAACATGAGATCATGTATCGACCACCGAAAATTTTACAAGATCACCATTCATAATCGATGTTCATTCCATGTATAGAAGGTTTATCTGATCTGCTACGATGTCTTAAACATTTTCCAAAACAATTCACGATCATGCTACCATCAGTGGTGAGAGAAAGAACATGATGTTTCCAAGATTTCTTTTGCACACGTTATGGTCTCTCTAAAATCTTGCCTTATACTTTTGAGCTCCCAAATGCTCCAACTATATTATGAAATTGATAAATAAAAGTTTCCATGAATTGTCAGACAAGATCATCAGTATATTCATTAATAACGTTCTGATCTGCTAAATTATTGAGAAGAACGTGAGAATCATATATTCACGGTCATGCAAATTCTCAGATAGGAGATAATTATATACACAGCTTTCCAGATATGAGTTTTAGTTGAACAAGATGACATTCCTGAGCTACATTATTTCAGCATTAAGAAATTTTAGAAAAATCCTTCGAAGGTGAAGGCCATCACCAGATGTTCAAGACCGACGTCTGTGACTGAAGTACAAAATTTTTCCTAAATTCAGTTGACTAATACCGCATAAATTTATGATAGTTCTCACGATTAGCTTTCCATGACTAAGCTTACGTTTAAAAGAGAGGACCTACACTAAAATTTTGGTATTCCATAAGATCCTACGGTAGAAGAGGTCTAATTTACGAAACTCATAGTCCTTCAATGACTATTCATCCAGATTCCACAAGAATGTACCATAACCCAGACAGGGTTTTGATAGCAGCAATATAACACACTGATACAGCTATGTTCATATCTAGATGCCTGACATACCAGCATGTTTAAGATAGAACGCCGGCATGCTAGTGAGTTATTAAAACCATTATGAATTTTGAGCAGAAATGAGATAAGATTCCGTGAAGTTGTTATCAGTTACCACAGATTCAGAAGAAGTATGAAGCTCGACCTTTAAAACCCAGCCTACACGTTTTCCTTCACCCGGGAGGATTACACAGTAGTAGATCTGCAACAAATTCAGCAATAGATCATACGATTTCTAGGTATTTCATCAACCATCATATCAGATAAAAAAAATTCATGTTCACAGTCACGTTTACATTCACATTCAAGTTTACGTCTATGTTCATGTTCACGTTTACGTCTCACGTTCACATTATGATGTTGTTTCAGTCCATAGTTTGTGCTATCTCATGATTTAAGTGCACGCTCGCGTTCATGTTATTGTTCACGTTCAGGTTCATGTTCTCTCTCAGGATACACGGTTCATAGCTTGTACTGGATTTGGTTACAGGAAGCTTGAGAAACCAGACTCAAGTTTAACACAACTTTTCCATACTCAGGCAGACGTTTCATGTCTCAGGCCGTATCGTTCGGCATTCCTTCCTTAGTCAGCATACGTTCATGATATGTCCTAGTATCACGTTCATAGTATGTTTCGCGCATCACATTCACGATATACTCCATGTATAGCATTCCTCATATAATCGCGAACCACGTTCACAATTGCTCACGTAGCACGTTCACAATTGTTCACGTAGTTTGTTCCAATATTTTTTCAGCATCTTTTCTCAGAGATATAGAAGTCATCATTTCATGTTAATTGTACGTATCGTTTCATGTATCCTACGTGTTATATTTTATTCATTCGATCAGATTCAAAAAATCCATCTCAAGTATGGAACTAGAAACTTTTCAGCATCGTAAGCACAGGGTCATTAGGACCAAGATTTTCATTGTGTTTAGACCTTTAACGAAGCCGTTTCGAGCAGGAAGCGGCTCGGAACAGAGGAGTTCATCCGGACTTCTCATCCTTTCCTTCCATAATTCAGTTATGTTCTTTCAGTCATGTCACGTTCATGTCCTCTCAGCTTATATGTCTTTTCAGCTTTCATGTCCTTTCAGTTTACATGACTCTTTAGTTTAGGTGTCTTTTCAGCTTTCTATTCTATCAGTTATGTTACCTTAATTCGAGGACTAATTTTCCTTTTAGAGAGGGAGAATTATAAAACCGTAGCATTATCGCATCCTTAATTCGAGGACGAATTGTTCTTTTAGAGAGGGAGAATTGTAAAACCGCAACATTATCGCATCCTTAATTCAAGGACGAATTGTTGTTTTAGAGGGGAAGAGTTGTAAAACCCGAAATTAAAATCCATGAACAGTAAACTAAAGGTTACGCAAATAAATATTTAAAGGTTACGCAATTAATTATTTCAGTTATTTCAGAATAATAAATAATAATACCTTTCAAGTAGGACGAAATATATATTTATTCAGAAAACAAATAATACATATCAGAGTATTAAACGAAAGTTAATCACGAGCACAACGTAAATAATTATAACACAAAGAAAAATACCAGTATGCTTATGGTGGTGTTGGGCTGCGACTAAACACCAAAGAACAAGAGAAAATGGGCTCGAGCTCAGCCCGTCTTAAAAACCATCTCAGGAAACAGGTTACACATTTTCATAATAACAAAACATAAGAAAAATTAGGGTTGGCTCCTCCCTAGTATGTGTGCCGCCGGCTGTAGAACAAGCAGGTGGTTCGGGTTTGATTTTTCATCACTAGATTGTTGGTGTATTCGTATTTCAGCCTAATCACTTATAAGGTAATCATTTTCTATTTTCTTTTCCTTATTTTCGTATCCATCCTCATGACCTCTTGAACACACGAACATACATGGTAAACATGTAAATTAATCAAATACTAGTCGAGTTTTGGGGGTTAATCAAGAAAACCGAGAGTTTGGAAACTCTCGGTGGGTTTTGGTGTGTACAACCGAGACTTATAAGGTCTCGGTGGTGTTTCCGGTGACCAGTCACGAACCAAAACCCAAAACAGTGGGAATGATGTGACAAGCAGGGGTGTTTTGTCAGGATACAGTGGCAACCGAGAGTTTTAAACTCTTGGTGGATCTTAGGGTACAAGCAGGGGGAAAATAACACAAACAGTAGGAATTTAAAACAGAACAGTGGGAACAATAACACAAACAATGGGAACATATGGAAAATAGTAGCAACTGGCACTAGGCCAGTGGCTACTGTTCGAGGGCAGCAGCAAAGGGGGCCACGACGTGGGTCGTGATGGGCCCGGTTTGGTTTAACCCGAGACATGGGTGTCTCGGGGAGAGTTTTAAGTTCGAAATCGGGATCACACGAACATTAATAAAATACAAGAATTTATTTTATTAGGATTAGCTCATTTTATAAATAAGTTCTATAAACTAATTTAATTATATTGTTTTGTTATTAATTTAATTAGTAAAATTAAATTGATATTTGTTAATCCTTTTAATTATTTATAAACGTATGATTTATTAATGATTTAATTTTTCAAGGAAACTAATTTGGAAACCTTTCTAATTTAGGAAACTTTCTAAATTTAGCAAGTTACTATTTATTGTAATATCAGAATACACATTATACAGAAATCAGTGGTATAGGAATACATTTATCAGAATAATGTAGAACATTCAGATTTATCAGATTATACACGACTATAATAAATCAAACTAATAACAGTAAAGATCAGTAAAAATAAACAGATATCAGAAAACTCATTCGCGTCCGTTATTCATGTAGCTCTTGTGAAGTCAGAATTGGAGTTTCATCGGTTTTCCTTGCAGTCAGTTATTGGACACAAGGTACGGATTTTCCGTCCTTCAGTATGGACTTCCTTTCCTATGCATGATTAGGATTCTCGATTTGCAGCCAAATGTTTTCCCTGGTTTTACCTTATAAACTTTACATAAATTACCATGATAATTATATTAAATTGCCTGAGCTTTATATACATGCATGACCAGTTATAACTAGTTACAGAGGTACCGTAACCATGACACTTGAGGCACCAGTGTCATGACTCCTCTGCGAGGGAGTGATTTTTCGCAGCGTCCCTTTTATTTCAGCTTTATCAGTATTATCAGCGGGGCGTATGGATGCATGATAGGTTATCAGTTTACACCTTATCAGGTGAATGTGGTGTGTGCTCTACATCCTTCACATTGGATTTGATCCCTCCACCCAGCTTATCAGTTAGAGGTCACCCCTCTACAGCATGACAAGGTCATCCCACTATGTATTCATGCAGACGTTGTTACAGCATATGACCTATATAAGCTCTTGGTACTTAAAATACAGTAAATATATGTTCTCAGATTTAACAGATAATAATTCAGCTTTACTATTTATAAATCAAACTTTTCAGAACATACACAGTTTTTCGTTACTCTTTACTTATCAGTTTTATAGCTTCAGTATTTGTTATCTTTTTCATTCTAGCACATTCTTATCATTCTTTATATCCGTTCACTGGGCACTATGCTCAGCCGTAGTTTTCCTTTCATGTTACAAACGGCAGGTACACAAGGACGTTCTTAGGATTCTGAGAGAGTATGTGTGTTGGATGGAAGCTATCCAGAATTCTTTATTTTATGCACGTCATACATTAATTTGCCTGTTTGGACATTGTTTAGTTCTTCCCTTCAGTAGTTAATCTTTTATATTTGAGCTTATGTTTGGATTACCGATGTTTGATTCCGGTATTTCCGTTATAGTCAGTTAATATTTTCAAGACATTTGCCTTGCATGCTTTAAAGACACGTCATAAATACACGTAACGGTCCACTTATCCAAGTGGGGTGTTACAGCGGCTGCCCTGAAACTAAAATTCTATAAGCATAATGTTGTATGAGTGTACATATATTTTCGATATTAACTTTACAAATAATGATGATAGTTCTAAGTTGGAACAATTCTAAGCAATAATAACCACTTCATATAAAAACAGTATTTCGAATTTTTGACAATTGATCAAAAAAGTATTTGCTAATTTGTGTATCATTCGTCGTAACATTATATAACGTGTAAATATAGAAAATCTTTGTAATTTATATGTTTACACTTTTTCATATATTATAATAACCTTAAAATGTTCTTATTTTGATATGTACAATTTAATCGAATTAATTAGCAAAATGATTAGTATTTCACTAAATTTGTACTAAAATATATACATCGACGACATATGTTTTCGAATATGCAAATTCATAAAAAATTGAATGGTTTAAAATCAAACACATATTTAATATTAAGTTTACATTAGTGGACAATTAAATAATTGTATGTAAAAAATTATATTTTATAGCAATAATCATTTGTATATGTTATATTTTAATTTGTATTCGCTTTGTTATTTAATGTGTATTGCTTCCCCAATTAATACAGAAATAAATGTATGTAGTTTTTATGTTGTAATTATTTGTACCAAAAGCTTGTAAGGTGTATTAATTTAAATTTTGGATAGAGAATGCAATCTCTTTTATAAGTAGCATAGATTTATGTGTCGTTTTATAAATAGTATATATTTAAGTAATTGGGTTGTTTTTATAGGTTTCGACGGGTGCTCTTTGGTTCGTATTCTGACGGGTTTTTGGCTAGCCAAATCGATTGTGACTCCGGTTACTAGTTGAACCCTTTGGTCCGGTTTGGTTTTCAAAACTATGTACACCATCATTTAAGGTATACAACATATGTATGAGTAGATATACACTTTTAATTGTTGTACAATGTGTGTATAATTGTATTTTAAAGTAATGAGTTGTATTAATTATATATTAATTATTTTTATTTTTAAGTTTTTTTGGTAAAAGGGTAATCACTCTGGTAGAATATATTACACCAAAAAGTCAATGAAGAACAATGATTGTATTTTTAAGTCTGTATTAATTATTATGTATTAATTATTTATAATATTAATTAGTTTTAATATGAGTATTAAGTTATGTTTTTACCTCTTAAATAATTTCTAATTATTTTTATATAATTTCACATTATGCATTATTATATAAATTGATTTTTTAATATTTTTACTAATAGTAGTGATTTTTTTTCAATAAATAGTATATATCCAGATTAGTTTTAGTTTACAATTATAGTTATGTTTAATTTAGTGTTATAATTTAGAGTAGAGTTATTTTGGATACCATATTTATCCTGGATATTAAGAGACTTATCTCTACCATTCATCTTTACCTCATCTAATGGATAAAATTAGAAGTATTTAATTATTTCATTTATTTTTATAATTTAAATATCTCTTAAACCGTTAAGTGTTAAACGAAAAAAAATATATTATCACGACGAGCATTTAATTAGCTTTCTACAGATATGTACTATAATTTGAAGAAAAAAAATCGTTTTTTTTTCATTTTTGAAATTTGCGTGGAATATCATATATGATAATAGTGTTTCATCATATATGATATTAGTACTATATTACAAATTATTATTGAATCATATATGATATTGGTTTATATCATATATGATAAGTTATAGTATATATGATACTAGTGCTACATCATATATGATATTAGTATCATATATGATATTTTTTGACGACGAAAAAAACGAAAACATTATGTTTAGAAAGTATATCATATATCATATCTATAGAAAGATAATTAAATGCATGTCGTGATGATAGTTTTTCCACATAACAATTATCAGTATAAGAGATATTAATGTTTGAAAAAAAAGGTTTTAAGTCTAACCTTATCCAAAATTAGTCTTTTGGTAATCAAACAAAGTTTGGTATTCAAATGAACTTAATTTTGTAACATATTTAAAACATTTACATCTTACTTATTGATTTTCAGTCAATTAATTATAGTTCATGACGATGTTGATATTTCATAAGTTATCAAACCATTAACAAAATTAATACGAAAATAACTAGATGATTATAATAATCATATTCGTTATCATCCACACATATGTAGAGTAAACACGGATGATTATAAAGAATCAATAAGATTTAAATTTATTTGGATTACAAATTTTATTTGATATCAAATGGTTAATCTTTATTTTATATATACATCTTAATTTAATGATGAGATTTAATATAAAATTCATTTTTTTTTCAAAAATTAATTTTCTCAAACCGTTAATTGTTATTCGGAAAATAATATACCATCACGATGAGCATTTAACTATTTTTTTATAGATAGGCTATATAATATACTTCCGTAAAAAAATTCGTTTTTTTCACGTTTTTTTGTTGTCAAAAACTATTATATATAATACTAATATCGTATATGATGTAACACTAGTATCATATATGATATAACTTATCATATATGATATAAACTGATATCATATATGACTTAATAATAACTTGTTATATAACAATGATATCATATATGATGAAACGCTATTATCCTATATAATATTTCACGCAAATTTTAATAACGAAAGAAAAATGAATTTTTCTTCAAAATTATGTCTTAGTGCATTCTATATAAAAAAATAATTAAATGTCCGTCGCGTTGGTATATTTTTTCATTTAACACTTAAAGATTTAGGAGACATTTAAATTATAAAAAAGAAATGAAATAATAAAATACTTTTAATTTTATTTATTAAATGGAGATAAAGATAATTGGTGAGAATGATTTCTCTGATATCAAAGATAAGTATGATATCTAAAATAACTCTCCTAAATTAATAAACGCACGATCAACATTCATCAAATTCAATCAAACATATATGTTATTAGACAATAGTACATATGTAAGTTAAAGAGTTAAGGTTTTTGTAGAACATCATTTATTCGAAGAACAAAAGAATAAATTTAGTATATTCATTTCATTAACATTCAATGGTTATTATCAAAAACCTAAATTATATGAAAACTATAAAAATTACTTCCTACCTCTTGTTTCATAATTTACTTTTTCTCTCCTAAAAACACATACACTACTCCTACCATAAAATCTTCATCAGAAAGTCAACAACCATCGTCGGAAAATCAACAAACCTTGCCGGAAAATTAATAAACATCGCCAAAAACATAAATCGAATACTACTTCGTTCTATAACACACAAACCACGTCAGAGATAAAAACACCTTTCGTGTACTTGAAAATCATAAAATAATGACAAAAATATAGATAACCCAAAATCACAAAATAATAGAAGAATGTGCTTGACCATATTTGTAAGATGATTTATCAAATGTTGTAAAGCTAGAAGTTGTGTAAAAAAAATATATGTAAAATTACAGGTGATCATGTTGTTGTAGGATTTTGTTATGAAAAACGTCAATCATGTGTGATTTGCTATTTGTTGTTGTAAAAAGAATAAAATTTGATTGTATTTTGGTCTAGAAAAGAGTTAATCACGAGTGAATATGTTGGTGCAGTGTTTTGTTAGGAGAAAATATAAATCACGTATGATTTGCTCTTTGTTGTTGTGATTCTATCCGAATCACATGTGATTTCGGTTCGGTTTTCGGGTTGACCCGAATAACCCGAATTATCTGATTTTTATAACATATTTGATTTTATAAGAATGTAACAAATTACTCCTACTAGATTTGAGATTTACTCATCAGCTATCTTAGTTATAATTATAAATCAAAGCCTACAAGTGATTTATTTAACAATTAAACATAATACTTTGCTCGTTTAGATGCATGTTTTTAATCCATAATTGGATTCTTGCATATTGTATACTATCTCCATCCCAAATAAGTGTCTACGTTTGACTTTAAAAGTCTTTTTCTCGAAACTCTGACCATAAATATGTTTGTATGTGTTAAATAATATTTGGTGTTAATTATATGAATGGATATAGTCTAAATATATATTAATGGTATAATTATTATCAAATATTATATAACACATACAAATATGTTTACAGTCAAAGTTTTGGAAAAAGACTTTAAAAGTTAAACGCAGACACTTATTTTAGGGCGGAGGGAGTATTTTATAAAAATTATATATGGATTCATAAATCCGGTTATGACTACTTGTCGTGCTTGCAATGTAATCATACAAAAAAAAACTTTTGTAATCTTGTTTTCATTACTACTTTCATTAAAGTAAGTATGACAAGGTAGTAACCTTTACACATTTATTGTTTGCAAATGAAAAAACTTTAATCATAGTTAATTTCTTAAGTATGATTTAAAACTTATATCATTTACTTGCAATGAATACATACTCTAACATTTTCCTAATGGATCTTCCTAGCAAGGAAACTCTATTTAAAACTCTATCAAATAATTGATAGGTAAAAGATCAATCAAATGTCAATAATATGATTATCTTTCAATGGATAACATTTTTCCATTCATAGTTTGATTTATTTATTAGATTCATATTATAATAATACATCTCCTATGGTTAGTATTTTCACAATGATCCACTAACTCATATAACTCTATATATATAAGAAACATATCATGAGGAGTCTTTGCGGATCTATGGAGTTGAGTAACTTCGTTCGAAGGTTCCACATTTGCATGTTTAGCCTTAGTACGACTTCAGCAAGTGTGTGTAGAAGGATCGTGTATCATGTTCTTGAAATAACTCAAGCCTCTCACTTGCTTTGTGTAAGCGTCACACTCCTACTCACTTCGAGCAACAAAACACTGTTCTCATGTGGGATTGTATTTTTTTGGTAATGGGTTTCCCCGGTAAATAGATTAACCAAAAACAATGAAGTACAAATAGAATGTGGCTAAGGTACCACATTAACCTCAAGCTAAACAGCTTGATAAACGCCTAAATCTAGTGCTTATGACAAGCCATAAACACTTACAAAACACCCAATACCCAACAAAATGAACTAGCTAACCTGCATTTGTTTTAGGGAATAAATTGGTTGTTTCATCATAAACCATTTCAACCTCGTCATCTTCATCATCATGATCTAATACAGAATAACCTGCATTTGTTTTAGGGAATAAATTGGGATTGTAGAAGTGGTATCCCATCATTTCCTTTGGGCACTCTACAAAATACACTTATTTAGTTTTAGACTTATGTTAGTATAATTTTCAATATATTCTTAACAAAAACTAAACTTTAATGAAGACTTTTTGAGATTCATCCAAACTTATTTTTCATAGAATAATGTCTTAATTTATCCTTCCATATTGGAGTCATGTTAAGTATATACAATACATACTCAAATTCTTAACCTTAATATCTTTTAGGAGTAAATAAGTTAAATTCATCAAGAATTAAATCATATCAATATATGTATATACTGATTTCCATTATTTTTATATATCATACACTTGTGGTATTTCAAAAAGATAAAATTCATGAGATAATCTCATAATTTATTTGGTGAACTTATATTACATGGATTTGTCTATTATGTCAACTCAAGTTCAAAACTTAATGGCAAAATAGTATCATTAAGCCAAATCCATGCACTTAATTATAAGTCTTTGATCTAATCAGTTACTTACCGAGTTTGTATCCACTAGTAGACATATTTATCCGATCTTACTATTTGTTATAAGTCCTTGATCAAGTCAGTGACTTCATTTACATGTATTAATCAATAACAAATTACAAGCTAACATCTTACTTTATGTTCTAAGTCTTTTCTCATGTAGAAGACTTAATATACATGTCTTACTTATATGATATAACACTATTAAACTAAAGTAAAACCATGTTCCAATCATGGTCTCAATAGTAAAATCAAGTTAAGTTTATTATTTTCTAGGAAAACATAATCGTGTAGTATATCATTAGTCATATTGTCAAAGTTGTTCCTTACCCACAATCTGAATCTCTCCCACTTAGGCATGACACAACCACTTTCATAAAAACACTACACTAATTAGTTTGTTTGTATCGGCAACATGGTAGTGTCATTGATTGGATTAAGTCTAACTCAAATCATAACTAGTATACGTAGAACTTCATATCTTATTTAATTAATCATGCATAACTATCTTGTAGATAACTTTAAAAAGGAAAGTGACATTTCAAAAGGAAACAAGTTATCAAGATAGTACATGGTAATTCTTATTATATGAAATGTTTCACACTTGGAAAGTAATAAATTATTTCAAGTCCAACAAGAAACAAAGTGAGGTGTAAATAAGGTAAGCAGCTTATAACCCCCAATGAATTCAACAACATTACTAGTATGTCATTATGTGTATAAAATGTGTTAGTCCTACTTGTTTTGACAACACTTAGTGTTTCATTACTAATGAAACTAAGTTGTATTTTATCATTTCATTTATTGAATATCTACACATTATTGGTAATGTGAGTCACATTGACAATCAATAATCATTTAGATATTCAAATAAGTGTGTTAAGTTCTATATATGTATAGACTAAAGACTGTATGAGTGTATCGACAATGTATATGATTCTAGAATTTGATTTAGTGATACATCCCGAGACTATAAGTGAGATTATATTCATGTAATTACTATTTTCCTAAGTGATAAGAGGCATTAGGATAAACCCCTTTATGTGTAAACTTATATATATATATATATATATATATATATATATATATATATATATATATATATATATATATATATATATATATATATATATATATATATATATATATATATATATATATATATATATATATATATATATATATATATATATATATATATATATATAGTGTTAGGATCTAATAAGAAGAGTAACAAAAATGAGAAGGATGAGAAGAAACCATAACCACTCATTTCAGATGCACCTACAAAATCTCCTGCATCTCCCCTTAAATTTCTCACTCTTATTTAAAATGTGTGGTCTAGAGTTCTTTTTATTCTTTTTATTTTTATTTCTCTTCTTACTGGATCGCTACTATATATATATATATATATATATATATATATATATATATATATATATATATATATATATATATATATATATATATATATATATATATATATATATATATATATATATATATATATATATACTAGTGGCAAAACCCGCCCGATGGGCGGGTATGACTTATAATTCTCGTTTACATTTTTTTGTTTTGCTAAATATTGATGTTAAGTATAGTATATATTGAACAAAATTTTTTATACATAGTGACATTGTTTGTTAAATTATTTGTGTTTATTACATTAATAAGTATATTTTTTATTTTTGAATAAAATGTTTAGTATTGAAAACTCTACATGATAAAATATTAAAAGACTTGTGCTTTACCATTAAGTAGTAAAAGGAATTAAGTTTGTCATTATTTAAATATTGTAAACTATAATATTTTCTTTTGAAATTTTTTTAAAAAAACGACTTGTATATCAATTATAAATTTCAAATAGTTAACAAAGTATATAGATGTCAAAAAATGTTAGAATTATTGTTAACGATAATCAAACTCTTTAATAGAAACAAATAAATACAAAATAAAAACCTATTAAACAACTGATTATTAGTAATTTAGTTTGGCTAGATTAAGTAGTAAAAGGAATTAAGTTGGTCATTATTTAAATATTGTTGTAAACTATAATATTTTATTTTGAATTTTTTTTTAAAAAGACTTGTATATCAATTATAAATTTCAAATAGTTAAGAAAGTATATAGATGTTAAAAAAACATTAGAATTGTTGTTAACAATAGTCAAACTCTTTAATAGAAACCAATTAATACAAAATAAAAACCTATTAAACAAATGATTATAGTAATTTATTTTGCTAGATTTTAAAATATAAATGCTCATGATAATCAAATAAATCACGATGAAGTTTAAATATCGAGGAAAATTTAGTTCATACATAATAGAATCGAGGCTTTGCAAAAGTTCTTCCAAAGACAAGTCTCACTTTGTTATCATGTGAGTTTTTAAACCCCGAATTCATATGCATAAAATAAATATTAATGTTTTAAAACTCGGTTCGATTTAGTCGGATCAACCGGTTGACCCGGTTTCGGTCGAAAAAACTGACCACATTAAATCGAGTTTAATATTTTCGAAACCTAGTTAGATCCTGTTGAATTTGGGTGACTCGGGTCAATCTGGTTCTCAATACTCAGATGAGTATCGATTTTTTCGTGTTCTTATACAAATAAGACATGTAAATAATGCGTATCTGCGACGTAATTTTTTTACAAACCTAGTTAGATCCTGTCGTCACTCGGGTCAATCCGGTTCTCAAGACTTAGATGAGTTTCGATTTTTTCGTGTTCTTTTACAATAAAACATATAAATAATGCGTATCTGTGATGTAATTTTTTTACATATTATATTTGTTGCTAAATAGTTTATATGTTATATATATATGTAAAATATTATTTTTATATATACATTTTGTTAATTATTTTAAATATAATTTTTTTTATTTTTTTGAAAAACTAAGTTGAACCGGATCGACCCAGATTGAACTTGTAATCCAATCCCCCAATGATTCGACCGGGTCGATTTAAAAACCGATTTTCAAAATATCGGTTGAAATTACATCACTCGTCCAAAATATATGGAAGTTTTAATAATTCTGAGATAAATATTACAACAGGATTGGGGTGCATGCTTATCATCGGTACTATATGCCCCTTTTCATCCCAAGATTTGTATGCATCCATAAAACTAAGAAAATATTTAAAATGGTTGAAAAATAAACAAAAATACAGTATGTAATCTCTATAGCAATAAAACACATAGTTATCTACTTATATATATATATATATATATATATATATATATATATATATATATATATATATATATATATATATATATATATATATATATATATATATATATATATATATATATATATATTCTACGACATATATTGAGTGTTAACTTTCCGTTTCCTTATATGTGTAATATATCATGCACAAAGTGATGTGAAGATATAAACATTTATGTGAGGTGATAACATATACTTTTGTGCTTTACTAACAAAGGTCTACCGGTTGTGTTGTACATTATTATTGTTGATTAAGTCAAATGCCATTGTAACAACTATTCTAGGTAGAAAAGCTCATTTGCTTGAGGACTAGCAAATCTAATGTGCAGGATGTATGATGAGGTGTCATTTTATACATATTTTTTGTAGTTATTTAACCCTCATAATTGCCTAATTAACCTCATAATTGCCTAAATATGCCTTAAAACCCCCTAAATTGTTTATTGTTATTAATTTAGCAATTTAGAAGCACTTGGATGCTTTGGAGGCTTTTCAGATCATTTAGCCAAATTTTGGAAAAAGCCGAGACGAGTATACGATATTTCACAAGAAGGCTCAAGACCTAAAATTAAAGAAGCCATAGAAAACGTCTTGAAACATAGACACGTCGTTTTTGAGATCCAAGACTAACACGTTCATTTAATTGACGACGAATATAATAGGATATTGCATTTAACTAAAATCACTAATAGTGGCATATGTGTAATCTTAGGTGATTTGTGACTCGATTTTAATAATTTAACATATTATTGTATTACATGATTCTTATGGATTTTCCTTAAAACTAATTTTAGCAAAAAAAATTATTTATGATTTAAAATATACAGTTAATAACTACACATTCTCAAGTGAATAATGAGTAAGAATAAAATGTTATGTACTTAACATTGTACTAGTTTTAGTTTTAGAAAATACTAACATCTTTTAGTTTTAAATTTAAGTTGTCAATTGATGGCTTATAATCGTTTTTTCTACCACTGCTGCATGTTAGAGGAGTTTTTATTTCTTTTCTAACACTAGCTTATTTTATTATTTAGTAAATCCAAATATAACCATATAACTGGCTTTTTGATTACAAGAAACTTTTAGAAATTTATTAAATGTGTTTCATGGCTGAAATTAGGTATTTTAATTTTGAAATTTTTATTTTTAAGCAATTTGTTTTATTTCACAAGTTGAAATACATGATACTGATAAATTTTAAACTGACTTATTATCGCTTATTTTTAAAAAATAAAGTGAAGTAATATTCCACATTTGGTGCCAAACTTATACTTATGTTCTCCATGAGCATTAGCAGACATAATCATTAATAAACCACAAATATATATATATATATATATATATATATATATATATATATATATATATATATATATATATATATATATATATATATATATATATATATATATATATATATATATATATATATATATATATATATATATATATATATATATATATATATATAATAGGATATCACCTTTAATTAAAATAACAAATAGTAATATATATATGCAATTTTTAGGTGATTTGTGACCTGATATCAACAAGTTAACGTTTTACTATATTTGTTATTTCTTCATGCTTTTCTTTTTTAAAGTCGATTTTCAAAAACAATGTCACTTGTGATTTAAAAAAGTACAACCAATAACTACACAGACTTAATCAAGTAATAAGTAAACATCTGCCTTGCAGAGTTGGTCAAGAGATTGATGAGCGGGGTCGGATGGATAGTCCCTAACCTGCTTTAGGAGTTTTACTGTAAAACTCGCATGCTTTTACCATGATTAGTACCCTTAAGATCGTACGTACTAGATTAAAACTTTCCTAATATAGCATGATTACGATTACGTGTTATGATTTTACGTATTACGTACGTGTTAGAACACGATAAGTATTTACTACGCACGAGCACGTAATAATTATTTAACAATAATTAATCACGAACATGCGATCATGAAATCATGAACGTAATTAAATCACGAACTATTATTAATTACGTATATATATTTATTACGAGCGTAAATAAATATATTAGGTCACGATAATTACTTAACGAGAACACATTAAACGCGAACACAAATAATCACGAATGAGTAACTAAACATCGGGACACGGAAAACGGTACGGGTACCCCTTGTGGGGCCCCTACCCGCGGCTACAAGGAAGAAATGGGACAAGCCCATTTCAATTTTCACTAAAGGGGGTTAAGGGAAAAAACACTACTCATTTTTCTTTACAGAAAGTTTTTACAGAAACGTAAAAGTCTCCTCCTCCTTCTTTTTCTCTTTTGTCCGCCACCTTCAAACACACCTAGGAGGTTTTGTTGATCTTTGATCTTGGAATTATTGCTAGTGTTCGTGTTTATTCATCGTTCTTTAGATCCACGCATTCGGTTAATCCTTTAACCCTTTTCTTTTAATTTAATCTTTTAAATAATTAAGAACATGTTATGTTTTTTTATAAAACCTAATTAAATCATAGATCTAACATGAATTTGGGTTTGGATTAAATCAAAAAGGGATGTTTAAGGGGTGTTTGTTCTTGGCCGTGCCTAACCCGAACCCGAGAGGGTCTCGGTTTGGCCATTTGACCACCACCGAGACCATATGGTCCCGGTTGGTTGGTGTAGGTCCCACGGCAGCATCAAGACAAGGGTAACCCCGATTTGGTTCGGGGTATGGTGTCGATTTCATGTCCGGTTCATGGTTCTTAGTCAAGATCCGGTTCATGGTGTATGTTTAATTTTTTATTTTTATGATCTTATGTTAAAAATTAAATTAATAACATGGCATGATTAATTTAATAACATGACTTAGGTTATTTTAATTATTAAAATCATGAAATTATTAACCTAAGTATTTTATATTTTTAAGACTTATAATTAATTAATTATTTAAAAAGCATGGTTATAATTAATTAATTAACATGACTTAGGTTATATTATTAATAAATAATAATACATGTTTTAACCTAAGTATTTAACTTTATTTAATTAAAAACATGTTATACTTTAATTAAATATTTTAACCTATAGTTTATTTTAATTACATGAAATAATTATTAAACTATACATTATATCATATGACTTAGAAAATAATCATGAAAACACTTAGGCTTATATACTTAGCTTATTTCCGCGGGAGATTAGTTCACTCGTCCTAAGGGCGGTGGGAACTCCTCGTAGTAGACTAAAAAAAATATACTTAGATTATTTAACCAACTTATTTCTAATTATAGAAACTTCTATTTTTAGAAACTTATTTAAATAAGGCAGCTAATCTATTTATGGAAACGTTCTATTTTTAGAAACTTATTTATTTCAGGCAGCTAATCTATTTATGGAAACTTATTTAAATAAGGCAGCTAATCTATTTATAGAAACTTTATATTTTTAGAAACTTATCTATTTTAAGCAGTAATTCTATTTTTGGAAACTTTATATTTTTGGAAACTTTCTATTTTTGGAAACTTTCTATTTTTGGAAACTTTCTATTTTTGGAAACTTTCTATTTTTGGAAACTTTCTATTTTTGGAAACTTTCTATTTTGGTAACTTTCTAGTTTTGGAAACTTTCTATTTTAGGAAACCTGCTATTTTTTGAAAGTTACTTATTATTACACAGTAAGTATAATAATACATGAAATACCAGAAATACTTAATCAGAGTAAACAGAATATAAGATAAACACAGTTTAAGGCTTTAAACAATAAAACATGATAAGAACATATAAAATAAGCTAAGACATGACATAAAACCAGCTACGTATTTAGTAAGCAGATACTTATTCATGTATGTATTTATGTAGCACTAGTGATACGGAAGTAGGATTCCTCTCAGTTCATCTTCTTCGTTCACTGGACATAAGGTACGGATTCCCGTCCTTTCAGTATGGACATTCTTTCCTTATTAGGATTCCCCGTATACAGCCAAATGTTTTCCCGTAGTATAAGTATGTGTTTGAATTGCTTATGTTTAATATAGAATAGCTATAGCCATATACATGCATGACCAGTTTCACCTAGTTATGGAGGTATCATAACCATAACATTAGAGGCACTGATGTTATGACTTCACCACGGCGGAGTGATTGCTCGTGGCATCCCTTCAGATTTTGGCCATTTATATTATATTTATCATGTGGGGCGTATGGGTGCACCCTAGTTACATGTTTTCAGTCTGGATTTCATGGTGAATGTGGTGTGTGCCTTGCATCCTTTACAAGGAGCTGATCCCTCCTACCCAAAAACCAGTATATTAAATTAGAGGCAGCCCCTCTAATTTGCATGATGAGGTCACCCCTCCAAGTATTCATGCACGGTGGATTTTCATGACCAATATTGGCTAATGGTAAAATACGTTAAACAGTTTTTACAAGATAAACGTAAGGCTTTTCAAACTATAAAACCAGTTTTATCAAGACTTAGCCAGGTTACTCGGGACTTAGTTTCTTCCACTGTTATATGTTATATGCTTATCCTATTCATGCTTTATTGTACATCCGTGCACTGAGCGTATTGCTCAGCCATTTTCCTTTTCTATGTTACCAAAACGGCAGGTACTCAGGGACGCTCGTAGACTTTAAGAGTATGTGCATATGGACTGGAAGCTTTCTAGCCTTTCTTTACTTTATGCATTTCCTTTCTTTTGATACATTGCTATGGACATTGTTTAGTCCTTTCCTTTACTATACTTATGTTTGTGTGTGATGAGCTTTACTTTTGGACTACCGATGTTTGATTCCGGTATTTTCCTTTTATGGTCATGTAATGTTTAGACATTTTTCCTTGTATGCTTTGATGACACGCCATAATTGCATGTGACATTTCCATTATCAAAATGGGGTGTTACAATTATGGTATCAGAGCCCAAGGCTTCGACCTGTAGGCTCTCAATTATGACCTGTGATTAGTGGGTAGTCACTACGGTCTTCCTAGAACTGACAGTTGTTTTCATGCATTCATCATTTTTAAGCATACATATATATGTCATTGTCGTAGATTTTTGACTAAGTAATGGTTGGTACAGGACTGGCCCTATTTAGTCGCATGTGTTTTGTCGAAACTTTTAAATTTGGGACTGACCCATAGGCGTCCCCTCGCCATGTCTTTTGTTTTGGGTCAACTGACCATAGGCGTTCACTCTCGAGCATACAAAAGTTTTCATAAAACTGCATCATGTATTCATACACAAAATTTTCTTGCATAAAATTTTTCTCTTGAAATTTGGTATAAATTTTTTTCATGGATATATATTTTTTATGTTTTGATCTGTTTAATCATATGTTTTATGTTATACTGTCAGATGGTTCTCACACGCGAACAGGAACAGCTCAATGTTGCAATTCAGGCTGCTATGCAAGCTTTGCTTCCTCAACTGAGGAATGACATCAGGGCTGAAGTTCAAGCTGCCAACAATCAGCAGCATAATCAGGCACCTCCTCCTCCTCCAGTGACATTAGTAGTATGGCTGGAGAGATTCAATAAGCTCCGCCCTCGAGCTTTTGAGAAGACAGATAGCCCCAGTGATGCTGAAAGCTGGTTGGCTCACATCGAGAAGATTTTCAATGCTATGGGTTGTGACCCCGCATACAAGGCGAGGTTGGCATGCTATCGGTTCGAAGGCGATGTGCTAAATTGGTGGTTAGCATTGATGTAGTTTGAGGGTGGTGACGAGTGGGTTGCTGGTTTGACTTGGGCTCAGTTCAAGGACAGGGTGATGGAGCAGTTCTTTCCCAAGGCTGAGCAGGACAAGCTCAAGAGAGAGTACCATGGGATCCGACAGAGAGCTGGGGAGAATAGCAACGAGTTTATGCAGTGCTTTCTTCGCTTAGCTGGTTTCCTTGGTGCGGCAGCAGGTACTCCTGAAGAGCAGGCACACCACTTTAGGTGGGCTCTTCGCACATCGGTCGCAAACAATCTGGTGTGTGCTACGTTCAACACTGTAGCACAAGTGGCCGATGCAGCACGTAAGCTAGAGATGCTGCAAGAGAGAGATGAGTTCGGGGAAGCTGAGAGACCCGACAAGAGGTAAACATTCGTATTCAAGCGGTGATCAATCCGTATACTTTCCATATATGTCAAGTATTCATCTCTTTAAATGTATCTTCCAGGCAGAAAACTGGGGACCGGTCTCAGCCGGCTACTCAGCAGCAGCCTCATCAGCCCAAGGAAAACGGTCAGACTAACGACCGTTCTGCTACGGACAGGCGTGGCAGTAATGATAATTACCGTAACAACGCTGGACACTCCAACAGCAGCAGGTCCTAACACTTACGTATTTCCTTATGATTTCATGTTATAACTCATATTCTGACACTTTAACAAAACTTCTACCAGGAACCATGGAAACGGTAGGGACCAGAACCAGAGAGGTTCACAGCCTAGTCGTCCAGCTATCACTGGTATTCAACCTTACGATTATCCGCATTGTCCTTTGTACCCAGTTATCATGTCTTATGTAAAATGTTTTATCAGGTTCCCAACCAGCCAGAGCACCTGCTGGAGGATTTACTCATCCTCTTTGCTCTACTTGCCAACGTAGGCACCTAGGGCCATGTCGCGCGCAATACTGACGTGTGCTTCAAGTGTGGTCTTCCTGGCCATATCATGAAGGATTGCCGTAAGGGCGAGATGGAGGGTACATCAGGACATGCTGATACCAAGCCGCCTCCTATTACCGGGCGTGTCTACACGACATCTCGAGACCAGGCCAACAAGTCTATAGGTACCATCACTGGAATCTTGTATATGTATGGTCAAACTGAATGTGTTCTTTTCGATACGGGTGCTACTCACTCGGTTATTTCTACTGCTTATGCTAAGAACATTAGGATGCTCCCCATGCCACTAGAAAATAGGATTACTATTTCCACGCCTTTGAGGGACTCTGTATTAATCACTCATGTATACAAGAGTCTTCCCCTAGAATTTGACGATAAGGTTCGACCTGTTGACGCACTTCCGCTAGACATGAATGACTTCGACATGATTTTGGGCATGGATTGGCTATCCAAGCATCATGCTACCATAGATTGCCATTCATATCGAGTTATCTTCGGTGATGTTAATGCACCAGAGTACATTTATAACGGGTTTATACCCGGACGGTCTGTACAAGTCATATATACCCTGCAAGCGCGTGCACTACTGTCACATGGCTGCGAGGGTTATCTAGCTACGGTTCACGACATGGATGCTGAATCCCCATCAATTCAGGATCAACCTATAGTGTCGGAATTCCAAGATGTTTTTCCAGCAGAACTTTCGGGCATACTACCTGCACGAGAAGTGGAATTTAGTATCGAGCTTATTCCAGAAGCTGAACCAATCTCCAAGGCTCCTTATCGTATGGCTCCCATAGAGCTGAAGGAGCTGAAGGATCAAATGCAAGAACTTATTGAACGAGGTTTCATTCGACCGAGCGCATCTCCATGGGGCGCACCGGTCTTGTTTGTTAAGAAGAAAGACGGCAGTATGCGTCTTTGCATAGACTATCGCGAGCTCAACAAGATTACTATCCGGAATAGATATCCACTACCACGTATTGACGATCTGTTTGACCAACTCCAAGGGGCCAAACACTTCTCCAAGATTGATCTTAGGTCAGGCTATCATCAGCTACGGGTCAAGGAGCAGGACATCGCTAAGACTGCCTTTCGTACCCGCTATGGCCACTACGAGTTTGTAGTTATGCCATTTGGCCTGACAAATGCTCCAGCAGTGTTCATGGATTTGATGAACAGAATCTTCCATGAATTTCTTGACAAGTTCGTCATTGTCTTCATCGATGACATCCTGATTTTCTCAAAGTCCAAGGAGGAACACGAAGACCATCTTCGTACAGTACTACAGATTCTTCGCCAGAAGCAGCTGTATGCTAAATTATCCAAGTGTGAGTTCTGGTTAGACAAAGTGGCATTCTTAGGTCACATTGTATCAGCAGAAGGAATCACTATGAATCCAGCGAGGGTTGAGGCCATTACTAAGTGGCCAAGGCCGACATCAGCGACGGAAGTCCGCAGTTTCTTAGGCTTAGCTGGCTATTACCGTAGGTTCGTGGAGAACTTTTCCCGCTTAGCACTACCATTGAACAAACTGATGCGGAAAGGGGAGAAATTCGTCTGGACTGAAGATCGAGAGAAGAGCTTTAAAGACCTGAAGCAGAAGCTAGTATCTGCACCTATTCTTACTCTCCCATCTGGTACGGGTGGATTTCAAATCTACAGCGATGCATCAGGGAAGGGACTTGGCTATGTTCTCATGCAACATGGGAAAGTGATCGCGTACGCTTCACGACAGCTTAAGCCTTATGAAGAAAATTACCCCACGCATGACTTGGAACTTGTAGCAGTGGTGTTTGCATTGAAGATATGGAGGCACTACTTGTATGGAGAATCATGTGACATTTTCACGGACCACAAGAGCTTGAAGTATATCTTCACTCAACGTGAATTGAACATGAGGCAGAGGAGATGGTTAGAGCTGTTGAAGGATTATGACATTAATCTATAGTATCATCCCGGAAAGGCAAATGTAGTAGTAGATGCTCTTAGCAGGAAGTCCGGAATGATCAACGACATTAAAATCGAAGAGGAAATCATAAGAGACTTGGAGCGACTTGACATCGAGATCATGGTACGTGGACAGAACGGTTACTGGGCTAATCTTAGAGTAGAACCCGAGTTACTCTCTAAGATCAAGGAATCTCAGAAGGCTGACGGAGAAATCTGGGCAATAGTACAGAATTTGGAGAAACAGACAGAATTCAGAGTAGATGCAGATGGTATCGTATGGCAGGGCACGAGACTTTGTGTTCCTGATAACCAAGAACTCCAGGAAGCCTGGTTCGACTAAGATGTACCATGACATCAAGCAGTATTTTTTGGTGGAGTGGTATGAAACAGGATGTGGCCACTTACGTCTCCAAATGTCTTACCTGCCAGCAGGTTAAGATCGAGCATCAGCGATCTGGCGGTCTCCTTCAACCGTTAGATATTCCAGAGTGGAAGTGGGACAAAATCACCATGGATTTTGTTACTGGTCTTCCGCCTACCAAGAGGAAGCACGATGCAATTTGGGTTATCGTAGATCGACGTACCAAATCAGCTCATTTCTTACCGATCCGCAAGGAAGATCCGGTAAGTAAACTCGCCGATACGTACAAAAGAGAGATCATGAGACTCCACGGTGCACCATCCAGCATCGTCTCAGACAGAGATCCTCGATTCACTTCGCGCTTTTGGAAGAGTCTGCAGAAAGCTTGGGGTACACAACTTAAGCTTCGTACGGCCTTTCATCCTCAAACGGACGGACAGTCAGAGCAAACCATTCAGACATTGGAAGATATGTTGAGGTCATGTGCGTTGGAATGGACGGGTGATTGGGACGACTACATCTGTTTGGTGGAGTTTGCATACAACAACAGTTGGCACGCAAGTATCAAGTGTGCTCCTTTCGAAATCTTGTATGGCAGGAAGTGTCACGCCCCAATCTGCTGGGATCAGGTTGGTGAGCGAACACTTGAAGGACCTGAAATCATAGAGATGACCAATGAAAAGATCGCAGTAGCTAAGCAGAAGATTCAGGAAGCACGGTCATGTCAGAAGAGTTACGTCGATAAGCATCGTAGGGACATACATTTTAATGTAGGAGATCACGTCTTCCTTAAGGTTTCGCCGGCACGTGGTGTTAGACGCTTCGGGATTAAAGGGAAGCTCAGTCCTCGTTTCATCGGACCGTTTGATATCATTGAACGAGTCGGTGAAGTATCTTACTGATTGGCGTTACCTCCGCAGCTTTCGCATGTGTACAATGTGTTTCATGTGTCCTTACTCAGAGGGTACCAGTATCATCCCCTTCACATGGTTCAGTATCCACTGGAACAGATAAGAAGATCTCACTTTCATAGAAGAACCCGAACGAGTTCTTGACAGACAAGAACGAGTCATGAGAAAGAAGACGATTCCATTCGTCGAAATCCTATGGAGGGATCATACCGAGCGGGAAGCCACTTGGGAAACAGAGGAGTCTATCCGGGCTTCTTACCCTCATTTCATATTTTGAATTCGGGTATGTTCTTCTTTTCCAGTTTACTTTATCTATAATTCGGGGACGAATTATTCTTTTTAGGGGGGAAGAGTTGTAAAACCCGCATGCTTTTACCATGAATAGTACCCTTAAGATCATACGTACTAGAATAAAACTTTACTAATATAGCATGATTACGATTACGTGTTAGGTTTTTACGTATTACGTACGTGTTAGAACACGATAAGTATTTACTACGCACGAGCACGTAATAATTATTTAACAATAATTAATCACGAACATGCGATCATGAAATCATGAACGTAATTAAATCACGAACTATTATTAATTACGTATATATATTTATTACGAGCGTAAATAAATATATTAGATCACGAAAATTACTTAACGAGAACACATTCAACGCGAACACAAATAATCACGAATGAGTAACTAAACATCGGGACACGGAAAACGGTACGGGTACCCCATGTGGGGCCCCTACCCGCGGCTACCAGGAAGAAATGGGCCAAGCCCATTTCAATTTTCACTAAAGGGGGTTAAGGGGAAAAACACTACTCATTTTCTTTACAGAAAGTTTTTACAGAAACCTAAAAGTATCCTCCTCCTTCTTTTTCTCTTTTGGCCGCCACCTTCAAACACACCAAGGAGGTGTTTGTTGATCTTTGATCTTGGAATTATTGCTAGTGTTCGTGTTTGTTCATCGTTCTTTAGATCCACAAATTCGGTAAATCCTTTAACCCTTTTCTTTTAATTTAATCTTTTAAATAATTAAGAACATGTTATGTTTTTTATAAAACCTAATTAAATCATAGATCTAACATGAATTTGGGTTTGGATTAAATCAAAAAGTGATGTTTAAGGGGTGTTTGTTCTTGGTCGCGCCTAACCCGAACCCGAGAGGGTCTCGGTTTGGCCATTTGACCACCACCGAGACCATATGGTCCCGGTTGGTTGGTGTGGGTCCCACGGCAGCATCAAGACAAGGGTAACCCCGATTTGGTTCGGGGTATGGTGTCAATTTCATGTCCGGTTCATGGTTCTTAGTCAAGATCCGGTTCATGGTGTATGTTTAAATTTTTATTTTTATGATCTTATGTTAAAAATTAAATTAATAACATGACAGATTAATTTAATAACATGACTTAGGTTATTTTAATTATTAAAATCATGAAATTATTAACCTAAGTATTTTATATTTTTAAGACTTATAATTAATTAATTATTTAAAAACCATGGTTATAATTAATTAATTAACATGACTTAGGTTATATTATTAATTAATAATAATACATGTTTTAACCTAAGTATTTAACTTTATTTAATTAAAAACATGTTATACTTTAATTAAATATTTTAACCTATAGTTTATTTTAATTACATGAAATAATTATTAAACTATACATTATATCATATGACTTAGAAAATAATCATGAAAACACTTAGGCTTATATACTTAGCTTATTTAACCAGCTTATTTCTAATTATGGAAACTTCTATTTTTAGAAACTTATTTAAATAAGGCAGCTAATCTATTTATAGAAACGTTCTATTTTTAGAAACTTATTTATTTCAGGCAGCTAATCTATTTATGGAAACTTATTTAAATAAGGCAGCTAATCTATTTATGGAAACTTTCTATTTTTAGAAACTTATCTATTTTAAGTAGTAATTCTATTTTTGGAAACTTTCTATTTTTGGAAACTTTCTATTTTTGGAAACTTTCTATTTTTGGAAACTTTCTATTTTTGGTAACTTTCTATTTTTGGAAACTTTCTATTTTAGGAAACCTGCTATTTTTGGAAAGTTACTTATTATTACACAGTAAGTATAATAATACATGAAATACCAGAAATACTTAATCAGAGTAAACAGAATATAAGATAAACACAGTTTAAGGCTTTAAACAGTAAAACATGATAAGAAAATATAAAAGAAGCTAAGACATGACATAAAACCAGCTACGTATTTAGTAAGCAGATACTTATTCATGTATGTATTTATGTAGCACTAGTGATACGGAAGTAGGATTCCTCTCAGTTCATCTTCTTCGTTCACTGGACATATGGTACGGATTCCCGTCCTTTCAGTATGGACATTCTTTCCTTATTAGGAGTCCCCGTATGCAGCCAAATGTTTTCCCGTAGTATAAGTATGTGTTTGAATTGCGTATGTTTAATATATAATACCTATAGCCATATACATGCATGACCAGTTTCACCTAGTTATGGAGGTACCATAACCATAACATTAGAGGCACTGATGTTATGACTTCACCACGGCGGAGTGATTGCTCGTGGCGTCCCTTCAGCTTTTGGCCATTTATATTATATTTATCATGTGGGGCGTATGTGTGCATCCTAGTTACATGTTTTCAGTCAGGATTTCATGGTGAATGTGGTGTGTGCCTTGCATCCTTCACAAGGAGCTGATCCCTCCTACCCAAAAACCAGTATATTAAATTAGAGGCAGCCCCTCTAATTTGCATGATGAGGTCACCCCTCCAAGTATTCATGCACGGTGGATTTTAATGACCTATATTGGCTAATGGTAAAATACGTTAAACAGTTTTTACAAGATAAACGTAAGGCTTTTCAAACTATAAAACCATTTTTATCAAGACTTAACCAGGTTACTCGGGACTTAGTTTCTTCCGCTGTTATATGTTATATGCTTATCCTATTCATGCTTTATTGTACATCCGTGCACTGAGCGTATTGCTCAGCCGTTTTCCTTTTCTATGTTCCCAAAACGGCAGGTACTCAGGGACGCTCGTAGACTTTAAGAGTATGTGCATATGGACTGGAAGCTTTCTAGCCTTTCTTTACTTTATGCATTTCCTTTCTTTTGATACATTGCTATGGACATTGTTTAGTCCTTTCCTTTACTATACTTATGTTTGTGTGTGATGAGCTTTACTTTTGGACTACCGATGTTTGATTCTGGTATTTTCCTTTTATGGTCATGTAATGTTTAGACATTTTTCCTTGCATGCTTTGATGACACGCCATAATTGCATGTGACATTTCCATTATCAAAATGGGGTGTTACATTTACAACCCCTCGTGTAGTGTATCCGGTCGTGTAGACAAGTATAGGTAAGGACTCGGGGTTGTTATCGTTCTCCCGGGGAATAGTTTGAGAGTCTAGTCTCGAACATACAATATGTCTAGAGGCGGGAGGAAGATTCTTTTTGTATTTTATGTTTTATAAAAGCAAATAAAATATCAGGGTTAATGGAGGGTTTTTTTACTAACACTCTAATTAACATAACCTAATGTTATAGAATTTCACCAAGTAAATAAAATGTGTTTATCTAATGATGCACTACTGATGACGTATAGTCCCTAGTCAGGCTGAATAGTCCGACCCGCGAGTACTACCCGTATTCATTACGTATGGATCATAATCAGACATCGCTACCGTCCATGCGGCCCAATAGGCCGCTGTCGCACGCGTTTCTATCTCAACTGTGTCTTGGCCACACACGGACAGGATCAAATAGAATCATAATCTAATTCCGGTTATGATTCACCTAAGTTAAGAAGATATACATTATCCTTATTTATGCAATAAGGATCCGATTATGTTTGGTGTTTATCTCTTTCTTAGGCCGTAAGAGTAGGGAAGCCCAATTAGGGTTTCAATGGGTATAAAAGGAACCATAGAGGTTCCACAAAGGTATGATATTCACAATACTTTAAACCTTCACCTATCTCTAAAATCGATTACTTACTCTCACACCCGGATTAAGCCTAATTCGGGTCAAGAGCGGTCCATCTAACTTTTGTATTAACAAGTTGGCGCCATCCGTGGGACTCTACACTAAACTTTAAGCATGACTAAGGGCGGTACAAATCTTTTTCACCAAAAAGGGGTGGGGGACTAAGAATACGCAGTCCGAAGAAACACTCAACAGCTCAGGCAAATGGGGTGGAGGAAAATCACCATAGGTGTAGATTCCCCCATTCGCACCACTCATGCCCCTCATAACTGAGGAAACGTCGACCTCTAAAGGATCCCCTAAGATACCTCAGAAAGAGGCGCGGGTGATTTCGAACACCGAGATAATGCTACGAACCGAGACCGAAACCCCTCCTTGGCCTAATGACAACATGAATGCCGATGTTACAAAGAATTACGAGGCTTTTATTCCCCTCATGATCGCAAGAATGAAAAGTGCTCCTACCTATGATTTACGAGTTCAACTCGAATTCGAAAAGGAGTTGCGAGCTTCCAAGGAGCACGCCTCCGACAAGGAACGCCGATGGGAGAGAACAAAGCAGAGAAGGGAAAAGAGGAAGAGAGAGCAGGACACACACGCCTCCCCGAGGCGGGTTACATACCCTGATGCGCCCATCATTGAGAACGCATCCTTCTTGGATGATTCCGCCGATTTAGAAAAGCGCAAAGCCCTTGTTGCTTCTACTAACAACAAACAGTGTACTAGCATTCAAGATAGGTTAGGACCTACCTCAAAGGGTCAGGGGTCTCTATCAGGACAGTCCAAACAGCGCCAAAGCGCTCTTAAGCGACTAGGACCGAGGGAAATAGACCTTTCCCTAGAAGGCGAAGGAAGAAAGAGGAGTAAAACTAGGAGGAAAAGATCCCCGTGCGATAGTTAATCGACTTCTGGTTCGAGCGACCACCATCCTAGGCGTCTCAGAACAAGTTCTTCGTCCTAAGACTCCTCTAACTACGAAAGAAAGCATCGCAAGACATCGCGACAACCAAGAAGGCGCAGCGATGAGGAATGGTCCCTCCCATGGCGTCGTGAAAAAGGAAACGCGTTTACAAAATGCATCATGACTTACATGGAGGATAAAGGAGGCGTATGCCATCTATTGTCAAGACGTACGATGGCACAACTGATACAGACGCTCACCTTAAAGTTTTTGAATCCCAGGCAAGAATCAAGCACTGGCCCGAGCCTGTGTGGTGTCACATGTTCAATTCCACGCTGGTAGGCAACACCCGAAACTGGTTCGATAAACTCCCATGAAAGAGTATCAATGGATTTAAGGAACTACGAAGGGCCTTCCGCGAAAACTACATCCAGCAAAAGAAGTACGACAAAAGCCATGTCTTACTCGCAAGAGTCAAGCAACGACTAGGCGAGTCATTGGAAGACTTCGTAGAGCGCTTCAAGAGTGAGTGCGACCAAGTGAGAGAATGCCCTAAAATTTTAAAAATTCAAGCTTCGTGGTAGGAAGAACCAACCCAGATCTGATAAAGAAGCTAAATGACAGGACTCCTGAAACCTTTCAATGGAGTAATGCGACGAGTCAGATCGTTCATCCAAGGAGAGTTAGCCGCAGCTGATAGCTGACAAACTAACTTTAGATACATGTTTCAAGATTGGCCCAAAAGAAGCCAAATAATCACGGTAATGATCGTAGCCTGGCTTATCGAGGAACTCAGAAGCCAACACGAGATAATAATAGAAAATTCACTCCTCTAAGGATGACCTCAAAGGAGATATTCCTGTCCAAAGGTTCAAAGTTTCTGAAACAACTTCTAATGACTGCCCCCGTGGAAAAGCATAATAACAGTAAATTATGTTAGTATCACAACGACAAAGGCCACTGAACAGACGAGTGCATACAGCTAAAAGCACACAGAAAGTTTGGTAAAGGCGGGAAAGTTGAATCATCTTATCAGAGATTGAGAAAAGGGGGAGAGGCTAAAAAGAGTGACAACAAAAAGGAGAAATAAAAATCGATAACCATCTATATGGTGGAAAAGGAGGGACGAGCTACACGAAACAGAACTAGACATGAATTTTCATGCGAATCAGAAATCTCGTTCCCAACCTTGACCGAGGAAAACTATAGAAAATGACCTTTGGTAATACAAATGAACTTGGGAGACCACCTTATCGACAAAATGTATGTTGACGGTGGATCGGCAGCAAACATCCTATATAGGAATTGCTTCGCGCGGTTACCAGAAGAAATCAAGGACGAGCTGAATCATATCGTACCCCTACTCACAAGAATTAATAGAAAGAAAAATCGACCATTGGGACAACTTCGTACACCCGTAATGGTAGGAAGTCGTGACCATTCAACAATTATATGGATGGATTTCATGGTAGTACGTTCACGGTCATCATAAATCGGCATTATTGGTCAGCCGAGTATCCTCGCATTGGGTGTCGTACCATCTACGACGCATAGCATGCTTAAATTCCCGGTGGAAAATAGGGTGATCACAATCCACAATACAGAGGAGGGCGAAGTGACTACCTATGCCCTCCCTTGGGGATCGGAAGAAGAGAAATGACATGGAGTCGCGTACCAAATATGGTATCTCTAGCAAGCGACCAACATTAATCAAAGATTAAAGTTTGATGGGGAATTGAGGCAAACAGATAAAACCAAGTGCGCTCCAAGGATATGGTAATTTCTCCCAAATTTCGTGGATCTTGGTGTCAGTAGGATACATACGAAAAGAAGGACCGAACGTAGGTTTCATCCGCACAAGAAAAGATGAGGTACAAATCGCCAATGCCCTGCGCTTTGGAACCACAACCATGAGTAGTGAAGCTGATCATGAAGCATTAATGGCGGGACTTAGGCTAGCATTGCGAATGGGCATTTAGGACCTGGTGGCGGAGGTATACTCTCCGTTGCTAGCAAATCGTGTAGCTGGGAAGTGTGAACATAGGGGGTACAATCTAGTCATGTACACACAAATGATGAGATCAATGACCAATAAGTTTAATAAATTTACAATACTCGAGGTCTCAGGATAACGTAACAAGATGGCTAAAGCCATGGATCTCTGGGCAGATCCACCCAAGCAAGTGCTCGTCGAGATTTTCGCGCATAATTCAGTAGGGGAAACGGTACTTACCTCAGCAGCCAAGAGAGAAGGGTTGACGTGGATGGATCCGATCGTCAATCACTTAACTAACCAAACACTTTCCCGAGGTAATAAGGGAACCAGACATGTCCGGAGGAACATAAAGCAGTTGAGTATTCATAACGGAACCTTGTACAAGCAATCAAGTTCCAAGCAATGGCTGCAATATATGGGACCGTGGCAAGCACGGAACATCATGAAAGGCGCGCATGCCAAGGTGTGTCAGATCCAAACGGGCCCTCGAGCTATTGTCAACGAGGTCGTTCGCTCTGGATACTACTGGCCAACCATGTACAAGGAGGCACGGGACACATCATTAAAATGTCCGCATTGCCAGAGTCGCATGCCAAGCCCAAGACGCCAGCACCAAAGGTGGACGCACAACTCATCGTGGAATGGGCTAGCGGGACAAGGAATTTTTTTGTCCCTATACTAGGGAATGGGTACTCTTGCAACAGCAGTGGGATGTCTTGTCCAGCGGGTGAAAACCGCATTACTACATTTGACCATGAGTCAAGGAGTAAGGAGGCCTAGCGTAAGGAAAATTGTGGATGGGACATCCAAAAGCGGACAAGGTGCGCCTGTGGTGGCAAAGCATGGAGCAGAAGCATGAGAGTCAAACCTAGGGTAGAAGTCTATAGGAAAGCCGGATGCGGCGTCCCAACATGCCCTATTCAAAAGAGGAAGATTGGTATACCACATTGGGGAATTGGTAAGTCCGTTTAACACATGGTCTACCAAGCCAGGATGGTAGGACCCTACAAAGTCAACGAAGTAACAAAATAGGGCGCATATAGGATTTGAGACCAGGATGGTAGGGACTCAGGGTGTGTGTGAAAGGACCATGAGCGTCAAAAATGCCATCCTTACATGATATAGCCTATGCATGATACCCCTTTAAAGCTACAATCAGCTCTGAATAAAAGATACATGTATTTTTTTCTTTTTCATATCGCATTAGGTTTTACTTCTTTGTATTTCAAAAACTTGCAAGCATTAATAAAAGGCCACAGTTCCTAGCTAGATCCGCGACCCTCTACATTTTCTTTATTTATCATATTATTACTGTCTATATACATGATGTTGTACATTCAATATTCATATATGGCCCTCAGCGCGTACATGTACTTATAGTTTCCACGTGATATAAGAGAGTCGAGTTAACCTACTAATTATACTTGTCACATAAGAGGGATGCAACCCCAATGGCCACAGATTAGATATCCTTGCTAGACACCTTACTAGTCAAGACGTTGTAGTAAGTAACGTACTCACATTCCATGACGGACATGCAAAAGACACAGTGTGTATGTTTAGCTACATTTATCAAATTCAATGACATCGCTTATGGTAGTAGTAGCATGCCACACGTAATGAAATTTCACTCGCCCATAAGTTCATAGAGGTGCACTTCACTGAATGTACTCATGATAGGCGAGCGTATCCGTAATCTCAAATACGGGTGCGAAACCTAAGAAATTATAGAGACGTTCGGACGCAGCGTCTAAAAAAGTTATTTTATGAAATAATATAACACAATAAGGGAGCATAATTACATGTTCACAGTATAAACAGATGGAAGTTAGCCACAACACATCAACACTATACAAGTAAATTACGGACGCAATTTATAACAAATCCCCGACTGATCAGGATCTCTTAAGCCTGTGGGGAAGGGGATTCTAGGAGGAGATGGTGTGATTCTTCCACGCTCTCTGCATATCATAGAGAATGCGCCTATCTCGCGTATCAAGGGTAGGGACACTAACGGCTACACCATCGGATCGGTAGGGGTGTGCAAGACCTACACCAATTATAGCACCCCTTGACACAGTTCTTTTTTTCAAGGAAACAAGTTTCGTGTGGCGTTTCAGCATCCTTCCCAAGGGGATTGCGTTGGGCGGTGCAGTAGAAATGAAAGCGACAGAAGGTGAGGAAAAGACAGGTACCTTTAGTTAGGAGACATCCGGCTTGAGTTGGAAGTGGTACTCCTCTTCCGCATCTTTTTTCTGGTGCCTCTCTAAGGTGAGCCCTGTCATAATTACACTGATGGGAAAATCTTGGTCTTGCTCAATTTTGTCAATTATTGGGAGCCCGCACTCCCTCAAGTCTCTGAGAGTGGCGTCTAGTTTATCTTGAGCCTAGGGGTCGTACAAGGGTACTTCCTCCAAACTCTTGCTCAATATTCCTTCCTCTGAAGCACGTTTCATAGCAGTGCTTTGGCCTTCATTCATGGCAACGACCATAGCGCGTTAGTTTGCTTCGTGGATATTGGGAGATTCTAGCACCCTTAACGGCTAGGTGGAGACCGTTCTGAATTAGCCATTGCTTTTCTACGCGCACTGCTGATAGATGCGGATAAAGCTTCTCATCAAAGTTTGTACTAAGACATTTCAATTTCTTGTCGTGCTAAGTTCTTGTTGGCATTTTTTGGTAAAATCAGAAGAGTTAGCAAAAAAACTTCTATATTCCTCCAATTGCTTCCTGGCCCACTTGTTCTTGGAATCTTGTCTCTCAAGTAGCATGCACTCCCTGGATAAGGAGTCCAGCAATGTGGTCTTCTCATCCTCCAAATATTATATGGAGTTTGCATTTAACCTGTTTGTGGTCTCAGCAACGACTAGTTTTATCTTAGCGCGGGATAGCTCCATGTTTTTCTCTTCAAGAGCCCGGATATGCTCCGAGGTCATATTTTTAGACCGATGCGACAACTCTAAGATTTTCTTCTTTAGATGTGACACCAATAGTACTTCCCGAGTCACACTCAAAGTTACTTCTCTTATCAATAAATCATCGGGTAGAAGATCCAGGGTCTGAGCGCGCTTAGGGGGAATAAGGTTATCCAGGAAGTCTCTGCAATCCTGGATTTTGCTTAAATCACAAGATCAGGGAATCTGCCATTTGGGGAGAAACACGCCTGGTAGGACGGTACTGGTGGTGGCAACGCTCATTTTTTCGTTCATCCCACGATTATAGAAATGATGGGTAAAGGTTAAATTTGTCCTACGACGGCATGTAAAGGAAACTCGTAGCGAAGGTCGCAGAAAAAACAAGTATACCTTTGTTTTATAGTATATGCGTAGGATTTAATCATTGCACCCCAAGCGCTGGAACCATGGCAAGGCTTGACAACTTTTGTTTGAGGTCTTTTGGGTATAGTATCAAGAGGCGCGCCTGAGGATCTTTTATGAAGCAGTGGGAAGGTAGTATCAAGATCAGCATCATCATCTACTAGGATCTCATCTCCAGATAATGACTTTTGTTTTTCACTAATGTCTTTGGTGTTTTTTGAAGACGATGTTTTTGTGCTGTCTGGGACGCTGCGGATAGGTGTTACATTTATCCCGACAGACCTATCAACTTCTGGTGCTGAATTTACCTCTTGATGAATTTGGGGCATGGTACGTCCGCCAACAGTTATTCTAAGTGGAAGCTCCTCTGCTGACATTGTGAGGGTGTTCGCGTCAAGCTAATTGAGGTAAGCTCATTTCTACGATAAATTAGGGAAACATTGTAAATTAAAGCAGTAGTATGAAATATAAACGATATCGAAGGGATGGTCTTTACAGTGTCCGAAGTCATCATAAAATTAGGGCAGATGGTCATCGCGCATAGTTTCATTATGACTTATCCCTATGACGTATAATAGAGCTTCCGGATATCTTTTATGGGGAGGCGATTGGCATTAATTTTTTCAGCATCCTCCGCGCTGAAGGTTCATGGCTCAGGTCGTGTGTCTTTCACCATCGTTTCAGGGGTCATGAAGTTGTACTCAAATGGGAAAATCGCATTGTTTATCCAAAAGAATTTATTGGTTCAATTTTTTAGCACATCAAGTTTTGTTTCATAAACTTGGAGTGCGCCAGGCCGTTTGGCAAAGGATATCCAACCATTCACCCATGAAGGGTGATAGAAGGCACGAAACAGGTTTATTGTTGGATCTACGTCACACAGGCAGTAGTTGACCTTAAAATTAGAAATTTTTGTTGCGCCAATGCAATGAAGCTATGATATGTGGATACCGTAGAAACTTAGGATATCCACTAGGAATCAGGATAGTGGTATACGATTGTTGGCAAACTCAAAGAATTTCGTGTACACTCCCACTTTTACAGGTGGAAAGATCCCTACATGAAACTGTGGTTCTAAAACTTCGGGATGAAGATCTTCGGGTATATTGGATTTCGTGATAAACTGCGAAAGCTCTTGGTTGGTAATACGAGAAGTTACGTCGAAGAGTTGTTGCACCATTTCGTCTTTTTGAGGCGAGACACTAGCAGTTTTCTGGTGCAAGAGACAGAGTTCATGATGTTTTGTTAATGGTGGAAAGTGAAGACATTGAAATGGTGGCTAATGTTATTAAGAACTTTAGGTTTTACTTTTTCTGTGTCACATCCCATCATAGCGGAATATGGGGTGCGACGTATGGATATCATCACAAAAATAGTGTGTCTATAGGCAGAACTAAATGAAATTGAAATATCATAAATGGTGACACAAAATGTCATGAGAATATCTCAACAAATGCAGGGGTCTAGGTAAGTAGGTAAAAGTCCTACCTCTCACCAAAGACAAACAAATAAACAAACATCAAACATATAGGTGTCTAAAATGTATCACTTATTCTGACAATGAAAATAAAACTAAGAGGAAAGGGATTCCTCCTAATGCAGTGCTAGCAGTCCCTAAACTCTAGCCACTTCTAACACCATCCTTTATAATTACCTCACTTGAAAATGACACTAAAATCTGTCAACATAAAGTTGGTGAGAACATCGGTTTAAGTTATCTAGAACATCATAAGAAAATTTGACATCCGCTGTAAATAAGTTAAAGAAAAATAAGTTAAAGCAATGGACTATAAAGTGATATTCATGTTACACAACTACAAACTTAACATACCATAACAATTAAGTAAACAAAATAAGAACAAACGCACCTACACCTATATGGGTCTTTCCCATACCCATTATGGAAGTTGAACCCATATCCCCGTTGAGATATCTTGCCTCCGAGAGGACGATGTACATGTACTCAGAACATATGTACTCAGAACGCATGCCGTAACGCATAATAGAACATATAACATATCACATAAGTAGCCATATCACATAATAGCACATTAAGTCCACACATTTGAAAGACATATTATCAAAATATTTTAAAGAACATAGTATTAAGACATTTAAAAATAGTACAAGTGTCATCTCCATCCCATATTGGAAAAACATTTAAAAACTTAGTAAAAATGGGACTATGAACTCACCTGATTGAGCTCCCCCAAATATTCCGCGCACTAGCAAAACGCTAAACAAATAAAATGCATAACATCAAGACATGAACTAATAATTAAAATGGCTCATCAATTTATAATGGACATCTAACCTTTACCCTCATATTAACTCCATTTATATGCTCTAAGAATCCAAATACACCCTTCTCTAAATCCCTTAACTTATCCATGTTCGATACCTATCCCCCCTTTTCTAAAGCCCTTAACTTATCCATGTTCGATACCTATCCCGTTTACATTTTACCCAAAACAGTCCCGATTTTTAGTCCCCAAACTATGAGCCAGACGCCCACCTAACCAAACCCATGTTTTTTGTAAACAAAACCCTATGCCCTTACATGTGTTAGCTAACTCCTCGCTTTTGCCCCAACCTTAAAGCTACTGTTAAGACCCCGATATACATGTAAATACTTTTATCTATCCAGATTTTACTGATTTTGAACATATAAAAAGTTTGATATGATCAGAGGGTCTTCCACTATCCCAATTGCTTAGCCCTTTTTCAAATCTCTTATGTAACATATAATCTAACTCTCATGTTCGTTTGAAAGTCCAATTGTACTCCTAAGTACCCTAACCATCTTAAAACATTAAATTAAACTCGAGTGATTTCAAAACTGTTTTGATCTCCGACTGTTGTAACATGTTTTTAACCCACTTCCCTACCTCCAATTTAGTCCTCGTTTCTTGCATTCAAAAGCCAACTCAAATATCTTTTCAGGGGTACTTGGATCGCATCTTGAAACTGTCTAGAACTCTATATATGATCAAAACATTAGACCTAAAATTCTGCCTAGTTTTTATTACGAATTTAATTAAACTAACCTAATTAATTACCCATAACCTAATTAGTTACAAGCCCTAATTTACCTAATCATTATACTATCATTAATATACAGATTTTAATTTAAACTCTAACCTAAATCCATCATAGGATGATTAAGAATGAATTAAAAAACTTTAATTGAAAAGGGTTTAATGATTTACATTTGATTTTATGAAAACCAAGATTTTGTGTAGAACCTTATTTTTTCTCCATTAAACCGTCGCCTCTTTTTTTCTCCAGGGAATTATGGAGTGTTTTGTTAACAAATAGCCCACTTTCCTTTTTTCTTTTTTTCCCTTTTATTTTCTTTCTTTTCTCTTTTGCGTCCAATTCCACCGCCCTTTATATATTTTTTTTTATTACTTATTAATAATACCTTAATTTACCTTAGTTTATTTCAGCTCCTAAAGTCTTCGAAACCTCAAAACCGTAAAACTAGTCCTAAATGACTTAAAAATATATAGTTTTATAAAAACTCTTGAAATATGAAATAAATTAAATAAATAAGTCCTAAATGACTGTAGAATATTGATAACCTATGAATCTATGAAGGGGTTTGTTGATTTCTAGAGAGAGAAAGTTAGAGAGAGAAAGTGAGAGAAACTATGTGTTATTTCAATAAAATGGAAACTAGAAAATGACAACAACCAACCCCTTTCCATGGTGGAAAGGGGTATTTATACTTCCAAGCTAACATGGGCTTGGGCCGGTCCATGCCAAGCCCATGGACCGGTTCTTACTTAACTTAATAAGTAACTAATGACTATTTTCTAACTACGAGCTATTACAACATAAATATTATTGTGGAGTGACCGATACTTCTAATATACGTAAAACGTATTTCTAACAATCTCCCCCTAAGGGAGGTCACTCCACGTTACAAAATTCTAAACCTAGCATACTATACTAAGTCTTCGTTCTTTAGCTCGTAGTCTTTTCTTCTTTTCTTTCTTTTGTTGTGAATATGTTGGTTTGATCTTTTTGGCTTTGGCTTGAGAGCATTGTTCTTTGGCCTTTCACGTGCGATCTTTGCCTCTCTTGTGAATTTGCCTTCTCGTGACTCCATGTTCCACACACTTATGTCTTTTTGTTGAATTCTCGAAAGTTTCAGAGTTTGGTACAGCGGAAGACTTTATCTTGTACTTTCTTGAATTTTTGCTAAACTTTGATGCAGAAAAACATAAGCATGTGGGAACGACTTCTACAGGTACACCGCAACACCACCGTCTTCACTGGTACACAGCAACGCCACCGTCTTCAACAGGTACACAACAACGCCACCGTCTTTAACAGGTACACAGCAACGACACGAATAAAATGGCTTTGAACATTTTATTCTAATTCGGTAGCATTTTACCTCCGGTCGGTGAAGACCGTTGGACGATATTAGATATCGTACCCGTGACGGATAGTTTCAATTAAGTAACTTCCTGACAGGATTTCGCGGGTAAACCCGTTCTCTTTATTCGACCGTCCAAAGCTGACTGCGAACATAAAGAGTGAATCACTTGGATAAGTTATCCTTGTGATTTGAAGCCGTCAATTCATGAAACCTGGAACAAGTGAATTTCAATTAAGATTTTCACCATCGTTGCTTTCCAGTTGTCACGAGCTCAATTCATAAAGAATCTTGCACGTCACCTACCAAGTGTTGTTTGATGTTGACACTAGAAGGATTTCCACTCGTCACTGTGGTCAATAAAGAGTCACTCTGAGTGTTCTGGCAAGATCATATGATAATGCGAAGAGGCCTGGAACGAGTTTAAGTTCAATTAAGAATTAAACCACTGTTACCTTCCAGTTTTTCACAAGATTGGTTCTAAAAGAACCGCACGTGTAACCTACCATGAGCTTGTTTGATGTTGGCTCAAGCAGGATTTCCATCTTCATTGTAATACTTACGTATTACTCGGATGTTCTGGCAATATTACAGGAATACTGCGTAGGACTCATGAAAATCTCTTACTTTTCACAGTGTGTGAGAAAGCAAGGAATAAATGGAAAGTGTCCTAATGAGACTTTTGATGATCTCTTGGCTCTAGACTCGATTGTGCGTTTTGATTTAGTGAGCGATGGCTGGAGAGGAGTGCCACCTTTTCAATACCAGTCTATTCGGAGTGAATAAACCAATAGATAACGTGTTGATCTCCGTGTGATTAAAACAAATACCTTTTGAGAGATATTTGAGTTAGCTGGGAAGGGTTGTGCATTGCATCACTGGGTCCATGATATGGTCCATGATGTCTTTCTTCAATACCGATAATCATTAGCAAAAATGACCTCAATAGCATATGTATTGACCCGGTTTCTGCCTAAAGTTGTAAGGAGGGCTTCTTTCTTTACACCCTTTATCTTTACATTTCTTTTTCATTCTTCAACCCCTTCAATGCTTACCAATACGTCATCACTAGCACCTTGTTGTGATTGTTCCAGTGCTAGCTTAACTACTTGGTCGGCATTCAGCTACGTTCACATTCTTTCTCCATCTTTCCTAGGACTTCTAATTCTATCTAGGGAATTTTCCTTGGGAAGATTCCATCGGCTCTGATGAATCATTGGACTAAACCTATTCCTACCACCCTTTTGTCACCACATCCGTCGTGAATTAAGCGTGTTTTGGGAAGGAATTGCCACCATGAAAAATCATTGAAAATCACCTAAAGTACTTGTGATATTGAAATCAAAAGTTTCGTACCTTAGGTGTTTTTGATCATCAAAAACGCTCCCCCTTAACACGTGCTTTACACATATTAAGTTGGATAATCGTTAAGTCTTTTTCATCGTTTAGCCAAGTATCACTTACGTCTCCTTAATCCCATTTTCTCCCCTTATCCAAAATGTTAACCATTAATATTTGGGATATTGAATGGATTAACCGGTCTTTGGGTAAAAAAAATGAAATCGATGTTTGGCCATAGAACAAGTTATTGCTCCCCCTTAAGTTAATAAGGGATAGTTGTAGTGCTTTAGTATGATATATTTTGAAAGATTTAGAATCTCGTGAGAAATTCTTGAAAAAATTATCATACCTTAACACTACATCAAGCCATTAAAGCACATTATTCACATATATACATATTCACAATTGAAAACAAATATAAAGTGGACCTGAAATGTACGACCCATTAGATGGATCGTTGCAGTAGCTTGTGGTGCACTAGATATGGTCTTCCACCCACGAATCTTTCCAAGCTCCTCATCAATCTACGTTCACGGAGCTTTTGATCGATCTTCTTGATCACATACTTCGCCATCGGCCGGTAACCCGGATGCCAATCCTCCGTCATCTCTGGCAAAGTCCCACCCGAGTTCAGATGCTCCAACTTTCCTCTGACTTGTAGAAGAGTTCCATCACTGTACTTGTGGAGATCACCCACCCTCATAAACTTCATCAAACCTCGACTGTTCAAGTAGAAAATGCCGTAATTCGGGACAGAAATGCCGGTATAGGGACATCTTTCTACATGTTGAGGTAGCACTTGATTCACAGGACGGGTTAAGTTGAGCTTCCTTTGATAGCTTTCGACTCCCAACTGAAGATCTTCAACTCGTGACTTGATGACAACGCTTCGTGTGAACATACGAAGTGCTGTATTCAAAGCAATCAGGTCTTCACGAGGAATATGTGTGAGTTGATCTCGGGTCATCAGAAGCAGCATATCTTCGATATCCTCAAGGCGAATGATGGAAAAATCTCCCTGCTGGATTTTGTATTCCCTGTCATCCTCCCTTTTCAAACGAATCTCCGTCACATGATAATAGCCATTCTTGGCTTCAGTTTTCATTCCTAAGATGCTAGAGATGCGGATGTCGGATCTAACATTGCTTCCAGAATTGACCAGGCAGCAACCCCTGTACGCCCTTCGGACTCGTTCGTCCCAATGAGATGCACCTATGACAGCATACATATCATAATTACGATTTATCTTTGGGACCCAGAGTCGGTTTACCTTTTCCTCGATAAAGGGTATTGTCCCCCAGTTGGCAGCTTTCAGCAAGGTCAGGGAGGTTGCGTACTTTGATGACCCCTTCAGTAGATACACAAGATCATTGGTGACGAATAAGTCAAGAGCAATCTGATTATCTTGAGAAGGATCCATTGGAGGTGGAGCTCTTTCTGATTCATGAAGTCCTGGCCGTTGAACGGTATTCAGAGCCTTCAGGATCTCATCGGCATAGTACTCGAACTCCATTCGGGTTAATCGGGTTTTGGCACGCAGTCTCTTATCTTTCAGCGCTTTCTTCACCAAGGATGGAGTAACCGAAGTCTTATACTCATGAGCAAAAAATGCACATAAGTCAATCGGACTTCGGATACGGAGATACAACACATCTTTGTCAGCGTCTGTGATCGGATCATATTGTGCTGCTGCCGTGATCCAAGCCTGTGGTGGTGCAGTCTCGTCTATCTCCAACGTGTATGCCCAGTCTTGTGTGCTTGGTTCAGGAACCGTAGATTGTTGTGCTTGTTGTTGAGGAGTAGAAGTGCGAACATCTGTTGGTTCAGTTTCAGGCATTTCGGCAGTGTCGTGAACTGGTGAGTGTTGTGCAGCTTCGGGTTCCGTTACTGATTCTGCAATCACAGGAGCAACAACAACAGAACTAATGGGGTTAGTGGTAATAGGTAAAGATACAGCGATAGAGGTACCGGGAACCGATGACGCTGTAGTGGCATTCACATCGTGGCGCCACTTAGTTCGTCTTGATTCCGATGATGTAGATTTGTCCTTCTGCGCTGCATCTTTCTTGGACTTGGTTCCAGTCTTAGCAGTTTTCTTGGAGCTGGTAACCTTGTCTCCCTCTTTAGGCTGTTCATCCCCATCATCATCCTGATTGTCATCCCCGTTACTACCCCTAGCACTCTCCTCATTCCCATCACCACCATCATCTCCATCATCATCATCCTCATCATCGTCATCATCATCCTCATCCTTATCCTCATCATCACCATCATCGTCATCCTTTTCCTCTTCTTCTCCTTCTTCTTCCTCTTCCTCTTCACCAGTACCCTCTTCCTGCTCACTTTCTTCCCTTTCCTCTTCAGGTAGAATGTGATAAGGTACCACACTTCCAAACGTTTTGAATAACCTATCATCCTCCATGATAGCATCATTCAGGGATTTGTATAGAGCCCGTTGAATCCTAGACTTATCAAACGATCCAAGTTCCACCATACGAGCCTTAAGGATCTTCTTCAATTCAAAATCCGTCAAGTCATAAGCAATCTTGTAGGCGGCTTCTGAAGGATTGGATGATTTGATCATCAAGTTGTCAGCAGCAAGTGTCTTCAACTCATCACGCAGTTTAGGCATTAGGGATTCAACGGATTCTTGCACTCTTTCTTCCACAGAGGCTTCAAGTGCTTCTTTTTGCTCTTTGTATTTATCCCTCATCGCTTGAAGTCTGGTGATACGTGCAGCATGCTTATCAGTCTCAGCCTGCTTAACCCGAGCTAGTTCTTCTGCATGTGCTTTTCGAGTCACCTCCATATCTGCAGCGAACCTAGCAATCATCTCCTCTTGGGCTCTCCTAAATGCTTCTTCACTTTGAGCTCGTCTTTGTAACTCTTGGCGAAGTTCATCCATTTCGCGTTTGTGATTATCCACATGTTTATCCAACATTTCGGCCATCACCAACGCAGCCATGGTAGATGTTGCAGAGCTGCTCTGGGTTGATTGGAGAGGCTCGGTTGTTACTGCGGTACTAAGGATGGGAATTGTCGGTGGTGGAAGAAATGGTGTTGAAGCCGGTCTGGTTGGTAAGGGTTGTATGGGTGGAGGTTGAGTTGCTAAGGGTTGAGTTCACACCATGATCGTAGGAGCAACAGACTCCTTTTCCACACTTGCTGAAATAGGGATTGATGGCTCCTTCGAAGTGGAATAATGTTCAGGTGACCCAAACTCATCAACATCATCTGGTTCCACGTACTCATCCTCTACATCTACCCTTGCACCTGAACCACTACCGCCAGTATCTTTCCTACTCCTTTGAATTGCTATCTTCAGCATTTTTCTCTCTGTCTTGTCAAGAGCAGGATCAACAAGATCTTCTTCATCACGTAAACGCATCTCATCAGTCTTACCCTTTCCCTTTTTACCCTCTGTCTTCTTCTTCTTGGTTTCGGGTTCAGGTAACGCAGCTGGTTGTTTGCGTTTACCTTTACTCTTAACCGTTGTAGACGAGTCTTCTCCAGCCTGAAGGTTTGCTTTCAGCTTCTTGATTTCTATCTGCAGTAGCTTGTAATCAGCAGAACCTTTGATTTTCTCAGACAGAAGGTAATCAGGAATAGGACCCGGAATCACACCAATAGACGGTCCTTCATGCCTCAGATCCACAGTATCATCAGCTTCTTCAGTGTGATAGCGACTTGCTGCACGCCTATCAATAGTAGCATCATTCTTCATAAAATAATTAATGATAAGCTTGATAAACCGAGGATAAGGAAAGAAGTTTGTCTTCAGCTTCTTGTTATAGAAGAGTTGAAAGGTGAATTCTTCCCATATCAACAAAGCATAATCTGAATTTGCAGCTTTGTACATGCCATAGAAGAGGTTTATTATAGGACTGCGCAGAGCATCATGGCCACTCGTTTTTGGTGTAAGACATTTACTGAGAATACCCATCAATGCTCTCCAAGGTTGTCCTACTTTAGCAGTGGTAAACTCAGACGCAACTCGTATTTCCGGACATCCAAGAGCGTCAAATAACTCCACGAGTTCATCTTTAGTAGGATCCCTCGAGAATGACATGCCTTTGGGTGTATCCCGTATACCAAGAATCTTACGGAAGTCTGAAACTGTGAGTGTCTGCTGCTTGTTGTCGATGGTGAAAGTGATCTTGTTGGAGGTGATTTCCTTGGTAGCCCAAAATTCATACATATACTCATAAGGCACCGAGGCACTACTTCTCAAAGCATTCTTAAAATGGGATTGATCAAGGATCGCAATGGCTACTTTGAATCCATGGTGAGTGGATTTTGAGATTTGCTTCAGTCGGTAGTTGTTGGGTATAAACTTAAGGGTTCGTGCTTTAGCAATATCGGCTTCTCTAGATTCTTGGATTGCTTGTACTGTTGGATTAGTCATTGTATCTGCTTAAGATAAGACATGAAAGGTTGATGCACAAAAACATATAGATATATATCATTCTTACTTCTAAGCATAACACATTTCATAACATAAAACAACAAGTACATATAGCATGCAAACAATAATAATCAAACAACTCTTTATCCGGAACATTCCTTCATTCGGAACATCCTTCATCCGGAAGTTCTTCATCCGGAACTTCTTTCATCCGGAAGTTCTTCATTCGGAACTTCCTTCATCCGGAAGTTCTTCATTCGGAACTTCCTTCATCCGGAAGTTCTTCATTCGAAACTTCCTTCATCCGGAACATTCCTTCATTCGGAACTTCCTTCATTCGGAAGTTCTTCATTCGGAACTTCCTTCATCCGGAAGTCCTTCATTCGGAACTTCCTTCATTCGGAAGTTCTTCATTCGGAACTTCCTCATTCGGAAGTTCTTCATTCGGAACTTCCTTCATCCGGAAGTTCTTCATTCGGAACTTCCTTCATCCGGAAGTTCTTCGTTCGGAACTTCCTTCATTCGGAAGTCCTTCATTCGGAACTTCCTTCATTCGGAAGTTCTTCATTCGGAACTTCCTCATTCGGAAGTTTTTCCGAAGAAATCCTTCATTCGGAAGTTTTAATCCATGTTCATCCGGAACTTTTTCAACCGTAGCTATGATGATTATTCTAGCGCGTTTGTGAGTTTCTAAGGCAAACTAAGGCATTTAAACATCATCTAACGCTAATCCGCACAAAACCCACCAATAATCCTTAGTTAATTAACCCTAAATAAATCATAAACCCTAATTTGATTTAAAACGATTTAAACGAGTTATTTAACAAAATTAAAGGATGAATAAGGTGAGATCTAAGTTAAATATAGATGATAATTACCTTGTGAAATGGAATGAATCGGATTGGATGGATTAAAAGAGTGTTTTGAGTTCGTGTGTGTGTTTATTCAACAATGGCGGCAAAGGAAATAGATAAACAGTGGTATTATCGGTGGTATTAATAAGTACCTCAGATCTCTTTTCTGGCCCTAAGCTGGAGATAGTTGCCATGAGAGCAGCCTTTGCAGATTGAAAGTCATCACAGTCTGAGTCATACGCATCGAGATCATCTGCTTGGTATGCTGCATTCTGTGTGGTGACCGTGTCTTGTTCAGCAATCCCTGGATCAGCAAGAAATGCAAGCTCCTCTTCATCAAGTTCCCTTCCTTGTGCTTGAGCATTCACCAGATAGATCTTTTCTGCAAACCATTGTCCATCCCTTCTCCTCTTGGGTTTCTTACAATCCCTGGACATATGACCCTCTTCCTTGCAGTTGTAGCATGTAATCATTCGCAACTTGCCCGTGGAATTAGCCCGTGGAGCAGGATTGACCATTGGTGCCTGATTGACCGTGCGAGCATTGGTAGTTGATGTGGTAGGTCTCCCCTGATATGGTTGAATTGGCTGAACCATTACCCTGCCATTATCAATAGTAGCTTGTTGGCGAGAATTGGATGAATTCCTCAACTGATTGTTGGTAGGAGCTGATCCCCTAAATCCTCGTTTGCTTAAAGTCCTTGTGAGATAGGCAGACATAGTGGTTAACACTTCAACTGGATCAGCACCTTGTTTAAATACAGGAACGGGGACTTCCTCATCATCACAGTACATTGCTTGATCTTGAGCTGCATAATCACTAGAAGGAATACTCATTTGATCAGGGTAGCTTGTTGGATATGCTGCATTCTCTTGATAAGATGAATATGAAGATTGAGCATAAGGTGCAATACTAGCTGGGTGAGGTTGTGTAGCATATTGTGATGAAGGTGCACTGAACCGATATTGTTGCTGATGTGAGGTGGGTGGTTGTGGTAAAATCGAGTATTGGGGAAAGGCTGGTGTCATGTAAGGTGATGGATGATAGGCTTGATGTCCCAAAATATAAGGAGTGTTGTTGTGAGACAAGCTTGGTTGATTCGCCATTAAAGCTAATGAATCAGGGTACATACCTCGTGGAGAACGGTGCATGATCACATGTTTCTCATGTTGCTGAAGAAAAGCATATAGTTGATCCAAATTGCACTTATGCAGATCCCTGGTTAACTTAACATCGGTAATATACTCACCCCATTCAGCTTGAGGTAACGTATTCAAGAATTTGGTGTTAACCTGGAATGGAGCAATCACCAGATTGTATACATTCAGATCATTCATGAGTGTGGTGAATCTGAAGTAATAATCATGAAGCGTTTCCCCTGGGTTGTAAGTGAATCTGTCAAACAGGTCATACAACTGACATTCCCTTTCCTGTTTGGTGAGAGACGTGCCTTGTAGCAACACCTTAAGACGTTCCCATAAATCCTTTGCCACTGTATACTGACTTACCATCCTATAGATGTCATGGGGAAGAGCTTGGAGAATTGTTTGAAGAGCTTTCTCGTCTGCATCGGCAACAAGTTGTTGGGCTGGTGTAAGTTCTTCAAATTCTCTTGGTCGAGACACATTGTTCGCCACAATGGTACCATAGTCAAGTGGACCATTTAAGATTGACTTAACCATAAGCCTCCCATAGACCGGTTTTCCCTTAAGATAAGACATCATCCGGCCTTGCCAAGCTTCAAAAACTTCTTTGATGAGCATTGGCGGGCGATTATCCCTTCCCGTAATCATGAAATATCCGTAAGTGATGTCATCTGAGGCATTACTGAATTCGGATTCATTTTGTTAACTTCAAAGAGACAAAGATTATCGGTTGATCGAGCAGTGAAGTAAAGCTTGTGAATTGTGTTGAGTTTTTGTTGTAAGAAACCAAGATTAAATCCTCTAAAAAATCGTCGAAAAAACAAGCAAAATAACCCTTGATTCGGAACTTTTTGTTGATTCGGAAGTTTGATTCGGAAGATTTAGCTTGGAATTACCTTGATTCGGAACTTTTGGCTTGATCCGGAACTTCTTGGTTCGGAAGTTCTTGGTTCGGAACTTTTGGCTTGATCCGGAACTTCTTGGTTCGGAAGTTCTTGGTTCGGAACTTATGGCTTGATCCGGAACTTCTTGGTTCGGAACTTCTTGATCCGGAACTTCTTGACCCGGAACTTCTTGATCCGGAACTTCTTGATCCGGAACTTCTTGATCCGGAACTTCTTGATCCGGAACTTCTTGATCCGGAACTTCTTGATCCGGAACTTGTTGGTTCGGAACTTTTGCTGAATAATCAGAAACTTGTTCCGATGAACAGTCGAACACTAAAAATGAAGATTAAGCCCAGATTTTGACCAAATAACCCAAAAGGTTTTGTGATTTCAACAATAATAAGTAAAAACTAATACTTATCCACTAATCCCAATCACAAAAACACCAAAAACACCAAGAATCAAGATGGTTTTTCTTAAAGAACACTAATACAATCAAAAACTAAAAACCCACACAAATCACTACCTTAAATCACCCCATAGCTCTGATACCAAATGTAGAATATTGATAACCTATGAATCTATGAAGGGGTTTGTTGATTTCTAGAGAGAGAAAGTTAGAGAGAGAAAGTGAGAGAAACTATGTGTTATTTCAATAAAATGGAAACTAGAAAATGACAACAACCAACCCCTTTCCATGGTGGAAAGGGGTATTTATACTTCCAAGCTAACATGGGCTTGGGCCGGTCCATGACAAGCCCATGGACCGGTTCTTACTTAACTTAATAAGTAACTAATGACTATTTTCTAACTACGAGCTATTACAACATAAATATTATTGTGGAGTGACCGATACTTCTAATATACGTAAAACGTATTTCTAACAATGACTTAAAACCATCCCGAAAAATATTCCTGTGACTAAATACCTTATCCGCGACCCTAAAATGCTAAACCCAAGATCGTAAAAAAATACGATTTACTATAATACATATACGTACACATAAAATCTCAAAATAACGCCATATACTATCATAGCTACGTCCAAGTGTACTAATGAGCACGAACTAACCCCATCTAAGGACCATATAATGTACTATGCACTACATGTACGATGTCCAACATCTAGTCAAAGGCTCGAATACTAACATATTGCTCATAAACGCACACTAAGAACAAAATTGAAGTCAAACAGTCATAATTGACAAACTTCAAAATCTAGGGTTGTCACATCACTCCCCCTAATAGATATCTCGTCCTCGAGATTTACTACTTTAGGACCGTCGTTTACAAATACACGAGGATAATTGTTCCTTATACCATTTCCTTACCGTTCCCATGTGAACTATAGCCCACGTTCCAAATTCCATCTATCCTTACTACGGTATCTTAATTTTCTAACGTCTTAACTTTATGATCCGTACTCTCTACCGGCCCTTCGATAAAACGAAGACTCGTATCAATCCTAATATCTTCCAACGATACTTACAAGTCGTTTGTCGCTAAGCATTTCCTCCAGTTATCACATGAAATACATCATGTATACTACCTAGACCTTCCAACAATTCCTCAACCTATATACCACTAGTCCGATCCTTTCGAAGATTTCAAATGGACTCACGATTCTAAGTGTTAACTTCTCTTTCTTCCCAGATCATGTCACTTCTTTCCATTGTGGAACTTCTAGCATATCCTTATCTCCAATCTTCAATTACAACGACTTACACATCTTATCCTCGCAGCTCTCTTGTCAGTCCTTTTCCATTTTCAACTTCCACTTAAGCACTGCCACCACCTCCATAGTTTTCCGATCCATATCCGGTCCAATACGTTGGTCGCTTCTAACTTCATTACACCTTAACAATGATCCACCTCGTCTCTTATGAATTTAATCCTAGTAGTTTCTACTACCTTTCCCCATCACTAACCTACGACTTCTATCCTCTACGGATTTTCCATCATCCAAAAGTTTCTCCCAACCGTTATCACGTCTCATGGCATATGCAGGATTACATAGCTAGAACTTCTCATGACCGTCCTTGCTCGCACCCTAATCCTTTCTCCACATATCGTCGTGCTTTGTGAATTCGTCCACTCCTTTTGATAATGCTAAAATCAACTCATCACCTACGCTTTTTCTTTAGCCTTCAAAAACGTTTCCTCATCTTTCTTCGCTTCAACCTTGTTGGTCCCAACTAAGTAACTTCAAACCCAATTCACAATTCTTCCCATACTCTTGCTCCGATTTCGAGTAGATCAAGATTTCGTTGGTACACACGATGGCAACCTGTCCATATATGGTCATGTACACTCGTTAATAATTACCAAAGTACTTATGTAATATATGTAATACTATGTATACGCCTACACATAACCATAAGCACATCCAACATATACACTACAAACATGTATTAACCCTCTTTCATGCAGTCATACTCAAAAGTCCATTGGTGTTGTGGCACATATATAATTACGTAGGCCTCCATAAATATACATGTTCCCTTTAACCAATGTACTCCCTCCTATGATGACACGTATAAAAACTAATACTACACATAACACATCAATCTACCAATAAAAATAAGCACATAGATCCTACAACTCATATAAGCACATAATAACAACATAAAATAAAGTCCAAAGTCCATGTATTAAAATAACATAGCTAATGCATGAAACACATAAACTCGTAATCCAGCTGAACCAGCGTAGACAAATTTTAAAATATATAAAGAACATGAAAGCATAATCAAACGAAATCCAACAATGACTAGTGTATATGACTACGGTTCAACCAACACTAGTCAAAACTCGAAAAGAAAATAACATGTAGCTAAGTATGAACTATAGTAGTTCATAACTTAACAAACATCGCAATAATAACATCCAAACACATTAATTATTATAAAATGCACACATACTCCTATGACGCCTATATGCAGGGACCCTTAAGCTATAGACTAGGCTACGGGACTAGGCAACCTAATTCTCTATAACCATTGGCTCTGATACCATTCTGTCACACCCTGCTATAGCGGAATATGGGCGCGACGTATGGATATCATCACAACAATAGCGTGTCTATAGAGAGAACTAAATGAAATTGAAATATCATAAATGGTGACACAAAATGTCATGACAATATCTCAACAAATGCAGGGACTAGGTAAGTAGGTAAAAGTCCTACCTCTTACCAAATACAAACAAATAAACCAACATCAAACATATAGGTGCCTAAAATGTATCACTTATTCTAACAATGAAAAGAAAACTAAGAGGAAAGGAATTCCTTCTAATGCAGTGCTAGCAGTCCCTAAACTCTAGCCTATTCTAACACCATCCTTCATAACTACCTCACCTGAAAATGACACTAAAATCTGTCAACATAAAGTTTATGAGAACATAGGTTTAAGTTATCTAGAACATCATAAGAAAATTTGACATCTGCTATAAATAAGTTGAAGAAAAATAAGTTAAAGCAATGGACTATAAAGTGATATTCATGTTACACAACTACAAACATAACTTACCATAACAATTAAGTACACAAATGAACCTACACCTATCTGGATCTTTCCCATACCTAGTATGGAAGTTGAAACCCATATCCCCGTCGAGATATCTTGCCTCCGAGAAGACGATGTACATGTACTCAGAACATATGTACTCAGAACGCATTCCAGAACGCATAATAGAACATATAACATATGACATAAGTAGGCATATCACATAATAGCACATTAAGTCCACACATTTGAAAGACATATTATCAAAATATTTTAAAGAACATAGTACTAACACATTTAAAAATAGTACAAGTTTCATCTCCATCTCATGTTGGAAAAACATTTAAAAACTTAGTATAAATGGGACTATGAACTCACCTGATTGAGCTCCTCCAAATATTTCGCGCACTAGCAAAAAGCTAAACAAATAAAATGCATAACATAAAGACATGAACCAATAATTAAAATGACTCATCAATCTATGATGTACATCTAACCCTTACCCTCATATTAACTCCATTTATATGCTCTAAGCATCCCAATACACCCTTCTCTAAAGCCCTTAACTTATCTATGTTTGATACCTATCCCGTTTATATTTTACCTAAAACAGTCCCGATTTTTAGTCCCCAAACTATGAGTCAAACGCCCACCTAATCAAACCCAAGCTTTCTATACAGATATCCTATGCCCTTACATGTGTTAGCTAACTCCTAGCTTTTGGTCCAACCTTAAAGCTACTGTTAAGACCCCGATATACATGTAAATACTTTTATCTATCCAGATTTTACTGATTTTGAACATATAAAAAGTTTGATATGATCAGAGGGTCTTCCACTATCCCAATTGATTAGAAATTTTTCAGATCTCTTATATAACATATAAACTAACTCTCATGTTAGTTTGAAAGTCCAATTGTACTCCTAAGTACCCTAACCATCTTAAAACATTAAATTAAACCCGACTAATTTCAAAACTGTTTTGACCTCCGACTGTTGTAACATGTTTTTGACCCACTTATCCGCCTCCAATTTATTCCTTGTTTCTTACATTAAAAAGCCAACTCAAATACCTTTTCAAGGGTACTTGGATCGCATCTTGAAAGTGTATAGAACTCTAGATATGATCAAAACATTAGTCCTAAAATTCTGCCTTATTTTTAATTACAAATTTACTTAAACTAACCTAATTAATTACCCATAACCTAATTAGTTACAAGTACTAATTTACCTAATCAGTATAATATCATTAATATACAGATTTTAATTTAAACCCTAACCTAATCTATCATAAGATGATTAAAATAAATTAAAACACTTTAATTGAAAAGGGTTTAATGATTTACTTTTGATTTTATGAAAACCAAGATTTTGTGAAGAACCCTATTTTTTCTCCATTAAACCGTCGCCTCTTTTTTTTCTCCAGGGAATTATGGAGTGTTTTGTTAATAATCCCTTTTATATTTATTTAGAACAAATCCTAGCCCAAAACAATAGCCCACTTTCATTTTTTCATTTTTTCCCTTTTCTTTTCTTTCTTTTCTTTCTTTTCTTTTTTGCGTCCAATTCCACCGCCCTTTATATATTTTTATTTTTTATTACTTATTAATATATTATTAATAATATCTTAAATTACCTTAATTTATTTCAGCTCCTAAAGCCTCCAAAACCTCAGTCAGTTTTACGCGTATACCGTAAAAATATACAGTTTTATAAAAACTCTTGAAATATGAAATACATTAAATAACTAAGTCCTAAATGACTTAAAACCATCCCGAAAAATATTACCGTGACTAAATACCTTATCCGAGACCCCAAAATGCTAAACCCAAGATCGTAAAAAATACGATTTACTATAATACATATACGTACACATAAAATCTCAAAATAACGCCATATACTATCATAGCTACGTCTAAGTGTACTAATGATCACGAACTAACCCCATCTAAGCACCATATAATGTACTATGCACTACATGTACGATGTCCAACATCTAGTCAAAGGCTCAAATATTAAGATATTGCACATAAACGCACACTAAGAACAAAATTAAAGTCAAACAGTCATAAGTGACAAACTCCAAAATCTAGGGTTGTGACATTCAATTTAGGAGCACGTGCCGCTTGTCAATTTTTTGTGAGATCTAACGATCGATGTTAGATCGTTTGATGACGTGTCTTACACCTTTCTCAATTCCCAAAGTGAGTTGGTACAATTGGTTTATGATAAGGCTGGTTATTGGCGGGGAAATTTGAAATTTCTTTTAATACTCTTCATAAAATTCATCCTGCCAAAAAGTAATTTCATGGTGTGACTCAACTGATTATAGTATAGTAGCCGTGGCGCGCCGTGCGACTACTAGACTGGGGGGACATGATGACTTATAGTCCCTAGTCGGGCTGAATAGTCTGACCCTCGAGTACTACCCGTATTCATTACGTATGGAGCACAATTAGACATCGCTACATCCCATGCGGCCCAATAAGCCGTTGTTGCACACGTTTCTATCTCAACCGTCTCCTGGACGCACACGGACAGGATCAAACATAATCATAATCAAAATCCGGTTATGATTCACCTATGTTAAGAAGATATACACTATCCTTATTTATGTGATAGGATCCGGTTATATTTGGTGTTTATCTCTTGCTTAGGCCGCAAGAGCAGGGAAGCTCATTTAAGGTTTCACTGGGTATAAAAGGAACCATAGATGTTCCACAAAGGTACGAATCACAATACTTTAAACCCTCACATATCTCTAAAATCTATTACTCACTCTCACGCCGGAGTCTTATCGTGGGACACACTCCCACGGTAAGCCTAACAGTGTCTGTTATTTAGTGTGCATGGTCTTTAACAAATTCACTTGGTGCAAGAGCCGGAGTCTTCAAGCACCCAAATTAAGCCTAATTCGGGTCAAGCGAGATCCATCCAACTTTTGTATCAACGACTACTTACTATAATGATATCTTAATGTGTTTGTTACCCGTCACATCGTGTCGACTAAATATGTAAGTGTTTTCGTTTATAATAGGTGCAAGGCATATGTGAAACAGGTAGTCCCTAACATAGTGGTATGGAGACGTTTACTAGTTCTTACCCATCGGGAATACATCCTTACAATCGTCTATGCATTAACTCGTGTATCTAAAGTCATTTACAAACCCTAGATCTACTCATTAAAGCATGCATTAACAAACACTTAAATGTATCTGACTCATCGAAGCAACCCGATTTCCATGCAATTGACAACCCGATCAAGGAAGTTTATGACCAAGAACATGTATCTACGAGGTGATGCGTCATCTATCACCTACGTTTCCTTAGACATGTCAACAGTTAAGATATGAAGATCCAGTATGGTTTCCTAGAGCCTAACATGAACACAATCAAACCAAGAAGCAAAAAGCACAAGAAGATCACATCATACTTTTCCTGCAATCATAGATAAACAACACAAGATCTAGCCTAACATAGCAAAAGAAGAGAATATTAAAGATATAATCATCAAACACATAGACATTATTAATGAAAATATGTAAAACCATGTTCTTCAATTGATATAGGTGAAAGAAAGAAGTTTCTTAGGGTTAAGAAATCCTAAAATCGGCTGATAGTGGTTGCTCCAAGCTAACCCTAAAATTCTACACGTATTGTATGTTTATATATATAAAGTTTGGGTCACGACAAACTCGGTTTATAAGTGTGACACTGTAAGGCCCGTCGAATGTTCAATGGGCTTCCATTTTCGGTTCGCTGCGAGAGCGTTAAGAGTCAGACACGACGTCGTCTTGACGATCGTGATGATGGCGTCAGGTGTTGGACGCGACAACGTCGATGCAGCATGTCGACAACTCTTCCTTGTGACTTTGAAATCTGTACATTCTTAAATTTGTATCTTCCATACTTGTTCCAATAGCCTAAAAATGCTTGAAAACACCTCCAAAACCGTCCAAACGCTCCAAGTGCTTCTAAACTGCTAAAATAACAAAAAAAAAGGATTAAGACGTTTTTAGGGCATTTTAGGATAAATAACAGGGTGAAGTGACCCCCAAAAGTGTATTAACTGACACCTCATCAAATATAACTACACTTGGGATTTGCTTCTCCTCAAGCATATGAGATTTTCTACCTAAGATAGTTATACAAGGGGCATTTCGGTTAATAATAAAAACAATTACACATAGATATAATTTTGTTACTAAATACACAATAATATACAAATCTAGCACCTGACATAATTATTGAATCTCTCACCGCTCAAGTGTATGGTTTAAGTAATACAAGGGTGTAGAAACTAGAAGGGGGAGGGGTTGAATAGTTTCTCTTCGGTTTATCTCCTAATTAAAATTTCTTTCAATTAGGTGAGTGTCAAAACCATCTTTTACTTGAAAGCTAGTTGCGTAATGATTAGGTTCAATTCTAATGCATTAACAATGACAAGTAGTAAGTGTAATGATGATGAAGGTAAGTAAAGAGTAAGGAATGAAACAACCTAGTAGGAAGATACCAAGATTTATAGTGGTTCGGCAACGAGGCTTTATCCTCGTTCTTACTCCACTCCTCGAGTACACCTACTCGAGATTTCCACTATATCCACAAGCTCCCTTCTTGGAGGAGAAAACCTTACAAGTCGCTTACATTTTTTTTTACACTAAGCTAAATGTCGAGACCTAATCTTAGCTAGGACCAATCTACACAACGTCGCCCACTTCACCATTTTACGACACAAGGCTAGATGTCGAGTTATAATCTAAAGATAGAACCAATCTTCACAACGTTGCCGAATTCACCATTTTCCGACACAAGGCTAGATGTCGAGTTCTAATTCAAAGCTAGAACCAATCTTCACGACTCTTCACTTTGAAGCTAAGTGAGAACTTCACACAACACAACTACACATCACTTTATAGTTTAGTGAGAACTCACAAGACACGACCACGTCACTTTATAGTTTAGTGAGAACTAACACAACTTATTACAACTCAACTAAACATATCCAAGTACACACATGTAACTTAGATCTACACAACACAAATCCAAGCACACACATATGAAAAGGATTTACACAACTCTAATCCAAGTTTTCACAAATAGCTTGGATGAACACAACTAGTCCAAGTATTCACAATACTTTGGATCTAAAAAAGACACAAATAAACAAATGATGAACACGACTACATCTTTAGGAGAGGATGAACTTCATCAAGGATTCATCTTTAATCACATCACAAGTGTGTGAGTGATCTTCTCTTTGGACAAGGTAAAGAAGGAGATCAAGAGGATAATCATACGTAAACATACTTAACACATTAAGTGATCATTTACAAATGATTAGGATTAGAAAGGAGAAAGAAGGCTGAAAGAGATGTCCAAAAAGGGTTATTGAAAATGCGGATTTGATCCACTATTTATAGAAGACGAAGTCCAACGGCTAGCTGAGGGTGGTTCCTTATCTACCTAGGCGGTTCCTTATCGATAGTGAACCGCGTAGGCACTTAAGGAACCGGAGTGTAGACTCCGCTCCTTTTTGTCTTTTAGTGAATTTGAAATATCTAAGGCTGTTTAAATCTCCAAAGGATATTCTTATGGCATTTGGAATATGCCATATTCAAATTTATATTTTCATTTTAATAAAATATTTTCTTATAAATAAAGTTTATTAAAAATCTTTTGTCACATTTGACAAAACTGAGTTCTAAGGCTATTCACGTTTATGATCACTAAGCATGATTAAGATATGTTAGTCTAATGATTATTACCTTGATGATAGTGTTTGTTAGTTAATTCGTTTTATGATTGTGTTTGACAATAAATGTCTTTGTAATTTTCATGATAAATACTAAGAAAGATTAGTTAGCACTAACAATGTTTTTAGGCATTGCTTTGCATTAACAAAGGGGAATTGAAAACGGAAACTATTCACTCATTACCTGGTGTAACATATAGATTACCAAAGTCTTGATAAATGATCAAACCTCCACCGTTATGGCGTAAGCACCCAACATTTACTATCAAAGAGAAATTTATAAAAGGTTGTTATGTGGGGTTTAAGGGTATGGAATCACGAGTATGGATAGACATGATATTTAGCGGTGGTAAGTCAACCATATGCACAATACTTACAATGTTGCCCAAGACAACATGCGACTTCGAAACTCTTCAATATACAACACTTTGATAATACATTACCAGGAGCTATTTTTATGATTTTCTTTTTTTAAATGAAAAATGAAAATAAAACACTTTGATACATTCAATACTTTGATACATTCAATACTTTGATACATTCAATACATCCCTACACTTAGTTTTACTAAAACTCATAACTACTCATACGACCCGAAACATAAGGATCAACTTACATGTAGTTCTTCGTTAAGCACATATGGGGTTAATAGTATATCTTCACCATTGTTCTTTATAATGTCAACAACATGGTTCATCAGTCACTTTAAAATGGTATACAATTGATTCTTGACTTGGCAACATGGTTGACTTGGGGTTTATACATAAGGGTTATAACAATAATGCACTAAAAAGGAGTAAATACATGGAAGGCAAGGCGATTTGGTTGCAACATTTAGTGGGGTGTAAACAATGCTCTTCATTAACAATCAAGATTAACCGAATGTTAATGAGAACCGCGAAAAGGATAGGCTCAAAGGAGTGTACTAAGGGTGAATTGCATTAAAAAGGAGTGCTAAGTATGGGGTGTTGGAAGAGTTATATGACTGATGTGATTATCATAACTACACATAAGTCTAAAGGTTTGTCCTACAGGGTTATCCTAATGCATCTTATCACTTAGTGAAATACCAATTACACGAATGCAATCTCACTTGCGGTCTTCGAATGCATCACAATGTCAAGTTCTACAATCAAATACACTACTGGCACACTCATATAGTTTCAAATTGATTCCTATTTCTAGAAAAGGCAGCAAAATCACACATGCTACAATCATAACGATGAAAGAGACACACATGATTTCCTAGATCTTTACTCGATCAGCCAAATATTTTTTAACTATCTTGGATCATCAAAATTGGATGTCCAAATTCCTAAAGATCTAAGGTTTAACCTCACATTTTGGTATGGAAATTTTTAAGTGGTGGGGGTATGTGTTAGCAATGCAAATCCTATCAATGAGACGCATTTACAACTAGATTTTTCTCTAAAATATATCATTTTTTTAATATGGGCGAAATTTGCCTTTTAACTATATTTTGGTATTATCACTCATCGTTTTAAGTCATAAGCAAACAAAAAGAGAGAGTAGAATCTAAGGCTCTTATTTACCCTCTTCTACACTTCGGACGAACATTTCCCCAATGTCCTAAAAGTATTTTAAAAGAGAAGACAAGTAGATAGAATAGAGAAACTAATATTCCCCTGGTTTAGGCATGTATGGATAGAGGGTTGATCTTTTGGCTAAATCATCATCCTAAATTCGTCACCAAGCTTCCATCTCTTTGGATAATCTTCAATGAGATGCTACAATCAAATACAACCTAAAAATCAAAGACAATAACACACTACCCCAAGTAAAATCTGCGGTAAACAATATAATAGAGCCTATAAAAGTAAACTAACGTGTAAACCTAAGAAACAATTGAAGACAAGTTATGTGTATCTCATTAGTTTACATTGACTATGCAAATCTTGAAAAAATCACGTTTTAGATAGGTATGAGGAAAAACACTAAAAATAAAAATTAAAAATTTCCTGTAGGTAACATATAACGGCGTCAGGCTATACTGACGACGCCGTCGATAGCCTCTGATCAAATTCTAACTTTCGTTTTTTAAAATAAAATCTACATTTAATCCATAAGTGGTTCCTTTGGAGAGTTTTTACTGCACATGTTAACAAAACATCAAACATACATATGACACAAACAATAAAAACAAACATTGTGTGATTGACAATAAACTAACAAGCCTCCCTACACTTATTTTTTACATAAAATAACTTTACATGTTAAATAGGAACAAAAAAACATTATCACATTGCAAAAAGGATTACATTTAAAAAACAAGTACATTACATTGATATCACACAAGGCATATAAAATTAAAATCCTATGAATGCATAAAATTAAAACAAAATTGGGTTTCCTCCAACAAGCGCCTTTCTTTAATTTACGAGTCGTTTAGTTAGACTCGGGGTCATTCTACGTTTCTTTTATTATGCTCACATGATTACGCTTGAGTTTGTCAATAGTTTCCTTATCTTGCATATAAAGGTATCCCAACTTCAAGCATTTTTTATAGTATTTCTTTCTTTTGGCTAATATTTGCTTGAAACCCAATTGTCTAGCTTTAATGTTTTGAACAAGTCGAGCTTCAAACTGCTCTCTAGTTGCTGGCCATTCTCCTTGAAGTTCTGGGACCCGTTGAGGCATTTGAAACATGAATTCGTATTTTCCTTGAGTAAACTAGATTGTTCTACCATCTCGATTATAGTTAAGCTTTGACATCACGACGAACGGTCTTCCCAAGATCACTTAACTCATTCCTCCACTAATCATGTCGTTTAGATTTTCCATAATCATGAAGTCCATATCGTAAACGAAGACTCCAACGGATACGTGCATCCCCATTGCTCTTTCGACAAAATTACAAAGTTTATTTGGTTGGTATGGGTTTTTCCTAGCATGGTAGTATTTAGTTATTGTTAATGCAATCATGCCTAAAAACGTTACTTGCATTTTTCGCTCTCGCTTTGTTTTGATTACGAAAATATGTAAAAACAAACATTTACGAAAACAACGAAAAACAAATTCTTGAGTTAAAGTATTTTTCATTTCAACCATTATCACTTAAGGTATGAACAAACAACTACTCATCCTAATTAAGTGATCAAGGATTTAATCTTTTCTTAAAACTCACATTTTATTAAGTGTGACAAGTTTTTTTATTAAACTTTCTTTTTAAGAAAATGTTTTATTAAATTAATTATTTGAAAATTTGAAATTTGAAAATAGCATATTCTATCTTGGTTTGGAATATCCTTTCAGGATATTTTAATCCCCAAATTCAAACCAATCCACTAAAAGACAAAAGGGAGCGGAGTCTATGCAGGCGGTTCCTTAGCACCTATAGCGGTTCCTTATCGATAAGGAACCGCGGGCTCCAATAAGGAACCGCGGGCAGATATAGTCGTTGGATGTTTGTCTTATAAATAGTGGACCATTCTCAGACTTTCAATTCACCTCTTTTGCACATACATTTCCAGATTCTTTCATACTTCTTAAATCACTCAAATCCTTGATCATTTGTTTGATTACTACTTGTTTAGAAGTGAATCTTTCTCCTCTCATCTTTTTCTCTCAAAGTGCAAAGAGAAGAACACTATCATCCTTGAAGTGTTGTGTCTACCTTAAAGATCCATTGAAGATCCAAACTTATCTATTCATTGTTGTGTCATTGTTGTGAAGATCCAAGTAGTTGTGTCTATTTGGAAGTTGTGTATGTATTAAGGTTAATAGTTGGACCTTAAAGTATATTGGTGTAGATTGGTCCTAGCTAAGATTAGGGCTCGACTATTAGCTTAGAATCGTAAATTGGTTAAGCGACGTTGTGTACGGTTTCTCCACCTTAAGGAGCTTGTTGGTTAGTGAACTCTCGAGTAAGGAGTACTCGAGAAGTGGAGTAGGAACGAGGAGTGAGCTTCGTTGCTGAACCACTATAAATCCTTGGTGTTTTGTTTGATCTTTCCTTCCCTTATCTATTTACATTCATTATTCTTTATACTTGTGATTATTAGTTTAGTTGCACGATACCTTGTTCATATTGTGTGTAAGAAGGTTTCACATAAATACTCAAGCCTAAGTTTTTGAAAAGGATTTTTAAAAACCAATCTTTAACAAGTAAATTTAAGAAACTATTCAATCCCCCCTTCTAGTTTCTACAGATATGATTTATTATGATAAGTACGGGACATGATGTTGAATGAGGATTTTAGATCGATGTATGCACGGCCCATATAAATGGTGCCAATTACGTATGGGAATAAAAGGTTTGAGGGATCTCCCTCCTTGATTTTTGGAGTAGGGTTTGAAAAGGGGATTGGTGGTTCTTTGAATATGTTTTTGTTGTAACTCTTCTTTTATTGGGAAGGTGTCAATGAACATCTCCTCCTCCCATTCACTTTTTTGTATTTTTCTTTGCTCAAGTTCTTTTAATTTGTTTTGTTGGTGAAGGGATTCATTGGTGATTAAGTTATTTTCTATGTTTTTAGTGTAACAAAGTGGCGACGATCGATTGCTTCTCTAAGCTGCAATAATGCATGATATTCATTCTTCGGATCGAGCACAAGCCTGATGACTGTAGGAAGCCGGATCCACGTTTTCCATTACTGAAAAACAGAATAGCCAATGGAAGATTTACAAAACCGTTAACACAAAGAAAAGATAGAACACGAAGAAGGATATAAACATAAAATTTGTAAAAAGAATATATGGTCTCACTCGGAAGGAATCGAGTGAGTAGACCTAAATCTAATAAGACACAAAGTCTCACTATTCCTCAACAACAGCGCCAAAAACTTGATAAGCGGGGTCGGGGATGGTTAGTCCCTAACCTACTCAAGGAGTTTTACAACCCATCGGGTAGTGTACTTGATCGTGTAGATATAGTATAGGTAAGGACCCGGGGTTATTATCGTTCTCTCGGAGAATAGTTTGGGAGTCTAGTGTCAAACGTACAATAGGTATAGAGGTGGGAAAAAAAATCTTTTTATATTTGTATGTTTAATAAAAGCAAATAAAGTATCGGGGATAGAGGAAGAGGTTCTGACTACCACTCTAGTTAACCTAACCTAATGTTGTAGAATTTCACCAAGTAAATAAAATATGTTTATCTAATTGTTAGTAGTATTTAAAGTGATGTTCACATAATATACCGTTGAGAAGCTCGTGGAAAATGCTATCTAATGGTGTCGAAAATTCCAAGCTAATATTGTCTAGATTACGAGAATTAGTCCCGAACACACAAATGAGGAAAGCCTTTGTCACATTTCTTTACAAGTATAAAAGGAAACCAATCCTTCATTTATGTGGGTGTCTTTTCATTTCGGTTAGTTTTAGAGGTAAACTTCTATGTGTTTCTTTCTGTAGGATTATACTTTATTTGTTTTTCTTTCTTCTTCTCTCTTAATCTAATCCTTCTTTTTTGTTTAATCTTGTTCTATCTTCTCTTTATATTACTTTAATTCGTGTGTAACAATCATAACAAGTGGTATTAAAGCCAAGGGATTCGTAGATTGAATATTTTTAGTTGTTTTTTCTTCATAGAATCATTGAAAAACATATTGTTATGCTTGGATATTATCTTATAGTACGTGTTTGGATTCAAAAAAATTCGTCTTTAAAAATCTTAAATCTTACATTTTTAGGTGTCTCGTGGCTTAGGTTATCCGGATATACAAGTTCTTTTAGCTAATTCCTCAAAAATTTCAATTTTTTGCGGTTTTGTTTTAGCCGAAATTTCATTTCTTTTTCAAGATACCGAAATAGCTATTTCGGTATTTGTCACCGAAATATAATATACAAAATAAATTTGTTCTATAAACACCGAAATAAGTTTTTCTTTTAAAAGGAAAAACTGACATAACATACCAAAATGAAATACCAAAATAATTTTTTTTTAAAATACCGAAATGTCATTTTTTAAGGCGAAATAAAATTTGCGGCGAATAAAAAATTCACGAGGAGAAATAATACTTAAAAGGCGAGAAAAAAAGAAGAGTTTTTTGGCTCGGAAAATCAGAGTAAAATTTAATTTTTGTATAGTCTTTTTATGCTAGTTTTGCATCAATTTCAAATTTTGGCAATTCGTTTAACTTTTTGGGTCAAAATTCAAATTTTTAGGGAAAAATTCGAATTTTTTCTTCTTAATTTGACGTTAAAATTTTTCATTTTTCAAATTTTATTTACCGAACTTAGAATCACATTCTTAGGTGAATTTCAAAATATTGTGAAACATATATTTGATAGTAGTTTTTGGCGGGAAAATATTTTAGAGACCTAAAATCCACGTTTAACATCATCTTTCTACGAATCGCGAACCTATTCTACACATGATTTTTACAATGACATTTCAACAAGACATCTTTTCTAGGGTATCGAGAATCGTCCTCCTATGCTACAATTGTAGATTCAATGCTACAAATGCAGAGGTTGTGGTCATTATGCTCGAGAATGCACAACCAAAAAGAAGAGAGATGCTACTTATATTCAGACTCAGCTTCTAATAGCTCACAAGGAAGAAGTGGGAATTCCACTTCAAGCTGAGGAATTTAATCTTATGGCATCGACAGCAGAGTATGGTGAGGAAGAAAAGGTGAACGGAAACACTATCTTGATGGCAAACTTACAGCAAGCATCAACCTCAGGAACTCAAGCTGACAACGCTCGAGCCTATGATTCAAACGGACCCTATGAGGTACATCCAAACTTCGATGATAATGATATATATAATATTTCTTCTCAGTAGCAAGAGTATACTGAGCTACTTGAGCCCTACAATGAGACACACGGGGAACAAATGAATAATAGTAATATTATTTTTGTTGCACCCATTGTGGACCTTAGTGGAGATCAAGTCGTCTAGCATCCAACCCTTCCTAAGGATACACATCCATTCTATCAATCATTATTCGACAAGATTACCAAGGAGGTTGATCATGTCAAGCTGGTCAATAATAAGTATAGAGAATCGAATGCCCAATTGACAACTGAGCTTGCGATATATAAGGAAAAGGAGAAAAGTTTTGAAATGTCATCAAACTAGAATAAGGAACTTAAAAATGCTCATGCAATATCGGTTTATCAAGAAAAATGTTTAACAAATAAATTAAATGTTTTACATTTAAGTAGTGATAAGAAGATAAGTGATTTGAATGAAGAAATCACATCACTTAATAAACAACTTTCAAACAAAAAATCAACTATTTCTGATCTTAAAGAAGAAAGAAAAAGTTGAAACATGATTTCAAAATTTGAGAAGATGGTCTTCTCGAGGATATTTGTAATGCCGAGGATAAAATCAAGGATCTAGACAACATTTTGATAAAACGTGGTCAGTCTATTCAAACTATGAACATGCTTGCTCCAACTGTGAATTCTATTCATCACACCCGTTACAAACTGGCTTTAGGTTGTCCTTTTCCTTTAAGTACTCAATATCTCAAGAAAGCTCAATACAAACAATACAGTTTATATAATGGCAATATGTTGTTAGATAAGCATGATCCTCCTATTGTGCATGATGATGAGGAAACTCTTGAACTTACTAAAGAGAGTTTTTTTTAGAATGGAACAGCTGAATAAAGAAATTAATCAGGTTCATTATCCTAAAATTTATCCTATTTTAGATATAATTGTTCGGTCTAAAACTAGATCTAAAATTATTTTGGTGCCAAGTGAGGAATCGTCGGATGACCCTCCTAAACCGAGCTTTGCATGAAGATTTCCCAACGAGGTAAAAGATAATTTCGTCATTCTCAAACGTGTTGTCAATTCTAGAATGACCTTACATGGAGGAAATTTTATGTCACCCATTCATCTTTAGTTACAAAGAGTTCTTCAAACCGAGATCAATCCGATTATTAATCATGTTGACTCTAGGATAACTAATTTTGAAATTGAATTTTTGAAAGAAGCAGCTAACTTTGTTCGAGACTTTAAATATTTGGCAAAGGAAGCTGACGAATCTCTTGATAAAATAAAATTCTTGGAAAAAGATCTTGAACGTCTCTCAAAAGCAAGTGAAAGTGTTGATAGTAATCCCGTTACGTTAAATATCTCTATGTCTTATAATGAAACCATCCAGACTAAGCTTGAACGTACGAAAGAGAAAATGGAATCTTATGTGATTAAAAAGGATAAAGAATTCACCGATCTTTGGAATAAATTTGTCAAAAATGTGATGAATGTAAATATGACAAAATTTAGTACGATAAATCTTACAATGAAATGCAACAGAAAGTCGAACGGTTGCGAGCTCAGTTAGGAGGTGTTAAGTGAAAGAACTTATTTGCTCTTGGTTTCTAGAAATCTATTAATGTGAATGTTCAGAGTCTTAAGGATGAGAATGTAGACCTAAAATCTAAGGTTGCATCGCATAAGAGGGTTGTGGAACACCTAAAGACTGTCTATCAGAAACTCATTGATAAAATATGTGAAAACTGCAAGTTAAAGGCTTTGTTAAATGACAAGATTTCTGAACCAAGTCTGAGTGTGCATAATAATCTAAATAAACCTGTCACTTCACACTCAGTCCCAACCAAAAAGGTTGTAAATAAAGCTATTTTGATTGTCCCAAGAATGTTTAGATTTGGTTCTTCTTCTCAACCTAGGGTAGATGTTTATATGCCTAACAAACAGCATAAATTAAGCATTAGGACAAAACCGATCACTATCTCACAACCTCAAGTCATTGATTTGAAAAGTGTTAGTTCTAATAGACGTGTGTCTCCTTCTACAAGAATAGATAGCAATCCTAAGAGCAAATTGCCACAACCTACGCACAATACAAGGAATGATAGGGTCCCTATTGCATCTAGAAGTAGTTTCCCAAAGAACAATAAAGTGGAAGTAGAAGAACACCCTAGGAATTTACTGTTTTTCATAATCAGAAACCTAATTCATCTACATGTAATGACTTTAATCTTGCTATTCGGAATGAAAAATCTGAAGTTATTTGTGCTAAATGTAAGAAATGTTACTTTACTATTATTCATGATGATTGTGGTTTGAATATGAATGGTTTGACTTACCGTGGATACACCCAATTTGCCAAGCTTTCTACCAGTAAAAAACATAAGCAACATAAGGCAAAAGTTTATGTCCAGAAACGTAAGCACGTAGGGCCCACATGAAGTCTTGCTAAGCCTAGTATCCCTAGAACTACCTCTAAGTGGTTGCTTACTGGCAGAATTTTATTCTTTAATGGCAAAATTATCAACACTAGTAGATCAAATGCTGACAATGAAGTGTCGGCATGTGATAAGGCTTGATTTTTACGGTAACATTGTATATATCTATCAGAAAATCAAAATGCAAAATATAAAATCTTTAAAATCAAAATTAAAAAAAATCAAAAAATCTTTCAAAAATACGAAAAGTATTCTTCTTCGACATGTCTCTCAGAATCGATAACATGGACGTACTTAGAAATATCGCTCAATAAGGTGTGTACATAAAGTTCAATATTTTCAATACATGTCATTTTCTAATTTTTCTAGCAATGGCTCATAGTCAGATTTTAGACTGTGACCCGGACTTCAAATAAAGGAATGTGTATCTTTTTATGATAACTTATCCTTCACAACGAGGAATTCATATTTCTCGGTCATGAGCTTTCATTAAAATATTCAAATTTTTAAGCTCATGTTCAATGGCTTATAGTCACATGTCAAACTATAACCCGGTCCCCAAAGAAAGAAAAGTCTGGGACTTATCCTAACCAATGAGAAATTAACGTTTCTCGGTCATAAACTTTTTCTAAAAACATTCTAATTTTTAAAACTCATGAACACAAGGAAAATGTTCATTTATGTACATTATTCCTCAACAATGGAAATTAAGTTTTTCACGGTTTCGAGCATAATTTTTCAAGATATTTTCAAAAGAAATATTAAAGTTCTTTCAAAAATTGTGTGCTCGCATATTACCCTATTCTTTTTCATCACAAGCTATTTTCCAGGGGGGAGTATAAAGATTTCATAAAATATAGTTCCAGATTTTCTGAAACATTATTCTCTCCATGGTCATTCATTCTACACAGTGAGCTAACATACATTAGCTTGTATTTTAAATCATTAGGTAAATCAAAAATTCCTCAGACACATGCACTTTTGAGGGGGAAGAATAGTGATTAAAATTTGATCCAAAAGCGTGATTTTGGATAAAATCTTTGATATAAGTGCTTTCTCGTCCTACTATGTGCAAATATCTTTCATTTTATGATTCACATATGTAGGACGAGCGTTTTGGTGAAATAGAAAACTATCAAGGTGTAAACACGATTTCTTTAACACCTTCATTGTATTTTCAACCGGTTTTCTAGTTACGATATCTATACCCTACAACACAAACATTCATGGCGGTATTGTTGTTAGGATGCGGTTAGGTATTCGTCCTATGATCCTACCTGAACCGGAGGGACCTTCTTAAGGACAATCCATTAGATTATAGAAGTCCTTAGGAATGATGGAGTTGTTGAGTGTACGAGAATAATGTCGACTAACAACTTAAGCTAGCACTAGAACACTCACAACAAGATGCTAGTAATGACGTCTTGGTAAGCATTGAAGGGGTTGAAGAATGAAAAAATAAATGTAAGGATAAAGGGTCTAAAGAAAAAATCCCTCCATACAACTTAGGAAGAAACCGGGTAAATACATCTACTATCATAATCACTTGATGATTTCTGGTATTGAAGAAAAGCCATCATGGACTCAGTGATGCAATGCAAAACCATTCCAAGCTTTTCTCAAAAGAAGTTTGTTTAATTGTCACGGAGTTCAACTCATTTCTATCGACTTTCTCACACCGAGATATTATATATTGAAAAGGTGGCAGTCTGCTCCAGCCTTCGATCACCAAATATAACTCTGCACTTATAGATTCTAGAGCCAACGAGATACATCAAAAATCTCATTAGGACACGAATTCCAAATATCAATTGTTTTTTATCATTAGAACACAAGCGATAATTTATAAGAGTCTTACACTTTATCCTTGTAATGTTGCTTGTTCATTCAGAGTGATACTCTTTTGTATTCACATTGATGAATGGAAACCCTTTCTGTGTCTACATAAAATAGCACTGCGGTAGGTGATATGTAAGATTCTCTTTAAATTGAACATATGTAAACTGAAAAGCAACAGTGGTCTAATTCTTAATTGAGTCAAACTCAATCTAGGTCTCGATGCAATATCTTTATGATCTTGCCATAACATTTAGAGTAATACTCTTCAGTATGTATAGTGATGAATGGAAATCCTTCTAGTGTCAACATCAAACAGTACTATGGTAGGTAACTTGTGAGATTATATACGAATCAAAATTTTGTCAACTAGAAAGCAACAATTGTTTGATTCTTCATTGATTCAAACTTGTTCTAGGATATGAATTGACGACTTACTCTGTAGAATGGAACTGCTTGATTCACTCTTTACTATGAAAACTTTTTTGATATGTTCAAGTATTAAGGACGTGCTACCACAGTAGGAAATCCTGTCAAGGAAGATCTTTGAACTTACCTAATCACAGTACAATATTCGTACTGTATAACGAGAAACCGGAGGAATGAAAACGGTGGCGTAACCTCAAAATTCGTGATTCAAGACGACATATTTAGAGTATCTATCAAGAAAATGAAGAAAGCTAAAGAACAAATAAAGACAAAGACTTTCGCTACTTTGATACTCAAGATCTTCCTTAAAGATATCAATATTATCAAAGGAGATTGTTAGCAAGCTTTCAAGATGATGCAAAGTATGAATGTGGGGAAAGACACAATACTGCAAGATGGAAAAGTTTAACATAAAGTCAAGGCAAAAGATCAAAGATCCAAGAGCACAAGTCATGAATAGAACTATGAAGGAATTCTCAAGACAACGAGCTTCAAAGTATGCAACAACAAAGAAGTGAAGTCACATAATAAATGACCACTCCTTAGGGGGAGATTGTTAGTCGTATTTAAAGTGACAGTCATATAATATACCGTTGCGAAGCTCGCGGAAAAAGCTATATAATGGTGTCAAGAATTCCAAGCTAATATTGTCTAGATTACCGAAATTAGTCCCGAACACACAAATAAGGAAAGCCTTTGTCACGAGATCCTTATAGTATAAAAGGACTCCTACACCTCATTTCTATGTGTGTTTTTTTCCATTTCTTTAGTTTTAGACTGAGAAAGTTCTATGTGTTTCTCTCTCTAGGATTTCACCCTTTTTCTTTCTTTGTTTCTTCTCTTTTAATCCTTGTTCTTCTTTTCTATAATTTGTATACCAACTTCATATATATCTTCAAAACCCGCGGCATATAACATCCATATATATTTCATGTGTATTCAATTCTAACACTAATCATGCACTACTTACTACAATGTTCTCTTAATGTGTTTGTTACCCGTCATATCTTATCGACTAAATATGTAAGTGTTTCCGTTTGTGTTAGGTGCAAGTCATATGTGAAACAAGTAATCCCTAGCATAGTGATATGGCAACGTTTGCTAGTTCTTAACCATCGGACATACATCCTTACAATCTTCTACGCATTAACTCGTGTATCTAAAGCTATATGCAAACCCTAAGATCTGCTCACTAAGCATGCATTAACAAACACTTAAATGTATCTGCCACATAGAGGCAACGCGATTTTAATGCAATTGACGACCCGTTCAATGGATTTCACGGCTAAGAACATGGATCCACGAAGCAAGGCATCATGTATCACCCATGTTTCCCTAGACATATCAAAAGTTGAGATATGAAGATCTAGTTTGGTTTTCTAGAGTCTAACGTGCACACAATTAAGCCAAGAAGCAACAAATACAAGAATATCACATCATAGTTTCCATGCAATCATAGATAAGCAACACAAGATCTAGCCTAGCATAGCAAAAGAAGAAATGATAGAAGATATAATCATCAAACACATAGACATGATTAATGAAAATAAGTAAACCATGTTCTTTTCAATTAATATTGGTGAAAGAATAGAGTTTCTTAGGGTTGAGAAACCATAAAACCGGCTTACAATAGTTGCTCCAAGTTAACCCTAAAATTCTACATGTATTGAATGTTTACAAGGGGTTTACATATAGAGTTTGGGTCACAACGAAATCGGGTTATAAATGTGACGTCGTTAGACCCATCGAATGTTCCATGGGCTTCAAGAGTCGGTTGGCTGTGACGACGTCAGGATTAGGGCATGACGCTGTCTGGACGATCGTGGTGACGGCATCAGGTATTGGACGCGGCGCCCACGATGTGGCCCGTTGAGAACACTTCCTTGTGAATTTGAAATCCATTCATTCTTGACTTGATATCTTACATACTTGTTCCCAGAGTCTCGAAAATGCTTGAAAACACCTTTCAAAACCATTCAAAACCATCCAAAAACGCTCCAAGTGCTTCCAAATTGCTAAAATAATAAAGAAGAAAATGATTAAGATGTTTTTAGGACAAATAAAGGGGAGAAATGACCCCTAAAAAGTGTATAAAATGATACCTCGTCAGAGATCTCAAACTCGAGCTTTCACGTAAGGGTTTCTCTTCCAAGGCAAAAACATTTATATTTAACACATTGAATTAACGTAATCACTAAAACACTCATTAATGCAAAAATATAATTTAATAAACCTATTTATACAAATAAAAAAGATATTAGAAAAAGTTTTTAAATATGATAATTATCTATGCAGTCTTAAAATTTATTAGGACACTTTTATGTATATTTTGAGTGGGTTGTATACAATTTGATTTAAGTTTCTTTGGATAGTAAATTTTTTTGTAAATACCAATGGACTAATACTACCCTTTTATATTAATCCAACGAATAAGATTAAATTAACATCAAATTAATATCTTACTAACCGTTAATCGTTAAGAAGCCTAAAACCATGTTTCACTCATTTTTTTTTAAAAAATTATTATTTTTCTAACTGTTAATTGTTAAAAAAATATACCATCATGACGAGCATTTGATCATCTTTCTATAGATATGCATTATGATATACTTATAACAAACTTTTTTTTGTTATTCACGTTCTTTTAGTTTTTTTCCGCTGTTGAAACTTACGTGAAATATCATATGTGATACAACACTAATATCATATATGATTTAATACTAATATATAATTTAAAACTAATATATCATATATGATATAAACTAATATGTGATTTAACACTAATATCATACATAATTTAACATTACTATGTGATTTAAAACTATATCATATATGTAACACTAATATGTGTTTATTACTAATATTAGACTATATGATTTAACATTAATATGTGATTTAAAACTAATATCATATATGATAGAAAAAATTTCACGTTTGGTCCCTATCGTTTACACCAAATATCAAGTGTGGTCCTATCTCAAACTAAGTGCACAGATCGTCCCTATCGTTTACACTTTGAATAAAAAAGGGTCCCTATCTTGGATGGACGTTAGATTTGATCGTTAAGTGGTAGAAAGAGAAGGGTATTTTGGTCTTTTACTTATTCTGTCATCATTTATATCACCACAAACCTTATCCACTCAAAACCAGATATATCTCTCTCTCTCAATCACACGATTATACAACCTGGAAAACATGTTACAAAAAAAAACCTGGAAAACACAAATGGAATTACGTGTACTTAGTGTGGACGTACTATGGACGCATGAATTAGAAGCAAAATAATTCAAGTCAACCAAAGGAAAAAACATATACTACGTACACTAATATTAACATGTGGATCTCATAATGCAGCCATAATCTTATCTCAATCTTTACCGCTATCTTATATATACATTCCATTTGCTAATGTGAGGCATACAACACTTCCCAATCCTAATCTTTATCGCTATCTAATAACTTGATAAACCACAACTCATCATTATTTTCCACACTGGCGGCAACTTTTCCACAGGCGACGACACCATCCAACACACGATTGCAACACCTTATCGTTCGAAAACAACATCACTTCATAAGCAACCCCTCTATAACATCAACACACAACATTTACCCACTCAAAAATAAACTATTAACCTTCATTGAAGAATCGAATCCATCCTGTGGCCACAAGGATGAAATCTACTTCGAGCAATTTTTTTTCGATTTGATTTGTGAGTGTCGGTATACATTCGGATCTAGTGCTGATGGAAGCGAATTATTTCGTGAGTTGGGATATGATTTGGATAACGAATTTCGTTTGTTTGATAAAAAATTAGATTCGGTGGGATTTGATGTTGATTTGAGGGACATAGGATTTGATGTTGATTTAACGAACGTCATCACAACCTTGCTGCAAACAAGCCACCACATGGTCATCACCTTGCTGCAAACAAGCCACCAGTTGACACCGCCGCCGCTCGTGTCACCCATCACCAACCTTGTTTTTTTAAACTTGTTTGCAGATCGGAGAGATGGTGGTTTTAGTGGTGGTGTTTGGTAGGAGATATCGTAGTGGAGAAGGTGGTGGGTGTAAATGGTGGGTTTGAAGACGATTGATGTTTCCATCTGTTGATCGATAACTTTTCAAGATCATTAAAGATCTCATCTTGTCTTGTCCTGAATACTTGCTTTAGGCATCTGTTGATCAATGATATGTAGACTCTCCAAGGTTGTGCCATGAATCTGGGTTTTGGGTTGGATGAATATGGAGAGTTAATTCTTGAGATGTTTTAGGCTGCCGGAATTAATAAAAAAACTGTAAGAGAGAGATCGAGACATGTGAGAGAGAGATCTGCGTTTTGTATGTGATAATAGATCTGTGTTTGGATAAAGAGAGATGGATTTATGTGTGTTTTCTGCATTTAAGGAGAGAAAGAGAAAGAGAGGCGTGAGAAAGAGATAGAGAGATAAGAATGAAAAAAATAAATAAAAGAAATAAGTAAAACCCCAAAATACCCTTCTCTTTCTACCACTTAACGATCAAATCTAACGTCCATCCAAGATAGGGACCATTTTTTATCCAAAGTGTAAACGATAGGGACGATCTGTGCACTTGATATTTGGTGTAAACGATAGGGACCAAACGTGAAATTTTTTCTATATGATATAACGCTAATATGTGATTTACACTAATATTATATATGTTTTAACACTAACATCATATATGATATTTTAATGCAATCAACAAAAAAAAGATTTAATAATGTAAGGAAATAATTTTTAAAAATATATCTTAGTGCATATTTATAGAATGATATTTAAATACTCGTTGTGATGATATGTTTTTCTTCGCTTAACGATTAACTATTTATTATATATTTAAATTATACTCCCTCTGTCTCATAATTACTGATTTATAGTCTATCGACATAAAACGTACAGTTTAAGAATAGAATAACTTTTATAATTTTGCACGATAACAATTTTACTTTTAAGTTTTAACCATTTAATTAATAACTTTTTTAAAGTTCGTAGTTATTACTTCAAGTGAGAATCATACGGTAAAATTAATCTAATTTTTACATCCTTACTTAAAATGAATAATTAATTTAGGACAACTTTAAATAAAAACCTACACTATAACTATAAAAGTTAAAAGTAACAAATAAATAACATTGTTAAAAAGAATGACCCAAATACTCAAATGTTTTTATTTTTATCTATTGAATGAAGACAAAAATAAATGATAAAGATAATAGTATCCAAAAATCTCCACTCAGAATATTTATATTAGGTTGATTTAATCAGTCACATATTTAACATCTCTCACACCTTCCCTGTCAGCGCCACATTAACTTTTTCTCTCCTACTTTTCCCCTCACCCTCACTCACACTTTACTCTTATCAATCACACAAAAAAACACCCTTACACCAAAATAATACTTTTAATTAAATTAAAAACAATACATTAAAAACATAAAAACATTACAGAAATTAAAAAAACGTACAGTTACGCAATGAAAAAACGTTACGAAAATAAAAAATTACATTATTAAAAAAAAGTACATGTTAACTTAATCGAATAGCCTCTTTCAGAGCACAACCTTCAACTCTTCATCAGTAGTCGTCAATATGTTTATTCGTCTCTTTGTCTGTTTTTCAATTTCCGAATTTCAAACTCGGCGCGCCTGAGTTTCACTTACCTTCGGACGAACGGTCTTCCACTTACCGTTAATTTTCGAACGCACAGTCTTCTGAATTATCATAAATATCGCAAAATTGACATACCTTCAGACGCACGATCTTCCACTTACTGTTAATCATGTCGTAAGTCCGACGCTGGCTGATGAGACAAATCTTGTGCATGTGTTTTAAGATGTCACACCAAAACCGTGTGCCTTTCTCTCGTTGCCGACGTTGTTGTCCTCGGAAGTACGCACCCAAGCTCGACATAATTCAACCTCTTCTTCAATGGTCAACGGAATACAATGCTGATTACTGAGTTACTTCTTCTCCATGACCGGTTGTCGTCATAAGTTTATTGGCTTCGTCTTCGGCTTCAACATTCTCGGAAAATTTATGCGGATTTGTTTCTGAAAACTGAGAGGAGTACATGTCCTTGTCTAATATATTAAAATGATTGATCGGAGATGAAGAACCGCCGACATTAGGTTGAGATGAAGAACTGCCGACGTCAAAGTTAGGTTGACTTGAAGAACCGCCAACGCCATACTGGCCATAGACGTTCGTGTAAACCATTTATGGTGGTTCAAATGCCGTGTTATTGTATGGTTGGTTGTAAAATTGGTTTGGGAAACCAATTGGGGTGGTGCGAAGTTGATTCGTTGTTGTTTATTCATTGACGATGAAGTATTACGGAGATCGAAGGTTTCAGCCGGTGTCGGGGATGAGCTTCGGATAGTTTTTAATTGTTGACGGTTCGGGTTACGGGGAGTACTGGAGATAGACATTTTGTGATTAAGAGTGATGTCAGTGTGTAAAAGTTGTATTATTTATCGTGTGAAAATTAATTTGGTTTAAAATGTATTTATATAGGATAAATAAAGTTTGATTTACTTTTTATATATAAATATAGTCGTTAGTCAAGTGGGGCCTAATGTTACACATTCTACGAAATGCCACAGCCTCACCACTTTCGCATGTTTTTGGTCACGGTTTGTTCATCAAGCGCAAGTTAAAACCCTCGCAGCAAGGTCAAATGCGACGGGTGTGTTTTTTGCTCACAACAAAACCCTAGCAAGGACTACGAAGTATGCTTTATCTGCATGTACATATATTTACAAATGAATTAATCTAATTCGATGATCACTTTCCTTTTAAATATTTTCCTCAAACGAACCAAAACATTTCTAAAAAAAATTGACTTGTCTTTGTCCTTTCTCAATTTACTTTAATAATATTGTTTGTCATTTTATGAAGTTATTAAAACTTTAAAATTCCTGTCTTCTATAAAAATTTATCACAAAAAATATACCATTAAAAACTTTTTTTCTTAAATTTTAATGATAAGTTGTCCTACGCCGTAGAAACAACTTGCTACTTATCTATACTACACATAAATTATCATTTCATTATGCTGAAATGTTAAAAAAAAAAAAAAAGTTATTTTACTAAATTACTTTTACTATTTAAACAAGTTTAAATGTTAAAAATTAAAAATTAAAAAAAAGTTGTTTTACTAAATTACTTTTACGATTTAAACAATAAGTAAAGCTGGATGGAGTGGCGAGTTAAAAACTCACCTCCAATCAGTTTTCTCTCTCCACTCACTCAACCCACTTTACAACCTTATTGGCGATAAGAAACTCACCGCCACGTCATACCATATTTTTTTTTCTTCTTAATTCTTTTAACTCGTATACTAAAAACGTAACTAAAACGTAAAAAATGTAAATGTACAACACTTTTTATTAATAACTAAAAATATTACATAATAATATTAAAACTTAAACATTTAAACACTTTTTATTCAAAAACTAAAAAACACTAAAACCTGAAAACTTATACTCTCCGACTAAGAAACCGTGGCAATTCAACATTGGTTCATACGTGAGATCGTTTTAAAATTTTCCAACATTCATAAAATGCAAAATCCGAATGATAAAAAGTGTGACATTCGATTGCGGCTTCTTAATAGATAATTTTTCAGAAGTTCTACGTGGATGCCAAAGTAAGATACGAATCGAAGAAAATTAACCAACTTAAAAACGAATCATAGTTTTCCATTTTACGGAGAATGGAGTCATAACTTTTTCTTCGAACACCTATTTTGATATGAAAGTAACCAGGTACCTCATCCCAAAACGCTTTAGCCCGATCACGTGACCTTAGGGACGACTCCGAAACACGTACCCATGCTTGACATAAAGCTACCTTCTCATCGGGAGTTCATGGTTGGTTTGAAGCCATTTGTGTTATGATATAAAAGAAATTTGATGTAAAAATAAAAGTTTAAAAGTGTGAGAGAAATGATTTAGATGGTTAGGTATTTTATAAGAATATTTTAAAATTAAAAGTGAAAAAAAAAAGTTTTGAAGCTAGCCGTTGGATTTTTTGAAAACAAATGTGTAATTTGTAACTCATATGGTGAAGACTTAACAAAAGAGAGTCTAAACTCACGCGTGAATTTTTGCCCAAAATAACAACTTACGTGTGAGTTTTGCATTTCACCCGTGGGTCTTAGATCCACTCTGTCCAGCCTTATGTATAACAAATTTGAAAAACTTTTCTAAACTAAACATTTAAACTAGTTAAATACTATAACTAATATTTTAAAACCGAATTGACCTTTTCGGTTACACTGATGAACCCGTGAACCAACTCAAATATCGAGTCGAATGTGATCAATCTTTTGCTCATTTAAAAATCGAATTAAACCGTCGATTTTTCATTAATTTGATTAAAAAATTCGATCAACCCAAGATATTTTTCAAATTCTAACAACAAAAAATTTGTAAAGTTATATACCGCTTAAAAATTTATCATTATACAGTAGTACAAGTTTAGTTAATGATGGAAAAAACATACTCTCTGTTAGAGTCCGGTTATTAAAGAACCTTGTATTTTGGTGGAATCCAAGGGACAGATCTGGACCATCCATTATCAAGGACCAGATCAAATGATTAAAAACACGGAGGGGCTAAAACTGCCAAACTTTGAAACTTCTTATAAGGGACTGAAACTGAAAACTTTAATAAGTTTTAACAACAGTCATTTTTAGATCCAGATACAGATCAAACGTTCTCTCTCTCTCTCTCTAAACAATCAAAAAGCTCTCATTTATCTCTTTAAATCAAATCAAACCGTAACCTTAAAAACCCGATCAAAATCTTAAAAAAACACATAAATGGAACAATCGAAGCACAACCCATCTCGAAAAAAAAGATTCAAAACCAACCAATTCATAAATATTACCGATGATGGTTAAATCAACCGATCCCTGAAAAAAATCAATTAAAAACGAACCGATTCATAACGCTGATTGGTGATGATAAGGTGTTTGATGAAACGCCTAAAAGAAGAATTGAAGTTGAAAGTGCTTTGAAATCTGATGAAGGTAGGTGGTCACAATAGCAGCAGCAGATGGGTCACCCTCAGCAGTTCAGACCAACCCCACCTTCCATCCCAGTACCATTGGTTTATTACTAGTGATAAAACAACAAAAATATCACTGATGATAAAATATCACCGGTGATATTACACAGTAACGTGATATTTCATTGGTTTATTATTAGTGATACTTCACTAGTGATAAAACAATAATATATCACCGGTGATATTACACAGTAACGTGATATTTTATTGGTTTATTGTGATAAAACAATAAAAATATCAACGGTGATATAGTAACGTGATATTTCATTGGTTTATTACTAGTGATAAAACAATAAAAATATCACCGGTGATAAAATATCATCGATGATATTACACAGTAACGTGATATTTCATTGGTTTATTACTAGTGATACTTCACTAGTGATAAAACAATAAAAATATCACCGGTGATAAATTATCACTGATGATATTACACAGTAAGGTGATATTTTATTGGTTTATTACTAGTGATACTTCACTAGTGATAAAAACAATAAAAGTATCACCGGTGATAAATTATCACTGATGATATTACACAGTAAGGTGATATTTTATTGGTTTATTACTAGTGATACTTCACTAGTGATAAAAACAATAAAAGTATCACCGGTGATAAAATATCACTGATGATATTACACAGTTAACGTGTAGCGACACTACATCCGGTGAACATCCGTCTACCTCACCAACTTTTCTCAACAACTCACGTGCTTCATAAAGGTTACCACAATGACGAAATCCATTCTCAATAAAAGTGTATCCCACCACCGGCGACCTCCAGCCACCACGTTACCGCCTCCAATCATCACCGTAACTACCGATTGGAACTCCAACCAAATTCTCCACCCACCAGACCACCGGCGACCTCCAGCCACCACGTTACCGCCTCCAATCATCACCGTAACCAACGATTGGAACTCCGACCAAATTCTCCACCCACCAGAACGCTCCTTAGTCGGCCCAGATTAAGTTAGCAAGCTTCAACCTTCTCTCGATTTCGATTTGATTAATTGAATTAGGTTAGAGTTTGATTAGTTGATTTTGAATTTGGGAATGATGAATTGGGCACGTTATTGTGTGTGTGAAAAATGAGTGATAAAAGTTAGTTGGAAAAAATAGCTGGTATATACATTGGGACAAGAAAATAGGATTAACCAATTAAATCTTAGATTAATCTCCACCCTTAGATCAAAGCTAAATGAAGGGTGGGGATTTGTCCCTTGGTTTCCACAAAAAAACAAGGCTCCAAAATAACTTTTCTCCTCTCTGTTAACTTTTTAATTTTGGATATGAGTTATTTAGGATATTATACTTTTCTTTGGATATAAAAAAACTTATCTTTATCAATCATCTCACTCTCATCTAATGAGTAATATTAAATATATTTTATTTTTCACATATTTTTTATAATTTAAATATTTTTTAAACCGTTAAGTATTAAACGAAAATAATTATATCATCGCGACGAGCGTTTAATTATCTTTCTACCAATATGTTATATGATATACTTTCGAAGAAAAAAAATTTTCGTTTTTTTTCTTCTTGTTAAAATTTACGTGAAATATCATATATGATAATACTGTTTCATCATATATGATAACAGTGTTAAATCATATATGATATGATTTCTATCATATATGATAAGTTATATCATATATGATACTGGTCATACATCATATATGATATTAGTATTATATATGATAGTTTTCGAAAACGTGAAAACCAGATCGCTTCGTGAGCTCATTTAGTAGACAGCGAGTGTGCGCCCCTTTAGAGAAGAGATAGGGAAAAAAATTCAGGTTTTTTTTGTCGAAAGTGTATTATATAGCATATTTATAGAAAGATAATTAAATGCTCTTCATAACGGTATTTTTTTCGCATAACGATTAACGGTTTAAGAGATATTAATGTTTGAAAAAAGATGGTAGAAATATATTTTGTGTTTAATTTTATCCATTAAATTAAAATAAAATGAATGGTGAGGATAAGTCCTTTATTTTCAAAAAAATTTAAATTAACAGTACTTTCAACTTTTTGCATATAATCCGACCTTAAATACATGCACTCGTTTACTTTATGCAACTTTGCTTACATAACCTTTTTCTTATACACTAACATTTACACTGTGTTCTCAAATCCTTTAAAGGAAAGTAAAATAAATAAAAATAAATTAAAAACAAATTATGTTCTCAAGTTGGTTAATAAAGAAAAAAAATAAAAAATAGGTGTTTTTTAATTGATTTTACAAGTAAATTATTTCCTTCTAATATTAAGGTGAAATACTTTATTTTCTTTTTCATTACTTTTCTTTATTGATGAATCTAAACAAAAGAGTGTTAGGGCATGTATCCACAATGGAAAAGCTCTCAAAAGTTGTTGTTAGTTCATAAAGTCTTTTTTTATAGCTTTTCACCATTGCATGAAAGACTTTTTAACTTAATTGTTATCAATGACTAGACTAAATAAAAATCTTTTGGAAAAGCTATGGTTATGTTTAGTAATGGAAAAATAGTTGTTTTCTAGAGAGATTTTCTTTGAAAATAGAAAAAGTGTTCAAATTAATATTTTTCTAAAACTTCTCTTAGAAAAATAGAAAACATATTTTCCACATATATAACTAATATTTAGAAAACTACTTTTATAAGTTTTTCATATTTTTCTCTTTTCAACATAAGTTAAGGTTTTCTATTTTTATTTAGAAAACTATTTTTATTGTTAATATGTATATTGTTACTACATCCGTTTTAAAATAAGTGTTCATTTTTAACTTTCAAAGTCTTTTTTTACCTTAATTATTGTTGTGTGCGTTAAATAATACTCTTTGAAAATTATATGGATTGATAGAATTTTATATTATATTTTGTATTGATATATTTTATCAAGTATAACAAATATATTTACGATCAAAGTTTCGGAAAAAAGATTTTAAAAGTCAAATGTTATTTTGGGACTAATGAAGTATTAAATAGTGTTAATAACTTAATATGTATGACATTGTTATGGTGATATACGTTCTTAAATTTAGCCTAAAATAGTGTTGATATTTATGTTGTTCGCTTGTGATTTTTTCAAAATGTTTAAAAATTTCAATTGTTGCTTTGAATTGTTGTTCGCTTTGAAACTGTTTGTTTCAGAATTGTTATTAGTTATAGGAGTATAATATAATCGATTGACTGGAAAAGCGATAGAAAACAATAAGATTTAAACATGTTTTCAATTTTATTAAAATTGGAAAACCTGAAATTCATTAGAACAAGTTTTCATGGGTTTTGTAGAGAAAGAATAACTCCTCCATTTTTAAGAAAACTAGAAAATGAAATTAAAGAAATTTTTCTGAAACTAAACGTAACCATGTGTTTGATAATAATGACATTAAATGTTTCAAGTCTTAAAGACTTGTGCATTGGACATGCTCTTATGATTTAACAATCACATATATATACATCTAGAGACGAACCTACATAAGAGCCGGGTGTAGCACAGGTTACGCCCATTTTGAGGCCACGAAGTATAAAAAAAAATTAAAACAATCATTTTTTTTTATGTGCAACGCCCAAAATCTTTTGTGCTACTTTATTTTTTACGACATAACTTTAGTTGATCTAAAATTTTTTGTGCAACATTTTTTTAAAATCTTGGACCGCCCCTGGAATACATCCCAATAAACCATTAATCGCTTTCTACAATTTAAAATGACCTTATTATTACTAGAAATTTGCTCGTAGTCAGATTTCATCTGTTTATAAAATCATAAGATGACCGAAAATGTTTTGTTTCTCGGTTAATCTTGAATGTAAAGAAATGAAACACTGTACGTGCTTTTCTTTTTCCACTTTTTCAATCCTAATAAGTTAAATCATTCTGTTTGAGTAAAGTATCAAAAAAGGAGTTTTCTTATGTTTGTCTTAGAAAAAGAGATTTATGAGGAAAAGTGATGCAACTTTTTGTGAGATTTGTTAGTATGGACAAAATATTTAATCATTTAATAACTTTTGGCCTGTTTGGTTTGGTATACACTAAAAAAGAACTAAGAAAAGAGGATTCAGATAACTTTAAAACAAAGTAGATAATTTAGTATAAGAAGTGAAATCTCTATAGTATATCAATATCATGTTAAAGAACAAATTGGTGAGTTCTAACTAACTTTTTCATCAAACAAAAAAAAACATATTCCATCTTTAAAAAAAATAACATATCTTGTAAATGATAAATCATCGAACTATGAAAAATATACAATCGCGCCGAGAATATTTTTATTTTTCGTAAACATTCACTTTGATATATTTTTAACGATGTTTTAATTTTAAAATTTTCGACTAGAAAAATCGCATGTGATATGTGATTTTATTTTATTTTTCAAAACACAATAAATGACTTTTATTATTATTTTTTATTCTTTACATAATAATAGATAACTTTTATTTTACTATCTTATGTTTAAAGAAAACAAATTTATCAAACACAAAATTTTAAAAAACTCATATGTCACTTCATAAGTCACATGTGATTTTATAAAAAATATATTATTTCATAAAATTCACAAATAATTTTTTAAATAGTGACGAAGATTTATTTATCTTTCAGTAGACAGTTATTTTCATAAACTTTTGATATTTTTTAATCTTGAAATTTCCAAAAATAAAATTACACATGATTTTAAAATCACTTATCATTAATTCACATATCTTTTCATAAATCACATATGTTTTTACATGTTCACGTGTGACTGTTTTTATTTACGTGTAATTTCACATATTCACATGTGATTTTTAAAATAACAAATGTTGTATGATTTAATACATTCATAAATTGCATATAATTTCACAAACTAAAATATATTTTTTTTCAAAAAAAATAAAATCCAAAAAAGTTAAATACTGTATCAAAAAGGAGTTTTCTTATGTTTCTCTTAAAAAGGAGATTTATAAAGAAAAGTGATGGAACTTTTTGTGAGGTTTGTTGAAATGGACAAAACTTAATCATTTGTCTTTTTGAAAATAACTTTTGTCCTGTTTAATTAAAAAAAGAAGAATTCTAATAACTTTAAAACAAACAAAGTACATAATCTATGCAAATATATAAAAAGTATTATTAATATATAAAGAGTATACATACATAAATACAATTCAAAACTAAAAATTAAGATTAGTATTGTAAAACCTGTATACTTTTACCATGAATAGTACCCTTAAGATCGTACGTACATGATTAGAATTTTCCTTTTATAGCACGTTTACGTTTCACGTACAAGAATTATTAGTATTACGTACGTGTTATAACACGATAAGTATTTACTACGTATGAACACACGATAATTATTCCAATAATAATTATAATCATGAACGTAAATTAATCACGAACTAATATTACCTATGTATATATATTTATTACGAACACGAATAAATATATTAAGTCACGATCGATAACTAATTAAAACAAGTAAAAAACGAACACGAGAACACACTTATTAATTAGACACGGAAAATGTTCGGGTTACCCCATATGGGCCTCATATACCACGAAATTAGGAAGAGAAAAGGGCCTAGCCCATTATTTTTACTAAACATGGAAAAAGGAGGAAAACATGTTTCATATTTACAAAAATTAGAAAACAAAGAAAACCCTAGTTCTTCCTTTTGTCTTCCTTCTGTCCGCCACTTATAAACATCATAGAGGGGTGTTCGGGTTGATTTTGATCTTGGAAATTTTGCAAGGATTCGTGTGTGTTCGTCATCATTTGATTCACGTATTCGGCATAACCTTTTTAACCTTTTCTTTTATGTTTTGATTTAATGAATCACATAAAATCATGATGTTTTTAATTAATTAATTAAAAACAAGTATTCTTAAACATGTTAATGATCATGGGGTAAATCAAACAAGGGTTTTAGGGGTGTTTGTTCCTAGCCGACGCCTAACCGAGCCCCATGAGGGTCTCGGCTTGGCTTATTACACACCACCGAGACCATATGGTCTCGGTATGGTGGTGATGGTGTCACGGCAACAACAAGGGGAAAGGGAACCCCGAACTTGGTCGGGGTATGGTGTTGGTTACGGGTCCGGTTCATGGTTTTAGTCACGGGCCCGGTTCATGAATCATTTTTTAGGCTTATGATTTTTACTAGTTATGTTTTAGACTTAAATTAAATTAATAAAAACATGACATGTTTAATTTAATGTACATGACTTAGGTTATAATTTAATTAGTAATTCATGAATTTTAACCTAAGTATTTATATTTAATTAGACTGTATAATTAATTAATTATTTAAAACCATGACTATAATTAATTATTTAACATGACTTAGGTTATATTATTAATAGTTAATAATACATCTTTTAACCTAAGTATTTTACCTTTATTTAATTAAAATCATGTTATATTTAATTAAATAATTTTAACCTATAGTTTATGTAGTTTACATGTAATAATTAATAAACTATACTTTATAATCCCATGACTTAGAATAGTAATCAGAAAAACACTTAAGCTTATATAATTAGGTTATTTAAACAGCTTATATCTATTTTTAGAAACTTATCTATTTTAAGCAGTAATTCTATTTTTGGAAACTTTCTATTTTTAGAAACTTTCTATTTTTGGAAACTTTATATTTTTAGAAACTTTCTATTTTTGGTAACTTTCTATTTTTGGAAACTTTCTATTTTAGGAAACCTTCTATTTTTAGAAAGTTACTTATTATTACACAACAAGTATAATAATACATGAAATACAAGAAATACTTAATCAGAATATAAGATAAACACAGTATAAAGCTTAAAACAGTAAAACATGACATGAACATATAAAACAAGCTAAGACATGATATAAAACCAGTTACGTAGTTAGTAATCTGATACTTATACACGTATGTATTTATGTAGCGTTAGTGATACCGAAGTAGGACACTCTTCCGTTCGTCTTCTTCGTTCACTTGACATAAGGTACGGATTCCCGTCCTTTCAGTATGGACATTCTTTCCTTATTAGGATTCCCTGTATGCAGCCAACTGTTTTCCCATAGTATAAGTTTATATGTTTGATTTCTTATGTTTAATTTAGAATACCTGAAGCCATATACATGCATGACCAGTTTCACCTAGTTATGGAGGTACCATAACCATAACACTAGAGGCACTGGTGTTATGACTTCCCCATGGTAGAGTGATTGCTCGTGGCGTCCCTTCAGCTTTTGGCCATATTATTATATTTATCATGTGGGGCGTATGGGTGTAGTTACATATTTTTCAGCAGATTACACAGTGTGAATGTGGTGTGTGCCTTGCATCCTTCACAAGGAGCTGATCCCTCCTAACCCAAAACCAGTATATTAAATTAGAGGCAGCCCCTCTAATTTGCATGATGAGGTCACCCCTCCAAGTATTCATACACGTTGATTTTCATGACCTATATTGGCTAATGGTAAAATATGTTAAACAGTTTTTACAAGATAAACATAAGGCTTTTCAAACTATAAAACCAGTTTTACTAAGATATAACCGGGTTATCCAGGACTTGGTTTTCTTCCTCTGTTTTATGCTTATATTATTCATGCTTTACTTGTACATCCTGCACTGAGCGTTATGCTCAGTCGTTATTTTCCTTTTCATGTCCTAAAACGGCAGTTACCCAAGGACAGACTCGAGCATTTTGGAGGACATGCATAGGATGGAAGCTGCCATAGACTTTTTCTCCTTTTGCCTTCATATATTTATGCTTGTTTAAGTCTTTCATTCATTTCATTTACTTTATTATGTTTTGGGCTTATGTTTGGGAACCGATGTTTGATTCCGGTTTACCCTATGGTCATGTAATGTTTTAGACATTTATCCTTGCATGCTTTGATGACACACCATAATTACGCTTGACATTCCATTTATCAAAAAGGGGTGTTACAATTATGGTATCAGAGCCAGGTTTCGACCTGTAGGCTCTAAAACTTGACCTGTGACTAGTGGGTAGTCATCAGGAGCTTCCTAAGCCAACGTTTGTTATTTCACGTATTGATGTTTTTAGCACATTGTTATTTCAACCATGATGTTTTCAGCACCTTGATGTTTAACCTTGATGTTTCATCGATATCGTTTCACTAATAGGGATGGACAACCGTCATTCATATTTAGTATGTGTCATTGTTTCATGCATTATGTTCTTCGGGAACTATGATTAGTGTGAACTGAACCCAGTAGTTCATAATTGGTCACATAAAATTTTTTTCTGATAAGTTTTGATAGATGATTTTCACTTATTTATGTTTCAAGTATCATTGTTGCAGGAATTATGACTAAGTAATGGTTGGTACAGACTGGCCCTATTTAGTCGCATGTGTTTTTTTTCGAAACTTTTAACTTTGGGACCGACCTATAGGCGTCCCCGCGCCATGTCTTTTGTTTTGGGACCGATCCATAGGCGTCCCCTCGCGCATATAAAGGTTTTTATAAACTGCATCATGTATTCATGCACTGTTTTCATGCATAAATTTTTTCTCATGATTTAGTGGGATAATTTTTTTTTCATGTCCCCTCATAAGTTACTATGTTTTATGTCAAGTATGCTTTCATACTGTCATGGTTAACTTCAGTCTCATGCTGATTATGTTATACACTCCATGTTAAATTGCTCATGTTTCTTCATGATAATTCCGTCTTCATGTTGATTACGTCTTACGCCTCTTTTGTTATTTATGCTTTCAAGCAAAACATTGTTGGATTTTATTGAATCCTGCTTTCATGATAGTCATGGTTGGTTTTCATTGATCATGCTTTCAGGAAAATTATCCTTGAATTTTGTGTGTAACCACACTTTAACGTTTCTCGATACAACCAGAATGATGTCTATGCTAATATTGCCAGGTTATCATGATGGTTTTTCTAACCGTTTAACCGATATATTTTCCTTAAATCATGACAAATGATCGACCCCATACCGATCATTTCATGTGCATTCCATGTGTACTCCATGTACCGTATTCCATGTGTATTACACGTACCTAAATCCATGTGTATTTCACTTGCAATACTTCACGAGTATACGCTAGTCGATTCTGAATCATCTCAGGCATATGTCCATTTGTTGATATTCTACAAGATTGTTGATGCCGCTCATAGCTTGGAGATGTTACTAGGGTTGATGCTGCTGATGTTTGGAGACGCTACGAGATGCTGATGTTGTTCACAACATGGAGATCTTACAAGATGAAGACAAAGGCGTTAGATCAAAGCGATCGGACGAGAAGATGCTTCACCATCAAACGATTTTCATCAATCATTGTCCCTAATTCTTATTTACATGTCACACGTCATTCAGTTGTCATTTTAGTCATATGAGTGCAAACCGGTACTAGCCGGCCACTCAGCTGAATAGTTACATGAATCACAGTCATGAGAATGACCGTCATGGAACTGACAGACAGGACGATAGTAACCACTACTGTGACAACAACTATCCTATAAATCGCAACCGAGGCTCCGGCCGCGGACGTGATCAGACATACAATTTATCAGTAGTCCAAATGATCCGCTAATTCTGGCATAATAACCTAATATTGTGGTTCTATTTGTTTCACATCTCGAGACACATGTCAAGACACCAGTCAAGACACATGTCATGCATACATTTCCCAAGACACGAGTCAAGACACATGACTCACGTCCAATTATGGAGCATCCTAAGAAATTCAGGGTACCCTCCAAGGGTATATCCAGTTTGTTGTGCCATGCATTAATCAGGCCACAAGAATTTCAGTACCATTACCGGCGCATCAGTGAGAACTGTCACGTTGCCCGATGACACTTTCATTTCTTGTACCCATATCTCATAGGTTCATGACCATGAAGGGCGCCATTCGTATTCCCCATGTATACGAAGGTTTTTCCTCCAGCCTAATGATAAGATCCAACCTGCTAACGCATTTCCTCATACAGATGCGAGGTGAATTTTATCCTAATTATGGACTACGAACAACACACCATGCTACGATTCATGATTATGTACAGTAATGTTCAGGCTCATGAATACATTCAGCTTCATTTTCCATCAAGAAAATCTGTACAAATTATCTATGCTTACAAGCATGTGCCTTGTTAGCCATGGTTGCTAAAATTTCCTAGCTGTTAGTAAGACACGACCACTTAAGTCCTTTTTCGCGTAGCTAGTTGATTATTCCAAAATCTTCCCATACATTCCAGAAGAACCTACAAGGAGAAGGACGGTACCATGAGATGATGTGTCGACTACCGTCGATTTAAACAAATCACCATTCATAACCGTTATTCTCCTCCACGTATTGACGACATGTCCAATCAACCGTATGGTGTTAAGCATTTTTCCAAGATCGGATTCACGATGCCAATAGTGACGAGTGAAAGAGCAGGACATGTCCATGACTGCTATTCGTGCACGACTCGGTCATGCTAGATTTATGATTTTGAATTAGTCTCATCAATGCTCCAACAGAATTATAAGAATGAGTTTCTATGAACTCATAAGCAAATTCATCAGTGTTTTCATTGAGGATAACCTGATTTCCTCTAAGTCTAGAGAAGAACAGGAAGACCATATCTGCACTATGTTGCAAATTCTATGACAAGCGAAATTTCACCCTGGAAATTTCCAATATCAATTCTGGTTGATTACAGTGACACGCTGAATCACATGGATTCGCATGGTTAATCTTACCATGACTCAGCTTATGCGCAAAGACGAGAACCCTACACTACATTAGGTGCCCAGAAAATCCTACGCTAAGAGAAGTCTAAATTCGGAGACTCATAGTTCCACAAATTTCTATGTATCAAGTTTCTACGAAGCAAGATACAGTTACGTTCATATCTAGGTACCTGACATACCAACAGGTTAAGATAGGACACCAACAGACTGGGATGTTTTCACCATCTAAAATTAAGAATTGAAATGGGACAAGATCTCCATGGATTTTGGTTACCAGATTAACGCAAACTCGAAAGAAGCATGATGTTATCTGGGTTATTGCAAATAGTTTGATCAAGTCTGCAGAATCCTTACATCTGCAAGGATTTCAGAACCAACAGATTTATTGGACATGTTCTAGCCAAGGCTCATCCTATCACTTGGCAATCCCTCAGTTATCGGGTCAGACAAAGATTCGCAATTGTGCTCCTTATTTACTTCACATCTTCATTCTAATTTCACGAATTGCTTTCACGCTCACATTCATGACACTATTCACGTTCATGATCGTACCTTGGCTTACGATTTTACGTTCATTTTCGCTCTGGGAAGTTTTGCAAGAACTTGATAGACCAGACCCAAGTTTAGTATAACTCTCTATCCTCAGATAGATGTTTCACGTCATATTCCACGTCTCACCTTGTAGCGTTTGGCGTTACCGCCATTATATTTCATGTTCACGATATGTTTCACATGTCATGTTCATTCCACGTTCCTCATATCACGATCAAGATATGTTACACGTATCATGGATCACGATATGGTTGCTCAAATTACACTCACCATATCTCCACGCATCACGTTAAAACGTTTTCCACGTATCACGTTCAAAATTTTTCACGTATCACGTTCAAATTTTTTCACGTACTACGTTTCTTTACGTCCCGCGCATCGTTGCTAATTATCATTTAAGTTAGAGTGTTTTGCACGATAACGTTTTAGTTTCCCTTAAACGTTAATTCTAATTCCCTCGATCAAATTTAGGGGTACTACTTCACGTTGATAACCAAGAACTTCTTCGTATTCCAAGTCAAGGTCAGGAGGACCAAGATTTATCATTTGTGTCAAGATCTTGTGAAGGAACCGTTCCAAGAGGGAAGCCACTTGGAAACGGACAAGTTCATCCGGACTTCTTATTCGTTTTTCTCTTATCAATTAGATATGTCCTTTCAGTCACGTCACGTTCCATGTCCTTTCAAGACATGTCACGTTCCACGTTCCTTCTACCATGTCACCTGCATGTTCATTTATCTTACATACCCTCTCAGATTGATTCGGGTATGTTTCTCTTTCAGTTTACGTTATCTATAATTCGGGGACGAATTATTCTTTTTATGGGGGAAGAGTTGTAAAACCCGCATACTTTTACCATGAATAGTACCCTTAAGATCGTACGTACATGATTAGAACTTTCCTTTTATAGCACGTTTACGTTTCACGTACAAGAATTATTAGTATTACGTACGTGTTATAACACGATAAGTATTTACTACGTATGAACACACGATAATTATTCCAATAATAATTATAATCATGAACGTAAATTAATCACGAACTAATATTACGTATGTATATATATTTATTACGAACACGAATAAATATATTAAGTCACGATCGATAACTAATTAAAACACGTAAAACACGAACACGAGAACACACTTATTAATTAGACACGGAAAATGTTCGGGTTACCCCATATGGGCCCCATATACCACGAAACTAGGAAGAGAAAAGGGCCTAGCCCATTATTTTTACTAAACATGGAAAAAGGAGGAAAACATGTTTCATATTTACAAAAATTAGAAAACAAAGAAAACCCTAGTTCTTCCTTTTGTCTTCCTTTTGGCCGCCACTTATAAACACCATAGAGGGGTGTTCGGGTTGATTTTGATCTTGGAAATTTTGCAAGGATTCGTGTGTGTTCGTCATCATTTGATTCACGTATTCGGCATAACCTTTTTAACCTTTTCTTTTATGTTTTGATTTAATGAATCACATAAAATCATGATGTTTTTAATTAACTAATTAAAAACAAGTATTCTTAAACATGTTAATGATCATGGGGTAAATCAAACAAGGGTTTTAGGGGTGTTTGTTCCTAGCCGACGCCTAACCGAGCCCCATGGGGGTCTCGGCTTGGCTTATTACACACCATCGAGACCATATGGTCTCGGTATGGTGGTGATGGTGTCACGGCAGCAACAAGGGGCAAGGGGACCCCAACCTTGGTCGGGGTATGGTGTTGGTTACGGGTCCAGTTCATGGTTTTAGTCAGGGGCCCGGTTCATGAATCATTTTTTAGGCTTATGATTTTTTACTAGTTATGTTTTAGACTTAAATTAAATTAATAAAAACATGACATGTTTAATTTAATGTAAATGAGTTAGGTTATAATTTAATTAGTAATTCATGAATTTTAACCTAAGTATTTATATTTAATTAGACTTTATAATTAATTAATTATTTAAAACCATGACTATAATTAATTATTTAACATGACTTAGGTTATATTATTAATAGTTAATAATACATCTTTTAACCTAATTATTTTACCTTTATTTAATTAAAATCATGTTATATTTAATTAAATAATTTTAACCTATAGTTTATGTAGTTTACATGTAATAATTAATAAACTATACTTTATAATCCCATGACTTAGAATAGTAATCAGAAAAACACTTAAACTTATATAATTAGGTTATTTAAACAGCTTATATCTGTTTTGAAAAACTTATCTATTTTAAGCAATAATTCTATTTTTGGAAACTTTCTATTTTTGGAAACTTTCTATTTTTGGAAACCTACTATTTTAGGAAACTTTCATATTTTAGAAACTTTCTATTTTTGGTAACTTTCTATTTTTGGAAACTTTCTATTTTAGGAAACCTTCTATTTTTAGAAAGTTACTTATTATTACACAACAAGTATAATAATACATGAAATACAAGAAATACTTAATCAGAATATAAGATAAACACAGTATAAAGCTTAAAACGGTAAAACATGACATGAACATATAAAACAAACTAAGACATGATATAAAACCAGTTACGTACTTAGTAATCAGATACTTATACACGTATGTATTTATGTAGCGTTAGTGATACCGAAGTAGGACTCTCTTCCGTTCGTCTTCTTCGATCACTGGACATAAGGTACGGATTCCCGTCCTTCCAGTATGGACATTCTTTCCTTATTAGGATTCCCCGTATGCAGCCAACTGTTTTCCCATAGTATAAGTTTATATGTTTGATTTCTTATGTTTAATTTAGAATACCTGAAGCCATATACATGCATGACCAGTTTCACCTAGTTATGGAGGTACCATAACCATAATACTAGAGGCACTGGTGTTATGACTTCCCCACGGCGGAGTGATTGCTCGTGGCGTCCCTTTAGCTTTTGGCCATATTATTATATTTATCATGTGGGGCGTATGGGTGTAGTTACATATTTTTCAGCAGATTACACAGTGTGAATGTGGTGTGTGCCTTGCATCCTTCACAAGGAGCTGATCCCTCCTAACCCAAAACCAGTATATTAAATTAGAGGCAGCCCCTCTAATTTGCATGATGAGGTCACCCCTCCAAGTATTCATGCACGTTGATTTTCATGACCTATATTGGCTAATGGTAAAATATGTTAAACAGTTTTTACAAGATAAACATAAGGCTTTTCAAACTATAAAACCAGTTTTACTAAGAAAACCCTAGTTCTTCCTTTTGTCTTCCTTTTGGCCGCCACTTATAAACACCATAGAGGGGTGTTCGGGTTGATTTTGATCTTGGAAATTTTGCAAGGATTCGGGTGTGTTCATCATCATTTGATTCACGTATTCGGTATAACCTTTTTAACCTTTTCTTTTATGTTTTGATTTAATGAATCACATAAAATCATGATGTTTTTAATTAAATAATTAAAAACAAGTATTCTTAAACATGTTAATGATCATGGGGTAAATCAAACAAGGGTTTTAGGGGTGTTTGTGTAACACCCCATTTTGATAAATGGAATGGCACGCGTAATTATGGCGTGTCATCAAAGCATACAAGGATAAATGTCTGAAACATTACATGACCATAGGGATAACCAGAATCAAACATCGGTTCCCAAACATAAGCCCAAAACATAATAAAGTAAAAGAAATGAATGAAATACTAAGCAAGCATAAGTATATGAAGGCAAAAAGGAAAAGAAGTCTCTAGCAGCTTCCATCCTATGCACGTCCTCCCAATGCTCGAGTCTTTCCTAGGGTACCTGCCGTTTTGGGACATGGAAAGGAAAGTAACGGCTGAGCAAAACGCTCAGTACACGTATATAGACATGGTATAAGTGACTAAAACATAATAGAGACTTAATAGCAGCGGAAATGTATAAGTCCTGGAAAACCTGGAACATGTTCATAAAACTGGTTTTATAGTTTGAAAAGCCTTATGTTTATCTTATGAAAACTGTTTAACATATTTTACCATTAGCCAATATAGGTCATGAAAATCCACCGTGCATGAATACTTGGAGGGGTGACCTCATCATGCAAATTAGAGGGGCTGCCTCTAATTTAATATACTGGTTTTGGGTAGGAGGGATCAGCTCCTTGTGAAGGATGCAAGGCACACACCACATTCACCATGAAATCATGACTGAAACATGTAACTAGGATGCACCCATACGCCCCACATGATAAATATAATAATATGGCCAAAACTGAAGGGACGCCACGAGCAATCACTCCGCCGTGGGGAAGTCATAACACCAGTGCCTCTAGTGTTATGGTTATGGTACCTCCATAACTAGGTGAAATTGGTCATGCATGTATATGGCTTTAGGTATTCTAATTAAACATAAGCAATTCAGAAACATATAAAACATATACTGGGAAAACAGTTGGCTGCATACGGGGAATCCTAATAAGGAAAGAATGTCCATACTGAAAGGACGGGAATCCGTACCTTATGTCCAGTGAACGAAGAAGATGAACTGAGGAGAATCCTACTTCGGTATCACTAATGCTACATAAATACGTACATGAATAAGTATCTGCTTACTAAATACGCAACTGGTTTTATGTCATGTCTTAGCTTATTTTATATGTTCATATCATGTTTTATTGTTTTAAGCCTTAAACTGTGTTTATCTTATATTCTGTCTATTCTGATTAAGTATTTCTGGTATTTCATGTATTATTATACTTACTGTGTAATAATAAGTAACTTTCCAAAAATAGCAGGTTTCCAAAAATAGAAAGTTTCCAAAAATAGAAAGTTTCCAAAAATAGAAAGTTACCAAAAATAGAAAGTTTCTAAAAATAGAAAGTTTCCAAAAATATAAAGTTTCTAAAAATAGAAAGTTTCCAAAAATAGAATTACTGCTTAAAATAGATAAGTTTCTAAAAATAGAAAGTTTCCATAAATAGATTAGCTGCCTTAATTACATAAGTTTCTAAAATAGAAAGTTTCCATAATTAGATATAAGCTGGTTAAATAAGCTAAGTATATAAGCTTAAGTGTTTTCTGATTATTTTTCTAAGTCATATTGATATAAGGTATAGTTTATTAATTATTACATGTAATTTAAATAAACTATAGGTTAAAAGTATTTAATTAAATATATCATGTTTTTAATTAAATAAAGTTCAATACTTAGGTTAAAACATGTATTATTATTTATTAATAATATAACCTAAGTCATGTTAATTAATTAATTATAACCATGGTTTTTAAATAATTAATTAATTATAAGTCTAGAAAATATAAAATACTTAGGTTAATAATTTCATGATTTTAATAATTAAATTATAACCTAAGTCATGTTTATTAAATTAATCATGTCATATTTATTAATTTAATTTTAACATATGATTATAAAAAAAATAATCTTAACATACACCGTGAACCGGATCTTGACTAGAACCATGAACCGGACATGAAATCGACACCATACCCCAAACCACTTCGGGGTTCCCTTTGTTTTGCTGCTGCCGTGGGACCCACACCACCAAACCGGGACCATATGGTCTCGGTGGTGGTTTATTGGCCAAACCGAGACCCCCTTGGGTTCGGTTTAGGCGCCGGCCAAACAAACACCCCTAAAAACAACCTTTTTGATTTTCCCAAAAACCATTTACATGTTTGATCTATGTTTTTAATTAGGTTTTAAAAACATCATGTTCTTAATTAATTATTAGATCAAATCAAAAAGAAAAAGGGTAAAAAGAATATACCGAATTCGTGGATCTAAACGAGGATGAACAAACACGAACACTTGCACCAAAAACCAAGATCAAAATCAAATAAACACCCTCCTTGGTGTGTTTATGTGTGGCGGCCAAAAAGAAGAAGAAGAGGAGAAGGAGAAAAACTTTTTAGGGTTTTTGATGTTTTCTTGTAAAGTGAAAAATGACCAAAATCTTTCCTAATTCCTTGTTTTAGTAAAAATTGATGGGCTAAGCCCATCTTCCCTCCCTAATTTCGTGGTATGGGGCCCACATGGGGTAACCCATACATTTCCCGAGTCTAAATATTATAGTGTGTTCTCGTGTGTTCTCGTGTTCGTAATTTACGTGTTTTAATTACTTATCGATCGTGACTTAATATATTTATTCGTGTTCGTAATAAATATATATACGTAATTAATATTAGCTCGTGATTTAATTACGTTCATGATTTCATGATCGCATGTTCGTGATTAATTATTGTTTAAATAATTATTGCGTGTTCGTGCGTAATAAATACTTATCGTGTTCTAACACGTACGAAATACTTAAAAATTCTTATACGTGAACGTAAACATACTATAAAAGGAAAGTTTTAATCTAGTACGTACGATCTTAAGGGTACTATTCATGGTAAAAGCATGCGGGTTTTACAGTTTGTTCCTAGCCGACGCCTAACCGAGCCCCATGGGGGTCTCGGCTTGGCTTATTACACACCACCGAGACCATATGGTCTCGGTATGGTGGTGATGGTGTCACGGAAGCAGCAAGGGGCAAAGGAATCCCGACCTTGATCGGGGTATGGTGTTGGTTACGGGTCCGGTTCATGGTTTTAGTCACGAGCCCGGTTCATGAATCATTTTTTCGGCTTATGATTTTTACTAGTTATGTTTTAGACTTAAATTAAAGTAATAAAAACATGACATGTTTAATTTAATGTACATGACTTAGATTATAATTTAATTAGTAACTCATGAAATTTAACCTAAGTATTTATATTTTATTAGACTTTATAATTAATTAATTATTTAAAACCATGACTATAATTAATTATTTAACATGACTTAGGTAATATTATTAATAGTTAATAATATATGTTTTAACCTAAGTATTTTACCTTTATTTAATTAAAATCATGTTATATTTAATTAAATACTTTTAACCTATAGTTTATGTAATTTACATGTAATAATTAATAAACTATACTTTATAATCCCATGACTTAGAATAATAATCAGAAAAACACTTAAGCTTATATAATTAGCTTATTTAACCAGCTTATATCTATTTTTAGAAACTTATCCATTTTAAGCAGTAATTCTATTTATGGGAACTTTCTATTTTTGGAAACTTTCTATTTTTGGAAACTTTCTATTTTTGGAAACTTTCTATTTTTGGAAACTTTCTATTTTTGGTAACTTTCTATTTTTGAAAACTTTCTATTTTAGGAAACCTGCTATTTTTAGAAAGTTACTTATTATTGCACAACAAGTATAATAATAAATGCAATACAAGAAATACTTAATCAAAATAGACAGAATATAAGATAAACACAGTATAAAACTTAAAACAGTAAAACATGACATGAACATATAAAACAAGCTAAGACATGATATAAAACCAGTTACGTACTTAGTAATCAGATACTTATACACGTATGTGTTTATGTAGCGTTAGTGATACCGAAGTAGGACTCTCTTCCGTTCGTCTTCTTCGTTCACTGGACATAAGGTACGGATTCCTGTCCTTTCAGTATGGACATTCTTTCCTTATTAGGATTCCCCGTATGCAACCAACTGTTTTCCCATAGTATAAGTTTATATGTTTGATTGCTTATGTTTAATTTAGAATACCTGAAGCCATATACATGCATGACCAGTTTCACCTAGTTATGGAGGTACCATAACCATAACACTAGAGGCACTGATGTTATGACTTCCCCACGGCGGAGTGATTGCTCGTGGCGTCCCTTCAACTTTTGACCATATTATTATATTTATCATGTGGGGCGTATGGGTGCATCCTAGTTACATGTTTTTCAGCAGATTACACAGTGTGAATGTGGTGTGTGCCTTGCATCCTTCACAGGGAGCTGATCCCTCCTAACCCAAAACCAGTATATTAAATTAGAGGCAGCCCCTCTAATTTGCATGATGAGGTCACCCCTCCAAGTATTCATGCACGTTGATTTTCATGACCTATATTGGCTAATGGTAAAATATGTTAAACAGTTTTTACAAGATAAACATGAGGTTTTTCAAACTATAAAACCAATTTTACTAAGATATAACCGGGTTATCCAGGACATGGTTTTCTTCCGCTGTTTCATGCTTATATGCTTATATTATTCATGCTTTACTTGTACATCCGTGCACTGAGCGTTATGCTCAGCCGTTATTTTCCTTTTCATGTCCCAAAACGGCAGGTATCCAAGGACAGACTCGAGCATTTTGGAGGACATGCATAGGATGGAAGCTGCCATAGACTTCTTCTCCTTTTGCCTTCATATATTTATGCTTGTTTAAGTCTTTCATTCATTTCATTTACTTTATTATGTTTTGGGCTTATGTTTGGGAACCGATGTTTGATTCCGGTTTACCCTATGGTCATGTAATGTTTTAGACATTTATCCTTGAATGCTTTGATGACACGCCATAATTACGCGTGACATTCCATTTATCAAAATGGGGCGTTACAAGTATATTAAATCTCACTCATTAAATGAGTTTAATCTAAATTAAACTCAATGTGAAATATTAACCATCTATTTTTTATAACAAATTTTTGTAACAATTTCTTAACAATTTATTAAAAATATTATTTTAAAATTGAAATATCTTTTAACTCGTTTATATTTTTCATAATCCGATTTCAATATATTTTTTAAAATTTTATTTTCTATTCAACATCTATTTTGATATATTTACAATTTTTTTATTTCTTTTACTAGTAATGATTTTATTTATTTTAATTCAAAGTTTTTATATTTTAATATGATTTTATTACTAAAAATTAGTTACAGAATGGTAATAATTTTATTTATTTTAATTCAAACTTTTTATATTTTAATATGATTTTTTTACTAAAAAATATTTTAATTCAAACTTTTCACTTTATTTATTTATTTATTTAACCATTATTATCAGATTGCATATATAATTTTCGTGTATGCACGAAGTTTATAAATAAATAAATTTATTTTAATATATTATAATTGTAATATTAGCACACAACTAATAATTATATACGTAGTTTATACAATTTTTTTATTATATATTAATATCATTATTTAAATAGATTTTATATATTTTATATGTATAAGATATAAAGTATAAATGATATAAAATGTAAGAAATATTTGTTTATTATTAAAGTTATTAAAAATATGTAAAATTATTAAAATTTAATCATTAAAAGTTTATTAATTACTTTTTTTTAAGTTTTTATTTTTCAAAAATTTAACACATATACTTTTATGTTAATTTTTTCTCTATTAAATTACTTAACCAAATTTTCATGTTTTTTTAATTTTATAGCGAAATTTAGAAAAAAAAATTAATTTTTATTATTTTTAAAAATCTAAAAAGATATTTAACAATAAAAAATATTACTAATTAAAAAATAATTGATTTTGAAGTATAGAGAATCATCATAAAACGTTTTATTTTACTGTATAAAATATGTTCAATAATTATATTCCGTATCATTTTAAAGTGGAGTACGTTTTATTTTGAAATTTTTTGTATCTTTTTGCGTATAAAACAAAGTAGCATATTGAAGGTTTATATAGTTCAGAACAATTATTAAAACCCTAATATGGATCAAAGCACATACAGCGGAAGCAAATTAATAAGATCATAATTTAGCACAATTATAATTAATCAAGATTAGGGTTACATACCTTTATCCTAGCAAGATCTACAAGATAACGGAACGGTCGCCGGTAGAGATAGATCATGAACACCACCAGGATATAGTCTAAAGCAAGACTATACCACGATCTTGTACACACGTAATGCGGCGAGTTAATCGTGAGTCTAGCACGAACAAAACCGAGCTTCCAAGTCTATGGAGGATCTACCCAACAACCCTAGAGAGGGGCTAGGACTAGATCTACAATAGCTTAATTGAAAAACAAAGAAGAACCCTAATTGGGGTGTTATGGCCGGCGGTCTAAGAGCAAGAGAGAGAGGAGTGGTGAAAAAAGTATGAAAGCCTTGGTTTGTTTATATACACCTTGAAAAAACTTTTCCTCCAAGGTTAAACAAATTAAGGTAACAAAATCTTTTCCCTTCCCTTTTGTCTCACTCTTTGGCCGGATATACACAAGCCCACAAGGAGGTTTCCGGAACTTTTCCGACTCCTTCTTTTAGCTTCTATTAGATTCTATAACGGTCGTTTAATACTTAACTTTTAATTACTTAACGATCGTTAGTTTAAGCTACGGTTTGATTTAATAAATATATTTAATAAATAAATTAACCCTTTACGTAATGTGTGCAATCCCGTGATCTCGAGTTCAATCCTATCACACGACTATCGATTTTAAGTCCATAAACTTTCAGCTCCCACTTGGACAAAATTTGAATATCGTGATCACATTGATTAGCGTCTAGTTACACTAACAATGTCACTAGTACAACTCGAGTAAAGTTTCCTGGACAAAACCTTTTTAATGATATATAATCATTATTATTATTATCCTTTCATTTCAAATACATCGTTAATAAGGATATGGATCTCTTTTCTTCCTTTCATTAACTATTTTGTTTCTCGTTTATGGATATAGCAAGATTACCAAAACACATTTGGGTGTGGCCACACAAACATCTTGCTACTCCCCCGAGGGGCCCAGATGTATTTATACTTCAAAATAATTTGAAGGAAATAAATCCCATTTTGACTACAAGCAAAACACATGAACTTTGCAACACTTCGTAAAATAACCCTTATAGCTACCAGTTACGTTTAGCGTTAGGTTACCTTACAGAAATGCACTACATTCAATGCAGTTTTCTGGTATCTCAGGTCTAAGGATAACTATTTATGATTTACTTAATGACAAAGATCCATAAAGTAAAATCATATAGTTGGGATAAGTCCAATGTTTGATCCATCAAATATCATCCAAAATTGACCAATATACTTTCAAGTATACTCTGTCATCATTTTGAATTGTCTTAGTTTAATAATACTTCCATATTATTAATCGACAACGGACATTTAGAAACATCATAATGCTCATGGACTAAAACATGTAAAATAGGATACAAAATCAAATAACAGAAAAATAAACGAAATCCAATCTTTATTTCATCAATTCAATAATGTCTTACACCCTTTATCCAAATACTAATCAACAGATTTATTGCATGAATTCGCTAGCTAGTTGCAGCCCAATAGCCTTGGCATGCTTAACTACCTTTGGCCTAGATAAAGCCTTAGTAAAAGGATCACCTACGTTATCATCTATGTGAACTTTTATTAATTTTATTTCTCGAGCTTCCACTTGTTCTCGAACGTAGTGATATCTACGTTTAAAGTGTCTGGCGCCTTTCATAATGTCACAAACGTGAATTTTGAATATATTTAGTTTACGTGAAACGCGATAGTTCGGGTTAGACTTGTGCGTCTATTGATGTTCCCGATTGATTACGCGTAACTGTGTACGAATTTAAATCTTTATGAACGACGTTCATTTTCAATTTACTTGAATGGCTATAAATTCGTTACACTACGTGTTAGAAAATTCTATTTTTAAAGTCGACACTTATTTAGAATAACGTAATTTAAGAACGTCACTACGTAAACTTAATATTTCACCCAATATATTACGACACACTTTGAAAGTTCCCATTTTTCTCCTCAAACCAAAGTTAACCAAACTTATACTATCCTCATCCCTTGGCACTAATAAAACATATAAAATTTTACACAAATGAACAAACTACAAAATACAAACCGGTCCCCCTCCCCTTATTTCTCCACAAACCCACGTTTTAAATTCTTGTCACCACCCCATTTTGAATTTTTGCTATGTACTACACCCTCCATTAAATTCAAGGTACTTGTATACAAGTCAAACAAGTACAAAACTTTCTCCTCTTTTTCTGCTATAGAACCGAAACCCAACAATGGAGCTCTTCCCCAACATAATGCATTTTCCTATGTTAGTTCACATGGCAAAATCTTAGTTACAAGCCAACAAATTCTCAACTAAGTCCTAACTAAGTTTTCTTAACCCTAAACTCACCCTCTTGCCTATAAATACTCACTCATTTCTTACTTCAACACACACTCAAAACTTAAGCAAATCTCTCAATGAAAACACAAGCCTCTTGTTCTTAGGTCACGGTAGCAAGATAAAACAAGCAAGGGTTTCGGGCTGATTTTAAAGCAAGCAAGAAACACTAAGATGTTTAGGTTGTGGGTACATGTTTGATACTTGATCACTACTTCTTACTCCATCTTCACCAAATATTCTTAGGACCTTTGTAAGTTTCTAAATGCCTTGTTTATCTCGTTTTGGTTGATAATCATACTTGCTATAAATTTTCAACAACATAACTAAGTCACGGGTTACGGTTGTGATGGGCGCTTACTTGATGAAATAAACCACTTTTTGATGCTAAGAAACAAGCATGAACTTAAGTATGATCCTATATGGGTTTTGTATACATTACTATGTGTGCTTGATAATAAGCAGAAACCAGTGAGCTTAGCTCTTCAAACAAGTTCTTGTGTGAATGTGATTATTTGCAAGTTGTATGATCGTATGTTAAGAGATGAGCATGACTTTATGATAAACCAACCATAAACTTAAGTATGATTGTATGTGTGCGAGAACAACAGGAAGCCACACTAGTTACCAAACATGTATTTTCATAAGTGTGTGGGTGTGAGTGTGTGAAGGTTTTGTACTATCAATCTATAGAGTAACTATATGGATGGTGCGTGTGTGTTGTAGGTAGGAAACCAAGTAAGTATAACAAGCAGGAAACAAAAACTTATTTCTGATAGAAAAACGTGGCTATGTTTGCATGGGTATTAAGTGTGTGTCTTCAACCACTGTAAATATGAAACGAGTGTTAACAAGTGTGGGTTACATGGGTTGACATTTGAACGAGTCACAAAAACCTAAAAACAAGACGAAAGCTGGTGGTGTGTGTATGCACAAAACAAGAATAAACCAACTTCAAAAGAAAAGTTACTGAACGTGCTTCATGTGTGTATGATTTGTGTATGTAAGTGTGTAAGGGCTGCATGCGTGAGTTTTTAGGTACAAGAAGCATCATTTGTTAAGACCTGGTGTGTAGGCTCGATGTGAATACATATATAGTGCGGTTATGGATGACCTTACAACAAACTAAAAATCAAAAGAATTTGATTTGGGCATAGAGGGAGGCGTATCACAGAGACTCAAAAACAACCAATATACAAGTGTGTGTTTACAAGCAGGAGGTACGATCGTGTGTGTGTGTGTGTTCATAAACAGAAAAGCGTGCCTTGTGTGTATTTATAAACAGTAAGTGTATTCGTGTGTGTAATTGTAAACCTGAAGGTGTGTCGTGTGTATGTGTTCACAAACAGAGAATGTAATCATGCATTGTGTGCATGTATTATGTATAGGAAAAAGGACAAGAACACATGTGAAATAGGGATAACTCCCTGTATGAAAATAGTTGCAAACAATAGTGAAACATAATGAAAAGAATGAGGGTAGCGTGTTCATACTTGTAAATATATATGGAAATGTCTGGAAAAGGTATAAGGACCACCCTTCTCTTTTGGGTACCCTGCCTGCACCAACAGTAAACCATTAGCAAGTACTATTCTCAAATGAACAAAGTTGTATGTTATGTGTATGTGTGTATGCTCACTTAAAAACAAAACGAGTCTCTGTATAGAAACCATTGTTTTCAAATTGCGAGTGTAAGAAGTTAACAACATCAGACAATGACTTGTCCTTTCACTCCTGATGTTACAACAATATATACATGCGGGTGACTTTCGACTTATATGTATGATGTGTGTATGCATGAAAATATGGTCGAAGTATGCATGTTTATGGGCAAAGGAGTAAAAGAATTAAACAACAATTAACAAACCACCCAAGTGAGTACAATGTGTGCATGTGTCAAGACCAGGAAGATAACACAAATATACAAGGGTGCGTGAGAGGAGACGTAGGACAGAGCAATGAAACACAAAATGCCCTTAATCATTTTCTATAAATACAAAAACTAACAATTTTAGCAAGTTAACTTTTCCAATCCCCTCACTTTGCACCTGTTTTTAACCAACCCAAATGACTATGCCCTGACGATATAAAAATACCTTGTTAAAGACGACGCGGCCTAGTTTCCATAACAATTTTCCGTTTTTCCTAAGACTTAGTAACGAGCTCAGAAATTGCTTTCGAAAATGCTTGATTTACACCTATAAATAATTAAACTTTACTTGTGTATTTTTGTCACAAGTGAACTACTTAGCATAATTATTTGCTAGACTTAGGTACTTCATAAAAATATGATATCTATCAAATGTTGAAGACCTCGCGGCCTATTTTTCAAAACGATTTTCCGTTCGTCTTAATGTTGAGTAACGAAGCCACAATTAAATTCCAAAAATGCTTGATCGACCCTTGTATGTAATTGAACAATACTTGATTATTTTGTTTGCAAGTGTACAACTTTGTCTAATTGTTTTCAATACTTAGAGGCTTCACTAAAATACGATATTTATTAAATATCGAAGAGCTCGGGGTCTAGTTTGTATAACAAGAACCCGATTATTTTTCGGACTAATAAATAACGAGTTATTAAAGCCCAAAGTTGACCCCGTGACTAAAATGGTTGAACATGAAAAATGTATGAAAACATTTTATAAATCAAGAGCAAGTATAAATTATCAACCAAGTGGATTGTACATTATTATTTCTTTGTATTTAGCCTAAGTACGGATATTTTACTTAGGTTACGAGTAGATCGTTTGCGCATCGTTTTGCGTGCCCAGATTTTCTGTGCTATCCTTGTTGATCATATTTACCTACTTCATCGAGGTGAGTTTCATAGCCCCACTTTTAATTGTTTTAACTATTTTGGGGTGAGAACATTGCTTGTTTTTAACGGATGAACATAAGTGCCTTAAACTGATACGTTTGCCTACATGATGTCTAAGTAGCGATATCCCTAGATGCTTTAGCCCACTATCGTGAACCGTTAATTACTTTGTGTAAGCGCGAATGTTATGGATAGATCTATCGGGACTAACCTCCCTATCTAATTTGGTTGTGTGACCAAAGTTAGATACACTTACATTTGAGGTGTTACAAATGCTTCGGGATAGGCATTTGCTCGGGCTGTTATTATATCTTGTTGGTTGGTTAACGCTTCGGTGTCACGAGCTTAGGCGTAGGAATACAAACGTATACTATTTGGATTATAGCCATGTTTTGGTTATATGCCGGTTGCCTTGAAAATCTTATGGTTCATCACACTATTTAAACTTAAACCTATGAACTCACCAACCTTTGTGTTGACACTTTAGCAATGTTTTTCTCAGGTATCAAGACAGAGGAGTGACGTGGTTATGCATGGGAGATTTTTAAATGAAAACGGTCGTGACTAGTATATGGATATTTGGATCAATGTTAATGTCTTTTGAAACAATGTTTTATTATGATCTGGTGTAATTCGCTTCCGAAACAAGTTTTATGCTTTTAATTAAATTAAAACGACTTTTAAATAGTCGTTCTTTGTATCTATGTCTTTTGATAGTCATGACCGTCGCACCCCATTGTGTTGTATTACTCTGATAAATTAGGGGTGTGACAGATTGGTATCAGAGCTGTAGTTATAGAGAACTAGGTTATTTTACAAAATGATTTTTATAAACGTGAGTCAAAAATTTGGTTATCAGAAAAATAATTCTAGACTATAACTGTCTCTCAAAAATCTCCAAGAACCACTTCACTCCATGTCTTCGATACAAGTAAGTTGTGACTTGAGATAGTTTATGATTTTTGCAATACTAAGTTTTGAATTTGATTGCTAAGTATTATTAGCATTAGGTATACCCTTCCCATGTTTGAGTGATAACCATAAGGACATGTAATAAAACGATTTTTTTTAAAACATCCTTGTATGGATCGTTACGATACGCGAATGGTTTGTGCCATCCGTGTTTAAATGGTTTGTGCCATATTTATTTGAATGGCTTGTGCCATCTTTGTTTAAATGGTTTGTGCCATATTTAATTTAATGGTTTGTGCCATATATATATTTTTCTTTGAGATTAAGCGTACGCATACTTATATTTTAGATAGTCTGCGGGACTATTATCGACTATCGAAACGTTTTGTGTTTCATATTACTATGCGCCGAATTAAAAATATCGCCATGATTCCTAGAACGAAAACTATATGAATATATTTATTTACCATGGGTTTGGTAGTGTGTTAATTTGTAGTGATACTTGAATCAAGCGATACTATTATAAATGTCGAGAGGAGCAACTATTTACTGGGTTCGGTAAATTGTTACTCCACTAAACATTTATAGTAGACTCGGTTGAGTAAAAGTGACCTACATTAATTAACGGTTTCGAATTAAAATTGAATGCGACCGAGGAACGACGATGATGTCACTAATTAAAATGACATATGACGATAAAACACTTAGTACAAGTATTACTCTTGTAATGCTCCAAAGAATACTACAATTCAAAGAACAAACAAATTCCGCGATATATGAACTATCTATAAATGCGCTGACGCGTAAGTCAAATGGTTATCAAAGAAAAATTTATTGGAAATAAATTACGCAAAGACAAACCAAAATTCTTTTAGTCCATTGGTTGCAACTAAGTTATTATGACGTTGTTATAAATTTCGAAGTTACGATATAGATATAAGTTAAAGGGTTTTACCCTTGGTTAAACAATCATGCCAATTTCTACATCAAAGGGATTATCGCGTTGTGCGATATTTGAGAACCCCAGATGCGAAATGTGGGCGTATATTGAGATCTTAAATGCAAGGTATAAATATACAACAATGACTGTAAAGTTTATCTAAGATTGCGAGCAAAACGTCAGACGAGAGCAAGATAAACGAAACATATAAGGTATAACGGAACATATTCCAAATTCAGAGAAATTCTTGTAATAAAATTTAGTAATTTATCGAATTGAACACTTTGAACGATTACGGATTAGAAACACATGGAACAATTCTTGTGATGAAATTTTTGAGATAAAATTTTAGTACTCGACTCGTTTAAATCAAATTAACAATTTTTCAAGGTGTAAAAATTGTCGAAAGTGTACGAACTAGCAATACTAAGTTAAGGAAAGACTTATGAATGAACAAGAACTAGTGCGGGTTACGTAATAGTCGTAAGCCAAACCCCAAAACAAACTTACTCATCCTAGTTGCAAGTAATAGACATTTAACAAGAGGAAATTGCCCAAAAATAAACGTTGTAATAGACCTAAATTGATGAAAGAATTAACTAAGGATAATTGTATTTATCCATTCGTGCATAATCACTACTAAGAGAAAGTACAAATAATAAGTATGTGGAAGAGCATGTTAGAGGACTTTAACATTCCACGATTCACTTATTATTTTCCATGAAAGGACTACTTCGACATTTAAGTAGACTTATGGATCGATTTACGAGAACTTACTCTAAATAAAGGAAAATTTACAAGACATCATACAACTCAATTCTATTTTTATAACTTTAGAAAAATACTTCACCTTTACCTATCTAATAACCGTCGGTTTACATTTGGTGACAGGCGAAAAGGAAAAATGCCTCTCATTCCGTTTGTCATTTTGCAATCCGAATCCGACAAGGAAATTACCCCCATCCGGAGCGTAATCACAATAAATTCGGATGACGAGCAGGATTCGCCAGTCATGATGCCAAATGTCACTGCGGAACTTCCTACCATCGTCCCAAATATTTCTACTACTACCACTATGTCAATCCCTACTCCTATGCCTTCAACAATGCCTGAAACTTCTAGGAAAAGAAACCGTTCTTCATCACCACCACCTAATGTTACTCATTCCCCAGAAAACGAGCCTACTTCAGAAGCACTCGGATTCGATGCAGAACACCTGATAGGCCGTCTGGAGGATGTAGAGGTTGATGTGGATCGCCTTATCGAGCAAGATGAGGACAAGGACTTGGTGATAGCCGAGTTACGAGAGTCTCTTGAGGCTGCTGAGTCCCAGATTGCTATTTTACAAATGAGGAACGATGATGTCGAGGCTAGGCAAGCTGCGGATCATGCTCAGATTCAAGAGATCCTACACCACCTAGGTCTTTAGAATTTCTCGCCTTTATAATAAAAGTATGATGTTTTGTAATAAATGTATGACGTGTTGTCAAGACTAAAAGAAGTCATTCATTAGTTGAATGAAATTTTGTACTCTAAGCTCCAAAACTATGTATGGAACGCAGTTCAAGAATGAAATGTATGAACTTTATGATACGATCCCTTGAAGATTGTATTACGATAATTGTGAGAAAAGTTTGGTCAAAATTGAACAATCGTAAGAATTGATAACAATGAAAGAACTAACAAAAATATACATCGTTTGTGCGATAATGTACACAGAAAAGTTGAAATGACGGAACAAGGATGCAACGACCTCAAAGAGGTCATCACCCGTCAATACCAAAATGCCATTAGGGCCGTTGATGCGTTTGAAGCTAGTATCCGCACGGTTGACCGAACCATGGATCCTAGTGTTTACGAAAAAGCTAAGGAAACAAGTGCTACTTCGGTTAACACTTTTGGACCTCGAAAGACCCTTTCAAAAACTAAGGTAAATCATTTCGTTAGTGGAAGAAAAGGGTCTTATACGGGGAGATGCTATATGTTGAAGAACCACTCAAGGTTTAACACCATGAAGCAAGGTGTCAGAAGGTTTAACCCTCACCCTATGACTAAACCAAAGAACCACTCGTGAAAAACGCCACGTGTCCAACAAGGAAAAACCTTACCACCTTATACATGTTTTGCAAGAACAAATCTCCCGGAGGATGTGCCCAAAACAACTCCGATCTTGAACAAGAAGTATCTCGCTACCCTACCATATTGCCACAAGTGTGACTACCACCACAAAGGTAGTTGTGCTAACCATTGCATGCTTTGCGATGAATTTGGGCACTTGGAGGGTGATGGCGAGTGGTAAAGTCCCATGAGAAGAAAATGAAGGAACACTACATGGAGGAATGTCGTTTAAGACAAGAAATACTTGAAATTTCCCAAGAAAGACGCTCGGGGGCAAAGTGCGTCCAATACCCCACCAACGTTTCACACCCGTTATCTTTCAAGAAAAATGCGCCGATAATTTTCAAGTATCAACGTAAGGGTTTCTACCCTCGTCATGGATAGAGCGTGAAAATTCATGTATTAGGAACTATTTTACTTCTATGCAAATCAAGTGACTCGACGTCCGTCGATGTTACCACCAACAAACTTAATTATGTAATCGTACTCCATGTCTTCAATTAAATTGTGTTGTTTTATCTTTAAATCATCTTTTGTTTAACCAACGAGAAAATTTTATTCTTAATTTTCATGTGTCGGAGCAAAATTTATCCACCAAAATTTTTACTTAAGAAAGAACTTTCTTCTACAATATTCTCTTTACCTATGGAAGAGAACTAAATAAAATAATTTTTCGTTAAAAAGATTTTTGTAAAATATTTTTAGAAAATATCAAAATTTATTCTTACTATTAGAAATCACCACCGAAAACACTTATTAGTGGGAATGATAAAAATCATGATAATGAAAGTTGGAAGATTAGTAAATGTATTATTAATCAAACGCCGCAACTAATAGCGAAATATTTTTGGTAAGAACTACCATGTAAATTTTTAACTTGGTTTGACGACCAACTCAATGTGGAGAACGAAAACTATTGATAAACTCGACGAGAACTAGTACGAATAATTATGGGAAATATTTCGTCGATTGTGAAAAGTGAGCATTGGTAACAAATGAAATGCCCTATGGACTAACTTGTTGGTTATGAAAAGTGGATAATGGTAACGAACAAAATGCACTGTGAACTATCAATGTATAATTACAACCTCAAAGAGTCAAATTGCGATGAAAAGGAGGATGCAACCGTTTGTCCCGAGACGTACGTAGCCTGATCAACTACGTATGATCGTGGACGAACGCGAGTATGCTCATAGTAGTCATCTTAAAAATGAGATATATTAGTAGAATGTATTCAAGTTGCCCTATTTATCAAAGAAAGATATATCATATGCTACGAACGTCGAACATTTTTATACCGTCCTAGTATAATTATTCTCTTCACCACTATTTCATACAAGAGCGTATATGACACGCAAATACTAGGAGCGCCAGTTGATTTTGACGAAAATTAGACATAAATAGATTAGAGTTGTAAAAGCGAAAACAACTTTTAAATAATAATGAGAAGAACGAAAAATCATTTGAGTAAAATCCAAATTTAACGGATATCCAGAACTCGCCGTAACATAACCGATGTTAAAGAACAGTTGGGCCAAGATAAGCGTGCTTTCGTATATAATTGAGATACCGAAACCGTCCGGACAAAGATCTATTTTACCTAACGATGTTTAAGCATCACACCATACTCATAGGCTTAAGAAATATTATATATTTTCTTCATAGAAGAAATGCGATCGAACTGTGATTTAAATGTATTATTAATTGTGCACCCGTTTACTTCTCCATGAAAAAGGAGATAAACGAGGAAGAACATAAACTAAATTGATTAATTAACGAAATTATCTAATATTGAATGTCACATAAAAGGAAGGAACGTCTTGACCACCATGTGTTAGGACATTCGATTGTTCTAGATATTTGGGAAAAACGATTCAAGAAACTTTGACGCATACGCTACTTATCACTACCAAGTAGACGGTTAATGTGACGGGATTAATCGAACTATGTGAGACGATTTTCAAATGTGCGATATCTAGTCATCTAGGCGAAAAATGACAATACACGACGCTTCAAAGTGGAAGTAATACGCGGGACGACGCGAAAATTAATAAAGAGAAAAACTCATCAGACAAAACCAACGTCATCAAGAAAAATTTGACAAACGATAAAAGATCTAGGGAACACTATAGAACCATGTACAAGTCAAAAGAAATTTCATTCGCTTTAATCCAAACAAGATTATAGTAATTTAATCTTAGCAACAAACTAAAGAAAAACGAGCGCATTGAACACCATGAAAGGAAGATACAATTTAATTGACCTCTTGTTTTGACAACGACATCAACGTACTAGTTTTGAGGACAAAACTCAATTTAAGGGATTACGGATGTCACAAACGTGAATTTTGAATATATTTAGTTTACGTGAAACGCGATAGTTCGGGTTAGACTTGTGCGTCTATTGATGTTCCCGATTGATTACGCGTAACTGTGTACGAATTTAAATCTTTATGAACGACGTTCATTTTCAATTTACTTGAATGGCTATAAATTCGTTACACTACGTGTTAGAAAATTCTATTTTTAAAGTCGACACTTATTTAGAATAACGTAATTTAAGAACGTCACTACGTAAACTTAATATTTCACCCAATATATTACGACACACTTTGAAAGTTCCCATTTTTCTCCTCAAACCAAAGTTAACCAAACTTATACTATCCTCATCCCTTGGCACTAATAAAACATATAAAATTTTACACAAATGAACAAACTACAAAATACAAACCGGTCCCCCTCCCCTTATTTCTCCACAAACCCACGTTTTAAATTCTTGTCACCACCCCATTTTGAATTTTTGCTATGTACTACACCCTCCATTAAATTCAAGGTACTTGTATACAAGTCAAACAAGTACAAAACTTTCTCCTCTTTTTCTGCTATAGAACCGAAACCCAACAATGGAGCTCTTCCCCAACATAATGCATTTTCCTATGTTAGTTCACATGGCAAAATCTTAGTTACAAGCCAACAAATTCTCAACTAAGTCCTAACTAAGTTTTCTTAACCCTAAACTCACCCTCTTGCCTATAAATACTCACTCATTTCTTACTTCAACACACACTCAAAACTTAAGCAAATCTCTCAATGAAAACACAAGCCTCTTGTTCTTAGGTCACGGTAGCAAGATAAAACAAGCAAGGGTTTCGGGCTGATTTTAAAGCAAGCAAGAAACACTAAGATGTTTAGGTTGTGGGTACATGTTTGATACTTGATCACTACTTCTTACTCCATCTTCACCAAATATTCTTAGGACCTTTGTAAGTTTCTAAATGCCTTGTTTATCTCGTTTTGGTTGATAATCATACTTGCTATAAATTTTCAACAACATAACTAAGTCACGGGTTACGGTTGTGATGGGCGCTTACTTGATGAAATAAACCACTTTTTGATGCTAAGAAACAAGCATGAACTTAAGTATGATCCTATATGGGTTTTGTATACATTACTATGTGTGCTTGATAATAAGCAGAAACCAGTGAGCTTAGCTCTTCAAACAAGTTCTTGTGTGAATGTGATTATTTGCAAGTTGTATGATCGTATGTTAAGAGATGAGCATGACTTTATGATAAACCAACCATAAACTTAAGTATGATTGTATGTGTGCGAGAACAACAGGAAGCCACACTAGTTACCAAACATGTATTTTCATAAGTGTGTGGGTGTGAGTGTGTGAAGGTTTTGTACTATCAATCTATAGAGTAACTATATGGATGGTGCGTGTGTGTTGTAGGTAGGAAACCAAGTAAGTATAACAAGCAGGAAACAAAAACTTATTTCTGATAGAAAAACGTGGCTATGTTTGCATGGGTATTAAGTGTGTGTCTTCAACCACTGTAAATATGAAACGAGTGTTAACAAGTGTGGGTTACATGGGTTGACATTTGAACGAGTCACAAAAACCTAAAAACAAGACGAAAGCTGGTGGTGTGTGTATGCACAAAACAAGAATAAACCAACTTCAAAAGAAAAGTTACTGAACGTGCTTCATGTGTGTATGATTTGTGTATGTAAGTGTGTAAGGGCTGCATGCGTGAGTTTTTAGGTACAAGAAGCATCATTTGTTAAGACCTGGTGTGTAGGCTCGATGTGAATACATATATAGTGCGGTTATGGATGACCTTACAACAAACTAAAAATCAAAAGAATTTGATTTGGGCATAGAGGGAGGCGTATCACAGAGACTCAAAAACAACCAATATACAAGTGTGTGTTTACAAGCAGGAGGTACGATCGTGTGTGTGTGTGTGTTCATAAACAGAAAAGCGTGCCTTGTGTGTATTTATAAACAGTAAGTGTATTCGTGTGTGTAATTGTAAACCTGAAGGTGTGTCGTGTGTATGTGTTCACAAACAGAGAATGTAATCATGCATTGTGTGCATGTATTATGTATAGGAAAAAGGACAAGAACACATGTGAAATAGGGATAACTCCCTGTATGAAAATAGTTGCAAACAATAGTGAAACATAATGAAAAGAATGAGGGTAGCGTGTTCATACTTGTAAATATATATGGAAATGTCTGGAAAAGGTATAAGGACCACCCTTCTCTTTTGGGTACCCTGCCTGCACCAACAGTAAACCATTAGCAAGTACTATTCTCAAATGAACAAAGTTGTATGTTATGTGTATGTGTGTATGCTCACTTAAAAACAAAACGAGTCTCTGTATAGAAACCATTGTTTTCAAATTGCGAGTGTAAGAAGTTAACAACATCAGACAATGACTTGTCCTTTCACTCCTGATGTTACAACAATATATACATGCGGGTGACTTTCGACTTATATGTATGATGTGTGTATGCATGAAAATATGGTCGAAGTATGCATGTTTATGGGCAAAGGAGTAAAAGAATTAAACAACAATTAACAAACCACCCAAGTGAGTACAATGTGTGCATGTGTCAAGACCAGGAAGATAACACAAATATACAAGGGTGCGTGAGAGGAGACGTAGGACAGAGCAATGAAACACAAAATGCCCTTAATCATTTTCTATAAATACAAAAACTAACAATTTTAGCAAGTTAACTTTTCCAATCCCCTCACTTTGCACCTGTTTTTAACCAACCCAAATGACTATGCCCTGACGATATAAAAATACCTTGTTAAAGACGACGCGGCCTAGTTTCCATAACAATTTTCCGTTTTTCCTAAGACTTAGTAACGAGCTCAGAAATTGCTTTCGAAAATGCTTGATTTACACCTATAAATAATTAAACTTTACTTGTGTATTTTTGTCACAAGTGAACTACTTAGCATAATTATTTGCTAGACTTAGGTACTTCATAAAAATATGATATCTATCAAATGTTGAAGACCTCGCGGCCTATTTTTCAAAACGATTTTCCGTTCGTCTTAATGTTGAGTAACGAAGCCACAATTAAATTCCAAAAATGCTTGATCGACCCTTGTATGTAATTGAACAATACTTGATTATTTTGTTTGCAAGTGTACAACTTTGTCTAATTGTTTTCAATACTTAGAGGCTTCACTAAAATACGATATTTATTAAATATCGAAGAGCTCGGGGTCTAGTTTGTATAACAAGAACCCGATTATTTTTCGGACTAATAAATAACGAGTTATTAAAGCCCAAAGTTGACCCCGTGACTAAAATGGTTGAACATGAAAAATGTATGAAAACATTTTATAAATCAAGAGCAAGTATAAATTATCAACCAAGTGGATTGTACATTATTATTTCTTTGTATTTAGCCTAAGTACGGATATTTTACTTAGGTTACGAGTAGATCGTTTGCGCATCGTTTTGCGTGCCCAGATTTTCTATGCTATCCTTGTTGATCATATTTACCTACTTCATCGAGGTGAGTTTCATAGCCCCACTTTTAATTGTTTTAACTATTTTGGGGTGAGAACATTGCTTGTTTTTAACGGATGAACATAAGTGCCTTAAACTGATACGTTTGCCTACATGATGTCTAAGTAGCGATATCCCTAGATGCTTTAGCCCACTATCGTGAACCGTTAATTACTTTGTGTAAGCGCGAATGTTATGGATAGATCTATCGGGACTAACCTCCCTATCTAATTTGGTTGTGTGACCAAAGTTAGATACACTTACATTTGAGGTGTTACAAATGCTTCGGGATAGGCATTTGCTCGGGCTGTTATTATATCTTGTTGGTTGGTTAACGCTTCGGTGTCACGAGCTTAGGCGTAGGAATACAAACGTATACTATTTGGATTATAGCCATGTTTTGGTTATATGCCGGTTGCCTTGAAAATCTTATGGTTCATCACACTATTTAAACTTAAACCTATGAACTCACCAACCTTTGTGTTGACACTTTAGCAATGTTTTTCTCAGGTATCAAGACAGAGGAGTGACGTGGTTATGCATGGGAGATTTTTAAATGAAAACGGTCGTGACTAGTATATGGATATTTGGATCAATGTTAATGTCTTTTGAAACAATGTTTTATTATGATCTGGTGTAATTCGCTTCCGAAACAAGTTTTATGCTTTTAATTAAATTAAAACGACTTTTAAATAGTCGTTCTTTGTATCTATGTCTTTTGATAGTCATGACCGTCGCACCCCATTGTGTTGTATTACTCTGATAAATTAGGGGTGTGACACATAACTCCAGGGTCATTGGCGAATATTATTGCAGCAGAATTATCGCAATATATATCAATAGGTTCTTTAATTGAAGGCATCACTCCAAGATCTCCAATAAACTTCCTAATCCAAACAGCTTCCATTGCAGCTTCTAAAGCAGCCATGTACTCGGATTGAGTCGCATGCATAGCAATGGTTTTCTGCTTACTGCTCTTCCAGTCAACTGCTCCTCCATTGATGACAAACACGTAACCCGTCTAAGACTTCGTATCGTCTTTATCACATTGCCAGGACGCATCACAGAACCCTGTTACATTCAATTTTGTGTCTGGTTTACCCCCGAATACCAAAACATATCTTTCGTACTTCTCAAATACTTTAGAATATGCTTAACAGCAGTCCAGTGGAACTTTCCTGGATTCTGTTGGTATCTACTGACCAAGTTCTGAGCAAACACCACATCAGGCCTTGTGCACCTTACATCATACATGATAGATCCTACAGCCGAAGCATAAGGCACCTTTCGCATGTAAGCCACCTCTTCGGGTGTTGATGCATCTTTCTCATGACTTAATTCATGCTTAACCTCCATCGGTAGAAAACCTTTCTTAGAGTTATGCATGTTATACTTCTTCAATATCTTATCAATATAAGCATCTTGACTAAGACCAATTAACTGTCTACTCCTATCTCGATAGATTTTAATTCCCAGAATATATGCAGCATCTCCCAAATCCTTCATAGAAAAACATTTACCAAGATAATCCATAAGTTCCTTAAGTCTTGGAATGTTACTTCCCATGATTAATATGTCATCGACATATAAAATTAGGAACACTACATTACTCCCACTAGCTTTGCGATATACACATGGCTCATCACGATTTTGAATAAATCCGAATTTTTTATTTCTTCATCAAATCGCTTATTCCATTGACGTGATCCTTGCTTCAAACCATAAATAGATCTTTGAAGTTTGCACACGTGCTTTGGATATTTAGGATCAACGTACCCTTCCGGTTGTTGCATATAGATGTCTTCATCTAAGCGACCGTTCAAAAGTTTGAGTAAAACCTTTAGCTACTAAACGTGCTTTATAGGATTGTATTTCACCATCCATGTCGGTTTTCTTCTTGTAGATCCACCTATTTTTCACTACTTTAGCATTTTTAGGTGCATCCACAAGAATCCAAACATCGTTGATTTTCATGGATTTCATTTCCTCATTCATCGCAACTATCCATTTTTGACTTTTTTGGATCAGACATTGCGGATCGATAGTTAGCAGGTTCACCAAGATCCCCCACTTCCTCCTCATCATCCTCTATGTAAAGACATAGTTTGTCTGGCGCACGTATGGTTCTTTGAGACCTACGTGGAGGAATTAATTCCGGTGGAACTCCTAGACTTTCTGGATCTACAAGAATTTCTTCGCTAGTATTTTCAGAAGGCAATGTATCTTCTTGAATTTCTTCAAGATCATAACTTCTCCCACTAAATTCTTGATTTACAAGATCACTTTCAAGGAAGTCTCCATACCGAGCCACAACTACTTTGTTCTCAGCCAGATAATAAAAGTAGTAACCCATAGTTTCATTATGGTAACCTACAAAGATACATTTTACTGAGAGTTGTTGGAGTTTATCTCCAGAGTCACGTTTCACATACGCCTCACATCCCCAAATTTTCAAATAAGACAAATATGGCTTCTTGCCATGCCATAGTTCATATGGTGTCTTATCAACCTTCTTTGTGGGAACCATATTTAGAATACGAACAGCAAATTCAAGAGCATAATCCCAAAAGGATAATGGTAAAGTTGTAAGATTAAACATAGATTACACCATATCTAATAATGTACGATTTCTCTTTCTGATACACCATTTTGTTGTGGAGTATACGGAGAAGTAAGTTTCTAAACAATTCCATTCTCACTTAAATAATCTTTAAACTCTTGACTTAAATATTCACCACCTCGATCAGAACGAAGAGCTTTAATCTTCTTTCATAGTTGTAACTCTACTTCTGCTTTAAACGTTTTGAATGTTTCAATACCTCATATTTATGCTTAAGTAAATAAACATAACCATAACGGCTATAATCATCCGTAAACGTTAAGAAGTAACTAGCACATTTCCTTGACACATGTCTAAGTGGTCCACACAAATTAGTATGTATCAAACCAAGTAGTTCAGTAGCCCTTTCAATATTGCTATTAAAAGGTTTCTTGGTCATCTTTCCAGAGATACAAGATTCGCATTTATCAAATGATTCATCATTGATATTTTCCAAAAGACCATCACGTTGAAGCTTTTGTATGCGAGTCTTCCCAATATGGGCAAGTCTACAATGCCAAAAATAAGAAGAGTTCTTGTCTAACTTTCTCTTCTTATTCATGCTAAAAACAGAATTATTTTTCCTCTTGGAATTGTTATCATGCATGTTAATTTCAGAAGCACCATTCACAGAAATTGCATCAAAATAGAATAAACCATCTTTGAAAACAGAAATTCTATTATTATCAATCGTGTGATTAAATCCAAGATCCAACATACAAGAAAAGGAAATAACACCCCTAACAATTGTAGGTGCATAATGACAATTATTTAAAAACAGTACTAAACCCGAAGGTAAAACTAATTTAAATATTCCTATAGCTTCAACCGCTGCTTGTGCGCCATTGCCCACTTGCAGAAATTGTTCCCCATAGGAAAGCTTCCTCTTAAACTCAAATCCCTGCAGGGTATTACAAATGTTAATACCACATCTCGTATCATATACCCAGGAGTTTGATTTGTATGTAAGATTAAATAACTCTATCATAAATAAGTTACCTGAAGATGCTGCAGCAGCTAGCTCAGCCTTCTTCTTATGTTCATGCAACTCATGGAGGTAGAGAGAGCAATTCCTCTTCCAGTGTCCAGTCATTTTTCAGTGGTGACAAGTCTCATCTTTCTGAGATTGACTTTTCTTGACAAAGTTCTGCTTTGGTTTTGATGGAGTCGCAACTTGTTTGCTCTTATCAACCTTGCCTTTGCCTTTTTGCTTCTTATTCAATTGCGGTTTTGGTTTAGTCACTCTACCCTTTTGCACATAAAGTACTTGAGGAGAAGCAGTGGATGCATTATCTTTCAACCCCTTTTCAAAGTCAATGAGCATTGCATGCAAATCATTAACCGTCTTTCCCGTGCAATGCATATTATAGTTACGAACGAAATCATTGAAGTCCTTATTAAGGGACCTATTGATCAAGTTGATAGCCATATTATGATCATAGGGTTGTCCTAGTGCAATGAGTTGTTCCATATAACCCCTCATTTCCATATAAAGGGCACTTACGGACTTTCCAAGAGCTTGCTTGCAACTATGTAGAGCATCAACCAAATCATAGATCTATACAGCTTGCGGCGTTTCATACACAACCTTGAGTTCATCAAGCATTCGCTGAGGTGAAAATAGCTCATACTTCTTTTGAAGTGATGAAGCCATTCTCCCTAACATTACAGTAGCCACCTCATGGTGCTTCTTAACGTTAGCAGCGTGTTGAAGCCTTTCCGCATCAGATGCTCCTTCAGCAAGATCCTCTGGAAAAGGAGTAGTCAAGATAATAATAGTACCAACTGCTCTCAGAACAATTCTTAGTGAGCGATACCAGTCATTGAAATTAGGGCCAGTAAGTTCAGGCCGTTCAAAGAAAGCTTTGAACGCCGAGCTTATTGTCAGATTGTTTTTGGGTTGAGCCATTTCTACAGAAATAAGTTCAAACATTAGTATTTTTGATAATACAATTCAAGAAAATAAAATTACCCCTGTAATAAAACCATATTATTTTCCTTAAAAAACTAGAATCCATATTGACATAGATTCATCACATCAGTTGATCTGCTAGTGACAAATGTATTCAACACAGTAACTTGTCGAACAATAATTGACAAACAAATTTGCAATTTCTAGATACGTTAGGGATTTACATTGCCAAAATCATTTGCATTGTAAACATGTTTCATCCCTACTTTACGCCTTAAGTTTCCAGTTCTTACTGAGTAACTTAATTAAGTCGACTAATCTAAAGAACGTAAAACCTTCATGTGCAATCTTATTCAGTCATGAAGTTTTCTCTCCGTTACAACATCGTCCAATATCTTATATGACGACAATTGTAACTTCAAGTGTTCGTCAATTAGATGGCATATGACTTAAATTTTTAGGGTATAGATTTTGGTGTCAAAATCATGTATGGAGAAGCATGCATACATCTCCATAACATAAGTTTAATAAAAACGTTTAGTAAAAATTTTTGGTGAGACTAAAATTTCATCATATATTTGCAAGTTGAGGTATTGGTTAAACCAATTTAAGATTTTACACACAACTAAATTCACACCGTACTTTTTCTAGAAATTAGCTAAAGCACAAAGCAATAACCTTATTCTTTGTGTTTCGGATGTGAATTAATGCAGTTAAATCAACCTTAAAGAATTAAACAAATAACAACCGTAGGTAATTCCAATTTTGACGCACAGGCGAGCCGAGAATTTGGTTAACGCTAAAGCATAACACCTCCTTCCTTAACCGGGTACTTAACCAGCGGTGCGTTATACCCACTTTATAGTTTGCCAAAATTGAGTAGGCCGTTAAGTTGCTATTGCAATTCTAATCAACACAAATCATATGTAATTTAGATCTCAAAACAATTCATTAATTTTAATAAGATTTAGTCCATATTAGTTTTCATAAAAAACTACCCTTGTTTACAACATACAATATAAAAAAACGAATGAAAACAAGTGGTAAAAAAAACTAAATTAAATAGCCACATGCATAACAATTTATTCAAAGAACATCAAATCTAGGGTTTTCATAAACATAAAAGGTTTTCCCTAATTTTAAATCTTTGAATCAAATAAAGCAAATAGCAATCAAAATTATATGATCCGTAAAAAACATGCATGTTTATTACGGATCTCCCACATTCTCTTAACAATTAAAAAACTACGGATCGTAACCACACATGACATAACAATTAATTCATGCAAAACATCTAAAGTTAATTACCATGTAATTTTAGGGTTTACAAAAAGAATAATAATTTTTTTTATAAAAAATTAGGCAATAGCCGATTTTAAAAACAATAAAAAACAAAACCCTAATTTTTATAAAACCTAAAAAACAACATGTAATTTTTAACACAAATCAATATTAGTTAAAAAAAACTTTAGATCTTGATAATTATAATCATGTTAAAACGGCTCTCGATGCCACTGAAGGTTTATATAGTTCATAACAATTATTAAAACCCTAATATGGATCAAAGCACATACAGCGGAAGCAAATTAACAAGATAATAATTTAATACAATTATAATTAATCAAGATTAGGGTTACATACCTTTATCCTAGCAAGATCTACAAGATAACGGAACGGTCGCCGGTAGAGATAGATCACGAACACCACCAGGATATAGTCTAAAGCAAGACTATACCACGATCTTGTACACACGTAATGCGGAGAGTTAATCGTGAGTTTAGCACGAACAAAACCGAGCTTCCAAGTCTATGGATGATCTACCCAACAACCCTAGAGAGGAGCTAGGACTAGATCTATAATAGCTTAATTGAAAAACAAAGAAGAACCCTAATTGGGGTGTTATGGCCGACGGTTTAAGAGCAAGAGAGAGAGGAGTGGTGAAAAAATTATGAAAGCCTTGGTTTGTTTATATACACATTGGAAAAACTTTTCCTCCAAGGTTAAACAAATTAAGGTAACAAAATCTTTTTCCTTCCCTTTTGTCTCTCTCTTTGGCCGGATATACACAAGCCCACAAGGATGTTTCCGGAACTTTTCCGACTCTTTCTTTTAGCTTCTATTAGATTCTATAACAGTCGTTTAATACTTAACTTTTAATTACTTAACGATCGTTAGTTTAAGCTACGGTTTGATTTTTTTTAGAACGACGGATTTATTAAAGGCTAGCAAAAGCTAGAAAAATTACATAGAGTTAATGAACAAAAGCGGGTTTTTCAACCAATCTACCCATCTAATATTAAACTTCGGATTTCTAGATGAAATCCAAAGATATGAATTAGAAACAATAAAATCCCATAAGGTCGCCTTTTGGGGAGGAAGAGCCGTAAAAAGCATTTGATTACGGTTTGATTTAATAAATATAATAAATATATTTAATAAATAAATTAACCCTTTACGTAATGTGTGTAATCCAGTGATCTCGAGTTCGATCCTATCACACGACTATCGATTTTAAGTCCATAAACTTTCACATATTACACGCAAAAAAGTTTTCAAGTAAAAAATCACATATACTGAAATACTCGTCTACGCCTAAAACACCTTATATAAAAATACAATTTTATATGATCACTTAAAAATATCGATATATCATGACAGTGACAATGCTATGGACTAATAAATTCGTCCGAGATGCTATGAGCATATAAATCCGAATATTAACATCGAACTAAAATCATATCGATTTTTGGTATTCGAATTCTGTTCGATACGACACCGATATTACGAAATAAAATGAAAAATTTCGGTATGACTAATTCAATACGGATTAATACGAGACCGGTATCGTGCTCATCCTACTCTCACGTCACTAGCTAATAAATCTTTACCGTTCCGTAACGTAAAGCGATTTTATATACAAGATCATGAATGTAGGGATGGGCATGATACCGGTCCCGTACTGATCTCGTACCGAATTAGTGATGTTGAATTTTTTCCGAGCATAAGCTAGCGGTATTGGTATCGTACCGAACGGGATTCAGATATCGGTACCGGAACGGGTATCGGTACCGGTATCGGGAAATCGAACTTTTCTAGTTTTTCGGGAATTTTACGATTTGGTACCGATCCCGACCGAATTAGTGGTACCGATTTTTTTTACTTTATTTCGTACTTCCGGTGCCGTACCGAACGAAATCCCCGTACCAAAAATCAATACGGTTCTGATATGATTTCGATATAGTTCTGGTACGGTTTCGATTTAGTTTCGAGATTCAGAACCAAATACCCATCCTTACATGAATGAGATTTATCTAAAATCTACTATACTAAAAAGAAAACCTATACTAATTTTCCTGTTTAGAATAAAATATTTTTTTAATTTACTTGGATCTTTAGTCCTTTACCACTATATTCTTTTGATCTGTATAATGTCGTACTTGTACAAGATTTAAGCATAGTCATTATTTAAGTTCGGCATACGAGACTTATAAAACTTTAGTCGTATTTGATACTCCGTAGTAGTTTTATTTCGCTCATTTATAAAATATAAAAAGGTAAAACGGTAGATTTGGATTTAGAAGGAGTCATCCCTTTTACCTATATAAGTTGGACACATATCCCGTCTCATAAGTGTTCATCCCGTCTCATAAGTGTTCAAAGGCGGTCTAGTTGGTTTTGTATTCTGTAGCCGAAATCGAATCTTGCTAAGCGGGTAACTGAATATGTGAATATTCAAAATAAACGATTACACACTGTTTAAGTCACTGTTAATTATTATAAAGATATAAGAACATTTAAAACGATAAACTTTTTAAAAGATCTAAAATTTAATAAGATGATTAAGTTATAAAAGTTTTTGTTTCATAAACGCACTATATATAAACTTATTAAGTTTATAAATTGTTAATATTTACATATGTATTAAATTTTGAATAAGTTTAATATTCTAAATCTGTTTATTATAAACTTATTCTACTGTAGTTTATAAACTTTTAGACTTTTTTTTCTTATTTTATAAACTTTTTCTTACACTATAAGAGCATCAGGTATCACAAAGAGGTGTTTACCTCTTCACTGCGCCACATCAGCGCCACGTCATACCAACTAATCTATCTCATCTTCTCCAAAAACACCCCTTTATCACAACTAGTCTCTCTCCTCTTCACTTGGGTCCCACCACTCACCATTTTATTTACTTTTTCAATTTTCACACAAAATAAAAATTCATTTCATAAAATAAAAAATTACAAAATACTTCAAATAAAAATACAACTACTTAAAAAAAAAATACAATACGGTCGATTATTCATGGTTGATCTTGTGCCCAAACATGCTCAATGAGGTTCCGTTGAAGCCTTGAATGTACGTCTCTATCTCGGAGTTCTCTTTGTCTCCTGCGACGTATTTCACATCGCTCGACCCATGACCTTAACAAATGGTTCCCAGGAGGGATGTACATTTCAACTGCTTCGGAAATCGCATACCCTTGATTCTTCAAAATCATATTATGCAAAATGATGCACGTGTACATGACCCTGCGTAGCTTGTTCACAGTCCAAGCACGCGCCGGTTGAGCAATTATACGCCATCGTCCTTGTAGGACACCAAATGCCCTTTCAATATCTTTCCGGGCACTTTCCTGACGCCGTTTAAACGCAGCGATTTTGTCATCACGTGCTTGGCTGAACGACTTAACAAAACATGACCATCGAGGGTAAATACCATCTGTAAGGTAGTACCCTCTTTCGAATAGCTGCCCGTTTACAAGATATGGTGCCACTGGTTCGTTGTCAGCCAAAAGGTCGTCGAACAATGGTGAATGATGCAGCACAGTAATATCATTATTCGAACATGCAACCCCGAAAAATGCATGCCAAATCCACAAATCGTATGATGCAACGGCTTCTAGAATGAGGGTTGGGTGTTGTTTATCACCTCTCCCAAATTGCCCGTGCCACGCTTTAGGACAATTAATCCATTCCCAATGCATACAATCAAGGCTACCTAGCATACCCGGTAACCCGTGAATCATATGTTTTGAACGTCATTTGGTGTAGGCTTTCTTAAAAATTCGGGCTTATACAAATCTATAACGCACATACAAAAATAGTCTAGACAATCACGGGCACAATGTTCACCCATTTGCAAGTATTCATCTACCCCATCCGCCACCGTGGCGTTTGCCAATTGGCGAAGAGCGGATGTGCATTTCATGATGACACTCATACTTTTCATACCCGTAGCATCATATCGAATAGTAAAAAAATGAAAATGCTTGGGTAAAGGATTATTTGTTGCACAATAAGTTTCAATACCTTCAACAATTTCCAGAAACAGCTCCCGTCTCATCCGATATCGTAATCTGAATTTTTCTGCCGGGTATTTTGGATGTGGACCAAAATAATCTTCCATTAAACGTTGTTCGGCGACGTCACGTTCACGCCAAATGTATCTGCGATGTGAATGAACTTCATCTTCTTCCTCTTCGTTAATCTTCCACACCATTTCTACTTCTTCCATTTCTTCGATATCTGACTGGTACGAATCCGACGAGGTGCTCATATTGAAGTTTTTTGTGAAAGTTTAATTGAATGTTTTTGTTGTGTGTGGTTTTTAAAGAAGTTTGGGTGGTATTTATAAGAATAAAAAGTTTAATTTTTTTTTTTTTTAATGAAATTAGCCGTTTGAAAACGGTAATAAAAAAAATGGGCCCCACCTTCTTTTCCAACGAGCAATGTCACAAAGTGACATTTGAATACCGGCGAGAGGAGGGGTCGGTGTAGCGGCGAAGGGCGGCGAGCGACGGCGAGCCTGCCACCTAGGCACGGCGAGCCAAGCTCGCTGCCATACCGTTCCCTCTAATAATGGATGTCCTAAACGAATCGAACCAAATAAGCAAGTGTCATTGGAGTAAAATTAAAAATCATTAAAGACATTAAAGTTGTTAGTGAAATTATATTCAAAGCATCATGTATAACAAAAAACTGGTTATATATTAAAATAAGGTAAGTAAAAATTTGTTTTATTCGGGTAATCGCAAACACTAGGGTTTTGCTAACAACAGTATTATGGTTTTTTTTAAACATGTCGTAATTAAAAATTAACATTTAATTAACAAAACATTTTTCATATTTAAATAACATAATTAAAAATTCAATATTTAATTATGATAAATCATTCCATGTTTAACTTACACTTTTTATGTTTAACATGTATAAATATAAAAATAATGAGTTCATTGAATGCTATTTTATACAAATGGTATGTTTAAAAAAACCCGCTGTTAGCAAAACCTTAAAAACTAAAACCTAATTGTAATAAACGGGTTTTTCGCCAAGTGTTTTTTATTCCGGTATCTTTTTTGTTGTTTCGAACTAAAAAGGCTGACTCGGTTTATCGACCCTATTAAATTTTTTAAACATCCGATCAAACGAACGAATCCGCCTTTGTGCTCTAAGCCTCTAAAATAGTTATTTGAAAATGTATCAACGATAAAAAAAAAATAGAACTTGGTAGCAAATAAAGAGAGCTAATTATGTAGACCTAAAACATTTGGACTCGAATACATAATTTTTATAGAATGGAATTGTGTGGTGAGCAAAATATTGTGAAAGAAGAAAAAGAAAGAAAGAAAGAAAGTGGAAGAAAGCCAAGGATCCCGTGAAAGCTAGTGGTCACCACCGCACTCCATACCAATTGCGACTCGTTTAAAAGGACATAAAATCATTGTAACTAGCTACTTACTAGTATGTCCTTTTACCATTGACATTAGTAAATAATGAAAATCACAATGCTATATTCTCCATGAAATTTTTTTAGGGAACAAATAATAACTTTATATTATTTATTTTTATTCTAAAACTGTAAAATCTTTTATTATATAAAATAATCTTTTATATAAAAAAAATTAGATTATTTGAGAATTTTTGTGAAAAATGAAGGTCGTAAAAAAAACAATCAGATCAATCAAATTGCTTGATTTTGATACATAAGCAAAATTGAGATATATTATTGGTCGAAAAAAGTCAAATTTGAATTCAGTTTAGTTGAAATTAAAAATTTTGATGAAGGCATTTGATGAAAACAAATAAATATATATATATGTCAAATTTGTGAACATAAAAACTTAAAAATTGAGGAGATTAATAAAACTTTAGTGGTTTAATTTTAAATAACTTAGATGGACTTAAGTATAATCTTATAATTTTCGATATTTTTTAGTAATTTTAGAAAATAAACAAAATATTCCCTTAAACATTATATTTTAAAAATACGACGTATATGTAATATTAAAAAAACCTACAAATCACATAATTATTAATATTCAAATAAAAAACACATTATTTTCTATTTTTATTTTGACACTTAACAAAGTTAAACAATGCAATCTACGTAAATTATTATTAACATGAATAAAAATATTAAAATAAATGCAGATGCTAAGACATGGGTCTTAAATGAAAATTAATACACGAGATTTTACATATTACAACAACATATATTCTTTCAAGGTCGTTATATGTTACTAGACACACAATATTAAAAAACGATAGGTAATATTTTAGTTAAACAAAGTCAAATGTTTTATGCAACAAATATTTATAAAAAAATATCAATTAATACTATTACATAATGAAAAATCATGTAAAACTCGTGTGTCCATGAACATCGTAACTATTTAAGTATTAAAAATTTAATATATTATTTTATAGAATAAAACTAAGCATTACAAAATCATGAATTTATAAATCATGTACGTGCAATGTTGATGTAAGTGATTTGTTGATTAATAATTAATATATAACTATATAGAATAAAAATATCAAAAGTAAAATGAGTATGAAATTCGAAAAATAAGAATTGACGTGAGTTTATATTAATTTGGACGGTGACATTAAAACAAAAGCATAATCAAACATATAATCAAACGTATAAAAATTAAATATTCTTAAAAAAATATATAATATACATAAAATCGCAATAGCGAAATTATTACTTATTAAAGTCTTGTGCGTGCACAGACATCAATACTAGTTAGATTATTTGAGAATTTTAGTGAATAATGAAAGTTGTAGAAAAAACAATTGCATCAATCAAGTGACTTAATTTTGCCACATAGACAAAATCAAGCGATGTGATTGGTAAAAAGAAGTCAAAATTAAATTCAATTAAGTCAAAAATAAATTTTGGCAGTTAAACTTGATGAAAACACACAAAAATATATGTGTCAAACTTGTGAAAATAAAACTTAAAAAAGGAAAAGAGGATTAACAGTATTTTAGTGGTTGAATTTTAAATAGATTAGATAGATATAAGTGTAAATTTATAATCTTCTATATTTTTTAGTAACTTTATAAAATAAACAAAATACCCTCTTAAACTTTTTACCGTCTAGATTTTATATTTTAAAAATACAAGATATATGTTATATTAAAAAAATCAACAAATCACATGATTATTATCAAATAAAAACACAAATTATTGTTTATTTGTATTTTGACACTTAACAAAGTCAAACAATGCAATCTACGTAAATTATTATTAACATGAATATATATATCAAAATGAATGCATGATCTCAGACATCGATGTGAGATGAAAATAAATAGACGAGATTCTACATATTACAACAACATATATTTTAGCAATATCGTTATGTATTACTAAACACACAATGTCTAGAAAAGGATAGCTAATATTTCAGCTTAACAAAATCAAATCCTTTATGCAACAAATATTTATACAAGATTATCACATACATAAAAATTATGTAAAACTCGTGGGTCCATAAGCATCGTAATTATTTAAGTATTTAAAATTTAATATTATTTTATAGAATAATATTAAGTATTACAAAATCATGAATTTATAAATCGTGTACGTGTAAAGTTGATAAAAATGGTTTGTTGATTAATAAGTAAGATATAATTATTTAGAATAAAAAATCGAAAGTAAAAAGAGTATGAATTAAAAAAAATGAGTTTATATTAATTTACACGATCCACAGTAAAACAACAACATAATCAAATATATCAACATTAGATGTTTTTAAAAAATATATATAATATACATAAGCTCGCGATAACGAAATTATTACTTAACTTATCATTTATGTTCAAGTTCCGTGCATGCACGGGCATTAAAACTAGTAGAAAGTACATAACAAAAGAATATAAAATTCAACAAATTAAAAGTACTAGGATTTTTGTTGATATTATGCGCATGACGTAACGTACAAAACTTAGAGCATTTAGGGTAGTAGCGCCGGCAACGACGTTGACCAGCGTTGCTAGGCATTACTACATCTTCGTGGTGTTTCGGCCAACGTAGTTGGGGACTATTTATTTAGAAAAAACTTCCTTCCACCCTTCAATTGCTAGCTTTTATTTTCATTTTTGGCACAAATTTAAAAGTTTTACATAACTCCTCTTTGTTAAACAGCTACTTTATAAAAAAAATTCGAACTTTTTATTTCAGCCCCTAAAACAACTGATTTTTTGAAATAAAAATTTACATTTACCCCCCCCCCCTCCCCCACACACACACACCCCACTAGTAAGGGTGTCAATATTTTTGACGCGACCCGAGCATATTCGGGTTGGGTTACTCGGGTTCGTATTTCAATTCGGGTTAATCAGGTCAACCCGAATTTGAAATCAGGTCGGACATCGGGTAGAAAGCTTATGTATAATTCGGGTTCGGATCAACCCGATTGACCTGGGTAAGTCTTTATTTTTGTAAATTTAAATTTAATATAATTTCTATTAAAAAAAGTTTGTTAATATTTTTTCCGAATTCGGGTTGACCCGAACCCGAATTGACCTGACCCAATAAACACGAACCTGAGTTCAAATCAGGTTCGGGTAACTTGTTTTTAGCCTTGACCCAAATTCAACCCGACCCGATTGACCCGAACCCGGCGCGATTCCGACCCCTAACCACTACTATATAAATAACCCATTATCACAAACAAAGTAACAAACCTTCATCTAAAAATACATAGCTTTTTATCTAGCAAAACAAATGTTTGACTTCCCTCAACATGGTTTCGTGAATTTCATACAAGACTTGTTCGTCAAACCCTCTTACACAAAATCAACCTTTTTCCGGCTTCTCTGCCAACTTTCGTCGATGACGCTGGTACAATTTCAACAACACCAACAAGAACAACCACAAGCTTTTTTCCGTTGGCAACAATCACAAATCGTAAACCATGAATTCCAAGAGTTACAACAAAACCCACCGTCATTCACATCACAAACTTGTCAATCACTCAATCAACAAGTCGAGTCACCAAAAAAGATGCTCCGTAAGAAGCAAAAGGAAAAAAAGGTTAAAAAATGTAGACGATGAAGAGCCGGTAGCACCGACCTGTTGGCTACTGGGATCAGAAGAATTGCTTGCATCATGTTACGCGACCGTTTAAGAAGATAATGATGTCGGAAGGCAACAAAAAGGAGACACGTTTTGGTATCGAGTGTTGAACGAGTTCAATGCAAAAAATTCCAAACTCCTATAAATTATATGGTGACTAGAAAAAGGCATACTTTGAATACCAATTGCCAAAAGTTCAACGCATGTTTGTGGTCCAAACGTTTGGGAAAAAGTGTCTAAAACGACGTGGATGTGATGAAACGGGCTCATAGTATGTACCGTGAAGAGCATCGAGGGGTTACGTTTACTCAAGAAGACGCTTGGGCGGTTGTGAGATTCCACAACAAATGCAACGCAACTGTCCGGTTGACCTAACCAGAGAGACGTCCCAGGGCTACCCAAGAGGATCTTTTAGGTCCATATACAAGAGCACGACCCTCCAAAAAAACCAAGTCGACGTCTTGGCGAGCACTGGTGCAAGTAACGCGTCCTCCCAATTCGAGAAGTTATTTGAGCAAGACCTTCGTCTCAAAGGAGAAGTTAATGGAGCAAAATGGGGTTGCTGAAAGAAGAAATAGAACACTAATAGAGGCTACTAGAACCATGTTAGCTAATTCCAAGTTACTCATTCATTTTTGGGCAGAAGGAGTCAGTATTGCTTGATATGTGCAAAATAAAGTTTTAATGATTAAGCCACACATAAGACACCTTATGATCTCTTTAAGGGTAGTGTTCCTACGCTACATTTCTTGAAACCTTTTGGTTGTCATATTAATACTCTTAATACCTAGAACCACTGGGGAAAATTTGATGGGAAGTCAAATGAATGGTTTTTGGTTGTATATTCTCTAAATAGTAAAGCATACAGAGTATAAAACCTTAGAACAAGCATGTAGAAGAGAGCATTCACATTAGATTATTGGAAGATAAGCCCATAATATAGGTTCTGGACCAGAGTGGATGTTTGATATTGATTCTCTTACAAATAATGTGAATTATGTACTAGTTGTTGCAGGTACAAAGTCTAACAATTTTGCAGGTTCAAAGGAGAATGTCATCATGTTGCCACTTTTGGAAGATGACTTTGTGTTCCATAAAGATCCAAGTATTATTTCAAAAAAGAGAGATAATGCAGAATCAAGTGCTAAAGCCGATTCTAATGAACAAGGGAGGAGTGAACAAGATAGCAACTCTACTGATGCAAATAAGATATATGAAAATATTGTGTGAAAGAATGCTAGTGTTTATAACAATCCATGGAATGAAAACAAAATTACTCGAGCTAGTACTAGTGGACCAAAGATTAATGTTGCTAGTGTAGTTTCTAATACTAGTAGTATAAATCTCCAAATATTGACAATCCACCATTTCATAATGTTATTCCCAGTATTGAAGGTGGTAGTGATCCTTTGAAAGTTTAAGAAGAGTGGACTGATGTAGAAGTAGATGTGAGCAACTTGCCTGACTCTTACACAGTGCCCAAAACTTCAAGCACAAGAATTAATAAGGATCATCTACTAGAGAATGTTATTGAAGATGTTCAGTCTTTTGTGAAAACTAGGAGAATGAAAAGAACAAAGACTACCAACCAGCAAGGATTCATAAGTTCTATTTATGAACAAAATGCATAAGGATGTGAACACTTGTCTGTTTGTATGTTTTCTATCACAAGTGGAGCCAAAGATATTAGAAAGGCTCATAAAGGTGCATCTTGGATTGAGGCTATGCAAAAGGAGCTTCTACAGTTTCCGTTACAAGATGTTTAGGAACTTTGTGACTTACATACATGTATGAGAACAACTGGCACCATATGGGGTTTTAGGAATAAATCTGATGAAAGGGGAATTAAGGTCAGAAACAAGGCTAGATTGATTTCTTAGGGGTTCATACAAAAAGAAGGTCTAGATTATGATGAAGTATTTGCCCATGTTGCAAGGATTTAAGCTATAAGGTTGTTTTTGGCTTATGCTTCATATATGGGTTTCATGGTATACCAAATGGATGTCAAGAGTTATTTTCTCTATGACACCACTAGATGAGGAAGTATATGTGAGCCAATCTCCTGGTTTTAAAGATCTTAAGCATCCTGACAATGTCCACAGGGTCAAAAAGTCTCTTTATGGTCTTCATCAGGCACCAAGAGCATGGTATAAAAATATTGCTAAATATTTTCTGACAAATGTTTTTTAGAGAGATAAAACTGATAAATTTTGTTCTTTAAAAGAAAAAATCATGATTTCATGATGGTTCAAGTTTATATGGATGATATCATCTTTGCTTTAACAAAACCAGATATGTGTGAAGATTTTGATGAACTTATGAGGGGTAGGTTTCATATGAGTTATATGGAAGAACTCACTTTCTTCCTTGGTTTTCAAGTGAAACAGAAGAAAGAGGGTATCTTTATTAGTCAATACACGTATGTGACTAAGATTCTAAAGAAGTGTAGCATGATGGATGTTAGGCTTGCTAGCACTCTAATTACAAGTGTTAACACTTTGCCTAAAAATGAAGACGGTGAAGAATATGATGAGCACATGTACATGTCCATGATTGGGTCTTTGATGTATCCTACATCTTCGAGAGATGACATTATGTTCTTTATGTGTGCATGCGCTAGATGTTAAGTCAATCCTAAGGTCTCACATTTTCAAGCAGTAAAGAGGATTTTTAGATACCTAAAAAGTCATTTAAAGCTTGGACTTTGGTATCCAAAGGATTATCCTTTTGATCTAGTGTCATATACAAATAGTAATAATGTTGGTACCAGTTTGGATAAGAAATCAATAACAGGCGGTTTCCACTTCCCAGGATACAAATTGATATCATGGCAATGCAAGAAGCATACATTGGTGTCTACATCTAATATTGAAGCTGAACATGTGGTTGTTGCTCATTATTGTTGACAAGTGCTTTGGATTCAGAATCAGATGCTGGATTACGGGTATAATTTCCTAAATACTATTTTGTATATTCACAATAACAAATACTATTTGTATAATCAAAAATCTAGTTTAACATAGCAAAACTAAATATATAGAAATTAGACACCATTTTATAAGAGACTGTAATGAGATAAAGTTGATTCGGTTATTTAAAATTGAGACATAAAAGATTTTTGCAGATCTTTTAACCAAAGTTTTTGATGTAGGTAGATTCCAATACTTGAGGGCAAGTTTTGGAATGATCAATCTATAAATTCTCAAGGTTTTTCTATGTGATGTGTAGTTCTATAGAGTCCGATAGTGTTATTAGTCAAGTTTGGGTAAACAACTTTAATCAATTTTGTTAGTGTCAAAACAGTGATGTTGGTCTTGTTTCTTATATTGTCATAAGAAAATGTTTTTGGGAAGTATTTTATTGGTTTTAGACTAACATTTTCAAGGAAAGGAAAACAGTATGAAGGTATTTGGATATTGTACACTATGATTGGGTGTTATGTTATTTCTTAGAAAGCTAGTTCCTACTAGCTAGCTCACTCTTTGCCATCCATTTATGGTGTGTTAGTCTTAGGCATATGGCTTAGAGAATAACTTATGCTATAAATCCTGTCAAGAAGGCTCTTATAATGAGTATCTGATCAAGTAGTACTTAGTGTTGGTAATGGTTTTCACAAACCATAGGTTACAGTAACCTAAAGTGTATGTGTGTAGTAGTGTTCTGTTTGAGCATGAATTTTGGCAAAGTTCTAATGGATTTATCTAAGTGAGGAGTCGTACATGCTTCAATATCTATCTCATGGATTTGAGTGTGTAAAGAAGACTTTGACGACTTGCTTTGATCCTGAAGTTAGTTCTAGTTTATTTGTGTGTAGGTTCCTACTACCGTGTGTGTAAAAGAAATAATAAAAGATATAAAAATGATGTTGTATAATTTTCTTGTACTCAATGGTGTCTAAATCTGGGTTGCCAAAGCTTGGGAGGATGTTTGGAAGTTGGCTAAGTGTGTAAATTTTTTTTATGCCAATTAGTACTGGTGGTAGCTAGAGTTGTTGAAGACTTAACAATAGTTTTAAGGGAGGAAAATGTTGGTAGTCCAGGTTGTACTATGTTTGGTAGTACTGGTGAGGCTACTCATATTGGTTCTGATATAGAACAGGGAAGGAGTGCCATATGTAAGTCCTCAACCAGGTCCAATGATCTCACTTTTAGGGGCTACTTCCCTTGGATGTGGTGTGGACAATTTTTATTTTTGGAATTGACGGCTATTGTAAACCCCCATTTTTACCTTGACGCAACGGAACAATATTTTTGGGGTATTAATTCATGGAATAAAAGGCACAGTATTAGAAAACAACTCGAAAGAGCGTTTTAATAAACTTTATGTATTTATTAATAATTATCATTCAAAATCAAAGATTTTCAGTAAAACAATTGTTGGTCCCTTGTAATTAGTGCTATACTTAATATTACTAAGAATATACCTAACTCATGGCAAATTAATGTAAATAAACAAGATAATATAATGTAAAAGACACAAAAGTTTTTCAACGTTTAACTCTTATTATTTAAAGAATTATACCCTATTGTATGCGAAGCTACAATAGAGATTGAATAGACAATGTGTGTGTTTGTGATCTCCTCACTAACAAACTATATCAATCCTATCGATTGATAAGTTCGACGATTAAGACAACAAGAGTTTAGAACTCAAGTGCTTTCTATCGTATTTGGAAGAGAGAACTGTTTGTGAATGTCTAAAGCATTAAGTGCATAAACTTGAGTTCTCTCTTGTACAAGCATCCTATTTATACTAGTTAAGGCTATGTACGTGACAAAGAAATGCCATGTGCAATTCTTGTCTCATTAGGTACAGAGTACCAAATTTTATTAACCTATTCTAGGTATCAAGACAAAGTCCTTTTACAAGCTCAGTGCCCTTGTCTAACCTAAAAGGGTAAGTCACTATAAGCGAGTGTTGTACTACATCTTATCTACTTCAAACTTATCTCGCCTTTAGTTCAGTCTTCAGGATTGCTTGTTCCTTCAGGGAAATCGTATGGGGCTCAGTGAGTTTATTTCCACAATTCACTAAACCCATCACCTTCTTCTTCGTCTTAGGTACATCATTCATTGAGCTTCGCCTCACTGAATGCTCGAGTCTGTTGATCCCAAACTTAGATCGATTAAGCTTTGTGTATACGAGATTAGATCAAGTAATACACGTAGAGAAACCTTTGCTTATGAATAAAGTAACTAAGTGTTATGCGGAATTAACACTTAATCTAGAACACAAAGATTTTAAACAAACTTTCACTTGTATTAGAATAATCGAACTTGATTACAATGAAAGAGGTTTAACAGTCGAATACTTGTAAAAAATTATATTGAACATTAACCTAAAGATCTTCTTTTATAGATTAAGAAGTCTTGTACAATAAGCTACGAATCAACTATTCTAGGTAAAGATAATAATGAAAAATACAATGTCGAACTTATCTTTACCATATACAAATATAGAAACAAATAAACAAAAAGATTCGTATGAAGATATATTCCATCAGTGCTTGTCTTCAAGGCTGTCAGCGTTGACTTCTTCAAATGTCAACGCTTGGCTGTCAGCGTCCAACTTCTTCTTATCAGCGCTTGAACTCTTCTTATCAGTGTCTAGTGAACTGACCCATAATTTATTCCCAACAATCCTCCCCTAAACTTGATATCCACTCTAATGATCAAGTTTCTGAATAAATACAAAAGGCTAGGAGGAATCTTACAAAAACTTCCTATGTTGGTGATAAACATATCTAATTAAGTCATTGGCCACGTCACTAGTATAATCAATCTCCAAGGGTGTCTCCTTCATCTTTTCCAGTACTTCTTTGGATAAATAATAATCAGCATCCACAAGAAGATATTCTGAGAACTTGGTAGAACTCAAATGAAACACACCACAAGTAGAATAAAGCCTCCAATGAAGACCACTGAGGTCATCTTCAAGATCCTTCCATATGGCAGGATCTGCTTCCCTTGGACCACACAAAGTCAAAAATGTGTGCCATAGTCTTATTCCATTTGCTGAAGTAGGTGCTTCAGCCTTATACTTGGCCTCTATCAATCTCCATAGATGCACCAAGTCTTCTCTGTCTATGCTTGCAAAGATAGAAACAATCAAAGTGAAAGTGTGTACCTCCTTCCCAAATCTGCCAATCTTCCAAAATCCACACTCATCTTCATCAAAACTTATGATTGGATTTCTGGCATCTAGAGATACTACATTAACCAAATCTGAAGCTTCCAATGGAGAAAGCTTGAGATGCTTCCTTATGACAGTTTCACTTGGATCATACATATCCATATCTTTGGGAAATTGGAGAGGATCTCCTTTCTTCACTGGTCTTTGAGCAATCCTCATCTCCTTTTCAATCTGCATTTCCTCAGCAAGCTCCTGTTTTCTTTCTTCTGAAAGAAACTGTAAGACATTATTTTCTTGCACATGCCTCCAAATAGGATGTGCCCTGTACTCTAGCTCCTCAAAAGATAAAGCCAGCAACTTCTTGTATGTCCATCCAGGTTGATGGCATCTAAGCAACTTGTAATACAATTGCTTGCTATCTCTTCTAAGCCAAGTCTTGACCTCTTGTGCATTAGACTTCAAAATCACCTTTATATCATCTTGTACCCTGAGAAGAATTTCCAACCCCCAAATTTGATCTGACAAACTCATCCCTGGGTTGTCTATTACCTTATCTTCCCAAGCATGGTACATTCTGGTGATTTCTGGAAGGTCAAAATCAACCTGCTTCTTCAAATCACTCAATCTTTCTTTTGCCAACTCATCTCCATATTCAAGTCTTTCTGGATCTTCAATGATTTGTATACTTGAATCTGAGCTGCCTTTGTCACTTTCCTTATCACTTTCATCCTCACTCTCAGTGGCTACAAATGGTGATGTACCACTCCTCTTCAAATCTTCTTCTAAAAGTTGTGCAGCCAACTATTTATCAAATGCAATTTGTGCTGCATCTTTCTTTGGAACATCTTCTTCAACCATAAGCCCCTTACCCTTGTCTTTTGGATCAATAATTGGTAAGGTAGAAGAAGAAACCTGTGTGGACACATCTTTGATGATTGCTGATGACTAGAATACATCAACACCACCTGCAACTTTGTCAGCGTTCAAGTTACCTTTATCAGCGCCCCGATTACCTTTGTCAGCGCTGGATGTGTCAGCGTTCAAACCTGTATCAGCGCCCACTTTGCTTGCAACAGCGTCCTGTGTAATATGTTGCATTGTTGCTGTGAAAGATCCTTCCAAGTTTAATGGAGTTACCTTGGACGTATCAATGACAGGATGCTTCTTCAGGCTTGTAAGAGCTTCAGCAATATCTAAGGATCCACCATCATGTGAACTCCTTTCACTTGCAGTACGTATAAGCTCATCCACTTCATCCTCCCCTTTGGAAGATTCCTCCATCCTACTCCTGCTACTAGGATTCTCCAAAACAGTTACCCACTCCCTCAATGCTTGTCATCTTTGCTTAACACCAAGCATTCAGTATCAGTAAAAAGAACTTTATTCTTGTTATCACACACCTGTGATACACTAAAAAGATTATAGTCGAGTTCTTTTACCAGAAATACGTTTTCAAAACGTAAGTTGTTGGTGAGAAGAGTTCCTTTGCCTGTGATAGTTCCATATCCGCCCCCAAAGAGAACCTTATCACCATCTTCAATGGGTGTGAAGTTACTCAAGTAATCTTCTTTCCCAGTCATGTGCCTAGAGCATCCACTGTCCCAATATCCATAGTCATTAACCTGTTTTTGAATGCCCTGCACATAAGAAAACAAATTAGTTTTCTTTGGGAACCCAAGCCTTGGAAGACTTGGATTCATCTGGTTGTTCAACAAGAACAGACTTGGTTCTCATAACAACCCCATTTTCATCCCTTTTTGGATGAAATGCCCAGTTAACCCCAATTGGTCTTGACATGACCTTTGAAATATAATGAAACCTGTTGCATGTCATAGAAAGACCAGTAGAATTAGGGTTTTGGTCTTGTTTTGCTCTCCATGTTAAGCTAGTAGAAGCTTTAGACCCCTTTCCCTGTGGTTGCAAATACCTAGGTTTGGCAGTGTGTCTGGCAGCGCTGAAATTGTTCTTGTCAGCGCCCCGATTGCCTTTATCAGCGTTGAACCTAGGGTTTGCTATAGGAACCCATTGCCTATTGGACCAAGTGTTTGTCTTTTGGAAAGGTCTTAGGCCATGTGTGTTAGACCCTCTAGAAAAGAATGGGGCTGGTCTAACAACTTGTGAACTTTTGTTCACAAAGGTTTTGTGTCTGACAATATTTGACCTATGTTGACTTTTGTCAGCGCTGAAATAGTTCTTGTCAGCGTTGACATTTGAAGCGTTGACACATTTGTATGCCAAATGTGAAAAGCTACCACAAGTGTAACAGGCTTTTCTAGACATAGTCTTAGGTCTAGAAGCAAAGAAGCCTGTTCCATGGTTACTAACTTGGCTTTTTGGTGACCTAGTATTCCTATACATCTCTGCATACTTAACACTAGGTTTTCTAACAGTGTGTGAGCCAAGGTCAACAGCTTTGCCAGTGGTTGGGTGTGTGATTTTAATAGGTGTAGGATCATGGCTCGTGATTGGTGTGGGCTCATTTGGACTTTCACACAACAAACCTCCCTTAACAAACAAAGTGTGGTTAGCTTTCTTCCACTCATCTAGGTCAGTCAGTTTTTGTTTATACTCTTCAACTGGGGAAGTCACTCTAGGTGGAGGAATGAATTCCTTCTCTTGGAGTTCTGGCAAGCCAGTCCAAGATAAGTCCATTTATTGGACACCATAGAAATCCCCAGCTGGTGGTGGAACACCAGTATAATCTTTCATCCCAATCCCACTCATGTCCTTAGAGTCTCTTTGTTTACTAACACACTCTCCTAGGGTTTGTGTGGCCTTATCAAATCTCTGGATTTTAAGACTCACATTATCTTTATTTTTGTTAGCATCATCTAACTTAGCTATCAAATCAAGATTAACCCTGTTTGTGATATCTTGAATATCTTTACTTTGATGTAACTCATGTTTTAAGATATTTATTTTATCCTTTAAATCAAACTCCATTTTCTTATACTCAGCTACTGTCCTTTCTGTTTGGGTGAGAGCAATTTGATAATTAGATACTTTGCATCTTTCAGAACTTGCCTCATCTAATAATTTTACTATCTCCTTATTTAGTTTTTCAGTATTTAAACGACAACCCTTAGAACAGAAAGCATCATCATATACCTCATTATCTGATGAAGAGGAGGAGTGTGCCATGAGAGCATATTCAACATGCTCTTCTTTAACTTCAGCAACCAATGCTTTGTCCTCTTCCTCATCCTTAGCCAAAAAGTTCCAGCTCCAGTCCCATCCTCCAACACCATCAATTTGTTGAACAGCTACCATGGCCTTGGAATCTTGGCTCTTAACCATTTGGCTTGAAGGCTTACCAGCATCAGATCTTCTTGGAGATCTACATTCCCTCATAAAGTGCCCCATACGATGACAATTGTAGCACTCAACTTTGGATTTGTCAAATCCAGCAACATCCTTAGCATCAAAGGTCATCTTCTTCTTGAACCTTCTATTAAACCTGTTTGCTCTTAAACTTACAAGAGCCATAGTCCACTTGATGTCCATCTCTTCCAATTGCTCATCACTTATTTGCTCAAGATCCTCATATGTAATCCTTGAATCACTGGGCAAAGAAGCAATGAAGGCACACACAGTATCTAGATCTAAACCAGCAGGTTTAATTCCATCAGCGCCAAAACTGTAAGTGTCAGCGCTTGAGTGTGAGGCGTTGACAGGATGTAATCCAGCGCTGATAGGATGTGTTCCAATGCTGATAGGATGTGATCCAGCGTTGACACATGCAGATCCAGTGACTGGATGTCCATAGGAATTCATGGAATCAAATTGACCTTCACTTTGTGAGAAGAAGGCCATGTTGCTACTGGAAGGTTTATTATCACTCTCCAAAAGCCATTCATTCTCCTACAGTCTTAGTTTGTTGAAGATGTCATCAAACCTAGAGGTTTTGTGGGTGTTATTGACAAGAATGGATCTTGCCTCAATCTTCCATACCTCACCAAGGCTTTTGAGAAAAGTAGCATTCAAGTCAGGGTCATCATTCTGTGTTCCCATGAAGGAAAGTTGACTTGTAATGTCAAGCAGTCTACTTCTCACACTGTTGAGATTCTCATTGGGTTGAGCCTTAAAGACAGCATACTCATGCATGAGTTGCTTCTTCTTTTCTTCTTTAGTGTCAGCATTGCCACCATGTGCTACTTCAAGAGCTTCCCAAAGCTCTTTTGCAGACTCAAAGCGTTTGTACTTGTGCTGATTCTCATGACCCAAGGCGTGTTTCATGATGTTCAAAATTTTCATGTCCACCCTTTTCTTGGCTATATCTTCAGCAGATACAGCTCTTCCATCTTCAGGCCTTTCCTTCTTATCAGCTTCAGGACAATTAGGAACAACTACCCTTGCGGCAATAGCATTAGCAATCTTTTGAGATTTGTTGAATGTGTTCCCATATTCAACAATCTCCCAAAGAGTGTAGTCATGGATGGCTACATATTGCTCAAAATTGGACTTCCAAAGCTCGAAGTTCCTGGCATCAAACATGGGAATTTTGATACTAGGGTTTGTGGTGTTGCTTTGTAGCAAAACAGGAGCAGGAGGTTGTTCTGAGCCAGACATGATGTTTTTAGGGTTTTGAGAAATTTAGGGTTTCGTTGTTTTAGGGTTTTTGGTGTTTTAGGGTTCTTGCGTTACTTAAAGATCAAAAGTTTCTCAACAAGCTCTGATACCACTTGTTGATCCCAAACTTAGATCGATTAAGCTTTGTGTATACGAGATTAGATCAAGTAATACACGTAGAGAAACCTTTGCTTATGAATAAAGTAACTAAGTGTTATGCGGAATTAACACTTAATCTAGAACACAAAGATGTTAAACAAACTTTCACTTGTATTAGAATAATCGAACTTGATTACAATGAAAGAGGTTTAACAGTCGAATACTTGTAAAAACTTATATTGAACATTAACCTAAAGATCTTCTTTTATAGATTAAGAAGTCTTGTACAATAAGCTACGAATCAACTATTCTAGGTAAAGATAATAATGAAAAATACAATGTCGAACTTATCTTTACCATATACAAATATAGAAACAAATAAACAAAAAGATTCGTATGAAGATATATTCCATCAGTGCTTGTCTTCAAGGCTGTCAGCGTTGACTTCTTCAAATGTCAACGCTTGGCTGTCAGCGTCCAACTTCTTCTTATCAGCGCTTGAACTCTTCTTATCAGCGTCTAGTGAACTGACCCATAATTTATTCCCAACAGAGTCTTTCTCTTTGACTCAAGCTAAGCTCTTGAAGGCAACTCACTGAGTGACTGTTCACTTAGTGACTTCTTTATGTTCAAGGATAATACTTTACTTAGGCTGATTGTTATTCAAATCCATCAGTGATACCATTAGGCACTGAATTGACCTAAGAATCTCCCCCTATTTAGATATAAAATATGCCTAAGTAAAACTTGTTATATGTGGGTAAAGAGGCTTCTTCTCATACAAACTAAGCTACTGATGGCAAGACTTCTTTTGAACAAAGTACTTCCTTTTATTCATCATTACAAAGACTTAATAGTCCAATACAAGAAAAACAAAAAAAACAAAGATTACAACCCCTCAGGCATCCATTGCTTCTCTCTTTACTCTTGAAAAGATCAACACTTTTTCTTTATCAGGCCTCCTTGCAATCAGCTGCCTGAGCTTCTCAGCAAATCTCTTATTTTCCTCAGTCTGAACTTGTCCAACCATCACAAGGAAAATTAGAAGACTTTCAGTAGGACACTTCTCAATGTCATTTATCCTTTGAAAGGCATGGTCTCCAAATACATCAATAAAAAAGATACCCCACTTAGGTTCTTCAATGACCATGCTGTTCACAAAGGGGACATTCTCAGGTAGGGTTCGATTGCATTCTAACCCAGGGATCTTTGTTTCAGCTTCTAGCTCAACCCTTTTCCTATTTCTTCCCTGAGTCTTGGTAGGATCTTGTTCAGCAACAGGAAGATCCTTAGTGATCCTCAACTGATTCTTTATCTGATTCAACCTCTCATATCTCTTATTGAGATAGTTGAGCAATTCAGGAACACATTTGTTGGCTTTGGTCCTGAGGATCCTTCCCATATCATCCAACTCACTGAGTCCGAAATCTCCAAATGAAAATTTCTTCATTACTTCAAAGTTCCTCTCATCATTGTTTCTATAGAGTGATACTGAGACTAGTGTGGTGTGAGGAATGATTTGGAGGTTTGTGATTGGCTCAGTCTTTCGTCTTTGAGTGGTAACCTAAGTATACTAATCAAATAACTTCTTTAGTTGTACATTTCTTTATTGTTGCTTCTTGATAATTTGTCCTGAATGGCTTGAGTTCTTCTTCTTGCTTTTGAATCAACTCTTGTCCATCCTTCAAGCTTAACAAATCATCAGGGTTACCACCCACGTCATTTACAAACTTAGTGGACACTTTGAGTATCTCAGATCTTGTTACCTCACTAGTCTTATCCCTTTCCATTATGTCTAAGTACTCCTGAATTTGTTCAGGAGTCATTTTGTACATCTTCCTATTGATTTCAAGGTACCAAGATGGGAGCATCAGGGTCAGGCCTTCTTTTCCTTGAAGCCTTTACAAGCTTCTTGGGTGGTGATAAGGTGTAACACCCCCATTTTTACCTTGGCACAACAAAATGATATTTTTGGGGTATTACTTCATGATATGAAAGCACAGTAATAGGAAACAACTCAAAAGAGTGTTTAAATAATCTTTATTAAACTTTTATAATTTATCATTCAAAATTAGAGATTTTTAATAAAACAACTTGTACATATTTTGTATAATCACATGTTCCTAAGATCTAGAAAATAGGTCTGAATGACAAAACTCCCAAGTCCATATCTCTCCACGTCATCATTCTGCTGCTCCATAGTATCAATTATCAAAACCTGAAATATATGCTTAAACTTAACACAAAGTTTGAGTGATTTCATAGGTTTAAAATCATTTTGAATACAAGATCCTTTTTCCAGAGCTATGTTATTATTCGCCCGTAAAATCAATTAATCAATGCACTAAGCTTATGATACCGCGACTAGACATAACAAAACCCACAATTGCCATTATGAGGAAGTCTACCAAACTATCCTTATTAGGAAAATAAAGTATGCATGTTTGACCACTGAGGTGCTAGCAAGTGCGACTTGCCTAGACAGGGGATGTCAGTCCCCAAATAGTACTATTTACAATATTATCTCTCATTTCCTAGAAAATGATTAACGGTTCATAATTAAAAAGGGACTTTCAAGTCAGCAGTAAACATAGTGTCAATAATTATTTATGAGAAGCATACCAAAAACACTTGTATTCTATTTTTAGCATATATTCTCCCTCACGGGTTTTCAAACTATTTAAAAATCAGCACTAGTAAGGCTATGAACTCACCTTAGGTCCAGTAAGTCTTGTCAGGCTTTTATCATACAGAATAACTCGAGCTAACAAACAAAGAACTTGATCTTACACCCACCTGTTTTAACATATTTGGTATAGTATTAAGGATATTTGATTTTTGGAGTTCAATATTCTCATTATTTATTTATGTTTTCTTTATAATTGTGATAATATTGCATCATTGTTCGGGCCATTATACTTAGAAGGCATTCTATAAACGTTTGAGGAGCGAGGACACTTTAAATCGTAAACCCAACCACTCAGTCAGAACGTAATATCGAGATGGAACATCTTTGTAAAAAGCTCCCTACTAACATGATACATAATAATATATTATTTAGAAATTTCTTCAAAAGTAGGTATATATTTATATCTTTTATCCTTTAGTTTCATAATTGGCAAAAATAGTCCTTATATTTTATAATAATTTAGAAAGTATGTTTTATCACATAGTTTTCATTCATATACTTTTATAAGTTACTAAAATGATCCTTTAATTTTATAATTTAAGATTAATTACCTTTTTAACATTTAATTTCATAAGTTTAGCATTTTTCACTTTTAACCCCTTAAGTGTATAGTTTTATTATTTATAATTTAAACCCTCAATATTTAACTTTAGGGTCTCAAACTTTCCAATATTTATTATTATAGCTTTTAATTTCATAAAATGACACTTTTGGCCCAAAATGTTTAATAGTTTTTAAAATGACAGTTTTAGTCCCTATACTTGTAAATATCACATAACAACCTCAAAAAATGGACCAAATGATCTAAAATTTTAAAACAAAGTTTCAAAACATGTTTATAATCATAATAACAACATTTCTTCAGAATTATAGCTTTTGAAATGGGTTTTTGCTTATTATTTTATGTAATTTACAAAACTAGGGTTTTAAGACATCTTTAGCTTATAACTTTCATTTAAATTGATGAAATGACTTAGTTTATTTTAGAGTATCTTTTTAACATAATTTTGGAATTATAACAAGTCTAATAATTCATTATAATAAGATCAAAGCATGTCTAACATAGAAATTACCTAGGTAGCTCCAAAATGACTCCTTATGACTTATTATGAACACTACTTGCTATCAAAGCTTCAAAAGCTTCAATGGCTTCCTTCTAGACCTGCTTTATGGTCTTGGAGGATGTCCTAGGACGTATATAGAGGTGAATATGGAGAATGGGTAGGAGGTAATAAGAAAACGGGGTGCAAGTTCTATTGTGAAGTATTCGACCCTATTTATAGCAATTCGAACCCTTAGGCTCCAAGCAAGGCCTTGAAACGTGTATACAGCTAGGGTAATGACTAAGGGATGCTAGTGAAGCTCTATACAAGTTTATAGGTCCTAGCTTTGATCTAATCTTTACTTGTGGGTAGAAACGGGTCACGATAAGATATGAATGAGAATGGTGATGTGTAGCAAGCAAGGAGGTGAGGCACCTAATTGTAGACATTTCTAAAATATATTAGGACTTAAAATTATCTGGTTTTTGAATTTGTAATGGAGGGAAATGGTTTGAAAATGGGTTTTGGAGGCAAAATATAAAACCAGGTTAAAAAAATTAGGGCTTGTAACTTATGGTTTGTGTTTTTGGTGATTAAGGACTTAGGAAAGTGATTAGTGAATTATTATGGCTTAATTAGGGTTTAGACATTTTATTTAAGATATTTAGGTCCTTGGTTTGAAGTTTAACAAAGGTTTGATGTGAAAATGGGAAGTATACTTTTGTAGATTAGGGTTTTCTAATGATCTAGGGTTTTATCTTAGTAAATGTGATTATCCTTATCTTAGCTAATGATGTAGACTTAATTTAGGTTCTATACATTGTGTATTAGGTGTCTAAAGATTTCTCACTTGGTTTAAGGGTTTAGTTTAGGTAAACATGTCTAAATTGTGATAATTCCTATTTTGACCTAATTTATAAGTCATGCATTGAAATCGTGTACTTTATGAATTAGGGTACTTGTAACTTGTCTTAACATAATCTTATAATCTTAATGAATTCCTATGAGTGTTTGTAGATTTGTCCTAAAAGACTAGGTAATGATTCCATATAGATTTCCTAATATAAGGGTTTCTATGTCATTAAGCCTAATGACTTTCTATTTTGGGTAATTAGGGTTTATATCTTAGTGTAAACTTATTCTAAGTCTCATATAGTATGTTTATGATTTGTTTATATTTTATATTCTTGGTTTAGGGGTTTATATAGGTTGATCATATTCTAGGGTTATTTATGGGATCTTAAGATCCTATGCTTTGAAAAATTGTACTTTATGCTTTAATACTTTGTAACTTACTTTAAAGTAAATGTATGATTGTATTATGATATTTAGTTGAGTTTTATGATTAACTGTAAAATACTAGAGTCTAATTCATTATAGAATGGATTTTATATGCTAATCTTAGTTTTAGGTTATTTTCTTGTAATTAGCTTGTGATTAGTGAATATTAGTACTTTGTGATTACTTAACTTCTCTTTATATTATAGGTTAGAATTAGTTTATTGTATTAATTATAGATTCATAGTTCTTGTATGATTATATTGCTTAAAATATCGTTTATAAAGGTTTTTAGGTGATGATCTATGTACATTTAATTGTACTTTAGCTTTGTATAACTTATTCTTACTTATTCTTTATTTAACTTTATACTTTTCAGATGATAGTATAATCCTTGTTCTTATTCCTTGTTTACTTGTTCTTATGTATACTTTTATCATTCTTGAGTTCATTATTTATTTAAAGGGATTTTAGAGTTTCTAAGGGAATTTAGGGTATCATTATATTTCTTGGAATGTTCTTATTTAAGTATACTTGTTAAACTACTTGTATTTGTTATGTTTACTACATATAGGAATATGTTGATATGGTAGTTCAGATTAGGAAAAGTAGTTCATCTTACCAAGTAATGCATAAAATGCAAACAAATTTAATGGGTTTCTATTTCCATTAAGCATATTATATAACATACTTGTGAAATTTATGGTTTGTCATAGCCTTTTCCTCTTAAAAAAATATAGTCCCGAGATTACAACATTAAGGTAGTGTACTTAGAGGCATATATAGTTCTTGCACTCTTAAATTCTTATAAATTAATGAATATGATTTGTACGTTTTCATTTATCTTACAACCAATTTCCTCTACTAGAGTTTTTATAAATAAATACTTATAAAGTGTAAATTTTATATTTTAATTAAAATCACAATGTAATCTATTATGATAAAGTGTACTGATAAATCAAATAAATACAAACGGAAATCAATAAGTCATTGAATTAATTATTGTCTCTCTTTTCAAAAATTAACGAAGTTTATAAGGAAAAGATCCTTAAAAGTTATTACTTAAGAAGTTAATTTTTTTTAATAAAGTTCCTCTCAAATTTACCATTTAAATTTTATAGATAATTATTATTTGTTATTTATTATATAAATTTTTTAATAGCATCTTTATAGGATAAGTGTATTCCAGATAATATAATGCATATGTGGAGCATACATTTCTAATGTCTGGATAATTCTCTCACTTTAACCATAGATACATATACAAGGGATAGTATTCTTAATGTATTTAAAACTATAGATATTGGTACTTTATGTCAACAGATTATTTTGGGTATAATCTATTTAAAGTCTCTATATCGTTAGTAAAATACAATTGACAATAATCCGGATGGCATTATGTCCTTTAAGAAATACTGGAAATCTTAATACTTGTTCTTACTTTATAAGGGAAATCAAGGTTTTGAACATTCATAAGTTTAGATTTTTACAGTCTCATTAAAATATAAAGATCAAATACATAATAAATACAAATAAGTTATACTACCAGATAATAATACTTACAAGAGATGAAATTAAAACACATAGATTTTATTAATAAAACTCACATATATTTTATAACATTTATTTATGTACAAGATACGGAAAAAGAAAATTTAGAAATTAGCCTTGCTCCAACAGTATCGGGTTTGATGACCTTTCTTGAAGCAATTTCGACATTTAGCTAGGCAAGACCCTTTGTGATGTAGTAGACACTTTACACAAAGAGGAAGTTTTCCAGCATAATTTTTGTGTCCTATTGTTTTGGAAATTCTAAAGGAATTGGGATTTGGGTAATATAAGTAAGGAAAATAGGGATCATAGGAGAAATTTAAGGGATTAGGTTTCGTTTCAGCAGATTTTTCTTTTTTTTCTTCTTCTTCTTATTCACTAAGTTTACATTTAAGGGTGTTTGATTCTGGTACAGGATTGTGCTTGATTATGTGATCCATTAATTTCTGAGAAATATTGATGGCTTCTTCTAAACTTTGGGGTTTAGAGATAGTAATCATTTTCTTGAATCCTTGGGGAAATCCTTTTATAAAAGCTTTCATCATTCTTAGAAATTAGTGATAGGATATAATTATGCTAACTCTTAAAATTTTCTTAAATAGGCATTGAGATCATTTCCTTGTGTCACTAGATAGGAAAATTCTTTTTTCACTTTCTCGATTTCTATGGAGGGATAATATTGGGTCATTAAAAGGAACTTAAATCTAACCACTTCATCTTCTGAGCTTCTTCTATTCCAACGAGTTGAGAATAGTAATTCAACCATGATAATGCTTCAGTAGTTAGGCTACTAATAGCAATCTTCACTTTACGATCTTCAGCACAAATACTTTGGGAGAAAATTGTCTCAGTTATTTCAATCCAATGAGTTATACTAATAATATCTTCGGTTCCTTGAAATTTATATAACTGACTAGTTATAAAATCTTCTGTTGTAGTAGTATCATTTACTATCTTAAAAGTCGGTATTTTCATAGCTGCAGCGATTTCATCATTAATTATTTGTTGAAGTCCTTCAGGAGTTAAGGTAGAAGATATCGATGTCCTTAAATGTGTCATTCTGAATTCAGAAAGAAAATTTTGAAGTTTTAGATATACTTGTCCTTAAGAATTTCTATATGTGTATACATATAACGCTTTACGAGCATATTTATTTTTCAAAAATTTAGAGATACTTCCTACAAGATTTAGAAGAAAAGGTTATAAGGTTACATAACTATTAAGTTTTCTTAAGATTCCTAAGTTTATTTATCCTTTATTTAGATCAATACTTTCTTTTAAAAAGATAGACTTGAGAAGTCCTTTTGAGTTTAAGATAACATTTTTCTCTTTTGCTATAATTCTTTAAAAGACTTATACTTTGTCAAGTATTTCTATTTTATAGAATGATATGCAAATAAAGGAAAGAAAAAGAAACTTTTATTTATTAACAATTCACTTTGCTGATAAGCAACTTTCTTTGTTACATAAAAGTAAAAACCGAAAGCTAGAATACTTACAAGACTTTTAGGGAAGCTGAAATATTTTTGAGCTGGTTTACTCCTTTTTATTAAGATATTTCATTATGGATAATATTCCTTTAATATTTTCTTGATGTCATACTTGAATATCTTAAATAAGCTTCTCCATTGTTGCCATTCTTACTCGGGCTAACGTAATTTCCTCATCATGCAATCTCTGCTTATCTCGTAACTCAAAATTCTCATTGCTCACTTTTATAAAATCTTTTTCCATAGTTTCCATTTCCTCTTGCATTATCGTCTTTCCATACTTAAATCCTTCAATTTCATATTCCAGGTCTTCAATACGTTTAGGAGGCACTTCGCTAAAATAGTTGATCATATTTTCCATTTGTTCTACCAATGTGTCTTGGGTATTTGGGATATTGTTAGATGCTTGGGATGAAGAAGTTTGATATTGCAGAATAGGTATATTATTTGGTTGAGAATTATTTTCTGGAGATAAAGGATTAGGGTAATTATTATTAGAAAGGGCTAGTACTAAAGGTTTAGGTAAATCCATAAGGTAAATATTTTCTGGATCCGAATCTGATATGACGATGGGATGAAAATAGAAAGACATATTTCTAAAGACGTCGATAAAATAAATTATTTGTATTAGTATTTATTATATTACTTACATATACCATCACATATTATTATTATTTAAAGAAAATCACAACTTAAAATTATTACTTACAATTTTTTGTAGCAGCATGGTTATGATGCAGAGATTTTCACTTGGAATAGCTTTGATACCACTTTGTAACACCCCCATTTTTACCTTGGCATAGCGGAATACTATTTTTGGGGTATTACTTCATGATATGAAAGCACAGTAATAGGAAAACAACTCAAAAGAGTGTTTAAATAATCTTTATTAAACTTTTATAATTTATCATTCAGAACCAGAGATTAATAAAACAACTTGTACATATTTTGTACAATCACAGGTTCTCGAGAATAGAAAATAGGTTTGAATGACAAAAACTCCCAAGTCTATATCTCTCCACGTCATCATTTTGCTGCTCCATAGTATCAATTATCAAAACTTGAAATATATGCTTAAAGTCAACACAAAGGTTGAGTGATTTCATAAGTTTAAAATAATTTTGAATACAAGATCCTTTTTCCTGAGCTACGTTATTATTCGCCCGTAAAATCAATTAATCAATGCACTAAGCTTAAGATATCGCGACTAGACATAACAAAACCTACAATTGCACTTATGAGGAAGTCTGCCAAACTATCCTTATTAGCAAAATAAAGTATGCATGTTTGACCACTGAGGTGCTAGCAAGTGCGACTTGCCAAGACAGGCGATGTCAGTCCCCAAATAGTACTATTTATAATATTAGTGATCATTTCCGGGAAAATGATTAACGGTTCATAACTAAAATGGGACTTTCAAGGCAGCAGTAAACATAGTGTTAATAATTATTTTTTAGAAGCATACCAAAAACACCTGTATTCTAATTTTAGCATATATTCCCCCTCACGGGTCTCCAAATTATTAAAAAATCAGCACTAGTGAGGCTATGAACTCACCTTAGGTCCAGTAAGTCTTGTTAGGCTTTTATCACACAAAATAACTCGAGCTAACAAACAAAGAACTTGATCTTACACCCACCTGTTTTAACATATTTGGTATAGTATCAAGTCTTTGATTTTTGGATTTCAATATTCTTTTTATTTATTTATGCTTTCTTTATAATTGTGATAATATTGCATCATTGTTCGGGCCATTATACTTAGAAGTCATTCTATAAACGTTTGAGGAGCGAGGGCACATTAAATCGAAAAACCAAACCACCCAGTCAAAACGTAATATCGAGATGGAACATCTTTGTATAAAGATCCCTACTAACATGATACATAGTAATATATTATTTAAAAATTTCTTCAAAAGTTGGTATATATTTATATCTTTTATCCTTTAGTTTCATAATGGGAAAAAATAGTCCTTACATTTTATAATAATTTAGAAAGTATGTTTTATCACATAGTTTTCATTCATATAAATTTATAGGTTACTAAAACGATCCTTTAAGTTTATAATTTAAGAATAATTACCTTTTTAACACTTAATTTTATAAGTTTAGCATATTTACACTTTTAACCCCTTAAGTGTATAGTTTTATTATTTACAATTTAAACCCTCAATATTTAACCTTTGGGCCTCAAACTTTCCAAAATTTATTATTATAGCTTTTAGTTTCATAAAATGACACTTTTGACCCAAAATGTTTAATAGTTTTAAAAATGATAGTTTTAGTCCCTATACTTGTAAAAATCCCATAACAACCTCAAAAATGGACCAAATGATCTAGAATTTTAAAACAAAGTTTCAAAGCATGTTTATAATCATAATAAAAACATTTCTTCAGAATTATAGCTTTTGAAATGGGTTTTTGCTTATTATTCTATGTAAATTACAAAACTAGGGTTTTAAGACATCTTTAACTTATAACTTTCATTTAAATTGATGAAATGACTTAGTTTCTTTTAGATTATCTTTTTAACATAATTTTTGCATTATAACAAGTCTAATAATTCATTATAACAAGATCAAAGCATGTTGAACATAGAAATTACCTAAGTAGTTCCAAAATGGCTCCTTATGACTTATTATGAACACTACTTGCTATCAAAGCTTCAAAAGCTTCAATGGATACCTTCTAGACCTATTTTCTCGTCTTGGGGGATTTCCTAGGACGTATATAGAGGTGAATGTAGATAATGGGTAGGAGGTAATAAGAAAACTGGGTGCAAGTTCTATAGTGAAGTATTCGGCCCTATTTATAGCAATTTCAAACCCTTAGGCTCCAAGCAAGGCCTTGAAACGTGTAACACAACTAGGTTAATGACTAAGGGATGGTATTTAATCTCTATAAAAGTTTATATATCCTAGCTTTGATCTAATCTTTACTTGTGGCTAGAAATGGGTCATGACAAGATATGGATGAGAATGGTGATGTGTAGCAAGCAAGGAGGTGATGCCCCTACTTGTAGAAATTTCTAAAATATCTTAGGACTTATAAATATCTGATTTTTGAATTTGGATTGGAGGGAAATGGTTTGAAAATGGGTTTTGGAGGCAAAATACAAAACCGAGTTTAAAAAATTTAGGCTTGTAACTTATGGTTTGTGTTTTTGGTGATTAAGGACTTAGGAAAGTGATTAGTGAATTATTATGGCTTAATTAGGTTTTAGACATTATATTTAAGATATTTGGGTCCTTGGTTTGAAGTTTAACAAAGGTTTGATGTGAAAATGGGAAGTCTACTTTTGTAAATTAGGGTTTTCTAATGATCTAGGGTTTTATCTTAGTAAATGTGATTATCCTTATCTTAGCTACTTATGTAAACTTAATTTAGGTTCTATACATTATGTCTTAGGTGTCTAAAGAGTTTTTAAACTTGGTTTAAGGGTTTAGTTTAGGTAAACATGTCTAAAGAGTCAAAATACCTATTTTGACCTAAGTTACAAGTCATGCATTGAAATCTTGTACTTTATGCATTAGGGGTACTTTTACCTTGTCTTAGCATAATCTTATAATCTTAATGAAGTCCTATGAGTGTTTGTAGACTTTTCCTAAAAGACTAGGTTATGATTCCATGTAGATTTCTTAATATAAGGGTTTCTTTATCATTAAGCCTAATGACTTTCTATTTTGGGTAATTAGGGTTTATATCTTAATGTACGCTTACTCTAAGTCTCATATAGTATGTTTATGATTTCTATGGGTTCTATATTCTTGGTTTATGTTTTATATAGGTTGATCATATTCTAGGGTTATTTATGGGTGCTTAAGATTTTATGCTTTGAAAACTTGTACTTTATGCTTTAATAATTTGTAACTTAGTTTAAAGTAAATGTATGATTGTATTATGATATTTAGTTGAGTTTTATGACTAACTGTAAAAGACTAGAGTCTAATTCATTATAGAATAGATTTTATATGCAAATCTTAGTTTTACGTCATTTTCTTGTAATTAGCTTGTGATTAGTGAATATTAGTACTTTGTGATTACTTAACTTCTCTTTATATTATAGGTTATAACTAGTTTATTGTATTAATTATAGATTCATAGTTCTTGTATGATTATATTGCTTAAAATATTGTTTATAAAGGTTTTTAGGTGATGATCTAGACTATTATGTACATTTAATTGTACTTTAGCTTTGTATAGCTTATTCTTACTTATTCCTTATGTAACTTTATACTTTTCATATGATAGTATAATCCTTGTTCTTATTCCTTGTTTACTTGTTCTTATTTATACTTTTATCATTCTTGAGTTCTTTATTTATTTATAGGGATTCTAGAGTTTCTAAGGGAATTTAGGGTATCATTATATTTCTTGGAATATTCTTATTTAAGTATACTTGTTAAATTACTTGTACTTGTTATGTTTACAACATATAGGAATATGTTGATATGATAGTTCAGGTTGGGAAAAGTCGTTCATCTTACCAAGTAATGCATAAAAAGCATAAATTTCTAATGGGGTTTCCATTTCCATTAAGCATATTATATAACATACTTGTGAAATCTATGGGTTGTCATAGCCTCTTCCCCTCAAAAGTTGAAGGGTCATAGGTTCTTTCCATGTAAGCATCATTGGTACAACATTCTCCCCCTTAAAAGTTGAAGGTTCAGGCTGACTGATCCCAACTTTTGGCTGGTGAGTGGGTCTTGAGGAGGAGGTGGTGGATGATCCCTTGAAAGCATTAAAAATCTCAATTACCATTTGCTTCATGGATTGAGTATCAGTCTTGATGGTCTGAACATCTAGTTGAATGAGTGACTAAGTGTTTTCAATAGTGTGAATCCTCGTCCTGAGGCGAGGAATGTCTGCATCCTTGAGAGCCTTAGAGATATCAGAAAGGTTTGTAGCATCAGCCATGTACCCCTTGGCAACTTTACTGAGTTGGAATTCAGCCTCAGGGTCCATGTGGACATCCTCATAGATTGCTTCACACGTTGCTTTCACAACATCTAGGTCAGACTTAAGAGTGTCCAACCTAGTAAAGACTTCAGACATCCTGTCCTCCTTAAGCAAATCCAAGAGTTGGCTAACCTTGGAATTGGTCTCAGTGGAGCTTGAGACGAGTCCATCCAAAGTTGTTCTTAGAGAGACATTTGCTTCAACAGTGGGTAGAGCTTTGTTCAAGAAATTGATAATCTTTTTCTCCTGACTCTCATGACTCTTGTTCACGTTACTGATGAATTCCGTCTGGTTGTCAACCTGAACCTTCATTTTCTCCTCAGCTTCATCAAAACGTTCACCATATGTTCTGAATTCATCAAGGAGTTCATCAGCTTTGGAAGATAGGTCTTGATGTTTCTAAGTTACATCAGCCTACAGATTGGTATACACATGATTAAAGACACCCTTGAAAGTTTCATAAAGAACGTTCTTAGTGATGGGTTTGGTGTCATCAAAGTGAGATTCCGGAACCACAGTCTAAGTCCTAAGGAAGAGGTGTCAAGTTGTGCCTCATGGAAGGGCTTCTTCGTTGCCTCAGAGGAGGGCTCCTTATGACCGGTTGCCTCAGGGGAGGGCTTTAGTTGAGCCTCAGGGGAGGAAGGTATTTCAGAGAATGGAAGGGAGTGTGGCTTCTGGTCGGATTAAGGAGGGTCTTGAGTGTCAGGTTTATCCCCAGCCTCAATCATGTCATCATCATCACTGAAACCTTGGAGCACCTCCTCATGCTCTTCAAGCAAATCGACAAAATCTCCAAAGTTCAGTGAGTCCTTAGGTTTATCCATCTCCCCTTCAAAAGAAGGCTTGCCTTTGTTTTGGTCACTCCCTGACCCAAATCTTGAGGATTGGGTGTTTTCCAACTGATTCTCAAAGGTAGTTTGTGATTGATCATGAGTGGCAGTGAGATCCCTATCAGTGAGTTGTTTTACCCGTAGGCTTCTCCTTAAGTCTTTAGGATCAATAGTGTTTCCCTCATGCAAAGACTTTGGATTTAGTGTGCCTTCATCGGGAGTTGTGGAGGTGATAGGCCTATCAGCAAGGTGTGTTACCCGTGGGCGTCTCCCTGAGTCTTTGGCCTTGGTGGTATCCTCAGGAAAAGGTTGTGATGAACGAGTGCCCTCATCAGACTGAGTGAAAGACAGTCCCATAGGAGAGGGTTTGTAACAACCCAAAACTCGTGGTCATTATTTAATTATATTTTTACGTATATTTTTAAAATTTTTGATGAGATTGATTGTTATGATGATCGGTGATTTGATTTGGATGAATGTTGAAAGTTATATTTTTACGTTTTGACGAGTTACGAGGATTATTAGTAATGACGATATCAACGGATGCCCGAAAATATTACGTTTTATTTTGAACATGTCGATGTTTAATATTTTGACATTTTTATTTTTAATGTCATATTAAGTCGTGTCGGGACTATATAATATCATATTTCGTGTGCGTTTTAAGTTTTGAGAAGTATTTTTATGAAAGCCGAGACCCGTAAATATTTTCAAAAGTGACTAATAGTCATTCCTCGTTTTTTAACCAAGTATTTGCATTTTGGTCCACAAGAATCACAATTGGCAAAAACTACCCTAAACTTTTCCCATATAAAAGGAAACAAATTAACACACAAAATACACACAATTCTCCACTCACCAAAAACTTCATCTCTCTCCCTCCCCTATCAAACTTTCCGTCACCCTACACCACTACAAAACCACCATTTCACAAAAATCTAGTTTGAATCCTTAAAAACTAATCAAAGACCCATTTCTATCTTTTGATTCTCCATCTGTTGGTATGAAATTTAGCTACATGCATGAACTTTTTATAAGAACCCATTTTTGATGAAAAATCATGTGTTGATCTTGTATGATTGTTGTATGTAGGTGTTTATGTTGTTATATATTATTTTAAGTTGTAGCATGTTGAAATTTTTAGTTGGGTTTTATTTGATTTGATCATCTAGGATGATATAGTGTGTTAGGATTGAAAGTAGTAATATTTAGATGATTATAGTGGTAAAAATGATGTTAAAATGTGGTAAAAATATGATTTTGAGTGATTTTTAAATGGGTAATTTTGACCAGAATATAAAAGTTAAATTTTGAAAAATATAAGTTTGAGTATGGTATGAAATAATTAGATATTGTTGTAGAGGATGTCTTAAGCTTCGATTTGGTATAAAGTAGAGCTTCTAGCACCAAACGAGCGAAAAGTTATGATAGTTTGATTATTCGTGTACCGGGAGACGAGTATCGGCACAATATATAATTGTTGTCGATATTTGGATCGAATCTCGGGGACTATAAAAAGGATTTTTAAATGGGTCAAGGACTGATGTAAAGTGATAAACATGATGATGTTGAGTCTATTTTCAAATATGAGTGTTGGTTTTGTAAACGGAGTCAAATAAATAAGTTAAAAAGACTTTATGAGTTGTTGACGTAAAATTGTCCGGTTTTTGTAGTTCGAAGATGAGTCGGGCAGGGAACCTTAAAAGTAAAATATTTTAACCAAATTTTGGGAGGTCTTTCTATATATGGTAAGTGAAGTTTCGATTAGTATCGTAAGCTATTGACGTGTTTAAGGAAGGAAAACAGTTTGGACGATTAATATATATATATCGACAGTTTTTGAAAGAATAAAAATTTAAAAGTGTACGTAAGAAGGATATATTATATTGAGTATGGTGTGAGTTTGATTTTAACTTTGAGATATTTATTTCATTTTATTAAGTATGAAATATTATTTGGATGTATTCTTAAAGGCACGCGTTTTGTTTTGATAGATTGTGAATTTCGTGTTCGTCAGGCATCATCGATCGTTGAAAGTCGTCATACTACTGTTAATACTTCAGGTAAGTCTATAGCCTCGCTTTCTACTTGGTTTAATGATTTTAAAACCCTCGAGGGGGATACATGCTATTTGAAGTAAAATGAACACATGTCATGAGTAATTGTTGGACCCGAATGTTGCCTTTGTTGATTTGAATTGTATAAGTACCTAAATTGCAAAAGTCCCTAAATTCATGAGCCGTTAACTATCTTCTGACTTGATGTTGTGAGTTGGGAATAGCCGCTTATTCTAATGATAGTACTATTGGGCTGACGATCCTATCTGAGACCAGGGCATTACGCTGAGTCACCTCTGGGAAGGATAATTTTACGAGAATGAGAATTGGTATTCTTGCAATTGATACCCTAGTAGGGGCATTGGTAATTATTATAGTCATGCTGGCATTTGGCGTGGGTGACTAAGTTAAGGGGTCGGTGTCATGAGCTTAATACAATTCATTAGCTATTGCTATAAGATGAAATGCCTGATTAATAGATTGTATGGCCACAATGCTATTAAACAATTGTGAATGATTTTTACAATGCGTTCAACAATGTTTTGTTAAACCTATAGACTTGATCAACCTTTGTGTTGATGATTTTAAGCATGTATTTCAGGTACTTGAAGTTGTTGAGTTGCGGAGCTTGCTGGAGAAGGATTGCGGGATTGCTTTTGTAGTAATTTGACCTGAAACAGATTTCTTTCCCATTTGTCATAAACATATAGTATATGGTCAAGTATTTTGGTAAAAGGTTGTCGATTTGTGAAGATTCTAGGGGAACCTGAACGCTACTCTGATATATTTTTAAACTGATTTTTAAACTTGGGATTGAAGGTTTTAGACATTGATTTAAATCATTTCCTTATTTATTCCTAAATATACTGTTTTCATGTCATATAACGAGTTTGCGAAATGAAGTTTGTTAATAACACCCAATTGTGTATTTCCGTTGCGCAATGTAAATTGGGGGTGTTATAGATTGGTAACCAGAGCTTTTTAGTTATAGCGAATTAGGTAGATTTTTGAAAATGTCCTAAACTATAAATTTTGTGTCAAAAGTATTTTATAAAAGCAACGCAACTTCTCTGCAAGGCTCCGGTAAGATTATTTATTTCGTTATGCTTTGTTATTATAGATGTATCCCTAAAAAATGTTCTGAATTCCTGAGTATTTATTAAGTAAATACTACGATAAGGTATTGGTATTAATGAAAGGACGTGGAGTGCTTTCATCATATTTTCATTTTTTATGAGTATTGTATAATTATCATTTGCATTGCATTGCATTGCATCGCATACATATATATTTGACATACGTAAATCATTTGCATTTGCATGATTATGCATTGCATATATACTATATTTTTGAATAATGACCTTATGTATCTTTGAACTTTCTGTAATTTTATAAAATGTCCGACATACCACTTAACAACAATAGGCGGGGATTTGCTGTAGGTCAACGGGGTATGCAGTGTCAGCAAGGATGGAACCATAAGAATTCAGGTGGATGGTTAGATTATGAGGATGATACGGACGATAAGAAAAATGTTGTAGAATCTGATAGTGATAATTATAGGACTGAGAGTGAAGTTGGAAGAACTGAGGTGAGAAGTTATGGAACTGATTTTAAGAAGTATCAAGAAGAGAGAGATAGGCTTTGCAGGTTAAGTGAATATGTAGCTCATCTTGGGCCGTATCTTGGACCGCATTGAAAGTTCCAGGACAGTGAGGTGTATGCTGATTCGTAATACTTGTCTTTTTAGTTCGTTTTTCTCGATTCAATCCGAATTGATATAACAATTTTAAGCTTGACTTGATTGTTTTTGGTTAAAAAAACTTGTTTGGTAATCTATGTCTAATTCACAATTAACAAGCAAAAATGTAAAAATATCTATATACGTATATGTATTACTCTAAAACACGTTGCACGTAAAACATATTGCAACTAAAAAAAATTAAATGCACAAAAATATTGAAATGAAAAATACAAATTTTATAAAACTTCAAATTAAATTCTACTAATGAAAATTAAACTGCTAAAGTCTAATTAGCCCAAATACAATGTAAAGCCCAACAAAAAGTTACCAACAAATCTGACTAACAAACAGGGACTTATTTTGTAACCAACTTAACGAGTCACCGTTTATCTAAAACTAACGAATTGGACTTAACTTGCAACTAATCTTAACCAAAAAGGATATCTGGTTATCTAACAAGGACTGTACTTGTAATAACAATATAGAGAATCAAGGACTGAACTCGTATTTCCCTAAAATCTAAAGCTAATGAGCTACAAATTGATTAACAGGAAGGACTGTGGGCGAAAAGAAACTATACAAATTCAGGGTCCTAACTTGTATTCTGACTAAACTAGTGCAAAAACAAACAAAGAACTTATATAAGGAAGCATTCTACTCCTTACCAATTTACCATTTAGTCTTTACTTAACCGTTTATTATTATATATCATAAACCCGAAACATATTGAGCCTAGCTACGTTTAAAGAGATCTTCAACTACTTCGCTAATTGAAAGGCCCTAAATCCTACGCTTTTGATCTGCCATTCTTGCTAGTACATGTTATGATAAAAACTCAGAATTCCCTATAGTTTTTTACTTATACAAATGTTCAAATCTGATTTACAGTCGGCTAATTAATCACGTTCTATTTCTACCAAATAAAACTAACAACACGACTTAACCACGAACCTAACAATTCAAGATCAAGATTAAAACACTAGTGCCAAACACTAGTTGAGGACTAAAATCAGATACTACACTTGCTGATTATATGTAGAATCTCCTGAATACTACTCCTAATCGACAACTTATTCAAAGCTTTTTATCCAGTTATAAGACAGTGCTCATAAGCTCCAAACCTAATAGGCCTACAAGAGATCTAAAATTACTAGCTCATGTCTACAAATCAATCAAGTATAAATGGAAAACTAAAAGCTCAAGGTGCAAACAGATCAACTAGTAATTCAGAGAAGTAATTCAAGCAAGGTTAAACTACAAGTACACTACGAATAGCAACTAGCATATTACACTAAGATTTTCAGAATAAAAATGGTGCTTAACCATTTTCATCCAGGCCTAGTCCTTTGATGTGAAGCGGAGCGCTGAGCTCGCTTAAAACAAACAACGCCTTCGCTTCTGATCTACACTCTTATCGAAGAAACTACTGCTGAACTCGAATTGTTATCCAAACCTGTCCGCTATCATCCACTAATCAACAGCTTCATCCAAAATACTTGAACCTGCATACTGGATTAGTATAACAAAAATATTTTTTTGAACTAAAAACTGAATTTGAATATATTCAATTATCTGTGATAACTGCAACTGAAACACTACAAAATTTACTCTAAACAGATTACTATAATCTTGCAAGACTAATCAAGATCCTCTCATAAGCTCATTTGAGCTTATCAAACCGTATATCAGTTTCGACGAATGTGAGACAAGCTTATGACCAAACGGCAACTCAAAATATTCAGTCCTAAAATCTGAAAAGAAACATATCGAAAAGTCTATGTGAAAGTCTCATAAGCTATGCCGAGCTTCTAAGCTTATTGCTGTTAATTGCTGAAATCAAAATGGAATTTTGAAATAAACATCAACTCATCCGAAAGCTTATGAACAAGAAGCTTATTAGTAAAGCAGATTATAAGAAGAAGATTATGACAGCAAAGCTTTAAAGAAAATAGAAGTATTCCATTAATGGAGAAAAGTGGTTACAAGTTTAACAAGAATCTAACTAACTTTGAACTGAAAGTAACAACTAACTGACTTAACTGAAAAGATTACTACTCCTACCTACAACTATGTGTAAACTACACCTAGTCTAACCATCGAAAAATGAGGCCTTCTCTTCTTTTTATAGCCGTCGAGAGGAGGAGAGGTGAGGTCTTGATGACGTGTTTCATCAAATCCCTTGATGACACGTGTAAAATACGAGGATAAAGTGACTTGTTCTTCATTCTTGATTTGGGGCTTTCTTCGTCTTCCTTCCTTGATCAAATTAATTAGTACCTTCTTGTAGAGGAGATGAAAAGGAGTATTTTTCTAGTTGGAAGCTTGGCCTGAAACTCCTTGAATCTCTCTAGAAATCGAATTGCAGGTTTGATGGTTGAAGGATAAGAAACGATTGTTTCTCTCTCTCTTCTCGTTTGGTGAAGAAGACACGTTAATGTGTTTGTATGTTTGACCGGTTTGGTCAATTGACCAAGTAGATAATAATAACTTTCCATTTAATTTCCTTTTGGTCCCTCATCCTTTCATCTTTTTCTAAATGTGTTTAAAACTTTGAGTAAATCTATTTTTCATCCTTTGTTTCTTTAGAAAATGCAACTTAAGCCCTCGATCTCGGTAAATAAAAGCAAGTAAGGTCCTTGAAAGCTTCTTTCGTCATTTTCTTCGTCTTTTTATCAAATAAGTCCTTGAAAACGCGTCTTTGCTCAAAAATGTATCTTCTTACCTAAAAACACATGAAACGGAAATACACGCGTAATTCTGATATTTTAAAGTTAAATATTATGTATTTGACTGTGTTTTTAGTGGTATTTGGATCATTATTGATGAGTGTTTTCACACTTATCAACTCCCCTCCACTTGACCATTGCCATGACCTCATGCAATGCAGCATTTTAAAGCACCAAGTTACACTTTTCTCATAATTAACCAACCTTGGCCATTTTATGATTTAATAAACTATACTATGCTATATGATGAATGATTTTGAATATTTACAATGCCATGCAAAGAAAACTATTCTATTTATATATTTTTGGTTTTTTCATAAATGGTTTTGATGGAAATAACTCATAAAGAAATCAATGACTTAGATTAGGGCTTTGGTACCATGGACATTTATCACCCTCAAGTTTCACTTTCCCCATACCAAGCTTAAAAATGGGATCATTGTATTCACAAGTAAAAAGTGCATCAACTTATTCATGACAATTAAATGTGGAACCGGTTATTATTTGAGCAAATTGCTTGAAGGCAAATTTGTCATTATTTAAAGCGTGAAGTATAAGAAATGTAAAATCCAAAAATAAGGAAGCACGGTTTTAATCCTAAGTAATCCTCTCATCCATTACTTGAAAAACCGCTCACAATTAATATAAGTCCGTTTCAAGAGTAATAAGTCATTCGCCTTATGTGTAAAATCCTCATGTCATGCTTTCATAAGTAGCTACACACTCGCTAAGGAAATAAAAATAAAACTCACGCAATAATTTACATCCGCCATCTTTTTGAGACTTTGGATCTTCAACCCCGAAACCCGTCAAGGTAATATTGGATTGGAGCAATCTATTGAATCCCCGCAACCCGTGAAGGTAATATTGGAACTCAATAGTCACTATAATTAACACCACACTGCCCCTCTTGGGAGTCTTGTATATATGTTTTTTTTCTTTTCTTTTTTCTTTTTTTTTTTCTAGCCACTCATTTTTTGTAAGCCGCTCTTATTTTTCTTTATTCCTCACTAAGAAATTTGAAAAGAATAAAAGGAAAAACACCCGCTAAATATTGAGCATGACATAAGTCTAGTACACATAAACCGTCCTAACTTAGAATCTTAAGACGTACTTATATCAACCATGAATGATTAGACAAAAATGCATAAGAGATTACAAACCGATTAAAACCGTTCTTGATTATTTATTAACAATTATATACATGCGAAGAAAGTAGAGGTAAAGAAAAGAAGGGTTTAGCCACAAGTAATTATCATGAAGTTTATCTAGCCCTTTTATACTTGCTTCAACTCTATCATTTCCCATTGCCACAAATTTAAAATCTCAAATAATGAGATTGGTGGATGCTTAGCCTAATAGACCAATGAAGGACTACATGGTTAAGGATACTAGCTAGAGAATTCTAAGATAAGCAAACTCGGGTTGAGTCAAAATATCCATGGCAGGCCTAATATGTCAAAGAAGTCTAAATTTGTTAAACCATGTTTTTATTATATTTTTTCCTTTTTATATATTTTTTTGATGAAACATAAAGAAGAAATATATACAATGCAAATGTGTTATGCAAATGAAAAATGATTGATGCAAAAATTATGAATGCATATTTTTGGTGGCCAAAGTAGATCAAAAATTTGAAAAATGTTTGAAAAAATTAATTTTCCATGTTATCATGAAGTTAAGGCAATGGTCTAGGTAAGGTCACTTCGATAGAAGTCTCCCCTACACTTAAGATAAACATTGTCCTCAATGTTTAAGAGTATTGGAGTGAACTCCCCTACACTTATGACATTGATAACTTTGTTTAACTCGAGCTAAGGAAAAGACAACTAAAGGGTATTCATTTTAAGCACAAGTGTTGAATATCACAATAGCAAAAACTAATCAAAGTGAACCAGATACACGGGCCTCCTCCATAAACTCCAAGCATGAAATGTGAGAGAGCAACCCTTGAAACAATCACCAAAAGACGAAGAAAGGCACCCCTCCACTTCAACTCTACTATAACATCCTTTTAATTAAACCTAACCTATTTAGATCTACTCTACGTTTTCTAACCTAGTTATTCAATGCTTGAGTTTTTTTAACCCTAAGTCGCTAGCTCGACTCGACCCTGAATTAGGTTGTCCTTGGGGAAACCATCATGGAGAGTAAAGAATATCCACTTTGAAGCACATCTCACATGATACACTAAAACTTAGCATGTTGCCATGTACTATAAGATTTACAATATTCGCCTCGATAAATGGAACGGTCCAACGTGTCTCAAGTTTGTCCAACATACGAAATCTCTCAAATAGAAAGAACCCCAGGATCAAATACATAGTTTCCATCTCGACAAGTGAACAACTCCAAAGTAGGTAGTATCACCAAAGTAAGCTCATACAAAAATCCCATATCAATCAAAATCACACTCTTAAGTAGAGTAGATGAAAACCAATTTTTCCAAAACATACGTATCCCAGGATCAAAAACCTTTCCCTTCATGGGAAAATAAAGAGATGAAATCGTATCAACCATATAAGATTCCCCTTTAGTGATCAAAGCATCATGAGAATATGAAGTTGTAGGTATCAAAACATTCATTACTATTATGTCCATGTTAGGCTCATCATCATCATCAAAAGGTGGGTAATCTTCCATAGAAGGCATAGCGAAAGGAGGATCAAAACTAATAGTGTCTTGTGGAGGAGGTGTAGGCTCTATGTTCCCAAAAAGCAATGTAGTAATAAGACGAACCTCCTCTTCCAAATTAGAAACACTATCGTTGACCTCTATATCAAATTGTACAAGAGTATCCTCTATGGTGGCATCAATCTCCATAAAAGAGTCCATATCAAAGGTTTTTGGTTCTAAAGGTGCCTTATATGAAAAAGTATCAATCTCTAAGAGGAAAGGATCTTCATCAATAACCAACTTCAAGGGTGGGAGGGTGGGAACATAAGGCTCAAAAGGAGGTGTATTAATGAGAGAATCACTCAAAGGGATGATATGATCAATAGGTGTATCCTCAAAAACCAGTGAAGGATGATCAATCAAGGGTTCTTCTTCTATAGACTCATTATTAGGTTCTTCACACTCCTCAAAAAGTGGGTTATCAAAACATGTCTCAAAAAGAGGATTTGAATGTATCACAAAATCACTTAGAGGAATAGGTGAAGGAGTCATAGAAGAAATGGAGTCATCATCATCAGAAGTAAAAGACTCATCACTATCATAAGGATCATCAAAGGTTTCATCACAAGAATCATAAGGTTGTAGAGGAGAAGGATCCACTTTTCCTATAGGAGCAAACTCTTCATCCAAATTAGGAATGTTATCTTGACAAGACAAATCATCGGATGATATAGCATAAGACGTGTCACTAGAATCACAATCATCATCCTCCATTTGTGGAAAGTCTTTCACAAACTCTTCCTCAATCTCATTATCCCTTTCTTTAAACAATTCATCAAGATCAAAGTCACCAAAATCACTAGTAGTAGCATGAAGGTCAACATGTGATAAAATCTCAATGTGATCATGAGGAGAAGAGGTATCAACACAAAGCTCATCACATGGTTCATTGGAAACACACTCGAGCTCTCTTTGGATTGGGATAAGGTTCTCAACACTAGAAAAGGTTAATTCATCCAAATCGGTGTTTGTATTAGTGCTAAGAGGCTCTTCCCCCATGGTGAAAGAGTCGGTGGGTTCCACGTGAGGTAAAGGTGATGAAGGTGTGTATGGCTCAAGTATAGTCGGTGGAGAGATGGAAGGGTCTATAATAGGAACATCACGAAGTATATCATCCTCAACATCTACTCTCAAAGAAGGCTCATCATCAGGTAAGGGATCGTCAGGTCTCATGAGTTGCAAGACGTATGTGCTCAAGCCTAAGATTTTCGGATCAGTTGCCTCTTGCATTGTCTCAAGTGCTTTCATTACCATATTAAAAGCGTCTTTACTCAAGAAATTATAAATGCCTTGATTGTGAGAGGTTGTTTGATTATGACTTTGAAAATTCTTTTTATTTTGAAAATCGTCTTGATTTAAAAATTCTTGATTTTGAAAATCCTCATTAAACCCTTGATCATAATCGCGCGCGTATAGATGACAATTATTTGTACCATGCGGTCCTCCACAAGTCGCACAAGGCCCATACACAGCTCGATAATGATCCTCTTGTAATATCTCCAAAATAGGACGATTATCCATGTGTGGCAAAATGGTCGAATGTATATACAAATGAAATGACGTCTAAAAGCTTCCTCGGGGAAGGAAGTGATACACCAAAGGTGGTATGTTTACACGCGTGCGAGTACACGTGTAAGTAAACACGAGGAATGAGAGAGTAGCCCTCGGTCGACTTTTGAGAGAGAAGAGATTATCTCCCTCGAGGTTCGATATGAAATATCCACAAGAAAGTATAATATATATAATTACTACTTGGGTGCAAGACCCCCAATAAATCCTTCCTTCTTAGAATACGCACTAGTGAACGGGGGGTTAGGTGGCGCGAAGCACTTAAGTACCTATTGACCCTTAGATGGCATTTTATAGCACATCGCCTTTCTATTCACTTTGTAGTTTGTATTCTTCGAATTATTGCCTATTGGAAGTATTTATCTATTCTTGCTTAATTAAATTGGATCGATACACGTGTCAAGGACTGGAACGCCCCTCAACACGGTGTATTGCCTCGACAATACTTATGGAAGATATGTGTATTGGTTGTTCGTATATGTATACGTATCTACATATAATAATATATAAAAAATATTTTTGTATTTATTTGATTTTTTTAAGAAAAATACTATATGTACATAAAAACAATGAAAACCGATATAATATATATTTTTGGGTGTAATCTTTTAGGAAAAAGATTACTTTTTGGATTTTTTATTTTTTGGTTCAATTCTTTAGGAAAAGAATTGATTTTTGTGATTTTTTTATTTTTTTGTATTTTTATCTTTGTGATTTTTTTTATTTTTTTTATTTTATTATTATTATTTTTTTATTTATAATACGTAAAAATAACGTTCAAAAAGTGAACGGATCCCAAATCCAATCGTCTCACTCGAAATCGTTAATATTCACGAAAATAACCGGCAGCGGCGCCATTTAATATTTGTCTTTTTAGTTCGTTTTTCTCGATTCAATCCGAATTGATATAACAATTTTAAGCTTGACTTGATTGTTTTTGGTTAAAAAAACTTGTTTGGTAATCTATGTCTAATTCACAATTAACAAGCAAAAATGTAAAAATATCTATATACGTATATGTATTACTCTAAAACACGTTGCACGTAAAACATATTGCAAGTAAAAAAAATTAAATGCACAAAAATATTGAAATGAAAAATACAAATTTACACTACTAATGAAAAATACAAATTTTATAAAACTACAAATTAAATTCTACTAATGAAAATTAAACTGCTAAAGTCTAATTAGCCCAAATACAATGTAAAGCCCAACAAAAAGTTACCAACAAATCTGACTAACAAACAGGGACTTATTTTGTAACCAACTTAACGAGTCACTGTTTATCTAAAACTAACGAATTGGACTTAACTTGCAACTAATCTTAACCAAAAAGGATATCTGGGTGTCTAACAAGGACTGTACTTGTAATAACAATATATAAAATCAAGGACTGAACTCGTATTTCCCCAAACTCTAAAGCTAATGAGCTACAAATTGATTAACAGGAAGGACTGTGGGCGAAAAGAAACTATACAAATTCAGGGTCCTAACTTGTATTCTGACTAAACTAGTGCAAAAACAAACAGAGAACTTATATATGGAAGCATTCTACTCCTTACCAATTTACCATTTAGTCTTTACTTAACCGTTTATTATTATATATCATAAACCCGAAACATATTGAGCCTAGCTACGTTTAAAGAGATCTTCAACTACTTCGCTAATTGAAAGGCCCTAAATCCTACGCTTTTGATCTGCCATTCTTGCTAGTACATGTTATGATAAAAACTCAGAATGCCCTATAGTTTTTTACTTATACAAATGTTCAAATCTGATTTACAGTCGGCTAATTAATCACGTTCTATTTCTACCAAATAAAACTAACAACACGACTTAACCACGAACCTAACAATTCAAGATCAAGATTAAAACACTAGTGCCAAACACTAGTTGAGGACTAAAATCAGATACTACACTTGCTGATTATATGTAGAATCTCCTGAATACTACTCCTAATCGACAACTTATTCAAAGCTTTTTATCCAGTTATAAGACAGTGCTCATAAGCTCCAAACCTAATAGGCCTACAAGAGATCTAAAACTACTAGCTCATGTCTACAAATCAATCAAGTATAAATGGAAAACTAAAAGCTCAAGGTGCAAACAGATCAACAAGTAATTCAGAGAAGTAATTCAAGCAAGGTTAAACTACAAGTACACTACGAATAGTAAGATTTTCAGAATAAAAATGGTGCTTAACTATTTTCATCCAGGCCTAGTCCTTTGATGTGAAGCGGAGCGCTGAGCTCTCTTAAAACAAACAACGCCTTGCTTCTGATCTACACTCTTATCGAAGAAACTACTGTTGAACTCGAATTGCTATCCAAACCTTTCCGCTATCATCCACTAATCAACAGCTTCATCCAAAATACTTGAACCTGCATACTGGATTAGTATAACAAAAATATTTTTTTGAACTAAAAACTGAATTTGAATATATTCAATTATTTGTGATAACTACAATTGAAACACTACAAAATTTACTCTAAACAGATTACTATAATCTTGCAAGACTAATCAAGATCCTCTCATAAGCTCATTTGAGCTTATCAAACCGTATATCAGTTTCGACGAATGTGAGACAAGCTTATGACCAAACGGCAACTCAAAATATTCAGTCCTGAAATCTGAAAAGAAACATATCGAAAAGTCTGTGTGAAAGTCTCATAAGCTATGCCGAGCTTCTAAGCTTATTGCTCTTAATTGTTGAAATCAAAATGGAATTTTGAAACAAACATCAACTCATCCGAAAGCTTATGAACAAGAAGCTTATTAGTAAAGCAGATTATAAGAAGAAGATTATGACAGCAAAGCTTTAAAGAAAATAGAAGTATTCCATTAATGGATAAAAGTGGTTACAAGTTTAACAAGAATCTAACTAACTTTGAACTGAAAGTAACAACTAACTGACTTAACTGAAAAGATTACTACTCCTACCTACAACTATGTGTAAACTACACCTAGTCTAACTATCGAAAAATGAGGCCTTCTCTTCTTTTTATAGCCGTCGAGAGGAGGAGAGGTGAGGTCTTGATGACGTGTTTCATCAAATCCCTTGATGGCACGTGTAAAATACGAGGATAAAGTGACTTGTTCTTCATTCTTGATTTGGGGCTTTCTTCGTCTTCCTTCCTTGATCAAATTAATTAGTACCTTCTTGTAGAGGAGATGAAAAGGAGTATTTTTCTAGTTGGAAGCTTGGCCTGAAACTCCTTGAATCTCTCTAGAAATCGAATTGCAGGTTTGATGGTTGAAGGATAAGAAACGATTGTTTCTCTCTCTCTTCTCGTTTGGTGAAGAAGACACGTTAATGTGTTTGTATGTTTGACCGGTTTGGTCAATTGACCAAGTAGATAATAATAACTTTCCATTTAATTTCCTTTTGGTCCCTCATCCTTTCATCTTTTTCTAAATGTGTTTAAAACTTTGAGTAAATCTATTTTTCATCCTTTGTTTCTTTAGAAAATGCAACTTAAGCCCTCGATCTCGGTAAATAAAAGCAAGTAAGGTCCTTGAAAGCTTCTTTCGTCATTTTCTTCGTCTTTTTATCAAATAAGTCCTTGAAAACGCGTCTTTGCTCAAAAATGTATCTTCTTACCTGAAAACACATGAAACGGAAATACACGCGTAATTCTGATATTTTAAAGTTAAATATTATGTATTTGACTGTGTTTTTAGTGGTATTTGGATCATTATTGATGAGTGTTTTCACACTTATCAACTCGCTTTATATAATAGATCTGTCGTGCTAAGGAGCGCATTTGAGGTATGGATTTAAGGAGCCACCGTGTTTTGATCCAAAATGGAGGTGCTGCAAGTTAGGACCAGATGAAGATGAAGCAGGGACGAGCCAAGTAGGAGAAAATGATGGACCACATCCTATGGAGTGATGGAGTGATGGATCTTTGTTGTAGTTCAGTTTATGTATTATTGTGTTGTATTTTGATTATGTAGATGTTGTGAGGTAGTATTGTGATGGATTATTATTGTTGTTGTTTAGGATGATAAGGGTAAGTGAATGTAGTGACAAGATTTTGTTGCGATTTTCTCAGATTTATGGATGAAATCTACTATTACCCTTTAGTATTTTGATGTGTTTTTGTTATCTTCTCTTATGTGAGATGATTGTGGAATTGAGGTAGTCTTGTGTTGTTGGCGCATGTAGTATTCACGATACGTCTTGATGAAAAGATCCTTTCTTTCTATCTCGATGTGTATACTTATCATGTTTCTTTCATCTGTGATAACATTAGAAAGAGTTGAGTGAGATATGTTTCTGTCATTAGTGGGATTCCACGTGACTGAGTTTCTTGAAATATGTCTCCAGAGTTAACAAGCTTTAGGGTAGATTATATGATCGTGGGAATAGTTGTTAGATTGTTCGAAGCTGATTGCGCTGCGAGGAGACGAGCTGCTGAGACTGAAGATGCTGTTGTTCCAGTTGGAGATGCTACTGCTATTATGCAAGATTTAAAAGGATGTCTGTGTGTTAGATTCCTAGTAATGAGAAGAGATGCGGTGAAGAGTGTCGTATGAATATTAATGGTAATTGGAAGTGTGCAACTATGTGGATAAATTCGAGTAACTGATGGATGTGATATATCAATAGTCATTTGGGAATGTTTAACTAGACGAAAAGAGATAGTAATTTAAAGATTGATCCTGATTCGAAATTAAGTGTGACAGGAAAGGGTAAAGGAACGGTATTGTTGCGAATGACAATGAGGAATAGGAATTTATTTCCTCTAAAAGAAGGTAAACTTGGAATTTAATAGTCTAAGATAAGAAGAGATGGTATTCAAGCGGTTACTATAAATCGAGTAAGCAGGAGGAAGTATGATGTGTGGATCACATACATTTTATAATACTTAAGCAATTATCCATTTACTTGTCATAAATAAGGACTAGTTGGAGGTCGAGTGTTAAAGGAATAGCAAGGAGTGTGGTATAGGAATTTGTATTCCCGTGGTAATGAAAAGTTTTCATTTCGGTAAAGGAGATTGAATAAAGGAATTATTCAGATAATGGAAAATCAATATGAAAGGAATGTTGCTGATATCACAGACTATATTCTTGGAAATTCTAATACGAATTGAGATTTAGATGTTGTAATTTGCATATTCTTATCTGGTAATCATTGAGTTAGGATTTCAATGAAATCTTGAAGGTATTATTGATGGTGTATTGGAATCCTGAAGGTGTTATTGATGGTGTATTAAAATTATAAAGGTGTTACTGAGGATATATTGAGATTTGAAGATGTTAGATCTTAGTTGACCTGAGGACGAGAAATCAACAGGAATTAGCGAGTGGTTGAAATGAGAAATTAACCGATGGAAGGATTGTTAATAATTATATATATATATATATATATATATATATATATATATATATATATATATATATATATATATATATATATATATATATATATATATATATATATATATATATATATATATATATTAAGGGAATATTTTCTGAGCTTATGAAATTAAGAGGTATCGCGTAATTAACTTAAGTAGAGTTGTGAGAAAGTTAACCGGGATAAGGATGAATGTCATAAGATATGATAAGTAAAAGTAGAAAGAATTAAATTGGAATGTTGTTAAGCAATGAGTACTGATTTCAGGAAGTAATCAGTGGAACTTTTATTTGAAGATTTTATTGGTTAATGATGAGAAGGTATGTAGGAGGAAACTGTAATAGGTCAAATTTTCTGTGCGCTTTACCAGTAGTAGTTGGAAGGGAATGAGAAGATGAGTTAGTATTTAAGGGTGTTTTGAGATTGTTCTGCGAAATCGTAGAGTTCACTATCGTCTTGGGAAAAAGAAGCTTTGTGTTTGCTTAGTGATGGAAGTTATGCAATCTGATTGTATATTTTGTTATATGGCATTGTCAGGAAGTTGAGGATGGTAATATGATTAATTGTAAGGATTGGCAGATGAGACAATAAGGATAATATGATTTCACTGGAAGGGTAAGTCATCAGAGAAGTAATAATGGAAGTAACTAAAGAAGCTGGATGTTTTGTGACTAAGATGATTGTTGTAAGGTCGAACAACTGAGCACCAGAAATCGGTACCCATTACTGATTTATGTTTCGTTTGATGGATATTAAGGAAGGGAAGGAAAGTATTTAATAACAATTGAGAAATTGTTAGGGGAAAGAGGAATGGTGTGTATAATTCTTTGGATATGAATTTTAGTTGGAGTAATATAGATGTTTTAGAATGTGCGATCTATGGCTGAAGTGATCGTGAAAATCTGACTAGATTGAAACGATTGAGGCTTTGTCGATACCGACGAAACCGACTAAAGCTTGTCAATTCCTTTGTGTAAGCTGAGTAATATCGGAGGTTTATCAGGAGGTTTTCACTAATTGTTGAACCATTGATAAAGCTGACAAAGAAGAACTAAATGTGTGAAATCCACTCATACATCTAAGTTGTAGTTTTGAGATCTGATTTTTGTAGTTGAGGAAGTTGTTTATGAACGCTGAGGATAGATTGAAGTTCTGTGCCTGTATAGTTAGTATTGGAGGAATCTGAGGAATTATAGAGCTGCGATGATGATATTTGGATAATATCAAATGGAAAGGAAAGTAATAGTAGTGTGTTGACTTGAATAAAGAAGTATAACGGGATTTATATGATCATGAGTTTCGACGATGTGGTATTTATTTTGGGATTGTAAAGTATTACTTGTATGGAATCAAGTAAATAAGGACTTATTTATAAATGCCATTCGGGAATTTCAAAAGAAAGGAGTTAAGGATTACCTAATGATGACTGGGAAATAATAATCAGTAAATTATAGATGAGATGTGTTATAGTTCTGTATTACGAAGTGTTTCAGATTATGAAGGATGAGTGTGGATACTTTCACTATCGACTAGTGAGTATTTAGTAAGGAGGAGAAGGAAAAAGGGCTTATAAGATTATTAAAGTAATTGAGAATTGACTCTTGAGTCTTGAGATATTTGGAATATTGATAACAACAAGAAGAATGGATGGAATGGAAAGAAATTTAGAATTGAATTGATAAACTAATGGAAAAGGGATGCCAAAGAAAGATGATCAACAGATTGCCGGAAATTTTGAAATAGAATGGTAATAGAAATGAGAGAGTTGAGATGTATGTTTTTGTGGAACAAAAACGGTTATTGTAATTATCTAATTTTTCTACCATTAGATCAGAGAGTGTGTAAATAATGCAAGGACCAGTGGTGAATGAATTTTTCAGATCAAAGAGAGTTTAATTATTCTAAGAGTGCTGAGAGGGTCGCATGTAGTATTGAAGGGATTTTACAAGTTGAAGTATTGATACAACTTATTCCAGAATCAGTTGTGTTACGATATCAAGAAGTGATCTGACCACTATACATTTCAGATTTGAATGTGTGAGGCTAACGGAGTTGTCTAAACAATATATGATATGAGGAAGATGTAATGATGTACTATGGAAGGTACAGTAATTCGGTGTAGTGATTGTTAGAATGAATAGAAGTGGAAGGTGAGTATAGGATATAAGTGACTAGTCAAAATTATTGATAATCTCATTGTGTTTAGTTTGAGTGTAACCTGGGGACATAGAGACAGAGTAAATTTTGAATATTGGAATTTCGCTGGATAAGGTATGAGTATTAAATAAGGTTTGAACATATTATATGTAACCCAAAGACTGAGATTGACCTTTGAGTATTAAAGATTTTTACAGAAAGTGGGAAGAATTGAGTCAAGAAGGAATATTGCGTATTTTTGGAAAGCAACAAACAGAGTGAAAGGATGATTTGAACGATGGTAATTGAATCTTGTTTCAATCACATCAACATATAATTGAAACTTGGGATGATGATATCTTTAATATATCACTATGAGGACTAATGGAACCTAGTGAAGATGAAATCTTTGCGCGATGTTTATTGCACATCTTAATTTGAGAACTTACATAGTTGTGGGTCAAGTTATTAGAGTATTGGAGCAGGAATGAAATTGAGAAAGTGATGTAGAAGGAGTAAGAAAGATGAAGGAATATTATCATATTAGAAGGTGAAATTTGGAAGTTGGAGTGTAGTAATATTCGTTTGTATAGTGATATCATAAGAATTGAGTTGAACTGGTGTGAAAGACGTGAGTATCTCTTGAGGATAAGAGGTCACGTTGATTCTAGAAGTAAGGAAGTGCGAGTGTGAGGCGGGTTGAGCGCCGGGACGTCGCTCTCTTTTAGGAGGGTAGGATGTAACAACCCAAAACCCGTGGTCATTATTTAACTATATTTTTACGTATATTTTTGAAATTTTTGATGAGATTGATTGTTATGATGATCGGTGATTTGATTTGGATGAATGTTGAAAGTTATATTTTACGTTTTGACGAGTTGCGAGGATTATTAGTAATGACGATATCAACGGATGCCCGAAAATATTACGTTTTATTTTAAACATGTTGATGTTTAATATTTTGACGTTTTTATTTTTAATGTCGTAGTAAGTCGTGCCGGGACTATATAGTATCATATTTTGTGTGCGTTTTAATTTTTGAGAAGTATTTTTATGAAACCCGAGACCCGTAAATATTTTCAAAAGTGACTAATAGTAATTTCCCGCTTTTTAACCAAGTATTTGCATTTTAGTCCACAAGAATCACAATTGGTAAAAACTACCCTAAACTTTTCCCGTATAAAAGGAAAAATTTAACACACAAAATACACACAATTCTCCACTCACCAAAAACTTCATCTCTCTCCCTCCCCTTCTCAAACTTTCCGTCACCCTACACCACCACAAAACCACCATTTCACAAAAATCTAGTTTGAATCCTTAAAAACTAATCAAAGACCCATTTCTATCTTTTGATTCTCCATCTTTTGGTATGAAATTTAGCTACATGCATGAACTTTTTATAAAAACCTATTTTTGATGAAAAATCATGTGTTTTGATCTTGTATGATTGTTGTATGTAGGTGTTTATGTTGTTATATATTATTTTAAGTTGTTGCATGTTGAAAATTTTAGTTGGGTTTTATTTGATTTGATCATCTATGATGATATAGTGTGTTAGGATTGAAAGTAGTAATATTTAGATGATTATATTGGTAAAAGTGATGTTAAAATGTGGTAAAAATATGATTTTGAGTGATTTTTAAAGGGGTAATTTTGACCAGAATATAAAAGTTAAATTTTGAAAAATATAAGTTTGAGTATGGTATGAACTAATTAGATATTGTTGTAGAGGATGTCTTAAGCTTCGATTTGGTATAAAGTAGAGCTTCTAGCTCCAAACGAGCGAAAAGTTATGATAGTTTGATTATTCGTGTACCGGGAGACGAGTATCGGCACAATATATAATTGTTGTAGATATTTGGATCGAATCTCGGGGACTATAAAAAGGATTTTTAAATTGTTCAAGGACTGATGTAAAGTGATAAACATGATGATGTTGAGTCTATTTTCAAATATGAGTGTCGGTTTTCTAAACGGAGTCAAATAAATAAGTTAAAAAGACTATATGAGTTGTTGACGTAAAACTGTCCGGTTTTTGTAGTTCGAATATGAGTCGGGCAGGGAACCTTAAAAGTAAAATCTTTTAACCAAATTTTGGGAGGTCTTTCTATATATGGTAAGTGAAGTTTCTGATTAGTATCGTAAGCTATTGACGTGTTTAAGTAAGGAAAACAGTTTGGACGATTAACATATATATATATATCGACAGTTTTTGAAAGAATAAAAATGTAAAAGTGTACGTAAGAAGGATGTATTAAATTGATTATGGTGTGAGTTTTATTTTAACTTCGAGATATTTATTAATTTTATTAAGTATGAAATATTACTTGGATGTATTATTAAAGGCACACGTTTTGTTTTGATATATTGTAAATTTCGTGTTCGCCGGGCATCATCGATCGTTGAAAGTCGTCATACTACTGTTAATACTTCAGGTAAGTCTATAGCCTTGCTTTCTACTTGTTTTAATTATTTTAAAACCCGCGAGGGGGATACATGTTATTTGAAGTAAAATGAACACATGTCATGAGTAATTGTTGGACCCGAATGTTGCCTTTGTTGATTTGAATTGTATAACTACCTAAATTGCAAAAGTCCCTAAATTCATGAGCCGTTAAATATCTTCTGACTTGATGTTGTGAGTTGGGAATAGCCGCTTATTCTAATGATAGTACTATTGGGCTGACGACCCTATCTGAGACCAGGGCATTACGCTGAGTAACCTCTGGGAAGGATAACTTTACGAGAATGAGAATTGGCATTCTTGCAATTGATACCCTAGTAGGGGCACTGGTAATTCTTATAGTCATGCTGACATTTGGCATGGGTGACTAAGTTAAGGGGTCGGTGTCATGAGCTTAATATAATTCATTAGCTATTTCTATAAGATGAAATGCCTGATTAATAGATTGTATGGCCACAATGCTATTAAACAATTGTGAATGATTTTTACGATGTGTTCAACTATGTTTTGTTAAACCTATAGACTTGCTCAACCTTTGTGTTGATGATTTTAAGCATGTATTTCAGGTACTTGAAGTTGTTGAGTTGCGGAGCTTGCTGGAGAAGGATTGCGGGATTTCTTTTGTAGTAATTTGGTCTAAAACAGATTTCTTTCCCATTTGTCATAAACATATAGTATATGGTCAAGTATTTTGGTAAAAGGTTGTCGATTTGTGAAGATCCTAGGGGAACCTGAACGCTACTCTGATATATTTTTAAACTGATTTTTAAACTTGGGATTGAAGGTTTTAGACATTGATTTAAATCATTTCCTTATTTATTCCTAAATATATTGTTTTCATGTTATATAAAGAGTTTGTGAAATGAAGTTTTTTAATAACACCCAATTGTGTATTTCCGCTGCGCAATGTAAATTAGGTGTGTTATAGGGTTGTATATTTCCCTCTCCATCAAGAGGACCAGTAGGTTGGCCCGTTGACCCTGACTGTGATGTATCAGGGCCTCCCGTAATCTCTTTCCCTTGGGGTGGTTGAAGCTTGGTCTGAACAAGGGTGGTCTTTTTAGACTTGGTATTTTTCTTACGTGTCTCGGAAGCCTCAGGACCCTGTACCGTTGGTTTGGTCTTTGGCACAGTCTGAGTCTTCTTGTTCCCTTCTTTGGTGAAAAAGGAATGGGAGACACGAATGATTCACAATTGATCACCTCAGTCATGTAAGCCGTCAATTTTATAGGGGTGACTTCAGATAGGTTCTTAGAAATTTTTTTGGAACTCAGGATGGGTGTAGAATACACAGTAAATTTATCCTGAGTGTAAAGAGAACCCAATAACCTTTCTAAGGCACAAAATATGAACCTTGGGTAAGATACATACTTTTGCCTTGACTCTTTCAGGATCCTGGTTACGAGATCATTATAAATGATCTCTCCTATGTCAATCTTCAGTACATTAATAAGACTGAAGATTCACATCTGCTGAGTAGAATTAACTTGCTTAGTTGATGAGTAATTCCCATCGATCACCTGAATCACAAATGTAGCCAGGATCCTCCAAGCCATGGGGAAATAAATTTTGATTAATGGGCTTTTAGATACAAGTAACTCAGGGACCCTGATTTCTTTTAATTCTTTTTTAAGTGACTTCAGTCAGGGTGTACAACATATTTTCCTTTAATATAGTCGAGTCTACTGACTTCACAAAAAGTTTTAAAGTCCAAAATTAATGGTGTCTTCCCATTATTCATAGTGAACGCGATGACACATCCCTTATGCGACTTGGCCTCAGACCCCTAAGAACCTTCAGGCCCTTGGGTGGTAGGGGTTACAACCACATCAGTATACCAGAACTCCCTGAGATATTCATGATATAATACTAAGGGGTGTTTGTAAAAGATTCAGTCCAATCACAATTTTTAAGAATTTTGCAAATAGGTTTGTAGGCTGAGATATTACGAGGGTGACTGAAATGTTCCCCGTAATTGTTTCCTGAAAAATGGACTCCCTCATTGATGAGATGCTTAGCCTGAGGGCATATGAAATAGCCATGGATAGTGCCATTTTAATATATATATTTAAACTTGTAAAGGACTATGGCACTTGTGGGAATCAAACCAAGACTTGTTTCTTGTTATAATGCAACGGATGGTCACCAAGTGACTTAATGCAAACTTTTGAAATCGAAACAAAGATCAAAAGAAAGATGGAGTCACTAAGTAACTTCGATCGCTGGCGCGTATACTATATAACAATGAAACGAGTGATCAATGTGATTACATTTTGAATAAATACCCTTTGCTTGAAACAATCTTTAAACACACACACACTTGCTTTGAACAGAGTAAGTTTGCTATAAACTTTTGTGTGTGTGTTTGTTGTGAGATATGGGTATATATAGGATCGGATGTGAAAGAGAAATTATTTGTTATAATTTGTTTTAATTTCTTTTCACGTCCGCATTTAATGAAATGTACAAAGTGGTCCTTCTTTTTCTCAGCTACTGTCCGTTAGTGCATTTTGAACGCTTTTTGTAGAGATGACGTGGGGTCATGTGCAGTTGAAAGGAAAGTTTTGCAATGGATTTTGCTTGAAAAGGGGCAAGCATTTAATACTTAGTGGGAACTTTGACATTTGGGTGCCCCTTGACTGGTTGATGACAGTTAACTAAGGAATATTTGTTCCTTATTTAATATTTTGTGTCATCAACTTAGGACATTAAGTAACTAAATCCTAAGAGAATTTAGTTACTTCATTTACTGTACCTCAGTGTTAAGGGAGAGACAATAAGATATTTTTACTTAGGGAGAAGATTAAGAATATACACTATATTGACCACCTAGTCATCAGGGAGCCTGATTAATCGATGTTCAACATACCATGTTTAACTTTTAGTCTAGTGAACGTTGGTTCATCTAAAGGTTTAGTGAAAATATCAGCTAGCTGATACTCAATGGGAATGAAGTGTAACTCAAAATCTCCTTTCAAGATGTAGTCCCTGAGGAAGTGATATCTAATGTCTATGTGTTTGGTCCTAGAATGTAGGACTGTATTGTTAGATATGGCAATTGCACTGGTGTTGTCACAAAAGATGGGGACTACTTTGTATTCCACATTATAGTCCCTGAGTTGACTTTTCATCCAAAGGATGTTTGCACAACAACCAGCTGCAGCCACATATTCAGCCTCAGCAAAAGAAAAGCTAATGACTGCTGCTTCTTTGCACTCCAACATACTAGTTTTCCACCGAGAAATTGATAGGCACCTGAGGTGATTTTTCTATCCCTATTGCATCCAGCATAGTCTGAGTCTGAGTATCCTTTAAGGACGAAGCCTGAGCAACGAGGATACCATAGACCCAGGTTTGGAGTACCCTTTAGATAGCTGAAGATACATTTAACAGTAGTAAGATGTGATTCTTTAGGATCGGCCTGATATCTAGCACATAAAATGGTAGAAAACTGAATATCAGGCCTTGTTACTGTTAGGTACATTAGTGATCCAATCATTCCCCTGAATAGGGTTTGATTTACTGGCTTACTAGTGAGATCAGGACCTAAGTTGTTAGGGGGAACCATGGGAGCCTTTACAGAGGCACACTTAGAGATGTCATACTTTTTTAGTATTTCTCTAGTGTATTTTTCTTGACAGACTGAGATCCCTGTGTCCCCCTGCTTGATTTGTAGTTCAAGAAAATATGTTAGTTCACCCACCATCCTCATTTCGAATTTCTTTGTCATAAGTTTTTCAAACTTTCTACAAATTTTATAGTCAGTGGATCCGAATATGATGTCATCAACATATATCTGAACTAGCAGAACATCTTCCTTGGTTTTGAAGATAAACAAAGTGTTTTCTATCTTCCCCCTGCCAAACTTGTTCATTATCAGGAAGGTAGAGAGAGTTTCATACCATGCCCTTGGTGCTTGTTTCAGTCCATATAAGGCTTTGTCAAGTTTGCAGACATGGTTTGGAAACTTAGAGCTCTCAAAACTAGGGGTTGAGCTACATAAACTCCCTCAGTGATCTTGCCATTCAGAAAGGCACTTTTCACATCTGTTTGAAATACTTTGAAGTTCATGTAGGTAGCATAGGCAAGGAAGATCCTGATGGCTTCCATTCTTGCAACAGGGGCAAAGGTCTCTTCATAGTCAATACCTTCAAGCTAACCATACCCTTGAACAACAAGCCTAACCTGATTTTTTCTAACAATTCCATTCTCATCAGTCTTGTTTTTGAAGACCCATTTTGTGCCAAGTGTTGATTTCCCTTTAGGGAGAGTAACTAGTTTCCAAACTTTGTTCTTGAGGAATTGATTGAGTTCTTCATACATAGCCTCGACCCACCCTGGATGTGTCAAGGCCTCTAAAATCTTTTTGGGTTCAATTTCAGAGAGAAAGTCTATAAATAGACATTCATGGGCTGAGGCAGCAGAGAGTTTAGCAGCCTAAATGCGTGTGAGCATCCCCTCAGATACATCACAAATTATATTTATAAGATCTATATGTTGTTGTCTAGAACATCTGTCCTCAGTTCATGGATTTGAACTTGTGGATAATTGGTGGTTATCAAGGACAGGTTCTTCAGTACTTGGTACTGGATGATCAATTTCCACTAAAGGATTTTCAGTGACTGGTAGGTCATTAGTTTCATCATTTACCCCTTTAGTGTCTGCATGGATGAGGGAATCATTTGATTCTTCATCTTGAGTAGCAATCACTTCAGGGACATGTTGATTTATAATCAGGTTACTGATTGACCTATTGTGGGTTGATACATCAAAGGATATGTCAGCATCAGTTTGATACTGTCTTGAGGGATTATTTTCATACTCATCAGGAGGATATCTTGATGAGTCATCAATCCCAATCTCTTCCATTGATTGATTTGTGAAATTAATGGCATCCATACTTTCATCAAATGTGATATGAAATGATTCCTCAACCTGTTGTCTCCTTGTGTTAAAGACCCTAAAGGCTTTGGATACAAAGGAGTATCCAAGGAAGTATCCATCATCAGCTTTTGCATCAAATTTACCAAGATGATCCTTTTGGTCGTGAATGAACACAGGACATCCAAACACATGAAAGTAGCTGATATATGGAATTCTCTCCCTAAAGATTTCATAAGGAGTCTTATCATGTCTTTTGACAATGATACTTCTGTTCTGAGTAGAGCAGGCTATTTTTACAGCCTCATCCTAGAAATGTTTTGAAAGATTGGATCCATTGAGCATAGTCCTTGCAGCTTCAATGAGAATTCGATTCTTCCTTTTAGCCACACCATTTTGTTCAGGTGTGTAGGGAGAAGAGAAGTTTTGAGAAATTCCTTTCTCATCACAAAAACTCTCAAGCTATTAGGTCCTGAATTTTGTCCTATTATCAGTCCTTATTTGTTTGACTTTGGTGTCATTTTGATTTTCTATTTGCCTGATAAATAACATGATATATTCAGGAGCCTGACTTTTATTTTTAAGAAAGTATACCCATGTGTATCTAGAGTATTCGTCAAAAATCACAAGGGTATATTTCTCATGATTTATGGACATTGGACTGACATGTCCAAACAAGTCCATATGAAGAAGATGGAGATACTTCCTAATAGAGAAGTTTTGTTTTGGCTTGAAAGAAGCTCTCTTGTGTTTGCCTTTTTCACAGGCTGAGCAGGGTTTGTCTTTTGAGTACACAAGAGATGGTAAACCAATGACTTTGTTTTGTTTAGCAAGTTTTTTTATATCTTTGAAATTGAGATGTGACAATCTCTTGTGCCAAAGCCAGTTGATAGAGTCTGAGGCTTTAGCAAAGAAACATGCTCATAAGGGAGTCACAAATGACATGTCTAAGACATATACATCATTTCTTCTTAGAGCAGTCAGCATAATTTCTTTGTTAGCATTAAAGATTGTTCCTTGCTTATCATCAAACTGAATGATGTACTTAGCATCGCACAGTTGACTGATAATGATGAGATTATACATTAGACCATTTACAAACGCCACTTTTGTGAACACTATTCCGCCACATTTTATTGAACCATATCCCTTAGTAACACACGATGAATTATCACCAAATACTACCTTAGGACCTGGTTGCTCCACGTATTTATGTAGATAACTTTTGACCCCCATCATACTTCTTGAACACCTACTATCTAAGTACCAGACAGGCTCCTTGAAGTGTTTCTACACAAAGAACGAGGTGGATTAGTTTCTCTTGTAAGCCTACTTTCTAGCAGGCTCTTTGGCTCTAGGATCCTGATGTATTTCACCTCCTTTGAAGTACTCAAACTCATCATGATTTGAGGTGGAATGAACATTGCTTCCACATGTGTTGAAGCTTAGTCCTACTGAGGATTCAGTAGTTTGAGATGACTCAGCTATCATGCCTCTTCTGATCATAATTATCTTATTGTGCCCTGAGGTCGTGTGATCATTGCTTCCACAAATTTCACACTCAGGGTAGTATACATAATCATCAGGCCTATGGTTAGAGATGCCATAATGTGTACACGGTGGAAAAGGCTTACCCTTATATTTCTTGATTTTTTAGAGGTGGGCCCATAGTTATAAGGCTGAGCATTATATCTATTAGCATTCCTAATAGAATCCATGTGTACCTCAAGATCAGATGTCCTATGATCTTCATTTTTATACTTCATGCAATAGAGAACTCTAAATAAATTATCAATGGTATGATTTATGTAGTGACACAGTCCATAGGAAGGATTTTTGGTTTTAATCTTCTTGGAAGACTCGGGTTCTATTTTGTTACTTTCTGATGATTCAGGCTGTGAGGACACAAATGTTTCACCCTGAGCTTTAGAGGCTGAGTTCAACTTCTCTTCCATGAATATTTGAAACAATCTAGCCAACTCCTCTTGATTTACAATTGGAGTGGTGTTGACTGAGTATGTGGGAATGCATGTGGAAGAGGTAGGTTTAGTTGTTTTCTTAGTGACAATTCCTGACTCAGTGTGTCTTGATGACTCTTTTAAGTCAGGCTTTGTTTGTTTAGGACAACCAATTCCAGCTCTTTCTCTAGGTGAGTGTTATTGATAAGAGAAGGGAATTATCTCAGAACATGGACCTGCCCCTTGAAGAGTTTTAAATGGGAAAAGGAGTCTGAGTGTCCGTCTTAGTAGCACTTAGTGGTTCAGTGTTACTAGGTTTATTCGAGACATCAGTCTTCTCATTAAGACCAAGTAATTCATTAACAACCTGAGATTCAGGTCTTAATATTTTTCCAGTATCAAAGTTAGGAAACACACTCTCAGGGTTCGATCAATCAACCAAATCCTTTGATTTTGGTATTGTTTCATGATCAAACCCTACTGATGCTGGGAGAAATGCCTTTTTACTCATTTCCTTACTAAGTGGTTTCTCAATGAGTTGGTATGCCCCAAGAATTTTCTTCTTTTGGGCAGGAATTTTGCTATTAATGCACTGAGAAGCTAAGGTAGAGCTATTAGTCCATTTCTCATTGATGCGTTTTTCTTCATTAAGTTGTTCTTGAAGAGCATGATTAATTTTGGTAAGTTCTGTGTTCTGAAGTTGACAACTTACTGCTTCAAGTTTGGCTTGTTTCAAAATCAATAAATCCTCTCTACATTTATTTAATTCAAAAACCAATTTATTATATTTTAAAAGAAGGTTTAATCTTTGCTCTTCAACAAAGGATAAATCAATGTTTATGTACTTAAGGTACCTTTGCCAGTCAGATTCAACATCCATAGATAGTAGTATGTTTACCTTTCTCATGGTGATATCAACCCATTCTCCATTTCGAGCATGATTCTTTCCAACAGACAGTTCATCATCAGCTAGAGCTATCAACACTTGATATCTTACTTTTTCATCCTCTGGGGATACTTCTTCATCATCCCAAACAAAGGTTTCAACTACCAATCCTTTGGCTTTGTTCTGAGCAGGTTTCTGAGGCTGAGCATTTGAGAGTCTAGCTTCTAAATGTACAAGCTTTGATTTGAACTTCTTGTACTCAGATGGATATTCCTTCTTAATTTTCTTATTATTCTGAAAGCTTTGGTTATTTGGAGGAGCCTGAATTAGTTTTGGTGTAAACTTTGGTTGAAAATTGTAATTTCCTGATGATTAAGTCGTCAATTCATTTCCTGGAACAAGTTTGAATCAATTAAGAACCAAACCATTGTTGCTTTCCAGTTGACACAAGTTTGATTCGTATAGAATCTCACAAGTTACCTACCGTAGTGCTGTTTGATGTTAACACTGGAAGGATTTCCATTCATCACCGTGAATACTAAAGAGTATCACTCTAAATGTTCTGGCAATACCACAAGGATAGAGCGTAGGACTCTGTAAATTATCGCTTGTGTTCTAATGATGAACAACAACTGATATATAGAATAAGTGTCCTAATGAGATTTTTGATGAATCTCGTTGGCTCTAGACTCTATAAGTGCACATTTATTTGGCGATCGAAGGCTGGAGCAGACTGCCACCTTTTCAATATCTACTATCTCGGAGTGAGAAAGTTGATAGAAATGAGTTGAACTCCGTGACAATAAAACAAACTTCTTTTGAGAGAAGCTTGAGTATGCTGGGAAGGGTTGTGCATTGCATCACGGGGTCCATGATGCTTTGTCTTCGATATCAGAAATCATCAAAGTGATTATGATAATAGATTTATTGACCCGGTTCCTACCTAAGTTGTATGGAGGGCTGATTTCTTTACACCCTTTATCCTTACCATTTTTTTTCATTCTTCAACCCCTTCAATGCTTACCAAGATGTCATAACTAGCACCTTGTTGTGATTGTTCCAGTGCTAGCTTAAGTTATTAGTCGACATTTGTTTCGTACACTCAACTACTCCATCTTTCCTAAGGACTTCTAAATTCTAATGGATTGTCTCTGGGAAGATCCCTTCGGTTCTGGTTGGATCATAGGACGAGTACCTAACCACCTTTTGACACCAATATCGTCGTGAATATTTGTGTTGAAGGGTATAGATATCGTAACCAGTGTTAACATGGAGAGAATAATGTTGCATGAAAGTGTGGAACAAATGTTCATGAAATCTTTATACTCCCCCTCGAAAAGAAATTCTAATTAAAATAAGGGAGTATATGAGCACACAGTTTTGAAATACTTTGAAAAGTTATGCTCAAAAACCCGAGAAAACATAATTTCCCGTTGTTAAGGAATAATGTACATAAGTGAACATTTTCCTTGTGTTCATGAGCTTAAAACTTTGAATGTTTTGATATTAGCCCATAAACGAGAAAAATTAATTTCTCGTTGTTGAGGATAAGTCAAAGACTTTCCTTTCTTTAGAGACCGGGTTATAGTCTGACATCTGACTATAAGCCATTATGTTGAGCTCAAAATGTTGAATGTTTTGTGACAAGCTCAACCCTTGATAGATTGCTCTACCAGTTATTAGGATAAGTTATCTTTAAAGATATACTCTCAGTTATATGAAGTTTGAGTTACAGTCTGACATTTAAGTGTAAGTCGTTTACATGAACTTAAAACATGGAATGTTTTTATCGAAAGTTCATGATCGAGAAAATTTTATTTTCTCGTTGTTAAGGATAATTTATCATCTGTGATCAACTTTCCTTTCTCTGAGGCACGAGTCACAATCTGAAGTAATTGCAAATCATTTGAAGAAAAAGGAAATGACATGATTTGAAAACATTTGAACTTTCATTCGAGCTTTATGTACACACCCGTGTCGTTTTTGAGCGACATTTCTAGGCACGTTCATATTATCAAAACTAAAAGACATGTCGAGAATAATATTTTTGGTATTATTGAAAGATTTTTCAAATTTTTATTTTGTTTTTATAGGTTTTATATTTTTGTATTTGGTTTTTTCGAGTTTTTCGAAAATAATCCAAAATAGACATTTGTACAGCAGAAGAAGGTGATATCGAATGTACATAATTTGAACCCTTGGATGAAGAAGTGGATTCAGAATCCGCTGAAGTACCTGCAATGACAGAAGAAGAGTTTGCACAAATACTAGTTTTAGGAGTAACAAATTCATTTTCTACATTCAGAACACTCGCATTAATGTTGGAGTAGGTTTCATCACTTATCACGATGGGAATCCACTTAAGACCAACTTCCTTGAAGATCCTACCCGTTGGTTTCCACTGAAGACTAGATCTAGGAGTAGTGTTCTTTTGCACAACGGAACACTTCTTTGGATAGAAACTAGGTCCTACATTGATCCGCCTTGAAGATTTCTTGTCATTTATTTTCTTTGTGACGGGTGTGAATCTTCGTATTGTCTTATGGGATTCTGCATTCTTTCTCGGTGAGAAGGCACAAGAGTTTACCTCATAGAGGTATTGCAGAATGCAATGAGCATGGTTTCCATAGTGAATGCTCTTTTTGCACGTGGGGCATACAAGGAATTTGGAATTCTCGAAAGTCCTTGTGTACCTAGGGTTTGCTGACTGCTCAGGCACTGTGTTCAAAACACGACTACTCATGGGTGGTTGACAATTCCTAGGTTGTTGGGTAGGAGTCCTAGGTTTTGGTTGATTACCATTAGGAGTGTGTTGAAATCTAGCGGTAGTTGGTTTACTAGGCTTTGAATACAGATGGTTTACTTTCTAAATGTTCCCTTTTGGCTTACCATTCCCTAGGTCATTGTTGGTTTGACCAACGTCATTTGAACTTTTAGATTCCTTTGTGGGCGTAAGAATCACACGTTTGGGAGTACTCTTAGGAGTAGTGCAAGGTGCATTCACCGTGTTGTGTTTAGCAAAAGTGGGTTTTCTAAATTGAGGAACATAGGGTGATATGGCTGGTTTTGGAATAGTTGGTGGCATATCGGTATTAGGAGGTAACCTAGAAATATTAGAAGGCGGTTTCCTAAGATAGATGGCTTTGGTAGTTTGTACGCATTTGGTTGACGAACAACAGGTTTCACACCATTGGATTCCACCGTTTTCCTACCCATCTTTCCAACAAGTTTCTTCAACTCAGCTATCACGATGTCTTTGTCTTGCAACTGTGCTTTCAAATCAGTAATTTTCATACTCTTTTCATTCAATTCGTGAAATGATTCAGAGAGTTTTACTTGTAGATTACTATCATTTGGATATTTTCCAACTTTGTTTTGCAGAGCAAGTTCAAGAGAATGACAATGCCTCTGAAGAAAATCATATCGGTGTTGAAGAATCGTGTGCTCTTTTTGATTAACGCTTGTTGAAGGCTCAATTTCATGACATTCACCTCCTAACTGAGCTTGCAGCTGTTCGATTTTTTGTTGCATCTCATTGTAAGCTTTATCATACGAAATTTTGTCATCCTTACATTCGTCACATTTTTTGACATATTTATTCCAAAGATCGGTGAATTCGTTTTCCTTTTTGATGACATAAGACTTTAGTTTCTCTTTCATACAATCAAGCTCATCTTGGAGGGTTTCATTATCCGACACAGAGATATTAACCGCAACAGGGTTACTATCAACACAATCACCACTGTCGCTTGCTTTCGAGAGACGTTCAAGATCGCTTTCCAAAACTTTAATTCTATCAAGAGAATCATCAGCCTCCTTTGCCAAAGATTTAAAGTCTTCAATAAATTTGGCTAGTTCTTTTAGAAAATCGTTTTCAAGATTGCTTATCCTAGCATCAACTTGATTAATAATCGGATTGATTTCGGTATGAAGCACTTTTGTAGACATGAACGGGTGATGTAAAATTTCCTCCTGTAATTTTAGAATTAACCACACATTTAAGAATGACAAAATTATCTTTGAGCTCGTTTAGATACCTTCGTGCAACACTCAGTTTAGGAGGATCATCCGACAATTCCTCACTCTGTATCAAAAGCATTTCAGTACTCGTTTTAGACCGAACAAAAACAGTTGGAGAATTAACTTTCGGATAATAAACGGGTGTGGCTTCTTTATTAAGCTTTTGCATTCTTAAACGACTTTCTTTGGCAAGTTCAACGGTTTCCTCAGAATCAGGCACAATGGGAGGATCCTGATTATCAAGTAACACATTACCATTATATAAACTTTGTTGGTTGGTCTGAGCATGCTTAAGATATTCGGGATTGGGAGGAAGAGGACAACCTAAAGCCATTTTGTAACGGGTGTAATTTATCTCATTCACTTTTGTTGCGAGCATATTTATCGTCTGCATAGATTGGCCACGTTTTACCAAAAGTTTGTCTAATTCCCTAATCCTATCCTGAGCCTTGCAAAAATCCTCAAGAAGCCCATCTTCTCGAATTTTGAAATCATGTTTCAGCTTTTTTCGTTCTTCTTTTATAACCAAAATAATAAATTTTTCAGTTGAAAGCTGTTTATTAAGAGAGGTGATTTCATCATTCAATTCACTTATCTTTTTAGCACTACTTAAATGTAAGGCATTTAATTTCTTAGTGGTGTATTTTTCTTGATAAACCGATGTAGCATGAGCTTGTTCGAGTTCCTTAACTTTAGCATGATGAATCTCAAAACTTTTATCCCTTTCCTTATAAGCCGCAAGCTCAGTGGTCAATTTGGCATTAGTTTCTCTAAACTTATTATTAACCACATTCGCATGAGCAACATCCTTGGCAAGCTTATTAAATAATGATTTATAATACGCATGTGTCTCGTCAGGAAGGGTTGTAGGTTGGGCGACTTGATCTCCACTAGGGTCCATACTGGGTGCATTAGAAATAATATTACTACTATTCGTTTGGTCCCCGAGTGTCTCAGTGGAAGGCTCAAGTGACGCAGTATACTCTTCCTCCTGATTATACATATTATATAACTCATTATCATTGAGACGTGGGTGCACCTCAGATGGACCGTCTGAATCATACACAGGAGCTCTGTCAGCCTGAATTAGCGATGTTGATGATTGCTGTGAATTAGCCATCAAGATGGAGTTGGTAGTCACCTCTCTTCCTCATCATATTCTGCTGCAGATGCCATGAGATCAAACTCTTCAGCTAGAAGGGGAATTCCCGCTTCTTCTTTTTGTGCTATAAGAAGTTGAGACTGGAGATGGGCAGCATTCCTCTTCTTTCTTGCATTGCTATCACGATGGTCAATACCCGCAACATCACTATCTTGTTGATACGTCATCGTAGAAGTCGTGTGTAAAACAGGATCTCAATTCGTAGAAAGCGTGTGTTGGAGTCTCAATAAAATCAAACTTTGTCAAAATTTTCCAGCCCGACTAAAATACCTCAGTCCGATATAAAATAAACCGAAAAATTTTTGTAATCGCCAAATTTTAAAATCGAGCTAGAAATACCCTAAAAACTAGTATGGAAATAATTGAATTTATTTGACGGAAAAATTTTAACTATTTTTTTTTTGGTAAATGATATTCCAAAACTAGTCTAGATACTGGCTAAGTCTAAAAATACTTCGATCAAAAATTGGTGATTTCGCAATGTTAAAAAAAATGATTCGTCGCAATCCCAAAAGATATTTGATCGGAATGTGGATCGGAATGTTGGATCGGAATGTGGATCGGAATGTGGATCGGAATGTTGGATCGGAATATTGATCAGAATATCTGACCGCAATATTCGATCGGAATATCGATCGCAATATTCAATCGGAATATCGATCGCAATATTCGATCGGAATAATGATCGCAATATTCGATCGGTATATCGATCGCAATATTCGATCGGAATATCAGTCGGAATAGGGATCGGAATATGAATATCTGTCGTAATACCGACCAGAATACGAATCAGAATATGAAACCCTAAGCAATTCTGATGGAAAGTAAACCAGAGTCGTCGCAATACGTGATACAATTCCGAAAATATGAGAAAAAAATGAGATTTTGCTAAGAAAAAATCGAGATTTTAACCAATGAACGCACCCAAAGAGCTATCCAAAACTCACGAAACTCCCGAAGCTCAAGACAACAAGGACAACACCAAAGAGCTATCCACGACTCCTTTGGCGAATGATACCACTTGTTGGGATGTAACACACGACTTATAGAACAAGAAATAACGATGATGAAGAACAAGATTAAATCTAAGATTGGAATATTAGATTAAAGAGAATAAGAAAGAAAGATACAAGGAGTGTAATCTTAGTGAGAGAAACTTACGAGAGTTTCTCTCTCTAAAACAAGAAGAATGGAAAAACATTATGGGAGACACACACACAAATGAGGTTGGATTGGCATTTTATACTAAGGCTTGCAAGTTTGGGAGGCTTTCCTCATTTGTGTGTTCGGGACTAATTCCCGTTACATACATAACAATAACGGAGAACTCTCTACACCGTTGAATAGCATTTTCCACGAGCTTCACAATGGTATATTATATGACCATCACTTTAAATAATTCTAACACATATAATGATTAAGGATTTAAGAACACGAACAAACCCGTAACAAGATCAAAGGTCAAAACAATTTTCTTTCCCCTTTTCTTCTGTGTAAACCGGCGGCAACAAGGAGACAAAAAGAGGCTAGGGTTTTTAATTTTATGTAAAAGTGAAAAGTAAAATCCTTGGGAGTGTTTTGTTATCAAATAAAATAGCTTAACGGGCCGGGCCATGGGCCTCCCTTGTTTCTTTTAAACGCCGTCCAAACACCCCTTATGTTTAGTTTTCGTTTTTCATATTTAATCGAATCCCGTGTATTATTATTCATGTCTTAAGTTCGTGTTTTTAAATTGTTTTAAATTTTGTCGTGTTTTAAGTATTATACGTAAATACTTATCGTGTAATAATAATTAATAATATACGTAATACTTACATTAAATATTCATGATATGTGTCATGTATTAATTAATTATAAAGTTTTAATTAATCCGTGTTTTTATGTATTTAATGTTCTTAGGTATTTTTATGCGGGTTTTACAACCCATCACCTTCTTCTTCGTCTTAGGTACATCATTCATTGAGCTTCGCCTCACTGAATGCTCGAGTCTTCTCTTAGACTCAGGGTAAGCTCTTGAAGGCAACTCATTGAGTGACTATTCACTCAGTGACGTCTTTATGTTCAAGGATAATACTTTACTTAGGTTGATTATTATTCAAATCCATCACTGAGACCATTAGGCACTGAATTGACCTAACAACAATTGTACATAATATGTACTTCACAAGTTCCCAAGATCTAGAAAATAGGTTTGAATGATAAAAACTTCCAAGTCTATATTTCTTCACGTCATCATTATGCTGCTTCATGCTATCACTTGTCAATACCTAAAATATATGCTTAAAGTCAACAAAATGGTTGAGTGAATTCACAGGTGTGAAATCATTTTTGAATACAAGATCCTTTCCCTAAGCTACATTGTTATTCGCCCACAAAACAAATTAATGATTTATTTGCACTAAGCTTATGATACCGCGGCTAGACATATCAGAAACCAACAATTGCCCTTATGAGGAAGTCTGCCAAACTATCATGTATAGCAAAATAAAGTATGCATGTTTGACGACTGAGGTGCTAGCAAGTGCGACTTGCCCAGACAGGGGATGTTAGTCCCCAAATAGTACTATTTACGATATTAGCGCTCATTTCCATGAATTAATTAGTAGGTCACAATTAAAAATGGAATTCAAGGCAGCAATAAACATAGTGTCAATAAACATATCTAATTTAGCATATATCCCCCTCACGGGTATTCCAATTTAGCATATATCCCCTTCACGGGTTTTCAAATCATTGAAAGTTGTATACTTTAGTGAGGCTATGAACTCACCTTATATCTAGTAATTCTGTATCTTGGCAGCTTTATATCACATAGAACAACTTGGGCTAGCAAGCAAGAACTTGGTCTCACACAAACCTGGATTAACATATATGTATAGTATTAAGTCTTTGATTTTTAGTTCAATATTCTTAAGTATTAATTTTGTTTTCTTGAAGTTATAATTTCTCATAATAATATCATCATTGTTCGGGCTATCATACTCAGAAGCCATTCTATAAACGTTTGAGGAGTGAGGGCACTTTAAATCGTAAACCCAACCACTCAGTCAGAACGTAATATCGAGATGGAACATCTTTGTACAAAGCTCCCTACTAACATGATATATTCATATAAGAAATTTCTTCAAAGATTAGTATGTTCTTTTATTATTATATTTTTCATTCTTTTAGTTTCATAATTGGCAAAAATAATCTATCTAGTTTATATAACTTTAGAAAATAGGTTCTATTATATAACTTTAACCCATATACTTCCATAAATGACCAAAATGATCCTTAAAGTTTCTAAATTTGAAATATTTACCTTTTTAGCACATAATATTATAAGTTTAGCATTTTACACTTTTAACCCCTAAAGTATATAGTTTTAATATTTACATTTTAAACCCTCACAATATTAATCCTTATAGTTTTAAATTTTATAAAATGACACTTTTGGCCCAAAATTTTAATGGTTTTAAAGATGATAATTTTAGTCCCTATACTTGTTTAAAATTACATAACAAACTTAAACATACTCCAAATGATTTAGAAACTTATGAAAAAGTTTTGAAACACATTTATAATCATAATAAAAACATTTCTCTAGAACTATAGCCTTTGAAATGTGTCTTTGCTCATTCCATTATGTAAATTACAAAACTAGGGTTTTAAGACACCTTTAGCTTATAACTTTCATTTAAAATGATCATATGATCTAATTTCTTTTAGATTATCTTTCTAAAAACCTATAAACACTATAAAGAGTCTAAGAAAACATTATAACTAGATCAAATCATATTTAACATAAAGGTTACCTAGGTGGCTCCAAAATGGCTCCTTGTGACTTCTTATGAGCACTACTTGCTACCAAAGCTTCATGAGCTTCAATGACTTCCTTCTAGACCTGGTTTCTGGTCTTCTAAGATTCCTAGGATGTTTATATTAGTGAATATAAGAATGGGTATTGAGGTAGAGAGAAAACGGGGTGTGAGTTCTTAAGGTTGTGTATTCGCCCCTATTTATAGTATTTCCAACACTCAGGCTCTAAGTTTTACTTGTAGACATGTAAGAGCTGTAGAGGAGTGACTAAGGGAAGCTAGGAATTTCTATACATTTATAGTAATGACTCATGGAAGCTAGGAACAAATATCATGGACTTGTGGCTAGAAATGGTCACAACAAGGTTTTGGATGAGAACGGTGATGTGTAGCCTTAAAGTAGGTGATGCAACTTCTCTTAGACACTCTAAAATATCCATTTGATCTGATCTAAGGTTTGAATTTTGGAGGGAAGGAGTTTAAACAAGTGTTTGGAGGGAAAAACCAAACCGGGTCTAAAACTAGGGCTTGTAACTTTATGGTTTGTGATTTTGGTGATTAAGGGTATAGAAATATTATTAGTGATGTATTAGGGTATATATAGGGTCTACACATTGTAATTAACTAGTTTGGATCCTTGGTTTTAAGTTTAACAAAGGTTTGAAGTGAAATTGGGAAGATAACCTAAGTAGATTAGGTTTTCTAATTATCTAGGCTTAAATATCTGTAAAAGCTATTATCCTTCACTTAGCTATTAAATTAAACTCAATTTAGGTCTTAGACATTGTATTTTAAGTTTCTAAAGTGGTTCTACACTTTGTTTAATGGGTTATTCTATGTAAACATGTCTAAAGAGACATAATTTATAAGTCATGCACTAAAATATTGTACCTTGTGCTTTAGGGTACTTGTACATTGTCTTAATATAATCTTATAACCTTAATGTAATGATATAAATGTTTGTATAATTTTCCTAAAAGACTGGGCATTGATTCTATATAGAATGCTTAATATAAGGGTTTCTAGGTCACTAATCCTAATGACTTTCTATCTTAGGTAATTAGGGTTTATATCATAATTTACACTTATTCTAAGTATTATGTTTTATGTTTAGGACTTCTATGTATTCTACATTATTAGTTTAAGGGTTTGTATGGGTTGATCATATCCTAGGGATAATTAAATGAGCTTAATATCTTATGCTTTGATAACTTGTACATTATGCTTTATTAACTTGTAACTTAGCTTGAGATAAATTTAAAATATTAATATGATACTTAGTTGAGTTTTATAATTAGTTGCAAAAGATTACACTCTAATTTAATGTGAAATGGATTTTATATGCTAATCCTGGTTACTAGGTCTTACTTTGTAATTAGCTTTAGATTAGTGAATATTAATGTTTTGTAATCAATTTTCTTTCTCTATATAATAGATTATAACTAGTACATTGTATTTGCTATTCATACATAGATATTATGTACTTATATTGTTTGAAACATTAGTTTATAAGACATTTTCTAGGTGATGATCTAGACTATTATGTACACTTACTTGTATTTAGCTTTGTATGGTTTGTACTTACTTATTCTTGGATAACTTCATACCTTCATATAATAGTTTGTTACTTGTTATTAATCCTTGATTACTTATTCATATGTGTTATGTATTCTATAATCCTTGAGTTTACCACTTATTTATAGGGATTCTAGGGTTTCTAAGGAATTTAGGGCATAATAGTTATATTTGAAATGTTCTTATTCATAATATACTTGTTTGATTACTTCTATAACTCATGATTGATATATACATTTTATTTACAACATATAGGAATATGTTGGTATAGCAATTCAGGTTGTGAGAAGCAGTTCACCTTAACAAGTAATGCATAAAAATCAAAAAATTCTAGTGGATGTTCCACTTCCATTCAATCATAGCACTTATCACACTTGTGAAATTTATGGGTTGTCATAGCCTCTTCACCTAAAATAAATCTCGTCCCGAGATCATAACAATAACATAGCATACCAAAGGCAAATAGAGTTCTCGCGTTCTTAAATTCCTTTCTAGAATTTCATCCATATATCAAGAATACAACTTTTACTTTCGTTATTTTACCTTCTAATCAATTTCTCCACCAGAGTTATTATTAAGAACGGATATTAATGAAGCATCATTTACATTATATCCATTAAGATCATAATATTATTTACAAAGATCACTAAACGGAATATAAATCCTATTACTTAATCAAATAAATCATCCTTAGATTTCAAAAATACGAAAATAAATGTGATTATTTCTGAGTTTTTCTGGAAAACTCAACTCAATATATCACAGCTCAATTCAAAATCTCGAATTGATTATCGCATCTTTCAAAATCAATTTGGATTATAGGGAAAGATCTTACTAAATTCGATACTGTTTAATATGGTGTAGCTCCTTATTCGTTGTGGGAAAAAGGATTGTGATTATTCTTGATAAAGATTTCTCACAAATCACCATTTTATCCAGCAGACATCTAATGGTCACTTTTTAACGCACTATGAAGTTCTATTCTAATATAACCTTTATAGGGTAAGTGAAATTCTAGGTAATATAATGCATACATGGAGTATGTAGTTTTAGTATCTGGATAATTTTCTCACTTTAGCCTGTTGGTATAAAGGTTAATATTCTTCTTAATGTATTCAAAATTATAGATATTGGTACTCTATGTCAATAGATTATTTTAGGTATAACCTTGTCAGAGTTTCCATATCTTTGATGAAATACAATTCACAATGATACAGATTGTGTCATGGCTTATCTTAAGAAATTCTGAAATAATTACTTGTTCTTGCCTATCTTCATAAAGAAAATTCAGGTTTGAAAATTTGTAATTCCGATCTCTAAATTTCGTTAAGATATAAGTTGAATATTTAGTAAAAAATGTCAAGTATATATTATTCTAAGTATATACAAATGAGTTGTACTATCAGATAATGAAGTAAAATAGCACTTGCAAGAAATATAATAAAAAACACATATATTTTATTGATAATGCTCACATATGTCTATAACACTTGTTTATTTACAAAATACGATATTTAGGAAAATCTAAAAATTCGCCTTGCTCCAACAGTATCGCGTTTGATGACCTATCTTGTAGCAATTCTGACATCTTACTATGCAAGGTCCTATGTGATGTAATAACTGATTTTACTAGTTGAAAAGTTCGTTTCTCGGAATCTCTTCGAATTGATCTCTGGTTACTTGTGTGACTCAGTTGTTCTTGGTGGAATAAAAAGGGAATGGTTGTTGTTTAAAACTAATTAAAAATAAAAACTTGAAACAAATAAAAATAAAGAAAAGACGGTAAAAAGAAGCAATGAAAGATAAAAACTTGGCGAAAAGTAAATGACGAGAAATTAAAAGCAATAAAAGTAAATAACTCAAATTAAAACTTAAACTAAGATGAAAGCGAATAAAAATGTAAATAAAGAAAAAGGCGGGAAAAATAAAGTTTAAAACTAAAACTGAAAAAACTCTATTCGGAATAAAATGTGCTATACGGAATATCAGGCTTACTCGGAACAAATTACTCTATACGGAATAAAGGTTATGCGGAATAATAAAATCTACTCTATGCGGAATAAATCTGTTATGCGGAATAAAAGAATGCTATACGGAATAAAAGAACTATGCGGAATATTTAGGCCATGCGGAATAAAAACTCTATGCGGAATAATAAAATGCCATGCGGAATATAATCTCTATGCGGAATAACTGACGCTATGCGGAATAAAATGAACATTCCGAATAGGGACTCCTATGCGGAATAATCAGACATTCCGAATAGGGACTCCTATGCGGAATATCCAGATATTCCGAATATAGACCAAAAGAACAGACCATCCGGAATGACTGAATAAGATACAGTAACATGAATGTAAAGAACAGTAGGATGAAATAGAACACGAATTTAACAAAATCTAACCAAGATAAACCAAAAGATTAAACCAAAACAACCACAAAGCATCCACTAACAATAATCAATCAAAACAAATCATCAAAACTAACAAACAAAGCCAAATCAATCAAAACCCACTTGATCAAAACCATAAAACTCAAGAACATGAACACAAAGATTAAGAACAAATCAAACAAGAAAGGTAGAAGGAGATTGAACAAGAAAAGTAAAGATTCAACAATAATTAAATGTAAACTTACTTGGAATTAAAAGGAAATTAAAGGTGCATTACATGAAGATTAAAGTGCAAGAAATTAAAAAACAAGGAAATGAAAATGGTGGAAGAGTGGTTGTCAAGCCACCAACCCCTGAAAAATGAAGGGAACTAAACTATATATAGGGGGATTAGGGAGGAGCTTAGGAAGCTTCCTCCCTCTTTCTTCTTTTCCTTAATTGCACACTTAAGTCCTTGATCTTCTTAAATCTTGGACTTTAATGACTTTTGGCTCAGGATCTCTTTGAACTTGTCTTGTAATTCTTTAATAAATTAGACTTGAGTTCTTCGGATTTTGGTGAACTTCCGTCTTTTGACTTTTTCTTCGATAAATCTTCAGAATTGGTCTTGGACTTCTGCTCTTTTTTCCACTCTTGATTTTTCGACTTCATCTTTCGTCTTTTTCTTCGATAAAAGCCCGTGAATGCCGTGTTTTCTCCACTTTTCACCTTTTCGTCCTAAATCACAACAAAAACACAAACCACGCATAATTCCGACATAAATGATATAAAATACACGTTTTGGCTCGGTTATTATTGTAATTAAGTGGTAAAAAGGATGGGTGTTTTCACACCTATCAAATCCCCTACACTTAACCATTGCAATTCCTCATGCAATGCATTAGTTACAAAGCAAGTTTACATTTTTCATCATAATTAATCCACGTTGGCCTTTATTAACGAGATAGAAAATTATAAACATACAAAGTAAAGAAATCAAAAACTTACCTTTGGGTTTTGGAAATGTCGTGAATGATCATCATCCTCAAGTTTTCACTCTCTCCAAACCAAGCTTAAAAACGAGATCATTGTTATTATAAGTTAGTAAACTAACACGAACTCATGTGGGCTAATTATTCACTTAGACTCCCTTATTCCTAGGTGTATCTCTTATATTTATTGTTGTCTTGAATGATCACGAGGATGCATTGTTGACTTATTTCGATAGTTATTTAGTCCGAAAATAAAGTGAAGGATTTAATCAATAGTTAGCTAAAGGACAAAATCTTTTAAAACTGCTTCTCGGGACCTCATAAAGTTCATATCTTGGAATAACTCGCTTCGCGATTTGAGACCTTTCTCGGACCGATATTTGGCAGCGACTTCATACTTCAAACCTTGAGAGACGTTCATGAAATTATGGTCTTCTCTTCATATAGGAATTTCTTCACTTGAAGTTTTGAGAGATTCATACTTGGACCACGACTTCTTCATTTTTCTCCAATCTTTATTTTGGACTTTGATATACAACGATCCGCCTCCTTTTTGGACTTGGCTTTATTTATCCTCATACCTTGTCAGGGCCTTTTCGGATAGACTTCTCCATGACTTTTGGGGAGTTTTTGCTTTTCGTCGTGTGTCTCGATCCTTCATATTGATCTTTGATAAATGATTCTTCACATCACTTGGGATCTTTAGCAACAAAATGTAGCCCTCATGCCTTGTTAGGGCCTTTTCGGACTCGCCAATCTTTGCATCCCGCTTCAATAAGTTATGCCTTGGCTATGAACTCTACTCCATACCGAGCAACTTTTAAACGATATTGGGCTAGAAGCTAAGTAACTTTTCAAATCGTACAACCTTATTTATTGCAGATAAAATTTATTAGCAAGCGATGGGAGAATAGGCTTATAGTCAACTCACATAAATTCACGAAAGAGTACTGAACTTATAATTGGCTCTATTATCTCTCGTTCTCCACAATTTAAAATCTAAAGGAATGAGACTCGTGGATGCTTAGCCTATTAAATCACAGTTTTGGGTTTTCGAGTCGCCTATAGGATCTTGCAAATTCGTAGACTCTTTCAAGTTTAGAAATCGCATTTTAAAGTTCCCTTGATAGTCGACTCTCTAGGATCAATTATAGGAACTTGCGAAAAGTTCTTGTTCTTAACCCGTGAGAGTTAAGACTTTCGCGTTTTATAGCTCCCTATATAAAAGCCTAGCAAAACTTGACTTAAACACGTTAAGGATACTTAGCTAGAGTAAACTTAGATAAGTAAACTCGGGTCGAGTCAAAAGATTCACAACGTTTGAAAATTAAAACCACTTTATTCAAAATTTTATTCTAATAAGGAAATAGAATAACTATACAAAGGTAAAAACAACTATACAACTAAGCCAAAATAGATTAAAAATTTTGAAAAATGTCGAAAAATCAAATTTTCCGGTTAAAATGAGGACAAATACAAGGAAAAGACCACTTAACTTCGATAGAAGTCCCCCCTACACTTAATATAAACATTGTCCTCAATGTTTAAGCATGTGGGAGTAAACTCCCCTACTTAGGACATTGTGCACTTTGTTTAAATCTCGCTAAGGAAGAGACAACTAAAGAGATTCCTATTTTAATATTGAGAAAATATAAAATAGTGAATCGAAAAGAGTTTCGGATAGAACCAGGAAGAAGGGAACACGGAATCACGTTTCGTCGAAAGTCATCAAGAGTGTGTCTTTGAAGCTCTAATCCCTGCACATGATAAGAAAGAAAGCAATAAACACCACGGGGATCCCCCCTACACTTATGGTGAAAATAGATAGATAATTGGGTTGCCTCCCAAAAAGCGCTTGTTTTTATTAACCGAGTCACGAGCCTGACTCGTCCCCGAACTAAATGGTCCATGGGGAAGCCTCGAATGTGATACCGGGATCAAAGACCTTGTCCTCGTTCCCGGTTGACATCAACAAAGGAGAGGCGGGGGGATAAGTCTTGAATGGGAGAAAGGTCCTTTCAACATACGTAAAGTATGTGAAATCAAGATCCACGGGAGGTGGGGTGGGTAAAGTAAGCACATTGTCCTCCCCCAAAGACAATGGATGCTGAGCAAGCGGCAAAGCCGTATTGTTATCAATCATAGCATAATTAATGTCACCTCCCGGGTCAAAGCACTCATCCTCCGTGATGGTCTCTAACGGAGTGGATGAAAGGTGCTCGGGAGGGGGACTTGGGACAATACCTTCCTGCAGTAAATTATCAAAAATAACGTCCCCCTCCATGTCATCGTCATCAATACCTGGAGGCATGGAGTGAATATCAATTTCTTCCAGCAATGGGTCATTATCTTCAACGGGAGGAATAGATGGAGGCAAAGACTCGGAGAGAGGAGGAGAAGTCAACTCTTCTATTTGAGCAATAAGAAGATGAACTTTCCGTAATCTATCGCGAAGAAGCACGTCTTCCACCTTATCCACAAGATCATGTTCATCGGTGAACTTCTCGTAAGCCGAAGAGAATAAATCGTCATCACCCGCATCTCCCGGTGGAGATTGAGAAATTTCAAAAGTGAAATTCTCATAGCGGAGAGAAGAATCGTCATCACTGGGATCGACCTCTTCCGTAAGAGCAAAGTCGTCCTCAGGCTCCATAGCAGGTAAGTCACAAACCTCATCATCCAATACTTTGTCGAGACCAACATCACTAAGCTCATTCAACGAATCAAGATCCTTAGACGCAGTAGGAACATCGAGAGTAGGAGCAGCAACTTCAGAAGATGTGTTGAAAGTGCATACAGCATCGTCGTCATCATCATCATAATAGATGGGACGAGTCCAGTTAGGAGTAACGTAGTCGGCTAACTCTTCCTTGATAACCTCCACATCTTTAAGAAGCTCATGCAACAACTTTTGTTGTTCATCTACCCGAGTATGTTCAATTTCACCAATTCTATCCCATGCTACAATTAAACATTTTGGTGTAGAAAAGAAGGGAAAACGACTAAATTGGCTCAAAAAGGTGTCGGTGGTTTTCAAGATTTCGTCCTTATCAAGCAAAGGTTGTTGTTCCGGATGCAAGTCAGCTCGAAGTTGAGCTATACTTTCTAGAATTCCATTCAAAGTAGTGAGTTGTTGATCAAGACTAATTTGCTGAGAGGATTGATGATTGAGGGTTTGATGTGGGGGCTCAAAGTTATAGACACTAGGATGATAGCACGGTACTTTCTCAAAGACTTGCGACGGATCACAAAAAGAAGCATCGTGAGGGCACCCACAAATATAGCACCATGGGTATGGAGAGAAACTGGGTGCATCTTGTGGATAGCTATTACCATTGTCATAATTTTACCCTGGTTCGTGCTCGTGACCATACGGGTATCGAACTGGGCACGAAACATGCCAATGAGAATCGCTTCCACAATAGATGCACGGGGGAACAGGAGGAGGTGGGTTCAAAAAGGACGAATTAGTCGAGTTGCACAAAGGAAAAAATCCGAATAGGAATTGTGTATTGTCGATATCGTTTCCGCACCGCTCACATGTACACCATTGACAAGATTCGTTCCCGTACAATCGTCTCCCACACCCGACGCAATGGACATAAAAATCCATAAAGAAAAATAGACAAGCAAGAAGAATATTTTTGGTGCAAAACTTTTGAAAAAGAAATGCTTTTTATGATTTTTCAAATGTTTTTGGGATTTTTGAAAATTTTTGACACGAAAAATAACGTTCACAAGTGAACGGATCCCAAAAGCCAACGCGTCTCTCACAAAAACCGTAGATCCTCACGAAAAGAGCCGGCAGCGGCGCCATTTTAATAACTGATTTTACTAGTTGAAAAGTTCGTTTCTCAGAATCTCTTCGAATTTTACTTGTGTGACTCAGTTTTTCTTGGTGGAATAAAAAGGGAATGGTTGTTGTTTAAAACTAATTAAAAATAAAAACTTGAAACAAATAAAAATAAAGAAAAGACGGTAAAAAGAAGCAATGAAAGATAAAAACTTGGCGAAAAGTAAATGACGAGAAATTAAAAGCAATAAAAGTAAATAACTCAAATTAAAACTTAAACTAAGATGAAAGCGAATAAAAATGTAAATAAAGAAAAAGGCGGGAAAAATAAAGTTTAAAACTAAAACTGAAAAACTCTATTCGGAATAAAATGTGCTATACGGAATATCAGGCTTACTCAGAACAAATTACTCTATACGGAATAAAGGTTATGCGGAATAATAAAATCTACTCTATGCGGAATAAATCTGTTATGCGGAATAAAAGAATGCTATACGGAATAAAAGAACTATGCGGAATATTTAGGCCATGCGGAATAAAAACTCTATGCGGAATAATAAAATGCCATGCGGAATATAATCTCTATGCGGAATAACTGACGCTATGCGGAATAAACTGAACATTCCGAATAGGGACTCCTATGCAGAATAATCAGACATTCCGAATAGGGACTCCTATGCGGAATATCTAGATATTCCGAATAGAGACCAAAAGAACAGACCATCCGGAATGACTGAATAAGATACAGTAACATGAATGTAAAGAACAGTAGGATGAAATAGAACACGAATTTAACAAAATCTGACCAAGATAAACCAAAAGATTAAACCAAAACAACCACAAAGCATCCACTAACAATAATCAATCAAAACAAATCATCAAAACTAACAAACAAAGCCAATCAAAACCCACTTGATCAAAACCATAAAACTCAAGAACATGAACACAAAGATTAAGAACAAATCAAACAAGAAAGGTAGAAGGAGATTGAACAAGAAAAGTAAAGATTCAACAATAATTAAATGTAAACTTACTTGGAATTAAAAGGAAATTAAAGGTGCATTACATGAAGATTAAAGTGCAAGAAATTAAAAAACAAGGAAATGAAAATGGTGGAAGAGTGGTTGTCAAGCCACCAACCCCTGAAAAATGAAGGGAACTAAACTATATATAGGGGGATTAGGGAGGAGCTTAGGAAGCTTCCTCCCTCTTTCTTCTTTTCCTTAATTGCACACTTAAGTCCTTGATCTTCTTAAATCTTGTACTTTAATGACTTTTGGCTCAGGATTTCTTTGAACTCGTCTTGTAATTCTTTAATAAATTAGACTTGAGTTCTTCGGCTTTTGGTGAACTTCCGTCTTTTGACTTTTTCTTCGACAAATCTTCAGAATTGGTCTTGGACTTCCGCTCTTTTTTCCACTCTTGATCTTTCGACTTCATCTTTCGTCTTTTTCTTCGATAAAAGCCCGTGAATGCCGTGTTTTCTCCACTTTTCACCTTTTCGTCCTAAATCACAACAAAAACACAAACCACGCATAATTCCGACATAAATGATATAAAATACACGTTTTGGCTCGGTTATTATTGTAATTAAGTGGTAAAAAGGATGGGTTTTTTCACACCTATCATGATGTAGTAGACACTTCATACAGCGGGGAATTTTCCAGCATAATTATTGTATTCTATTGGTTTGGGAAGGTTAACTAAGTTGGGATTAGGGTAATATAGGTAAGGAAAATAAGGATCATAGGGAATATTTTGGTGACTAGGTTTAGTTTCAATGAAATCTACTTCTTTATAAAATTTACGCTTAAGGGTATTTGATTCTTGCACAGGATTGTGCTTGATTACATGATCTATTAATTTATAGGAAATATTAATGGCTTCTTCTAAATTTTGGGGTTTAGAAATAGTAATTATTCTCTTGAATCCTTAGGTAAATCCTCTAATAAATTCCTTCATCATCCTTTAAGAATTAGTGATAGGACACAATTCTGCTAACTCTTGAAATTTTTTCAAATAGGCTTTGAGATCATTTCCTTTTGTCACTAGATAGCAAAATTCATTTTTCACTTTCTCGATCTCTATTGAATGATAATATTGCGTTATCAAGAGGCACTTAAAATCTAACAATTTCATCTTTTGAGCTTCTTCTATTCTAACAAGTTAAGAATAGTAACTCCACCATGATAATGCTTCAGTAGTTAAGGTACTGACAGCAACCTTCACTTTATGATCCTTAGCAAAACTATTTTGGGAGAAAATAGTCTTATTTCTTTCAATCCAATGCGTGATACCAATAACCTCTTCAGTTCCTTGGAATTTATATAACTGACTAGTTATAAAGTTTTTCGTCAGAATAGCATTCCTTACTATTTTGAAGTTTGGTACTTGTAAAGGTGCGGTAACGCCATCTTTAATTATTCTCTGAAGTCCTTTGGGAGTTAGGGTAGAAGATACCGATGTCCTTAAATGTGTCATTCTAAAATTAGAAGACAAATTTTTTGAAGTTTAGACATACTTGTCTATTAAGCATTTGTTATATGTGTATACATACAACCCTTTACGAGCATATTTTTTTCCAAACATTTAAAGGCACATCCTAACATATAATTCTAGGAAATAGGTTTATAGGGATACATATCTATAACACAGGATCCTAGGTTATTCATCCTTTATTTAGATGAATACTTTCTTTAACCTAATAGACTTGAAAAGTCCTTTTTAGTTTAAGAGAATATCTTTCTTTTGCAAAAAATCTTTTAAAGACTTGTACTTTATTAAGTATTTCTCTTTTCTAGAATTTATAATATGCAACTAAAGGAAAGAAAAAGAAACTTTTATTTATTAACAATCTGCTTTACTGATGGACAGGCAAGCTTCTTTGTTACATAAAACTAAAGACTGAAAGCTAAAATATTCACAAAGCTTTTAGGAAAGTTGAAATATTCACAAGTCGGTCTATTCCTTCTTCTTGAGATCCTTAATGTCGGCTAAGAGTGCTTTGATATTTTCTTGATGTCGAACTTGAATATCATCAATAAGTTTCTCCATTGTTGCCATTCTTACTCGAGCTAAGGTAAATTCCTCGTCATTTAACCTCAGCTTACTTCGTAACTCACAATTCTCCTTACGTACTTCTGATAAATCCTTTTTCAATTTCTCTATTTCCTCTTGCATAATCGTATTTCCATACTAAAGTCCTTCACCTTCATATTCTAAGTCTTCAATACGTTTGTGAGGTACTTCATTGAAATAATTGAACATATTCTCCATTTGCTCTACAAATATATTTTGGGAATTTGGGATATTATTGGAAGCTTGGGATGAAGAAGTTTGATACCGCGGAATAGGTACATTTTCATTATTGTGTTGGGGATTAGGGAAATTATTGGCAGAAAGGGCTACTACTAAGGGTTTAGGTAAATCCATAAGATACGTATTTTCCTGTTCCGAATCCGATATGACGATGGGATGAAAATAGGAAGACATATTTCGGAAGACGGATAAATTACTTATATTAGTATTTAGTATTATATTACTTGCACATAATCATATTATCACATAACAGTATTACTAAAAATCATTAAGTATTACTTACATCTTTCTTTTGTAGCAGCACGGTTTTGATGCAGAGATTTTACTTGGAATTTATTTTAAAAATCAGTTATAGTCAAGATTTTAATTTCTTGTTCTCTATAACTATGGCTCTGATGCCACTCTGTAACACCTCTATTTTTACCTTGACGCAGCGGAACAATATTTTTGGGGGTATAACTTCATGGAATAAAAGGCACAGTAGTAGAAAGCAACTCGAAAGAGCGTTTTAATAAACTTTATTTATTTATTAATAATTATCAATTCAAAATCAGAGATTTTTAATAAAACAATTATACATACTCTGTACTTCAGAGGTTCCCGAGATATATAAAATAGGTTTGAATGATAAAAACTTCCAAATCTATATCTCTTCACGTCATCATTATGTTGCTTCATGCTATCACTTGTCAATACCTAAAATATATGCTTAAAGTTAACACAATGGTTGAGTGAATTCATAGGTTTGAAATTATTTTTGAATACAAGATCCTTTTTACTGAGCTACGTTGTTATTCGCCCACAAAACAAATTGATGAATTATTTTCACTAAGCTTATGATACCGCGTCTAGACATATCAGAAACCAACAATTGCCTTTACGAGGAAGTCTGCCAAACTATCCTGTATAGCAAAATAAATATGCATGTTTGACCATTGAGGTCCTAGCAAGTGTGACTTGCTCAGACAGGGGATGTCAGTCCCTAAATAGTATTATTTACGATATTAGCGCTCATTTCCATGAAATGATTAACAGTTCACAATTAAAAAAGGACTTTTAAGGCAACAATAAATATAGTGTTAATAAACATATCTGAGACGCATACCAAAAATACTTGTATTCCAGTTTAGCATATATCCCTCTCACGGTTTTTCAAATCATTGAAAGTAGTATACTTTAGTGAGGCTATGAACTCACCTTATATCCAGTAATTCTGTATCTTGGCAGGTTTGTATCACATAGAACAACTTGGGCTAGCAAACAAGAACTTGGTCTCACACAAACCTGGATTAACATATTTTGTATAGTATTAAGTCTTTGATTTTTAATTCAATATTCCTTGAAGTTATAATTTCTCATAATAATAGCATCATTGTTTGGGCCATCATACTCAAAAGCCATTTTACAAATGTTTGAAGAACGAGGGCACTTTAAATCGTAAATCCAACCACTAAGTCAGAACGTTATATTGAGCTGAAACATCTTTGCACAAAGCTCCCTACTAACATGATATAATCATATAAGAAATTTCTTCAAAGATTAGTTTGTTCTTTTATTATTAAATTTTCATCCTTTTAGTTTCATAATTGGTAAAAATAGTCCTTCTAGTTTATATAACTTTAGAAAATAGGTTCTATTATATAAATTTAACCCGTATAGTTTCATAAATGACCAAAATGATCATTAAAGTTTCTAAATTTGGAATATTTACCTTTTTAGCACATAATATTATAAGTTTAGCTTATTTACACTTTTAACCTCTAAAGTATATAGTTTTAATATTTACATTTTAACCCCTAAAATATTAACCTTAGGGTCTCAAACTTCACAAGTTTAGTCCTTATAGTTTTAACTTTTATTATATGACACTTTTGGCCCAAAATGTTTATAGTTTCAAAAATGAAAATTTTAGTCCCTATACTTGTTTAAAATTACACAACAAGCTTAAATACTCCAAATGATCTAGGAACTTAGGAAAAAAATTTAAAACACATTTATAATCATAATAAAAACATTTCTCCAAAATTATAGCCTTTGAAATAAGCTTTTGCTCATTATATTGTGTAAATTACAAAACTAGGGTTTTAAGACACATTTAGCTTATAACTTTCATTTAAAATGATCATATGATCTAATTCTTTTATATTATCTTTCTAACATCCTATAAACATTATAAAAAGTCTAATAAAATAACAATATTAAAGCTTAGTTAACATAGAGGTTACCTAGGTGGCTCCAAAATGGCTCCTTATGACTTCTTATGAGCACTACTTGCTACCAAAGCTTCAAGAGCTTAAATGGCTTCCTTCTAGACCTGGTTTCTGGTCTTATAAGAGTCCTAGGATGTTTATAGAAGTGAATATCAAACTGGGTATTGAGGTAGATAGAAAAAGGGGCGTGAGTTCTTTAGGTTGTGTATTCGCCCCTATTTATAGTATTTCCAACACTTAGGCTCTAAGTTTGGCTTGTAAACGTGTAATATCTGTAAAGGAGTAACTAAGGGAAGCTAGGGAAGGTCTCTACAAGTCTAGAAATGACTCATGGAAGCTAGGAACAAATATCTTGGACTTGTGGCTAGAAATGGTCACGACAAGGTTTTGGATGAGAAGGGTGATGCGTAGCCTTCAAGAAGGTGATGCACCTGCTTGTAGACACTCTAAAATATCCGTTTGATCTGATCTAAGGTTTGAATTTTGGAGGGAAGGAGTTTAAACAAGTTTTTGGAGAGAAAAACCAAACCGGGTCTATAACTAGGGCTTGTAACTTTATGGTTTGTGATTTTGGTGATTAAGAGTTTATAAATGTGATTAGTGATGGATTAGGGTTTATTTAGGGTTTAAACATTGTAATTAAGAATTTTGGATCCTTGGTTTTAAGTTTAACAAATGTTTGAAGTGAAATTGGGAAGATAACCTAAGTAGATTAGGGTTTCTAATGATCGATGCTTAAATCTTTGTATATGCCATTATCCTTCACTTAGCTACTGATTTAAACTCAATTTAGGTCTTAGATATTGTGTTTTAAGTATCTAAAGTGGTTCCACACTTGTTTTAATGGGTTATTCTAAGTAAACATGTCTAAAGAGTAAAATACCTATTTTGACCTAATTTATAAGTCATGCGTTGAAATCTTGTACCTTGTGCTTTAGGGTACTTCTACATTGTCTTAATATAATCTTATAACCTTAATGTAATGATATAAGTGTTTGTAGACTTGTCCTAAAAGACTAGGCATTGATTCTATATAAAATGCTTAATATAAGGGTTTCTAGGTCACTAATCCTAATGACTTTCTATCTTGGGTAATTAAGGTTTATATCATCATGTACACTTATTATAAGTCTTATGTGTTATTTTTAGGACTTCTAAGTATTCTACATTCTTAGTTTAAGAGATTGTATGGGTTGATCATATCTTAGGGATAATTAAATGAGCTTAAGATCCTATGCTTTGATAACTTGTATATTATGCTCTATTAACTTGTAACTTAGCTAGAGATAAATGTAAAATCTTAATATGATACTTAGTTGAGTTTTATAATTAGTTGCAAAAGATTAGACTCTAATTCAATGTGAAATAGATTTTATATGCTAATCTTGGTTACTAGGTCTTACTTTGTAATTAGCTTTAGATTAGTGAATATTAGTGTTTTTTAATCAATTATCTCTTCTCTATATAATAGATTATAATTAGTACATTATATTTGTTATTCATACATAGATATTGTAAACTTATATTGCTTGAAACATTAGTTTACAAGACATTTTCTAGGTGATGATCTAGACTATTATCTACACTTACTTGTACTTAGCTTTGTATGGTTTGTACTTGCTTATTCTTGGATAACTTCAAACCTTCATATGATAGTTTATTACTTGTTTATAATCCTTGATTACTTATTCATATGTGTTATGTATTCATACCTTTATAATCCTTAAGTTTGCCACTCATTTATACGGATTTTACGGTTTCTAAGGAATTTAGGGCATCATAGTTATATTTGAGATGTTCTTATTAATAATATAATTTTTAGATTACTTCTAGAACTCATGATTGTTATATACATTGTATTTAACATATAGGAATATGTTGGTATAGAAATTCAGGTTGTGAGAGCAAAAATTTCTAGTAGATTGTCCACTTCCATTCAATCATAGCACTTATCACACTTGTGAAATTTATGGGTTGTCATAGCTACATGTCTTACTTATAGAGTTTTATGCTTGAAGACAGATGGATGGTCTAAGGAAACAAGTATCTTTTGGCTTTTTGGTACTATACAAGTCCTCCTCATCAACTCGAGGGAGGTTTTAAATAGCTGAAGAATTGATAAGGAATGCTAAATAGTTGATAAGGAGCTTCTTATAGAAGAACAAGTTCTTCAAAGGTGACTACTAAAAGGGAAGAGAATTTTTGGACAATATCAAAGGACTGGTGCACAAAGAAGACGAAGAATTACAAGTTTAATTCTGTTTCTATTTTTATTCAAGAAACTTGTGGATTTGACAAAGTAATCATAAGTTTAGGGGAGGATTGTTGGGAATAAAATTAGCGTTGATCATTTTGCACTACCAGTTCTATTTTTTATTAAAGAAACTTGTGGATTTGACAAAGCAGTCACAAGTTTAGGGGAGGTTTATTGGGAATAAAATCAGTGTTGGTAGTTTTGCACTACTAGTAGTAATGAAATTAGTGCTGGTAGTATAATATAAGTTCTGGATTCGTTTGGTCAAACTTGGAAAAATTGGCCATGATTAAGTTTATTGCTTCTTGTGTTCTTAATGATGTTGAAGAGATAAAGACTCAAGACGCGTTGTTATCAACAAAATATATTTTGTGTATATTTTCTTAAGTTTTAAAAGATGATTTATGTTGTTATCTTGTAAAGGACTTCTTTTGCTATAAAAGAAGGTCATGGGTTTAGGTTTTACATACATCTTTCATACGTTTCATTCTAGATTCAATGTTTCTGTAACCCTAGTACTTGTTCAAGAGTACTCGTCTCATACTTAATAATATTGAAGTGTTTGGTGAATATAATCTGGCTTGTTTATTCATAACTCCTTATTAATAGTCTTCATCATATCAAAGAGCAGATTCTGCGTACTCTTTGATATTCATACATAGTTTATACTAAGACTATATAGAGTTACTCTTTGTAGTCTAAATCAACAAGCTAGATTAAACAATCAAATGGATCAAGAAGTATCAGCAAGAGTCCGAGTAGGGTTGTATTTAACACCCCAATAGTGTCGCGTGTAAAGAGATTCCAAAAAAGTAATTATGAGCACTAAGACGGTCCATGCTTGTTTAATCAAGGAAACATTAGCTTCTTATAATCATTGAACAATATAAACAAGAAGAGGATGGAAGATCAATTTAATATTTATCGTTTATGTCTGTCTTGTCTATGTTTTGAATGATGTAACTTCCAACTCTCCTAATTTTAGTCTGTGTTAAAGTTTTATATTCATGTCATATAAGTAACTTTGAAATTTATATATACAATTCGGAAAACCGACTAGCCCCGCTTACATCGGTTACAAGTTATAAGATGATCGACTGACCAGCTAGCGACTCATGATATTTGCAACATTGCATGTAACTACTCATTCCTTTCTATAATTTTAGACGAACATAATAGATTCATTTCGCCGTTAAACCATTTGCATTCCTAATCTCATTACGAGCTACAGAATTCTATGTCAGATTTACAAGAGGTTCCCTTTACACGTGTCAAGCATTAAGTAGGTCGTTGAGATCTCATTTAATGCTGACACACTTAATAAAGGAAATTAGTAACTTTCAAGTACTGTTGATTGTAGTGTTTGTACTTCTATACCAAGGTTGTAAAAAGTCATTTCTAATAAGATATCTTATATTTCGTTTGTCTTAAATTATATTTTTTTTCACCTTATAAACGTTTAGAAGTTTGAACTTCATTCAACATCTGAGAGTAAATCGAAATCGTTCAATTTGGTATTATCAAGCTAAACTAAAATGATTTTGATCTTGTTTTCAACTGAAGTAAAGTTTTTTTAGCTTTGTGAAAACTTTGAAGAAGTTATAGCTAAACTGTATTGAGCTTGAATATTTTATATTATTTTTTTTATGTTCAATGTGAAAATAACATAAACATATTAATCAAGTTAACCTCATCTAAAAGAGCTAAGAGCACACACAATGAGTAAACTAACCAAAAACTTCTTACTATTTTAATAAGTGTTTGGAGATAGTTTTTACAATTACATCAATAGGTTTTCATAAACTTTTTAATAATGAGGTGATATATCTCAAGTCATTTCCAAAAGCTTTTGTATATGTATTTTGTCTATTTTGAATGCATTAAGGTTTTAAAAGATGTGATATATTATAGAGCTCTATGAGGTCCTAGCCACGTTTTGGGTCCATGTAACCAAAAAGAACCACACTTTACACATTAGTCCGGGCTAAAAAGCTAGCAATATTCAATATGGTTATAGGAAAGTACATAAAAAGTTAGTAATGTTACGTATTAAACGTTTATTTTAACTACGTATTAAACGTTGAAGATAATGCATGTACGCAATGTCAAACACGTAAGAGTCGTTCATTGTCCAAACTTCAAACAGTGTAAGGCTACATTAGCCATCCCGTAGGCTTTACACCCAACCCAAGAACTCACACAAAACCTTGTTATTTGGGCCGCATCTAAAAACACTTTTATTATAATAAAAATATAATGATTGAAAAAGTATTAAATGAGATAAAGAATTTTTCTTACTAGACATAGTTATTATAGTTCTTGTTACCTCGTGATATTGGATGTAGATATATACTCCCTCCGTCCTAAAATTATAGTTCCGTATATCATTTTGGGACGTCCTAAAATTATAATCCCCTTCCAAAAATAGATGTAAGTAGAATAACAAGTTTACCATATTGCACCTAGTGGTACTAGAAATTACAAGATATATATTAAGTTTTAATTAATTGCATAAGGGTAAGAATGTCATTTTTCCAAAAAGTAAGAAAAAGAATGCAGTGATAATAATATTTTCTAAAAGAATGTGTTTTTTGTCGGGAGACTATTAATTTGGGACGGAGGGAGTATTAGTTTTAATATTCGTGCACGTAGGAGTTTTGGACACATAACTTTAATTAAAAAGGTTATTTTTTTCTTATTGTATATATATTCTAAATACACATACTTTCAGATTGTAGTTAGAATTTTCAAAACCTTGTAAGACATAACTACTGTAGAACAGTGTGAAAGACCACATTTCAGATAAGCATAGAGATTGAAGAAATCCAGTCAAGTTATTGAGTGTCATTGATATTTAGCTTTATGATTGTTTGAACTCTTTTTTAAATTACTAATGTTTTTTGTTGCGACGATTGTATTGTGTTTTTATTCGGTAGATAATCGTCACCAGATTTGAGTAAATGTATGCGAAAACACACAAAACTAAGTATAAACAAAAATTATGAGGTACATCTTCTGTTAGCGAAAGTCGCAAAACAAAGTATATGTAAATGAAGCTGAAGATAAAACAAACAATCTCGGCCCCCGTCAGTCGAATACATGTTTTACCAACATTCTTTTCTACTGCTACATATTCCTACATGTTTACTTCCTTGTCAACAGCTTTTTTGAGACTGCTCTTTGGTGCTATTTCTTCATCGACATGCGCCTTTGCCTTTATCCGCCAGAGAACCAAGTATGCTGATGTGCGTAAGTCTGCACAACAAACTTGTTTTTTCCAATTTACCAAAATAGAATTGTGCCAACATTACTGCAGCTGGTGTTTGGAGTTGCTGCATTAGTTAGTCCATTACTCTAAATTCTAGATTAATCGATTATCGGATGAATCAAGCAACTTTTTAATACCTTTGAATCTTTAGTAAAAAACTGGTAACATTATGATATATAAAATCATATTCATCAACGTGCCTAGAATCCAGTAAGAAGTAACACATACACAACTTTTTTTACTATCATTGCATTATTGTCTAGTGGTCAATACAGAACTAATACAATACATATATGGACAATTGCTACTACACTTAGTTAAGACCTTAAACAAAGAAAAAAAATGCAATTCTACAATACACATGTCACTGTCACGTGACCACAATCACAATCACGATCACAACAACTTTCACCATAACCCAATCCTAAACACTCAAATATAGATAGAAGTGGAAAAAATCTAACCCTCGTCGGCGTCATCCCCGTCCTTTTCTTTAGCTTTCGAAGCACATCAACCTCAACCTCTATGTTATGTTAACTACGGCATAAGGTTCATATCTATGTCTCTGAGCCATAACCTCTACATTATAAAAAAAAAATTCCATTAGCATCTCACGAACATCATCATTACTTCCATAAAAACCGATTCGTTTTCATCAAAATTTGATTTTTGTCGATAAAAATGCAACTTTTAAGTGTGGTATCTACATTTTTTACATAAAATATCCAAAGGCTGGATTTTTTAGTATTAGAACTTCTATTGCAAAAATCTTTGTTTCTTGATACGGGTCGCTACCTCATGATGCTATTTACAACCTACATATTGATGTACGTTACAATCTGATGATCAGTGGTTTACCAATAAAGTGAGATCATATTCAGTTACCAATAAAGTCTCGATTCATAATTTCACTGAGGAGAAACGACCCGGGAATCACTTCCCGTGAGTATTTGTAAGACTATAAGGTCTATTATTTTCCCTGTGTACTAAAAAATGAATCATAATTTTGGCGCCGTTGCCAGAGAAATTGTATTATGATTCTCGCGTCGAAGTTTGTCGATATGGATTTGAAGATCTTTTCTTTATAAAAGTTGATTTTGTTTGTGAATATTTATATTGATTTTGTTTGTGAATATTTCAGTGTGCTTTCATCAAGAGAGTTGGTGGAGGTGAGATCCCTATCAGCGTGGTGATTTACCCGCAGGTGTCTCCCTTAGTCTTTGGGATCTGGTTGGGTTCCCTCAAGCATAGAATTTTGAGTTATAGGGTGCCTTCATCAGGAGATTGGGTGGAGGTTAAAGTCTTATTAGTAAGATGTGTTACCCGTAGGCTTATCCCTGAGTCTTTGGACATAGTTTGTACTTCCTCAGGAAAAAGTTGTGATGTACGAATGCCCTCATCAGAAGAGTGGATAGGCAGTTCCGTAGCAAAGGGTTGTATATTTCCCTCCACATCAAGAGGACCAGTATTGTGGCCCGTCGACCTTGACTATGATGTATCATGTCCTCCCTTAAGCTCTTTCCTCTAGGTCAATTTAATCTTGGTCTCCTTTAGGACTGTCGTTTTAGTCTTGGGCTTTTTCTATTTAGAAAGTGCCTCGAAAGCCTTAGGGCCCGTTCCTTGGGTTTAGGTTTGGGCACGGTCCGAGACTTGTTCTTCCCATTCTTTGAAGAAGTGGGAATGGGAGACAATGAAGTTGCATGACCCATAACATTGATCACGTGACCCGTCAATTATATGGGATTGGCTTTAGATGGGTTCTGAGAAAAGTTTGATGAACTCTGGATTGCTGGTTGAGATCCAAATAGTTTGTCCTGAGTGTAAGAGGAACCCGGTAAATGTTCAAAGACGCAAGATATGAATCTAGGGTAAGAAACATACGTTTGCCTTGACTTAAGATTAGCATCTGCTAAGTGAAGTTCACATGCTCAGTAGGTGAATGTTTCCCGCCGATCACCTAAATCACAAAAGTGACGAGGATCCTCCAAGCCATAGGGAAAGCATTTTTGATTAAAGGGTTTTATCCACTAACAATTCAGGGCCCCCGATGTTTTTCAGTCCAATTTTAACTGACTCTACATAGAATGTTTCACATAAGCCCCTTTATTATAATCGAGTCTACTTGCTTCAAAAAAAAATAATTTTAAAGTCTAAAATAAATGGTGTCATGCCACTGTTCACAATGAACTTGATTACTGACCCCTTATGACTCTTAGTCTTTGACCATAAGACCCTTCGGGCACTTGGGTTTGGGTTACAACCTCACTAGTGAAGCACGTCTCCCTAAGATAGTCATGATACAATACCGAGGGAGTGTTAGAAAAAGCATCAACCCAGTCACAATTTTTCAAGAATTTGCAAATAGGTTGGTAGCCTGATATATTACGAGGGTAACTGAAATTCTCCCATAATTATTTCTAGAAAATTGGGCTCCTTTACTAATCAAATTCTTAGCCTAAGGGACATAAGGGACATAGATAATGGCTTTGAATAGTGCCATTATAAGATATGTTTTAAAACTTAGAGGGCAATGGCACGTTTTGGGAATCAAGCAAGAACTTGTTTCTTGTTACAAAGCACAAATGGTCACCAAGTGATTTAGTGTAACCCTTTGATTGCTTAAAAAATATATATTATCACCAAATAACTTCGATTGCAATATCTTATGGATTATAACAATAAAAGAAGCATGTTACGTGATTACCAAAGGCAAAGACCATGATTCTTGCATAAATGATTTGAACACGCACTTTTGATCTTAAGAGAAATTTTTTGCAGAGAATACTTGTAAAAAATCTTGTGTGAGTTTTTATGATAAATGAGGTACTTATAGGCATGGCCTTGAAAAGATTATTATTTGGATGCAAATTGGTATTTCCAAATTTTTCGCATCGGCATCAAAAGTCGTGTACTCAAGTGGTACCTCATTTTTCTTGGTTACTTCCCGTGAGTATTTATCATTGTGGATTTTTGCAAAACTATTATTTTTCTAAAAGAATTTTTTTATTGAATTTATCTATAAGGTCTATTATTTTTCCTATGTACTTAATAATGAATCAAAATTTTAGCGTCGTTATCGAAAAAATTGTGTTACGATTCTGGCGTCAAAATTTGTCGATATTGATTTGAAGATCTTTTCATTATAAAAGTTGATTTTGTTTGTGAATATTTTATATTCATCTTAACTTTATTAAATAATAATCCCAATGGGTTTAACTTATAAGTGAATATTGTTGTTAAGTGAGATATAGGAATTTGAATCTTAAAGACACGCTTCGCTTGTTTTGGCTTGACGACAACAAAACACCTGACAGCAAAATTACAAAACGATGTATACACATAATAAATAATTGATTGATCCAAGAGCATCAGGCCGACTACCCGAGTGGCCCATTCAGAGATTTCATAGTCACATATGAACAAACACCTGACAACAAAATACAAATTGTTTCAATCTTTACAATTGCCTTATTAAGCATCAAAAAGGTCTATTTCGTGTTTTATTAAATTCATATCTATGATCATCTTATTTGCTTATTTGTTGAATACACGTTAGATATGTATTTAGAAATTAAAAGTTTAATCTTTTTGGGGTGTTTGTTTTAGCTTATTTAGACTTATAACCTTATTTGTAATGGCTTATTTTTAAGATTATATTGTTATTAAACATTCAATTTGGGTAGAGGTCATTTAGATCCATGTAGGGTATGTATGGAGTCTATTCTATCAGTTCATACTAATTGACGAATCCTTTTTTGGCCATCTAGGACTAGTTCCCTGAATCTGATGCCAAAGTGCGTTTTTTTATTAATACTTATATTTCATAGTTGGCCCCATCATGTTTACGCGAGAAAACCAAGTAAAAATTTAACTTTTTTCTTCTTTCTACCATCAATTGCGAAGAGACTAGGCTATATGTGGTGAAAAAGGTTATCATCGTATTGCTTCAAAGCTATGAGCTAATACATGACTATCTAACTTAGTTAAAATATTAACAGTTATGGGTGGCCTAGCGGTAAAGAGCTTGTAGCAACTATTGAGAGGTTGCTCTCATGCATAGCTTGTTGTCAATTCTAGTGCATAAGACGATGTGTTTACCAACTGGTAACCCGAGAACCTGATCTCGTAATGGGAGGGCAAAACACATCATGAGAAACCGATACTTTTGAGATTAGTTGCCATGGAATTTTTTCACCAGGGACTATTGCAACTTCAATTTGTGTTAGGCGCAAACAACTCTAAATGGTCACACCAACCTTCCTGAAAAGGGGTGTGCTCAAATCCCATGGATTAGTCGGCCAAAAGGTGGGGAACCATGGTTATCCAAAAGCTTCGTAAAAATATGCGACGACACTTATGATGCAATTTACATCCCCAAACATCACACTTTATAGAATTTGAATCTTGTAGGGTGTTTGTTTTTGCTTATTGTTAGGCTTGCGAGCTTATTTGCTTCGGTGTATTTTCCGTTTTAAGTCATAATAAGCTCATAACCTGGAAAATAAGATGGAAAAGTTTAGCCGAAAAAATAAGCTCATAAGCCCCAATTATATGCTACAACAAACACCCCTTAAGTAAGGTAGGAACACAAACCTCCTTCGGCTATGTTAAGAGATCACTCTCATTATTGTCGGGTATAGCATTAATATCTATTTGTTTAAGACTAATCCTAGAATCCCTTTTTGACTTAAATTTATCCCGCAAACCTGATGTCAAAGTGCGTGTTTTCCCCTTTGATATACTTGAGAGTAAAAAGGACTTGCATCCTTTAGTGAACGCATACTTGTAATTTAGTCATATCTAGGAGCCTTGCTGATTGTGCAAGGTTACTTTTTCCGAACTAGCTATTGAAGAATGTGTTTAAACCAGAAATGATTCCTTAGGGGATTTGTCTCGAAATGATTAATGTCCATCAGTCACTTGGGATCTTGCTTTGAGCAAAACAGACCTCTATTTGAGATGGATTGTATCTTAGCTTCCTTAGTCTTGTTGGCCGATATTAGACAATCATTTGAAAATTTCACATTCTCATGCCAGGAAACTTACTAGGGATCACTAAACCACCTCCATTTATATTTTGAACATTTAATTGTTTTTTATTGTGTTTTAAGTCCCATTAACTTTTTTTCTATTTCCAAATATGCTCAAATAAAATTTATTGTATGATCATGTTTTCTTCGAGTTAACTTCATAGAACCTTTGCATTTTTTTATTTGTTATTCTATAAATGTTTGTGTGTTTATAATCGTCATGGTTGCTAGAAATCTGTAAGTAATTTGCTTTATACATGTTAGTTATTGATGTGATATTTGTGTCTCTTGTGGGTAATGAATTTGTGTGTCTTGTGTTAGTTGCATTTAGTGTATCTCGGTGTAAATTATCTGGAATTTTAGTTGATGGTAATTGAAAATAGTTTCATCTTTCTAAGGTATTACGTAATGGCATCAAGAATTACCAAGATCATTCGTCTATCAGTTCCGGTGCTCTCTACCAATGCGTCTCGAATGTTGAGTACTATTGGTAAAACGGGTTTGAGTGAAACAGCACCAGCTGCTGATCAGAAGGCTACCGCCACAGTCACAGTCACTGATCAGAAAGCGAGGCTTTCCACAGTCGCACCAATGCCTGGTTAGGAGCTTTTATAAATTGACATACTTTAGTTACTTTCTAATTTGAAAATCATAACTATATTTCTCTTGTCTCTTATTATTTGCTACAGAGTATCCACTCGTCACTGATTCGAAAGATAACGTTACCGCCACTGTACAAGAGTGGTTGGAGGCGGTTCCAACAGGTGTGGTTAATTGTAACAGCTGACCTTTTGGTTTTCTATTAGCTAACAAAAAATGAAAATTTTGTTTTTGTTTCCTTGACAGAAATTTTGAACTGGTATGCTAAGGAACTACTGACGAAGGGATTATCAGAAGTGATGAAAGAATTGATGAAAGATGCGGGTTACAGGAAGAAAGTTGATTGGAATGGCTTAAAGGTTCAAGTTAATATTTCTGGCTTCGATCACAAAAATGTCAAAGCTGAGTTGCTGGATGGCTATTTAGTATTGCAAGGGGAGACAACTGATTTGATGGGAAAATCTCTGAAAATTGACAAGCGTATTGCGATTTCCGACTCGGAAGTTTTTGATAAGGAGAAGTTAACAACAGACTCGAAAAATGGTTTGCTCAAGGTGGTGGTACCCTACATTGACAGTGAGAAGCGTTAAATTGAAATGGAAGATGTGATTTGATCTCGAGAGTGAGAGGCCATTGCTCTTGACAACGTTTGATTTTCAAAGTTCGTATCTTTACATTTTATGATATGCATGTACGTTTGTATGTTACTTCTTTTTTAGTGCTTGGATTTGTTTGCTTTCTAAGTTGGTGGTGGTTCAAGTTTTTGTCTTTTTATTGCATCATATCAAGCAGTTGAAGGGCATGATGCAATGTTTCTGTTGGTCTCGTATCAAATGGATTTAAATTGGTGATACTAACTAGGGGTGTCAAATGGGTCGACCCGACCCGACCCGAACCCGACCCGATAAGGCCTTATAGGGTCGGGTTGATTCGGGTCAATTTCTCTTATCGGGTTTATCGGGTCAACCCGATAAACCCGATAGCCTTATAGGGTCGGGTTAGGGTCTAAATTATTTTGTTATCGGGTTATCGGGTCAACCCGATAAACCCGATATGATATGAAATAAATCTGCTTAATACAAAGTTTCAGTGCAACGTAGCGGGTTCAGTTTGCTAGTTTCCTTTGTAAGAGTATCATTTTAACACGCACAATCTTTAATGTACACGTTTTATTATTAAGTTAATTTGGAGTTTGTGTTTGCGAGTTTCAGTTTGCAACATAAAATAGATCTTTCATGTACAAAGTAACATTTTAACATAGCACAACATTGCAGTTTCAGTTTGTTAGGCGGGCTTTGTTTGAAGCACAAAAGTATAACATAACACCTAATTTGATTAAACTATGTATATGTTATATGTTTGTTCGTTAACATATAGAAATTCCAAGCATTAGAAATCACTTTCTCTCAAATCACCCCTAAACATTAGCAAATTTTGATTATTTGTTTTTTTTTTAACAAGCAACCCGATAACCCGACCCGATAATCCGATAACCCGATAGACCCGAACCCGATAACCCGATACCTTATAGGGTCGGGTTGCGGGTTAGTTTTTATTTTTTCAAAACCCGATAAGACCCGACCCGATAAGCCCCAAACCCGACCCGATAACCCGTTTGACACCCCTAATACTAACAATCCATACGAATAGTCAAATACCCCCAAAGCTGGAAGATGATGAAGCTTAGTCTGGCAATTAGAATTATGTTTTCCTGTTGATTCTATTGTATCTCTTTTGCTTTGTTGATAGCTCTACCTGACATACTATATACTGTATTATTAGCTCTACCTAATTACTAGCTAGGAGGCATGCAGTTTCTTCATAAAAAAGTTGATAATCTTAAACTCAAGCCGCGTACTAAAACCCTTCCCAAAGGACAACATGTAGAAATTGTATACTGAAAGACATGTGCATGAGTGCATCTCGATCGAGTCTTCTCGACTCGCATTTGCAATCCTACAAATTGGTGTGGTCTTGACGATTACCACAAACTCCAATAACTCCGATATTAATGGCTTGAAATTTTTCAACTCCAATAACTTCAAATGATTATTGCTGAGCTTGGATTTTTCTATTCTCGTCATTTATGGCTTGAAATGGTGGGGTTGGGTTGTTTTACTGTAATACACTCCATGGTCTCTATGTACGTTAGGTCTAGTTGTATTCTTGTTCTTTTTGGGGTCTCTTTTTCCTTAATCTGCTTGTTTGAGGAATGGAGATGCCTTTTCACTTGTACTGTTTCTCTTCTTTTATGGTTATGAATTGTTGCTTTTTTTAAAAAATAAATAATAACATTAATCCCGGATCTAACATCTATCCCATCTTAACTCAAACATTAACTTCAAACCAAAAATTAAAATAAAATGGTCAAATCTCAACCATTAGTCTATTTTTAAATAAGAAAAAATGGTACTATAATATTGATCATACATCTCTTTTGTAACAATATATTAAAAACCACATTTGTTTTTAAGTTGAAATATTGTTTAATATATTTATTTTTATCATCTTATTTCGTAGTATTTTCTAAAATTTTGTGCTCTTTAATTCAACTTGCATTTTGATATAGTTGTACAATTTTCTGTTTTTTCAGCTTATCTGTATTAATTTATTTTGATTCTGATTTTTTACTTTCAAAACATTAATTTGATGAAAAATAAAGTCACATTGTCACGAGCCAAATTTTGAAGGTCGGGTTTTGCTTGGAAGGCGCACATGAATGCGAGGATTCCTGGTTTGTTTATTACTGTTGGTCTCGTTGGAGTACCCCCAACGATAAGTGTGTAGTACGTGCCACGAGTAGAGACTCGATATGACACTACACTAGTTGGGAGTTAGGGCCGCTCCCCTAATGAGTCCAAGGAAGAACGAAACCAGTGAAACTCTAATATACGCGACATGGATGATTGGTCATTATTGATGTAAAGACACCACGCTGGGTCTAAAGGATGACTCCGTAACAACATGCTATATTAGTTAACGCAATAAATTGCTTTAACCCCGCTAATATGTTGGTACGGGTGTATGACATGACAAAGTTCTTCGAATGTCATCTTGGTAACATTCTGCTACAGGTATAAGATCCCGAAGTCCATATACTACATAATATTTTAGATATGAAACCTAATTTACTGTAAGTTGGGTTCCAAATTCACCAGATTGTATTGTGCAACTTTCACGTTTGCAATCTATGGGTACAAAATTAAAGTTATTTTTTTAACGTACTCTATTGTTTAATTTTCAGGGATCAATGCAAAGATTGCTTCGGTTTCCTCAAGTGTGTTAGTCCCTTGTAGTATTGCAAAAATCCTTCTAGGCGTCTGATTAATCCCCGCCTAAGCGCTCATTAACCGCTTTGATTTTCACTAATCGTCCTTAATCGTTTTGGTAAAACATCGTCAACATGTCGATTTATCATTTAAAAATCGATCAATATTCCAATTTATCAGATAAAAATCGGCCAAATCGAGCATAAATTAGTCAGATCGGACTAAAATCGGCTAAATCGACCAACTCGATCACAAATAAAATTCGGTCAAATCAGACAACAATTGACTAAATCAGCCAAATTAGGCATGTAGTATCAAAATTTTGTAATTTTTATATAAAATTCCAATCCGACTAATCCTCGATTAATCTCCGCCTAATTGATTAATCGCTAGGCGCTACTCATCCGCCTAGCTGTCGGCTAGTGATTTTTGCAACCTTGGCCCTTTGTAATCGCATAGCCCATGAAGAGTGGTTTTGGAACCACTCTATAAAGGGTGATCTCCATGATCGAAACATATAAAAACAGGTTATGAACCAATCTCTATTAAAAGAATTGACACCAGTTTTCTCCAAAGAATGAGTTTTCATATCAAAATTAACATACATGTTTTATTGAACATGGACACTGGTTCTCCCGGAACTGGTCTTTATAGAAACACACAACCTGTCTTGATATATAGTAAAAAGATATGCTTTTATTATAGGTGATTATCCATATAAAAATGATATGAATAAATAATAAGCGCAGCGGAAGTAACACCTATTAACGGATCCATATAGCCATATGATTAATCGAATAATAAACACATAATATTATACCTTTGTAGCGTGATTTGGTAGGATCAAACGGAGACCATCACCTACACATAATCTAACCAAGAAACCCAAGTGATCAAAGTAGATCACCTCTATGTAGAAACACACTACACGTCATCGTATACTAATATGATGCTAGTCGTAATAACCCACATCGTGTAAGTTACTCTTGCACTCTTCTAATGCATGATTTAGATCAAACAAATTCAAGGCCACCATGAATCAATATTCATGGCAGCCGTATACTACAAAATAGGATAGAGTATTTTACTAAAAACAATGTGCTTTTATTCATGTAAGGTTGTTAAGGTGATATCAATCACATTTAACCATTCGAATGATACAAAGTCATGACATTGAGTTTCCAAAAGAAAACGTTTTTCTTTAACTCTCATATAGTCGGTTATGTTAATAACAAAAATGGGCTTTTCCATTTGTAGTGAGAAATTAATAAACTAAGTACGAACTTAGTAATTAGAAGCCCGTTGTTGATCCCGAGTTACATAGGTTATTTATATACCGTAAATACAATAAATACGATATATGAAATGGTACCTTGGTGTATATGTGTGTGACCCCATAGGCTCGTATGTGTCTATCCATATAATTAGTTATTATGACACGAGCATACTCCAATATTTATCTAACACCCCATCTCTTTTTAATCTAACAAAAAAATACTAAATTCCAAAATTTACTCTGTTAAACTTTAGACATGGATCAACAGTCATTCTTAAGTTTAACTATTTTGTTTCTCGATATAGATATTGAACTAGATTACCAAATTAATCAAGAATCATCTTTACATTTGAGTGTGGCCACACATACATCTGTACAATTCATCGAGGGGCCCAGTAGTATCTAACTCCAATACATGTGAAGGAACAAATCCTATTTTGACTGCATGTGTCGTTCATGTGTTTCACATCGCACCTGAAAATGGTCTTTATAGCAGCCTTGTTCAGGACAACGTTGAACCATATCAAAAATTGACATTCCACACATACAAAACCTACATGCATCTCAAGTCTAAGGATGAGAGATTCAACCACTTGCGAGATTCACTATTGACGCCGATCCATACAGTGAATTATCGTAGGTTGGGTCAATCCAATGTTCATCCAATGAACACATATGAGTTTGGCGGCATCATCAATTAATATTCATTCCAAATGAATATGACCAAAACACTCATATTTGTCTTAATTCATCGATACTTCCGTATCAACAACCGACAATGGACGATTTAGAATAAATAAATTATTCATGGATTAAACATGCTAATATAGAACACAGTAGTACAAATGAAGACGATCATACCAAGTAAATCAATTCATTATTTAGTAAAACTGCTTAACGTTCCACTGTCCAAATACTTAAAGAACAGATATACATGAGACTAGAAGGTCAAAGTCCAATGTTCCTAGCATGATTAACATGTTTGGTTACAAGACATTGACTTTACACAAGGACCTGTTGAGTTGTCATTTGAGTGAACTTTTGAGAATACTTATTTCAAAAACTCACAAATAGTGAAGATTTTGAATATGATTGTCATTTTGTACATGTGCGCTCAAGTGCTAATACAATAATACTAGCATCGACATTGTACATTACGTAGGTTGTTTGAAGCAAGTACAAAACCTATTTTGTCAATCTTCTTAACGCTTCTGAAATTGTAAAGTATTCTTATTTTACTAATGAGTAGTGCAACAGTGCTTTTCGCCAAGCACGTCTGGGTAGTAGTATTATAATTTAAAATGAAATTCTACTATGACTAAAATTGAGTATCATCTCAATCAAAGTAAGCATTAGTGTATAAAATCGACACTAAAATCCGTAAACGATGAACAAGTCTATAGTAATCTAATGACTTTCACTTAGATACTTTGTGATAAGTTCATCTTGCATTCATGCAAGTATTAAAATTAGTCTAATATATAACATATCATATGTAACGAATCCATTAGGTAAACTAAGGGTTTCCATGTACATATTCGATCTTATCAATTGAGATATAACTTTGAGACTTTCTTAGTGATGTGTCATATTTAGACTTATTAACCGCGTATGCCTTTTCCTAATAAGCATATGTTCCAAGGTTATTGTGTTATTTCTTATATCTCTCAATAGAAATATATTCCAAATCAAGGATTAAAAAACTAGCTTTAATGGAATGTCATTTCCAATATGTTAACAACATATGAGATTTAAGAACAAACAATACAATATGCTCCTACTAGCTTAAAGAGTTATCTTTGTTTTAATCATGATCATATCCTTGATTCAAACTTAAGATTCCAGCTCCTAGATGCATGCTCTAATCCACACTTGGATTTCTAGAGTTTGTACACCAATTGCCATATTTCATATCCATGAAATCAAGTATGGTAATTAATATATTTATTAATTTAACACTCATAAAGAAAAGAAATCCTTAAATCATGATCAATTGCTTGAGCATGCCTTAAACTCTATTCAAAGAGAGTGTCTATAAATGTGTACAATTGTGTCCATATCTATCTTCTCAGAGAAGACCATTTATAACCTATCAGTCTTACTGATTAGTGAAAGCTAATCAAATTACAAAATTTATTTTCTTTAATGGACTACATCTAACCATTCATAGTTTGAGTCATTCATTAGATTCTAAATTAAAAACGAGTCACGATAGTTATGAGGTTCAATATGACATGACATTCATATCTCAGGTGCTAGAGATTTCCTTGCGGATATGTGAATGGGAGTTACAACACTTTGTGGCTTTTGCATTTACATGCTCAGCCTCATTATGTCGTTCGCTAGTCTATTCAGAAGGTTGTATTTTATTTCTTACTTTCTGCAAAGATGCACAAAGGCTCCCACTTGCTTCTTGTAAGAGGAGACTTTCTCCAAGTACGTAGCATGTCGAGCAACAATGAATTGTTCTCGTTTAGGATGTATAAAATAAATTAAGTGTTCTTGATTCTAGTTTGTTAATAACACCCTAACGTGATTTCAACAAATTCAAGACACCAACTAAGACTTAATGGGATTCACCCCATTCCATTACTTGATGGTTTCTTAGTTACCTTCTAGTTTATAACTGATGGTTTATAGAGTTCATAACAATTATTTAAAACCCTAATATTGATCAAAGAGCGCATAGCGGAAGCGATTAACAAGATCGTCAATTTAACACAATTATATTAATCAAGATTAGGGTTACATACCTTTATCCTAGCAAGATCCACAAGACGACGGAATGAACGACAACTAGGGTTTATCACGAACACCACCAAGAATATAATTTAAAGGAAGATTATATCACGCTCTTGTACACACGTAATACAGCGAGTTAACCGTGAGTCTAGCATGAACAAACCGAGCTTCAACGCTTATGGATTATCTACCCAATAACCCTAGAGAGGGATTAGGACTAGATATTTAGCTAAATCAAAAACCAACCGAAACCCTAAGGTGGTGGGGGGTGGCGATCGCAAGAAGCAAAGAAAAGGGGAGAGACAAAAATTATGAAGGCCTTGGGGTTGTTTATATAGCCTTGGCAATCCTTGGGCTCCAAGTAATTAAACAAGAATTAGGAAACACATGTTTCCCTTTCCCCCTCCTTGTTTGGCCGACGGTTACACCACCCCCAAGGGGTGTTTGTGCAATTTTTCCTTCTTCTTCTTTTAGCTTCTATTTAGTTTCCATAACGGTCGTTATAACTTAACTCTTATTTATTAACGATCGTTAGTTAAGCTTTGGTTTGATTTAATAAATATATGAAATATATTTAATAAATAAATTAACCCTTTACGTTATGTGTGGAATCCCGTGATCCCGAGTTCGATCCTATCTCACGACCATTAATTTTAAGTCCATAAACATTCAGCTCCCACTTGGACAAAATTCTAATATCGTGATCACATTGACTAGCGTCTAGTTACACTAGCAATGTCACTAGTACAAACCGGGTAAGGTCTCATGGACAAGAACCTTTTAATGATTACATCATTATTATTATCCTTTCATTTCAAATACGCTTGTTAATAAGGATATGGATCTCAGTCATTCCTTCATTAACTATTCTGTTTCTCGTTTACGGATATAGCAAGATTACCAAAACAAATTTGGGTGTGGCCACACAAACATCTTACTACTCCCCCGAGGGGCCCAGTTGTATTTATACTTCAAACATAATTCGAAGGAAACGAATCCCATTTCGACTACAAGCAAAACACATGAATTTCGCAACACTTCTGAAAATAACCCTTATGACTACCAGTTACGTTTAGCATTAGGTTATCTCACAGAAATGCACTACATTCAATGCAGTTTTCTGGTATCTCAGGTCTAAGGATAACTATTCATGATTTACTTAATGACAAAGATCTATAAAGTAAAATCACATAGTTGGGATAAGTCCAATATTTGATCCATCAAATATCATCCAAAATCGACCAATATACTTCCAAGTATACTCTGTCACCATTTTGAATTGTCTTAGTTTAATAATATTCCCATATTATTAATCGACAACAGACATTTAGAAACATCAAAATGCTCACGGATTAAAACATGTAAAATAGGATACAAAATCAAATAACAGAAAAATAAACGAAACCCAATCTTTATTTCACCAATTCAATAATGTCTTACATCCTTTATCCAAATACTAATCAACAGATTTATTGCATGAATTCGCTAGCTAGTTGCAGCCCAATTTCCTTGGCATGCTTAACTACCTTTGGCCTAGATAAAGCCTTAGTAAACGGATCAGCTACGTTATCATCTGTGTGAACTTTTATCAATTTTATTTCTCGAGCCTGCACTTGTTCTCGAACGTAGTGATATCTACGTTTAAAGTGTCTGGCGCCCTTCATGACTCCAGGGTCATTGGCGAATATTATTGCCGCAGAATTTTCGCAATATATATCAATAGGTTCTTTAATTGAAGGCATCACTCCAAGATCTCCAATAAACTTCCTAATCCAAACAGCTTCTATTGCGGCTTCTGAATCAGCCATGTACTCAGATTGAGTCGCATGCATAGCAATGGTTTTCTGCTTACTGCTCTTCCAGTCAACTGCTCCTCCATTGATGACAAACATGTAACCCGTCTGAGACTTCGTATCGTCTTTATCACATTGCCAGGACGCATCACAGAACCCTGTTACATTCAGTTCTGTGTCTGGTTTACTCCCGAATACCAAAAACATATCTTTCGTACTCCTCAAATACTTTAGAATATGCTTAACAGCAGTCCAGTGGAACTTTCCTGGATTCTGTTGGTATCTACTGACCAAGTTCTGAGCAAACGCCACATCAGGCCTTGTGCATCTAACAACATACATAATAGATCCTACTGCCGAAGCATAAGGCACCTTATTCATGTAAGCCACCTCTTCAGGTGATTATGCATCTTTCTCATGATTTAACTCATGCTTAACCTCCATCGGTAAGAAACCTTTCTTAGAGTTATGCATGTTATATTTCTTCAATATCTTATCAATATAAGCATCTTGACTAAGACCAATTAACCGTCTACTCCTATCTCGATAGATTTTAATTCCCAGAATATATGCAACATCTCCCAAATCTTTCATATAAAAACATTTACCAAGATAATCCTTAACTTCCTTAAGTCTTGGAATGTTACTTCCCATGATCAATATGTCATCGACATATAGAATTAGGAACACTACATTACTCCCACTAGCTTTGCGGTATACACATGGCTCATCACGATTTTGAATAAATACGAACTTTTTGATTTCTTCATCAAATCGCTTATTCCATTGACGTGATGCTTGCTTCAAACCATAAATAGATCTTTGAAGTTTGCACACGCGCTTTGGATATTTAGGATCAACATACCCTTCTGGTTGTTGCATATAGATATCTTCATCTAAGCGACCGTTCAAGAAGGCAGTTTTAACATCCATTTGCCATATCTCATAGTCATAGTATGCTGCTATAGCTATGAGAATCCTAATAGCTCGTAAGTCTGCTACAGGAGAAAAAATCTCCTCGTAGTCTATGCCAAAAGTTTGAGTAAAACCTTTAGCCACTAAACGTGCTTTATAGGATTGTACATCACCATCCATGTCAGTTTTCTTCTTATTGATCCACCTATTTTTCACTACTTTAGCATTTTTAGGTGCGTCTACAAGAATCCAAGCATTATTGATTTCCATGGATTTCATTTCCTCATTCATCGCAACTATCCATTTTTATTTTTCTGGATCAGACATTGCGGACCGATAGTTAGCAGGTTCACCAAGATCCCCTACTTCCTCCTCATCATCCTCTATGTAAAGACATAGTTTGTCCGGCGCACGTATAGTCCTTTGTGACCTACGTGGAGGAATTAATTCCGGCGGAACACTCAGACTTTCTGGTTCTACAGGAATTTCATCGCTAGTATTTTCAGAAGGCAATGTATCTTCTTGAATTTCTTCAAGATCATAATTTCTCCCACTGAATTCTTGATTTACAAGATCATTTTCAAGGAAGTCTCCATACCGAGCCACAACTATTTTGTTCTCAGCCGGATAATAAAAGTAGTAACCCATAGTTTCCTTAGGGTAACCTACAAAGATACATTTTACTGAGCGTTGTTGGAGTTTATCTCCAGAGTCACGTTTCACATACGCCTCACAACCCCAGACTTTTAAATAAGACAAATATGGTTTCTTGCCATGCTATAGTTCATATGGTGTCTTATCAACCTTCTTAGTGGGAACCATATTTAGAATACGAACAGCAGATTCAAGAGCATAATCCCAAAAGGATAATGGTAAAGTTGTAAGATTAAACATAGATCGTACCATATCCAATAATGTACGATTTCTCCTTTCAGATACACCATTTTGTTGTGGAGTATACGGAGAAGTAAGTTTCTGAACAATTCCATTCTCACTTAAATAATCTTTAAACTCTTGACTTAAATATTCACCACCACGATCAGAACGAAGAGCTTTAATCTTCTTTCCCAGTTGTAACTCTACTTCGGCTTTAAACGTCTTGAATGTTTCAAATACCTCATGTTTATGCTTAAGTAAATAAACATAACCATAACGGCTATAATCATCCGTAAACGTCAAGAAGTAGCTAGAACCTTTCCTTGACACATGTCTAAGTGGTCCACACACATCAGTGTGTATCAAACCAAGTAGTTCAGTAGCCCTTTCAATATTGCTATTAAAAGGTTTCTTGGTCGTCTTTCCAGAGATACAAGATTCACATTTATCGAATGATTCATCATTGATACTTTCCGAAAGCCCATCACGTTGTAGCTTTTGTATGCGAGTCTTCCCAATATGGGCAAGCCTACAATGCCAAAGATAAGAAGAGTTCTTGTCTAACTTACTCTTCTTATTCATGCTAAAAACATAATTATTTTTCCTCTTAGAATTTTTATCATGCATGTTTATTTCAAAAACACCATTCACAGAAATTGCATCAAAATAGAATAAACCATCTTTGAAAATAGAAATTCTATTATTATCAATCGTGTGAATAAATCCAAGATCCAACATACAAGAAAAGGAAATGACACCCCTAACAATTGTAGGTGCATAGCGACAATTATTTAAAAACAGTACTAAACCCGAAGGTAAAACTAATTTAAATATTCCTATAGATTCAACCGCTGCTTGTGCGCCATTGCCCACTTGCAGAAATTGTTCCCCATAGGTAAGCCTCCTTTTCAACTCAAATCCCTGCAGGGTATTACAAATGTTAATACCACATCCCGTATCATATACCCAGGAGTTTGATTTGTATGAAAGATTAAATAACTCTATCATAAATAAGTTACCAGAAGATGGTGCTGCAGTAGCTTGCTCAGCCTTCTTCTTATGTTCTGCCATTTCATGGAGATAGAGAGAGAAATTCCTCTTACAGTGTCCAGTCATTTTGCAGTGGTGACAAGTCTCATCTTTCAGAGATTTCTTAGCAAAGTTATGCTTCGGTTTTGATGTAGTCGCAACTTACTTGCTCTTATCAACCTTGCCTTTGCCTTTCTGCTTCTTATTCCCTTGCGGTTTTGGTTTGACACTCTACCCTTTTGTACAAGAAGTACTTGAGGTGTAGCAGTGGATGCCTTATCTTTCAAACCCTTTTCGAAGTCAATGAGCATTACATGCAAATCATTAACTGTCTTCCCCGTGCAATGCATATTATAGTTACGAACGAAATCATTGAAGTCCTTATTAAGGGACCTATTGATCAAGTTAATAGCCATATTATGATCAAAGGGTTGTCCTAGTGCGATGAGTTGTTCCATATAACCCCTCATCTCCATATAATGAGCACTTACGGACTTTCCAGGAGCTTGCTTGCAACTATGTAGAGCATCAACCAGATCATAGATCTCTACAGCTTGCGGCGTTTCATACACAACCTTGAGTTCATCAAGCATTTGTTGAGGTGAAGCTAGCTCATACTTCCTTTGAAGTGATGGAGCCATTCTTCCTAACATTACAGCAGCCACCTCATGGTGCTTCTTAACGTTAGCAGCGTGTTGAAGCCTTTCCGCATAAGTTGCTCCTTCAGCAAGATCCTCCGGAAAAGGAGTTTCCAAGATATTGATAGTACCCGCTGCTCTCAGAACAATTCTTAGTGAGCGGTACCAATCATTGAAATTAGGGCCAGTAAGTTCAGGCCGTTCAAAGAAAGCTTTGAACGCCGAGCTTATTGTTAGATTGTTTTCGGGTTGAGCCATTTTTACATAAATAAGTTCAAACATTAGTATTTTCGATAATACAATTCAAGAAAATAAAATTACCCTGGTAATAAAACCATAGTATTTTCCTTGAAAAACTAGAATCCATATTGACATTGATTTATCACATCAGTTGATCTGCTAGTGACAAATGTATTCAACACAGTAACTTGTCGAACAATAATTTCCAAATCAAATTGCAATTTCTAGATATGTCAGGGATTTACATTTGCCAAAATCATTTGCATTGTAAACATGTTTTATCCCTTCTTTATGCCTTAAGTTTCCAGTTCTCACTGAGTAACTCAATTAAGTCGACTAATCTAAAGAACGTAAAACCTTCATGTGCAATCTTATTCAGTCATGAAGTTTTCTCTCCATTACAACATCGTCCGATATCTTATATGACGACAATTGTAACTTCAAGTGTTCGTCAATTAGAGGGCATATGACTTAAATTTTAGGGTATAGATTTTGGTGTCAAAATCATGTATAGAGAAGCATGCATACATCTCCATAACATAAGTTTAATAAAACATTTAGTAAACTTTTTGGTGAGACTAAAAGTTCATCATATACTTGCAAGTTGAGGTATTGGTTAAACCAATTGAAGATTTTACACACAACTAAATTCACACCGTACTTTTTCTAGAACGTTAGTTATAGCACAAAGCAATAACCGTATTCATTGTGTTTCGGATGTGAATTAATGTAGTTAAATCAACCTTAAAGAATTGTACCAATAACAACCGTAGGCAATACCAATTTGACGCACAGGCGAGCCGGGAATTTGGTCAGCGCTGAAGCATAACACCTCCTTTTACCAAAATTGAGTAGCCGTTAAGTTGCTATTGCAATTCTAATCAACGCAAATCATATGTATTTTACATCTCAAAACAATTCATTAATTTTGATAAGATTTAGTCCATATTATTTTTTTTTTGGAAAAAATTACCCTTGTTTACAACATACAATATAAAAAAACGTATGAAAACAAGTAGTACAAAAAAAACTAAATCAAATAGCCACATGCATAACAATTTATTCAAAGAACATCAAATCTAGGGTTTTTATAAACATAAAAAGTCTTCCCTAATTTTAAAACTTTGAATCAAATAAAGCAAATAGCAATCAAAATTATATGATCCGTAAGAAACATGCATGTTTATTACGGATCTCCCACATTCTCTTAACAATTAAAAAACGACGGATCGTAACCACGCATGAAATAACAATTAATTCATGCAAAACATCTAAAGTTAATTACCATGCAATTTTAGGGTTTACAAATTTTTTTTTTTATATAAAAATTCGACTATAGTCGATTTTAATAATAATAAAAACAAAACCCTAATTTTTTATAAAACCTAAAAAACAACATGTAATTTTTAACACAAATCAATATTAGTTAAAAAAAACTTTAGATCTTGATAATTATAATCATGTTAAAACGTCTCTCGATGCCACTGATGGTTTATAGAGTTCATAACAATTATTTAAAACCCTAATATGGATCAAAGAGCGCATAGCGGAAGCGATTAACAAGATCATCAATTTAACACAATTATATTAATCAAGATTAGGGTTACATACCTTTATCCTAGCAAGATCCACAAGACGACGGAACGAACGACAACTAGGGTTTATCACGAACACCACCAAGAATATAATCTAAAGGAAGATTATATCACGCTCTTGTACACACGTAATACAGCGAGTTAACCGTGAGTCTAGCACGAACAAACCGAGCTTCAACGCTTATGGATTATCTACCCAATAACCCTAGAGAGGGATTAGGACTAGATATTTAGCTAAATCGAAAACCAACCGAAATCCTAAGGTGGTGGGGGGTGGCGATCGCAAGAAGCAAAGAAAAGGGGAGAGATAAAAATTATGAAGGCCTTGGGGTTGTTTATATAGCCTTGGCAATCCTTGGGCTCCAAGTAATTAAACAAGAATTAGGAAACAAAAGTTTCCCTTTCCCCCCTCCTTGTTTGGCCGACGGTTACACCACCCCCAAGGGATGTTTGTGTAATTTTTCCTTCTTCTTCTTTTAGCTTCTATTTAGTTTCCATAACGGTCGTTATAACTTAACTCTTAGTTATTAACGATCATTAGTTAAGCTTTGGTTTGATTTAATAAATATATAAAATATATTTAATAAATAAATTAACCCTTTACATTATGTGTGCAATCCCGTGATCCCGAGTTCGATCCTATCTCACGACCATTAATTTTAAGTCCATAAACTTTCAGGAACCATATTGAATAAGCATGTGGCTCATTCAATTTTTTTGTTAACCTTAATAAGATAAGACAGAGAGAGTAATTAATATTATCAAAGATCAAAAAATAACAATAGTATTTGATTTTACACATGATACATAGTGTTGCGATTGTGAGACAGTATCACAATTTCTTAAATAACCTAATACTCTTTGGCTCACATATTTTATAATTTGGTCAAACGAAATTGCATAAACAATATATTCAAGCCGATTGCATGCTATAAAGTATGATTATTTTAGTAGTTCAAGAACTTCATGTTCATGTTTTAACAAGAAAACATAACATGTTGGTCGCTAATATACTTTATAAGATTTTGAACAATTCAATAACTTCATTGTATATACCCTAACAGGAAGACACAACAAGGCAAGTACTTACTTTATTTTATAAGTCTTTGAAAAATTCAAGGAAGTTCATGTATATGTCTTTACTTAAAGACATAAACATATTACAAATAAAGTATTATTGGATGCCTACTTTTGGCTTCAATAGTATTTTTAAGTTAATTTACATACTTCATATTTATGTCTTTACAAGAAGACTTATGCTTATTAGCTGAAACATTTAGGTAATGTGATGAAGTAGTTTTTATTATTTCTTGACTTTAATTCTCTATTAGACAACATACATCAATATGTATAAGTCCTAGTAGAATATTATTAGCCATATTGTGTTGTACATCAATATGAAGTAGTTTTGAATCTTATAGGGTGTTTGTTTTTGCTTATTTTTAGGCTTGCGAGCTTATTTGCTTCGGTGTATTTTCCGTTTTAGGTCATAATAAGCCTATAACCTGGAAAATAAGATGGAAAATTTTATCCGAAAAAATAAGCTCATAAGCCCTAATTATATTCTACAACAAACACCCCTTAAGTAAGGTAGGAACACAAACCTCCTTCTGCTATGTTAAGAGATAACTCTCATTATTGTCGGGTATAGCATTAACATCTATTTGTTAAGACTAATCCTAGAATCCTTTTTTGACTTAAATTTATCCCGCAAACCTGATGTCAAAGTGCATGTTTTCCCCTTTGATATACTTGAGAGTAAAAAGGACTTGCATCCTTTAGTGAACGCATACTTGTAATTTAGTCATATCTAGGAGCCTTGCTAATTGTGCAAGGTTACTTTTTCTGAACTAGCTATTGAAGAATGTGTTTAAACCAGAAATGATTCCTTAGGGGATTTGTCTCGAAATGATTATGTCCATCAGTCACTTGAGATCTTGCTTTGAGCAAAACAGACCTCTATTTGAGATGGATTGTATCTTAGCTTCCTTAGTCTTGTTGGCCGATATTAGACAATCATTTGAAAATTTCACATTCTCATACCAGGAAACTTACTAGGGATCACTAACCACCTCCATTTATATTTTGATCATTTAATTGTTTTTTATTGTGTTTTAACTCACATTATCTTTTTTTCTATTTCCAAGTATGCTCAAATAAAATTTATTGTCTGATCATGTTTTCTTCGAGTTAACTTCATAGAACCTTTCAGGAAAGGACCCATGATTTTTAAAAGGGTGGTGCACAATATTTTTTTTTGTAAATACCAAATTTTTAGTCAAACACTATATAAATAGTAAAAATGAAAAAAATAGTAAACAAAGTACATTATCTCTTACTATTGACATCTTCGATGTTTCGAGCCTTGAAAGCGCTTCATCACGTCTTCATTTGTAACCTTAGCAAAAATTTCTTTTTCTATGTTACAAACTAAAGCATCATTCATGTAATTTTCACCCATTCTGTTGCGGAGGTTTGTCTTTATCAATTTCATTGCCGAAAAACATCTTTCAACGGTTGCGGTAGCCACGGGTAAGACTAAAGAAAATTTCGATAACTTATAAATCAAAGGAAACGAAAGATGCTTCTTCTGTGTCACCATCAATGTAGACAACTCGACAATTCCTTTCAAGTTCATAAAGTCTGTATCAAGAATCACAGTCTCATAGTAGAGATCTAGTTCCCGTCTAAGCGGAAATCTATCCGCATCCGTAAAATCATCTCGATTAAACGTAGTTAAAGTAATTATCTTTGAAGCATCAAACTTTGAAAATGAATCACATGGACTCAAAGCTGACATATTAATAAGTAATTTGTGCTTATCTCACCAAATGGATCTCCAAACTCTTGTATTTGCATATCCAAAACTGTCTTAAATATATCAATCTCAAAATATTGTTGATTCTTTATGCCAGGTGCTCGATTTATTTTAGCAACATAAATTTCATCCATCTTCAACACTACGATATCATGCTTCTCACAAAAAGAATTCACTATCTTTAAAAATGCATCAAACCCACTTGTTCTGAGTCTTACCAAAGCTTGTTTTGTTCCTTTTATCATTGAAACCACTTCTACAATATTTTGATCTCGTTTTGAAGAGATTTCGACAATAAATATGTGATTCCTAAGATATGCTCCATTAAGTGGGAATAAAACGCAAACTCAAACTTTTTAAAATATGAAAACATACCGGTTGCTTGAATTCTATTCCGACCATCAAGAGCTTATTTTTACACATATTTCAACACTTTAATAACCTCGGGGAACAAAGAAAACAATCTCACAATTGTTTTATAATGGGAACCCCACCGTGTATCACCACGTCGTATAAGCTAGATCTCTTGATTTTTCCCTTTTCCACTTTCAATCACACATTCATGAAGTTCTGATTCTATTCTTTTCTTGTAATTATCTCGAATCATATATTTTCTCTTACATGAGGATGAAACCACATTAATCACACCCAAGCTTTTCAAAGAATTTCATGACACCATCATGATTTTTTGCAACCGCTACAACCACTAACTGAAGTTGGTGTGCAAAGTAATGTACATAATGTGACGAACTATTATCCTTTAATACTAAAGCTTTTAAACCATTGAACTCACCACGCATATTACTCGCTCCATCATAACCTTGCCATCTTAAATGTTTCAAAATTTAATAATAATGTTAGAGATAAAGTGACTAAAAATTGAAAATTATAAATTATAATATCAAAGATTTAATTATGAATTGTAAACTCGAAGTGTTACCTGTTTCAAACTCAAATTATGTTTGGTAGAGAAACCATCAATGGCAGTTTTAAGAGTCGTCGAAGAAGTCTCCTTAACATGAACAACCCCAACAAATCGCTCTTGAACAACTCCATGTTTATCAAGATATCGAAAAACCATTGCCATTTGTTCCTTTTTAGTTACGTCACTAGACTCATCAACTAATAATGAAAATACATCATCACCAATATCTTCAAGAATAGAATCAAGTACCTCGTTGGCAAAATATCCACATACTTGTTTCCAAATTTTTGGAGATGTTAAGGTACAATTTAGTGGAGCTCGTGCTACAGCCATTCGAGTTTCCTCGTTTTCATTTGCAAGCAAGTGATACAATTCCAAAAAAAGACCTCTATTTAAAGAACTCGTAGTTTCGTCACAACCACGAAAGAACATGCGCCCTTCAATAAGAATCTACAATTCTTAATTGATAGAGACAATAGAATTCGAAAATCACTAATCTCTTGTTCAGTTTGCCTATTAAAAGCAAGAGAAATAGATTTTTTTTCTTCATTAGAATTTCACATGTTTGAAGTGCTTTGTTGTGAAAACTATTAAGTTCACCAACATGGTCTTTCAACCTCGTATTTTCTCTCCAACTATCAAACCCTTGTACCGTAAAATTATCACCCGCACCATGGTCCCTAAACATATAACAACACAAACAATATGCTTTGTCTTTTTTATACTATATTCTAACCATCGAAACTCGTTGAACCAGGTTACAACAAAACTTCTATTCTTAGACCCGACCATTTTTGTTGGAAACTTATGGCCTATTGGTCGACAAGGGCCTCTATCCCAATACATTCGTCTTATTTCCTCTACTATGTTAGGGTCATAGCTATAGATATATGGCCTATCTGATGGATCCAACAGAAGATCATCTAATTTTATATTAATTGGTGTGGAAGAACCTGGAGTTGGTTGTTGAATGAGCGATGGAGTAGCTTGTGAGGCCGAATCTCTACTTGTGTTACCATTAGGAACATTTTTCCAAAGCTTTGTATATCTCTCCATAGTTCCTATAGAGATGATTTAAATAAAAATAAACAAATAATGATACAAATATACAATTAACTTTTTAAACAATTAAACCCTTAAAATAAAATGATAACACTAAATCATTAATGGATACTTATTATATACTGAAAACAAAGAAATAAACGTAGTCCAAAACAGTTACATGATATACGTATTGATAAAGACCCCAATTAGTATATGATTAATGCAACCTTTTAATGATCTTGAATTCTTGATGTAGACACGTAGTATTGAATAAATATAGTATTTAATATTTGAATTGATACCTTTTAATGATCTTAATGTTGACACGTAGTATTGAATTGAAACTTTAGGAGGCATCGTCTTTATATGAACAATGGGATCGGAGGTAGGTTCTTTTCAATGAAAGGAATTTTAAGTTTGATTGGGTTGTGTAGTATATATTGGGTTATATCTATTTAATAATTTAGGTTTAGCAGGCTTTTTCTATCCTTACAAAGTTACAATTGTATTTTGGGCTTAATGTGCACTATACAAAAATTATTACACTAAATAAAGTTGCACCATATAAAAAACGAAAGTACACCAAAAAAAATTCGGGGTTGCACAAACAACGAATTGACGATTAATTTTTTTTTACACTTGGTGGCATAAAATAAGGTGGAGCTCGTGCCCCATCCGGTAACAATGTGGGTCCGTCTATGGAACCTTTGCATTTTTTATTTGTTATTCTATAAATGTTTGTGTGTTTATAATCGTCATGGTTGCTAGAAATCTGTAAGTAATTTGCTTTATACATGTTAGTTATTGATGTGATATTTGTGTCTCTTGTGGGTAATGAATTTGTGTCTCTTGTTAGTTGCATTTAGTGTATCTCGGTGTAAATTATCTGGAATTTTAGTTGATGGTAATTAAAAATAGTTTCATCTTTCTAAGGTATTACGTAATGGCATCAAGAATTACCAAGATCATTCGTCTATCAGTTCCAGTGCTCTCTACCAACGCGTCTCGAATGTTGAGTACTATTGGTAAAACGGGTTTGAGTGAAACAGCACCAGCTGCTGATCAGAAGGCTACCGCCACAGTCACAGTCACTGATCAGAAAGCGAGGCTTTCCACAGTCGCACCAATGCCTGGTTAGGAGCTTTTATAAATTGACATATTTAGTTACTTTCTAATTTGAAAATCATAACTATATTTCTCTTGTCTCTTATTATTTGCTTCAGAGTATCCACTCGTCACTGATTCGAAAGAGAACGTTACTGTTGATATAAAAGTTGGGTGATTCTTGCTAGACCCGAATTAGGCTTAATTCGGGTTGGCTGGACTCCGGCTCCTGCACCAAGTGAATCGTATGGTTGGGATCCTGCACACTAAACAACACGCGTTAGGCTTACCGTGGGAATGTTTCCCACGATTAGACTCCAGTGTGAGAGTAAGTAATCGATTAGGGTTATAGGAATCGGATGAGAGTTTGAGAGTGTAGAATGTAATACCTTTGTGGAACCCTTGGGGGTTCTTTATATAGGCAGTGACAACCCTAATGGGCTGTCAATGATGCTTCACCCCCAAGGCAAGGATAATCACCAGATTTAGATTGATTGTTATCTTCTAATTATGGTGAGTGAATATCCTCTCCTTTGGGATAAAACCTAATCATAGTAGGAGTATGATTCTGTCTAACCCTGCACCAGGCATGCCGGGCCGTGGGCCGCACACGTGTGTGCGGTTACTGTTCATCCAAGCCCATAAGCTTAAATAACAATATTCCCAGCCATCTGTGATGGGCCGGATACAGGTAGTACCCGTGGGCCGGGTCCATGACCCGGCTGGGGACTATACGTCATCATGTCCCCCCAGTCTAGTTGTTACAGCCGTAGGCGTAACCTCTAGACTATCAAGACTATCAAGAAGCTCCCTGGACGTACCAAGAAAAGATCTTTTGAGGAAATGATAATTATCAAAAAATTTGTTTTGGCCGCACATGTGGCTGGCTGACGTTAGGAATTTCTGCCAATAGTACCTCAGCCGAACGTGACGACCGAGACACATTAAATGTAGCATTGAATTTGGTCTTACGTAAGACCACATATCCTGACATAATCGACTGTTCACCTGCCACTTAACTGACAAAGTGCAAACAGTCAGAACCTCGAGCGGCGTAAACTACTGAGTCAGAAGTGACCCGTGGGTCCCACCTGACTTTTCACTTGCCATTTACACCCTAGCCACATGATTAAGGATAGTGGCAAACACGTGTCATGCATCCAACAGACCATGACACACAAGGCAACCCTAAAATAAGCCACCCCTACGGCTGTGTGAAACATACAGTCTATTTCTCCATTTCTGCCATTAAAGCTTTTCTTCTTAGCACCACTTCCTCACGCACGGATCCCTTCCATCGCAGGTTAGAACACCACGTCCTTAACTTTTTATTTAGTAATGGCCCAAAGAAACAACCCCTCCATTGGATCCGTGCTCAATGTGATGACCCAGGAGCAGTTAGATCACTTTTGCACCAATTACTTCATTCCTACCAATCTACACCCTTCATTCCCTGGTGCCGGAGACCTCATAACTGAGGCTCTGCAAGGGAAGATTGGCCTATATACTCGGCTTTTTGATGCGGCCAACTACCGCATTCCTTTCACTCGCTTCCTTATAGATCTCTTAGGATATTATGATGTACATATTAGCCAGCTTCACTGTATAGGCACATGTAAGGTTAGTCAGTTTGAAATCCTTTGTCGCGCTAGAAGAATCCCACCAACCGTAGAGCTTTTCCGGCTATTTTACACTCCTAGTTTAGTAAATGGTTGGTTATCCTTTAAGAAACGATCTCCCAATAGCCCCCAGTCCCATAATAAGCCCATGGACTCCTTGAAAAACTGGTACAACCATTATTTTTTCATTGACTCGATAGTATGGCCGGCCGATTATGTCTTCAAACACAGATTACCTCACGACCCTCCTCTGCACGCCAGTACATACAATACCCAACATTCCCAAGAAATAGATAGGAATAGAACAGGGTTCCATAGAAACCTCCCCGAATCATTCCTCTGTTTGCTAGGGATTAGCCGCAACTATTTCGGCTCGTCCAATAGATATCCTGTGTTTTGGAGAAGGCATGGTTAAGGTAGGTTTAGCATCCGTACATCAAAGACGCATACATTTATCTGTTAATGCCTAACATACTTCGTTTATTGTGGCAGAAATGAACTTCTTTGGAATCCTACGTCAAGGCGATCCAAAGCTAGTACCAGAGGGATCCCGTCCCAGACGTGAGAACGAGTTGCCCCTCCTCGAGCATACTCGAAACGTGACGGTTGCCCTGGAGGCCGTGCCGGACCCCCATTCAGACGAAGAGGAAACAACGCTCCTGAGAACCCCTGTGGACTTTGATAACGAGGATGGTGATGACATGATGCTTGAAGACGAGGCCGGGCCCTCCTCGCCGCCTAAGACAGCCACCCCCGCATACGGGAAAGAGCAAGAAGACAATATTGAGAGGACCACCTCCAGTCCTCGCCAAATGCTGGGCGATGACGAGGAGGAGATGCAACAAATCAATGAAGAAGAAGATGAGGGAGCAGAAAAACCACTTGAAGAGGAAGCTGAAGAAGAAGAAACCCAGCCCGCTCCTAAGCGCACCCGTAGGAAAAACAAGCGGGTGAGAAGATTCGCTCAGGCCGAGGTTGGTGAACACAATGCCCCCCCAAAAAAAAAACTTCGCGAGGACCACCCCCTATATCAATCTGTTGGGAGCACCACCCATGCCTCTGAAACGGTGCGGGCCGCACATGTGGATACAGTTACTCAAGTTCCCCCGACTGCATCAGAACTAGCAGGGAATAACATGTAAGGCTACCTCTTTTGTAAGTAAGAGCCACGACTTTCCTTAAACAACACTTGATATTTACTCCAAATGTGTGTTTTGTAGAGATGAACAAGCTGGCGCCGCGCCTCCCCCCGATGCACAGAAAGAGAAGGGGAAAGAGAAGGAAGTGGAGAGAGCGCCTGTGCCGCACACAGCCGCAACCAGATCCGGCCCCGCCTTTGAAGAAGGTACCCCCACAGCTTCCCAAGAGATCCCAATGTCTGGCCCTCCTCAGCCGTTCAATCCTATCTGGAAGATCACTACTGCGTCGCGGAAGAGAGAGGCCGAGGAATGCCATGAGTACCTTAACAACTGCATCCCCTAGTTTGGTACAAGATGTAAATGTACTAAGCCATGCGGACCTGGTGGATGAGTACAATGGCGCCCTGGTGCATCAAATGGCGATGGGTACTTCGATGAGGGTAAGATTTGAAGCTGCTTTAGGACATGTGGAGTCCCTCAAGAGGAAGGTTGGCCGAAGAGAGAGGATGATCGAAGACAATGAAGCCCAAATTGCCGCCCTCTAATCCCAGCTTGCTACCGCCGAGGCGACTGTGAAAGAACAATCGGCCCGTGCCAATGCTCATGACCAGCATGTAGCCGAGCTTGAGACAAAACTTGAGGCTGCAACAACCAAGGTATGTATCCGCGCCACATCACTCCTATGCCATAATAACCACCATTATAATAAGTAATGCATCTCATACAGGTGACCGCAGCAGAAGCGTCGGCCAAGTCCTCCTCCAACCAAGTGTCCATGCTCACCAAGAGGCTTGAGGATGCCCATACGATGATCCAAGGCGGAGAAAAAGTAAAAGAGGAGCTTGCTCATGAGAGGGCCACGACCAAACAGCTGAGGGAGGCGTCCGCCCAAAAAGATGTGCTAATAAATGCCCTTATCACCGAACGTGACGACGTGATATGCCCCCAACTATTAGCAGCAATTGCCGGCCGTAGGTGGATGGTAGGTCACGGGGCACGTCTAGCCGTTACCAAGGTGTTGGAGGCCCCCGAATTTGTTCAACAGTTTGCCAACCTTGTGTCAGATGGCATTGATCACGGCCGTCATGAAGGAATGGTCATGGCCGCAGAGCTAATCAAGAAGAAGCAAAACTTCACAAAGCATGCCTATTTCAACACCGGAGCTGCTAACAAGATGACTGCTTCCATGGCCGCAATGCGAGATCTACACTACCCATTCTTGGCCAAGCTGGAAGCCACAAAGGATGCATCGAACATGGAGGTTATGGAAAAACTCAGGCTTGGTGCATTCTCTCAAGATGAGGGACATTCCTGGGCTCCCTTCACTCCCTCGCCCAGCCACCTCACCCTTCCTATTTATGAGGATGTGACCAGAATCGTAGTTGATGAGCAACCATTAAGCGAGGTGCTGGAGAGGAATGCGGCTCAAGCTGTGGAGTGGAAGGTACGCAGTGAGATATTGCCTTGTCTGGCCGAAGAACAATGGGAGATAGGTAGGTTTCTCCCCCCTATGTAGGGTGCCCTTAATTTGTTATCTATTTGGACAGTTTGGTTTGTAACCTTAAACATTTGTCCGTGGATGTCCACGGTACCTCATGATTGTAAACACTTGTTATTATGTATAAGTCCGTGGCACGCACGGCAATTTTGATGATTTTGAAACTTGTTTATATTCTTTTAGATATCATGTATCTGTGTCGCATGACATGTCACGTCTTACCAAGAATAAAACTTAAGTCTATACTTTACTAGACGTGCGGCATGCGGCTTTACTATGCAAAGCACTACGTGAGCGCGACATATGGAAACTTATCACAACGTCTCGTGAATAAGGTGTCTAGTAAGGATACATGATCCGCGTCACTGGGGTTGCATCCCTCTTATGTGACAAGTTGAATTATTAGGTTCACTTAATCCTCTTACCCCACCTGGAGGCGCATTGTACATGTACGGTATTGAACGAATGCATATGAATAAGACATGGCACATTATAATAATAACAATTAAATCCATATGACTATGACGAAATCTAAAGAAAAACAATTTGCACAAAACAAGCCGTGGAGCTAGCTAGGCACTACGTCATTTTATTAGAACGTTTACATTTTTTGTTTTAACAAGAATGGGAAGTCCTAAAAACAAAAAAGAACCTAGAAAAAAAACATAAGAAACAAAACAAAGGGAGCACATGGATCTTCATTAAAGCCAGATATAGCGAAGTATCCATGCGGAAGCCTTAGCTTTCAAAGATAGCACCTTTTGAGATTGGAGATGTTCCATGTGCGTTCCAAATCGCGGCCATCCATGTCACGTAACTTGTACGCGCCCCGTCCTAAGTCTTCCGTGACCTCATACGGTCCTTCCCACTTAGGACCCAGCTTTCCTGTATTCTCCGCTCGACTTGCTTCATTAGCACGATAGACATAATCTCCCGGTCGAAAAGAGACACCTTTAACCTTGGCATCATAATAAGCCTTCATTTTAGCCTTGGACTTGGCCTCATTGATAGCCGCTATCTCCCTTTTTTCCGCCAACAAATCCAGATTGATCCGGAGTTGCTCGTCGTTCGTGACGACATCAACCTCCGCCGTGCGGATGGTAGGCATTCCTATTTCTGCTGGTATAACAGCTTCAGTGCCGTAGGCCAATGCGAATGGAGTGTCCCTGTTGGCTGTTTTGATCATAGTCCTATGCGCCCATAGAACATGTGGTAGTTCGTCCACCCATTTGGCACTTCGTTCCTCCAAGCGTGCCTTGATGCCATTTCCCAAGCTTCTATTTGCCCGTTCCACAAGACCATTTGTCTGCGGGTGCTTAACAGACGCGAAGCACCGTTTGATGTTCAATGCTGCGCTCCAGTCCTTGATTTGATTATCCGCGAACTGCTTCCCGTTGTCCGAGATGATTTCTCCTGGTAAGCCAAAACGGCACACGATGTTCTCCCAAACAAACTTTTTAACTTGTTTGCCTGTGATGGATTTGACTGCCTTGGCCTCTATCCAACGTGTAATGTAGTCCATTGCGACAATCAAGAACTTAACTCCCCCCGCAGCTACAGGAAATGGTCCTGCAATGTCGATCCCCCACTTATAGAATGGCCATGGGGATGTAATAGGTGTAAGTTCTTGCTGCGGATGTCGCGACACTGGTCTGTGCACTTGGCAATCACTGCACTTGCGAATCATGTCGCGTGCGTCCCTATGCATGGTAGGCCAATAGTATCCTTTGCGCAGGGCTCGAGCCACCACGGATCAGGGGCCTGCGTGTATGCCGCATAACCCTTCATGTATCTCACTGATCGCGTAAGTGGTCTGACATGGTCCCACACACCGCAACCACGGCTGCAAGAAAGAGAGCTTATAAAGGATACCTTCTCGAAGCTCAAAGTGCTGCGACTTCCTTCTGATGCGCCGTGTCGCTTTTTCCTCGTCCGGAAGGGTTTCACTGGTCAAACAGTTGACGATCGGGGTCATCCATTTAGGTCCGACCTCCCCTTCTGTTATAGACTTTTCCTTGAGTATTTCCACCAAGACTTGCTTGGATAAGTGGGCGAAACTTGTAGATGCGATCTTGCTAAGAGTATCCGCCTTCTTGTTCTCACCTCTTGGTACCTGCTTGATAGAAAACTTTCTAAAAGCCGCGATGAGTGACTTGACCTTCTTCAAGTACCGGACCATGTTATCCTCCTTTGCTATATATCCTCCCAGAATGTGGTTCGCGACAAGCCGTGAGTCCACGTAGGCCTCAAGGTTGCGGACCCCCATTCTGGCGGCGATTTTTAAACCCGCAATCAATGCTTCATATTCTGCCTCATTATTGGTGGTTGTGAACTCAAAGCGAATAGCGTACGTAAACTCCATTCCTTCCGGATTCGTAAGGATGAGACCAGCTCCTGACCCATCCGTACACGAAGATCCGTCCGTGAATAACACCCATGGTTCTGTTGGAGTTTCGTCTTGTTTTACGATTGGTCCTTCTTCATTCGGATTCTCTATCAAGAAATCCGCCAAGATTTGGCCTTTAACAGCCGTCCTTGGTCTATAAGATATGTTGTGTTCTCCCAATAGAATGCTCCACTTTTGTAGCCTACCTGCCACATCCGGTCTAGAGATGAATTGTTTTATTGGTTGGTAAGTAATGACTGCAATTGGGTGCACCTGAAAGTATCAGCGCAACCGTTTTGTAGCAAACACTAGTGCCAAAACCAATTTTTCCATAGAGGAGTAATTCAACTCCGACCCTTGTAATGTCCTACTTATGAAGTAGACCGGAGTTTGGACCGTGTCTCTATCCGTCATAAGTACCGCACTTATTGCTCCATGTGTGGCTGATAGATACATAATGAGCTCCTCCTTTGGCCGGGGAGCTACTAGCATGGGGAGCGATGCGAGGTGTTGCTTGAGTTGACCAAAGGCTTCCTCAGCTTCCTTTGTCCAGCGGAAGTCTCCCTTCTTAATGCACTTCTTGAGTGTTTTGAATAGGGGGAGTGACTTCTCTGTGGACTTTGATAAGAACCTATTTAGCCCGGCCAGCTTCCCATTTAGGGACTGCACCTCTTTCCGTGTCTGAGGGGATGGTAGTTGTATTATTGCGTCTGTTTTTTCTGGGCAAGGCTTAATGCCATTTGGATCAATCATATATCCAAGGAACATTCCTTCCGTTACCCCAAACGTGCATTTCTTTGGATTTAGCTTCATATTAATCCTCCTCAATGTGTCAAACGTCTCTTGGACGTCTCAAAGAAGTGCATCCTCCGTATGACTTTTGATGACTAAGTCATCCACATAGACCTCCAGGTTGCGGCCTATCTGTGAGTCAAAGGCTTTGTCAACAAGCCGCTGGTATGTTGCCCCGGCGTTCTTTAGTCCAAACGACATTTTTGTATAACAGTATACGCCTTGACTAGTATGGAACGCCGTCTTCTTTGCGTCCTCTTCTACCATCTGGATCTGGTGGTATCCTTTATATGCGTCTAGGAAGCACTTAAAGGGATATCCACATAGAGATTCCACCTTCCAGTCAATTTCTGGCAGCGGGTAATGATAGGTGTGAAAACACCCATCCTTTTACCACTTATTTCTTTCTAAAACAAGACCAAAACGCGTGTTTAATTTCATTTGTTTGGAATTATGCGTGGTTTTTGTGTTTGTTGTGTTTTCAGAGCCAACCGAATAAATATTGAAGAAAACATGGGATTGCACGGGTTTTATCGAAGAAAAAGACTCAAGACGAAGTCTATTGTCCAAGAGATGCAAAAGATTTGAAGTCAATGGGCCTATTTGAAGATTTATCGAAGAAAAGGACCAAAGATGGAAGATTTACATATGTCGAAAGAACTCAAGTCTATTAAACGAAGAAATTAAAAGACGAGTCGAATTTATTCGTCGACAAATCCCGAATCAGAATCGAAAACGTCAACTTTTCTGAAAAGACGAGAAGACAAAAAGAAAGGGAGAAAGCCCACTCACCAACCAACTTGAAGGCCTATAAATAGGATTCCTTCCCACACAATTAAACTAGCTTTTATTTTTTTTCCAGTTCCTTTCTTGTTTTCATAGGGAACCAACACCACTAAGGTGTTGGTGATTTTTATTTTCCTTGATTTCATCATAGATTTGTAAGTTTTAATCTTTCCCTTTGTTTGTTTAACATTAATCAATCAATATAATCTTTCCTTTAATCTTGTTCATCTTTCTCTTTTTGATTCAAAGTCTTAAGTTCTTATTGGATTGATTTTAATCTTTAAAAGTAAGTGGGTTTTATGTTTTTATTGTTTTGGTTTGATGTTTATGATTAGTAGATGATTAGTGATTAAATTGGTTTAAGTTTTGGTTAAAAACTTGGTTGATTTTGGGTTAAATTCGTCCTTGTGTTATCTCCCTGTTCTTCGCATCTTCAAACTACCCAGATTCCGAATGAAAGCCATTTATTCCGGATGAAGGATTAGTTGAAATATTCCGAATGAGTGCAAGTATTCCGAACGAAGGTTTCATTCAAATTATTCCGAATCAAAGTGTTCATCCGGAATAATCAATATTCCGGATGAACAGTAGTATTCCGAATCAAGGTTTTGCAAAACATTCCGAATCAGTTCTTTTCTTTTATTCCGGATGAGTGATTTCGTTTAATTATTCCGAACCAGTATTTTTCCCTTAATTATTACGCATCAACAAATATTCCGAATCGGTACTTTTGTTTATTATTCCGAATGAAGAGAACTGTTCAGTTATTCCGACTCGGCATTTATTTCGAATGAAGCTCATGTTTTAAATATTCCGGATCAGTGTTATTCCGGATCAAGGTTTTTATCATTTATTCCGGATCAACTTATATTTCGAACGAAGGTGAATTATTCCGCATGAAGCTTGATATTCCGAATGAAGGATTTTGTCTAATATATTCCGGATAAAGCTTTATATTCCGAATCAGCATTTTTCAGCAAGGGGTATTTTATTGTTTCTGTTTTATTGTTTAATTGTTTAATTTTAATTCAAGTTTTATTTTTTTAACTGTTTTTGGTTTAAATTTTTATCACTTTACGCATTTAATCCTTTTTAGTAGAAGAGAAAACCAATCCCTCCAAGAACAACTATTCCACTTTGAACCGTGATCGATTCGAGAAGATACCGAGAATTAAATAGAACCCCATACAAAATCTCTTGTATCAAATGGCCCCGCTGCCGGCTCTTCTCGTAAGAATTAACAGTTTTTTTGGGAGAAATTGGATTTTGGGATCCGTTCACCGTGAACGTTACTTTTTCATCATTAAAAATTTTCAAAAATCCAAAAAAATATAAAATTTTCAAAATACAAAAAAAAATAAAAATTAAAAAACATAAAAAACCAAAAATATTTCTTGCTTTGTTAGTTCTTTTGCAGGTGTATGCGCACTCGATCAACGTCTTATCAAGAGCCCGAGACTCTCGATAACTTAGACATGGCCGGTGTACACAACAACAATAATAATCCACCTCAAAACAACATGAATAATAACAACAATGAACCTCTACCGGACAATCGCCCTATGATTGAACTTTTGCAAGCACATGTAGAGTGCAACAACGATCCTATTGTCATACCCGCGATTGCAGCCAACAACTTTTAGCTCAAATCTGGCTTTATTCAAATGGTCTCTGCTCAACCATTCTTGGGGCGTACCATTGATGATCCTCATGACCACATCAAAAGGTTCCTGCAACTCACAAATACGGTCAAATTCAATGGTGTTCCACAAGAGGTAATCCGTTTACAACTTTTTCCTTTTTCCTTAGAGGGACAAGCCAGGCATTGGCTTGCAAAGGAACCGCCACAAAGTATTTTGACGTGGACGGACTTAGAGACCAAATTCATAAACTACTTTTTCCCACCCTCTCGTACTACCGCTTTGCGGAATGAAATTATTAATTTTGAACAAAAGTACGATGAAAGTTTTAGTGAATCTTGGGACCGTTTTAAAGACCTTTTAAGAAAGTGCCCACAACACGGTTTTACCAAAGTGCACAAAATTAATACTTTTTACAATGGTTTAAGCATGAATGACCAAGATTCACTAAATATTGCCTCGGGGGGTAATATTTTGGTTAAGAGTTTAATGCCGCTTGGGATATTATTGAGAATAAGTCTAGAGTGCAAACCAAGAGTGTTCGGACCAATGCCGCTAGTGCTAGTACTAGTGACAACGACAAGAGACTTGACAAAATTACTTCACTTCTTGAATCGCTTGCTGCCCACACCGCTAACAACACCAAAAGCATCAACGCTCAAAACGCTCAAGTCAATGCTGTAAGCCAACCATGTGAAATATGCGGGGGTCCTCACTCTTACACTACTTGTACCTCCACCCAAGACTACCCTTGTGAGAATGTTAACGCAGCTTACAGTACTTATCCTCCAGCCGGTTATCAAGCTCGTCCTCAAGGTGACCGCAACTTGCTCAGCTATCGCTCAAACAACTTTCTTTCCCCGCCCGGTTTTCCTCCAACCAATCAAAAACCAACAACAAAACCTTAACCGAACCAACCAAAACCAACCTCGAGCACCTTACCAACCACCTAAAAGACAACCATATCCACCTCAAAATCCTACTCAAGTTTACCAACCCTGTTGGGAATAAATTAAGGCCAGATCACTTGAGCGCTGACAAGAACAAAACAAGCGTTGACAGGAAAAAAGCAAGCGCTGACAGCTCAAGCGTTGACAAGTTAAAGTCAAGCGTTGACACATTGAAGACAAGCACTGATGGAAGATATAATCTACACGTTTATTATATTCTAAATACTTCTTGTAAGGATAGAAACGACAATGTATTTTCTATGTTTATCTTTACCTAGAATAGTTGATACGTAGCTTATTGTACAAGGCTTCTTAGTCTATAAAAGAAGGCCTTTAGGTTAATGTTTAATATCAAGTTTTATATAAGTTTTCATTCGTAAACATCTTTCATTGTAAGCAAGTTCGACATTCATAATCAAAGTGAAAGTTTTGTTTACATCTTGTGTTCTTGTTTAAGTGTTAAATTCCGCATAACACTTAAATTCATAAAGCATATACAAAGGTTTCTCTAAGTGTTATACTTGATCTAATCTCGTATACACAAAGCTAATCAATCTAAGTTTGGGATCAACAAGTTGTATCAGAGCTTGTTGAGGAACTTTTGATCTTTGAAGAACACCAGAACCATACACGAACACCAAAACCCTAATTTTCTCAGAAACCCTAGCAACATCATGTCTGAAGCAATAACCTCCTCCTCCTCAGCCTTACCTAACATCAAGATTCCCATGCTTGATGCAACCCACTTTGACTTATGGAAGTTCAACTTTGAACAATATCTGGGGATCTATGACTACACACTCTGGGAGATTATTGAATATGGAAACTCATTCAATAAGGCTCAAAAGATTCTTGATGCCATTACTCAAAGATCAGCTATTGAAGGATGCCCTGATGAGGATAAGAAAGAAAAACCAGGAGATGGTAGAGCTGTAGGTGCTGAAGATATTGCAAAGAAAAGGGTTGACATGAAAGCCCTAAATATTCTAAAAGTCTCTTTGGGACAAGAAAACCAGCACAAATATAGAGGCTATGAATCGGCTAAGGATCTTTGGGAAGCACTTGAAGTTGCATATGGTGGCAATGCAGACACTAAGGAAGAAAAAAAAAAGCAACTTCTGCATGATTATGCTGTCTTCAAAGCTCAACCCAATGACAAACTGAGTAGTGTGAGAAGCAGATTGCTTGACATCACAAGCAAGTTGTCCTTCATGGGGACATAAGTAGGTGATGTTGACACCAATGCTACCTTTCTTAAAAGTCTTGATGAGGCATGGAAGATTGAGGCAAGATCTATTCTTGCCAACAATACTTACAAGAGCTCCTCGTTTGATGACATCTACAACAAACTAAGACTGTTGGAAGATGAAACTCTTTCAGATCATGGAAGCAAATCTAGCTCCAGCAACATGGCCTTCTTCTCTCATAGTGAAGGTCAATTCAATCAGAAGGACTCTTATATGCATCCAGTTACTGGATCATCATATGTCAGCGCTGGAACAAGTCCTGTCAACGTCTCCTTTTCAGACGCTGACACATTCATGAATGACTCCCCAAGAGTTAAACCTGCTGGTTTGGATTTGGATACTGTTTGTGCTTACATTGCTTCTTTGCCCAATGGTTCAGTGATTACATATGAGGACCTTGAGCAGATAAGTGATGAGCACTTGGAAAAGATGGACATCAAGTGGAACATGGCTCTTGCTAGTATAAGAGTAAATAGGTGGAATAGAAGGTTCAAGAAGAAGATGACCTTCAATGCTAAAGACACAGCTGGATTTGATAAATCCAAAGTTGAATGCTACAACTGTCATCGTATGGGGCACTTCATGAGGGAATGCAGATCTCCTAGAAGATCTTATGCTGGTAAACCCTCAAGTCAGGTTGTTAAAGCTCAAGATTCCAAAGCCATGGTTGCAGTTCAAGGAATTGATGGTATAGGATGGGATTGGAGCTATCTGGCTAAGAATTCTGAAGAGGATAAAGCTTTGGTTGCAGATATTGAAGAAGAAGAGCATGCTGAATATGCTCTCATGGCACACTCCTCCTCTTCATCTGACAATGAGGTATATGATGATGCTTTTTGTAGCAAAGGTTGTAGGTTAAACACTGAAAGACTTAACAAAGAGGTGTTAAAACTAAAAGATGATATGAGCACTGAAAGGTGTAAATTGTCTAATTACCAACTAGCTCTTACTGAAACTGAGAAAACCGTTTCTGAATACAAGAAAATGGAATTTGACTTAAAAGATAAGATCAATATCTTAAAACATGAGCTAGAGGGTAGCATGGATGTTAGGAACATCATGACAAAGGTTAATAGAGATCTACAGGCTAAGTTAGATGAGGCCATTAAGAATAAAGATAATGTTGACCTCAAGTTTCAAAGATTTGATAGAGCCACCCAAACCCTAGGAGACTGTGTAGCTAAGCAAAGGGATCCTAAGGACATGACTGGGATTGGGATGAATGATTACTCTCTGGTTCCACCACCAGCTGGTGACTTCTATGGTGTCCTTAGAAAGGATTTGTCTTGGACTGGTATACGAGAATGCCAAGAAGAGGAATTCATTCCTCCACCAAGAGTTGTCACTCCAGTGGAAGAGTATCAACAAAAACTGACTGACCTAAATGAGTGGAAGAAAGCTAACCCTACTTTATTTGTTAAGGTAGGTTTGCTATGTGAAAGTCCCAATGAATCACCACCCGTTAAGGTTACTCATCCAATCACTGGTAAAGCTGTTGACCTAGGCTCAAACACTGTTAGAAGACCTACCATTAAATATGCAGAGATGTATAGGAATAATAGGTCACCCAAGAGCCAAGTTAGCAATCATGGAACAAGTTTCTTCTCTACTAGACCTAAGGTTGTGTCTAAGAAAGCCTGTTACACTTGTGGTAGCTTTTCACATTTGGCATACAAGTGTGTCAACGCTCCCAAAGCCAGCGCTGATAGGAACAATTTCAACGCTGATAGGAAGAAAGTCAACGTTGTTAGGAAGTCAAACGTTGTCAGACCCAAACCTTGTGTGCAGCAAAGTCCACAAGTGATTAGACCTGCCCCATTCTTTTCTAGAAGGTCTAACACTCATGGACAAAGACCTTTTCAAAAGACAAACACCTGGTCAAATAGGCAATGGGTTCCTGTAGCAAACCCTAGGTTCAACGCTGACAAGGGTAATTTCAGCGTTGACAGGACAAAATCCAACGCTGACAGAAACGTGACCAGACCTAAATATTTGCAGCCACAAGGTAAGAGGTCTAAAGCTTCTTCAAGCTTAACATGGAGACCCAAGAAAGATCAAAACCCTAATGATAATGGGATTTCAATGACTTGCAATAGATTTAATTACATTTCAAAGGTCATTACAAAACCTATTGGGGTTAACTAGGTATTTCATCCTAAAAAGGATGAGAATGGGGTTGTTGTGAGAACTAAGTCTGTTCTTATTGAACAACCAGATGAATCCAAGTCTTCTGAGACTTGGGTTCCCAAAGAAAACTAATTTGTTTTCTTTATGTGCAGGGCATTCAAAGACAGATAAATGATTATGGATATTGGGATAGTGGATGCTCAAGGCACATGACAGGAAAGGAAGACTATCTGACGAACTTCACTCCTATTAAAGATGGTGATAAGGTATACTTTGGAGGGGGCTATGGCACCATTACAGGCAAAGGAACCCTTCTCACCAACAATCTGCGTTTTGAGAATGTCTTCCTGGTAAAAGAACTTGATTATAATCAGTTTAGTGTATCACAAGTTTGTGATAACAAAAATAAGGTTCTTTTCACTGATACTGAGTGTTTGGTGTTAAGCAAGGATTTTAAGATCCCTGATGAGAAATATATTGAGTATAGAACACCTAGGCATAAGGACATATATAATGTGAATTTAAATGGGATTAAAGTTAATACCAATATGTCTTGTTTTTATGCTAAGGCCTCAGTAGATGAAAGTAATTTGTGGCACAGGAGACTAGGGCACATAAATTTTAAAAATATAAATAGACTTGTGAGGCTTGGTTTAGTTGATGGTTTGCCTGAGAAGGCCTTCCACAATGACCACTCTTCTGTTGCATGTCTTAAAGGCAAGCAGCACAAGGTCTCATTTAAGTCCAAACAGGTGCATACTAGTTCCAGACCTCTTCATATGCTTCACATGGACCTATTTGGTCCAACAAATATAGAGAGTTTGAATGGTAAGTCATATTGCTTTGTTGTCACAAATGACTTTTCTAGGTTCACTTGGAAATTCTTTCTAGCTATGAAGAGTGACACAACTGATGTTCTTATTGATTTTATCACTCAGATTGAGAAAAGGTCTGGAAATGAGGTTAAAATGCTTAGGAGTGATAATGGTGGAGAATTTAGGAACAAGAAGCTAGATGATTTTTGTGCCAGGAAAGGAATTACTAGGCAATTCAGTATTGCTAGAACCCCACAACAAAATGTGGTTGCTGAAAGGAAAAATAGAACCCTAATTGAAGCAGCCAGAACAATGTTGGCTGATGCTCACTTTCCTATAGCCTTTTGGGCTGAGGCTGTTAATACAGCATGCTATGTGCAAAATAGAGCATTGGTTAACAAAATTCAGAACAAAACACCTTATGAGTTACTTTGGGGAAGAAAACCTAATATTGGTTTTCTCAGACCTTTTGGATGTCATGTAGTAGTATTGGATACTAGTGATGCCTTAGGGAAATTTAGTGCAAAAGGTGATGAAGGTTACTGCATGGGGTATTCAGTCCAGAGCAAGGGTTATAGGGTTTATCTTAAAGAGGACAAACGGATAGTTGAGAGAGTACATGTTAGGTTCTTAGAGAATAAACCTAGTGATCCTGAAAGTGGTCCTAATTGGTTGTTTGATTTGGAACCCTTATCTAGAACTTTAAATTATATGCCTGTCACTAATCCAGACATTGTGAAGGTAACTTCAAATGTTGTGGAGGAACAAGTTGTTGATGTTTCAGGTACACAGGTTAATGAGAGGGTTGGATTACAAGCAGAAAAGGCATCTCCTACATTTGAATATGTCACAATTCCCATTTGGACAGATGCTTTTGCTGCTGCTGCTGCTGCTGGACAAGATAATGGTGGTTTCCAAATACCACCAGATACAAACATGCATGGTTCATCAGGCGCTAACAAAGGCAAATCTAGCGCTGACAAGATCAATTCAGACGTTGATGGCTCAGACGTTGACAACAACATTTCAAGCGCTGTTAGCCCAGACGCTGACAACCAAGATTCAAACGTTGACAACACTTATGGGCATCTTTTCTCTTCCAGTTTTGAACAAGGTGGACCTTCCAATGTTCATGAAGAGATTCCTGTTGATCAAAGAGAGTCTGATGAAGAAGATATTGGCAACATGGAGCGTGAAGTTGAGGACACCAGACTTTTTGAAGGAGGGGTTCTCACCTCCACAATGAAGAATCACCCCACATCTCAGATCATTGGTGATCTTATGACTCCAGTTCAGACAAGAAGATATCATCAAGGTCTTGGTGGATTTATTGCCAATATACACAAGAAGGTTGATACCCCTCTTGTGCAAGCATGTTTGTTTGCATGTTTTCTGTCACAAGAAGAACCCAAGAAAATATTTGATGCTCTCAAAGAACCAAGTTGGGTGGAAGAAATGCAGGATGAGCTTCACCAATTTGCAATTCAGGATGTTTGGGAGCTGGTTGATTGTCCTAGATATGTCAGACCTATAGGGACAAGATGGGTTCTAAAGAACAAAAGAGATGAAAGAGGTATTGTGGTCAGAAACAAGGCAAGGTTAGTGGCTCAAGGTTATACACAAGAGGAGGGGATAGACTATGAGGAGGTCTTTGCACCAGTTGCAAGGATTGAAGCTATTAGGATTTTTCTAGCCTATGCTTCCTACATGGGCTTCACAGTCTATCAAATGGATGTCAAGAGTGCTTTATTGTATTGCACCATTGTTGAGGAAGTATATGTAATGCAACCTCCTGGTTTTGAGGATCCAGAGCATCCAGATAAAGTGTATAGAGTTAAAAAGGCTATGTATGGCCTTCATCAAGCCCCTAGAGCATGGTATGGTACTTTGTCTACCTATTTGGTGGACAATGGATTTAAGAGGGGCACCATAGATCAGACACTATTTACAAAGAAGAAAGGCAAAGATGTGTTGCTTATGCAGGTCTATGTTGATGATATCATTTTTGGGTCTACTGATCCAAAGATGAGTGAGGATTTCTCCAAGCTTATGACAGACAAATTCAAGATGAGTGCTATGGGGGAGATGAACTTCTTTCTTGGTTTACAAGTTCAGCAGAAAGAGGATGGTATCTTCATCTCCCAGGACAAATATGTTGCGGAGATCTTAAAGAAGTTTGGCTTTTCTCCACATGAAAAGAGGGCTACTACTCCTATGGATAGAGAACACCCTTGGGGAAAGATTGGAGATTGGAAAGATGTTGATGTCAGGCATTATAGATCCATGATTGGATCCTTGATGTATCTTACTGCCTCCAGACCTGACATTATGTTTGCTGTGTGTGCTTGTGCACGCCATCAAGTGACTCCCAAATAATGTCACCTTTATGCTGTGAAGAGGATCTTTAGGTACCTAAGATGCTACCCCAGTCTTGGTTTGTGGTACCCAAAGGATTCACCATTAGAGCTGATTGCATATTCAGATAGTGATTATGGAGGTGATAAGTTTGATAGGAAATCCACAACTGGTGGATGTCAGTTTCTTGGGAGCAGGTTAATATCTTGGCAATGCAAGAAACAAACAGTGGTGGCTAATTCTACAACTGAAGCAGAGTATGTGGCTGCAGCAGCATGTTGTGGTCAAGTGTTGTGGATTCAGAACCAGCTGTTGGACTATGGGTATAATTTCATGCATACTAAGATATTTGTTGACAATAATAGTACTTTATGCATCATTAAGAATCCTGTACATCATTCTAAAACTAAACACATAGAAATTAGACACCATTTTATAAGAGATTTCTTTAAGAAAGGGTTAATACAACCAGATAGGGTTGACACTGAGGAAAATGTGTCAGATTTATTAACTAAACCTTTTGATGCTGGAAGATTTCAATACTTGGTAACAAGTATTGGAATGGTTAATCTCACTTAATATGTGTTTTGGATTCTTTTTGTAAAAGTATGTACAAGATGATGCATTATTATTGTTGGTCTTATTGATGATTTAGATTTTCCACTATATTTTTCTAACACTGACAAAGGTTGCTTGAACACTGATAAGTGTTTTTGCAACGTTGTCAGCAATATAATTGTCTAACGCTGACAAAGCTTCCTTTAACGCTGTCATGTGTTATCGGGGCGTTGTCAGCAAAAATGTTAGTTTTGTGGTTTTCAATCTAAATGTGCAGATGGTGTTAGCAGTATACCATTGGATACAGAGTTGCTTATGGATCAATGGAGAAGCATTTGGACAAGTTTTTATTTATGGATGATGGTTGGAATGTTTCATTCCTATCTTGACATAAAAATTTTTTATGTTCATGCATGATTTTAGCAAACTTTTTGTATCATCGTTTAAGGGGAGGTTTTAGGAACCTTTAGGATGTTTGGGTATCCATATGATACTCTTATCACAATTCTAGATTGTGTCCACAGGTGAGTATGGGTTAGTTTTACTAAACCATGAGGCACTGTAGCATGCATAGTATATAAACTTTGCATGATGCCAAGACATTTTTGGCCTAGAATTGGTTGTGGTCTGTTGGGAGACTTGGGAATGATTTTGATATGGGATTTACCTGGGAGTAACAAGGATTTTATAAGGTGACTTTGTTGTTAAGAATTTTGGTTAGCAAGGGACACTAGAGGACTGTTATGTCTATCTTGCTTATGCAAGTGTGCATAACTGGACAGTGCTTGCCGCCCTATAATAATTATCAGCTTTTGGTTATCTTCTCTAGGATAAATTACTTGTTAAGGTCATTTTTCACTTTTTAAAACAATTTTATTTTTGGACGCTGACAAGATTTTTCCAAGCGTTGTTGTGACCAAATTGGACGCTGACATGGCTTTAGGCGAACGTTGACAAGATTATAGTCGTTGGGCGTTGATAGGTTATTTTTGACCGTTGACACTCAATGGGACCTACCCAGTTGTTACTTTTTGATGTTGGGAATAAATTAAGGCCAGATCACTTGAGCGCTGACAAGAACAACTCAAGCGTTGACAAGAACAAAGTGAGCGCTGACAGCCCAAGCGTTGACAAGTTAAAGTCAAGCGTTGATAGATTGAAGACAAGCACTGATGGAAGATATAAGCTACACGTTTATTATATTCTAGAATACTTCTAGTAAGGATAGAAACGACAATGTATTTTCTATGTTTATCTTTACCTAGAATAGTTGATACGTAGCTTATTGTACAAGGCTTCTTAGTCTATAAAAGAAGGCCTTTAGGTTAATGTTTAGTATCAAGTTTTATATAGTTTTCATTTGTAAACATCTTTCATTGTAAGCAAGTTCGACATACATAATCAAAGTGAAAGTTTTGTTTACATCTTGTGTTCTTGTTTAAGTGTTAAATTCCGCATAACACTTAGATTCACAAAGCATATAACAAAGGTTTCTCTACGTGTTATACTTGATCTAATCTCGTATACACAAAGCTAATCGATCTAAGTTTGGGATCAACAAGTGGTATCAGAGCTTGTTGAGGAACTTTTGATCTTTGAAGAACACCAGAACTATACACGAACACCAAAACCCTAATTTTCTCAAAACCCTAAAAACATCATGTCTGAAGCAATAACCTCCTCCTCTTCACCCTTACCAAACATCAAGATTCCCATGCTTGATGTAACCAACTTTGACTTATGGAAGTTCAACTTTGAACAATATCTGGGGATCTTTGATTACACACTCTGGGAGATTATTGAATATGGAAACTCATTCAATAAGGCTCAAAAGATTCAGGATGCCATTACTCAAAGATCAGCGGTTGAAGGATGTCCTGATGAAGATAAGAAAGAAAAACCTGGAGATGGTAGAGCTGTAGGTGCTAAAGATATTGCAAAGAAAAGGGTTGACATGAAAGCCCTAAATATTCTGAAAGTCTCTTTACGACAAGAAAATCAGCACAAATATAGAGGCTATGAATCTGCTAAGGATCTTTGGGAAGCAATTGAAGTTGCATATGGTGGTAATGCAGACACTAAGGAAGAAAAGAAAAAGCAACTTCTGCATGATTATGGTGTCTTCAAAGCTCAGCCCAATGAGAAACTAAGTAGTGTGAGAAGCAGATTGCTTGACATCACAAGCAAGTTGTCCTTCATGGGGACACAAGTTGATGATGTTGACACCAATGCTACCTTTCTGAAAAGTCTTGGTGAGGCATGGAAGATTGAGGCAAGATCTATTCTTGCCAATAATACTTACAAGAGCTCTTCGTTTGATGACATCTACAACAAACTAAGACTATTGGAAGATGAAACTCTTTCAACACATGGAAGCAAAGCTAGCACTAGCAACATGGCCTTCTTCTCTCATAGTGAAGGTCAATTCAATCAGAAGGACTCTTTTATGCATCCAGTTACTGGATCATCATTTGTCAGCGCTGGAACAAGTCCTGTCAACGTCTCCTTTTCAGACGCTGACACATTCATGAATGATTGCCCAAGAGTTAAACCTGCTGGTTTGGATTTGGATACTGTGTGTGCTTACATTGCTTCTTTTCCCAATGATTCAGTAATTACATATGAGGACCTTGAGCAGATAAGTGGTGAACACTTGGAAGAGATGGACATCAAGTGGAATATGGCTCTTGCTAGTATAAGAGCAAATAGGTGGAATAGAAGGTTCAAGAAGAAGATGACCTTCAATGCTAAAGACACTGCTGGATTTGATAAATCCAAAGTTGAATGCTACAACTGTCATCGTATGGGGCACTTCATGAGGGAATGCAGATCTCCTAGAAGATCTGATGCTGGTAAACCCTTAAGTCAGGTTGTTAAAGCTCAGGATTCCAAAGCCATGGTTGCAGTTCAAGGAATTGATGGTACTGGATGGGATTGGAGCTATCTGGCTAAGAATGCTTAAGAGGACAAAGCTTTGATTGTTGATATTGAAGAAGAAGAGCATGTTGAATATGCTCTCATGGCACACTCCTCCTCTTCATCCGACAATGAGGTATATGATGATGCTTTTTGTAGCAAAGGTTGTAGGTTAAACACTAATAGACTTAACAAAGAGGTGTTAAAACTAAAAGATGATATGAGCACTGAAAGGTGTAAGTTGTCAAATTACCAACTAGCTCTTACTGAAACTGAGAAAACCGTTTCTGAATACAAGAAAATGGAATTTGATTTAAAAGATAAGATAAATATCTTAAAACATGAGCTAGAGGGTAGTATGGATATTAGAAATATCATGACAAAGGTCAATAGAGACCTACAGGCTAAGTTAGATGAGGCTATTAAGAATAAAGATAATGTTGACCTCAAGATTCAAAGATTTGATAGAGCCACCCAAACCCTAGGAGACTGTGTAGCTAAACAAAGGGACCCTAAGGACATGACTGGGATTGGGATGAATGATTACTCTCTGGTTCCACCACCAGCTGGTGACTTCTATGGTGTCCTTAGAAAGGATTTATCTTGGACTGGTATACCAGAATGCCAAGAAGAGGAATTCATTCCTCCACCAAGAGTTGTCACTCCAGTGGAAGAGTATCAACAAAAACTGACTGACCTAAATGAGTGGAAGAAAGCTAACCCTACTTTATTTGTTAAGGGAGGTATGCTATGTGAAAGTCCCAATGAATCACCACCCATTAAGGTTACTCACCCAGTCACTGGTAAAGCTGTTGACCTAGGCTCAAACACTGTTAGAAGACCTACCATTAAATATGCAGAGATGTATAGAAATAATAGGTCACCCAAGAGCCAAGTTAACAATCATGGAACAGGTTTCTTCGCTTCTAGACCTAAGAGTGTGTCTAAGAAAGCCTGTTATACTTGTGGTAGCTTCTCACATTTGGCATACAAGTGTGTCAACGCTCCCAAAGCCAGCGCTGATAGGAACAATTTCAGCGCTGATAGGAAGAAAGTCAACGTTGTTAGAAAGTCAAACGCTGTCAGACCCAAACCTTGTGTGCAGCAAAGTCCACAAGTGATTAGACCTGCCACATTCTTCTCTAGAAGGTCTAACACTCATGGACAAAGACCTTTTCAAAAGACAAACACCTGGTCAAATAGGCAATGGGTTCCTGTAGCAAACCCTAGGTTCAACGCTGACAAGGGTAATTTCAGTGTTGACAGGACAAAATCCAACGCTGACAGAAACGTGACCAGACCTAAATATTTGCAGCCACAAGGTAAGGGGTCTAGAGCTTCTTCAAGTTTAACATGGAGACCCAAGAAAGACCAACACCCTAATAATAATGGAATTTCAATGACTTGCAATAGATTTAATTACATTTCAAAGGTCATTACAAAACCAATTGGGGTTAACTGGGTATTTCATCCTAAAAAGGATGAGAATGGGGTTGTTGTGAGAACTAAGTCTGTTCTTATTGAACAACCAGATGAATCCAAGTCTTCTGAGACTTGGGTTCCCAAAGAAAACTAATTTGTTTTCTTTATGTGCAGGGCATTCAAAGACGGATCAATGACTATGGATATTGGGATAGTGGATGCTCAAGGCACATGACAGGGAAGGAAGACTATCTGACGAACTTCACTCCTATTAAAGATGGTGATAAGGTATACTTTGGAGGTGGATATGGGACTATCACAGGCAAAGGAACCCTTCTCACCAATAATCTACGTTTTGAGAACGTCTTCCTGGTAAAAGAACTGGATTATAATCTGTTTAGTGTATCACAAGTGTGTGATAACAGAAATAAGGTTCTTTTCACTGATACTGAGTGTTTGGTGTAAAGCAAGGATTTTAAGATTCCTGATGAGAAGTATATTGAGTATAGAACACCTAGGCATAAGGACATATATAATGTGAATTTAAATGGGATTAAAGTGAATGCAAATATGTCTTGTTTTTATGCTAAGGCCTCAGTAGATGAAAGTAATTTGTGGCACAGGAGACTAGGGCACATAAATTTTAAAAATATAAATAGACTTGTGAGGCTGGGTTTAGTTGATGGTTTGCCTGAGAAGGCCTTCCACAATGACCACTCTTGTGTTGCATGTCTTAAAGGCAAGCAGCACAAGGTCTCATTCAAGTCCAAGCAGGTGCATACTAGTTCCAGACCTCTTCACATGCTTCACATGGACCTCTTTGGTCCAACAAATATAGAAAGTTTGAATGGTAAGTCATATTGTTTTGTTGTCACTGATGACTTTTCTAGGTTTACTTGGACATTCTTTCTAGCTATGAAGAGTGACACATCTGATGTTCTTATTGAATTTATCACTCAAATTGAGAAAAGGTCTGGCAATGAGGTTAAAATGCTTAGGAGTGATAATGGTGGAGAATTTAGGAACAAGAAGCTAGATGATTTTTGTGCCAGGAAGGGAATTACTAGGCAATTCAGTGTTGCTAGAACCCCACAACAAAATGGAGTTGCTGAAAGGAAAAATAGAACCCTAATTGAAGCAGCCAGAACAATGTTGGCTGATGCTCACTTTCCTATAGCCTTTTGGGCTGAGGCTGTTAATACAGCATGCTATGTGCAAAATAGAGCATTGGTTAACAAAATTCAGAACAAAACACCTTATGAGTTACTTTGGGAAAGAAAACCTAATATTGGTTTTCTCAGACCTTTTGGTTGTCATGTAGTTGTACTAGATACTAGTGATGCCTTAGGGAAATTTAGTGCAAAAGGTGATGAGGGCTACTTCATGGGGTATTCAGTCCAGAGCAAGGGTTATAGAGTTTATCTTAAAGAGGACAAACGTATTGTTGAAAGAGTACATGTTAGGTTCTTAGAGAATAAACCTAGTGATCCTGAAAGTGGTCCTAATTGGTTGTTTGATTTGGAACCATTATCTAGAACTTTAAATTATATGCCTGTCACTAATCCAGACATTGTGAAGGTAACTTCAAATGTTGTGGAGGAACAAGTTGTTAATGTTTCAGGTACACAGGTTCATGAGAAGGTTGGATCACAAGCAGAAAAGGCATCTCCTACATTTGAATATGTCACAATTCCCATTTGGACAGATGCTTTTGCTGCTGCTGCTGCTGCTGGACAAGATAATGGTGGTCTCCAAATACCACCAGATACAAACATGCATGGTTCTTCAGGCGCTGACAAAGGCAAATCTAGCGCTGACAAGACCAATTCAGACGTTGACAACAACATTTCAAGCGCTGTCAGCCCAGACGCTGACAACCAAGATTCAAACGTTGACAACACTTATGGGCATCTTTTCTCTTCCAGTTTTGAACAAGGTGGACCTTCCACTGTTCATGAAGAGATTCCTGTTGCTCAAAGAGAGTCTGATGAAGAAGATATTGGCAACATGGAGCATGAGGTTGAGGACACCAGACTTTTTGAAGGAGGGGTTCTCACCTTCACAATGAAGAATCACCCCACATCTCAAATCATTGGTGATGTTATGTCTCCAGTTCAGACAAGAAGAGCTCATCAAGGACTTGGTGGATTTATTGCCAATATACACAAGAAGGTTGATACCCCTCTTGTGCAAGCATGTTTGTTTGCATGTTTTCTGTCACAAGAAGAACCCAAGAAGATATTTGATGCTCTCAAAGAACCAAGTTGGGTGGAAGCAATGCAGGATGAGCTTCACCAATTTGCAATTCAGGATGTTTGGGAGCTGGTTGATTGTCCTAGATATGTCAGACCTATAGGGACAAGATGGGTTCTCAGGAATAAAAGAGATGAAAGAGGTATTGTGGTCAGAAACAAGGCAAGGTTAGTGGCTCAAGGTTATACACAAGAGGAGGGGATAGACTATGAGGAAGTCTTTGCACCAGTTACAAGGATTGAAGCTATTAGGATTTTTCTAGCCTATGCATCTTGCATGGGCTTCACAGTTTATCAAATGGATGTCAAAAGTGCATTCTTGTATGGCACCATTGTTGAAGAAGTTTATGTCATGCAACCTCCTGGTTTTGAGGATCTAGAGCATCCAGATAAAGTGTATAGAGTCAAAAAGGCTATGTATGGCCTTCATCAAGCCCCTAGAGCATGGTATGGTACCTTGTCTACATATTTAGTGGACAATGGATTCAAGAGGGGCACCATAGATCAGACACTATTTACAAAGAAGAAAGGCAAAGATGTGTTGCATGTGTAGGTCTATGTTGATGATATCATCTTTGGGTCTACTGATCCAAAGATGAGTGAGGATTTCTCCAAGCTTATGACAGACAAATTCAAGATGAGTGCTATGGGGGAGATGAACTTCTTTCTTGGTTTACAAGTTCAGCAGAAAGAAGATGGTATCTTCATCTCCCAGGACAAATATGTTGCTGAAATCTTGAAGAAGTTTGGCTTTTCTCCACATGAAAAGAGGGCTACTACTCCTATGGATAGAGAACACCCTTGGGGAAAGATTGGAGATGGGAAAGATGTTGATGTCAGGCATTATAGATCCATGATTGGATCCTTGATGTATCTTACTGCTTCCAGACCTGATATCATGTTTGCTGTATGTGCTTGTGCACGTCATCAAGTGACTCCCAAAGAATGTCACCTTTATGCTGTGAAAAGGATCTTTAGGTACCTAAGATGTTTCCCTAATCTTGGTTTGTGGTACCCAAAGGATTCACCATTGGAGCTGATTGCATATTCAGATAGTGATTATGGAGGTGATAAGTTTTATAGGAAATCCACAACTGGTGGATGTCAGTTTCTTGGGAGCAGATTAATATCTTGGCAATGCAAGAAACAAACAGTGGTGGCTAACTCTACAACTGAAGCAGAGTATGTGGCTGCAGCAGCATGTTGTGGTCAAGTGTTGTGGATTCAGAACCAGCTGTTGGACTATGGGTATAATTTCATGCATACTAAGATATTTGTGGACAATAATAGTACTTTATGCATCATTAAGAATCCTGTGCATCATTCTAAAACTAAACACATAGAAATTAGACACCATTTTATAAGAGATTGCTTTGAGAAAGGTTTAATACCACCAGATAGGGTTGACACTGAGGAAAATGTGTCAGATTTATTAACTAAACCTTTTGATACTGGAAGATTTCAGTACTTGGTAACAAGTATTGGAATGGTTAATCTCACTTAATATGTGTTTTGGATTCTTTTTGTAAAAGTATGTACAAGATGATGCATTATTATTATTGGTCTTATTGATGATTTAGATTTTCCACTATATTTTTCTAACACTGACAAAGGTTGTTTGAACACTGATAAGTGTTTTTGCAACGTTGTCAGCAATAATTGTCTAACGCTGACAAAGCTTCCTTCAACGCTGTTATGTGTTATCGGGGCGTTGTCAGCAACAATGTTAGTTTTGTGGTTTTCAATCTAAATGTGCAGATGGTGTTAGCAGTATACCATTGGATACAGAGTTGCTTATGGATCAAAGGAGAAGCATTTGGACAAGTTTTTATTTATGGATGATGGTTGGAATGTTTCATTCCTATCTTGACATAAATTTTTTATGTTCATGCATGATTTTAGCAAACTTTTTGTATCATAGTTTAAGGGGAGGTTTTAGGAACCTTTAGGATTTTTGGGTATCCATATGATACTCTTATCACAATTCTAGATTGTGTCCACAGGTGAGTATGGGTTAGTTTTACTAAACCATGAGGCACTGTAGCATGTATAGTATATCAACTTTGCATGCTGCCAAGACATTTTTGGCCTAGAATTGGTTGTGGTCTGATGGGAGACTTGGGAATGATTTTGATATGGGATTTACCTGGGAGTAACAAGAATTTTATAAGGTAACTTGGTTGTTAAGAATTTTGGTTAGCAAGGGACACTAGAGGACTGTTATGTCTATCTTGCTTATGCAAGTGTGCATAACTGGACAATGCTTGCCGCCCTATAATAATTATCAGCTTTTGGTTATTTTCTCTAGGATAAATTACTTGTTAAGGTCATTTTTCACTTTTTAAAACAATTTTATTTTTGGACGCTGACAAGAAATTTCCAAGCATTGTTGTGACCAAATTGGACGCTGACATGGCTTTAGGCGAACGTTGACAAGATTATAGCCGTTGGGCGTTGATAGGTTATTTTTGACCGTTGACACTCAATGGGACCTACCCAGTTGTTACTTTTTGACATATTTTCAAGCCGTAATTTTAGGAGTTGTTACTTTCATTAAATGCATGAGATAACTTATAACTTTTTCAATATTTTCATGATTAGTTTTTGAAAATCTTTCCCTATTTTTGGGCCAATCACATGCATTCTTTATCTCCTATAAATTTGGCTCCTATTTTTAAACAGGGTATCTATAATTCTTGTCTAACACTTTTCTCTTATCAACCTTCATCTTCTACACTTCAAATTAACAGCTTTCATCAATGGCACCAAAGTTTAACTCAGCAGAATTGGATTTGGGGTTCAAGTCTCAACACAACATGATTGCTTATCTTGTTGCTGATAATGATTTGTTTCCTCAATACACACAAATGGTGGCGTATTTGAACGCATCCCCCTTAAGGTATGCTCTTTCTCATGCACCACTAATTCCAGTCACACACATTAAGCAGTTTTGGAACACTGTTAGTTCCTCAACAGTTAATGGAGTGACCACATTGACTTCTATTGTTCATGGGAGGTCTTGGGTGGTTACTGAGGCCTTGGTACGCCAGGCCTTACATCTTGATGATGTTGATGGTATAACCATCCTTCCCATAAATGAAATAGAACAAGGGCTTAGGGCTTTGGGATATCCTAGCTCTGATGAAGGTACTCTTAATAAGTATCATAAGCAGGAATTTCCCCAGCCTGGAAGTACCTCATTCACATCCTCCTTCAATGTTTGAGTCCCAAATGTACTGCACACAATGAGATCAATAGATCCATTGCCAGTGCTATTGTGTGCATTGCAACAGGGCAAAATTATAACTATTCTAAAATGATTTTTGAAGGGATGTGTAAAAACAAGGGGACAAAAATGACTTTAGCTTATCCCCGTTTTCTGCAAATGATTTTTGATGATCAAAGATATTGTTCAAGGGATCATAATGATTTTTATAAAATCCCTGAACAAAAGAAAGCTATTTTTACGAAGATGGATTCACCACCTCATAGAGACTTACCTTTAACCCCATCCATGCTTGCTGTTATTGCAGCAGCACAACCCCAACCAGATCCCCAACCTCAAATTGACCTTCAACCACAACTTGAACCCGTTCTTGAACCTTTACCCTCACCTGAACAAATGCAACTTGACCAAGAACCCTTTGACACTGACACATCAAATGTTGGCGTTGATGTGCCTATTTCCAACGCTGATACACAACCATCACAATCCCAAACACCCCTTAACCAACCCACATCTACCCATTCTTCCACACCATCTTCCACACCACCTGAATATAGGTTGATCAAACGCCAAAGGACTACTGGAGTGTTCTCCTCTGGTGGTCCTAGCCATGACGCAGAGAGAACCACCACCACAAGTGTGGCTGGTGACCTGGATGAGGCTGGGACTATTGGTTCTGGCTTAGAAGCTGGCCAAGGCAGTCCCACCATAATTAAGTCCTCATCCATGCCTAATGAACCTGACTTGGGAGGTCAAATCCCCATTTCAGAAGAGGGCAGTCTGGAACCAATGACTCTTTTGGAATTGACGGCAGTCTGCATTAGCTTGCAAAAGCAAAATGCAGACTTAGTACAAATTGTCAGCTCACAAGGCCTTGAACTCAAGGAATTGAGGGAGAGGATTGTTGTTTTGGAGAGTGATCATGCTAGGAGGGGTATGGAGGAGTCTTCCAAAGGGGAGGAAGATCAAAGAAATCTGAGTGATAAGGGCAGCCAAGAAGGTCAATCAATGGATGTTGCTGAAGCCCTTACAACTTTGAAGGAACAACCAGGTTTTGATACGTCCTTAATCTCTCCAACCAATCTAAATTTATCATTTACAGCTATGTTGAGAGAGGTTACACAAGGCGCTGAGGGAAATTTTTTGAGCGTTGACAAGACAGATTTGGACGCTGATAGAAGTATTTTGGGCGCTGATAGAGGAAATTTGGGCGTTGACAGACCTGCACATGGAGGTGATGTATTCCAGTCATCATCTATCATCAAAGAAGTTTCTACTCAGGTATTACCATCTACCTTACCAATCATTGCACCATCAGATAAGGGTAAGGGTAAATTGGTAGAAGAAATTGTTCCAAAGGATGCAGCCTAAGTTGAATTTGATAGAAGATTGGCTGAACAAATGATGGAACAAGGTGAAAAAGAGAAATCACCATTTGTTGTGACTTCTGAAGAAGAAAGTGATGGAGCTAGCTCAGACTCAAGTGTGATGATTATAGAACCAGAAAGGCTTGAGTATGGTGATGAGCTTGCTAGGGAAAAGTTGAGAGATTTAAAGTTGCAGGTTGACTTTGACATGCCAGAGGTGGTTCAGATGTACAATTCTTGGGAAGAAAGCTGCATGGATAATCCAGACTTGACTATTTCAGATCAAATATGGGGTTTGGAGCTTCTTCTTAGAGTTCAGAAGGATTGTAAGGTGATTTTGAAGCACAAGGCAAGCAATATTCTCTCTGAGTTGAAAAGGGATAGAAGAGAGCTCTACTTTATGTTGCTCAGATGTCATGGAGTTGGATGGACACATCAGAAGTTGAAGGCTTTGACATTTGATGAGTTGGAACATAGGGCTTATCCTATTTGGGTGAAAGTACAGGAAGAAAACACTTTCAGACTTCTTTCAGATGAAAGAAAGGAGCAACTTGCAGAAGAGATGGAAATCAAGAAAGCTATGATAGTTCCCAGGCCAGTGAAGAAGGGATTTACACTTGAGTTTCCAAAAGATATGAATCCACTATATCCAAGTGAAGCAGTCATTAGAAAGAGCCTCAAGCTCTCTCTATTAGAAGCTTCAGATATGGTGCAGGTGTTACCATTAGATTCCAGGAATCCAATTGTGAGTTATGATGAGGATGAATGTGGATTCTGGAAGATTGGAAGATTTGGCAAGGAGGTACACACTTTTACCACTCTCATATCTTTATTTGCAAGTTGTGATAGAGAAGACTTGGTGGACCTTTGGAGGTTACTAGAGACCAAGTATGAGGCTGAAGCACCAACTTCAGCTAATGGAATAAAACTTTGGACCACATTCAAAAGAATGTGTGGGACAAATGAGGAAGATCCTGAAATATGGAAGGATCTTGAAGATGACCTCAGTGGTCTTCAATGGAGGTTATATTCAGCTGCTGGTGTATATCATTTGAGTTCTACAAAGTTTGCTGAGTATCTACTTGTGGATGCTCAATATTTCATATCCAAGGCTGTTTTGGAAAAGATGAAGGACACCCAGCTGGAGATAGATTATACAAGTGACGTGGCAAATAATTTGATCAGATTTATTTATTACCAATATGAGAAGGTTTGTCAGACTCCTCTAAGTTCTTAATGCTTATTCAGAAACTTGATCATAAGAGTGGATATCAAGTTTAGGGGAGGATTGTTGGGAATAAGTTAAGGCCAGATCACTTGAGCGCTGACAAGAACAACTCAAGCGTTGACAAGAACAAAGTGAGCGCTGACAGCCCAAGCGTTGACAAGTTAAAGTCAAGCGTTGATAGATTGAAGACAAGCACTTATGGAAGATATAAGCTACACGTTTATTATATTCTAGAATACTTCTAGTAAGGATAGAAACGACAATGTATTTTCTATGTTTATCTTTACCTAGAATAGTTGATACGTAGCTTATTGTACAAGGCTTCTTAGTCTATAAAAGAAGGCCTTTAGGTTAATGTTTAGTATCAAGTTTTATATAGTTTTCATTTGTAAACATCTTTCATTGTAAGCAAGTTCGACATACATAATCAAAGTGAAAGTTTTGTTTACATCTTGTGTTCTTGTTTAAGTGTTAAATTCCGCATAACACTTAGATTCACAAAGCATATAACAAAGGTTTCTCTACGTGTTATACTTGATCTAATCTCGTATACACAAAGCTAATCGATCTAAGTTTGGGATCAACATTTGACATATTTTCAAGCCGTAATTTTAGGAGTTGTTACTTTCATTTAATGCATGAGATAACTTATAAACTTTTTTAATATTTTCATGATTGATTTTTGAAAATCTTTGCCTCTTTTTGGGCCAATCACATGCATTCTTTCTCTCCTATAAATTTGGCTCCTATTTTTAAACAGGGTATCTATAATTCTTGTCTAACACTTTTCTCTTATCAACTTCATCTTCTACACTTAAAATTAACAGCTTTCATCAATGGCACCAAAGTTTAACTCAGCAGAATTGGAATTTGGGTTCAAGTCTCAACACAACATGATTGCTTATCTTGTTGCTGATAATGATCTGTTTCCTCAATACACACAAATGGTGGCGTATTTGAACGCAAACCCACTAAGGTATGCTCTTTCTCATGCACCACTCATTTCAGTCACACACATTAAGCAGTTTTGGAACACTGTTAGTTCCTCAACAGTTAATGGAGTGACCACATTGACTTCTATTGTTCATGGGAGGTCTTGGGTGGTTACTGAGGCCTTGGTACGCGAAGCCTTGCATCTTGATGATGCTGATGGTGTAGCCATCCTTCCCATAAATGAAATAGAACAAGGGCTTAGGGCTTTGGGATATCCTTTTCCTGATGAAGATACTCTTAATAAGTATCATAAGCAGGAATTTCCTCCAGCCTGGAAGTACCTCATCCACATCCTTCTTCAATGTTTGAGTCCCAAATGTACTACACACAATTAGATCAATAGATCCATTGCTAGTGCTATTGTGTGCATTGCAACAGGGCAAAAATATAACTATTCTAAAATGATTTTTGAAGGGATGTGTAAAAACAAGGGGACAAAAATGACTTTAGCTTATCCCCGTTTTCTGCAAATGATTTTTGATGATCAAGGTTACTGCTCAAGGGATCACAATGATTTTTATAAGATCCCTGAGCAAAAGAAAGCTATTTTTACGAAGATGAATTCACCACCCCATAGAGACTTACCTTTAACCCTAGCCATGCTTGCTGTTATTGCAGCAGCACAACCCCAACCAGACCCCCAACCTCAAATTGACCCTCAACCACAACTTGAACCCATTCCTGAACCTTTACCCTCACCTGAACAAATGCAAATTGACCAAGAACCCTTTGACGCTGAGACATCAAATGTTGGCGTTGATGTGCCTATTTCCAACGCTGACACACAACCTTCACAATCCCAAACACCCCTTCACCAACCCACATCTACCCATTCTTCCACACCATCTTCTACACCACCTGAATATAGGTTGATGAAACGCCAAAGGACTACTGGAGTGTTCTCCTCTGGTGGTCCTAGCCATGAAGCAGAGAGAACCACCACCACAAGTGTGGCTGGTGACCTGGATGAGGCTAGGACTATTGGTTCTGGCTTAGATGCTGGCCAAGGCAGTCCCACCATAATTAAGTCCTCATCCATGCCCAATGAATCTGAATTGGGAGGTCAAATTCCCATTTCAGAAGAGGGCAGACTGGAACCAATGACTCTTTTGGAATTGACGGCAGTCTGCATTAGCTTGCAAAAGCAAAATGCAGACTTAGTACAAATTGTCAGCTCTCAAGGCCTTGAACTCAAGCAATTGAGGGAGAGGATTGTTGTTTTGGAGAGTGATCATGCTAGGAGGGGTATGGAGGAGTCTTCCAAAGGGGAGGAAGATCAAAGAAATCTGAGTGATAAGGGCAGCCAAGATGGTCAATCAATGGATGTTGCTGAAGCCCTTACAACTTTGAAGGAACAAACAGGTTTTGATACGTCTTTAATCTCTCCAACCAATCTAAATTTATCATTTACAGCTATGTTGAGAGAGGTTACACAAGGCGCTGAGGGAAAATATTTGAGCGTTGACAAGGCAAATTTGGACGCTGATAGGAGTATTTTGGGCGCTGATAGGATAAATTTGGACGTTGACAAACCTGCACATGAAGGTGATGTATTCCAGTCATCATCTATCATCAAGGAAGTTTCTACTCAGGTATTACCATCTACCTTACCAACCATTGCACCATCAGATAAGGGTAAGGGTAAATTGGTAGAAGAAATTGTTCCAAAGGATGCAGCCCAAGTTGAATTTGATAGAAGATTGGCTGAATAAATGATGGAACAAGGTGAAAAGGAAAAGTCACCATTTGTTGTGACTTCTGAAGAAGAAAGTGATGGAGCTAGCTCAGACTCAAGTGTGATGATTATAGAACCAGAAAGGCTTGAGTATGGTGATGAGCTTGCTAGGGAAAAGTTGAGAGACTTAAAATTGCAGGTTGACTTTTACATGCCAGAGGTGGTTCAAATGTACAATTCTTGGGAAGAAAAATGCATGGATAATCCAGACTTGACCATTTCAGATCAAATATGGGGTTTGGAGCTTCTTCTTAGAGTTCAGAAGGATTGTAAGGTGATTTTGAAGCACAAGGCAAGCAATATTCTCTCAGAGTTAAAAAGGGATAGAAGGGAGCTCTATTTTATGTTGCTCAGATGTCATGGAGTAGGATGGACACATCAGAAGTTGAAGACTTTGACATTTGATGAGTTGGAACATAGGGCTTATCCCATTTGGGTGAGAGTGCAGGAAGCAAACACTCTCAGACTTCTTTCAGATGAAAGAAAGGAGCAACTTGCAGAAGAAATGGTATCAAGAAAGCTATGATGATTCCCAGGCCAGTGAAGAAGGGATTTAAACTTGAATTTACAAAAGATATGGATCCACTATATCCAAGTGAAGCAGTTATAAGAAAGAGCCTCAAGCTCTCCCCATTAGAAGCTTCAGATATGGTGCAGGTGTTACCATTAGATTCCAGGAATCTAATTGTGAGTTATGATGAGGATGAATGTGGATTCTGGAAGATTGGCAGATTTGGTAAAGAGGTACACACTTTTACCACTCTCATATCATTATTTGCAAGTTGTGATAGAGAAGACTTGGTGGACCTTTGGAGGTTACTGGAGACCAAGTATGAGGCTGAAGCACCAACTTCAGCTAATGGAATAAAACTTTGGACCACATTCAAAAGAATGTGTGGGACAAAAGAGGAAGATCCTGAAATATGGAAGGATCTTGAAGATGACCTCAGTGGTCTTCAATGGAGGTTATATTCAGCTGCTGGTGTATACCATTTGAGTTCTACAAAGTTTGCTGAGTATCTACTTGTGGATGCTCAGTATTTCATATCCAAGGCTGTTTTGGAAAAGATGAAGGACACTCAGCTGGAGATAGATTATTCAAGTGACGTGGCAAAGGATTTGATCAGATTTATTCATTACCAATATGAGAAGATTTGTCAGACTCCTCCAAGTTCTTGATGCTTATTCAGAAACTTGATCATAAGAGTGGATATCAAGTTTAGGGGAGGATTGTTGGGAATAAATTAAGGCCAGATCACTTGAGCGCTGACAAGAACAAAACAAGCGTTGACAGGAACAAAGCAAGCGTTGACAGCTCAAGCGTTGACAAGTTAAAGTCAAGCGTTGACACATTGAAGACAAGCACTGATGGAAGATATAATCTACACGTTTATTATATTCTAGAATACTTCTAGTAAGGATAGAAACGACACTGTATTTTCTATGTTTATCTTTACCTAGAATAGTTGATACGTAGCTTATTGTACAAGGCTTCTTAGTCTATAAAAGAAGGACTTTAGGTTAATGTTTAATATCAAGTTTTATATAAGTTTTCATTCGTAAACATCTTTCATTGTAAGCAAGTTCGACATTCATAATCAAAGTGAAAGTTTTGTTTACATCTTGTGTTCTTGTTTAAGTGTTAAATTCCGCATAACACTTAGATTCATAAAGCATATACAAAGGTTTCTCTACGTGTTATACTTGATCTAATCTCGTATACACAAAGCTAATCGATCTAAGTTTGGGATCAACAAACCCACTCCTTACCAACCACCTGCTTATCAAGCACCTCCTCCTACGCAACCCACCGTTTTCAACCACGAGGTCGAAACGTACATGCGGACGAATGATGTGTTGGTGAAGAATCTGCAGACCCAGATTATTAATTTGAAGGGCGACATGGTGAAACAAGGGAATGATCTTAGAGCTGATATGCGAAATTCTTTGAATAGTCAAACGAATGACCCAAGGGACATGATGGCTGGTTTCTTCCAAGGTAATCAAACCTCTTCTTCGGGTACTCTTCCGAGTAACACCGTTGTTAATCCAAGAGGGGAGATGAAAGCAATCACCACTCGCAGTGGAAAAGGTACCAAGGAACCCGAGCTTCCTATACCTACACCGGTGATTGTGACTAAGGAAAACGAGTCACCTACTCATATTCCTCAACTTCCTACTTCCCCAATTCCTCCACCTCTTACTTCTACCCCTCCACCACCCAAGGATGTGAGTGATCCTACAATTCCAAAGACTTCCTCTTCATCCGATGTACCTTATCCCTCAAGGTTGAGGAAAGAGAAGCTCAAAAGCAAGGACGATATTCAAGTTTCGAACTTTCTCAAAATGTTTAAACAATTGAATTTCAACATCTCCTTCGCTGAGGCTCTCGCTCACATGCCTAAATATGCGAAAATGTTTAAAGATCTTCTTAGTGACAAGGAAAAGCTTCTTGATATCGCTAATACCCAACTTAACGAGAATTGCTCTGCAGTGCTCTTAAGGAAATTGCCAACCAAACCTGGTGATCCAGGTCGCTTCTTAATCCCTTGTAACATCCCGGGAGTAGAGAATTGCATGGCCCTAGCCGATCTAGGTGCTAGTATAAACTTAATGCCTCTAAGCGTTTGGAAGAAATTATCTCTCCCCGAGCTAGTCCCTACCAAAATGACTTTGGAATTAGCTAACCGTACGGTTGCTTATCCGGTTGGGATAGCCGAAGACGTGTTCGTTGTCGTTGACAAATTCACCTTCCCGGCGGATTTTGTTGTCGTTGACTACGAGATGGACCCTCGGGTTCCATTAATCGTTGGTCGTCCATTCTTGAGGACCGGTCGCACTCTCATCGATGTAGAAGCGGGTGAGCTTATCATGAGAGTTGGTGACGATCAAATTGTCTTCAACATGGGTAAGATTTCTAAACAGCCTTATTCATACGAGAGTGTTAATTGTAGCGACGTTCTTGATGAGGCTTGTGAAGAACACTTTAAAGATGCTTGAAAAATTAGTCGTACCTCTCTTCCCAATGTTGAGACCGTTGCCTCTGTTGCTCCATCACTAACTCCATTTGGAGAAAGTGATTTCCTTTTGACTGAATTTGAAGCAACTTTGGGATATTTGAACTTACAATATTACGATTCTCCCACCGATTGGGATGAAGACACTCGTACCATTGAGAGACTTCTCAATGAGGACCATATTTCTCCACTATCTCCCAAGGATATTGCTATCGATGAACCAAATTTGAATACACCTTTCATCGAAAATCCTCCGGATTTAGAGCTTAAGGAGTTACCGTCCCATCTCGAGTACGTGTTCCTTGAAGAAAAGAAGAAGTCACCCGTCATCATCGCTAAGGACTTGAAAGAAGAAGAAAAATCTCGCCTTATCGCCGTGCTTAAAGATCATAAGAAGGCAATTGCTTGGAAAATCTCCGATATCTGCGGAATTGATCCAAACTTTTGTACTCACAAAATTATCATGGAAGATGACTTTAAAACCGCAATCCAAAGCCAAAGAAGGGTTAATCCTCGAATTCATGACGTCATCAAACAAGAGGTTATCAAACTTCTAGATTCCGACATGATTTACCCTATTTCGGATTCGCCATGGGTAAGTCCCGTCCATTATGTGCCAAAGAAAGGAGGAATAACCGTTGCTCCCAATGAACACAACGAGTTGATTCCTACTCGTCTCGTTACTGGGTGGAGAGTTTGTATCGACTATCGCAAACTCAATGATGCCACGAGAAAAGATCATTTTCCTCTTCCTTTCATGGATTAAATGCTCAAGCGACTAGCGGGTAATGACTATTACTGCTTTTTAGACGGGTTCTCCGGCTATTTTCAAATTCCCATCGATCCCAAAGACCAAGAGAAAACCACATTCACTTGCCCCTACGGAACATTTGCTTACAAACGCATGCCTTTCGGTTTATGCAATGCACCTGGGACGTTCCAAAGGTGTATGATGGCTATCTTCCATGACTTGGTTGAAGAAACTATGGAAGTCTTGATGGATGATTTCTCAGTTTATGGTGATTCTTTCTCTGCTTGCCTTGCCAATTTAGAACGTATGCTTAAGCGGTGTGAAGACACTCGCCTTGTTCTTAATTGTGAAAAATGCCATTTCATGGTGAGAGAGGGCATCGTGCTAGGACACAAAATCTCCAAAGCCGGTCTTGAAGTGGACCGTGCTAAAGTCGATGTTATTGAAAAATTGCCTCCACCTTTAACCGTGAAGGGTATGAGAAGTTTCCTTGGTCATGCGGGCTTCTACCGTAGATTTATCAAAGATTTTTCTAAAATCGCTCGCCCGATGACCCACCTCTTGGAAAAAGATACTCCTTTTATCTTTTCCAAAGAGTGTATTGAAGCCTTCAACCTTCTTAAGGATAAGCTAACTAAGGCACCGGTCTTGGTTATCCCTAATTGGGAGCTGCCTTTCGAGTTGATGTGCGATGCTAGCGACTTTGCTATTGGAGCGGTTTTGGGCCAAAGAGTGAACAAACACTTCCAACCAATCCATTACGCTAGCAAGACAATGACATGGGCTCAATTACATTACACGACAACCGAAAAAGAGCTTTTAGCTGTTGTCTATGCGTTTGAAAAATTTCGCCCCTATCTTGTCCTTTCTACCACCATCGTATATACCGATCATTCCGCGTTGAAGTACTTGTTAACTAAACAAGATTCCAAACCAAGACTTCTTCGCTGGGTTTTGCTACTTCAAGAATTTAAAATCGAAATTTGTTATAAGAAGGGAGCTGAAAACCTAGTCGCGGATCATCTCAGTAGACTTGAGGATCCTTATCAAGGGGATCATCCGAACAAAGAGATCAATGACTCTTTTCCCTTGGAGACCTTAATGTCTATCAACTCGAATTTTGATGAGACCCCGTGGTTTGCGGACATTGCAAACTACTTGGCGGGTGGAATTCTCATTGACGGGCTATCATCCCAACAAAAGAAAAAGTTCTTTAAAGACATTAAGACTTACTTTTGGGATGACCCGTATCTCTTCAAACAATGCGCTGATTTGATTATTCGCTGATGTGTTGATGGACCGACAACTTTAGACATTCTCAAAGCTTGCCACAAAGGACCCACCGGTGGTCACTTTGGTCCCAACTTCACCGCTAAGAAAGTGTTTGAATCGGGATTTTATTGGCCCTACATCTATCGTGACGCTCACGAAATGGTGAAAAACTGTGATGCTTGCCAACGACAAGGCAAGATCACACATAAAGATGAGATGCCTCAAAATTTCATACAAGAATGTGAAATCTTTGATGTATAGGGCATCGACTTTATGGGGCCATTCCCTTCATCTAAAGGAAACAAATACATCCTTGTAGCCATTGACTACGTTTCTGTATGGGTTGAAGCCAAAGCTTTACCCACTAACGACGCAAGGGTGGTTTGTAACTTTTTGAAGCTGCTATTCGCTAGATTCGGTGTGCCTCGTGCCATTATTAGTGATCGCGGGACTCATTTTTGCAATGATCAATTCGCAAGGGTCATGGCTAAGTATGGTGTCAATCATCATCTTTCCACCGCATACCACCCACAAACCAATGGGCAGGCTTAAATTTCTAACCGAGGGTTAAAGCGAATTCTTGAACGAACCGTGGGAGAGCATCGTGCCTTATGGGCCGATAAACTTGATGATGCTCTGTGGGCTTTTCGTACCGCATAAAAGACTCCGATTGGTTGTACACCATATCGTCTCGTGTACGGGAAAGCATGCCACCTCCCCATTGAGTTGGAGCACAAGGCTTACTGGGCCTTGAAGTGGGCTAACTTTGACATCAATAAAGCCGGTGACCTACGCAAAATCCAACTCAATGAGCTCAATGAACTCCAGAATCAGGCTTATGAAAATTCTTTGATCTATAACGAAAAGACTAAGCTCATTCATGATTCTAAGATTAAAAACCGAGAGTTCCAAGTTGGAGACAAAGTTTTACTCTTCAAATCTCGGTTGAAAATCTTTTCGGGCAAGCTGAAATGTCGTTGGTCCGGCCCATTCACCATTGCCCAAATTTTTCCATATGGTACTCTCGAGCTCGCTCAACCTAATGGACCTAATTTTAAGGTGAACGGCCAACGAGTGAAGTTGTACTTTGGTGAGGACATCTCTCCTGAGATGATTCCATCCCTCACCACGTTTCCCATGAACTAGTTTTGGGTCGAGTCAGGCTCGTGACTCGGTGAACAAAAACAAGCGCTCCTCGGGAGGCAACCCGAGTATCTATCCCTTTCTGTTTTACCTCCTAAGTGTAGGGGGGACCTATATAGGTTGTTTGTGTTTGTGTGGTGATGTGATTACAGGGATGAATGCACTTTTGGAACCTTTGAAGAACCGTGCTCCCGTGTTATCCAAAATCCGGTCCTATCTCTCAACTATCGTGATTCAATTTTCTTCATACTCACATTTGAAATTGATCACTTTAGTCGTCTCTTCCTTAACTTGATTTAACCAACGTGCACAATGTCATAAGTGTAGGGGATACTTTTCCCACATGCTTAAACATTGAGGACAATGTTTATATTAAGTGTAGGGGGACTTCTATCGAAGTTTTAAGTGGACTTTTCCATTAAAATGCCTTCATTTAACCAGAAAATCATCCTTTTCAGCATTTTTCAAATTTTTAATTAACTTTGGCCATGTAGTCGTAATTTTTAAAATTTTTATCGTTTCTTTCATATGTATATATCCCACAATAAAGTCAAAAATATTAATAAAGTGGTGTAGCAAGTTTAGAAGTCTTTGACATATTAGGCCCGTTGCGATTATTTTGACTCAACCCGAATAGACTTATCCAAGTTTGTTCTAGCTAGTATCCTTAACCATATAGACCTTAATTGGTTTATTAGGCTAAGCATCCACGAGTCTCATTACTTGAGATTTTAAATTGTGGAGAACGAGAAATGATAGAGTCAATTATAAGTCGGTATTCTTGCACAAGCACACTTGGTGTGATTATAAGCTTATTCTCCCATCACTTGCTAATAAATCTTATCTGCAATAAGTAAGGTCGTACGATTTTATTGAATAACTTAGCTTCTAGCCCAAGATCGTTTAAAAGTTGCTCGGTAATGATATGAGTTCATAGCCAAGGCATAACTAATGAAGCGGGGCGCGAAGATTGGCGTGTCCGAAAAGGCCCTAACAAGGCACGAGGATTCAATCTTATTGATAAAGATCCAAGGTGATGTGAAAAGCATTATTCCCAAAATCAATATGAAGGATCAAGACTCACGATGAAAAGCAATCAACTCCCATAAAGATCATGGAGAAGTCTATCCGAAAAGACCCTAACAAGGTATGAGGATAAATAGATCCAAGTCCAAAAAGGAGGCGGATCATTGTATCTCGAAATCCTAATTAACGATTGAAGAAATAATGATGAAGTCGTGGTCAACAAAGTTGGAGTATCCCTCAAAAGTCTCAAAGTGAAGAAACTCTATTAACGAAGAGAAGACCATTATCTCAAGAACGTCTCTCAAGATATGAAGTATGAAGTACATGCCAAATATCAGCCCGAGAAAGGTCTCAAATCGTGAAGCGAGTTATGCCAAGATATGAACTTTTTGATATCCCGAGAAGCAGTTTTAAGAGATTTTGTCCTTTAGCTAACTATTAATCAAATCGTCCTACTTTGCTTTCAGCCTAAATAAACTATCGAAATACGTCCAAAAAATGCATCTTCATGATCATTCTAAGACAAAAATAAAATATAAGAGATACACCTAGGAATAAGGGAGTTTAAGCTTATAATTAAGTCATGTGTGTAAGTGTTTGTTTTGCTAACTTATAATAACAATGATCTCGTTTTTAAGCTTAGTTTAGGGAACGTAAAACTTGAGGGTGATAAATCTTCGCAGCACCGAAGCCCTAATGTAAGTCTTAGATCTCTTTGCAAGTTATTTCCATGTAGCTATTTTCAAGTGAAAATGGTTTTCTATCCCTTTTGTTTCCTTTAAAGTTTTATTTCTTCATAGTAGTTTAAATTTTTGTTTCAGTAGTATATTAATATGGCCAAGGTTGATTGATTATGAAAAAAGTGTAAATTTGCTTTATCACTAAGCATTGCATGAGGGCATGGCAATCGTCAAGTGTAGGGGATTTGATAGGTGTGAAAACACCCATCCTTTTACCACTTATTTCTTGCTAAAACAAGACCAAAACGCGTGTTTAATGTCATTTGTTTGGAATTATGCGTGGTTTTTGTGTTTTCAGAGCCAACCGGATAAATATTAAAGAAAACATGGGATTGCACGGCTTTTATCGAAGAAAAAGACTCAAGACGAAGTCTATTCTCCAAGAGATGCAAAAGATTTGAAGTCAATGGGCCTATTTGAAGATTTATCGAAGAAAAGGACCAAAGATGGAAGATTTACATATGTCGAAAGAACTCAAGTATATTAAACGAAGAAATTAAAAGACGAGTCAAATTTATTCATCGACAAATCCCGAATCAGAATCGAAAACGTCAACTTTTCTGAAAAGACGAGAAGACAAAAAGAAAGGGAGAAAGCCCACTCACCAACCAACTTGAAGGCCTATAAATAGGATTCCTTCCCACACAATTAGACTAGCTTTTATTTTTTTCCAGTTCCTTTCTTGTTTTCGTAGGGAAACAACACCACTAAGGTGTTGGTGATTTTTATTTTCCTTGATTTCATCATAGATTTGTAAGTTTTAATCTTTCCCTTTGTTTGTTTAACATTAATCAATCAATATAATCTTTCCTTTAATCTTGTTCATCTTTCTCTTTTTGATTCAAAGTCTTAAGTTCTTATTTGGTTGATTTTAATCTTTAAAAGTAAGTGGTTTTTATGTTTTTATTGTTTTGGTTTGATGTTTATGATTAGTAGATGATTAGTGATTAAATTGGTTTAAGTTTTGGTTAAAAACTTGGTTGATTTTGGGTTAAATTCGTCCTTGTGTTATCTCCCTGTTCTTCGCATCTTCAAACTACCTAGATTCCGAATGAAAGCCATTTATTCCGGATGAAGGATTAGTTGAAATATTCCGAATGAGTGCAAGTATTCCGAACGAAGGTTCCATTCAAATTATTCCGAATCAAAGTGTTCATCCGAAATAATCAATATTCCGGATGAACACTAGTATTCCGAATCAAGGTTTTGCAAAACATTCCGAATCAGTTCTTTTCTTTTATTCCGGATGAGTGATTTCGTTTAATTATTCCGAACCAGTATTTTTCCCTTAATTATTCCGCATCAACAAATATTCCGAATCGGTACTTTTGTTTATTATTCCGAATGAAGAGAATTGTTCAGTTATTCCGACTCGGCATTTATTCCGAATGAAGCTCATGTTTTAAATATTCCGGATCAGTGTTATTCCGGATCAAGGTTTTTATCATTTATTCCGGATCAACTCATATTCCGAACGAAGGTGAATTATTCCGCATGAAGCTTGATATTCCGAATGAAGGATTTTGTCTAATATATTCCGAATAAAGCTTTATATTCCGAATCAGCATTTTTCAGTAAGGGGTATTTTATTGTTTCTGTTTTATTGTTTAATTGTTTAATTTTAATTCAAGCTTTATTTTTTTAACTGTTTTTGGTTTAAATTTTTATCACTTTACGCATTTAATCCTTTTTAGTAGAAGAGAAAACCAATCCCCTTTTTAGTAACCAAGAACAACTATTCCACTTTGAACCGTGATCGATTTGAGAAGATACCGAGAATTAAATAGAGCCCCATACAAAATCTCTTGTATCAGGTAATAATCTTGCGGATAGGCTTTGTTCAGATCTATGAAATCCACGCACATGCGCCAGCTTCCGTCGTGCTTTTTGACCATGACTGGGTTGGATAACCACTCGTGGTAGTATACCTCGCGCATGATACCCGCATCTACCACTTTACGTACCTCATCCAATATCACTTGGTTGCGCTCAGGTTCCTGGCCGCGCTTTTTTTGCTTGACAGGTGAGTATCCCTGGCGGATTTGGAGCCTATGTTCTGCTATCGCGCGTGGTACGCCCGTCATATGCTTGGGCTCCCATGCGAATACATCTAAGTTTGCCTTCAAGAGAGAGCACACGGCCCTCTTGCCATTATCCGAGAGCGTTCCCCCTATGGACACCTCTTGTTCTGGGTAATCAGGATGGATTGCCACCTTCCAATTGGGAGGTGGTGATCCGTCCTTGGGGGGAACAGGTGGGACCGGTGTTGTCACGGCATGACACTCAGATGCTGGTACGATTGCGTTATAGATGGTGACGATTCCTCCTTCCACCGGGAATTTTATCATTTCGTGTGCCGTGGAAGGTACCGCTCGTATGGCCAGGATACCTGGTCTGCCTATGATCCCATTGTATGGAGAGTGTGAGCGTATCACCATAAAGTTCATCCACGCCGTGGTGGAGTGCTCATCGTTCCCAATGGTTACATGCAGACGCAGTTGCCCTATTGGCCAGATGGTGTCTCCACTAAAAACCAATGAGCGGCGCTGTGGCTGGTACCAATTGGCTTCTTATTTCTGGTCGTAACTGTACAAAACAGTGTTCATGCAGTACTTCTGCCGATGACCCCCCATCCACATACATGCGACGAACGTTGTGTGTTCCAATGCTTATCTCAATAGTGAGAAGCGCATCAATCACATCGCTTGCTGTGATGGGAGGGAATGAGATTTCTCTGCCGCGTGAAAATTTTTGACCAATTTTCTGCCTCGTCCGGCGCTGTCTGGATTGGATCATATATATAGTTGAAGGTTTGTCCTTTTGGGGATCCTTCTTGTCATACTTCTTGTTGTCTTTTCCATCCTTCCAATCCTTAACCAAATGCTTGAGTTTACCTGACTTGATCAGTGACTCAATGTGCTTCTTGAGCTGGATACATTCCTCCGTACCATGGCCCTTGTCGTTATGGAATTCGCAGAAATGATTTCCTTGGCGACGGTCCAACGGAGTCGTCATTGGGGGAGGCCTCGGAAAATTAGCCCCTTTCGTTAGCAAGATCTCCTGGTAGGATATCTTTAGAGGGGTAAACTTATCGTCCGACCGTCCTCCCTTGTTCTGGCTCTTGTAATCTGAGCCCCTACCATTGTTCTAGTTGCTTTGACCGCCCGACTGTCTCCTGGACTGGTCGTTCGATCGGCAGCTGTTTCCTTTTGAAGGATAGGCCGCGTCAACCGCGGTTTCTCCCTCTATGAAGTTTCTGACCCTTTCCATGAGGTTGTCATACCTCTCCGGACGCTTGTCATTAAGACGTCTGATTAATTCCCTATCTGTTATGGCATGCATATAGTCGGAAATTTTCAGGAGTTCCGACATTGTCTTTGTGCGTGTGCACTCGTCATTGAAGCGTTTAGTGAAGGCTTCCGTAGACTCCCCCGGTCGTTGCTTGACGGTTTCCAATGAGACCGGATCCTTATTATACTTCTTCTGCTAGGTATAATTATTCTTGAACGCAGTGCGTAATTCAGTGAAGCTATCAATGCTTCGCGGAGGAAGTCCTTTAAACCAGTCACGAACATTGCCGATCAAGGTTGAGTTGAACATTTGGCACCATATAGGCATGGGCCATCGCTCAATCTTAGCCTGCGTATCAAATATCTTGAGGTGATCATCCGGATCCCCAATTCCATCATAGGTCTTGACACACGCCGGCATGCGACGTTTTGTGTCCTCGGAGTAATTCCGTATGCGGAGAGTAAACGGATCTTCCCTGGGGTCTACCCATGGACGTGTGAGACTAGGGTCACACCACGGTTGTGAAAGATCTTTTGAATCCGTCTCTCGGTAATAGGGACCACCATATTACTTCTCATTGTCTGGTGGCGGTGGAGGAGTGTGCCTAGGACGGTGACGCTTGGGCGGATGGTCATCCGAGTCCTCTCCTGATGGACCGTGAGAAGGAGGTGGTGCCCCATCTTTTGGGTGAGGGCCGCTCTTGTGAAAAGAGCCAACAGCCTTCTTCCCGGTATTCATCCTATCCCACACGCTTGTGCGGCGGTTGGTTCTGGTGAGTTCTAGATCTGGTCATTCGGGTGAACCGTCGGACTTCTCTCCCTCTTCTCTAGACTGTATTAGTTCTTGCATGAGACGATCCCCTATGCGTTCGAACACATTCCTAGGTTGGGGAGTTTCCTCAAAGAGGCTCCGCTCCTAGGGTCGTGTCCTTCTCTTCCTCTGAGTTTGAGAAGAGGTGCTTGGTCCGACATTGCCAAAGTTGAGTCTAGATTGGAGGTCCCTCCCTAGATTCAACCTTGATGCAATCCCTGGGACGATCCTATCAAAGTTCTGCGTGAGAACTCGAGTGAGATCCTCCTCGCTGAGTGGTTCGACCTCTACTTCTTCCTCAGTCGATGGTCTGCGCGGCTCCTTGTTAGGGGGATTGGGCGCACTCCATGGATCAGGATTATCCAAGGTCGAAGTAGGTGGTGGGGTCATGGAGAACGTGCTCGTCACCCCCATGGATTGAAGACCACTTCGGCTGTTTGGTCCGGCAGCTTCATGGCTAGGGGATCGATTAGGAATTAGTATCCCTTCCCCTTGGGACTTCTGATTTCCAGGATTTGTGTTCCTGGGATTTCCCTGCGGATGCCCCTTCGTCATTGAAGATTCAAGATGAGATTTTTGCTCTAGCTTAGTGTAATGGTCCCACGGATGGCGCCAACTTGTTGATACAAAAGTTGGGTGATCCTTGCTAGACCCGAATTAGGCTTAATTCGGGTTGGCTGGACTTCGGCTCCTTCACCAAGTGAATCGTATGGTTGGGATCCTACACACTAAACAACACGCGTTAGGCTTACCGTGGGAATGTTTCCCACGATTAGACTCCGGCGTGAGAGTAAGTAATCGATTAGGGTTATAGGAATCGGATGAGAGTTTGAGAGTGTAGAATGTAATACCTTTGTGGAACCCTTGGGGGTTCCTTATATAGGCAGTGACAACCCTAATGGGCTGTCACTGATGCTTCGGCCCCAAGGCAAGGATAATCACCAGATTTAGATTGATTGTTATCTTCTAATTATGGTGAGTGAATATCCTCTCCTTTGGGATAAAACCTAACCATAGTAGGAGTATGATTCTGTCTAACCCTATACCGGGCATGCCGGGCCGTGGGCCGCACACGTGTGTGCGGTTACTGTTCATCCAAGCCCATAAGCTTAAATAACACTATTCCCACCCATCTGTGATGGGCCGGATACGGGTAGTACCCGTGGGCCGGGTCCATGACCCGGCTAGGGACTATACGTCATCATTTACCGCCACCGTACAAGAGTGGTTGGAGGCGGTTCCAACAGGTGTGGTTAATTGTAATAGGCTAATAGCTGATCTTTTGGTTTTCTATTAGCTAACAAAAAATGAAAATTTTGTTTTTGTTTCCTTGATAGAAATTTTGAACTGGTATGCTAAGGAACTATTAACGAAGGGATTATCAGAAGTGATGAAAGAATTGATGAAAGATGCGGGTTACAAGAAGAAAGTTGATTGGAATGGCTTAAAGGTTCAAGTTAATATTTCTGGCTTCGATCACAAAGATGTCAAAGCTGAGTTGCGGGATGGCTATTTAGTATTGCAAGGGGAGACAACAGATTTGATGGGAAAATCTCTGAAAATTGACAAGCGTATAGTTATTCCTCACTCGGAAATTTTTAATAAGGAGAAGTTAACAACAGACTCGAAAAATGGTTTGCTCAAGGTGGTGGCACCCTTCATTAACAAGGAGAAGCGTTAAATTGAAATGGAAGATGTGATTTGATCTTGAGAGTGAGCGGCCATTGCTATTGACAGCGTTTTATTTTCAAAGTTCGTATCTTTACATTTTAGGATTTGCATGTACCTCTTTTTTAGTGCTTGGATTTGTTTGCTTTCTAATGCTAGGGGGAGTGGTAGCAAACTCACTCACCGTCACATCGGCGTCACATCAGTTTTTTTAACAAACTCACTACAACTCACCAAAACTCCATACACGAGGTAATGACACTCACTCAAACTCATTACAACTCACTACACATCACTTGTATTTTTTTATTTAAATATTTTTTATTCATACATTTTATTAAAACACGGGTACATAGAAAACTAAAACACGATACAAAATTAAAAAACGATACATAGGAAATTTAATAACAACAATTAAAAAACAAACTAAAAAGGTAAATCATATTTCGCCTTGATCTGAGCTCGACGCCATTCCACGGCTGCACGTTGAGGTCCGTGCAAATGGTCATACGACTCTAGATAATAGTCCAAGTCCTCGTTTTGTTGCTTGACTCAGGCTAATTCAACTTCTTTTCCTGGATTTCAATCTTTTTCTGGTTCATCTCTTGATCTTTCTTCTTCATCTCAAAATATGCGGCCTGTTGTGCACCCTGCATTATAATGGCCCGTTCTTGTTGTTCACCCAACCCTGACAACGTCAACCTAGCCAAAGCCTCGTCGTTTGAACTCGATTCCACCGAACCTCTGCTTCCTCTAGCCCTTGCCTTAGCTCTGTCCCTGCCTATTGGACGTGGGATCGGTTGTAGTTCTTCATTATCAGTGCCATCAACTTCCACACTGTTACTTGCATCCATATAATTTGTATTAAACGAACTAGACCCAGATGACTAGTATCTCTTGCTTATTTGAGAAGTCCTGGTTAATTCCTTAGGCACTTCAACCTCCTTCCATTTCTAGCTGTCATTCACAACCTCTCGGAAATGACGTAATTTGAATGCTATTCTAACTTCAACTTCATAATCCACCAACGCCTTGTTAAAAGTATCACTATCCGTTGCACCACTTTCTGGCGCCCGACGCATCACGTTATCATAAACCCCACAAAACCGAGCTAGAGCCGGTTGAATTGACTTCCACTTCTCGTTCAAAGAATCATATGTATGAGCCCCTTTTGACCCATTTTTCTCTTAAAGTACTCAATGATTTTTGTCTAAAATCCCTCCTTAGTCATTGCGTTTCCATGAATGTTGTCATTAGACATGGATACCCAAGATTTTTCCAAATCAATTTCCTCCGCTGTTGTCCAATGTTGTTGACGTTTTGCAAGTTCTTCGACAACCTTCTTCTTTTGACGGGCCCTAGATAGTGCCTTCTTTGGTTTAGGTCTTTGGACTGTTTCTTTGGTTTCTGGAACGGTTTCTGGAACGGTTTCTTGCTCGCGAGACCCATTTTGTTGATACGAAGCAAACCCTTGACCCTCTTCAGAATACTGCGGATGTAGCACTCTTGAGTTTCATAGCCGGGTTGAGATGAGGAACCACCCATCTGTGGCATTTGTTGTGATGACGAACAACCCATATGTGTTTGTGACAAATAGTCGGGTGATGGGTTTTTGGGCCATTGGTATTGGGTTGGGTATTGGCTTTGATATTGGCTTGGGTCCGGGCAACGGTAAGGTAGCTTTGGGTAAGGTTGTTGTTGATAGAATGATGGTGGTCGTATGGTGTTCATTTTTTGGGGTGGCGGGTTTTCTAGGTGTTCATATATGTTTGTGACAAATAGCCGGGTGATGGGTTTTGGGGCCATTGGTATTGGGTTGGGTATTGGCTTGGTTCTGGGCAACGGTAAGGTAGCTTTAGGTAAGGTTGTTGTTGATAGAATGATGGTGGTTGTGTGGTGTTCATTTGGTGGGGTGGCGGGTTTTCTAGGTCGAAAGTTCCTTGCGGTGTGGGTGGTAAGTTTTGGGTAGTTCGATTACCTCGATGTTTGTTGCCAGATCGGGGTGTGTTTTCTTGAGAGATGATTTGGAAAAATAGAGATGAGAGGTTTTAGTGTTTGTGTGTGGAAAATAAAGAAGATGATAGTATTATTTATAAATTAAATTTTGGGTTAGAATTTTTTTTAATACAGTAACAAACGGTTGAATAATAAACAGGTGGGTCCCATTTCACATAACTCACGCAGGGTGAGTTTGCCTATGGCTTTTGTTGTAGGGGATAAAGCCACGCGCGAGTTTGTGGGTGGTATAAAGGGAGCCGCGCGCGAGGTTGCTTAAGTCGCTCGTGGGTTCAACCCCACTCCCTTCAGCCTAAGTTGGCGTTGGTTCCAGATTTTGTCTTTTTATTTCATCATTTCTCAATCAGTTGAAGGGCATGCTACAATGATCGTGTTGGTCTCGTATAAATTAGAAATTTGGAAAAAATGAGACATGTCAAATGGATTTAAATTAGTTGAGTGTGATACTAACAATCATACGAATAGTCAAATACCCCCAAAGCTGGAAGATGATGAAGCTTAGTCTGGCAATTAGAATTATGTTATCCCGTTGATTCTATTGTATCTCTTTTGCTTTGATTAGGTAATAATGTTGATAGCTCTACCTATGGTCTCATCTTTTATTTATGACATACTATATATTAAAGGTCACAAAAACCTAATTACTAGCTAGGAGTCTGTTTCTTCATAAAAAAGTTGATCATCTTAAACGCAAGCCGCCTACCAAACCCCGTACTGAAAGACATGTGCATGAGTGCATCTCGATCGAGTCGAGAAGACTCGCATTTGCAATCCTACAAATTGGTTTGGTCTTGACGATTACCACAAACTCCAATAACTCCGATATTAATGGCTTGAAAATTTTCAACTCCAATAACTTCAAATGATTATTTGTGAGCTTAGATTTTTCTATTCCGATCATTTATGGCTTGAAATGGCGGGGTTGGGTTATCTTACTGTACTATGTAAGGTTGAGTTGCCCAACCATACTCGCGCGCGAGTCCCATTCTATAACAACCCGAAATTTTTTTACCAACGTTTAAACAAAGATTTTTCGATACATTTACGGAACTTGTTAATTATTTCTGATAATTCAACGAAGATCGTGTTAACAAAATTCAAATTTATTTTGAACATTTTCTCTTAGTTTATGAACTGAGGAACTTAAAATTTTTACGTTTACGTTTAATAAATTAAATATTTATTATCTAATTACTTGTAGTATTTTTCGACGTTTTAGAGTCGGAATAAGCCAAAATAACAAAAATAATAGTTGAAACAATTCAAAACTAAAACTTTGAAAATATGAAGAAATAGTATTTTTCATTATATTCTAAAACGTTGCTAATGATGTGAATATTAGAGTTTACATTTTATTTTTACATTAAAATCTAACCGAAATAGCTAAATTAATTAAACCGCATTTAAATAAATAATAGCAAATATTTTCGAAACGCGACGAAGTAATAACTTATTTTTATTGGAAAAATGATTTTAAAACCGATGGCACAAGTCTCGTGTCTTGAATCGTACGTTAAGTCGTCCAAACGAGCCTCGAACGCTTATTGTACAAAAGTAAACAAAACACTTACAAGATATACCCTAAACTATTAACTAGTTGCCATTTGTTTTATAAGGTTTTGGTATAAATAGGAATTTACCTCATTTCCTTCATTTTCATCACAAACAAAAACACACACACATCGTTCTCTCTCTCCTTGTTTGAGCCGTGAACCCCCAACACCAAAGAACATCAAATTTTTTGATTTTGAGCTTGGATGTTTCAAAACAAATTGAAGTCCCATCTTGGAAATCTCAAGATCTACATTTTGGTATGAAAATCTCCTACATGCATCAACTTTCAAGATTTTTTTTTATTTCCATGGTGGATCTATACATGCATGATGGTTACATCAAGTGAAACTTGTAGATCTAACCCAGATCTATACATGCATCAAGTGAAACTTGTAGTTCTAGTCCGGATCTATACATGCATGATGGTTAGATCAAGTAAAACTTGTAGATCTAGCCCGGATCTATACATGCATCAAGTGAAACTTGTAGATCTAGCCCGGATCTATACATGCATCAAGTGAAACTTTTAAATCTAGTCTGGATCTATACATGCATGATGGTTACATCAAGTGAAACTTATAGATCTAGTCCGGATCTATCCATGCATGGTGGTCACATCAAGTGTTGACAAGATCTTAGATGGTTGCTTGCTCACTCACTAGTACAACGACTTTGATAAGCATTGTAAGGTCTACATCTCATTCTTATTTATTATTCTTTTTATTTATCTTGATCTTATATATATATATACATACATATATATATATATATATATATATATATATATATATATATATATATATATATATATATATATATATATATATATATATATATATATATATATATATATATATATATATAATTTATTAATGAATATTGGGACATTGTATATGAATTTTTGACACTAAAATAAAGCTAAACAAGCCTAAGTGACGATTTGATTTATAACGACTTTTGAACCGTAGAAAAAACAGATTGCATGTCGAAATCAGTAGGTTTGGGATACTAAAAACTTATATATTACGATAGATAAATGTTTTGTGATTAATTCCCCGGGTGGCTCGTCCCGTGACGAATTTTATAAAGCAAGATATGACCAAAATAATGAAAACTAGTCAGATCTGAAATACTGTTTTAATGGACTGTTTTCTCGTAAAATTTATATACTGACCTATGATTATGTAAAACTAAAAGTTGTAGATAAAATCATGAAGAACTAGAATCAATTGGATGATTTACCAATTATTTACGGTTTGGAAATGGTGGCCAAAATAGTAAAAACTAGTCAGATCTGAATATACTGTCTTGACGGACTGTTTTCTCATATAAGAACTCAGAATCATTGAAAAAGGTAAAAATGTAGGTTTTAGATAAAACCATGAAAAAGTATAATCAATTGAATTGTTTACCAATTATTTACGGTTGAAAATGGCGGTCAAAATGGTGAAACGAGTTTGTCTGCCCAAAAACAGCCAACTATTCTAAGTGACAAAATGGGTTAATTAGCTATGAAAAGTATAAATTGGGGATAATTAGACTTATAATAAGTAAAGTACATGAGTTAATAATGATTTTGGTAAAAAGAACACACTTAGATGATTTGGGGTTCAAGAGTTATGAGTAAATTAGCGGGACATGTCGGGAGAATTGTAATAAACGGACTATACCTCATTAACGTAAAAAGTGATATTTTTCATACAAACCGGCGTGGTAGGACCCACTTGTAGGGAATTTTAGACTTAGTTATATACTGATAATTATGGAACCCGAGACCCGACCAACATAAAATATTAAGTGTACGTGTTTGTGATACGTTTTAGAACCCAAAAACTATATAAAGTGGACTTGGGCCACAAAAGCCCAAGTTACACTTGTAATGACTATTGGGCCATTATTGGGCCTGAGATTTATAACCAAGTTAGAAGTGAAATAATGATTTTAAATGGACCTAAGTTATATAATCTTGTAATGGGCCACTATTGGGCTTAAGATGGCTAAAAGCGTCAAATTGGATATTACACTAAAATGGTTAAGTTTTCACCTAAAAGTTTTATAAAGAATCATAAAACTTATGCAATGTCCAAGAACTTATTAAGATATACTTATTACATATATGTACGAATTATTCCTTGTCTCAAGCCTAAGACGTGCCTCGTTATCTTTAGGTCTTGTGTGATTGTTGATGCAAAAGTTGGTTGATCCTTGCTAGACCCGAATTAGGCTTAATTCGGGTAGGCTGGGCTCCGACTCCTGCACCAAGTGAATCATTTGGTTGGGATCCTGCACACTAAACAACACGCGTTAGGCTTATCGTGGGAATGTTTCCCACGATTAGACTCCGGCGTGAGAGTAAGTAATCGGTTTAAGGTTTATGTGAGTTTAGAGTATAAGTCGTAATACCTTTGTGGAACCCTTGGGGGTTCCTTTTATAGGTAGTGAAACCCTAATGGGCTTTTACTGATCCTTCGGCCCCAAGGAAGAGATAAGCACCAGAATTAGAATGATTGTTATCTTCTAATTCTGGTAGTGAATATCCTCTCCTCTTGGGGTAAAGATATTCCTAGACAGAATATTATTCTGTCTAACCCTGTGTCGGCCGTGTCGGCCGTACCGGGTCGTGGGCCGCACACATGTGTGCGGTTACTGTTCATCCAAGCCCATAAGCCTGACTGATATTATCCCACCCATCTGTGATGGGCCGGATACGGGTAGTACCCTTGGGCCGGGTCCATGACCCAGCTGGGGACTCTACGTCATCATGTCCCCCCAGTCTAGTTGTTACAACCGTAGGTGGAACCTCTAGACTACAAAGATGCTCCCGGACGTACCAAGGAAACCATAGCAAAGGACCAATTTGTTCAAGAATTTATGTTGGCCGCACGTGGCAACCTGGCTTAAGAAGTTATCTTATCACTCCTTCAGCCATACATAGCAGCCGAGACAAATTAAATATATCATTAAATGTCAAGTCTTATGTAAGAGCCGCATAACCCGACATGAACAACTGTTCATCTGACTTGTTTGACTGACAAAAGTGCAAACAGTCAGAACCTTGAGCAGTGCAAACGTGTAGATCAGATATGACCCGTGGGTCCCACCTGACGTTTCACTTGCCACTTGCCCCCTAGCCACACGATTAAGAATAGTGGCAGACACGTGTCACACATCCAACAGGCTGTGACCCATGAGGCAACCCTATAAATAAGCCACCCCTACGGCTGTGTGAAACACACAGTTCATAACCTTCATTTATGCCATTAAAGCTTTCTTCCTAGCTTGAACCAAATACGCACGGATCCCTTCACACGTAGGTTAGAACACCACGTCCTTACACTCTTTTTTAGTAATGGCTCATAGAAACAGCCCCACCATTGGATCCGTGCTAAATGTCATGACCCAAGACCAATTAAACCATTTTTGTACAAATTACTTCATCCCTACCAACCTACACCCCTCACTTCCTGGCGCCGGAGACCTCATAACTGAGGCTCCAGCGGGTAAGATAGGCCTTTATACTCGCCTGTTTGATGCGGCTAATTACCGCATCCCTTTCACCCACTTTCTCGTAGATCTGCTAGGATATTATGATGTACACATTAGTCAGCTCCACTGCATAGGTGCCTGTAAGATTAGCCAATTCGAGATTCTTTGCCGTGCTAGGAGAATCCCCCCAACCGTAGAGTTATTTAGGTTGTTTTATACCCCCAACTTAGTGAACGGTTGGGTATCTTTCAAGAAACGAGCCTCCAACAGTCCCCAATCACACAACAAACCAATGGATTCACTGAAAAACTGGTATGATCACTACTTTTTCATTGACGCGGTGGTATGGCCGGGTGATTATGTCATTAGAACTATAATTCCGCACGACCCCAAGCCGCACACAAGTACATACAATCCTCGTCACTCCCAAGATTTAGATCTAAATAGGACTGGATTCCACAGAAACCTACCCGAATCATTCCTAGGCTTGCTAGGAATTAGCCGCAATTACTTTGGTCCTTCCAATAGGTATCCCGTTTTTTGGAGAAGGCAGGGCGAAGGTAGGCTAATCATCCGTACGCCAAGAAGAATGTATACATGTATTTGCATAATAACTAACATTTGCTGTTTTTTGCTGGACAGAAATGAACTTTTTTGGACTGTTGCGCCAGGGCGATCCAAGGCTTGTGCCGGAAGGTCTCCGTCCTCTCCGTGATAATGAACAACCCCTTCTCGAGCACACCCGACCCGTGACGGTTTCCTTGGAAGCCGTGCCTGATCCCCATTCTGACGAGGAGCATGGAGGCAACGGCGATGGTGACAATCAGATGAACGAAGGAGGGGCCGGGCCCTCCTCACCACATAGGGAACAACAGGGAGACAATATTGAACGAACCGACTCCAGCATTCGCCGACTGATGGGCGATGATGATGATGAAGTGCAACAACATGTCAACCTGGAAGAAGAAGAGGAAGCCGAGGAGGAGATCGCTGAACTAACAACGCAGCCCATCGCCAGGCGTACCCGGAAGAGAGGCAACCGTGCTAGAGGGACTGCCTCGGTCGAGATTGGCGAACACAATGCTCCCGCCAAGAGGCTTCGAGAAGACCACCCCATGTATCAATCTGTTGAGAGTGCTACTCAGGGTTCCGAGGCTAACCGGGCCGCTCATGTCGATCCCGTCACCCAAATTGCCCCAACCGCCTCCGAAGTAGCAAGAGGCAATATGTAAGAACCCATCTTAATATTTAAGAATGACAAGTTTTCTTGTAAGCAATACTTAAGATATTTCGTAATACTTGTTTCGCAGGGACAACCAGGCTGGTGCCGCGCCTCCTTCTGACGCCCAAGTGGATAAGGGGAAAGGAAAAGCAATGGAAGAAAACCCCACGGCCCCCACAAGGTCCGGTCCCGTATTTGAAGATGGTTCACCCATAGCTTCCCAAGACTTCCCTACGTCCGGCGCCCCCCAACCTTTTAACCCAGTATGGACTATTACCACGGCGTCACGATTGAGGAACGCTGACGAGTGCCGGGAGTACCTCAACAACTGCATACCACCAAGCTTGGTGCAAGAGGTAAACTCGCTCAGTCATGCTGATTTGGCGGATGAGTATAATGGCACGTTGGTACACCAAATGGTGATGGGAACCTCAATGAGGGTTAGGTTTGAAGCCGCGCTCGGGCATGTTGACTCTCTCAAGAGGAAAGTTGGACGGAGGGAAAAAATGATTGAAGATAATGAAGCCCTGATTGCTAACCTCCAATCCCAACTAGTGAATGCCGAGGCGACCATCAAAAAACAGTCAGCCCGTGCGAGTGAATACGATCAGCAAGTAACCAACCTTGAGTCCCAACTAAATGCTGCAAACACCAAGGTATATATCTGTGCCGCGCCTCCCATATTTAAAAAATGAATGTGCTAACACGTTTTTCCCTATAGGTAGCCACAGCGGAAGCTTCTACCCACTCATACTCCAGCCAAGTAGACGTGCTGAACCAGAAACTAGAGGACGCACACTTGGCCGTCCAAAACATGGAAAAAGTACAGACAGACCTTGCGGAGGAGAGGGCCGTCATCCAAGAACTGAAAGAGGCAGTTGCCCAAAAAGAATTGATGATTGATGCCCTTACTGCTGAGCGTGACAACGTACTATGCCCACAATTGCTAACAGCCATTGCCGGCCGCAGGTGGATGGTTGGGTATGGAGCGCGCCTAGCCGTCATGAAGGTGTTAGAGGCCCTGTCCTTTGTACAACAATTTGCCAACGTTGTGTCTGATGGTATTGACCATGAACGACACGAAGGGATGGTTGAGGCCGCTGAGCTGATCACGAAGGGGGGAGACATCGCCCGTCATACCTTCTTTAAACCTGAAGCTGCTAGCAAGATGACTGCCTCCATGGCCGCGATGCAAGATCTACATTACCCATTCCTGGATGAGCTGGAGGCCACCAAAGATGCCCCAAACACTGAAATTATGGAAAAGCTCAGTCTTAGCACGCCTTCCAATGCTCCCCTTACTCTGACCCTTCCTATATACGAGGACGTAACCAGGGTCGTGCTTGACGAGGAACCCTTAGGTGTGGTGTTGGAAAGAACTGCGGCTCAAGCCCAGAAGCGGGGAGAAGGTGATGAATGGTTGCCGCGTCTGATCGAAGAGCAAGCAGAAATGGGTAGGTTTCTCCCCTCTATTTAGGATGCTCCTTTTTCATGATCAGACACTTTTGTTTTGTAATTTATGAATATGTATTGTTTCTATTCGTCCGTGCATGTACACGGCTAACAATATTTGTGTTTCGTATATAAGTCCGTGAGTAACCACGGCAATTTTGATACGTTTGGAAACCTGTGTATTTTTTACTTGTGTTTGAAATATTGTAGCTCAATACTGCATGATATATCACGTCTTACACACGAAGAAAATACATACAAGTCTATAATTTACCAGACATGCGACGTGCGTCTTTGCTATGCGGAGCACCGTATGGCTATAGCATATGAAACTTACCCCAACGTCTTGTGAGTAAGGTGTCTAGTAAGGATACATGATCCGTGCGGCTGGGGTTGCATCCCTCTTACGCGACAAGTTGAATTAGTAGGTTCACTTAATCCTCTTACCCCACCTGGGGGCGTATAGTACATGTACGGTAATTTGAGAGAATGCATACGAATGAAACATGGCATATTATAATACAAGTAAAATTCATACGACTAACAAAGAATCTAACAAAGAAAGGAAAATGATTTGCACGAAACAGGCCGTGGAGCTAGCTAGGCACCACGGCATTTTATTAGAACGTTTACACTTTTGTTTGAATAATGACGACAATTCCTAAAAAACAAGAAAGGAAACTTAAACAAACATAAGAAAAACAAACAAAACAAATAACCCGCATGGTTCTTTATTATTACCGCCTATAGAGAAGTGCCCATGCGGAAGCCGTAGCTTTCAAAGATAGCACCTTTTAAGGTTGGAGATGTTCCATGTGCGCTCTAGGTCGCGGCCATCCATATCACGTAACTTGTACGCGCCTCGTCCCAAGGTTTCAGTGACTTCATACGGTCCTTCCCATTTAGGGCCCAGTTTTCCTGTATTCTCCACTCGACTCGCTTCGTTAGCACGATAGACGTAGTCTCCCGGTCGAAAAGAAACACCCTTGACCTTGGCGTCATAATAAGCCTTCATCTTAGCCTTGGACTTAGCCTCATTGATGGCTGCTATTTCCCTTTTCTCTTCCAACAGATCCAGGTTGATTCGCAGTTGTTCATCGTTTGTGACAACGTTAACCTCCGCCGTGCGGATGGTAGGCATCCCTATTTCTGCTGGTATAACGGCTTCAGTGCCGTAAGCCAATGCAAATGGAGTATCTACGTTGGCTGTTTTGATCATGGTTCTATGTGCCCATAGCACGTGTGACAACTCATCGACCCATTTGCCCTGTCGTTCATCCAGCCGCGCCTTGATTCCATTCCCCAAGCTCCTATTTGCTCGTTCGACAAGGCCGTTCGTTTGTGGATGCTTAACGGACGCGAAGCGCCGTTTGATATTCAATGATGCACACCAATCTTTGAATGGGTTGTCCGTAAACTGCTTGCCGTTGTCCGAGATAATTTCTCCTGGTAGACCGAAACGGCACACGATGTGTTCCCACACAAACTTTTTGACCTGCTTACCTGTGATAGACTTGACTGCCTTGGCTTCTATCCATCGTGTGAAGTAGTCCATTGCAACAATCAAGAATTTAACCCTCCCCCCCCCCCCCCCGCAGCTATAGGAAATGGTCCTGCAATGTCAATTCCCCACTTGTAAAATGGCCATGGGGACGTGATAGGTGTAAGCTCCTGCTGCGGGTGTCGCGGAACTGGCCTATGCACTTGGCAATCGTTGCACTTGCGAATCATGTCACGCGCGTCCCTGTGCATGGTGGGCCAATAATAACCTGTTCGTAAGGCTCTAGCTACCACGGATCGTGGACCTGCATGCATGCCGCACAACCCTTCATGTATGTCACTAATAACGTAAGCCGCCTGCCGCGGCCCAACACACTGCAGCCACGGCTGCAAGAAAGAGCGCTTGTAAAGGATGCCTTCTCGGAGTTCAAAATGTTGTGACTTCCTTTTGATGCGTCTTGCTGCTTTTTCCTCGTTTGGAAGGGTTTCATTAGTCAAATAGTTGATGATTGGGGTCATCCACGTAGGTCCCTCCTCCTCAACTATAGCGGCTACTTCCCCTTCCGTGATAGATTTCTCCTTGAGTATTTCCACCAAAACCTGTTTAGACAAGTGGGCGAAGCTCGTGGATGCGATCTTGCTAAGAGCGTCCGCTTTCTTGTTCTCGCCCCTTGGCACCTGCTTGATGGAAAACTTACTGAAAGTCGCGATTAACGACTTGACTTTTTCCAAGTACCTGACCATGTTGTCCTCCTTAGCCACATACCCACCTAGAATATGGTTCGCGACAAGCCGTGAGTCCACGTAGGCCTCAAGGTTGCGGACTCCCATTCTAGCGGCGATTTTTAAACCCGCAATTAATGCTTCATATTCCGCTTCGTTATTGGTGGCCGTGAACTCAAAACGGAGGGCGTATGTAAATTCCATTCCTTCTGGATTCGTGAGGATGAGACCTGCCCCGGACCCGTCTGTGCATGAGGATCCGTCCGTGAATAGCACCCAAGGTTCTGTTGGGATCTCGTCTTGCTTAATGACTGGTTCTTCCTCATCCAGCTTCTCGACCAGGAAATCTGCCAAGATCTGGCCTTTAACCGCCGTCCTTGGTCTGTAAGATATATTGTGACCCCCCAATAGGATGCTCCATTTCTCCAGCCTCCCTGCCACGTCTGGTCTAGAGATAACCTGCTTGATTGGCTGATCCGTAATCACCACAATTGGGTGCGCCTGAAAGTACCGGCGCAACCGCTTTGTAGCAAATACTAGTGCTAACACCAATTTTTCCATGGAGGAATAATTCAGCTCCGCCCCTTGTAGTGTTCTACTTATAAAGTAGACCGGAGTTTGTATTGTATCTCTATCCGTCATCAGTACCGCGCTTATTGCGCCATGAGTAGCTGAGAGATACATAACGAGTTCCTCCTTTGGCCGGGGAGCTACTAGCATGGGGAGAGATGCGAGATGCTGCTTGAGTTGGCAAAAGGCTTCCTCAGCTTCCTTCGTCCAACGGAAGTCTCCCTTTCTAATACACTTCTTGAGTGTCTTAAATAGGGGTAATGACTTCTCTGCGGATTTAGATAGGAATCTATTCAGCCCGGCTAACTTCCCATTCAGGGACTGCACCTCCTTCCGTGTCTGCGGGGACGGTAGTCGTATCACTGCGTCCGTCTTCTCTGGACAAGGCTTGATGCCGTTTGGGTCAATCAAATATCCTAGGAACATTCCTTCTGTTGCACCAAACGTACACTTCTTTGGGTTTAACTTCATGTTAATCCTTCTCAGCGTGTCGAATGTCTCCTGGACATCCCGGAGAAGTGCCTCCTCCGTGTGGCTTTTTATCACCAAGTCATCAACATATACTTCCAAGTTGCGTCCTATTTGTGATTCGAAGGCTTTATCCACCAGCCGCTGATATGTAGCGCCGGCGTTCTTCAATCCAAACGGCATTTTCGTATAGCAATATACGCCCTGGCTCGTGTGGAACGCCGTTTTTTCTGCATCCTCCTCCGCCATCTGGATTTGGTGATACCCTTTATATGCATCCAAGAAGCATTTGAAAGGATATCCACACAAGGACTCCACCTTCCAGTCGATTTCTGGTAACGGGTAACAGTCCTGTGGGCAGGCCTTGTTCAGATCCGTGAAATCCACACACATGCGCCAACTTCCGTCATGTTTCTTGACCATGACCAGATTAGATAACCACTCGTGGTAGTATACCTCGCACATGATGCCTGCGTCCACCAGTTTCCGCACTTCCTCCAGTATTACTTGGCTGCGCTCGGGCGCCTGGCCGCGCTTCTTTTGCTTGATGGGTTGGTACCCTTGGCGGATCTGGAGCTTATGCTCTGCTATAGCACGTGGCACACCCGTCATATGTTTTGGCTCACATGCGAATATGTCTAGGTTTGTACTTAAAAGAGAGCAAATGGCCCTTTTGCCGCTATCCGAGAGCGCCCCTCCTATGGATAACTCCTGTTCCGGATAGTCGGGGTGAATGGCCACCTTCCAATTGGGTGGTGGTGCCCCATCCTTTGGTGGGACAGGTGGAGCCGGTGTTGTCACGGTGTGACACTCGGATGTTGGTACGACTGTGTTGTAAATAGTAACAATTCCCCCCTCAACGGGGAATTTGATCATTCCGTGTGCCGTAGAGGGTACTGCCCGGATAGCCAAAATACCTGGTCTGCCTATGATTCCATTATACGGAGAGTGTGAACGTATCACCATGAAGTTCATCCACGTCGTAGTGGAATGTTCCTCATTCCCAATGGTGACAAGCAAACGCAATTGCCCTATCGGCCAGATAGTGTCTCCACTAAAGCCAGTAAGCGGCGACGTGGCCGGTACTAATTGGCTTCTTATTTCTGGGCATAACTGCACAAAGCAGTGTTCATACAGTACCTCTGCTGACGATCCTCCATCCACATACATGCGACGAACATTGTGTGTTCCAATGCTTATCTCAATAGTGAGAGGCGCATCAATCACATCGCTTGCTGTGATGGGAGGGAATGAGATTTCCCTGCCGCGTGAAAATTTTTGGCCAATTTTCTGTCTCGTGCGGCGCTGTCTGGATTGGATCATGTATATGGTAGAAGGCTTGTCCTTTTGGGAATCCTTCTTATCATACTTCTTGTTGTTGTCTTTTCCGTCCTTCCAATCCTTAACTAGGTGCTTGAGTTTGCCTGATTTGATCAACGACTCGATATGCTTCTTGAGCTGGATACACTCCTCCGTGCCGTGTCCTTTGTCATTATGGAACTCACAGAAGCGACTTCCTTGCCGACGTTCCGGGGGAGTGGTCATTGGAGGAGTCCTTGGAAAGTTCGCCCCTTCAGTCAACAATATCTCCCGGTAGGACATCATTAGAGGAGTGAACTTGTCATCCGACCGTCCGCCTTTGCTTTGGCTCTTATAGTCCGAGCCCTTGCTATTGTTCTGGTTACCTTGACCGCCCGACTGCATCCGGGACTGGTCATTTGACCGGTACCCATTTCCTCGGGATGGGTAGGCCGCGGCAACAGCTGTTTCTCCCTCTATGAAATTTCTGACCCTTTCCATGAGGTCATCATATCTCTCTGGACGTTTGTCGTTGAGACGCCTGATCAGTTCTCTGTCTGTTATGGCGTGCATGTAGTCAGAGATTTTTAGGAGTTCTGGCATGGTTCTTGTGCGTGTGCACTCATCATTGAAGCGCTCAGTGAAGGCTTCTGTGGACTCCCCCGGCCGTTGCTTGACAGTTGCCAATGAGACCGAATCCCTATTATACTTCTTCCTTTGAGTATAATTGTTCTCAAACGCAGTGCGTAGTTCCGTGAAACTATCAATGCTCCGTGGAGGGAGTGCCTCGAACCAGTCACGGGCGTTTCCAATCAAGGTCGAATTGAACATTTGGCACCATATGGGCATGGGCCATCGCTCAATTTTGGCCTGAGTATCAAATATTTTGAGGTGATCTACAGGATCACCGGACCCATCATAAGTCTTGATACATGCCGGCATGCGACGTTTGGTGTCCTCAGAATAGTTCCGTATGCGGAGGGTGAACGGGTCTTCCCTGGGATCCGCCCATGGCCGTGTGAGCCTAGGGTCATCCCATGGTTCACACCATGGACGCGAGAGGTCCTCTGCTTCCGTATCTCGATAGTAAGGGCCACCATAATACTCCTCATTGTTTGGTGGTGGAGGCGTGCGCCTAGGCCGGCGGCGCTTAGGCGGATGGTCATCTGAGTCCTCCCCAGACGGATCTGGGGACGGTGGTGGTGCCCCATTTTTTGAATAGGGACCACTTTTTTGAGACGAACCAGGAGCCTTTCTCCCAGTGTTCATTCTATCCCACACACTTGGGCGGCGTGTGGTTCTGGTTAGCTTTCGATCTGGCCGCTCGGGTGAGCCATCCGACCTTTCTCCTTCTTGAGACTGCGTTAATTCCTGTATAAGGCGATCTCCTATGCGCTCAAACACATTCCGGGGTTGAGGGTTTTCCTCAAAGGTTCCCTGCTCCTGAGGCCGGGTTCTCCTTTTTCTGCGGTTTTGGGAGGGGGTGGTTGGTCCACTATCACCAAAGTTGAGTCTGGCTTGGAGGTTCCTCCCCAGACTCAATCTTGACGCGATCCCCGGGACGATCCTTTCGAAGTTCTGAGTGAGAACTCGAGTAAGATCCTCCTCACTGAGTGGTAGGGTTTCCACCTCTTCCTCCGTCGAGGGTCTGCGCGGCTCCTTGTTAGGAGGGTCTGGCGCACTCCCTGGATCAGGGTTGTCCAGGGTTGAAGTAGGCGGGGGTGTCACCGAGATCGTGCTCGTCACCCCCGCGGGTTGAAAACCGCTACGGTTACCCAGCCCGCCTGCGAGGCGGTTAGGTGATTGGTTGGGGATGAGAATCCCTTCCCCTTGGGACTTCCGGTTCCCAGGATTCACATTCCCGGGGTTAGTTGGCGGATGCCCCTTCCTCATTGGAGATTCGAGATGAGGTTTTGTTCTAGCTTAGTGTTATGGGTCCCACGGATGGCGCCAACTATTGTGACATTTATTTTTTATTGACGTTTGTTCTCTATTAACTATTGTGACGATTATATCAGGTAAGTCTATAGCCTCGCTTTTATACTATCTTGTAAACGATTTTTAAACCCGCGAGGGGGAATACATGTTTTTATAAACTTAGAACACAAGTCTTTTATGGTATGCTTGTCCCTCTATGAATGGACCCGTGGTTGACTTTAAATTGCATTAAGTGATTGCCATTATTAAAGCCTCAATTATGGACCGTTAATTAACCTAAGATGGGTTAACCGCTAGTACAATTAATAGATCTATGGGGGAACCCGCCCCGGTTCAGTTTGTGTGGACTCTTCACAGAAGCTTAGGCCCGACCTCCACACTGTTTGAACATATTGTATTGAGAAGTTAGGTATACGGCAATGTACCAATAATTTGGAGGTAACGACAATTAATAAATCTCCTGTCTTATCAGACCTACAAGGGAGTGTCTAAGGGCTCGGTTCCATGAGCTTATTGCAATTTATGCTATATACAATTATTATTGTTGATGCAAATTCGATGCTTGTTGCCTTCAAGTATGCCACAAATTTATAATCTTTGCTTGTGTTCAAATTGATTTGTGAAACCTATAGACTTGCCCAACCTTTGTGTTGATGATTTTACACATGTATTTCAGGTAATCAAGATGGATAGCAGCGGAGCATTTGAGGAGGAAGTTGGTGCGTACTTGTCTAAACTTTATAATTGTTTTCCATCCTTTAAATTGAATAAATGACTTTTAAAAGTCTTTAATGAATGTAATTTGTTGGTAACGATTTTTGGGACTAAACGCTACTCTGAATTATATATTGGGATGGGAAACTTTTTAGACAAAATTGTATAATATCTTAACGTCTCTTTTGAGGTCGTTTTCTATGATTGTGTGTGATGTGCTATGAGTAGCGCTCCAAAGTGGTATTCCGCTGCGTGGTAATTTGGGGGTGTTACAGATTGGTATCAGAGCCACAAGTTGTAGAGAACTAGGTCGATTTTTAAAAACCTAAACTATAACTTTTGGTATGTTTTAAAAGGTTTTAAGCACGCAACTACTCCGCATGGCTCCGGTAAGGCTATTCTTGTATTACTTATTATTGATTGTGATTATGTGAACCTATGTGTATGTAGGAATAGTAGTATGTATATATATGAATATACTACGATATTTAAAGGCATTGCACGCGAAGCAATGTTCCTTGAATGATTGTCGTACATTTTATAATACGGTTTATATCGAATTTGGTTTCACTGCCAATCATCAATCTTGGTGATTATGTATTATCTGAATACGAGTATGAAACTTGTTTGATATTTGAGTATGTAAATATGGTTTTGTAACCTATCGGATATCGACTTGTTTAAGTTCGATTGTTATCATCGTATCGTGATGTGCCATTTTTGGACATCTCCTTTCGAAACGAAATTGATAAATGCGATGTTCGTATTTTCGTTACTACTTATGATTTTGAAGAATCATTTATCATAATGCGACGTGTGATTTAATTTTATATGACCACGTTTTATTGGCGAAAAGGAGGATGCAGATGTTGGACTTAAGATATATATATCCTAATCAAATATATATAATTTAGGTACAACAATGATATGCTCATAGTAGTCATTCGGTTGAGTGACTTAATACTGTGTATCTAAATGGAATGGGACATTTAGATATATAGATTTTAACTCACCCAACTAAGAGTCGTTTAAGGTTGTCTTATTTAAATGGATTAGGACATTTGAATAAGAAAATTTTAAACCACTGGACCTTAGATTGTCGTGTTTTCCTTATTCAAATGTAATGGGACGTTTGTGTGACAATCTAACATTTTCAGGTAGTGAAATATTTTCTCGTATAATATTTTGAAACTTATTTTTGTGTTGGTTGACGAACTCACAATTTACGGATTTAAATTTGGGCTTACGTGCATAATTTGGCGTCTTTTACGACTAAACCGGAAACCTTAGGATTACGTATTTACGTTTTTGAACTCCGTTTTTGATGAGACAATTTTTACTGGATTCGTTTTGTGACGTTGATTCATAATTTATAAAAACGTTTTTCGTAAAACGACCCGAGGGCACGCAAATCGAGAAAACCACTGGACCTTAGATTGTCGTGCATAATGTATAAAATGTAAAAATATAAACCCACTAACTTATAAAACTTATTTATATAAATGTATAAAAGGTTAATTAAATGGATAAATTATATAAATGGTGGTAAAATAATATTTATAAATAATAAAAACTATAAACTTGATTTTTACGACTTTTTCGGCTATCACCGTAAAATTAACGTTTTTCGCCAAATAAAACTTAGACGACCAAACCCGTCTAATGTAAAGTTTATAAAAGTCATATACTGATGTATAAGTAACTAATACAAGTAAAAACCGATAAAACCCGAACTATAAGAAATACGGACATTTACGAGCTAACTAAACATATTGGACTAATAATTGGACTTAATAAGATAAATACTTGTAAAAAGAGCTTATTGGGCTTAACCCATTTGGGCCCAACATGAAAAGTATATATATACTGATAATATAGGTATAAAATGGATTAAAGCAAGTTAAAGTACTTATAATAGGCATAATGGACTTAAAATAGGTAAATAGGTAAAACTAGTGAACTAGTAAGATGTTACAGTATACCAAAAAAAAAATAGTAAGATGTTACCAAAACGTAAACGCTAAAATGAGTAAACAAGGATGTAAAAACCCACTTGATCATCATCATATGTACAAAATCATCATATGTATATTGTTATTTTGATAAAAGTCATTGGACCGAGTCTAAGACCGATTATTATTTATATAGGTTTCCGTGACCGAAGCACGCCCGTAGCCGATAATCCGCCTTTCATTAACAACGTGAGTTCATAGCCTCGCACTCTTTTAAATGTTTTATAAAATGATTTGTAAACCCGCGAGGGAGATAACATGCTAGATTTTTATAAAAATAGAACACAAGTAGTCCCGATTGTATGCTTAATGATATGGACCCGAATGATGCTATGACCCTATAAACGAGACAAAAAGGATTATTAGTAGTTAGGTTATGTCACTTAAAGTCCCATTAGCATGAATTGTGAACTACCGGGATTTGGTAGACGCTTATGCATTTGATAGTACTATTTGGGGACGATCACCCCAGTTCGCGCCTTGACGGTTGATCCCCGTCGTACCACATTGATTGGTAAGCGAATTTATGTATGAGAAGATTCCATAGCGTGATTTTTGTGACGACACGCTAACTTAGATGGGAAAATTGTTTGTCGGGTTCGCGGCCCGCTGTTTTCATAGTAAGGTAACAATGTCATGCGGCTAACAATAATCCTAATCCAGATACAATGTATCCTATTCAATCTATATAATCTAAATATCTGATATGATACGACGCTATTAACGATGAATATATTACCTATCATGGTAATATAGAGACTACGATCTCATGGACGGTTTAAGATGTATGCTTGATTTATATATTGCCTGACTAGCAATATGAGGACTTACTTCCGATATTATGCTTGTGTTCTGATTTTAAATGATTGTTTTATATAACGGTTTTTATTAAACTCTATGAATTCACTCGGCATTCACTGATATTATTTTTGCATGTTTTTATCTCAGGTGCTTGAAGGTAATCCGGATTGAGATCGACTCTGATGGCCCACATAATATTAAAAATGTTCATTCGATCTATGTTTTGTAAACTTAATGACCTGTATAATTTGGGACCTGTTGTACACTTTGAAACTTTTTATCGAATGAATGTTTGTTAAGCCTTGTACAACCATTTTTATGTGTTGTCTATGATTGGAGTTATTGTGCTATCCCGTAACACTCTGAAAGACCCTTCCGCTGTACCGATACGAAAAATGAGAGTGTTACAGTTTGGTACCAGAGCTCTCGTTATAGAGAACAAAAGATTTTAAAAACCAAGGTTTTGAACAAAACTTTTCAAAATCTTTTGACGATGAACATTTGAGAAAATATTTGAAAAATCTTTTGACTATAACGGTGCCAGAGATCTCCGACGTTACTAACAAGCCCTATTGAGAAGATATATATTTTGATATATATAATTTAATTTATATATATGTATATATTGTGATTTCATTATGTAATTGTTTAACTAGTATGTTATCCTAATACGAGATATATATAAATGCAGATTGCCATGGCTGACCCTAATATTCCTGTAGAAAACCATGCTATTCCCGAACCTAATATAGAAGATGATCCTTATTTAGATTTAGTAGATTATGATATCGATGATGAGGAGGAACCATTTGAGGATCCCGAGCCCGAGTTAGGACTAGGAGCTCAGATTGCCCCTCAGGTTGACTTGGTAGAGAATGAGATTGAGAATGTGGATATTGAGAATGTGGATATTGAGAATGATGATGAGATTGGATTAGATAATTTAGATGACGAGATTGACGACGAGGATGTTGAGGAGGATGTAGGTATAGATGTTGAGGTTGATGACGATGAGGAAGCTGAGCTTATTTATCCGTATGATGTTCCAGAGGGCGAGCCTTTGCCCCCACCAGTTTGTTTGTCTGATTCTAAGGACGAGTTCCTAGGGATGAAATGTCTGAATCGTCTGAATCTGATTCTGAATCAGAGGAGGATGAGGATGACGATGCACCTGACGGTACTGATGGTATTGCTACTCGTAGACGTGAGATAGGAGAGTCGTCTAGTACTCGAGAGGCTACTCATATTGATGGTCTTGCACCATGGGCCTTGAGACGTGATCTAGATGCTTCCCGTGTTAAGAGTTGTGTGATAGAGGTTGGATTAGGTGTTGTTCAGAATCAGGTTGCTTATTTGGAGTCGAAGGCTAAGGTTGGCGAGAAAGAGCGAGAATTGCTTAGTTTGGATTTGAGTGATGTAGAGCGTGGATTGAATGAGGCTTTTAGGAGGTTATCAGTGTTGGAAAGCGGTGAGTATGCTGCTATGAAGAGAAAGTGAATTCTATGGAGATTCAGTTGAGTGTAGCTCGTGCGATGCGTGAGAAAGCTGAGAAGGAGTTGAATATATCCGTGGGTTGGAACAGTAGATTTTATGCCGAAATGGTTGAAAGAGGAGTAATCCGTAAGCGCCCAGCTGAAGATGTGTCTAGTGATCGTCCGATGAAGATTCAGAAGACGATGGATGATGGACCATCTGGCGGTTCTCAGTAGACCAGTCTGTATTTAGTAGTGAACTTTATATCTTTTGTGCTTTTGTAGCTTTGACTGAACCGACTTGTTAGTAATAGACTTGGCACGAATTTTGAGCGTATATAGTGTTAGAACTTTGATATGGGATGTAACTAAGACAATACTTTTGTTTCAGATCGAATGAAATATGTATCTTGTCTTGAATTCCATATTGTGCCTTATTTATATCTTGATTATGAATTCAATCCATATTATATGAATCCTTTGTTGGATGAATGCTTAATACTTTGAAATTGTGGAATTATAGAACTATGCCGCCCAAGAAGACTGTGACTGAGGATGATGTACGTAGGATTATTACGGAGCAAGTTACCGCATCTATGACTGAATTTAAATTCTAGAAATGAAGCTGGCGGTAGTGGAACTGGCGGTAGTGGAGCTGGCGGTAGTGGAGCTGGCGGTAATGGAACTGGCGGTAGTGGAGCTGGCGGTAGTGGAGCTGGCGGTAGTGGAATTGGCGGTACTAATGTGAATGTGAATGCTAATAATGTGAAAGCTAATGCTGGAGGAAATGTAGGAGGACTTGGAACTAATGCACCTGAAGTTGGTGGCTGTACTTATGTGACGTTCATGAAGTGTGAACCTCTACCTTTTAATGGAACTGAAGGTGCTGTTGGATTAAGCCAGTGGATTGAGAAGATTGAATCGGTGTTTCGGATTAGTAAGTGTAAGGAGGAAGATAAGGTGACTTTTGCTATGGCTACTCTTAAAGGTCGTGCGTTGACTTGGTGGAACGGGAGAATTGCTTTCATGGGTCTTGATGCTGCTAATGCGACTCCTTGGGCTGAAATTAAGAAGTGGATGACTTTGGAGTTTTGTCCTCGTAGTGTGATCATTAGGTTAGAACAGGAGTTGATTCATTTGAGAATGAAAGGTGTGGACATTGATAGTTACACGAATCGATTCCATGAGTTGGCCTTGCTATGTCCTCGATTGGTTAAACCCGAAGAGATTCGAATTGAGAAATATGTGAAAGGGTTGACCAGGAATATCCGGGGGGACGTAACATCATCGAAACCACTGACCATTGATGATGCTGTTCGAATGGCTTACCAACTCATTGGACAAATAATTCAGGATAAGGAATATGAAGCCCGTGTTGGTGAGAAAAGGAAGGGAGATGGTGATCATGTAGATAGAGGTGATAATAGGAAGAATTTCAATCGCCGTCAGAACAAGAGAAAGGGGAATGCAAATGCTCTTACCAACAACACACCGCGCAACGATGATAGATGTCCTAAGTGTGGCAACAAGAGGCATGCTGGCGACTGCTGGAAGTGCCGAAATTGCGGAAAGCTTGGACACAAGGTTGAAAGGTGTAAGAAGGGAACCATTTGCTTCAACTGTAATGAAGAAGGTCATAGGAAATTGGAATGCCCCAAGTTGAAAGCGATTGTACCTGGAAGAAACCCCCAGGGTGGTATCTACCAACTTGGAACTATTGAGGTGAAGAAAGAGGATCCGAATGTCGTTACCGGTACGTTTTTATTCAACAATCATTATGCTGTTGCTTTATTCGATTCGGGTGCCGATAGGAGCTTTGTATCCACTAAATTTAGTGCCCTTATTGATATTGAACCTGTTGAGATAAGTACCAGTTACGAGGTGGAATTGGCTAATGGTAAATTAGTGAAAACTAATAAGCTATTAGAAGGATGCTCTCTAAATCTCTTGAACCATTCCTTTCCGATTGATTTGATGTTGATAGAATTAGGTAGTTTTGATATTATTATTGGTATGGATTGGTTGTCGTTGAATAATGCTACTATTTTATGTGGAGAGAAGAAAGTTAAGATTCCTCTTAGGAATAGGACGTTAGTAATTGATGGTAGTCGAGGTGAATCCCGTTTGAAAATCGTTTCATGTATTAAAGTCCAAAAGTACATCAGGAACGGTTGTGAGTTATTCTTAGCTCAAGTGACCGGGAATGAGTCTAGGGAGAAACGATTGGAAGATGTACCTATTATTTGTGAATTTCCTGAGGTATTTCCTAAAGATTTACCCGGACTTCCACCGATAAGGCAAGTAGAGTTTCGAATCGATTTAATTCCTGGTGCTGCACCGGTGGCACGTGCGCCTTACCGATTAGCCCCTTCTGAATTAAAGGAGTTATCTGAGCAACTTAAGGAGTTGTCTGATAAAGGTTTTATTCGACCGAGATCGTCGCCTTGGGGAGCTCCAGTCTTGTTCGTTAAGAAGAAGGATGGATCTTTTCGTATGTGCATTGATTATAGGGAACTGAATAAGTTGACAATTAAAAATCGATATCCTTTACCTAGGATTGATGATTTGTTTGATCAACTGCAAGGATCTAGTGTGTATTCTAAGATAGATTTGCGGTCAGGATATCACCAACTTCGCGTCCGTGAAGAAGATATTCCTATAACTGCCTTTAGAACTCGTTATAGACACTATGAATTTCAAGTAATGCCATTTGGGTTAACTAACGCACCTGCGGTTTTCATGGATTTAATGAATCGAGTGTGCAAGTCCTACTTGGATAAATTTGTGATTGTGTTTATTGACGATATTCTAATCTATTCTAAGAATGAAGATGAGCATAGAGAACCTTTGAGGATTGTTTTGAACTTGTTGAAGGATGAAAAGTTGTATGCTAAGTTTTCGAAGTGTGATTTCTGGTTAGATTCTGTGCAATTTCTTGGTCATGTGATTAACAGAGATGGAATTCATGTTGATCCTGCAAAGGTTGAAGCTATTAAGAATTGGTCTGCACCGACAACGCCAACGGAAGTGCGACAGTTCTTAGGATTGGCTGGCTTTTATAGGCGATTCATTAAAGAATTTTCTTTGATAGCTAAACCCTTGACTAAGCTTACTCAGAAGAATAAACCTTTCGTTTGGGGAAGTGATGAAGATGGAGCATTTCAGACATTAAAGCAAAAATTATGTAGTGCGCCAATCTTATCATTACCCGACGAGAGTGAAGATTTTGTAGTATATTGTGATGCATCTCTTAGAGGTTATGGAGCTGTTTTGATGCAGAGAGAGAAAGTGATAGCTTATGCTTCTAGGCAATTAAGGAAGAGTGAGGAGAATTATACTACTCATGATCTTGAGTTAGGAGCTGTAGTCTTTGCTCTTAGGTTGTGGAGACATTATCTGTATGGCACCAAGTGTACGGTATTCACCGATCACAAAAGCCTACAGTATATTATCGATCAGAAGGAATTGAACATGAGGCAACGAAGATGGACAGAGTTGTTAAGTGACTATGATTGTGATATAAAATATCACCCAGGAAAAGCCAATGTTGTTGCTGATGCGTTAAGTAGGAAAGATAGAGAGCCTATCAGGGTGCATTCTCTAGTCTTGACCGTGCACAATAATTTGCCTGAGCAAATTAGAAATGCGCAAATAGAAGCTTGTAAGAAGGAGAATTTTGTTAATGAAGGGTTCCGAGGAGAAGGAGATCCTTTAGAGGTTAGAACTGATGGAGTGAAATGCTTAAGAGGTCGTATGTGGATACCTAAGTTTGGAGGCCTAAGAGATTTGATTATGTTAGAATCCCATAAATCTAAGTATTCCATTCATCCGGGATCTGATAAGATGTACCATGATTTGAAGAAGTTGTACTGGTGGCCGAATATGAAAGCTGACATAGCTATGTATGTTCTTCAATGCTTGACTTGTGCTAGAGTTAAAGCCGAACATCAAAAGCCATCAGGACTACTTCAACAACCAAAGATTCCTGAATGGAAGTGGGAGCGAATTACGATGGACTTTATCACCAAGCTTCCTAGAACATCATCTGGAAACAATTCGATTTGGGTTATTGTCGATAGACTGACCAAATCAGCACACTTCATTCCGGTTAACGAGCAGTTCTCACTAGAGAAGCTGACTCGAATATACCTCGATAATGTTGTATGCAAGCATGGAGTGCCTGTATCGATCATTTCAGATCGAGATCCTAGATTCGCATCGAATTTTTGGAAATCTCTCCAAAGATCTTTGGGAACGAATCTCGACATGAGCACTGCTTATCACCCCCAGACTGATGGGCAGAGTGAAAGGACGATACAAACACTGGAAGATATGTTGAGAGCTTGTGTGTTAGACTTTGGTAAGAATTGGGATAAACATTTGTCGTTAGCAAAGTTTTCGTATAACAATAGTTACCATTCTAGTATTAAAGCTGCACCGTTTGAAGCTTTGTATGGTAGGAAGTGTAGATCTCCTGTATGTTGGAGTGAAGTTAGGGATACCCAGCTCACGGGACCGGAATTGATCCGGGAGACTACGGAGATGATAGTTCAGATTAAGAATAGGTTGTTGACTGCCCGAAGTAGACAGAAAAGTTACGCGGATGTGCGGCGGAAGCCAATGGAGTTTGAAGTGGGTGACCGAGTAATGTTGAAGGTATCGCCATGGAAAGGCGTTATAAGATTTGGAAAACGAGGGAAATTGAATCCCCGTTATATTGGACCCTTTAAGATTTTATCTAGAGTAGGTTCAGTGGCTTACAAACTAGAGTTACCCCCAGAACTTCATGGTGTTCACAACACATTCCATGTATCTAATATGAAGAAATGTCTAGCAGTAAGTGATGAGAAAATTCCGTTAGGTAAGGTTCGAATAGATGGGAAGTTGCATTTTATCGAAGAGCCCGTAGAAGTTATGGACCGTGAGGTAAAGCAACTGAAACAAAGTCGGATACCTATTGTCAAGATCCGATGGAATTCAAAGCATGGACCAGAGTATACTTGGGAACGAGAGGATGAAATGTGGAAGAAATATCCGCACCTCTTCGATTTCAATAAGAAACGGACATCCAAATGAAATGGATCACGAGGACGTTGATCCCTTTTAGGAGGAAAAGCTGTGACAGTCTAACATTTTCAGGTAGTGAAATATTTTCTCGTATAATATTTTGAAACTTATTTTTGTGTTGGTTGACGAACTCACAATTTACGGATTTAAATTTGGGCTTACGTGCATAATTAGGCGTCTTTTACGACTAAACCGGAAACCTTAGGATTACGTATTTACGTTTTTGAACTCCGTTTTTTATGAGACAATTTTTACTGGATTCGTTTTGTGACGTTGATTCATAATTTATAAAAACGTTTTTCGTAAAACGACCCGAGGGCACGCAAATCGAGAAAACTAGAATCGAGAAATACCCGTAAACTAGTGAGATGGGACAAAACACATTGTCCCACCCCACTAGCTATATGGGACGGCCAACTTGACACCACAACACTAAGGTGGCATCAAGTTTAGCTAACACATTACAAGTGTTAGCCATGCTTACATACTAAGCTAACACATTCCACTAAACCTCAAAACTAGCTACTTGTTTTTCACTTCCATCTTTCTCACATGCAATCAACACCAAAACTCTCTCAAACTACCCTCCCTTTCCGTCCAAAATAAGCCAACAAACACCCCATTTGATCTCTTCTAGCCATGAACCACATGTTTACTAGCTCTATTAAGGAGTATTCTTGAAGCCTTGCTCATTTGGTGGCCATATTAACAACTTTGGAGGTGATTTGCTTGTGTCCTAGGGCTGATTTTCCAACCTATGTTCTTGATATTTGATGGTCTTGGAGATACTTGTTGTGTTCATCAAGTTCTTGTCTTCCTAAAACAAGAAATCCACTTGGTTGGTAAAGAAGATCATCCTCTCCATTTTTCTCTTGTTATTTTGTAAAGAACAAATGTATTTCCTTTCATTTTGTATATGTATATGATGTATATATGATGATAAAAATATTGTGTGGGGATCAAGTGTTGATAAATATGCTTAAAAAGGTTGATAACTATAAGAAATGAAGCTAAAATCTTGATTATTTAGTTGGCTGTATAAAAACAGTTGATAACTAAAATATGAACTGATAAAATTGCATGGTTTGATCCATTTACAGTAAGTAGAAGATGTTATACACATGTGAGAGTTTTCCATGCAATGGAATCAAAATAATGAGTGAGATATGATCAAAACAAGTTAGGTGGTCTAATCTGAATAAACAGTTTTGTAGAGACTGTTAAGGCAAGTTAAACTCAAAATGGGCAGTAGCTATAACTAAGTTAAATGTAGCACATAATATGAAGAACATGTCACCCAAAAATGAGCTTCTAATTCATTATAGAACTCTAGATATGTTAAAAATGGTGAACATGAAGTTAAAAATCAGATTTTTGGAAATAATGTTTATTATTATTATATAAGCACTCACATTATAATGTATAAAATGTAAAAATATAAACCCACTAACTTATAAAAATTATTTATATAAATGTATAAAAGGTTAATTAAATGGATAAATTATATAAATGGTGGTAAAATAATATTTATAAGTAATAAAAACTATAAACTTGTTTTTTACGACTTTTTCGGCTATCGCCGTAAAATTAACGTTTTTCGCCAAATAAAACTTAGACGACCAAACCCGTTAAATGTAAAGTTTATAAAAGTCATATACTGATGTATAAGTAACTAATACAAGTAAAAACCGATAAAACCCGAACTATAAGAAATACGGACATTTACGAGCTAACTAAACATATTGGACTAATAGTTGGACTTAATAAGATAAATACTTGTAAAAAGAGCTTATTGGGCTTAACCCATTTGGGCCCAACATGAAAAGTATATATATATACTGATAATATAGGTATAAAATGGATTAAAACAAGTTAAAGTACTTATAATAGGCATAATGGACTTAAAATAGGTAAATAGGTAAAACTAGTGAACTAGTAAGACGTTACCAAAACGTAAACGCTAAAATGAGTAAACAAGGATGTAAAAACCCACTTGATCATCATCATATGTACAAAATCATCATATGTATATTGTTATTTTGATAAAAGTCATTGGACCGAGTCTAAGACCGATTATTATTTATATAGGTTTCCGTGACCGAAGCACGCCCGTAGCCGATAATCCGCCTTTCATTAACAACGTGAGTTCATAGCCTCGCACTCTTTTAAATGTTTTATAAAATGATTTGTAAACCCGCGAGGGAGATAACATGCTAGATTTTTATAAAAATAGAACACAAGTAGTCCCGATTGTATGCTTAATGATATGGACCCGAATGATGCTATGACCCTATAAACGAGACAAAAAGGATTATTAGTAGTTAGGTTATGTCACTTAAAGTCCCATTAGCATGAATTGTGAACTACCGGGATTTGGTAGACGCTTATGCATTTGATAGTACTATTTGGGGACGATCACCCCAGTTCGCGCCTTGACGGTTGATCCCCGTCGTACCACATTGATTGGTAAGCGAATTTATGTATGAGAAGATTCCATAGCGTGATTTTTGTGACGACACGCTAACTTAGATGGGCAAATTGTTTGTCGGGTTTGCGGCCCGCTGTTTTCATAGTAAGGTAACAATGTCATGCGGCTAATAATAATCCTAATCCAGATACAATGTATCCTATTCAATCTATATAATCTAAATATCAGATATGATACGACGCTATTAACGATGAATATATTACCTATCATGGTAATATAGAGAGTACGGTCTCATGGACGGTTTAAAATGTATGCTTGATTTATATATTGCCTGACTAGCAATATGAGGACTTACTTCCGATATTATGCTTGTGTTCTGATTTTAAATGATTGTTTTATATAACGGTTTTTATTAATCTCTATGAATTCACTCGGCATTCGCTGATATGATTTTTGCATGTTTTTATCTCAGGTGCTTGAAGGTAATCCGGATGGAGATCGACTCTGATGGCCCACATAATATTAAAAATGTTCATTCGATCTATGTTTTGTAAACTTAATGACCTGTATAATTTGGGACCTGTTGTACACTTTGAAACTTTTTATCGAATGAATGTTTGTTAAACCTTGTACAACCATTTTTATGTGTTGTTTATGATTGGAGTTATTGTGCTATCCCGTAACACTCTGAAAGACCCTTCTGCTGTACCGATACGAAAAATGAGAGTGTTAAAGTTTGAATATGGAAATCATGATATAAGTTTATTAACACCTTGTAGTTACTACGGTATTTTGATATGATATCGTGTTGAGAGGTAGTGATACTTGACTAGGATGACTTATAATCGTTTTGTTAAAATGGATTGGGACGCCTTTTCATTTGAACAAGAAAGTTATAAGTTTCCGAACCGTGAATTTATAAAATCTTGTATACATGAAAAGGGACGCCTTTTGATGTAAACAAGGAGTTATAAATGAGTGGGCCCAAGTATGTCTCACTCGATTTGTGATTGTTTGGTATGTGTACGTCTTTCTTCGAACCGTGTTTCGTTGTTAAGAATCGTTCAGTGCTATCGTCATTATGATGATTGTCGGTTAGCATCTATGTACGAATAACCCGTTGTATTTCTCTTGAGTTGTGATTTGTTTTGATGGACCATTTCTAATGTGTCTTGATGATCGACAACGAAAATCTTTATTTGATGTTTATGTTTGACTTTTGCTTTTAGATACTTATGTGGCATGTGATCTAGTTGAATGATAGTAAGTTGTGAGAACTTGAGACGGCATTTTCCAATGACGCCCGATCATGGAGAACGTGTACCATATAATATCTTTTGACTTTCTTTGGAACCTAGACGATGACTTGTCTGTTTTTCACTCTTCACTGTTAGACTAAAGACTGTTATATCTGAATTAAGCGCCGGGACGTCGCTTCCTAAAGGAGTGGATGATATAACAACCCGAAAATTTTGACCAACGTTTAAACAAAGATTTTTCGATACATTTACGGAACTTGTTAATTATTTCTGATAATTCAACGAAGATCGTGTTAACAAAATTCAAATTTATTTTGAACATTTTCTTTTGGTTTATGAACTGAGGAATTTAAAATTTTTACGTTTACGTTTAATAAATTAAATATTTATTATCTGATTACTTATAGTATTTTTGACGTTTTAGAGTCGGAATAAGCAAAAATAACAAAAATAATAGTTGAAAAGATTCAAAACTAAAACTTTGAAAATATGAAGAAATAGTATTTTTCATTATATTCTAAAACGTTGCTAATAATGTGAATATTAGAGTTTACATTTTATTTTTACATTAAAATCTAGCCGAAATAGCTAAATTAATTAAACGAGCATTTAAATAAATAATAGCAAATTTTTTCGAAACGCGATGAAGTAAGGACTTATTTTTATTGGAAAAATGTTTTTAAAACCGATGGCGCAAGTCTCGTGTCTTGAATCGTCCGTTAAGTCGTCCAAACGAGCCTCGAACGCTTATTGTACAAAAGTAAACAAAACACTTACAAAATATACCCTAAACTATTAACTAGTTGCCATTTGTTTCATAAGGTTTTGGTATAAATAGGAATTTACCCTCATTTCCTTCATTTTCATCACAAAGAAAAACACACACACATCTTTCTCTCTCTCCTTGTTTGAGCCGTGAACCCCCAACACCAAAGAACATCAATTTTTTTGATTTTGAGCTTGGATCTTTCAAAACAAATTGAAGTCCCATCTTGGAAATCTCAAGATCTACATTTTGGTATGAAAATCTCCTACATGCATCAACTTTCAAGATTTTTTTTATTTCCATGGTGGATCTATACATGCATGATGGTTACATCAAGTGAAACTTTTAGATCTAGCCCGGATCTATACATTTATCAAGTGAAACTTGTAGATCTAGTCTGGATCTATACATGCATGATGGTTACATCAAGTGAAACTTATAGATCTAGCCCAGGTTTATACATGCATCAAGTGAAACTTGTAGATCTAGCCCGGATCTATACATGTATCAAGTGAAACTTGTAGAACTAGTCCGGATCTATACATGCATGATGGTTACATCAAGTAAAACTTGTAGATCTAGTCCGAATCTATCCATGCATGGTGGTCACATCAAGTGTTGACAAGATCTTGGAGGGTTGCTTGCTCACTCACTAGTACAACGACTTTGATAAGCATTGTAAGATCTACATCTCATTCTTATTTATTATTCATTTTATTTATCTTGATCTTATATATATATATATATATATATATATAATTTATTAATGAGTATTGGGACATTGTATATGAATTTTCGACACTAAAATAAAGCTAAACAAGCCCAAGTGGCGATTTGATTTATAACGACTTTTGAACCGTAGCAAAAATAGATTGCATGTCGAAATCAGTAGGTTTGGGATACTAAAAACTTATATATTAAGATAGATAATTGTTTTGTAATTAATTCCCCGCGTGGCTCGTCCCATAACGAATTTTAAAAAACAAGATATGACCAAAATAGTGAAAACTAGTCAGATATGAACATACTGTTTTGATGGACTGTTTTCTCGTAAAATTTGTATACTGACCTATGATTATGTAAAACTAAAAGTTGTAGATAAAATCATCAAGAACTAGAATCAATTGGATTATTTACCAATTAATTACGGTTTGGAAATGGTGGCTAAAATAGTAAAAACTAGTCAGATCTGAACATACTGTCTTGACGAACTGTTCTCTCATATAAGAACTCAGAATCATTGAAAAAGATAAAACTGTAGGTTGTAGATAAAAGCAAGAAAAAGTAGAATCAATTGGATGGCTTACCAATTATTTACGGTTTGAAAATGGCGGTCAAAATGGTGAAAACGAGTTTGGCTGCCCAAAAACAGCCAACTATTCTAAGTGACAAAATGGGTTAATTAGCTATGAAAAGTATAAATTGGGGATAATTAGACTTATAATCAGTAAAGTACATGAGTTAATAATGATTTTGGTAAAAATAACACACTTAGATGATTTAGGGTTCATGAGTTATGAGCAAAATTAGCGGGACATGTCGGGAGAATTGTAATAAACGGATTATACCTCATTAACGTAAAAAGTGATGTTTTTCATACAAAACGACGTGGTAGGACCCACTTGTAGGGAATTTTAGACTTAGTTATATACTGATAATTATGGAACCCGAGACCCGACCAACATAAAATATTAAGTGTACGTGTTTGTGATGCGTTTTAGAACCCAAAAATTATATAAAGTGGACTTGGGCCACAAAAGCCCAACTTACACTTGTAATGACTAATGGGCCATTATTGGGCCTGAGATTTATAACCAAGTTAGAAGTGAAATAATGATTTTAAATGGACCTAAGTTATATAATCTTGTAATGGGCCACTATTGGGCTTAAGATGGGCTAAAAGCGTCAAATTGGATATTACACTAAAATGGTTAAGTTTTCACCTAAAAGTTTTATAAAGAATCATAAAATAATTCAATGTCCAAGAACTTATTAAGATATACATATTACATATATGTACGAATTATTCCTTGTCTCAAGCCTAAGACGTGCCTCGTTATCTTTAGGTCTCGTGTGATCATGTATCGACTGTTGACATTTATTTTTTATTGACGTTTGTTCTCTATTAACTATTGTGACGATTATATCAGGTAAGTCTATAGCCTCGCTTTTATACTATCTTGTAAATGGTTTTTAAACCTGCGAGGGGGAATACATGTTTTTATAAACTTAGAACATAAATCTTTTATGGTATGCTTGTCCCTCTATGAATGGACCCGTGGTTGCCTTTAAATTGCATTAAGTGATTGCCATTATTAAAGCCTCATGGATCGTTAATTAACCTATGATGGGTTAACCGCTAGTAAAATTAATAGATCTATGGGGGAAGCCGCCCCGGTTCAGTTTGTGTGGACTTGTCACAAAAGCTTAGGCCCGACCTCCACACTGTTTGAACATATTGTATTGAGAAGTCAGGTATACGGCAATGTACCAATAATCTGGAGGTAACGACAATTAATAAATCTCCTGTCTTATCAGACCTATAAGGGAGTGTCTAAGGGCTCGGTTCCATGAGCTTATTGCAATTTATGCTATATACAATTATTATTGTTGATGCAAATTCGATGCTTGTTGCCTTCAAGTATGCCACAAATTTATAATCTTTGCTTGTGTTCAAATTGATTTGTAAAACCTATAGACTTGCTCAACCTTTGTATTGATGATTTTACACATGTATTTTAGGTAATCAAGATGGATAGCAGCGGAGCATGTGAGGAGGAAGTTGGTGCTTACTTGTCTAAACTTTATAATTGTTTTCCATCCTTTAAATTGAATAAATGACTTTTAAAAGTCTTTAATGAATGTAATTTGTTGGTAACGATTTTTGGGACTAAACGCTACTCTGAATTATATATTGGGATGGGAAACTTTTTAGACAAAATTGTATAATATCTTAACGTCTCTTTTGAGGTTGTTTTCTATGATTGTGTGTGATGTGCTATGAGTAGCGCCCCAAATTGTTATTCCGCTACGTGATAATTTGGGGGTGTTACACATTCCTCTCTATATCCACTCACGCGCGAGTTTCTCGCTGCGACAAAAAACCATACCCAAACTCACCCAACACGAGTTAAAAGTTAGTGGGTCCCTTTGTAGGTCTACGTAATCCTTGGATTATCCTAAGCTTGGAATGATCTAAAGAGAGAGAGATAGATGAAGAACTAGAGTGAGAAAGTTTGAGAGAGATAAAGGAGAGAATAGGAAGAAAGATGTAAATTGAAAGTGAAATAAGAACCAACAACCACTCCTAACATGCTAGGAGGGGTATATATAGCCCACCCTACATGTGGGCTTTATGGGTTAGATGTTTACATATTAGATCACGAGCCTATACTACGTATATATTGTTGGAGTGACCGATCCTTCCTAAATATGTAAAAACGTATTTCCAACAATCTCCCCCTAAGGGAGGTCACTCCAAGTTACAATGTCCTAAATAGTGTATAGCTCGTGATCTATGCTAACAATCATGTGACCGAGACTTTATTTGGAAAAACGTATTTCCAACAATCTACCCCTAAGGGAGGTCACACCATTTTATAAAATCTTTTCAGCAAAATTAAACGGTTAAATGTTGATTCATCGTGAGTTGGTCAAGTTAGTGGATTTTGGATTTACTGTAGACCGTCTCTCGTGCATTTGATTGGATTTTAGAGATTATTGGCTTCTAGGCATTCTCTATTAAGTGCGTTAATTGGTTGTGTGTGAGAAAAATAGTTAATAGCATTTAAGTGACAACGGATGTTAAAGTTTCTTAACGTTCATTAAAATGAAATGGTTTTTTAACTAAATAGAAATAGATATGAAAAGGGAAGACCAAAGGGTAACTTTTAATCTTGTTTGACCTAGGTCAAAACATAAGACCCCGCCCCTTGTTTCTTCTTCTGTGTTTCGTTTACACAACAACACACAAACACCAACAATCTTGCCGCCATAGCCATCCTTCAAATCCTTGCATCTTGATCATTTGTCTTTGATTAAAACTCGTCTAGGTACATGTTTTATTCTTATGAATACATCATTATTTCACTTCTAACATGGTTTCCTCATAAACAAATTCCCAATTAATTGATTTTTAGGGTTTATGTAATTTTTTGCATAAAAAATAAAATTGATTGGTGGGTTTTGCTTAGGGCAAGGTTTAGGCTCAATGGTATGTTTAGGTTGCATTAAAAACTTAATCGAATTCTCTCTGGATTGACAACATAGTTGAGGTAAAAACAGGGTATACATGGAATCCGAATTGTGTTCAGTAAGACGGGATTCCGACTTAGATCCATATTAAATGGATTCCGACTTAGGTCTAGGTAAACAGGATTCCGACTTAGGTGAATAAAATGGGTTCCGACTTAGGTTTTAATACTATGGATTCCGAATTTTGTTCACGTAAACTGGATTTCGACTTAGGCTCTTGTAAACTGGATTCCGACTTATGTTTATGGGATTCCGAATTATGTTCATGAAAACGGGATTCCGACTTAGATCTACATAACATGGGATTCCGACTTATGTTTATGGGATTCCGAATTATGTTCATGAAAACGGGATTCTGACTTAGATCTACATAACATGGGATTTCGACTTTTGTTTATGGGATTCCGAATTATGTTCATGAAAACGGGATTCCGACTTATACTCTGTTAGTGGATTCTGACTTATACTCTGTTAGTGGATTTCGACTTATACTCTTTTAGTTGGATTCTGACTTATACTCTGTTAGTGGATTCCGACTTATGCTCTGTTAGTTGGATTCCGACTTATGCTCTATTATTTGGATTCCGATTTATATGCTTGTTTAGGATTCTGTATTACAAATTTACTTATGTGGATTCCGATTTGATGTTAAATGATTATTTTGGGTAGTGATTGTATGGTATGTCATGTGCTAGTTGTAGTTTCTATGTTTTAAGTATTGAAATATGATGCTTTTAAGGTTAATACGTCATGATATATCTTTCTTGTGTATCAACGGGTATGTTTTGTCTTAGCAGCTATCATGTCTCGCACTCAAGAGTAACAAATTGAACTAGACCTTGCACTCGTACTAGAAGACAACCGCCTTCCAATCACTCCCAATAATCAACGATTGAAAGAAGGCTTCGTTCCATCACAAGCAGCATTCAGAATTGCTATAGAAATCCTTGATCTCTCACCGATCAAAAACGCACTACGGATTTCAGCAAGTGTTCCCGAAATCTACATGCATGAGTTTTGGTCATCCATCAAAACCATGACAAACACAAAGTTTTCATTCAACATCAATCGAGAGAAGAAGGAATTTTCTCTTAATCAGTTTCGCGAAATCTTTGGATTCCCTTCATTAGCTAAAGGGAAAACATATGCTCCTGTTCCAGACACAAAAGAAATATTAATTTGATTATGTCTCTTGGCTATGATGAAGAATTGCCAACCTTGTCTAAGTTTAACACTTCTAGGCTTGGACAACCTTGGAAGGCATTTTTTAGTATCATTATCCGATGTTTGACGGGAAAATCCAGAGGTGCAGATTCCTTGAGACTTTCCTAGGATCGTATATTTTATGGAATCTACAAGAGACTCAATTTAGATTATGCCTCTCTCATGTGGGAAGAATTTCTTTATCAAGCTTTCAGAAATGTTAAGAAGAAATCTAAACACCTTCAGTTTCCATGATTTACAAAGCTCATTATCAATTAATTCATGAAAGCCAATGAAGCTATCGATCGACGTGGAGGATTCTTTGTTAGATGATGATTTCTTCGTGGTAGCCATGAGACAAGAAGGAGCTAAGATCACTTACTCAGGTATTCCAGCTCCATTTCCGGATAATATGCTGAATGACAAAATCAAAAAGAGTGTTGCATATAAGATACTCCTGAAAGAAAATGAAGAACACACAAAGAAAGTGGCTACGGGAGAGTTCAAGGCACCAAAACCTAGAAGCAAAAGAAAGGAAATTGATTCTTCAGAAGCTGATACACCAAAACAAGACAAAGGAAAAAGAACAAGAACATTGTCTTTATGGAGAAAAAGGCCAAGGGAAAGAAAACACTTCTCATGGATGAAGATATAGAAGAACAACAAACACCTTTGACTGAAAAACAACAACTGAAGGAATTGAAGCAGGTTTTTCACCGAAGTAGAAAAGAAACATGAGGTAGTGGATCGGGTCAGAGGTCAAAGGAAATCGAATTTCTGACATTGCTGACTTTAGAGAACCCGATGATTATGAGGACGAGCCAGTTCATGATGAAGATGATGATCAGCAGCACGAATACCACGACACAAGTTTCGATGATATTCCACCTGTACAAACAGAGATAGTACAAATGGAGACAGAGATAGCTGATATCACAAATCCCTACCACAACTATGTAGGCAATTTGTAAGAAAGATTCAAGGTGAAAAACACGAAAAAAAATTTAAACCACAGATATATCTTGATTAAAAGAGCATAAAACCAAAACTAACACAACAAAAAACCTTATTTCACCTCATGGCTCTCAGACCATTTGTAGGTCTACGTAATCCTTAGATTATCCTAAGCTTGGAATGATCTAAAGAGAGAGAGAGAGATAGATGAAGAACTATAGAGAGAAAGTTAGAGAGAGAAATGAGAGAATAGAAAGAAAGATGTAAACTGAAAGTGAAATGAGAACCAACAACCCCTCCTAACATGCTAGGAGGGGGTATATATAGCCCACCCTACATGTGGGCTTTATGGTTTATATGTTTACATATTAGATCACGAGCCCATACTACGTATATATCGTTGGAGTGACCGATCTTTCCTAAATACGTAAAAACGTATTTCCAACACCCTCACATATTTTTTTCAAATCATTTTTTCCTCTTTATAAATACCAAATTTACCACAAAAAATTTTCACACACAGTTTTTAGTATTTTCACACACAACTTTCTGTAATTTCAAACCCAAATTCTAAAATAAAAAACGGCATGCTATTTTCCACACACTGATGACGAGATTAAACCTATGATCCAGAAACAAATAATTCAACAACAACGTCGCCAGGATGCGCTTACGACATAGCTAAAGATTTCGATGTCGCGTACGAAGCTAATACGACACTACACATAACATATGAGAAATGCCGTGATCTTTCCCCACTGAAACGTCATTTAATCGACACGTATCTAAGTAATCAATCTAATACTGATTTCAACATCAGAAGATCTTTGTTTAGAAAGTCGGTAAAATTGGAGGCTCGAATTGAAAAAAATATTGAATGACTTAATAAATTGGGTTCTTCATCCCAAACTCATATCAGTTCTTCATTCCAAATTTAAACAACTCATATCGGTTCTTCATCACAACAACACCGCCGTCGCAACGTGTCTCCTGATCTACCATTTCGAATTGAAAACGACTCAAATGGCTTACTTACTGACAATGAGGTGTATCAACTATACCTAGATCATAAAGTGTTGAGAGAAAGTATTGAAGAAGAAGAAAGGGCACGAAGGGAACTAGAGGCGGAAATTATGGCCAAAGAAGATGAAAAAGAAACAATGCGTTGGGAGTTACCTAGACAGTTATCGGATTCGAATCCGGGAACTGACTAATCGTATTATGTATTTTTATTCTATCTAGTAGTGTATTTCCTTTCGTATTGTATTCAGATTCTAGTATTTTAACTTTTATTCCTTTTTATTTAACTTTTAAATATTCTCCATTTTACTTTATTTTTATTTAACTTTTATTCCAATTTCTTCCTATAAATACCATTATTACTTCTCATTTCATCACATCATCTTCTTCCTCATCACACACTAAAACAACATCTTCAAACACCAAAACATCATCTTCTTAATGGCGACGATACGATGGACGCCTAAGGAAGAAATAGCATTGTGTCGCGCTTGGGGCTATGTTCTTGAAAATACCATGCCAGGTCACACATGAAGTGCTCGTAGTTTTTGGGCTGAGGTTTTACAAATACTGGAGGACCGTTTAGATGATCCAAGGAAATGAACGTACGATAACAAACGGGGAATGGAAATTCATAATGAGCGTCGTGTGTATGTTTGTTGGATGTTACGAAAAAGCAAAGCATACACGGGTAATTAGAGCCACTGACGAGGATGTAATGAATAACACCCTCCGTAACTATGAAGCTCATAATATATGCCGGTTTAAGAATCTTTATTGTTGGGAGGTTTTTAAAACTTATCCACGGTTTTTTCCTTCTTAAGTTATTCGTGTATCGTTTTTATTTATCCATGTGTTGTTTTTAATATCCTTGTAATATTTTTATTTACCCGTGTATCGTTTTCATTTACCCGCGTGTATCGTGTTTGAATAAAATGTATGAATAAAAGTTTTTATTGTATGAATAAAAAATATTTAATAAAAAAGTGAGAGTGATGTGTAGTGAGTGTCATTACCTCCAAAAGTGAGTTTTAGTGAGTTGTAGTAAGTTTGTTAAAAAGTTGATGTGACGTTGACGTGGAGTCGAGTGGGTTATGTGCCACTCCCTTTAGCCTAAGTATTTTTAAGTCATGTACGTTAGGTCTAGTTGTATTCTTGTTCTCTTTTGGGTCTCCTTTTCCTTAATATGCTTGTTTTGGGAATGGAGGTGACTTTTCACTTTTACTGTTTCTCTTCTTTTATAGTTATAAATTTTTGCTTTTCAAAAAAAATATTAATCCCGAATCTAACATCTATCCTATCCTAACTCCGATCATCAACTTCAAACCAAAAATTAAGATAAAGTGATCAAATCTCAACTATTCGACTATTTTTAATTAAGAAAAATTGGTATAATCTTGATCATACATCTCTTTTGTAACAACATATTAAAAACCACATTTGTTTTTAAGTTGAAATATTGTTTAATATATTTATTTTTTATCATCTAACTTCGTCGTAGTTTCTAAAATTTTGTGCTCTTTAATTCAACATGCATTTGATATAGTTTTACGACTTTTTGTTTTTTCAGTTTATCTGTATTATTTTATATTGATTATGATTTTTTACAAATTAAAACATTAATTTGATGAAAAAGAAAGTCACATTGGCACGAGCCAAATTATGAAGGTCGAGTTCTGCTTGGAAACGAATGCGAGGGGTCCTAGTTTGGTTTATTACTGTTGGTCTCGTTGGATTATCCCAACAATAACGGTGTAGTACGTGCCACGAGTAGAGACTCGATATGGCACTAGACTGGTTGGGAGTTGGGGCCGCTCTTCTGATGAGTATAAGGCAGAACGAAACAAGTGAACTTCTATTATACGCTTGATGGATGGCTGGTCCTTATCGGTGTAAGGACATCACGCGGGGTCTAAAGGATGACTCCATGACAAGTGGTATTAGAGCCAAGTCAGACTGAGGCAGACCGAAGCAGAATCGTTCAAGCTTGTTCTCCCAATAAGTTCTTAAAAGTGTTTGGTTGCGTAAAAGTGGCGGGAGTGAGATCCCGGGATATTGAAGAGTCAATACGATGTTGCGTGGAGTTCGTAAGTTGGTGGTGGTTCAAGTTTTTGTCTTTTTATTTCATTATTTCTCAATCAGTTGAAGGGCACGATGCAATGTTTTTGTTGGTCGCGTATAAAGTAGAAATTTGGCAAAAATGAGACATGTCAAATGGATTTAAATTGGTTGAGTGTGATACTAACAATCATACGAATAGTCAAATACCCCCAAAGCTGGAAGATGATGAAGCTTAGTTTGGTAATTAGAATTATGTTTTTTTGTTGATTCTATTGTATCTCTTTTGCTTTGATTAGGTAATAATGTTGATAGCTCTACCTATGGTCTCATCTTTTGTTTATGACATACTATATATTAAAGGTCACAAAAAACCTAATTACTAGCTAGGAGGTTGTTTCTTCATAAAAAAGTTGATCATCTTAAACGCAAGCCGCCTACCAAACCCCGTCCCAAAGGACAACGTGTAGAAATTTTATACTGAAAGACATGTGCATGAGTGCATCTCGATAGAGTCGACAAGACTCGCATTTGCAATCCTACAAATTGGTGTGGTCTTGACGAGTACCAAAAACTGCATTCAAAGGTGCTCTTATTGTTATGACTTATGGTTGACGTGGGACAAAAGTTCTACAAAACAAACTCTCAATAAAAAAATATATGTACATTTTCTAATCCCCTCAGTCTATTCAAATAGATGGTCTATATTAATCTTTTTTAGTTTAAATAGAATATTCATTTTCTTTTTATTTTTTAAAAATAATCCTTAAAAAAATTCCGATCTCTACAAAAACCCTTCATCTTGTCTGCTGCATACATCTTGTCAACCAATTATCCCACTTTTAGTTATTATAAGTGGGAGAATATATGTAACGCTAGAAGATTTAATAGTTATAAGGTTGGACCTGTGGTGGGATCTTGCTATGAAGATTGTTTTAGACTTTATGAAAACAACAAGTTTGGCCTATTTTATATTCCTGTTTTGGTTTATTAAAAAAAAGTTTTGTTTTTATTGTTTGTGTTTTGATCTGCTTCTTCGATCTATCTGTTCTAAAGTTTTCAATCTATCGCTCAATTCTATAAAAAAACTAAACTCTTTTGTTCATCTTTTATGTTGGTGATTTGTGCAAAACTCACAAATCCACACGGTTGTCTATTTAGTGGAATGTTTGTGCAAAGGTCACAACCCACATATGACGTTTATGAAGAAGAATAAGAGGTTGTGGAAGGCTTTGTGGATTTGTGTTGATTTGGTTGAGTTTAGGAGGATAATCGAAAGTGCAGGGCCTTATTAATGTTTTATTTTTCATGTTTATTTTGTTTCTTTTCTAGTTTAGTACTCCAGTTCGAGCTTTCGCGATTTCGCCGCTCGAACTGCGGGGGAGTGTTAGTGAATAGATAGGCCAAAGCCCAGTTTGTGGGTTTAGGGCATTAGGTTTTTACCACTATATATAGTGGCTGAATAATACATAATATCCATGGGGTTTTATATTGTCTAACAAAAACAACCCAAAATGAAAAGAGAGACTATGATTTTTTGAAGGTTAATCTACAAAGATGTTACTAAACTTTACAAAAACATTTTCTTAAGGTAATATAGTTTCATTTTGTGGTTTCAGGTTACTTATGTTTGTGTGACCGGTTCTTTACGTTATTCGCTACTTTACCACTTGTTATACCCGGTTAAATTCCTACGTAGATATGTAAAAACAATTAATCATTTGTTATATATTTGATTTGCATCTATTTTATTTAAAAGGAAAATCATTTCAATATATCATATCCCCACACTAGACTTATCATTCTCATCTCCCATCTCTATCCCAATTCATAATCAATGGCATATACCAATAATCCAACATACCCACATAATCCCGATCCAATCACAACTCTAACCCTAAATTAATCAATCCAGAATTAGCTTCACCGCAATCAACAACGACACCTCCACCGTGTTCGCCACATATTTAAACCCATGGGACTGGGCTGCCGTTGTTCTGGCCACTACTTAATACCACCTTTCATCAGCTATATGTGGTTCTTTACAGGATCTTCGTGTTTATTGTTTGAGTGGGTTGTGGAAGAAAGAGGTTTTTGAGACCCCACCTCCGATCTGGAAAAGATTGACTAAACTTTCATGTTTAAGTTCTTCTATTAATAAGAGGTTCATACCTTCACACATCAATGATGGGTTTGTGTTTAACTAAAACAATCTTTCAAAGATGGAAAAGAAATTTTAACTAATCTGAGACTTTATGTTTTTCGTTTTTGTGTTTTGAGTCATGGAGATGGGAAAGATGTGATTTGTTCTAGAGATGGAATGAGACAAGGGGTTATAGGAAGATAGTGTCGGATTTTTTGATTAGGCCACTTGTTTATGGGATTTTTCTGGAAGTGAAAAGGTATGGGGATACCATCAATTAACAAAATCAAAATATGCATGAGAATTAGTTTGGCAGAACAAAGAAAGAAAATAAATTGGCGACGATGTCTGTTTAAAAGAAGGAGCAACAGGATATTGTGTTTTTTAGTGATAATAATGGTGATACTGTAAATATGAAGGAGAGGATAGGAAAAAAGAATAAGAGTAAATAATATAGATAATAAGTTGTAAAATTACTAAGTGGACTCATTTCAGGTGAGGTAGACAAAGTGGCAGACACATGTGGCAAGGGATACATGTTATCAGTCGGTTACCCTTTTAAAAAGTAACCTTAGCATAACATATTTAATTGTTGGGTAATCCAATCAACCGGTCATGTGAAGTTGAGTAACCCAAAATCACAAAATGAAACTATATTACCTTATAACAATTTTTTTTTGAAGTTTAGTAACTTCTTTGTATATTAACTCATTTTTTGACATAGTGAGTATAAAAATTTAACATATGATGAGAAGTGTCTTCATATTTTACTATTTTCAGCATTTTCTTTTTTGCTATATTTACTCCTAAAGTCCCAATTTTTAAACCTTTGTTATTTAACTAATAAAAAATTATTTATTTTTTGGGTTTTTTTAAACAACTAAGAGCATCCACTATGGTAGTTTATAGATAGGTTCAAAAAATTATGAAGAGTTCTAAAATTTTGTGTACCATAGTGAGGAACCATTTCAAGTCTATGTGGCGTGAAGAGGTCTAGGATTTTGAAGAGGTTTATAATTTAATGTATTGCATGATTTGACAAGTTTATAAACCAACTAAAAGCTTTATCTATAGTGGTAATAGGTTTATAGTGTGATAGAGGTTTATGAATTAATTACATTTGAGGATGTGGTACTTTATAAACCTATTAAGAGGTTTATCATAGTGGATGCCCTAATAAACAACATGACTCTTGAACATTATTAGAACTAATTGATGAACTGATAACATTTATGGAATTTGCTAACCACCACCTTTTGGGTGGTTTTTAAACATAACAAATATAACAAATTTGCATTAAGTGAACTCAAATCAAATAAATATACCATAATAAGCATAATACATCTCAAAACTAAACTAAACAACCACATGGCACACAAATTCAACAAATGACCAAATTTCAAGCAGAAAACTGTAAAACTTGAGTTTAAAGCATTGTACCTAGTGGTACCTACATCTAGGCCTCACTTGCAGAAGCTGATGCAAAAGCTATGAATCTTTTCTGATCTTATTTGGCTTATGGAGAAAGCTACGTGTGTGTGTGTGTGTGTGATGAGGAATACGACAGTCCAATCAGCAAGACTACAATAGTCTTGGTGATTTCTATTTTGAAACTTGTAAATCACAACACCAATAGGGAAACTACAACTAGATAAGCCCAAAGTTAAGCTTATTTGTCAAGTCAGCTTAACTCAAGCTTATTCTACAGTAAGTAGTAAACAAAATTTTAAAACTGTAATTTTGGAAAATGAACTTGGAACAAATAGATTTGCAAGGAAATAAAGTTATAAGAAAACATAACCTCAATATATGACCTTCATAATAACTTGGTTGTCAGCCAAATTACCATGATCAAACCATATAGCAAAGAGTCCCAAAAACTTAACAAAGACTTGAAAGATTTTTGATAAAACTTAAAAGAAAAACTTGCATAAAAGGTAAAAGACTGAAATTTAAATTGGAACAAAAAATATTGCAAGGCTTGAAAATTACTTTTAATTACTAAAATTCAAGGTTTACAAAGATTTTGGAAATAAGGAAATAAAAATCTTCTAAGTCTATATAATACAAGGAGACTGTTTTAGGATACATCAAACCCTAGCAAGTGCTATTCCTAAACTGCCCTTGAATGCCTCAAAGATTCCTCTTGGATCCGTTTGAATTTGAGTCAAATGCTTCATGGAACATCTTCTACTACGCCCATGTGAATACTAGTTGTACTTGTGATCCTTAGCCTTAGGATTGTTGTGGGGATCAAGTTCGGTGACATGAGCCATTGATTTGCTGTTGCGCTCTTGTCTTCTTTCCAAAACATAGAAGGGGAGCATGAGTGTGGGGTCTAGGTTGAAGTGGTATCAAATGTGAGCACATAAGTGCGATTGACGGAGGTTTAATTGCTATTATGGAAAAACCATTTGAGGTAACGGGGTTGGGAGGATTAAGGGTTATATTGAATAGTTACATGTTTCAATCCGTTTTGGGGAAAAAGACAAATGTTTAGCGCCTTGTTAATTAATATTAAACTTGGTTTAAACCTTGGGCTCGGGTAAAAATTGCTTGGGCTTGTAGTTAGGTTGGGATTCGACTAGGTTAAAAACAGATTTAGTTAAATAATTAAATTTCATGTTTGTCAGTTTTGGCCCTTCCACTTAGTTAACTTTAGTCCTTTGTTGTCTTTCACCATTAGTCCTGGTGGCATTTCATGTTAAGTCCTTTTGGCATTACAACTTCACTCCTTTGTTAACAAACTTATGATTAGGACTAATGTTGCACTTTCTTCATACTTGGAGGGTTAACATGTTGTTTATTCAAACATTAGGGACCCCAAAGTAATTGTAGATAGTTGAGGGGTGTAAAGTGTCAATTTTTCAAACTTGATGGACAAATCTTGTACATCTACAAAACTTCAAGGGTCTTTTTGGAAATTCCACATCCGGGTCCAGTTATTTTGTGCGCCTTCATTTCTCGTGTTCGTTTTTGCTTGATTCTTGTGATCTTTTGATAAATTCACGATATTCAAGCCTGAAATTGATGACGTATACTCCGTAGTTGAGCTGAATAGCCCGACCCGCGAGTACTACCCGTATCCATTGGGTATGGATCATTACTTCACAGCGTGCGCGCGACCCAGGAGGCCCAGTAAGCCGTTGTCGCACAACGGTTTATTACATAGTCGTGTCCTCGTCGCACTTCGATAGGATGAGACATAATATAATCTATCTTACGATTATATTCACCTAAGGAAAAGAGATATACACTTGCTTTAGTTACGCGATAAGGATCAAAGCTATTTCTAGTCATTATCTCTTCCTTAGGCTGCATGAATAGGAGAGCCCAGTCAAGACTCTCTCTGGTGTAAAAGGAACCCCCGAGGTTCCACAAAGATACTATACACAATACTCTAAAACCCTCACATATTCTCAAACCGATTACTTACTCTCACGCCGGAGTCTAATCGTGGGACACGCGCCCATGGTAAGCCTAACGGTGTCTGTTATTTAGTGTGTAGGGTCTCTAAAAAGGATTCTCTTGGTGCAAGAGCCGGAGCCCACAAAGCCCCGAATTAAGCCTAACTCGGGTCAAACGCGGTCTGTCTGACCTTTGTATCAACAAGTTGGCGCCATCTATGGGACCCTACACTAAACTCTGAATAATGACCAAAAATGACGCAAACCCGTCCCACCCAAAGGGTGGATGATTGTGGTAAAACACGTCTCATGTTTAGGAAAATAAAAGAGCGTATATGAGCGGTAAGTATTAAGTGATGATTTAGGAAAATCAAGCACTAATGACCCAAATGATGTGAAAGTTCGTTTCCCAAGGAGGTATATGTGTGTGATTAAAATGTTAAATGTTTGAGATTAATATTAGAAAGAAAGAAGGGGTGAGAAAAGAGAATGACAGATACGTGAAAACTATACTACGACGACAAAATTAAAAGCCGTAAAAAGTGACAAAATAGAAATTAATTCTAAAATTTCCCAAAAAATTACCAAAATTAATTAAAAATAAACTAAGAGTTTACAAATGATCAAAACTTTTTCAAACCTTTTAATTAATTAAATATTATTTTTTAAATGCTAATTAAAGCCCTAAAATCAAAATAATTATTAAAAAGCCCAAATAAAGATTTTTCACTTTGTAAAACTCTAAAATGACTTAAATAAACTAAAAACAATTTTTATGAAATTTTAAACTAAGGAAAACTATTTTTAAATGATTAAAAACTATTAAAATACTTAGATAATTCTAAAAATTAAGAAAATGATGATAAAATTAATCTAAGAGTTTTAAAAACCCTAACTTAATGTATTTGACCTAGAAAAAATATAAAAAGTGCAAAATATTAAAAATGAAATTTAATAATAAATTAATATTAAAATAATATTAAAAATCCAAAAATTATAAAAATTTCTAAAAACTTGCAAACTAGTTTATTTTAACCTAAGTAAACAGAAGTTGAAAGTGAAATTACCAAAATACCCCTAATGGGCCCCCAAATGGGCTAAAAAGTAAAACAGTCCAAATGAAATGGGCTTTTTGGCCCAATAAAGTCCAACTCAACCAAATAAGCTGAATATCACTAGTCCAGCTTAAAATCAAATCCAAAACACAAAAGTCTGAAGGCACAAAAGCTGAATGTGAGCTTATCATAGCTTAATTAATCAACAGCTTATTCTTAATGGGCTTTTTGGCATATTAAGCTATAAGCCAATGCCATAAGCTCTAATTTGACACACAACCTTCTTTTGAGATGCCTAAGAGATCTGTGAAAAGAAATTTCCAGAAAGCACACTCAATAAGCCAGAAATAAGCAAAGTAAAATTTCACTAAAAGACAAAATAGTCGACATGGAGTTCTAGACCACCGCAGACCTTGATTCAAGTTGGAAAAGACTCTAAATGACTTAATTAAGACAAATCAACAAAGAAAAATAAGCCAAGCCAAATAAGCTGAATAAGCCAATAAGCACATATGTAAAAGTCAAAGTAGTTGGTTTTCTAGTCAAAGCTTAAAGTCAACCACCCAAATGCTCCAGAATGAACAAATGGGTCAAATAAGGAACACCTATTACAAAATTAAAGTTGTTGCTGGTTAAAATAAGCTAGAACAGCTTATTGATAGCTATCCTAAAAATAACACTAGCAATGGCTAGCAGTAGGGGAAAGGAGTTCCCATTGCTTTGACTATTTGACTTCCAATTTAGAGAGATCCAGTTGGACTCAATGGAAAACAAAGGAACCCTTACAACCAGTGAGTTGTTAGGAGTCAAATATCAAGCAAGAAATCACAAAATCACCAAGCCAATAAGCACAGAATAAGCAAATAATGCACATATATGACACAGACCTGGAAATAAGCAGTTATGAACTAAAAAGTAGTTTAAGCATGAATAAGCCAACCAAAATGAACCATATGCATACACAAGCTATAATAAAGTCCAATAAGCACAATTAAACTTGTTTCAAACACTGATTCAAAGATTAAAGGCAGATTCAAGCATATGCATATGACTAATGAACAAAGTGAATATCCAAAACCCTTTTGCTGATCTAAATGACCACCAATCCAATTTCAAACCTTCAAATCCATTTCCTTGGTTAAATCAACTAAGACTTAGCACTTGTTAACCCTAGTCTACCCTTAGATCAAGGTGTCCCTAAAATTTTAGCCAAAATTACCAAGTAAAACAGATTTTATAGCCCTTTGATGGATTTTGGTTATTCAAACCACAAAACTTGCAGCAAAACACTTATAAGCACAAGTAAAACAAGTACCAACACAATATACCAACAAACACCTACTCAAATCACCTCAAAACCTGCTTATGTAGTTAACCCAAACACCCCTTAATAATTTGTTTTCACAAGTTTTCAAAGGATTATTCAGATTTAACCCATAAATCAAGTTCAAATCAGTTCAATAACATCAAACAAACTCAGATAAACAAGATCCAACCACAAAATCACACAATACAAGACCAAATCTCAGATTCAATCAAATAGCATGCAATTTCAGAAAAAAGAAAAAAAGTTTAGAGATTCAAACCTCTAAGACACACATCCATGCCTTGGATTGTATGAGCTTAGGTTCTAGCAAAACAAGCACCAGCTTCCATGTACCTGCTAAGAACAACAAACACCAAAGATGAACACAAAACTATGAAATCTGATTTTTTTGAAAAACAAGAGTTTTAATCCTTAAAACCTTTCCTCAAAAACCAATAAATGATAAATGGAACTCAGAATTTAGCTAATCAAACACCAAACTTTTACAAAAACATAAAGGGAAAATCACAATTTTAGAAAATCAAACTTTTATTTCATAAAAAGGAATTACAAAGACTTAGCTAAAATCTGGAACAAAGGGACTCTCACATGTTGAGGTCTCCTTTTATAGACGACTAAGGATGATTCTAGAATGGAAAATACATCAAAACCCTAGCTATGAAGTCTCAAAAATTCCATTGGCCTTCTAGACGCGTTTGTTGTTGATGATGTAGGTCCTTAGATTCTAAGGATTGTGCAAGTGTTGGATTGATCTAAAAAGAGGGATGGAGAAGGAAGAACTAGAGAGAGAAAGCTAAAGAGAGAAAGGAGAGGAGGGAAGAAAGAAATATGTATTAATGAAAAGTGTGAAATGAACAATGACCAACCCCTCCTAACATGCTAGGAGGGGGTATATATATCCCACCCTACATGTGGGCTATATGGGATATATGTTAATATATTGGATCACGAGCCCAATACTTGAATATATCATTAGAGTGACCGATCCTTTCTAAACACGTAAAAACATATTTCCAACAATCTCCCCCTAAGGGAGGTCACTCCAAGTTACAATGTCCTAAATAGTCTATAGCTCGTGATCTATGCTAACAATGATGCGACCGAGACTTTCCTAGGAAAAACGTATTTCCAACAATATCCCCCTAAGGGAGGTCACACCATTTTGCGAAATCTTAAACCTAGCATACTATGCCTGAGTCTTCGATCTTGTTCTTATGAATATGCTTGATGTGATCTTTGACTTTAGTCTTGAGCTTGTTTCCTTGCCTAGACCTTGTGCATTCATTACTTGTGAAATTTGCCTCCTCACGACATCATGCTCCACATACTTATACTTTTATAAATTCTTGAAAGCTTCAGAGTTTGATACAGCGGAAGACTTGACTTTTAGACTTTCTTGAATTTGTTAAAGTATTAAGTGCATACAGTATAAGCATGTGTTGACGATTTCTTCTGGATTGTACACCGTAATGCCACCTTCTTGTTACGCTGCAAAAGACAGTTAGCAACAAAACATATACACGGATGAAATGTCCTTGAACACTTCATTCTAATTAGATAGTATTTTACCTCCGGGCGGTGAAGACCGTTGGATGATATTAAATATCGTACTTGTGGCAGGTAGTTTCAATTAAGAACCTCCTTGACAAGATTTTGCGGGTAAACCCGTTCTCTTTATGCGACCGTCCAAAGCTGACTACGAACGTAAAGAGTGAATCATTTAGATAGAATTATCCGCATGATTGAAGCCGTCAAATCATGTTCCTGGAACAAGTGAAATTCAATTAAGAACCGCACCATCGTTGCTTTCCAGTTGTCACAAGCTTGATTCATATAGAATCTTGCAAGTTACCTACCAAGTGCTGTTTGATGTTAACACTAGAAGGATTTCCACTCATCACTGTGAACACTATAGATATCACTCTGAGTGTTCTGGCAAGATCACTAAGATATTGCGTAGAAGCCTGGAACATGTTTAAATTCAGTTAAGAATTAAACCACTGTTGCTTTCCAGTTATCACAAGTTTGATTCATAAAGAATCACACAAGTCACCTACCATGAGCTTTTTGATGTTCGCTCAAGAAGGATTTTCATCTTCATTTTAAATACTTTCGTATTACTCGGATGTTCAGGCAAGATCATGAAGATTTTACGTAGGACTCTTAAGATCTTTCTTACTTTTCACAGTGTGTGAAGAAGCAAGGAATTATAAAGTGTGTCCTAATGAGATATTTGATGATCTCAAATGGCTCTAGACTCGATCGTGCATTTTGGATTTTAGTGATCGGAGGCTGGAGAGGAGTGTCACCATTTCAATACCAATTTATTCGGAGTGAATAAATCAATAGATAATGTGTTGTCTCCGTGTGATTAAAACAAATATCCTTTAAGAGATATTTGAGTTAGCTGGGATAGGTTGTGCATTGCATCACTAGGTCCATGATGTCTATCTTCAATATCAAGAATCATTAAAAATGATCTCAATAGCATATGTATTGACCCGGTTTCTGCCTAAGGTTGTAAGGAGGGCTTCTTTCTTTACACCATTTATCTTTACAATTCGTTTTCATTCTTCAACCCCTTCAATGCTTACCAATACATCATAACTAACACCTTGTTGTGATTGTTCCAGTGCTAACTTAAGTACTTGGTCGGCATTCAGCTACGTTCACAATCTTACTCCATCTTTCCTAAGGACTACTATATCTAGCTATGGAATGTCCTTGGGAAGATTTCTCCGGTTCTAGAAGAATAATTGAACTTTAAACTATCTTACCATCCTTATGTCACCGTAAACTTCATCGTCGTGAAATAAATGGGTTGTGGGTAAGTATAAATCACCATGAAATCCATTTTGAAGTGAAAATCCATTTTGCTCCCCCTTAACATATGCCACGATATTCGAAAACATTTCGCACTGTCGGGATGAGCCAGCAAATTAAGTCAAACCATTATTGATCTCAATATTAAATCACATTTTCTCCCCCATATTAAAAATATTAACCCAATCGATGTTTTTAATATCAATTGATTTAATAACATTTTAAGAAAATTTGGGAAGAAAAATGCAAATCTAATTATCTTCATAATTTTACAAGCTCCCCCTCAAATTAATGAGGGTGTACTTGAAACGTAAATAAAATACCTTTTAAACACAAGTGTAAGGTATTTATCACGTGCAAAGATCCTATATGATAATGTATACACAAGATTAGCAATTTACGAGGTTGGACCTGAATGATGGAGAACATCATATGATAGAATCACGTGGTTCTTGTTCACGAATGTTGGTCGCCTCGTCATGTCTGAAGTTATCTCTTAACATCATGTGTACGATTGATATCGTTGTCTTGACACCAATATGTGAACTTGGCACCTTCGCCATCAAAGATTCTGAATGCTAGACAATTGCTCCCCCTCAATTGTTGACCCGTGTTCTATTGAAGAGTTGTAGTCGCCGTTTGAGTAGTCGCATCGTCAAGTATGTAGATATCGATTATAAATTGCTACGGTTGGTGGAGATTATAACTTCATAAAAAACAAGATTTCTCTTGTTTTTAAAAAATAAATGCACTGACACGTACATATATTCGTGTTAGATTGTGTTATTTTGTAAACACAATCCCTTACATGGTTATAAATAGACCATGCCCGAGAAAATTAATTCCCGTTGTTGAGTCAAATCTTTCTGGTGAAATGCTTGACTTGAATATGAAAAGCGGGTTACTATCTGAAATAATAGCAAACCATTTTGAGCATGTTTTAAAACATTTGAACTTCTGCTCGAACTTTATTTACAACCCCGTGTCATTATTGAATAACATTTATAGTATCGTAAATATTATCGATTCCAGAAGACAAGCTCTTTTATCAAAACATTTTTTTGAACACACAACTTTGAAAGATTTAGAAAAACCTTTTGAGAAATTCTCGAAAAATTGTGTTCATTGTTTTGAAAACCAATTACTTGAGCTTAAGATGTTGAATATCTTACAAAACGAGCTCAAGTCCGAGAAGTTGTACACTTCCCGTTGTGAAGATAAGTTTATCATCAGCGATAAACTTTCCTTTTAACTGAAAAACGAGTCCTAAGTTGACATTTACTTAGAAGTCGTTTTCATGAGCTTGAAAAACTTTGAATGTTTCAACGTAAAGCTCATGACCGAGAAAGATGAATTTCTCGTTGAGAAGAAAAGTTCTCTTATTTAAAAGATACACTTTACTTTATGAGCTTAAAGCTTGGAATGTTTTAATACAAGCTCATGACCGAGAAAAATTAATTTCTCGTTACGAGGAAAAGTTATCATGAAAGATAAGCTTTCCTAAAATAAAGGTCCGAGTTACAGTCTGATATTTAACTGTAAGTCTTTGTGCATGAGCTTAAAAACTTCGAATGTTTTTAATATTAGCTCATGCCCGAGAAAAATTAATTTCTCGTTGTAAGGATAAGTTTATCATCGGTGATAAACTTTCCTTTCTTTGAAGTCTGGGGCATAATCTTAAATATAATTATACGCTATAGTGCATGAGCTTAGAAACTTCGAATGTTTTTCAATAAAGCTCATGCCCGAGAAAAATTAATTTCTCGTTGTAAGGATAAGTTTATCATCGACGATAAACTTTCCTTTATTTGAAGAACGGGTCATTGTCTGACATTTAACAATGAACCATTTAAACGAGCTTAAAACCTTTGAAGAGTTTAAATGTAAGCTCGTGTCCGAGAAAAAATAATTTCTCATTTTTGAGGATAAGTTTATCATCGGCGATAAACTTTCCTTTATTTGAAGATCGGGTCATCGTCTGATATTTAACGATGAGCCATTTACACGAGCTTAAAACCTTTGAATAGTTTAAATGTAAGCTCGTGTCCGAGAAAAATTAATTTCTCGTTTTTGAGGATAAGTTTATCATCGGCGATAAACTTTCCTTTATATGAAGATCGGGCCATCGTCCGATATTTAACGATGAGCCATATACACGAGCTTAAAACCTTTGAATAGTTTAAATGTAAGCTCGTGTCAGAGAAAATTTAATTTCTCATTTTTGAGGATAAGTTTATCATCGGCAATAAACTTTCCTTTATTTGAAGTACGGGTCATCGTCTGAAATCTAACGATGATCCATTGTGCATGAGCTTAAAAACTTTGAATGTTTTTTAATATAAGCTCATGCCCGAGAAAAATTAATTTCTCGTTGTGAGGGTAAGTTATCGTTGACGATATAAACTTCCCTTTCTTTGAAGAACGGGTCACAGACTATGATTTGTCGATAAGCCTTCTACACGAGCTTAAAACCGTTGAATAGTTTAAATGTAAGCTCGTGTCCTAGAAAATTTAATTTCTTGTTTTGAAGGTAAGTTATCATTGACGAGATAAACTTCCTTTTCTTTGAAGTTCGGGTCACAGACTGTGATTTGACTATGAGCCATGTACACTAAGTTTAACTGTGAATCCCTTGAGACACTTGTTTCTCTGATATCAGCTTCTTTAGTAACCAAACTCTGAGAGTGTCCTTAGTTGAACGATATGTAAAAATCGGACCGTTGTGTTCTTGTTGAACGTGGACTTTGGTACCTGCATTCTCATTAGGAGTTTGTATGCTTTTATGTGGGTTAGCGATATCTATCTTAGAACCCTGCGGGGATTCACAGTTTTCTTTTCTAGTGCCAGAGGTGACCTGAGGAGTTGATTCACTTGTCTTAGTTGGAAAACGTTTCCTTTTATAGAGAACCTTAAGTTCAGGCTTAAGTGATGTATCATCCTTTGAACTTTCCTCCCTAGTAGTCTTAGTAGAATCAGAGACTATCCTAGATAAAGGGCATTCGTTTCCTACAAGAGTGAAAGTTCTACCAGTAAGGCGCCACATTTTACCAATGGGTTTGATTTTAGTTACCCACTGGGATTTAAGTCTAGCACGGGAGTTCACCTCATTAAGTAATTTCTTGACACAATAATCATGATTGGCTTTAAAGACACATTTCCTACATGTTTTACAAGTAGCATATTTAATGTCCGAGTAAGATCTAGAGTTCCTAGATGATTGATTGATGCTCCTAGGATATGACATGCTACGGTTAGCAGTGTTGGGTAATCTAGAAGACATCTGACTAGGTTTAAAATTCATATCTCTTACTTGTGCCTTTTGAATAGCTTCCCTTAGACCAAATTTGTGGTGAACGTCATTTGAACTAGTTCGAGACGTGTTCTTTGGACTATGTCCAGGGAGACTAGAGGCAATCATGTGAGTAGGTCTTGTAGAAGCTGTTTTAGACGCATTGGGCCTAGATGGTGGAGTGACTGGTCTAGAAAGATGAACCATATCAACTTGGGAGGAAAACCGCGGTCTCGAGGATTGTGGTCGCTCGGATCTAAATGCACTCGGTTGTCTAACGGACTGATTTGTAGGCGGTTTCCACAAGATTGTTTTTCAAGCTTAGTGTCCTCACTACATCCTTTAGTTTTTCTCAATTCGTTTTTCAACGCAGCTATAGCAAAGACCTTTTCCTTTACTTGAGCTTTTAAAGTCTCATTCTCTTTGAGAAAATCATCTTGGGATGCCAACTTATATTCTAGCAACTTAATTTGTTTCAAAAGATTATCCTTTTCAGCTTTAGAATCTAGAACAGTTTGATCCAATTTTCGTTCAAGAACAACGTTTGACTTTTCAAGTTTTTCAAAATACTTTTCATATTTGTCCGTTTTCTTTGAAAATTCAATTTTGGCATCCTCAAGCTCTTTCGATTGCTGAGCTAAAATTGTTTCAATCTCTTTAATCTTGGAGTCGAAAGCACTTAATGAAACAGTCATAAGGCAATTATCATTATTGTTAGCATTTTGAACACTTTCTCCCCCATTATGACGCACATCGGATGAATCAGAAGTGGTATCGCTATCATTCTTTTCCATCCCATTTTTATCATAATTAGGTTCGAAATGCTCAATGTGCGACATTTCATCAGCATATACATCATATACAATATTACATTGTACCATGTTTGTAGGTTCTTCGTCATAAACGGGTATGGTGTCATCATAAGAGATGTCTGTAACATTTCCTGACGTGTTGTTGATGTCATGCTTAACTGTTGATTCCATGTCCTTGCAATCTTTAGCAGCCTCCAATTCGTTAGTCGTATGACCATTTTCCTCTTGCATCGTAGAATCTTGCACTCTATTATCACACGCTTGCTGAAGTCGGGATTTTTCATAAATCAAAGACGATACCGATGTCAAGAGTTTCAATAGTGTACCACGGAAAACTTGAAGCTCGGTATATGTGTCTCGAAGAAATGACTGGCAAATCACTAAACTTTCAGACTTGACGATATTGAATTGGAGGAAAGGCGTGAGTTGTGTCAAAAGAGCCTTATATGCAAGTACCGATGCAGAGTGATTAAAGTCTTCATTGTGGAGTTGCTTTATTAGTTGGTTCAAGATGAAGAGCATCGAATCCATGAATATATGACGATCTTGACCAAAGAGTGTCACAAATTCGCGCCCTCCTTGAAGCCATGAAATATTCACAAGATGAGACTGAAGCATTCGAAATGAAGTGATGCCACTGTCTCTAGCTTTGTCTTGCAATGGATGCGATTCTCCCTCTTAAAATGTCGAAGTCAACGATTCCATTGAAGTTTGATAAAGATAAAGATTAATGATCTATATAGCAATGAAGGAAAAAAATTGTGTTTGTTGTCGAAAGAACAATACGGGAGAGTCTAATTTGGGGAGAAATCGAGAAATTGATTTCTCGGGATCTTTCAATCCAACGAAGAACCCGTAACAAATTCTCAAACTGACTTTAGTTTCAAAACAGCCCAAATCCAAATCTATATTCTCGGCCCAATTTAGAGATATAGCAAACCGTTTTGAATTAAAACCCAACGTCACAAATAATTTTGAAAATCGACCCACTATAATAACTAAACAATACCCGGTATGATATGTAGAAACCTAAGTTTCCTCGATCTTTTAGCTACTAGGAATGATCATTGTTTATATGATTAGACAATCACAGCGGAACAAAACAACAATCATTAAACACGGTGTTTAGGCACAATAACACAAAGATGAATTTCTCCCAAGGATTGCTCATTATGTTAATAACAAACAATCATTAGACGTGTATACATTTAATCCCACGCCTAGAACATAAACTCAACTTTAGGTTTACATTGTGAATGAATGATATGTAAAACCTACAGTCTATGTTTTCTTTATATACTAGAAAACATAGCTTACAAAGAAAGCTAACATAATAATAAAAAGACTCCACCAGCTTGTAGAATTGCTTCTTGTACATTTTAGTCCTTGTCTTCTTATTTTGTTTATTTTGTTTATTTTGTCACATCAACTCAATATTTGACTCAACAATCTTCCCCTAGTTGATATGACAAAACAAACTGCTTTCTTTCATGATACTAGCTCTTCAAGTTGCCATTTTCCCCTTAATTTATTACTTCTTCCCCCTTTTTGTCACATCAACAAGGAAATAGTAAAACGTAGATAACTATGAAGCATACAAGTACCATGTAAATGATGTAACGCTTAGAACAATAAGCTTCCCCTTATACCATGTGTTCACCATTTCTTTTGAACAAAAGTAGAAGTATCAACCAACAAAAGTAAACGAATAACTAACCACTTGTAGAAACGAATACTGATGAGACTGCTTTTAAACATAGTCTCATCGTCCAAAAAGGGCTTTAAATGCATAAAATATCATGAGATTACCCCAATATATGCTTGTGTTTGTTTCTTGTGTATTTTAGGTACGGAGATTGAGAAAATGACAAAAGATCACAAGAATCATGCAAAAACGAACACGGGAAACGAAGCCGCACATTAAACCAAGCCCTAATGAAGAATTTTCCAAGAAAACCCTTGAAGATTTGAAGATTTATGAAGAAGGGTCCTCCAATATTAAATAATTGACACTTTATACCCTTGTATCTTCATAATTACAAGATTGGTCACTAAAGTTTGTCAAAATTGCAAAAAGGGCCCTCCACTTTGAAGAATTGGCAATTTTAGTCCCTCAACAAAACTAAAATATCAATATTAATCCTCCTGAAAGTCAAACACACCATGAAGGATTTCAAGTTACAAGAATTTACAAATTTGGTCCTTTGAAAATGTCAAAATTACCAAAAGGACCCTTGACTTTGAAGACTTGGCAAGAATGGTCCCTCAAAAATGAAGACTTGTCATTTTCAGTCCTCCAAAATGTCAATCATATAATTCAAGACCATAATCCTTGAAGAAAATACCAAATCAGTCCTTCAAGAATCAAGAATTGGCTAGAAATACCCCTGAATTCACTTTACAAAACTTTTTGGGGCAAAAGTGTGAAAAGTAAAACTTGGCTAACAAAGGAAATCAGGTTTTGGTGTATAAAGTTGCAAATGAAAGGAGAATGGAAGATAAGGGGTTTAATTTGGCAGACATCCAAACTTACCTAGACCAACCCCTCCCTTACACGTGTCCCACTCACCCTTAATAACCAATCAGAGATCACCATGGCGCCACATCACTTCCCACTTATAACTGACTTAAACTAATCTGATTAGTTTATTTAAAAGTGGCGCCTAACACATTTTTAAACTCTAATCCAGATCAAACACCCAACTATTCACCAAGAACACAATTTGGGGTTTTGTTATTTACTTATAATTAAACCTTAATATTGTGCAGATTAATGATTAATGATCCTTTAAAAATATCCCAACCTTAAAATCACTTGCCACATCACCCATCAACCCCACATGAGATTCCCCTTCTACACTCTTGTACATACTGCCAAAATTTGGACAGCAATCCAACCATCCACATTGAAGCTTACTTTTTAAGCTTGTTACAAGCCCTTGGAAGCTATCACACCATGTCAGCTACAACAAAACGCCAAGGATAGTCACATGATTCTCAAGATTGTTCAAACCCTCAAGGGCATAACTGGAACTTCATTAGCTAGGGTTTCACGTTTTTTAGCTTTCATAGTTCACTTGTATGCCTATATAAAGGCCTTAGGGTGCTTCATTTATCTTTGCTCTTGAATTTTCCATTGTTCACAAATCTGTAAATCATATATTCATTTAATGAAATGTGTTTGAATTTGGTGAAGAAAAATCAAGTGTCAACCTTATTATCTGTTATTGTTGTTTGATGTTTACTAGTCTTTGATCTTAAAACCTGTTTTCAAAGGAGTGTGCAAAAGCTTGCACATTTTCCTTCAAGCTTGATATTTTGCTAAGTTTCTTGGTACACCTTGGAATTCTTGGGCTATAAAGCTGATCATAGCATCCTGATATTGTGTTATCAAGGTGTGGTGAAGCTTATAACTTGGGGATAATCAAGTGTGGGGTACAAGAGTTGCATTAATCAAGGCTTTTTCACCTTTCTGTTTTTAATATTGTGCTTCTAACTTTGTTGAATCTTAGCAGGCTTTATTGTGGAAGCTTGTGCTTTTTCTTGCTAGCAAATAAGCTCAAAATTCGTGGGTGTGGATGTACATCCACGAGGTACACACCATTCTACTCAAAATCTGTTAAAAATTTGGATTTTTGGTAAATTTGTGTGCTACTTGTGTTCTTGCTGATTTTGTAGTTTGATCTTGCTTAAATCTGCATATTACATCTGTTATTGTGTTGATTTGGGCTTGGGTAACCTTGGATAACACTTTTGATTTGAAAATTGTGATTTGAAAAGTTAAAAGGGTGTTTCGGATTACCTGTTGTGAATCATAAGTTGTTATTGTGTTTGTGGAAAGCGTTATTTGTGCTTTGTATCGGTTATCTACTTGGTTGAGAGCTATTTGCTGCAAGTTAGTGGGCTTAAACCATTGAATCAAACATTGTGCTATATCTACTTGGATTTGACTGATTTTGACCTAGGATTTTGGTAATACTTAGAGTATATGCATGTTTAGGGCTAAAACTTTTTCATTTAAGTTTATTATAGTTTGTGTATGCTTTTGGTGCAATTTGGTTGGCTGAAATTTGCTAAAACAGCTTATAAGTGCTTAACTGCTTATTTGTTCATGTCTGGTGCATATCTGGTGATGTTTTGATTAAACTTTACTAATTGGCTGATTGTGATTGTGATTTCTTTGTTGTTATTGACTCCTCTTGATCTACTGATCATTTTGGTGCCTTTTTGTAACTTGAATCTCCAAAAAAGTCATATAAGACAAAAAGTCAATTAAGTCAAGCAGTGGGAAAAGTTCCCACTGCTCAACATCCAAAACTAGCCCCTACTAGTGTAATTTTGCATTCAGCTTATTAATAAGCCATATTGGCTTATCTAGACCTGCAACAACTTACTTTTTGTGATCAATCTTCATCATTTGACCCATTTGTTTGAACTGGAGCTTATCAGACTTTGACTTTGACTTTTGCTAGAAAACTCTTAAAGTTGACTTTTAATTAAGTGCTTATTTGCTTATTCCAGCTTATTGAGTGAACTTATTTGAAAATTTTTTGTTGATTAAGCTTAGTCAAGTCATTTAAAAGCTTTTGAAACTTGAATCAGCTCTTGGGGTGTCTTAGAACTCGAAAACGACTATTTTGTCGTTTTGTGAAGATTGCTTATTGCATTTTCAGGCTTATTCCTTAAACTTTTTTCAAATTTCTTTTTACTGAAGTCTTAAGTAACTCAAAAGAAGCTTGTGTGTCTAATTTGAGCTTATGGCATCAGCTTATAGCTTAATGGGCCAAAAAGCCCATTAAGAATAAGCTGTTTGATATAAGCCAGCTTATTTCACATTTTCAGCTTTTGAGCCTTTGAAAAATTGTGTTCAGAATCAAATTTTAGGTCAAATAGGAGCTTTTGCGCCATTTTTATAAACATTTTTCTTATTGGGCTTATTTTGGCCCAATAAGGGTCTGTTTTGGACTTTGGCCCATTTGAAGGCCCATTAGGGGTATTTTTGTAATTTCAACTTCATTTTATGTTTAATTAGATTAAAATAAACTAGTTTACAAGTTTTAGAATTTTTTATAAATTTTGGATTTTTAATATTATTTTATTATTATTTTATTATTAAAAATTAAATTTTAGATTTTTCAAGTTTTTATATTTTTCTTAGGTTAATACATAAAGTTAGGAATTTTACAATTTTTAGAATATTTTTATTGTCCTTAGATTAGGTTTTATAAGTATTTTAAGTTTTAAGAGTTTTTAATTGTTTTTAAATAGTTTTAATTAGTTTTAAAATTTTCAAAAATAGTTTTAATTAAGTTAGGTCATTTTTGAGGTTTACAATCGAAAAAATCTCATTTTGGGCTTTTTGTTAATTAAATTGATTTTTAGGGCTTTAATTAGCATTAAAAATCATTATTTAATTAAATGAAAGGTTTGAGTGATTTTTTATTTTTTGTAAACTCTAATTACATTATTTAGGATTTATTGCAATTTTCTAGGAATTTTTAGAGTAAATTTTTAATTTTGCTACTTTTTACGGTTTTACGTGTACGACATTTCGTCTTAGTTTAATCCGTCATCGTAACCGTCATTCTCTTCTTATCTCATTTCTATTTTCTTTTCTCATCATAAATATAATCACAAAGTTAATCATCTCTCTACACAACACACTAGCCTCCTTGGGAAACGAACTTTCACCTTTGGGTCATTAGTACACGGTTTTCCTAAACCTTCGTATTTAATACTTTCCCTATTTTGCCCTTTTGTTTTTTCTAAAGCAAAGGTGTGTAAAAACCTCTACATCAATTTTGGCGCCGCTGCCAGGGAGGCGTGTTGTGTTTTGATTTGGCAATTGTTGTTTTTATATATAGCCATAATATCTATTGTATTAGTAGCACTCTACTAATACGTATTATCGGTTTTTCATTTTTTGTGTGAATATTATTAATATATTGTATACGTAGAACAATAAATTCACATGTACTCCAAAAGTGTGAAAACACAACCTTGATTGGGAGGTCATTACTCAATCATTGTATTCGAATCTCAAACAAGAAAGAAAAGGCAAAAATAGATAAATACTTTTGTGAAGCTCGATTTTGAAAAATACAAACTATAAGGTGGGTATAAGGCGGGTATTATAAAATATACCCTAAGGAAAAAGGCTCTTAAGTGCTTCGCGCCGCCTCGTTTCCCCGCTTGCTTGTGAGTATTTTAAGATTGAAAGTTAATCGATGGTTTTGCCGCCCAAAGTATTATTAAGTATCGTATATACTTTCTTGGTTTCATTTGATTAAACCCTCTTGAACGTTTTGGTGTTCCACCAAGGTTCTAAAGTCATCGAAGGCGTTCACTTCACGTGATCGTTTTTGATCCTTGAGGCTTCTTTAATCAAGAGATTTGATTCATGAGGAGATTTGTAGATTTTGGTCTACTTAATACAATCACAAAAATCCAAAAAAAGTAAAAACAATCAAAAACCACAAAAAAAATTGAAAAATACAAAACACCAAAAAGAATCTTGTTTGCTCATCCCCTCGTTGTACGTGACGTTTATGCAAACCCGCAACCAAGAAATACGTGCACGTAAACGAAAAAACCGAAAGGAGTCAACACCTACTCCTAATCTTTCTAGTGAGGAGTCTCCTATTGACGAACCCATTGTAAGAGAGGAACCAACCATGGAGAATCGAACTATGATGGAGTTACTTCAAGCACCCACCGAGGGTTATGGAGAGGCTATTGTGATTCCCGCTATCCTTGCGGAGAATTTTGAAGTGAAAACGGGTTTGTTGTCGATGATCCAAAACATCAAATTCCGTGGTGATGAAAAGGACAACCCGCACAACCATATCCGCCAATTCAGTCGTCTTACCGCCACTTGTAAATTTAAGGATGTTGCTAATGACTCGATTAAGATGATGCTTTTTCCGTATTCCTTAGCGGGGCCCGCTAAAATTTGGTTAGAGAAAGAGCCACCCAGTTCTATATTGACGTGGAAGGATCTCGTTTCTAAATTTGTGAACCAATTTTTTCCGCCCTCTAAGACTACGCATTTGAAAAACGAGATTTCAAAATTTTCACAAGAATTTAATGAGAGTTTTTCAACGGCTTGGAATAGATTTAAGGAAATGTTACATGAGTGTCCTCATCACGGTTTTTCCGACTTGCATCAAATTGACAGGTTTTACAATGGACTTAATGATCATGAAAGGGATTATCTTAATGCCGCCGCGGGTGGTAATTTTTTGTGTAAAACGGTTGAGGAAGATTTGGTGATAATTGAGAATAGATCTAAGGTGTATAGTCCTCGTAACACGTCTAGTGTTCGTAAGCTTTCGTCTTCGGCTTCACCTTCTTTGTCTAATACCATCGATGCTTGCCAAATTGAGGCGAACTTGGAAAACAAAATCTTTGATAAGCTTAAAGGACTTTTAATTGAATTCAAAGTTGGAGAACGAAGTGCTCCCGCTACGGCTAAAGCGGTTGAGGTTTCATGCATGTATTGTGGTGGAGGTCATGATTTCTCCGAGTGCATTACCAACGGTGGTAACACTTCGAGTGCCTATGCGGCCACGGGAACTTACAACCAAAACGGTCAAGTTACCCGCTCTAATCAATTGACTCCACCGGGTTTTGCTTCAAATCAAAAAGCTAACAACAACTATCGAAACAATCAAGTTGGTTTTAAAAACAATTACAACGAAGGAAACTATAGTAATCAAGGGACTAATAATCAAGTTTCAAACAAAAATCAAAATGATTTTCAAAACAACAACAAGAGTTTGCAAACTTTGAAAGATCTTCCAAATGAATTTGTTGAATACGCTAATGGGAACGATGCTAGGTTTCACAACATTCAAAGAGAAATCATTAGCCTAAGATCCGAGTTTAAGAACGACTTGAAGAAAGAGTTGAAAAATGAGTTAGCAAATGAGCTTAAAATCCATACAAACAAAATGGAAGGAAATGTAACTAGGTTACAACAAAACCAACAAAAAATGGAACAAGGGCAACATGAGATAAAACAAGAGATGAGTAAGGCCGAGAAGAGGCAATCCATGTTTGAGGACAAAATTTCATCTATGTTTGAGGCTATTATATGCAAACCGTCTTCGAGTAGTCTTCCTAGTAACACCATATCAAACCCTAAGGGTGAGATGAAAGTGATTACCACAGGTAGTGGTAAGACACTTAAGGAACCGACTCCTCAACCAATTGCTCCTACGGAGGATGCAATTGAGGAGGAAGAGGTCGTGGTCGAAAAGGAGCATGTACCAATCCCATGAAGTACCGCTCATGCCACACCTACGGTTGACCCATTACCAACATTGGAACCCGAGATTCCAAAGGCTATGCCTATGCCTCAACCCACAGCACCTTTGCCCTATCCATCAAGACTTAGAAAGGATAAACGTCAAGAGCGCGACAATTACCAATTTGAGCTTTTTATGAAAATATTTCGTGATTTGCACTTTAATGTGAGTTTCGCCGATGCTTTGGTCATGATGCCTCGATTTGCCGCTAACTTTAAGAGTATGTTGAACAACAAGGAGAAATTGCATCAATTGTCTAGTTGTTCATCGGTTTATCTTAATCGCATACCTCAAAAAGTCGGTGATCCCGGTAAATTCTTGATTCCATGTGCAATCCAAGATATGGAAGAATGCTATGCCTTGGCCGATCTTGGTGCTAGCATTAACTTGATGCCACTTGCAATCTTCAAGTCCCTCAATCTTCCTAATCTTACTCCTTCACTAATGTCTATCGAGTTGGCCGATCATTCCACGATTCCCGCATGTGGATTGGCGGAAGACGTTTTTGTGAAAGTGGGAAAGTTCTGTTATCCGGTAGACTTTATCGTTGTTGATATTCCCACGGATCCTCAAGTTCCTCTCATTTTAGGTCGTTCGTTTTTAGATACGTCTATGGCTCTGATCGATGTTCATGCCAGAAAGATCACCTTACGTTTCAACGACGAGGAACTTGTTATAAACGCAACTCAAAACTCTCAAATTTCTCATGTTTATTCCGTTGCAACCATAAACCTCGTTGATATGATTGACGTTGTTTGCGAGGAATTTTCACAAGAAGTTCTAGGTTTTGGTGATGATGAAAATAGTGGCAATCCCACTATGTTAGATCCCATCCTTGATAACTCGACACCAAGCTTCACTCCATTTGAAGGTGGTGGTTTTACGTTGGAATAATTCGATGTTCCACGTACTTGTAACGAAGACCTCGACAATGATGAGGACTTCTCGATTATCAAGGATTTTCTTAACGATTTCCCATTTCCTCCACCCGAGGAGGTTATGAGTATCGAGCCCAAATCTTCAATTGAGGAACCACCTATCCTCTAGTTGAAAGATTTACCTCCTCATCTCGAATAGGTCTTTTTGGAGGAGGACGACAAGTTGCCGGTTATTATTTCGAAAGAACTTTCAAATGATGAAAAAACCGCACTTGTCGATGTTCTAAAGGATCACAAAGGGGCAATTGCGTGGAAGTTATCCGACATTAAGGGGATCGATCCCAAATTTTGTACCCACAAAATCTTAATGGAGGAAGATTACAAGCCCGCAATCCAATGTCAAAGGAGGGTGAACCCCAAAATTCACGACGTCATCAAAAAGGAAGTTCTAAAACTCCTTGACGCGGGAATGATTTACCCTATTTCCGATATCCTTTGGGTGAGTCCTATCCATTGTGTCCCTAAAAAGGGAGGAATGATCGTTGTGCCAAACGATGCCAACGAGTTAATTCCCACTAGACTCGTAACCGGTTGAAGAGTGTGCATTGACTATCGTAAGTTGAATGACGCCACTCGAAAAGACCATTTTTCCCTTGCCCTTCATGGACCAAATGTTGGAGCGTCTTGCGGGAAACGACTTCTATTGATTTTTAGATGGTTTTTCCGGTTACTTCTAAATCCCCATCGATCCTCGTGATCAAGAAAAAACTACGTTTACGTGTCCATATGGAACGTTTGCCTATCGTAGAATGCCATTCGGACTTTGCAATGCACCGGGAACCTTTCAAAGGTGCATGATGCCTATTTTTCATGATATGATCGAGAAGACGATGGAAGTCTTCATGGATGACTTTTCCGTGTTTGGTAGTTCGTTCACTTCGTGTTTGTCAAATCTTGAGAGAATGTTGAAGCATTGTGGGGAAACCAACCTTGTGCTTAATTGGGAAAAGTGTCATTTTATGGTTAATAGTGGAATCGTCTTAGGGCACAAGGTTTCGAAAGCGGGTATTGAGGTAGATCAAGCTAAGGTAGACGTCATCGCCAAATTACCTCATCCCAAAACCGTTAAGGGAGTTAGGAGTTTCCTAGGCCACGCGGGCTTTTATCGTCGATTCATCAAGGATTTTTCAAAGATCTCTCGACCTATTACACATCTCCTTGAAAAAGAGGCACGTTTTGTCTTTGACGAAGATTGTGTACGGGCCTTTGAAATCCTTAAGAGGAAACTTACCGAAGCTCCCATTCTTGTTGCTCCCAATTGGAACCTCTCCTTTGAGCTCATGTGTGATGCTAGTGACTACGCTATTGGGGCCGTATTGGGGCAACGTCATGAAAATCACTTCTTGCCTATTCACTATGCTAGCAAGACGATGACTGGGGCTCAACTAAAATACACTACAACGGAGAAGGAATTCCTTGCCGTGGTGTATGCATTTGAGAAATTTTGACCTTATCTCGTTTTGACGAAATGCATAGTGTATACGGAGCATTCGGCTATCAAGTACCTTATGGCTAAACAAGATGCAAAGCCGAGACTACTTTGTTGGATTCTCCTCCTTCAAGAATTTGATCAAAAAATCGTTGACAAAAAAGGAGCCGAGAATCTAGCGGCCGATCATCTTTCTCGTTTGGAAGATCCTCACCAAAGTGTTTACGAGCCTAAGGAAATCACCGAAACATTTCCGCTCGAGACACTTGGTGTAGTGAATTCTAAGCTTTATTCTTCTACCCCATGGTTTGCGGACTTCGCAAATTACCATGCGGGTAATTTCATCATCAAGGGTATGACGACTCAAGAAAAACGAAAATTCTTTCGTGACGTCAAGTTCTACTTTTGGAACGACCCTTACTTGTTTCGAACTTGTGCGGATCAAATTATTTGACGTTGTGTCTTTGGTACCGAAGCTTCTAACATCCCTAGAGCTTGTCACGAAGGACCCACGGGTGGTCACCATGGTGCTAATCTCACGGCCAAGAAGGTCTTTGATGCCGGTTTGTTTTGGCCTACTATTTACCGAGATGCACATGAACTTGTGAAGTCGTGTGATTCATGCCAACGACAAGGAAAAGCCTCACAAGAAGATGAAATTCCACAAAATATCATCCAAGTGTGTGAGATCTTTGACGTTTGGGATATAGACTTTATAGGGTCGTTCCCATCATCTCGTGGTAATAAGTACATCCTTGTCGCCGTTGACTACCTATCTAAGTGGGCGGAAGCTAAGGCTTTGCCCACCAATGATGCTCGTGTGGTTGTCAAGTTTTTGAAAAGCTTGGTTTCTCGGTTTGGAACCCCTCATGCGATCATAAGCAATCGTGGAACCCATTTTTGTAACGACCAATTCGAAAGGGTCCTAAGGAAATATGGGGTTACACATCGTCTTTCTACGGCTTATCACCCGCAAACGAGTGGGAAAGTCGAGCTTTCAAACCGAGCTTTGAAGAGGATCTTGGAGAGATCGATTGGGGAAAACCGACAATCATGGTCGGATAAGTTGGACGATGCTTTATGGGCCTTTAGGACCGCTCATAAGACGCCCATTGGGTGCACTCCCTATAAGCTTGTGTATGGGAAAAATTGTCACTTGCCAATTGAATTGGAACACAAGGCTTATTGGGCCCTAAAGCATTGTAATGATGACATGGAGACCGCGGGAAAACACTGGAAAATGCAATTAAATGAATTGGATGAACTAAGGGACATTGCTTATGAAAATTCATTGATTTATAAAGAAAAGACTAAAAAGTTGCATGATTCTAAAATTAAAAACCGGGTTTTTAACATTGGGGATCAAGTTTTGCTTTTTAATTCTCGTTTGAAAATCTTTTCCGGTAAGTTGAAATCCCGTTGGTCCGGTCCATTCACCGTGACTCAAGTTTTTCAATATGGGACCATCGAGCTAGCTCGAAATGATGGCCCTAATTTCAAGGTGAATGGACATAGGTTGAAGCACTACTTTGGCGGGGAAGTTCCATCCTTGAACTGCCTCGACCAAATCACTTTCCCCAATGATAATTAGTATTGATGGGATCGAGTCGAGCTCATGACTCGGTAATCAAAAACGAGGTGCCTCGTGGGGGAGTCCCATGCTTATCCTATGTACATATTATCGCTTTCTAATGTAGTAACGTGTGGGGATTTGTGCCCTTCCAACCTTTGTTCCGTGGTTGTTTGTGGATTGTGGATTTTAGATGATCATTATCTTCACGATTGGAGCCTCTCTTGTTCGTTTTATGGGAGCACTCGATCGTTTTCTTTGAAGACTTTCTCAATATCCATGATATATCCTTTGATGTTCTAACCTTAGGTTTTTAGCACACTTCATAAATGGCTTTAAATTTAACGGTTACACCCTTTCCATGCTAGATTAGGCATTTGACTAAGTCTCTAGTATGGGGGTGTTTGCACCCCTAGACTCGAAACATTGAGGACAATGTTTAACTTTAGTATAGGGGGGGGGGGGGTGAATAGATACTTGCCTTGCCAAACCTTCACGCTTTCCAAAGTTTATCTTTTTGTTTATCGTTTTGTTGCAAAATAAGGCTAAAAATGGCCAATTTATAAAATTTTCTCATGTTTTATAAGTGTTTGAAGACACGAATGTAGGTTTTCCGATGGCGAGAATAAGAGTAATTTTTGACTCGACCGTGCGTGTTGAGCACTTAGCTTTGATTCCTTAACTTTTTATTAGGCTAAGTCTATTAAATGAGGACGAGAAATGATAGAGTTAATTATAAGTTACTATGCTAAACGTAGAGTACTCGTATTCTTTCAAAAACTCATGTGTTCTCGTTGTTTGTTTATTCTCCCTTCGCTTGTAAATATTTTTTGCTTAATAAATATTGAATTAGCGGTTTAGTCTTGATTTTTGGGTTTCTAGTCTTTTCTAGTAGCTTCTGTGTAATTAAATTGGGAAGACATTAAGGTATCGTCAGCGTCACGGTTTTGAAGTATTGGCCCCCGAATAATCGAAAGCTTCACCCAATAATAAGATTCAAGTGCTCACCTAAATCAAGAAAACAATTTGAAGCTCACAAGGCCGAAAAATCTATGCAAAATTGAAAGTGAATCAAGCCTTAATCTTTGAAACTTTAAAGATCCAAAATTCGCCTTAGCATGAGGATATACGTCTATGGCTAATAAAACCACCGATGAGGTAGATAATAAAAAGCAAGGCAAGACCGAAGTCATAATAAAAGCTTCATGGCGAAGTTGAATAAAAGATGGGTGTAAACCTATGATAATAAGGCCCTTCCGTTAGGGGGCGTATAAAAGTCTTGGTAATAAGTCTGATGTTCAGAACCGTTATAAAACCGTGTTTATTGATCCTTCTTGTTGACTTAATTTTTTGACATCGTTATCTATTAGGAGGGGTTATTGATTTGATGGTCTTGGTTACACCGTTAGCACTCTATTTTTAGACCTAAATCTCTATTATCGCATAAGTCAAACAATGGATCCTCGTGAAACATTCAAGACATAATAAAATATAAGAGATACAACTTAGGATACTGGGAGGATAAGTACGTGATTAGGGCATATGAGTAGTGTTAGCATTACTAACTTATAATGACAATGATCTCGTTACACGCTTGGCATGGAATTGGGGTGAAAATCGAGGACGATGAAATTATTTCTAACGAAGCATTCACGTGTTCTTGTTCTATGAACCTAAACGTCCCATTTTGCGATGAAAATCATACATTATGTCTGAAACACAAGTAGTAGCAATAGTAGTAGTGTAGCTAGTTTATCATTCAATAAAGTGAATAAAAATGAATTTTGGAGGTGCTACAATACTTTATTCTAGCATTGCGTGAGGGCACGACAATGGTTTAGTATAGGGGAGTGATGAGACTGCTTTTATACATAGTCTCATCGTCCAAAAAGGGCTTTAAATGCAGAAAATATCATGAGATTACCCCAATATATGATTGTGTTTGTTGCTTGTGTATTTTAGGTACGGATATTGAGAAAATGGCAAAAAATCACAAGAATCATGCAAAAATGAACACGGGAAACGAAGCCGCACATTAAACCAAGCCCTAATGAAGAATTTTCCAAGAAAACCCTTGAAGATTTGAAGATTTATTAAGAAGGGTCCTCCAATATTGAATAATTGACACTTTATACCCTTGTATCTTCATAATTACAAGATTGGTCCCTAAAGTTTGTCAAAATTGCAAAAAGGGCCCTCCACTTTGAAGAATTAGCAATTTTAGTCCCTCAACAAAACTAAAATGTCAATATTAATCCTCATCAAAGTCAAACACACCATAAAGGACTTCAAGTTACAAGAAATTACAAATTTGGTCCTTTGAAAATGTCAAAATTACCAAAAGGACCCTTGACTTTGAAGACTTGGCAAGAATGGTCCCTCAAAAATGAATACTTGTCATTTTCAGTCCTCCAAAATGTCAATCATACAAGTCAAGACCATAATCCATGAAGAAAATACCAAATCAGTCCTTCAAGAATCAAGAATTGGCAAGAAATACCCCTGAATTCACTTTACAAAACTTTTTGGGGCAAGAAATACCCCTGAATTCACTTTACAAGTTATCAGAGATCACCATGGCGCCACATCACTTCCCACTTATAACTGACTTAAACTAATCTGATTAGTTTATTTAAAAGTGGCGCCTAACACATTTTTAAACTCTAATCCGGATCAAACAACCAACTATTCACCAAGAACACAATTTAGGGTTTGTTATTTACTTATAATTAAACCTTAATATTGTGCAGATTAATAATTAATGATCCTTTAAACATATCCCAACCTTAAAATCACTTGACACATCACCCATCAACCCCACATGAGATTCCCCTACTACACTCTTGTGCATACTACCAAAATTTGGACAGCAATCCAACCATCCACATTGAAGCTTACTTTTTAAGCTTGTTACAAGCCCTTGGATGCTATCACACCATACCAGCTACAACAAAACGCCAAGGATAGTCACATGATTCTCAAGATTGTTCAAACCCTCAAGGGAATAACTGGAACTTCATTAGCTAGGGTTTCACGTTTTTTAGCTTTCATAGTTCACTTGTATGCCTATATAAAGGCCTTAGGGTGCTTCATTTATCTTTGCTCTTGAATTTTCCATTGTTCACAAATCTGTAAATCATATATTCATTTAATGAAATGTGTTTGAATTTGGTGAAGAAAAATCAAGTGCCAACCTTATTATCTGTTTATTGTTGTTTGATGTTTACTAGTCTTTGATCTTAAAACCTGTTTTCAAAGGAGTGTGCAAAAGTTTGCACATTTTCCTTCAAGCTTGTTATTTTGCTAAGTTTCTTGGTACACCTTGGAATTCTTGGGCTATAAAGTTGATCATAGCATCCTGATATTGTGTTATCAAGGTGTGGTGAAGCTTATAACTTGGGGATAATCAAGTGTGGGGTACAAGAGTTGCATTAATCAAGGCTTTTTCACCTTTCTATTTTTAATATTGTGCTTCTAACTTTGTTGAATCTTAGCAGGCTTTATTGTGGAAGCTTGTGCTTGTTCTTGCTAGCACATAAGCTTAAAATTCGCGGGTGTGGATGTACATCCATGAGGTACACACCATTCTACTCAAAATCTATTAAAAATTTGGATTTTTGGTGAATTTGTGTGCTACTTGTGTTCTTGCTGATTTTGTGGTTTGATCTTGCTTAAATCTGCATATTACATCTGTTATTGTGTTGATTTGGGCTTGGGTAACCTTGGATAACACTTTTGATTTGAAAATTGTGATTTGAAAAGTTAAAAGGGTGTTTGGGATTACCTGTTGTGAATCATAAGTTGTTATTGTGTTTGTGGAAAGTGTTATTCGTTCTTTGTATCTGTTATCTACTTGGTTGAGAGCTATTTGCTGCAAGTTATTGGGCTTAAACCATTGAATCAAACATTGTGCTATATCTACTTGGATTTGACTGATTTTGACCTAGGATTTTGGTAATACTTAGAGTATATGCATGCTTAGGGCTAAAAGTTGTTAAATCATTGTTAATATAACCTGATTTGAAGATTTGAGTGTTTGAATTTGGCTTGTTGGTCAATTGCATCAGCAAAGTAAAAATCTGCTTGTCTTAGTGTTCATCAGTAACCTTCTTTTGCTTGAATCTTGATTTAGGCCTTGAACCATTGCATGAAACCTGTTTAAACTTGTTCATTTAAGTTTATTATAGCTTGTGTATGCTTTTGTTGCAAGTTGGTTAGCTGAAATTTGCTAAAACAACTTATAAGTGCTTAACTGCTTATTTGTTCATGCCTGGTGCATATCTGGTGATGTTTTGATTAAATTGTACTAATTGGTTGATTGTGATTGTGATTTCTTTGTTGTTATTGACTCCTCTTGATCCACTGATCATTTGGGTGCCTTTTTGTAACTTGAATCTCAAAAAAAGTCATATAAGACAAAAAGTCAAGTAAGTCAAGCAGTGGGAAAAGTTCCCACTGCTCAACATCCAAAACTAGCCCCTGCTAGTGTAATTTTTCATTCAGCTTATTAATAAGCCATATTGGCTTATCTAGACCTGCAACAACTTACTTTTTGTGATCAATCTTCATTATTTGACCCATTTGTTTGAACTAGAGCTTATCAAACTTTGACTTTGACTTTTTGCTAGAAAACTCTTAAAGTTGACTTTTAATTAAGTGCTTATTTGCTTATTCCAGCTTATTGAGTGAACTTATTTGAAAACTTTTTGTTGATTAAGCTTAGTCAAGTCATTTAAAAGCTTCTGAAACTTGAGTCAGCTCTTGGGTGGCCTAGAACTCGAAAACGACTATTTTATCGTTTTGTGAAGATTGCTTATTGCATTTTCAGGCTTATTCCTTAGACTTTTTTCAAATTTCTTTTTACAGAAGTCTTAAGTAACTCAAAAGAAGCTTGTGTGTCTAATTGAGCTTATGACATCAGCTTATAGCTTAATGGGCCAAAAAGCCCATTAAGAATAAGCTGTTTGATATAAGCCAGCTTATTTCACATTTTCAGCTTTTGGGCCTATGAAAAATTGTGTTCAGAATTAAATTTTAGGTCAGATAGGAGTTTTTGGGCCATTTTTATAAACATTTTTCTTATTGGGCTTATTTTGGCCCAATAAGGGTCTGTTTTTGACTTTAGCCCATTTGAAGGCCCATTAGGGGTATTTTGTAATTTCAACTTCATTTTATGTTTAATTAGATTAAAATAAACTAGTTTGCAATTTTTTAGAATTTTTTATAAATTTTGGATTTTTAATATTATTTTATTATTATTTTATTATTAAAAATTAAAATTTAGATTTTTCAAGTTTTTATATTTTTCTTAGGTTAAATACATAAAGTTAGGAATTTTACAAGTTTTATTGTCCTTAGATTAATTTTTATAATTATTTTAAGTTTTAAGAGTTTTTAATTGTTTTTAAATAGTTTTAATTAGTTTTAAAATTTTCAAAAATAGTTTTAATTAAGTTAGGTCATTTTAGAGGTTTACAATTGAAAAAATCTCATTTTGGGCTTTTTGTTAATTAAATTGATTTTAGGGCTTTAATTAGCATTAAAAAATCATTATTTAATTAAATAAAAGGTTTGAGTGATTTTTGATTTTTTGTATACTCTAATTACATTATTTAGGATTTATTGCAATTTTCTAGGAATTTTTAGAGTAAATTTTTAATTTTTTGCTACTTTTTACGGTTTTACGTGTACGACATTTCATCTTAGTTTAATCCGTCATCGTAACCGTCATTCTCTTCTTATCTCATTTCTATTTTCTTTTCTCATCATAAATATAATCACAAAGTTAATAATCTCTCTACACAACACACTAGCCTCCTTGGGAAACGAACTTTCACCTTTGGGTCATTAGTACACGGTTTTCCTAAACCGTCGTATTTAATACTTTCCTTTTTTTTCCCTTTTGTTTTTCCTAAAGCAAAGGTGTGTAAAAACCTCTACATCAAATGCTATGTAGTACCATCCATGATGAGAGCAGCACCAGAAATTAACATGTAGTGCCATCTTTAAATGACTAATAGTATACGTACCCAAGTAGTAGTATCTTTGAAAAGAGCAACTTCCAATGGTTGGATAGAACCAAATTAGATCAACTTTTGTCAAGTATCTTGAATCGTTAATTTTTGTAAGCTTTATGTAATGATCACATATTAACAAATATAATTACGACTTACTTGATGATGAAGTAGAATAACCCGAAATTGCGTTCCATGTCTTGTACTAAACATGTCCATTGAGTCTAACAATATAATGGGTTTGTAGGGTTTGCATACTTTTTCGTCTGTGGCTGAACATGTCGTGTCAGCGTCTAGAACAAATGTCTTGATGTTGTCTTCGTTTTGAGTTTCTGCCACATCAACTTTTAGACCCCCTGAATTTAGGTTGGTAAAACGGCCAAGGACTACTGGAGAGTTCTCCTCTGGTGGTCCTAGCCATGTTGCAGAGAGAACCACAACCACAAGTATGGTTGGTGACATGGGTGGGGCTGAGACTATTGGTTCTGGCATAGATGCAGGCCAAGCCAGTCCTAACATCACTAAGACCCCATCCATGCCCTATGAATCTGCTTTGGGAGACCAAATTCCCATTTTAGAGGAGGGCAGATTGGAACCTTACAGATTGTTGGAATTGACGGCTGTCTGCATTAGCTTGCAAAAGTAAAATGCAGACCTTGTACATACTGTCTCTACACAAGGCCTTGAACTCAAGCAATTGAGGGAGAGGATTGTTATTTTAGAAACAACTGAGGGTAGGAGAAGACAAACAAGAGTACTTTCTTCAGGGGAGGATTCTTACAAAGGGGAGGAAGCTGCTACTGAGCCATTTAATTTTAGTGACAAAGGATCAGGTGGTTCTATTGGTGTGGAGATGGATGAAGCTTTGACCAGCTTGAAGGAGAGACCAGTTATTGATGTTTCCTTGGTAACTCCAACAAAGATGTCGTTCACGAAGATGTTGGAACAGGTTTCTAAGCCAAGCGCTGACAAGAGTAAGTTGAGCGTTGACAAGCAGGTTTTTAACGCTGACAAACTAAGCGTTGATAGGAGTAAGTTAGGCGTTGACACACAGGTTTTGGACGTTGATAGACCTGCAGGTATAGTTGATGTATCCCAGTCATCAGCTATCATCAAGGATGTGTATACACAGGTACCATCAAGTTATTTACCCATAATTGATGTATTAGATAAAGGTAAAGGGATTATGGCGGAAGTTGAGAAGCCAAAGAAAAATGAAGCTCAGGTTAAGTTTGATCAAGCTTTGGCTGCTCAAATGCAAGCAAAGGATTGGGCTACTACTCCAGAGATAGAAAAGGTTGGTAGCAACGATGAAAGCTCAGATTCAAGTGTGATGATCATTGAAGATCCAGAAAGACTTGAATATGGTGATGAGTTGGCTAACGAGAGGCTTGCAGAGTTGAAATTGCAGGTAGATTATGAGATTCCTGAAGTGGTTGAGATGTACTTTGCATGGGAAAATAAGGTAATGGAGAATCCAAACATGACAATTTGGGGTTTGGAGATTCTACTAAGAGTTCAAAGAGATTGCAAGGTAATTCTGAAATATAAGGCTAGTAAGGTTCTTTCATAGTCTATAAAGGATAGAAGAGAACTCTATTATATGATGCTCAGATGTCATCAAGGGGGATGGACTTTTAAGAAGTTGCAGGGTTTGTCCTTTGATGAGTTGGAATATAAAGCTTATCCTATATGGGCAAGAGTTCAAGAGCAGAATACTCTCAGACTTCTTTCAGATGAAAGAAAGGAAGAACTGGCAGAAGATATGCAGATCCAACAAGATTTAATTGCACCTAGGACTTTGAAGAATGGGCTTTCTCTTGAGTTCCCAGAAAATATGGATAGAGTGAATCCTAGTGAAGCAGTTATTAGAAGGAGCATTAAGCTTTCATCTTTGGAAGCTTCACATTTGGTAGAGGTATTACCACATGACTGCAGAAACCCTATAGTACATTATGAAGAAGATGCAATTGGGTTTTGGATGATTGGCAAATATGAAAAGGAGGTACATACTTTTACTACCCTTATCTCTTTGTTTGCAAGCTTAGACAGAGAAGACTTGGTAGATCTTTATGGATTGATGAAGGCCAAGTATGAGGCTGAAGCACCTACTTCAGTCAATGGAATAAAGATTTGGACCACATTCAAGAGAATGTGTGCACCAAGTGATGAAGATCCAGTATGGAAGGATCTTGATGATATCAGTGGACTTCAATGGCGTCTACATTCAGCAGCTGGTGTTTATCATTTGACTACTACAAAGTTTTCTAAAAAACCTATAGCACGTAGATACTCAATATTAGTTTTTGGATAATATCTAATATCGAAGCAACATTTTATAACTGGATGCTAAATTTGTAGACTACCATTCAGTGTCAAAAATTGACTATTGAATAAAAAATCGCTCAGTATTATCACTTCCTTGCCAATACTATTGCCAATTTATTGAAATGAAATAGTAATGAATAAGAATATTGATGTGTACACGTGGACCACGACTTAGTTGTTCCACACGTTACATTGAAATCGGAGCCCACTAAGTTACTTTGCTATTTATAAACACCCAGACAACCCAGTCAATCAACCCAAAAACCAAATAAACACGCTTTACCTAAATAGCGATTATATTTACACCCACTAAATTACTCTGCTCATACTCCTTGTTTACTCAGCCCCCCAAAATCCTCTCAACCTAATCACAGCACTCTCTAAGAGACCTCAAATCCTCCGTCCCCCAATACGTTCTTGATAACTCCGTCGCAATCGCAAACCACAAAAAAACATAAAACATCAATCCCACTTTCAAACAAGATCCAAACGAATGAAAATCCCAAATCCGTTTAAGCCTTGCATACAAGAATAGATTAAAAGAAACCCAATACCAAATCTTTTAGAACCAAGCAAGATGAAGGAAGACTTCAAGACTTCATGATCTTTGATAATCAAGGTCTCGGGGTAGATTTTTTACTTTATGTTTTATGTTTGGTTTCGAGATCGATGAAAGTTTGTTCTTTGAAACTAAGATCTTTGTTGTGTGAGTGAAGAGTCGAGTGAGAGTCTTTATCTGTTCACGTCAAGATTGAGTCTGTCCTGTGTCATTACGATCGAGTCTAGGTTTGATTCGAGGCTGTTTATTTTGTCGAGGGTGTTGTGTTTGTTTGTTGGAGTTTGGTTGTGTCTTCGAGTCATATTTTTGAGTCTTGGTTTATTGTCAGTCGGAACGAGCGTTTGGGTTCGAGGTATGTGTTTGGTTCGTGGTGTTGTCGAGTCGATTATGTTGTGTGAGTCTTGTGGGTCAGTGAGTCGAGGGTGTATGAGTTAGAGTCTGGTTGTGTTTGTTGGAGTTTAGATGTCGAGTGGTTTCTGTATGACAAGGTGTGTGTGTGTTGTTTGAGTCAGTTTCGTTGAAATCTTTAATCTTTCGTTGAAATCTTTAATCTTTCGTTGAAATCTTAAATCTTTTGTTGAAAACTTTCTTTGAAATCTTGCTATGAAATCTTTCTATGAAATCAACTTGCACCTTTCGTAGCAAAAACCTTTCGTTGGAATTGAAACCTTTCGTAGAAACCTTTTGTAGAAACCTTTTGTAGAAACCTTTCATAGAAACCTGTCGTAGAAACCTTTCGATGAAAGCTTTCGTAGAAAAATAAGAATGAAACTTTCGTAGAAAATTGAGAATGAAGCTTTCGTAGAAAAATGAGAATGAAGCTTTCGTAGTAAATTGAGAATGAAGCTTTCGTAAATTTTGTATAAACCCTCTTACGAAAGGAAAAAAATAGATTCGGAAATAGGATCTAACTCAGTGTTAATAAATAAATAAAAATACCCCGAAAATCACCCAAATAACCAAAAAAATTGTAATTTTGACCAAATCAATTAACACAAATCACTACCACAACGATGTAGTCGATTTGTCTATAAATTTAAACAACAAAAACGCAAAAAAAAATTCAAGATTTGAGCTTTATTAAATAAAAAAACCACCAAAATCAATCAAAACAAACAGAAGAACAAATCAATCAACCATAGCTCTTGATACCAATTGTAGGTCCTTAGATTCTTAGGATTATGCAAGTGTTAGATTGATCTAAAAAGGGGGATGGAGAAGGAAGAACTAGAGAGAGAAAGCTAGAGATAGAAAGGAGAGGAAGGAAGAAAGAAAGATGTATTAATGAAAAGTGTGAAATGAACAGTGACCAACCCCTCCTAACATGCTAGGAGGGGGTATATATAACCCACCCTACATGTGGGCTATATGGGCTATATGTTAATATATTGGATCACGAGCCCAATACTTGAATATATCATTGGAGTGACTGATCCTTTCTAAATAAGTAAGAACGTATTTCCAACAGATGAGCTGTCCAATTTGATCTTGGCTGTTCATTTTGTGCTTGGGGACCAAGTAGTAGCCATAAAGCGTTGATCTTGCCACCTAGGATTGCTTGGAGAGGAAGTTGAGTTTTTATTGGTGGACGGGGTTGGGTGCGGGGTCACTTGAGTGAGTGGGTGTGGGAGTTTAGGCGTGGGAATGATTCGTGGGAAGGTGAATTGTGTTTTGATAAAGGTAATTTTAAAAACCCCCTTGATGGTGAAAAGTTAAAACTGGGTTTCATACGTGTGAATAGTGACACGTTTGATCCGAAATCAGTTGTGGTTTAGTGTTTGGCGCGTGTTTGTGTTGTTTAAGCTTTGGAAATGGCAAAATGAGTCCTTGTTCTTTGGGAAAAAGTGCATATGAAGAATTTCAGCCTTGATAACTCGTTTCCCTTTGTAATATAAGTTTCTGAATTTAGGTTTTGGCCACAAAAACTTTTCAAACAAGGATTTAGGGCTTTTAATTCTTTGATGTAATTACAACTTTTGTCCTTTTGTTATTTAATCCATTTTTAAAGGACTAGAAGTGTAATATTCTTGAACTTCAAGGGCTTCTTTGGATCTTGGACTTCATAAAGGACCATTATTAACAATTTAGATTTCTAGAGGTACTAAATTTGCCAATTCTTCAAACTTGGAGGACCTTTTTGTAATTTTGACAAACTTAAGGGACCAAACTTGTAATTATGAATATACAAGGGTATTAAGTGTCATTTCTTCATAAATGAGGGATCAATCTTGTACATCTTCAAGTCTTCAAGGGTTTTTCTTTGATAAATCACAAGCTAGGGCCCGGTTCATTGTGCGGCTTCGTTTCTCGTGTTCGTTTTTCTTTGTTTCTTGTGATCTTTTGTCTTTTTCATGATATCCATACCTAAAATACACAAGTAAACAAACACAAGCATATATATGGTATTTTATGACATTTTTATGCATTTAAAGCCCGAAAAGAACGATGAGATCATGTATAAATGCCATCTCATCACTCCCTCATACTAAATCATTGTCGTGCCCTCACGCAATGCTAGAATAAAGTATCTAAGAATCTCCAAGATTCAATTTTTACCATTTATTGAAAAGTAAAAACTTGCAAAAATACTACGAAGATGTGTAAAGATATAATGTATGATTTTCATCACGTAAGTGACTTTTAGGGTCAACAAATAGAAATAAGTAAGTGTCTCATAAAGTAAAGTTCGTCATCCTTGATTGTCATACATTCCATGCTAAGTGAAAAATCGAGATCATTGTTGGTACAAGTCACAATGTTAACACTACTCATACGTCCAAATTGTGTAATACTTTTTCTCCCTGCAATCTTAGTTATTATGAAAAGAAAAGATTTCTAGAATTTTTTAACTATTTGTCATGGATCACAAGTGATTCATATTGAATTATTTGAGTATTTATTAGTCCAAAAATAAAGTAGCACGATTTAATCGATAGTTAGCCGAAGGTCAAAATCTTTTAAAACGGCTTCTCGTGTATCTCCTTAAGTTCATATCTTGGCATAACTCGTTTCACGATATGAGACCTTTCTCGGACAGATATTTGGCATATACTTCATACTTAGAATCTTCGGAAGACGTTCTTGAAATTATGGTATTCTCTTCATATTTTGGAATTTCTTCACTTGACGTTTTTGAGAGATTCTTCATGACCACGACTTCATCATTTTTCTTCAATCTTTAATTTGGATTTTGATATACAACGATCCACCTCCTTTTCGGACTTGGATATATTTATCCTCATACCTTGTTAGGGTCTTTTTGGATAGACTTTCTCCATGATCTTTAGGGGAGTAATTGCTTTTCGTCGTGTGTCTCGATCCTTCATATTGATTTTGGAATAATGATACTTCACATCATCTTGGATCTTTATCAACAAAATAGAGCTCTGCATGCCTTGTTAGGGCCTTTTTGGATCTTCACCAATCTTCGCATCCCGCTTCAATAAGTTATGCCTTGGCTATGAACTCTATTCATCCCCGAGCAACTTTTAAACGATCTTGTGCTAGAAGCTAAGTAACCTTTTAAATTGTACGACCTTACTTATTGCAATTATTTTATTCCTAATGCATTGATCTTATAGGAGAAAAACCACAATTAAAAACATATGAATTTTTGAAAGAACATTTTCATGTTCTACACGTTTAGCATGATCACTTGTCTAACTCTATCATTTCTCGTTCTTCACTATTTAAATACCTCTAATTAAAGAGACTCGTGAATACTTAGCCATGCAAGTCAAAATTAAGCCAAATTTGGATTAGCTTTCATTAAGACTATGTCAAATCGAAGTTTTGGGTTTTCAAGCCACCTATAGGATCTTGCACTTTCTTGGACTTTTTCAAGTTTAGAGAATGCATTTTATAGTTCCATTGATAAGTGACTTTCTAGGATCAATTATAGGAACTTGCAAAAAGTTCTTGTTCTTAAACCGTATGAGTTAAGACTTTCGCGTTTTAAAGTTCCCTATATAAAAGTCTAGCAAAACTTGATTCAAGCGGGTTAAGGAATGTTAAGGGCTCCAAATGCCCATCAAGTAAAAAATTAGCTCTTATTCTACCCATCAGAAAATATACATTCGTGTCTTAAAAACACTTATGAAAACTAAGAAATTTTTAAAATTTGGCCATTTTTAGCCTTATTTTTAACAAAACAAAACGTTGAAAATTGGAAAATGTGAGGGCGTAGCAAAGCAAGTATCTATTCACCCCCCCATACTAAAATTAAACATTGTCCTCAATGTTTTGAGTCTAAAGGTGGAGCACCCCCATACTAGAGACAAAGAGTCGAATGCTTAGGATCTAGCATGGAAAGGGTGATCAACAATATATCTAAAGCCGTTTATGAATTATGCTTAAAAGATAATTGTTAGAACAATAAAGGATATGTCATGGATTCGTGAAAAACTCTTCAAGCAAACGATCGAGGCTCATGTAAACGAACACGAGAGTCTTCAACGTAGCGATGATGATGATCTAGATAACACATTCACAAACAACCAGGAGACAACAAGTTGGAAGGGCACAAATCGCCTCTCATTAACTACATTAGAAAGCATTAATATGTACAATGGATAAGCATGGGTCAAACAAAGGCACCATGAATCTTTGGAAGACTTCATGGAACGCTTCAAATCTGAGTGCAATCAGATTAAGGAATGCCTAAAAATTCTGAAAATCTCAGGTTTTCTAGCAGGCATCACCAACCTAGATTTGATAAGAAAGTTAAACGATAAGACCCTAAGATAAATAGAACCTAGAAAATATGAAAGCAAAAAATACATGGATCTTTATTGAAGCTGTCTACAGCGAAGTGTCCATGTGGAGGCCGTAGCCTTTTAGAGATACCATCTTTTGAGGTTGCAAATATTCCATGTACGATCCAAGTCACGGCCCTCCACGCATCTTGTACGCGCCTAGACCCAAAGCTTCCATGACCTCATACGGACCTTCCCACTTTGGTCCAAGTTTTCCCGTGTTCTTCGCGCGACTTGCCTCATTAGCACGATAGACAAAATCCCCCGGCCGAAATGAAACACCCTTGACTTTGGAGTCGTAATAAGCTTTCATCCGTGCCTTAGATTTAGCTTATACCTGCTATCTCCCTTTTCTCCTCTAATAAGTCTAGATTGACCCGGAGTTGCTCATCGTTTGTGACAACGTTAACTTCCGCCGTGCGGATTGTTGGCATCCCAATTATGCTGGGATAAAAGCCTCGGTTCCATAGGCCAGCGCGAATTGAGTGTCCCTATTAAATGTTTTGATCATTATTCTATGTGCCCATAGGACATGTGGGAGTTCGTCCATCCATTTGGCGCTTCTCTCATCTAAGCGCGCCTTGATTCCTTCACCTAGGCTTCTATTTGCCCGCTCCACTAGAGCATTAGTCTGTGGGTGTTTAACTGATGTGAAGCGCCGTTTGATGTTCAGTGATGTGCACCAATCCTTGAACGGATTGTCCACAAACTGCTTTCCGTTATCCGAAATAATCTCACCTAGCAAACCAAAACGACATACAATATTTTCCCACACAAACTTTTTTACCTGTTGCCCGTGATTGTTACGACCTCCTTAGCTTCTATCCAACGAGTGAAGTAGTCCATAGCTACGATCAAGAACTTAACGCCTCCGGCTGCAACAGGAAAAGGACCTGCTATGTCAATCCCCCATTTGTAGAATGGACATGGGGATGTGATGGGTGTCAGCTCTTGTTGTGGATGTCGCGGTACTGGCCTGTGCACTTGGCATTCGTTGCATTTACGAATCATGTCTCGTGCGTCTCGATGCATAGTTGGTCAATAGTATCCTGTGCGTAGAGCCCGCGCTACTACTGATCTGGGTCCGGCGTGCATGTCACACGACCCTTCATGAATTCACTAATCACATAACTAGCTTGCCGTGGTCTGACACGTCGCAACCATGGATGTAGGAATGATCATTTGTATAAGACACCATCTCGGAGTTCAAAGTGTTGCGACTTCCTTTTGACACGGCAGGCCTCTGTTTCCTTATCAGGAAGGGTTTCGTCCGTCAGATAGTCTATGATCGGGGTCATCCACGTAGGCCCCTCCTCATCAACTATTGTTGCGACCTCCTCCCTTGCAATGGATTTATCCTTGAGTATTTCCACCAACACTTGTTTGGATAAATGGGCAAAACTCGTAGACGCGGTTTTGTTAAGAGCGTCCACTTTCTTGTTCTCGCCTCGTGGTACTTGCTTGATAAAGAACTTGCCAAAACTAGCGATAAGCGACTTGACCTTCTCTAGATATTGGATCATATTTTCCTCCTTGGCTTCTTACCCTCCTAGGATGTGATTCACGACAAGTCGTGAGTCCACGTAGGCTTCAAGGTTGTGTACTCCCATCCTAGCGGCGATTTTCAAACCCGCCATCAACTCTTCATATTCCGCTTCATTATTCGTAGCTGTGAATTCAAAACGCAAGGCGTAGGTGAACTCCATGCCTTCCGGATTTGTGAGTATGAGGCTCGCTCTTGATCCGTCTGTGCAAGAAGATCCGAACGTGAACAAAACCCATGGTTCCGTTGGGATCTCTTCCTTTGGTACCATTGGTTCATCCTCCCCGAGCTTCTCAATTATGAAATCCGCCAAAATTTAGCCTTTTATGGCATCCTTGGTCTATAGGAGATGTTGTATTCCCCCAGCAGGACGCTCCACTTCTGTAGTCTTCCTGCCACGTCTGGTTTGGAGATAACCTGTTTGATTGGTTGGTCCGTGACCACCACTATTGGGTGCGCTTGGAAGTACCGGCGTAACCTTTTTGCGACGTAAACCAACGATAAGAACAATTTCTCCATTGGTGAGTAATTCAGCCCTGGCCCTTGTAGCGCTCTGCTTATGAAATAGACCAGAGTCTGGACTGAATCTCAATCAGTCATGAGAAATGCGCTTATTGCTCCATATGTAGCGGATAAGTACATGATTAGTTCCTCCTTAGGTCGTGGGGCGACTAGTATGGGAAGAGCCGCGAGATGTTGCTTGTGTTGCCCAAACGCTTCCTCCGCCTCTCTTGTCCAACGAAAGTCTCCTTTCTTCAAGCACTTCTTGAGTGTCTTAAATAAAGGAAGTGACTTCTCTGCGGACTTTGATAAGAACCTATTAAGGCCGACCAGTTTTCCATTAAGTGATTGCACCTCTTTGAGTGTCCGAGGGGATGGTAGCTGTCTCACGGCGTCCGTCTTCTCCGGACAAGGCTTGATGCTGTTTGGATTAATCATATATCCAAGGAACATTCCTTCAGTTGCTCCAAACGTGCATTTTTTGGGATTCAACTTCATGTTAATTTTCCTCAATGTATCGAATGTCTCTTGGACATCACGGAGGTGTTCGTCCTCCGTATGGCTTTTGATAACCAAGTCGTCCACGTAGGCTTCAATGTTACGACCTATCAGTGTGTAACAATACACGCCCTGACTGGTATGGAATGCATTTTTGTGTAACAAGTCGTTGGTATGTCGCACCTGCGTTCTTGAGTCCGAACGGCATTTTTGTGTAACAATACACGCCCTGACTGGTATGGAACGCCGTTTTCTCCTCATCTTCCTCCGCCATCTGGATCTGATAGTATCCTTTATATGCGTCCAAAAAACATTTAAAATGGTACCTGTAACACCTGGTAATTTTCCCTACTTTGTAAAATGACTATTTTACCCTTTGACTTTTTATTTAGTCAACTATGTGATTTAACTGTGTTTGAACCGGGAGGTTATCCGCGTCTTCCGAAAAACTGTTTGCTGACGAGTAATGGCCTGACTCTGAGCTCAGTCATTAATCTGAACATTTTATGTGAACCTGACCAAAGTGCTGAGACGGTCAATGAATTGACGATAATCCATGAGATTATTCGTTATCTGTGAATTATGTGCTTAACTGTTTAGTTTTTAACAGCGTGATCGTATTTTCTTGAGCAGCGTATTTAAATATTTCTGTATATGTTTATATATGCCTGTATTTTAGTATTTTTGCTATTTATAGTAATAAATCGTATTTACTGTGAATATTTAATTAATGTATCGCGTTTTCGTATTTTACGTCGTTTTTACGTTTAACCGTCGTTAACATGCATAAAATACTTTACCAGTCGTAAAATGTCAGTTTTTCGTCGAAAAATCGTAAATTTAATATATTTCGTCAAATTTTTAAGTTTTACGTAATTTTTAACTTAACTATATACTTTTTGATATTTACCTAAAACTAACTAACCTTTATACCTTAAACCTTTTAACTAATTACCATAGTAAAATTTTGGAATAATTTACCCCATGTGGGACCCCCCATAACCGGCCAAAAACAACCCACATGCAAGATACACCATATTTTCACTCTTTGCCAAATTGAGCTTAACTTACACTACTCCTACACATTTTAACTTATTAACCTTATAACCTCAAAATCACTTCACACTTATTTACTTCACTTCACTCAACCAAAAACACACACAACTCCTCTCTCTCTCTCTCTCTCTAAACACACGGCACAAACACACTCTCCATTTCCACCATTGTTGATTTTTGAAAAGCTTCATTTTACCAAGATTCAACACAAAACAAATACACCCTAGAGCTTGTATAAGCATATAGAAGAATGGATTTTCTTGGTTTGACGATTTGAGAAGTTTTTGGGTTGAAGATTAGGGTAGAGCTCTTGTTGATTATTAGTGGGTATTATTGTAGATCGGATCGTTGTGGTTACGTAGAATCGTTACACAAGGTCATTTCTTAAACCTTTTCATCTTTTCATTTTTCCATGCATGATCTTTGTAGATCTATGCATGCATGTTACTCATCAAGTATTTTTATGAAATAAAATGATGAAAATTATTTTTGGTCATGAAATATTTTAAGATTTGTGGAAATTAAGTGTGGATCTATTAGATCCATACATGAAAATGGGTTAACTGAAAGATTTATGAAAAATATAAGTATATATATTTTGGATTTGTAAACTTGAAGAAAAATCTTTGATTTTGTTGATGTATATGAAAAATTAGAAGAAACTAGTAGTGTTACTACTAGTGGTTACGCTTGAAAACGGTCGAAAACGAGTTTTTACGAAAAACGTACAATCTGTCCGACTTTTGTAAGAGGCGTAGAGAGTCGTAAAAATTGTTTTGACACTAGTTTACTACGATATTATGAAAATATAAGTGAATACCTTCGTTTTGATATATTATGGGCTAAAAACGGAGCTAAAATGAGTAAGTTGTGGTTATTTAAATTACGTTATCGGAAAACTTTATTTTTGGAGAACAACACTATAAGTGGTTACTGTCCAGATTTTTAAAGTGGTCGAAACGACATTTTCGAGTTAAACGGAGTTGTTTTTAGTGTCGAAATAGTTACTAAATGGTATGTATGGATGTTGGACTTGTTTTGTAAAAGCGTGTTAGCTCGAAATGTGAATACTTGTTGTATATTGAAAGTTTGAACGTTGGAAGTTGAAATTGTTACGATTGTGAAAAATGAATTGTTGAATTGTTGGCGATTGAGAAATTGTTGAAAATAGGGGTTTTAGGACGAGATTTGAGTATTTACTAAAAATGGCAAATTTTTATGTGACGCCGAAAGGATGCCGAATTTTCGTTAGAATTCACGTAGGAAAATTTGTTAAGATAAATTTTGGTAAATTAAAATTTACGCCGAAAGGCTGCCGAATTTTCGTCGAGTCAAAAATAAATATTTTTGCCAAAGTATATATATATACTATAATGTTATAACGATGTAACATTTACAAGACACGATTTTAACAACAAAATATATACTTGATCGATGAGTAACGTACGTGATGAACTTTTGTGACTTATTTGCTAGCGCCTAAACTATAGTATTATATTTAGGTTGTTGCTAGAGTTGATCGCTACTATTTGATATTACTTGTGCGGTTTGAATCGTTGCTTAAGGTGAGTTTATAGATCCCTATTAAACTGCTTTCTATGTTTAATGTTTTGGGATGTGATAAATGCTTTCGATGCTTGCTTCTGAATGCAAGTAAAACTTGATTTCTGTGAACGTTTTGTGAACACTGTTTATGAGATAGCTTAAGTTGCTTTAGCCATAGTCCCCACTATCGTGAATCGTTAGTTACTCTGCTGGAGTAAGCTCTTATGTTACGGATAGATCTATTGAGGGTAGACAACCTCCACTCGGGCATTCTGACGCCGGACGAGTGTGTACCATTTGTATGAACGGGGTCATCTTGGCTAGGTACTCCATTGGGGCAAAATTTATGTATGCAATCTATTGTATGCACTGGATCACTAGTTTCGATGTCACGAGCTTAGCGCTATCATAAATATTGTGAACACCCAATTTATCCTACACTCGGCACTATATCTCCTATAGTTGCATGTGTACATGAAATGAAATCTAAAATTGAATGACTATGAATTTTTACTTGAAACCTATATTCTCACCAACTTTATGTTGACCCAATTTAGCATTTATCTCAGGTAATTGATGATGAGTTATATCTACTTTGTGAAGTACTTGGAGTCCGCATGCATTTCTTGGATATCTTCGGACATTTATTTACTTATACTTTTGAACTATTATCTCGTTGATGTTTAAATTTTTTACATTCCGCTGCACTATCTTTTAAAACTGAGACCTTTGTACTGTGTTGCTTTTTTTATTTAAATTCAACGAGGTATTTTTATAAAACGTCTCATTTAGAGTCGTTCTCTTGTACCTTGAACTATGATACAATGACGTAACAACCCCCGAGCTTCACCGCTTCCGCATATCACATTTTGGGGTGTTACATAATTGGTAATCAGAGCCTTGGTTATAGAGAACTAGGTTTGCATCTTAGGCCTAGACTATAAGCGATGTGGCTACTTGTTACTCTGTATATATATGTGTACTACGTAATGTATTACGTAGGATAACACTATAAGTAATATGTAATATATATTATGTAATACGTAATATGTATTATATACATATGCATCTCGCTGATTTGCATACTTTAATTTCTATACATGATTATTTCATGCATACCCTACAACTGCTTTAATACGCATTTTGGTTGTTGCAGGTTATGTCGTCATCTACTGTTTCTTACCAGCCCGACTCTACCGACGAAGAGTGGGAAGACGAGGTTGAGATGGTACCAGATCATGTTGAGCCGGAGAATGACCAAGAGGAGGCTGATCCTGAGGAGGAAGGTGCGGAGTATGACCCTGACGAGGATCCGGAGGAGGATGATGAGGGTGAGCCTGATGTGTTGTCTAACACTTCTGATGTTGTTGATGGGATGCCACCGGTTTTGCATCGTACTTTGATCGAGTGGGTTAGTGGTAGTGAGGACGATGAGGATGATGAGGATGACGTGGATGGTATTGAGGTAGATCATGAGGGTGATGATGATATGGATGGATATGAGGTAGATCGTGAGGATGATGAGGACATGGATGATGAGATTGAGAGTGATACTGACGTTAGGATGGTTGTGGTTAGTAGTGATAGCGAGGGTGCTGAGGCTGATGATGATATTAGGGTTGATGCTTCGACTGCTGTACCTGAGAGAGTTGATCCTAGTAGGAGGAGTGATATTAGGAAGACGTCCAACTTGAGGAAGAAGCCTACTGTTCCCTGTCAGCGATTTAGAGAGGAGAGGGAAGCTTTATGGGGTACGCCACCAGCTGAGGTTTATACTGATTCCGATGATACTGTACCACCTGCCGATGGAGCTGGACCATCCGGTGTTAGATCTCGAGCTTTGTCCGATTCTGATTCACCATGCCCATGGAAGAAGATCCGTATGTCTGATTCACACACTACACCTGAGGCATCGCCTACTCATGAGATTCGAGCTGCTACTGCTGTTTCTACACCACCTACTCATCATATTGGAGAGCCCTCTAGACCTAGGTCATGTGTTGTTATGATAGGGTGTGCTAGGGATTCAGATGTTGTTCGTTTTCGTCTACTTAAGGATGCGGTTTTTGGATTGTTAGAGGATAACGAGGTTACCCGCGACTTGTTGGATACCACACTTGAGGAGGTTGCTAGGTTGAGGCGTGAGTTAGAGTCAGTTCGTGGAGGAGACCGAGCTGTAGATGGAGACCCGAGGAGTGATTCACCGAGATGTGCTGAGTGTGATCGTCGTCGTCGCACTTAGAGATTCATCGTTATTGTGCTTGATTCTAGAGTAGATTGACATCTTTATCTTTTGGGTATTGTATCCACTAAACTAGAGTAGTACTCGGTTAGTTGGAGTAGACTAGATGTAATCATACTCTTATTTTATGACTATGTACTTGATATTTTGATTATGAATGGGAATTTAACTTTATGACCTTGACCAGTGACTATCCTTTTTATGTTTGATGTACAGTTAAATTCTGCATTCTATTTTAGCATACGAAATATATAACGTGTATATTCATGCTTGAACCTTATTTGCATTGTTGTCTTAACGCAGAGAAACAATGGTGAACACACGTAACAGAATGACTGACGCTCAATTAGAAGCACTGATTACGCAACGAGTGACTGCTGCACTGGCAAACGTTCAAGCTAACAACAACGTGAACGAAGCACCACCGAACAATGTTGACAATCGACCGCCTAAGCCATGTACTTACAAGGACTTTAGGAGTTGTGACCCTTTGACATTTAATGGTACTGAAGGAGCTGTCGGATTAGCTCGTTGGGTTGAAAAGATGGAAGTTGTGTTCCGTGTTAGTGGATGTGCTGTTGAGAACCAAGTGACTTATTCTACTTGTACTTTAGTTGCTGGAGCGTTGACCTGGTGGAACCCACATGTGCAGACGGCTGGAGCCGAGGAGGCGTATGGAATGAGTTGGGAGGAACTTAAGAAGTTGTTGACTAAGGAGTACTGTCCTTGTAATGAGATTCAGAAAATGGAAGTCGAATTGTGGAACTTGACAGTGAAGAACAATGATATTGGGACGTACACTAGGAGGTTTCAAGAATTGTGTTTGCTATGTCCTAGAATGGTTCCGGATGAAGAGAAGAAGGTTGAACGCTATATTTGGGGTTTACCTGGTAGAATTCAAGGGAATGTGACATCGTCTGGACCGACAAAAGTTAGTGATGCTATAAGGATGGCTCACAGTCTGATGGACCAAGTTGTTCGAGAAAATGCTGGGTATGCCGCGGACAACAAGAGAAAGTGGGGGAATAACCAAAGGAATAACCATGGGAACTACCAGAATAAGAGGCAAGACACTGTGAAAGCGTACACTGCTGGTACTGGGGAAAAGGGAGTGTACAATGGGACGTTACCTCTGTGCAATCGATGCAAGCGTCACCATAATGGACAATGCAATGTACAGTGTCACAACTGCAAGAAAACTGGACACATTGCTAGAGATTGTAAGTCACCACCCAACACGAAAGCCAACGTCACTTGCTTTGAATGTCAGCAAAAGGGACACTACAGCAATGAGTGCCCAAAGAAAAAGAACAAGGACAGGGACCAAGGAAAGAATGCTAAAGCTGGGGAAGCTCGTGGAAGGGTCTATGTGATAGGAGGAGGAGAAGCGCAACAAAACCCCGACGTTGTGACGGGTACGTTTCTTCTCAATGGTCGTTATGCTTCTATTTTATTTGATACTGGAGCCGATAGGAGTTTTGTGTCGACTGCTTTTAGTGTTTTACTTGATGTGACCCCTTCGCCCTTAGACACTAAGTACGCTATTGAGTTAGCTAATGGGAAGTTGATAGAAGCCGACACTATACTTCGTGGATGCACTTTAAATCTTCTAGGTCATCCTTTCGTAATAGACCTTATGCCTGTTGAGTTAGGGAGTTTTGACGTGATTGTCGGAATGGATTGGTTGTCGAGATATCGTGCTACGATTGTATGTGACGAGAAGATCGTTCGTTTACCATTTGGTGATGAAGTTTTGGAAGTACAAGGGGCTACAAGTAACGGAAAATGGAAGTCACGACTGAACATTATCTCGCGTGTCAAGGCTTAGAAGTTGTTGTCGGAAGGTTGCCACGTATTTTTAGCCTGTGTTACTGAAAAGCAGACGGAAGAAAAACGGTTGGAAGATGTACCTATCGTACGGGATTTTCCGGAAGTCTTTCCTGAAGATTTGACTGGATTACCACCGGCCAGACAAGTTGAATTCCAGATCGATTTAATATCAGGAGTTGCACCTGTTGCTCGAGCGCCTTACCGTTTAGCACCATCGGAATTGCAAGAACTAGCGACGCAACTACAAGAGTTGACTGATAAAGGATTCATAAGACCGAGTTCTTCACCTTGGGGAGCTCCAGTCTTATTTGTAAAGAAGAAGGATGGGAGTTTTCGGATGTGTATCGACTATCGTGAGTTGAACAAACTTACCATCAAGAACCGTTACCCGTTACCAAGGATCGATGATCTGTTTGATCAGTTGCAAGGATCGAGCGTTTACTCGAAGATTGACCTTAGGTCTGGTTATCACCAATTAAGAGTCCGTGAGGAAGATGTTGCAAAGACTGCTTTTAAGACTAGGTATGGACACTATGAGTTCCAAGTGATGCCGTTCGGTTTGACAAACGCACCTGTTGTGTTTATGGACCTCATGAACCGGGTGTGTAAGCCGTATTTGGACAAGTTTGTCATTGTGTTCATCGATGACATACTGATTTACTCAAGGAATGAGAAAGAACATGAGGAACATCTTAAGATAATATTGGAATTGCTTAAGAAAGAGGAATTGTACGCTAAGTTCTCGAAGTGTGATTTTTGGTTGCCAAGAGTACAATTTCTAGGACACGTTATAGATAGCAAGGGGATTCATGTTGATCCTGCCAAGATCGAATCGATTAGGGAGTGGACTGCTCCTACGACACCGACTGAAATTCGCCAATTCTTAGGACTCGCCAGATACTACCGAAGATTCATCGAGGGATTCTCGAAGATCGCGAAACCATTGACGAAGTTGACTCAAAAGAAGGTGAAATACGAATGAGGAGATAAGGAGGAATTAGCATTCCAAAAGTTGAAACAAATGTTGTGTAGTGCGCCTATTCTATCGTTACCAGAAGGATCGGAAGACTTTGTGGTCTACTGTGATGCATTAGCAAAAGGATTGGGAGCTGTGTTGATGCAGAGGAAGAAAGTTATAGCCTACGCGTCACGACAATTGAAAACGCATGAGAAAAACTACACTATGCATGACTTGGAGCTAGGAGCGGTAGTATGCCTTGAAGTTGTAGAGACACTACTTGTATGGGACCAAGTGTGTCGTCTATACCGATCACAAGAGTTTACAACATATTCTTGATCAGAAGGAACTGAACATGAGACAACGTCGATGGATCGAGTTGCTCAGCGATTATGACTGTGAAATCTGTTACCACCCTGGGAAGGCCAATGTAGTGGCGGATGCGCTAAGTAGAAAGGAACAACTGGTGACACGTAGAGTTAGATCGTTAGCTATGGTTATCAATCCGAACTTACATGTGCAAATTCGTGAAGCACAAACCGAAGCTCTTAAGCCTAAACATGTTGAAGCTGAGAAATTAGGAGGAATGGTTACTAAGAAATTGTAGACTAGCACTAATGGAACGCTATGTCTGAATGGTAGAAGTTGGTTACCACGGTTTGGAGGACTAAGGGACGTGATTATGCACGATTCGCATAAATCTAAGTATTCGATTCACCCAGGATCTGACAAAATGTATCAGGATATGAAGAAGCTATATTGGTGGCCAAATATGAAAGCTGAAATCGCTACTTATGTAGGGAAGTGCCTGACTTGCGCTAGAGTGAAAACAGAACACCAAAAACCATCTGGATTGTTGGTTCAACCTATAATTCCTATGTGGAAGTGGGAAAATATAACCATGGACTTCATAACTAAGCTACCTAAAACGACAAACGGATACGACACAATTTGGGTAATTGTGGATCGACTTACGAAATATGCACACTTTTTAGCTATGAAGGAAGATGATTCGATGGATAAGCTTACGAGACTTTATCTAAAGGAAATAGTTACAAAACATGGAATACCGATCTCGATAATTTCTGATAGAGATGGTAGGTTTACTTCGGAATTCTGGAAATCACTTCAGAAAGCGTTGGGTACGCAATTAGACATGAGTACTGCTTATCACCCGCAGACTGACGGACATAGTGAGAGAACTATTCAAACGCTGGAGGACATGTTGCGTGCTTGTGTGCTTGACTTTGGAAAGCAATGGGACAGACATTTGCCTCTAGTAGAATTCTCTTACAACAATAGTTATCATACCAGTATTAAGGGTGCACCGTTTGAAGCGTTGTATGGTCGTAAATGTCGCTCGCCTGTGTGTTGGAGTGAGGTTGGGGATAGTCAACTCACTGGCCCCGAACATATCCGTGAAACGACTGAGAAGATTGTTCAAATCAAGAGTCGAATTCAAGCAACCCGTGATCATCAGAAGAGTTACGCCGACGTTCGACGTAAGCCTCTCGAATTTCAAGTGAGAGACAAAGTGATGCTAAAAGTATCGCCTTGGAAAGGTGTGGTATGTTTTGGCAAGCGAGGAAAGATGAACCCCAGTTATATTGGACCTTTCAAAATTCTGGCAAAGGTTGGAACCGTAGCCTATCGTCTCGAATTACCGCAAGCGTTGAGTCGCGTGCACAACACTTTTCATGTGTCGAACTTGAAGAAGTGCCTGTCTGATGAAACACTCGTTATACCATTGGAGGAACTCCGAATCGACGACAAGATGCAATTTGTCGAGGAACCTGTTGAAATCATGGACCTGGAGGTCAAACGATTGAAACAGAGTCGTATTCCTATCATCAAAGTGAGGTGGAATTCTAAACGTGGACCTGAATTCACTTGGGAGCGTGAGGATCAATTTCGCAAGAAATATCCGCAACTCTTTGACAATTCTAGAGACCGTGACACTCCTAAGCTTTAAGGACAAAGCTTCTCTATCAAGGGGATGATGTAACACCTGGTAATTTTCCCTACTTTGTAAAATGACTATTTTACCCTTTGACTTTTTATTTAGTCAACTATGTGATTTAACTGTGTTGGAACCGGGAGGTTATCCCGCGTCTTCTGAAAAACTGTTTGCTGACGAGTAATGGCCTGACTCTGAGCTCAGTCATTAATCTGAACATTTTCTGTGAACCTGACCAAAGTGCTGAGACGGTCAATGAATTGACGATAATCTATGAGATTATTCGTTATCTGTGAATTATGTGCTTAACTGTTTAGTTTTTAACAGCGTGATCGTATTTTCTTGAGCAACATATTTAAATATTTCTGTATATGTTTATATATGCCTGTATTTTAGTATTTTTGCTATTTATAGTAATAAATCGTATTTACTGTGAATATTTAATTAACGTATCGCGTTTTCGTATTTTACGTCGTTTTTACGTTTAACCATCGTTAACATGCATAAAATACTTTACCAGTCGTAAAATGTCAGTTTTCGTCGAAAAATCGTAAATTTAATATATTTCGTCAAATTTTTAAGTTTTACGTAATTTTTAACTTAACTATATACTTTTTGATATTTACCTAAAACTAACTAACCTTTTTACCTTAAACCTTTTAACTAATTACCATAGTAAAAATTTTGAATAATTTACCCCATGTGGGACCCCCCATAACCGGCTAAAAACAACCCACATGCAAGATACACCATATTTTCACTCTTTGCCAAATTGAGCTTAACTTGCACTACTCCTACACATTTTAACTTATTAACCTTATAACCTCAAAATCACTTCACACTTATTTACTTCACTTCACTCAACCAAAAACACACACAACTCCTCTCTCTCTCTCTAAACACACGGCACAAACACACTCTCCATTTCCACCATTGTTGATTTTTGAAAAGCTTCATTTTACCAAGATTCAACACAAAACAAATACACCCTAGAGCTTGTATAAGCATATAGAAGAATGGATTTTCTTGGTTTGACGATTTGAGAAGTTTTTGGGTTGAAGATTAGGGTAGAGTTCTTGTTGATTATTAGTGGGTATTATTGTAGATCGGATCGTTGTGGTTACGTAGAATCGTTATACAAAGGTCATTTCTTAAACCTTTTCATCTTTTCATTTTTCCATGCATGATCTTTGTAGATCTATGCATGCATGTTACTCATCAAGTATTTTTATGAAATAAAATGATGAAAATTATTTTTGGTCATGAAATATTTTAAGATTTGTGGAAATTAAGTGTGGATCTATTAGATCCATACATGAAAATGGGTTAATTGAAAGATTTGTGAAAAATATAAGTATATATATTTTGGATTTGTAAACTTGAAGAAAAATCTTTGATTTTGTTGATGTATATGAAAAATTAGAAGAAACTAGTAGTGTTACTACTAGTGGTTACGCTTGAAAACGGTCGAAAACGAGTTTTTACGAAAAACGTACAATCTGTCTGACTTTTGTAAGAGGCGTAGAGAGTCGTAAAATTGTTTTGACACTAGTTTACTACGATATTATGAAAATATAAGTGAATACCTTCGTTTCGATATATTATGGGCTAAAAACGGATCTAAAATGAGTAAGTTGTGGTTGTTTAAATTACGTTGTCGGAAAACTTTATTTTTGGAGAACAACACTATAAGTGGTTGCTGTCCAGATTTTTAAAGTGGTCGAAACGACATTTCGAGTTAAACGGAGTTGTTTTTAGTGTCGAAATAGTTACTAAATGGTATGTATGGATGTTGGACTTGTTTTGTAAAAGCGTGTTAGCTCGAAATGTGAATACTTGTTGTACTATTGAAAGTTTGAACGTTAGAAGTTGAAATTGTTATGATTGTGAAAAATGAATTGTTGAATTGTTGGCGATTGAGAAATTGTTGAAAATAGGGGTTTTAGGACGAGATTTGAGTACTTACTAAAAATGGCAAATTTTTATGTGACGCCGAAAGGCTGCCGAATTTTTGTTAGAATTCACGTAGGAAAATTTGTTAAGATAAATTTTGGTAAATTAAAATTTACGCCGAAAGGCTGCCGAATTTTCGTCGAGTCAAAAATAAATATTTTTGCCTAAGTATATATATATACTATAATGTTATAACGATGTAACATTTACAAGACACGATTTTAACAACAAAATATATACTTGATCGATGAGTAACGTACGTGATGAACTTTTGTGACTTATTTGCTAGCGCCTAAACTATAGTATTATATTTAGGTTGTTGCTAGAGTTGATCGCTACTATTTGATCTTACTTGTGCGGTTTGAATCGTTGCTTAAGGTGAGTTTATAGATCCCTATTAAACTGCTTTCTATGTTTAATGTTTTGGGATGTGATAAATGCTTTCGATGCTTGCTTCTGAATGCAAGTAACACTTGATTTCTGTGAACGTTTTGTGAACACTGTTTATGAGATAGCTTAAGTTGCTTTAGCCATAGTCCCCACTATCGTGAATCATTAGTTACTCTGCTGGAGTAAGCTCTTATGTTACGGATAGATCTATTAAGGGTTGACAACCTCCACTCGGGCATTCTGACGCCGGACGAGTGTGTACCATTTGTATAAACGTAGTCATCTTGGCTAGGTACTCCATTGGGGCAAAATTTATGTATGCAATCTATTGTATGCACTGGATCACTAGTTTCGATGTCACGAGCTTAGCGCTATCATAAATATTGTGAACACCCAATTTATCCTACACTAGGCACTATATCTCCTATAGTTGCATGTGTACATGAAATGAAATCTGAAATTGAATGACTATGAATTTTTACTTGAAACCTATATTCTCACCAACTTTATGTTGACCTAATTCAGCATTTATCTCAGGTAATTGATGATGAGTTATATCTGCTGTGTGAAGTACTTGGAGTCCGCATGCATTTCTTGGATATCTTCGGACATTTATTTACTTATGCTTTTGAACTATTATCTCGTTGATGTTTAAAACCTTTACATTCCGCTGCACTATCTTTTGAAACTGAGACCTTTGTACTGTGATGCTTTTTTTTATTTAAATTCAACGAGGTATTTTTATAAAACGTCTCATTTAGAGTCGTTCTCTTGTACCTTGAACTATGATACAATGACGTAACAGCCCCCGAGCTTCACCGCTTCCGCATATCACACTTTGGGGTGTTACAGTACCCACATAAGGATTCCACATTCCAATCAATTTCTGGTAGCGGATAGCAATCTTGTGGGCAAGCTTTGTTCAAGTCTGTGAAGTCCCCACACATGCGCCAACTTCCATCATGTTTCATGACCATGACTGGATTAGAGAGCCACTCATGGTAATAGACCTCGCGCATAATTCATGCGTCTACCAGTTTCCGTACCTCGTCCAGTATTACCTGGCTGCGCTCTGGTGCTTGACCGCGCTTCTTTTGTTTAACAGGGGGATATCCAGGGTGGATTTGAAGCTTATGTTCTGCGATCGAACGCGGTACGCCCATCATATGCTTTAGTTCCCATGTGATTATATCGAGGTTTGCTTTAGGAGAGAGCACATGTCCTTCTTCCCATTTTCGGAGAGGGTTCCCCCGATAGCTACTTCTTGTTCTGGATATTCAGGGTAGATTACCACCTTCCAATTGAGAGGTGGTGATCCTTCCTTTATAGGAGCTGGTTGGATTGGTGTTGTCACGGCGTGACATTCCGATGCCGGCACGATTGAATTGTAAATAGTGACAATTCCCCCTTCGACTTGGAATTTAATCATGTCGTGTGCCGTGGACGGGACTGCCCGTATGGCTAGGATATCTGGTCTTACAGTAATACCATTGTACCGAGAATGTGAACGTATCACCATATATTTCATCCATGCGTGGTGGAATGCTCTTTATCTCCAATGGTTACCAGCAAACGTAGTTGTCCTATCAGCCAGATAGTGTCTCTACTGAAGCCAATGAGCGGCGACGTGGCCGGCATCAATTGGCTTTTGATTTCTGGTCGTAGATGTACGAAGCATTGTTCGTAGAGTACTTTCGCCAATGATTCTTCATCCACATAAATACGACGGGGTTCCAATGCTTACCTCAATCGTAAGAGGTGCATCAGCCACGTTCGCCGTGATAGGTGGGAATGAGATTTCCTTGTCGCGTGAAATTTTTGACTAACTTTCTACTTCGTCCGGCGCTGCCATGATTGAACCATGTATATGGTCGTAGGCTTATCCTTTTGGGAATCTTTTTGGTCATACTTTTTGTTATCCTTCACATCATTCCAATCCTTAATCAGATGTTTGAGTTTGCCTGATTTAATCAGTGACTCTATATGCTTCTTGAGCTGAATTCACTCCTCCGTGTCGTGACCTTTGTCATTATGGAACTCGCAAAAGCGAGTGCCTTGACGAAGATCAACTGGAGTTGTCATTGGGGGAGGTCTTGGAAAGTTGGCTCTTTCTGTTAATAAGATGTCTCGATAAGTCATCTTTAGAGGGGTGAACTTGTCATCCGATCGTCCTCCTTTTGCTTGATTTTTGTAATCCAAGCTCCTCCCATTGTCGTGGTTACCTTGGCCACCTGATTGCCTTCTAGGCTGATCGTTTGATCGATAGCTGTGGTTCCCTTTTGTGGGGTAAGCCGCGGCAACCGCGATCTCCCCTTCCACAAAATTTCGAACCCTTTCCATGAGTTCATCAAACTTCTCCGGACATTTATCGTTGAGGCGCCTGATTAGCTCCTTGTCCGTTATGGCGTGCATGTAATCGAAGATTTTAAGGAGCTCTGGGCACACTTTTGTGCGCGTACACTCGTCATTAAAAAAGCTCCGTGAAGTCTTCTGTAGACTCTCTGGACCTTTGTTTGACTGTTGCAAATGAGATCGGATCTCTACTATACTTCTTTCGCTGAGTATAATTCTTTTGGAACGCTATGCGTAATTCATCGAAGTTGTTGATGCTTTGATGGGATAGCTTCTCAAACCAGTCGCGTGCATTGCCAATCAAAGTTGAATTAAACATCTGGCACAATATTGGCATCAGCCACCGTTTAATTTTAGCCTGTGTGTCAAACACCTTTAGGTGATCCTCCGGATCACCAGATCTGTCATAGTTTTGACGCTCGCCGGCATGTGGTGTTTCTTTTCCTCGGAGTAATTCCGTATACTAAGAGTGAAGGCATCCTCCCTCTCGCTAAACCATGGGAGGAAGAGATCTTCCTCCTCCTCATCACGATAGTAGGTATCGCCGTAGCGTCCTTCGTCATCCGATGGTTCAGGGGTGGAATACCTAGGTCGGCGACGTCTGGGGTGATGATCATCCGAATCAGACCCCGAAGGGTCGTGATAGGGGTGTTTTCCCCTGCCTTTCGATTTATGATAACCACTTTTATGAGGAGGAGCTTCCTTCCCACCAGAGTTTATCCTACGCCACACACTTGTGCGGCGATCGTCCACAGGAGTTTCCAACATCGAGCGTCCAGTAGAGCCGTCGGATTTACCCCCAACTCCCTAGGCTTCTTGCAATTCTTGCATGATGCGATCCCCTATGCGCTCGAACACATTCCATGCTCGAGGTGGTTCCTTGAAGGGAGGCTGTTCCTGAGCCCGCGTCTTCCTTCCCCTCTTTCGAGCTTGGGGGAAGTACCGTGCGCGGCGCTGCTGAAGTTAAGTCTGGATTGGAGGTTCCTTCCCAGATTTAACCTTGCCGAGATGCCCGACATGATTCTGTCGAAATTTTACGTGAGTAAGCGTTCGAGGTCTTCATCATCGAGTGAACCAACTTCCAATTCTGCCTCGACCACTGGTGGCTTTTGTGGCTCCTTGGTAGGGGCCTTTAGCGCAGCTCCCGGGTCGGGATTGTCTAGAGTGGGGGTTGGTGGTGGGGTATTATCAGACGTGCCTGCCCCACCGAGAGACTGAAATGTGTTTCGATTATTCAGTACTCCTGCTTGGCCACCAGAGGGCGGGGTTGAGGTAACTATCCCATCACCCACGGACTTTCGATTCCCAGGACTCGTGTTCCTTGGGTTTCCCTGAAAGTGTCCCCTCGTCATTAGTAGTGTTTAATGTAGGGTCCCACGGATGGCGCCAACTTGTTGATACAAAAGTTGGATGATCCTTGATTGATCCGAATTAGGCTTAATTCGGATATGTGGGGCTCTAGCTCTTGCACCAAGTGAACTTATTGCTGAGATCTTGCACACTAAAACAACACGCGTTAAGCTTACCGTGGGAACGTATCCCATGATTAGATTCCGGCGTGAGAGTAAGTAATCGATTTGGGGTTATGAATCGGTTGTAGGTTGAGAGTATGAAGAATGTGGTACCTTTGTGGAACCCTTGGGGGTTCCTTATATAGGCGGTGAAACCCTAATGGGCTGTCACGATGCTTCGGCCCCAAGAAAAGGATAAGTGCCATAATTATTTTGATTGTTATCTTCTAATTATGGTTAGTGTGTATCCTCTACTTTAGGGTAAATCCCAATCCTAATAGGGTTGTGATTCTGTCTAACCATGTACCGGCTGTGCCGGGCCGTGGGCCGCACACATCTATGCGGCCACTGTTCATTCGAAGCCCATAAGCTTAAATGACATTAATCCAATCCATCAGTAACGGGTCGGATGCGGGTAGTACCCGTGGGCCATTTTCATGACCCGGTTGGGGACTATACGTCATCATCAGTAAAACACCCGAATAACATCAACCCCTCTAATCATAACACCCACCAACACAAAATTTTCCTTTTTTCATATAACCCCCTCAACAATTATTTTATTTATTAAATAAACTAGTTATTTTATTTATAACTAAAACCACAAATTATATTAAAAAATTGTTTACAAAATTAGAAAAATATTTCGAAATAAAAAACTATAAAGAGCTTTATGTATGAAGAATTTGAGCTTGCTAAACAAAGGGGCTTTTTTTACATAAGCTGCAGCCCACCCAAACCCTTTCTTCTTCACCGTGCCTCCACCATAAACCTCCAAAAGAAAGAAAACCAAAAAATCATATATAGATCCATCAGAACAACCAAAGATGATTGAACTGGTAATTTTTTCTTGTCTTTGCCTGATTTCATCCATCTACAAATCAAAGGGGGTGTTTGGAATTTTTTTATTTACATAACTGGTCCTTAACGCGCGTTTCCTGGGCAACGCTAGTGCCAACGCCGTTGCTTTCTATCCGTTGGTGGTGTAGTTACGTCGGCCAACCCCATGCCAGCTAGGCATAACGTCGAGTCGTCCGTTACCTCACCTAGCCCTCTAAACGAGCTAAGAGGGTGTTTACCCACGTTTTGGGTCCATGTAACGAAAAAGAACCCCACTTTGCAAATTAGTCCAGGCTAAAATTCATATGGTTAGTCACGTTACGTATTAAACGTTGAAGTTAATGCAGGTACTACACCCAACCCAAGAATTCACACAAAACCTTGTTATTTGGACCGCATCTAAAAATAAGTTTATAAATATATTTGTTTCTTCACAAAAAATATTATGATTAGAAAAAGTATTAAATGAGACAAAGAATTTTCCTTTACTAGACGTAGTTATTATAGTTCTTGTTACCTCGTGATATTGGGATGTAGTAGATATGTATGTCTTTCCTGCCAACATTTGTTGAAGCAAATTTCCGGAGAAGTCAGCCCTGATCCTTCCAGTATCTTAAGGCTACTCCTTCTAATGAAGCCTTGGCTTGTTCCTTCAGAGTATCTTGTGGCTACTCCTTCCTTGTGAAGCCTCAACTTCCTTCTTCAGAGTTCCTTAGTCTAGCCCTTAGTCTCTTAGGCTGAAATAAGAAAGAACACCGTTAGCTCGCCTCGGGGTTTGAATCCGAGACCAACTCCGGCGTGAGAATAAGTATGTGGTTCTAGTGAGAGATAATTTTAGAGAGAGTGAGTAAGTAGTAAAGTGTGTGTGTAAAACTTCCCCTTTGTTACTGGAGGAACCTCTCCTTTTATATTACTGGGAGGTGGCTCCAAGACACACGAATTGTAGAATCGAGGTTGTCTTGTGGGAGCAGCGCCTAAATAGCTGATGAGCACCAGGTCTGTCCTTCGTGGTCAGACTTGTCCTCATGCTCCTCTAGTACTCGTCGTGGTCCAGGTGTCTGTACCATTCGTACATTATTGTACTAAGTAGGCTAGGTGCAATCATCCTTCCTCCGATGGAGCCTGTGCTCCATGTGCGTAGGACTAGCCTTGCCTGGGTCTAGCCTTGTCCGGGCTAGCATTGTCTGGGACTGCTAGCCTTGTCTGGGGTTGCTAGCCTTGTCTGGGGCTGCTAGCCTTGTCTGGGGCTGCTAGCCTTGTCTGGGGCTGCTAGCCTTGTCTGGAGCTGCTAGCCTTGTCTGGGACAAGCATTGTCTGGAGCTAACCTTGTCTGGGACTAGCTCTTGCTATTATCTCTGGACCTAGAGTAATCCTCATCACCCTAGCTACTCCAGTGAGTTGTTCTAGCTTAAGATAGTTTTGCTCATGGAGCATTAGGGATTAGCTGTATTAGTCTCACCTTAAGCATGGGGTGAGACTATACCTCATCATGTCCCCCCAGTCTAGTATTAACTTATTCTATCAGTTGATGCTAGACTCAGAGTAAGAATATACTTTCCTCGCTCTTGGTGCTCCTTTCAAACCGATACCGGGGTACCTCTAAAGTGTCGCCTTCTCTAGCGAAAAATGTTAAAAAAGAAAAAATTCATGTATTTCTCTTTTCCATTTTTTTCGAGTTTCGTCTTTTTCTTCTATTTGATGGATCTATGTCAGTTTGGTTTTACCTTTGTGGGCCCCCAAACCCATTTAATCTTTTTACACCCTAAAAATACTTAACATCCCCTCTAACTTTTTACACATACACTTTTTCATATCACCAAACCTAGCCTCATCTTCTCTCCTTTTTTTTGTTTAGCTCGTCCTGCGCGCGTGCGGGCTCTTCCGCCTCTTGGGTATTATCCGGAAGTCTATTCCGGTAGTACTTGGGTCGGAGGTTTGAGAGCTTCTTGTTCGGTAGTGTTCAGATCGAGGTTCTCGTCTGGTGGTTTGAGGGGCTCGTCCGGTTGGATCTGGATCTAGATGCTCTTTCTCCTCCGGTTTTTGCTCACCCGGTTTGCTCCTTCGGCTCGTCAGGTTTACGGGTTGTAGAGGCTCGCCCGGTCGAGTTGATCTTCCAGTTGTTGGGTTCATCCGGTGTTTGGAGTTCGTCCGGTTGGAACTCGTTCGGTGTTTGGAGCTCATTCGGCATTCGAAGCTCCTTCGGAATTTGGAGCTCCTTCGATGTTCGGGGCTTCTTCGGTAGTCAGGGCTAGTTGGTTTCATCCGGTGCATACTCTTCCGGTCTCCGCTCGTCCGGCGCCCGCTCATCAGGCGCCTGCTCATCAGGTGCACACTCCTCCGGCCTCTGCTCGTCCGGCGCCCGTTCATCCGGCGCCTGCTCATCCGATCCGGCTTATACTTGTTTTATTTGGGGTTATCGACTCGTCTGGTTTTGTTCAAGCCTTATTTTTCACATCGAGAACAACAAGGGAGCTTCCTCTAGGTATTTTCGCCATTCCTTTTCCTCTTTACTTATGGCTAAAAATGATATGCACATTCACACTTCTGAGTTAGGGGATAGGGAATTTAGAGACTTAGTTATTAAGTATAAAATCCCTTTGAGTTTGCACCCTCGTTTGCCTGACCCTAACTTTCGGATGATAAACCTTCCTGCTGGGGATACTGCTATTGGCATCTATCATAAGATTTTTTTATCTATCGGGCGTTAGGATCCCTTTCTCCACCTTCCTTCTAGACGTTATTAGACAATATAAGGTTCATATATCCCAGCTGGTTCCCTTGGGCTTATGCAAGGTCACCACTTTTGAGGTTCTTTGTCGTAGCCTGGACATAGAGCCTACAGTTACATTATTTCGGGTATTTTTAACGCTTTCCAAGCAAGGAGATTGGTTTTCCTTTGCCAAGTAGGGGTGACTTGTCGGTTATGGAAGATTCTAAGACTTCCCTTAAGGAGTGGAAGAATAAATTTTTCTTGATAGATCGTAGGGCTATTCCCTTCCATATGCCTTGGAGGCATCCGGATTCTCGTATTACGGACAAGGTTCCTACGCGGTTTAATCAGGATCATGTGAACCGACTGAGTTCCCATATTATTAGACTCCTTGATATTCTTGAGGGAGTGTTGGTCCGTTCTGGTATTAGCAGAGTGTGGGGTGACTCCTCGTATGATCCGGTTATTAGACATCGTGATGGCACCGGTACGAGGGGCTTCCTTTACTTGATACATTCTTGTTTATCCCCCTTTTCTCTTCCACTATTTTTGTATATATCTAACTGAAACTCGGATTTTTAGTCCTTTTAATTAAGTTCGTTTTCCTCGATTCGACTCGAATTTGATTTCCGGTTTTACGTTTCAACTTAATTCGTTTTTGGTAGAATCTCTTTTTGGGTATTTTTTAAACTAATCTAAAAACTTATTAAATGAAAACTAATTTAATTAACTATTTAAACTATTAAATTGAAAATAAATTTTAACTAAAGAAAACTTAAAAACTTTTTAAATAAAACTAATTTTAATGTGACTTAAAAAAAAACTTTTAATTAAAATCTATTTTTAAACTAAACTAAATAAATTTGAAAAATAAATTTAAAGAAAACTTTTTAAAAGACTTTTATTAAACTATTTAAAACCTAAACTAATTTAAACAAAAAAAAAAAAAAAAAGAAATTTAAATAAAATATATTTTTTTATCTTTTTATTTTTTTTATAAAAAAAACTGAATAAAAAACGAAATTGATAAAATAAAAAAAAACACTTTTTAATTAAAATCTAATTATACTAAAAACTTAATTTAATTAAACTGCACCTAATTAAATATCCTATATTAAATTCCTATTGCAAATTACTAAACAAAAGCGGCTCTAGCAGAGTTGGTTGGGACGTTTGGTGGTTATGCGAGAGGTCACAGGTTCGAGTCCTGGAGTGGACGAATTTGCTTTTTATTTTTTTAACTTTTTTGGAACTTTTTGGACAAAATAATAAACCAAACATCAATACAGTAAAATATCATAAGCAGAAATAAGCAATTACACCAAAATCTGGTAAGCACAATAAAACTGATAAGCATTTAAACAAATAAGTAAAGCAAAATGAAAAGCTAAAAATAAGAAAATAAGGAAAGCAAATAAGCAATAAACAAAAACTAAGAAAGGCTGAATAAAATAAGCAGATTAAAAGCTAAATATCAAAATCGGATAAGCAATGAAAAACTGAAAAGCAATAAAACTGAAAGAACATAAACGCAAGCAGATTAAATACTGGATGTTAAGAACTAAGAGCAAAAAGTAGTCAAATAAGCATATCCTAACAATCTAAATCTAACACAACCTAATAATCAAATAAGCTAATACTAACTAAAAATATAACAAGAAGCAATCCGAGCATAAACATATTCACAATAACATCAAAAATAAGCAGAACCATCCTAAACTGAATACCAAATAAATAGCTAAAAATCAGCTAAATAAATCAAACAAGCAGATCTAAACAGATTACCTTAATAAAACATAAAATCCAACAGTAACATTAACAAAATAAATATAAGCAGATTCAACTATCTTAAACTAAATAATCAACTAAACAATAAAATAAAAGGAATTAGAGGAACCTTATGTCGATAACCGTTGGGTCGAAGGTGGGCGCTGAACCCCCTTTGTCACCGATTCAAACGCTCCTCCTTAACCATCAACATCATCACCATCTTCTCGAACCATCATACTTTCGAACCAAACGTACCAACTTCAACAGTGTCTTTTTTATTTTTTTTTATATTTTTTTTATATTTTTTATTTTTATATAATCCGTATGAAAATCATAATAATGATGATACGAGAACAGTGATAATATAAATAAAAAAAATGGATTAAACTTTGAAAATTAAACAGTACTGAAATAAAAATGAGACGAAATTTAAATATAAACTTAATTTTTCATTAATTGAAAATTAAATTACAATTGCTGGAAATTAAAATTACAATAATAAATCTGAAACCTAATTTGCTGAAAATTAAATCTATCCTACTCCTAAATTTAATTTAAAAACTAAAAGTAAAGAAAATCTATATCTAACATTACAGATTAAGGGGGTTTTATAGGAGAACCCCGAACCTTCTAGGTTCTCCTTGGAGCCCAAGGCTTTCAATCTTGGACGTTGATTATCTCTTCTCTTTCCTCTTCTTTATCAAACGGCTGAGATCATTCACAAGCCACGGATTGCCAGCGTGGAGTTGGATTGAGGACCACCAAAAGTGTTTGCTCCGATTTTTATGGGGATTTATTCCTCTTTGAGTGAATTAAACATTAAGGGTAAATCCCCCCAAATTTAATTGGTAATTTTCGGAGATGTAAATTAGGGTTTTGGTGGCTGTAAAAATGGTGGCTGTGGTTTTTGATGGGAGAGAAAGAAATGGCTTTGTAATTATCGAAAATGGGAGTGAGTGGGTAAATATTTTGTCTATTTAAAACGTGTGAAGGTGAATACGTGTGAGTGGGTCGGTGAAAGTTTATTTGTTGTGTGTGAGGAAGCTAAGAGGGAATAACACGTGTGAGAAGAGTAATGTTTTGTGGGTTTTAAAAATAAAAATAATAAATGGTTTAAACAAAATGTGAGGGTTGGGATTTGACTGGTCAAGAAAGGCACTTCTGTTTCTTCTTTTAATCCAATGGGCCCGTTTTGAGGTGAATGGGTATAAGCTAGGCCCAACAGTCCGATCCATTTAATGTAATTGGGCTTATGTGGGCTTTTGATTAAAAATTTATAAACCTTGTTTCATAAATGGGCTTTTGAGCCCATTTATCCAATGTGGGTCCCACAAGGCTCAATTATCCTTGTAAAAGATTAAATCCGCTGAAAACGAATATGATTTCGGCTTCCTTGATTGTTTACTTTAAGCTCGTGTCGGTTTAATCGGTTTTCGTGATCTTGGCACACTTTTGACCTTTTGACTTTGTCTTCGTCTTTTCTTGGACTTTTCTTCAAGATTTGACCGTGAAATCCCGTGTTTTCTTTCCTTTTGATAATTTGTACCTATTTCAACACAAAAACACAAAACCACGCGTAATTCCGACTTTTACGACATTAAACACATGATTAGGTCTTGTTTTTCCTTGATTTTAGTGGCAAAAGGATAAGTGTTTACACACTTATTAAATCCCCTACACTTGACCATTGCAATGACCCCATGCAATGCATTATTTTACAGCATAAGGTTACATTTTCCTCATTATCAACCCATCTTGGCCTTTATTAAGATATACTAATACTATGACGAAAAGAATATAACTTAAAAAGGAGACAAAAGATATAATCATTTATTAACTTGGAAATTATTTGATGGAAGAAAACTCGTAAAGAAATCTAAGACTTAGATTAGGGCTTTGGTGTCATGAATATAAATCACCCTCAAGTTTCACGTTCCCCATACCAAGCTCAAAAACGAGATCATAGTTATTACAAGTTAGCACCACTAACACTTACTCATGTGGTTTAGTTAATCACTTAGACCCCCTTATTCCTATGGTGTATCTCTTGTATTTTATTTTTGTCTTGAATGATCACAAGGATGCATTTTTGACTTATTTCGATAATTTATTAAGGCCAAAAATAAAGTGGGACGATTTAATCAATAGTTAGCTAAAGGAAAAAATCTTTTAAAACGGCTTCTCGAAACCTCATAAAGTTCATATCTTGGCATAACTCGTTTCACGATTTGAGACCTTTCTCGGACCGATATTTGGCTTTGTACTTCAAACTTCAAATCTTGAGAGACGATCTTGAAATTATGGTCTTCTCTTCATTTTGGTATACATCTTCATAAGGAGTGAAAGATGCTTCAAACGTTGACCACGACTTCTTCATTTATCCTCTTCTTTATTTAGGATTTTGATATACAACGATCCGCCTCCTTTTCGGACTTGGATCTATTTATCCTCATACCTTGTCAGGGTCTTTTTGGATAGACTTCTCCATGATCTTTAGGGGAGTAATTGCTTCTCGTCGTGTGTCTTGATCCTTCATATTGATTTAGATTAATGATCTTCACATCATCTTAGGATCTTTAGCAAAAAGTGAATCCTCATGCCTTGTTAGGGCCTTTTTGGACTCGGGTATCCTCATGCCTTGTTAGGGCCTTTTTGGATAAGCCAATCTTCGCGTCCCGTTTCAATAAGTTATGCCTTGGCTATGAACTCTAATTAATACCGAGCAACTTTTAAACGATCTTGTGCTAGAAGCTAAGTAACCTTTTAAATCGTACAACCTTATTTATTGCAAATATATTTATTAACAAGCGATGGGAAAAAAGCTCATAACTAACTCACATAAGTTAATGAAAGAATACCGAACTTATAATTAACTCTATCATCTCTCGTTCTCCACAATTTAAAATCTCAAGGAATGAGACTCGTGGATGCTTAGCCTAATAAACCAATTAAGGTCCATATGGTTAAGGATACTAGCTAGAGTAAACTTAGATAAGTAAACTCGGGTTGAGTCAAAATATTCACGACGGGCCTAATATATCAAAGATATCTAAACTTGTTAAAACCATTTTAATTATTTTTATTTTGACTTTATTTTTGAAATGGAAATTAAAAATAAGATGCGATAAAATAAAAGAAAAATACTACAAGGCCAAAATAGATCAAAAATTTGAAAAACGTTGAAAAATTTTAAAAATTTTCCGAAAAATGAGGTCAAATTCATGGAAAAGGCCACTAAAATTTCGATAGAAGCCCCCCTACACTTAATATAAACATTGCCCTCAATGTTTAAGCATGTGGGATAATAAACTCCCCTACACTTAGGACATTGAGTGCGTTGTTTAAATCGAGCTAAGGAAAGGACAACTAAAGTGATTACAATTATTCGTTTTATTTATATACAAGATTGAATCACAATAGCAAAAACTTATCGAAGGAACCGGGTACATGGGGAACACGGGTCGCGTCAAAAGCACCAAAAGTGTATCATCAAAGCACAAGTACCTATACAATCACAACACAACACACAAACAAACAACCTACACGGCTCCCCCCTACACTTATTGGTGAAAATAAATAAAAGATAAAAGATAAAAGATAGATCATCGGGTTGCCTCCCGAGAAGCGCTTGTTTTTGTTAACCGAGTCACGAGCCTGACTCGACCCCGAATTAAATGGTCCATGGGGAAGCCTCGAATGTGATACCGGGATCAAAGATCTTGTCCTCGGTCCCGGATGAACATAATAAATGGGAGGCAGGAGGATAAGTCATAGAAGGGAGAAAAGTCCGCTCAACATACGAGAAGTATGTGAGGTCATGATCCACGGGAGGTGGGGTGGGTAAAGGAGACAAATTGTCATCCCCTAAAAACATTGGATGGTCATAAGTCGGCAAAGCCGTAAAGGTATCAATCAAAGAGTGGTCAATGTCACCTCCCGGGTCAAAGTAATCATCCTCATGAAAGTGAATCTCTTCGATTTCTTCATCATAGATAGGCTCGTCAAACAAAGGTTTGTCGTTCCCCTCATTGAGGATTTTAGAAATTCTCTCGAAGAGATCACGATCAAGTACGAAACCATCATTCATTTGTGGGATTTGTTGATAAGTTAAATCCTCACGAATGTGGTAAACGTAATTCTCATTAGAGGAGTGTTTATTAGGTAACTCCTCGAGAATTGGATGCGTGGTCATGTGAGTTGGTTCGTCATTATTATTAAAAATAAGACGTTCCAACTCATCAAGTTCGGCCTCGATTTTGGAAAAATTGACCTCACTTGTAGGTGGAAGTGGAGGTAAAAGAGCTAGCTCTCGGTCGATAATTTCCTTAATCTCGGGCTCGAAGACGAAATCATCATACTCACCACATATAGAACTCTTATTGGAAGAATCAATTATTGCATTTGGATTTGTGAGTATGTGATCATGGACTAGTGGAACGACCGTGTCCGTAAGCTCAGCAAAAGTCGGCACATCATAAACTTCATCAAAGAATTTGTCGAGTCCAAAATCGCTAATCTCACTCGATGTATCAAGATCCTTAGATGCATTTGGGATATTGAGAGAAGGGATTACAATTGCACTAGGACATTGAGCACAAAGATCACTCCAAGAAATAGTAGTCTCATCGTCATCATCATAATAGTAAGAACGCACAAGAGGAGGAGTAGAAACACTAAGAGTAGATACTTGCTCTTGTTGTCTTTTGTCATGCAAGCTAATTTCGAGTTGTTTTAAGCGTTCTAAAATTTCATCCAAACTAGTGCTTTGTTCCGTAAAAGAAGGTTGATGAACGACGGAGTTTTGTGGGGGTTCAAAATTTTGAAAACCGGAATTATAGCACGGATGTGGCTCATAATTCATCGGTTGACAATAAGAAGTATCGTGAGGACCCCCACAATTATTGCAACACGGGTATTGAGAAAAACCCGGTGCATGTTGAGGATAGGGATTGTCATAGACGGAAGGAGGGGAGTAATTTGTGTAAGAGGAGAAGTATGAATTTCTAGAATTGCACAATGGACAAAATCCAAATTGTGTATCGTCGATATCGGAACCACACTTCGCACAAGTACACCATGGACAAATTGGAAAACCGAGCCATGGTCTACCACACCGAACGCAAGACAAATCCATGAAGAATTATAAATAAGAGGGGTTGAGAAAAAGAATTAAACACAATAGAGGATAAAGAACAATATTTTTGTAATTTTTAGAAAAATATATATACAAGAAGAATCGAAAGAAATCGAAATAAAAATTAACAATAATACGTAATATTTTTGGTGTAATACTTTTAGGAAAAAGTATTACTTTTGGATTTTTTTTAATTTTTTTGGTGCAATTCTTAGGAAAGAAATTGCTTTTGTGATTTTTTAAATTTTTTTTTTTTGTATTTTTAAGTTTTTGATTTTTTGTATTTTTGATATTGTTGCAAGAAACGTAACGTTCAAAAAGAACGGATCCCAAAATCCAAACGTCTTCACGAAAAATCGTCAATCGTACGAGCGAAGCGGCAGCGGCGCCATTTTGAAACTCGGATTTTTAGTCCTTTTAATTAAGTTCGTTTTCCTCGATTCGACTCGAATTTGATTTCCGGTTTTACGTTTCAACTTAATTCGTTTTTGGTAGAATCTCTTTTTGGGTATTTTTTAAACTAATCTAAAAACTTATTAAATGAAAACTAATTTAATTAACTATTTAAACTATTAAATTGAAAATAAATTTTAACTAAAGAAAACTTAAAAACTTTTTAAATAAAACTAATTTTAATGTGACTTAAAAAAAACTTTTAATTAAAATCTATTTTTAAAGTAAACTAAATAAATTTGAAAAATAAATTTAAAGAAAACTTTTTAAAAGACTTTTATTAAACTATTTAAAACCTAAACTAATTTAAACAAAAAAAAAAAAAGAAATTTAAATAAAATATATTTTTTTATCTTTTTATTTTTTTTATAAAAAAAAACTGAATAAAAAACGAAATTGATAAAATAAAAAAAACACTTTTTAATTAAAATCTAATTATACTAAAAACTTAATTTAATTAAACTGTACCTAATTAAATATCCTATATTAAATTCCTATTGCAAATTACTAAACAAAAGCGGCTCTAGCAGAGTTGGTTGGGACGTTTGGTGGTTATGCGAGAGGTCACAGGTTCGAGTCCTGGAGTGGACGAATTTGCTTTTTATTTTTTTAACTTTTTTGGAACTTTTTGGACAAAATAATAAACCAAACATCAATACAGTAAAATATCATAAGCAGAAATAAGCAATTACACCAAAATCTGGTAAGCACAATAAAACTGATAAGCATTTAAACAAATAAGTAAAGCAAAATGAAAAGCTAAAAATAAGAAAATAAGGAAAGCAAATAAGCAATAAACAAAAACTAAGAAAGGCTGAATAAAATAAGCAGATTAAAAGCTAAATATCAAAATCGGATAAGCAATGAAAAACTGAAAAGCAATAAAACTGAAAGAACATAAACGCAAGCAGATTAAATACTGGATGTTAAGAACTAAGAGCAAAAAGTAGTCAAATAAGCATATCCTAACAATCTAAATCTAACACAACCTAATAATCAAATAAGCTAATACTAACTAAAAATATAACAAGAAGCAATCCGAGCATAAACATATTCACAATAACATCAAAAATAAGCAGAACCATCCTAAACTGAATACCAAATAAATAGCTAAAAATCAGCTAAATAAATCAAACAAGCAGATCTAAACAGATTACCTTAATAAAACATAAAATCCAACAGTAACATTAACAAAATAAATATAAGCAGATTCAACTATCTTAAACTAAATAATCAACTAAACAATAAAATAAAAGGAATTAGAGGAACCTTATGTCGATAACCGTTGGGTCGAAGGTGGGCGTTGAACCCCCTTTGTCACCGATTCAAACGCTCCTCCTTAACCATCAACATCATCACCATCTTCTCGAACCATCATACTTTCGAACCAAACGTACCAACTTCAACAGTGTCTTTTTTATTTTTTTTATATTTTTTTTATATTTTTTATTTTTATATAATCCGTATGAAAATCATAATAATGATGATACGAGAACAGTGATAATATAAATAAAAAAAATGGATTAAACTTTGAAAATTAAACAGTACTGAAATAAAAATGAGACGAAATTTAAATATAAACTTAATTTTTCATTAATTGAAAATTAAATTACAATTGCTGGAAATTAAAATTACAATAATAAATCTGAAACCTAATTTGCTGAAAATTAAATCTATCCTACTCCTAAATTTAATTTAAAAACTAAAAGTAAAGAAAATCTATATCTAACATTACAGATTAAGGGGGTTTTATAGGAGAACCCCGAACCTTCTAGGTTCTCCTTGGAGCCCAAGGCTTTCAATCTTGGACGTTGATTATCTCTTCTCTTTCCTCTTCTTTATCAAACGGCTGAGATCATTCACAAGCCACGGATTGCCAGCGTGGAGTTGGATTGAGGACCACCAAAAGTGTTTGCTCCGATTTTTATGGGGATTTATTCCTCTTTGAGTGAATTAAACATTAAGGGTAAATCCCCCCAAATTTAATTGGTAATTTTCGGAGATGTAAATTAGGGTTTTGGTGGCTGTAAAAATGGTGGCTGTGGTTTTTGATGGGAGAGAAAGAAATGGCTTTGTAATTATCGAAAATGGGAGTGAGTGGGTAAATATTTTGTCTATTTAAAATGTGTGAAGGTGAATACGTGTGAGTGGGTCGGTGAAAGTTTATTTGTTGTGTGTGAGGAAGCTAAGAGGGAATAACACGTGTGAGAAGAGTAATGTTTTGTGGGTTTTAAAAATAAAAATAATAAATGGTTTAAACAAAATGTGAGGGTTGGGATTTGACTGGTCAAGAAAGGCACTTCTGTTTCTTCTTTTAATCCAATGGGCCCGTTTTGAGGTGAATGGGTATAAGCTAGGCCCAACAGTCCGATCCATTTAATGTAATTGGGCTTATGTGGGCTTTTGATTAAAAATTTATAAACCTTGTTTCATAAATGGGCTTTTGAGCCCATTTATCCAATGTGGGTCCCACAAGGCTCAATTATCCTTGTAAAAGATTAAATCCGCTGAAAACGAATATGATTTCGGCTTCCTTGATTGTTTACTTTAAGCTCGTGTCAGTTTAATCGGTTTTCGTGATCTTGGCACACTTTTGACCTTTTGACTTTGTCTTCGTCTTTTCTTGGACTTTTCTTCAAGATTTGACCGTGAAATCCCGTGTTTTCTTTCCTTTTGATAATTTGTACCTATTTCAACACAAAAACACAAAACCACGCGTAATTCCGACTTTTACGACATTAAACACATGATTAGGTCTTGTGTTTCCTTGATTTTAGTGGCAAAAGGATAAGTGTTTACACACTTATTACTAACCCTTGCTTCTTTTTTGCAGTTATGATTATATTTGATTTTCTTCACTTGCCCGTTCTGAAGGAAGCTGTTGTTGTAGCTGAGCCTCATGAGCAGGATACGTCTATCTTGCAACGAGTTGCTGCTCGCACTACGGTGCCTGCGCCTGCTGGTGCCAGCATTCCTCCTGCTACTGATGAGGAGATTGCTGCTACTCGCCCAGATCCTCGGGTCCTCCAGAAGGCTAAGGGTGCTGCGAAGCGCAAAGCCTCTACTTCAGCAGACGCCCCTACCGGAGGAGCTAAGAAGACCAAGGCACGTAAGGAGCGGGCTGGTGCAGGGTCTAGTGATCAAATAGCTAAGGGTGAGTATGATTTAGCTATTGATGATGATGGCGATGTCGATCATGATTTCGCGGCTGATGACCTGGATGATGTGATCGAGCAGTCTGGTTGTGTTTCTCTTGGTGAGTTTTTAACCATTATACCCCTTCGATCTTTTGACTCAGGGATTGGACTAGATGTGTCTTATCCTCCTATTGTTCTTCCAGGCAGGGAAGTTCCTGCTACCTTTAGTGCTGAGGTGTCAGGAGTTCGTGAGGTCTCGACTAGGGCTAGTTCTCATGTGTCTCATGGTAAATTTTTGTCATTGGACTCCCTTTTTATGCATGTGATCTCTTATTTGACTTTATTTTCTTTGGGTTTTGCAGGTACTACTGATGACACACATCTTTCTGCTGGGGCAGCCGCTCAGGTGCCTTCTACTAACCCTGCTGATCCTGATGCTCCTGTTGCTAGGGATGATCATGCTGATATTCACGAGGATGACCATCAGGATGGTGCTGGCCACCATGATGACTTAGTTTTTGGTGAAGATGATGTTGAGGATGATACCGCTCTTCCTGACGGCGTAGCTCATGGTGAAGCTACTGCTGGTGAGTTTCATAGGGGAGATTGCTCATCACAGGCTGAGGCTTGTCGCTTTTCCTACCCTTATGATGAGAATGTTGTTCCTATTCCTCCATGTACTCGAGAGGACTGGGAGAAGAGGCATACTGTTGACTTTGGTATTTGTTCAGATGAGGTGTTTCAGAATCCTCAGGTTTACAGGAGTATGCGGGATCACTTTCCTATCTCAGCCGAGAATTACCGGACATCACAGCTCTCCTCACGCCAGCTGGTGGAGCAGATGAGTGTGCTTCAGTTTCAGATGATGTCTCGCAGGAACGAGTTATCAAACCGATACATAGTTCTTGAGAGGAACCATAAGCAGCTCCTTACTAGGTACAAGCATTTGGGAAGCATTCTTTCTGAGAGAGCTGATTCTCTTAGGCGTTAGTCTCAGCTTACCAGACGTGCTGAAGAGTCAGCTAAGGGTATGAGTCAGGGTCTTGCTGATCAGGAGAAGAAGTTAAAGAGGTACAGGTCAGAGAGGGATACTCTTAGAGCTGAGGTGAGAAGTCTTAAGGGTGAGCTTGTGACTGCTAGATCACAACATGCTGCTAAGGTGAAAGACTTGGATCATCTACTGACTCTCCGTGATAATGACATACTTTCGAAGAATGACACGATTGCTGATATGGATGTGCGGCTTCGATCGGTTCAGGATGGGGTCACTTTCTTTTTTCAGTCTAGTTTTGAGCCGTTGATTAGAGGTTTTCTTGGTAGTTCGGAGTTCAACCAAGAGTTTGCCCGAGTGTTGGATTTAGCTGTTAGCACTGCCCTCGAGCGAGGTTTGCGTATGGAAAGGTCTGAGGAGGAATTTATGGATATTTCTCAAAGGGTTGATAAATTTATCCCTGACGCGAAGGCTCAGCTTGCTGCTGCTTTAGAAGCTTTCCCTGGTTGTCGCTTCCCCTTTTTTGGTAAGGTGAAGCGGAGTGCTGATGCTACTCTTTCAGAGATTGCTCATATTAGGCCTGATCCAATGGATCCTCCTAGCCAGTCTCCCGCTGTTCCAGCTCCTCCAACCTTCGGCCATACCGGTTCCTACCGCTAGAAGAAGAAGTCATCGAGACCAGGATCCTCTTCAGCTGTTTGATGTAGCATGTGCTTTGTACTTTGCTTTTATTTGTATTGTTAGCCCTCCCTGTTTTGGGCTTTTGAGTACTTTATATTTCTCTGTATGCTACCATGACTTTGTTGTCAATTTTCCATCGTATGTATGATGGCCCCTTATGTGCATGTACGCTTCATTATCTTATTTAGAGTGATTCATGCTTTACTTTGTTGTAGTTTATTTAGATAGTGTCTAAATTTTTATGCCTCTAATGTATTTTGTTAGTCGTTGTCCTTTATGCTTGGCCGACGACGCGTTAGCCTTATTGAGCTAGGGTTGAGGTGTATCACGTGTGACTTATATTCATTGCCCAGTATCTTCACAAGTAACTGTGAGGATATTTCAGCTTTCCTTAGCCAGTTTAGCGTGCTACTTCCCATTTACTCCCTATTTGGTGAAACTCAATTATTTGTTTGTGTGGTATAGGTGTAACATTTGCCTTGTAGGCTCATGCTACTCCTCCTTCCAGGTGTAGCTACTCGCCGGAGGGTAATTTTTACGTGAGAAGAGTAGGAAGGCTTGTTCCTATTCTTCTATGGAGTCAATTTGCAAAGGTTGCTCAGCCTAACCATCATGGTATTAGTTTCACCATGGGGAACTAATTGTAATGCGTTACCCTCTGCAGCTTGAGGTAACGAACCATCCATTGCCGTGTGCTTTGTTTTATAGCTTAGTTTTTTAAGTGTATAGTCTTAACAGAAAATATGAGGAAAATTTTGTTTCATTCATATCACTTAGAGAAGAAACAATACATTAGTTCTGGCTATAGTCATCTCTGGAGCGATGCTACACTTTGAAAATTTCTCCTCCGGATGAAATACATAATAACTTGCTAACATAGTTTTGTGCTCTACATGTAGCACTTCCTTAGGTTGCTGGCATGCCAGGTCCTAGGTATCTCTTCCCCTTCCATGATGCTTAACTTGTAGGCTCCACTCGGGAAAGCTTTGATGACTTTGTAAGGTCCTTCCCAGTTGGGCCCGAGCTTGCCTGTGTTCTCTACCCTTGAGGCCTCGTTCTTTCTAAGGACAAACTCTCCTACTTTGAATTGCACATGTCGCACCCTTTTGTTGTAGTATTTCTCCACCTGTTGTTTGTACCTGGCTTCTCTGATAGCTACTATCTCTCTTCGCTCTTCTAGCAGATCTAGGTTCAGGCGGAGTTCTCTGTCATTGGTTTCTTCGTCTATGTTGGAGACTCTGTGTGTTGGCATGCCAATTTCTGCTGGAATGACTGCTTCCGTGCCATAGGTTAGGCTAAAAGGTGTTTCCCTATTGCTAGTCTTTTTCATTGTTCGATGAGCCCATAGAACATTAGGAACTTCTTCAACCCATGCTGACTAGCCTGTTTCAAGTCGTTTCTTGATTCCTTCTAGCAAGCTTCGATTCGCTCTTTCCGCTGCTCCATTCCCTTGTGGATGGTACACTGAGGTGGAGACTAGCTTTATTTTCAGTTTCTCAACCCATTTTTGAGGGGGTCATTTATGAATTAAGTGCCATTGTTTGTGACTATAGTGGCTGGGATCCCAAATCTGCACACGATGTTGTCCCACACGAAATTTAGTACTTGCTTCCCAGTGATGGTTGCTACTGGTTTTGCTTCCATCCATTTTGTGAAGTAGTCGATTGCTACTATCAAAAACTTCACTTTTCCAGGTCCCAATGGGAGAGGTCCGACTATGTCCATTCCCCACTTCATGAATGGCCATGCTGACGTCACCGAGATCATGTCTGCCTTGGGTAGCTTGGGTATGGAAGCATGTGCCTGATAGTTTTCACATGCCTAGATGAGCTTTCTGGCATCCCTATGCATGGAGGGCCAGTAGTATCCCAAATTCATGGCCTTAGCTACTACTTGCTTAGTTCCATCATGCATCCCACACGAGCCCATGTGTACTTCTCTCATGACATAATCAGCTTGCAGCGGCCCGACACACCTCATCAACAGCACTAGGTAAGATTTCTTGTACAAGACATCGTCTTCAATAGTGTAGTTCTCAATTTTTTCCATTAGTGACCTAGCTTCCGTCGGGTCTTCTGGTAACCTTCCCGTCTCCAAGTAGTCCCTGATAGGAGTCATCCATGTTGGGCCTTCCTCTTCAACCACCATGTTTACTTCTTGCGTTTCAACCGAGCGTTCATTTAGCACTTCTACTAGCACTTCTTTGGATAGGTGATCGAATTGTACTGCAACTAGCTTGCTAAGGGCGTCTGCCTTCCTATTCTCGGCTCTCGGGATGGGGGATATTCGGAATCTGTTGAATGTGCCGGCCAATTCTAGGACTTTCTCTAAGTACTTTATCATCTTCTCCCCTGTAGCTTCGTATGAGCCCTCTACCTGGCTAGCTACCAACTTGGAGTCTACGAAGGCATGTATGTCCTTTACTCGCATTTCGGTTGCTATTTGCAGCCCTGCTAACAATGCTTCATATTCTGCTTCATTGTTTGAGTTGGGGAAGTTTAGCCTGAGTGCATAGGAGTACTCTACATCGTCTGGGGCGATCAGGATGAGTCCTGCCCTTGATCCTCCACTATTTGATGCTCCATCGGTATACAACCTCCATGCTCTCGGGCCTAGAGTTAGGTCTTCCTTGGAGTTGGAGGACTCTAGGATGTCTTCCACCATGGGTGTTGGAGCCGCTGCTGGGACCAGCGCTCTCTCCACTGGTGACTCTGCTAGGAAGTCTGCTAGTACTTGCCCTTTTACGGCTACCCTTGGTATGTAAGTTATGTCATATGTCCCTAGCTCAATAGACCATTTTGCGAGTCTCCCTGATGCTTCAGATTCGCTCAACACTTGCTTGATCAGGCTGTCAGTTATGACTTTTATTGGGTGAGCCTGAAAATATCTCCCCAGCCGCCTGGCAGCGTGAACCAAGGCTAGGGTGAGTTTCTCAATCGGGGCATAATTTACTTCTGCTCCTTGCAAGGACCTGCTGACATAGTGGATAGGCATCTATTTTCCTTGTCTTTCTGTGAGGAGGACTGCACTCACGGCTTCCTCAGCAGCTGATAGATACATCATCAAGGTTTCTCCCTTTCTCGGGGTGGTGAGCGTAGGCAGCTGTGACACTAGCTCTTTCATTTCTTGGAATGCTGCTTCTGCAGCCTCTGTCCACTTGAAATCCTTCTTGTTGGTGCATTTCTTTGGGGTGTCAAGGAAGGGCAAGGATCGTTCGGCCGACTTGGAAAACAAATGGTTCAATGCTGCCAGCTTCCCGCTGAGGGATTGCATTTGCTTCAGGGTCTTGGGTGAAGACATGTCTGTGACTGCTTTCGTCTTCTCAGGGTTAGCCCGTATTCCTTCCGAGGTAACTATGTAGCCCAAGAACTTTCCTTCTTCTACTCCAAAAGAGCACTTCTTGGGATTGAGCTTCATGTTTATCCTCCTGAGGGTGGAAAAGGTTTGCTCCACGTCTCGAATGATGTCTTGCTCGGTCCGGATTTTGATGACCATGTCATCTACATATTCTTCGAGGTTTACGCCGATCTGCTCCTTGAAGGCAGAGTCGACTAACCTTTGGTATGTAGCCCCCGCATATTTAAGACCGAACGGCATCTTGGTGTAGCAAAAGACTCCTTCTTCTGTGTGAAAGGCTGTCTTTTCTTCGTCTTTCTTGCTCATCTGGATTTGATGATATCCCTTGTAAGCATCCAAGAAGCTCTTGTATTTGTATCCTAACAAAGATTCAATCTTCCAGTCAATCTCTGGTAGAGGGTACAAGTCTTTAGGGCAGGCTTTGTTAAGATCCTTGTAATCAATGCACATTCTCCAACTTCCGTCGACTTTCTTTACTAGGACTGGGTTAGCGACCCATGAGGGGTATCGCACTCGTTTCACGATCCCAGCCTTGAGCCACTCATTGACCTCGTCTGTGACTACCTTCCTTCTATCCGGTGCCAGACTTCGCTTCTTCTGTACCTTAGGCTTAATGTGAGGATAGGTGTCTAGGCGATGCTTTGTGATTGCTCGGGGTATGCCCGTCATATCGGATGGTGTCCATGCAAAAACATCAGCATTGTTCTTGAGAGTCCTTATAAGTGCTATTCGACATTCTGGGGAGAGGTTTCCTCCTATGGTGACTAGCTGGTCAGGGTAGTCATCATTCACCACTATCTTTTCATCAGGCTTTAGTTTGGGTGCTGACCCTGGCCTAGATGGCTTCATCCTCTTAGTGGGTTGTGGTTCTTCCTCCTCCCTTTGCTCCATGGGCTCCTTTCCTGGCCTTCTGGTGTAGGTTTCATCTAGTGGTGATGGGGGAGGAGCACTAATATTTAGAGATTTTACTAGTTGAAAAGTTCGTTTCTCGGTATCTTAACGAATTGATTTCCGGTTCAAAGTACGACTCAATTATTTTTGGTGAAAAATAATATTTTTGGTTGTTTTAAAATAAATGTGCAAGACTTAAAAGTAAATGGTGTTAATTTAAATTAACTCTAATTTAAAATAAAAGACGAGAAATTAAAAGCGAGACGAGAAATTAAAAGGCACTAAGAGTAAATAACGCAAACTTAAAACTATCTAAGGCAAACTTAAAACGCAACTAAAACTTAAACTAAGGCAAGGCTAAAATAAATCTAAGGCAAGTAATCTTAAAGTGCACTAAGGAAAAAGGCGGGAAAAGTAAAGCTTGAAAATTAAAAATTAAAAACTGAAAGTTAAAAGAACCTGAAAACAGCTCATTCGGAATAATCCTTTGTTCGGAATAAATCACTCGTTCGGAATGTCACCTTCGTCCGAAATAATTTCTTCTTCACTCGGAATATTTACCAAAACCCTTGATCCGGAATAAAATACTCACTCGGAATAATGGTTCATCCGGAATATGTCACTTATCCGGAATATTCACTATTCCGAATGAACACCTTTGATTCGGAAGAATTTGTTGATCCGGAATGTTACTGATTCGGAATAATTCCTTGGCCCTTCGTTCGGAATATATTCCGAATGAATACCCTGATCCGGAATAATTAATTATTCCGAATAAAACTCCTTGACCCGGAATAATTTCCTTGGTTCGGAACTTCCACTGATCTGGAATGTTCCGAATGAAGCCTTCGTTCGGAATGCAAGTTGATCCGGAATAAAATCCTTGATTCGGAATATGTTCCGAATGAACAAAAACTCCTTGATTCGGAAAATGTTCCGAATGAACAAACCCTTGATCAGGAAGAAATTGATTCGAAATATATCACCACAAAACCTTTATTCGGAATGTTCCGAATGAATAGCTTGATCCGGAATAATAAATTATTCCGAATAAACACTACTGATCCGGAATAATTTGCACAAACCCTTGATTCGGAACACGAGCTTTGATTCGGAATACCTGGGGAAGAACAGTAACAGAAAAACGAAGAACAAGGAAGCACAAAATAATACGAATCTAATCAAAACTAATCAAAATCAACCACAAGATTAGATCGAACTAATCAATAAACATCTACTAATCATAAACAAACAATCCAAATAAAAAAAACTAACAATAATGATCAAAATAATCAAAACCCACTTAAATCAAATCAATAAAACATTAAAAACATAAACATGAACATAAAGATTAAAGATTAAAGAAAGGAAGATAGGAGATTGACAAGAAAAGTAAAGTTTGACAAGAATTAAATGGAAACTTACTTGAAATTAAATGAATTTAAGGTGCAAGACGATGTATTTAAATGGACATGAATTTAAATGACAAGGTAATTAAAAGGTGGAAGACTAATTGTCACACTTAGCCAACAAGAGAAAATGAAATCTAATCTAATCTATTTATAGAGGAGATTAGGGAGGTGCTTAGGAAGTTTCCTCCCCTCTTTCTTCTTTCCTTAATTGCGTCATTAAGTCCTTTCTCTTCTTAATTCTTTGTTAATCTTCTTAATTCTTTGACTTTAACGACTTTGTCTCGGGATTTCTTTAAACTCGTCTTGAAATTTCTTCATAAATAAGACTCGAGTTCCTCGGCTTTTAGTAAACTTCCGTCTTTTGACTTTTTCTTCGATAAATCTTCAGAATTGGTCTTGGACTTCCGTTCTTTTTGCACTCTTGATCTTTCGACTTCGTCTTTCGTCTTTTTCTTCGATAAAAGCCCGTGAATGCCCGTGTTTTCTCCCTTTTCCACAATTTCGTCCTAAATCACAACAAAAACATAAACCACGCATAATTCCGACATTTACGACATAAAATACACGTTTTAGCTCGGTTATTATTGTAGTTAAGTGGTAAAAAGGATGGGTGTTTACACACCTATCAAATCCCCTACACTTGACCATTGCAATGTCCTCATGCAATGCATTAGTTACAAAGCACGATTACATTTTTCATCATAATCAATCCACATTGGCCTTTATTAAAGAGATAGAAAATAATAAAACAAGTTAAGAAATCAAAAACATACCTTTGGGTTTTGGAAATGTCGTGAATGATCATCATCCTCAAGTTTTCACGTTCTCCATACCAAGCTTAAAAACGAGGTCATTTTTATTATAGGTTAGCAAACTAACACGAACTCATGTGGGCCAATTATTTACTTAGACTCCCTTATTCTTAGGTGTATCTCTTATATTTTATTATTGTCTTGAATGATCACGAGGATGCATTGTTTGACTTATTTCGATAGTTAGTAAGTCTAAAAATAAAGTGGGACGATTTAATCAATAGTTAGCTAAAGGACAAAATCTTTTAAAACTGCTTCTCGGGACCTCATAAAGTTCATATCTTGGCATAACTCGCTTCGCGATTTGAGACCTTTCTCGGACCGATATTTGGCAGCGACTTCATACTTCAAATCTTGAGAGACGTTCATGAAATAATGGCCTTCTCTTCATAATAGGAATTTCTTCACTTGAAGTTTTTAGAGATTCTTCATACTTGGACCACGACTTCTTCATTTTTCTCTAATCTTTACTTTGGACTTTGATATACAACGATCCGCCTCCTATTTGGACTTGGATCTATTTATCCTCATACCTTGCTAGGGCCTTTTTGGATAGACTTCTCCATGACTTTTAGGGAGTTTTTGCTTTTCGTCGTGTGTCTCGATCCTTCATATTGATTTTCGATAAATGATTCTTCACATCACTTTGGATCTTTAGCAACAAAATGTAGCCCTCATGCCTTCTTAGGGCCTTTTCGGACTCGTCAATCTTCGCATCCCGCTTCAATAAGTTATGCCTTGGCTATGAACTCTAATCCATATCGAGCAACTTTTAAACGATCTTGGGCTAGAAGCTAAGTAACTTTTCAAATCGTACAACCTTATTTATTGAATATAAATTTATTAACAAGCGATGGGAGAATAGGCTTATAATTAACTCACATAAATTCACGATAGAATACCAAACTTATAATTGACTCTATCATCTCTCGTTCTCCACAGTTTAAAATCTCAAGGAATGAGACTCGTGGATGCTTAGCCTATTAAATCAAAGTTTTGGGTTTTCGAGTCTATAGGATCTTGCAAACTCTTAGACTTTTTCAAGTTTAGAAATCGCATTTTAAAGTTCCCTTGATAAACGACTCTCTAGGATCATTTATAGGAACTTGCGAAAAGTTCTTGTTCTTAACCCGTGAGACTTAAGACTTTCGCGTTTTATAGCTCCCTATATAAAAGCCTAGCAAAACTTGACTTAAACACGTTAAGGATACTAGCTAGAGTAAACTTAGATAAGTAAACTCAGGTTAAGTCAAAAGATTCACAACGTTTGAAAATAAAAACCACTTTATTAAAAATTTATTCTAGCAAAGAAATAAAATAACTATACAAAGGAAAAAACTAATAGGCCAAAATAGATCAAAAATTTTGAAAAATGTCGAAAAATTGATTTTCCGGTTAAAATGAGGACAAATACAAGGAAAAGACCACTTAACTTCGATAGAAGTCCCCCTACACTTAATATAAACATTGTCCTCAATGTTTAAACATGTGGGAGTAAACTCCCCTACACTTAGGACATTGTGTACGTTGTTTAAATCTTGCTAAGGAAAAGACAACTAAAGAGATTCCTATTTTAATATTAGAGAAAATATAAAATATTAAATCAAAAAGAGTTTAGGATAGAACCGGGAAAATGGGAACACGGAATCACGGGTCGTCAAAAATCATCAAGAGTGGATCATTGAGCGCTCGAATCCCTGAATAGTAGAAGAGAGGAAATAGCAAACACCAACGGGTCTCCCCTACACTTAGGATATAAAAAGCTAAAAGATAGATGCATGGGTTGCCTCTCAAGAAGCACTTGATTTTTGTTCACCGAGTCGTGAGCCTGACTCGACCTTGATTACCATAGGAAGAAGCATGAAACATATCCACCAGGATCAAAGACATAGTTTTCGTCCATCAAATAGCACATGCTTAAGGCGAACAAGGCAAGCCAAAGAAGAGTAGGCAATGTTCCCTTAAGCAAAGATGGAGCACGGTGGGAGCAAGTATGGTGAGGTGCAAGCATATCTTCAAAAGTTCCAAAGATTTTTCCTTTTATTTCATCAGACGGATACTGAGATGGCTGAAGAATATCGATACCGGGGTCGAACACCTTTTCTTTTAGGGGAAAATAGCACTCAGACTCAGCAGAATTTGAAGAACATCCGCGAAGAAAAGGCACAACCTCGTCCTCAGAAGGTGGACAAAGAGGTGTCAAGACATACGTGCTGCGGATGTTGGTGTCGTCCGGTTGCTTCTCCTTTGAAAGAATTTTCTTTAAATCCGAAGTAGGATCAAGACCATAATTATCAAAGTCTAAAGGAGGAGCATCACTCTCATGAGGGAAGTATGTATTGAGAAAAGTAGAGAAGTCTTCCTCAAATGAGTAATCATCCAAAGTAGGATCAACTGATGGCGGAGGATCTTCATCATGTGAAGAATCACTCGAAAGAGTATCGGCCTCATCAAAATCATCATACGTGGGCATGTCGGGATACTCGGAAGTAAAGTCATCATAATCATCCGAATCTGAGCTAGAATCATCATCATAAGCATCAAAGATCGGTGGAGAATCATATATGGGTGAAGGTTACAAATTGGAGAGAGAATCATCCACATCATCTTGAAAAAGTGGATTATCAATGCCAGACTCGAATAGAGGATTGTTGTAGATGACAAAATCATCGATCACATTAATCATATTCGCAGATTCTCGTCCATAAGATTTGCTTGTAAGCTTCCCCATTTTGAACACTTGTTGTTCATTCCCGACCTTTAAAATTAATCCACCTTCGGCAACATCCACTAAAGCTCGTCCGGTTCTCAAGAATGGCCGACCAAGTATTAAAGGATTACGAGGGTCTATTTCATAATCAACAACAACAAAGTCGACCGGAAAAGTAAAGGTGCCAACTTTGATGAACACATCTTCGGTAATACCAACGGGGTAAGCAAGAGTGCGATTTGCAAGCTCAAGAGTCATCTTTGTTGGAGTAAGGTCGGGTAATGATAGTGCTGTCAAAACACTTAAAGGCATCAGATTTATACTGGCCCCGAGATCAGCTAGGGCAGTAAATTCTTCGGTTTTGTTAAAAATGCAAGGCAACACAAAACGACCGGGATCTCCAAGTTTTTCTGGAAGTTCTTTAAGAATAACTGTAGAACAGTTTTCGTTTAAGCGTGTGTTGGCGAGCTCAATCAGCTTCTCCTTCTTGTTAAGCAATTCCTTGAATTCTTTGACAAATTTCGGCATATGGACAAGTGCTTCAACAAGGCTAATGTTGAAATTCATTTGAGAGATCATCTTCAAATAATTCGACACTTGAGTGTCATCCTTAGTGAGCAAGTTAGGCTTGTCCAAGCGAGAAGGATATGGGATGTTGGGTTTATAGGTGGAAGGTGTAGGTGTAGCAGGTAAAGGTTGAGATGTTGAAGGTGGGGTTGGTGGAGGATTCTTGGTGGGTACTTCATCACGACGAAGCGGAGACGGTAATGGTGTACTAATACTAGGTGTAGGAGGAGTAGGGATAAATGGTGGTGGAGGAGGTGTAGATGATGGGGGTGGGATAGGTGGTCCTACTATGGTAACTCCACTACGGGTAGTAATAGCACTCACATTCGCTCGCGGATTGGTGACGGTGTTTGAAGGTAGAGAACTCGAAGTAGAAGGTTGAGTGGTGGGCAAGAAACTAGCCAGCATATTATTCAAATCATTCGTTTGATTGCTGAAGGAGGATTGAATATTATCTCGAAGCTCGGATTTAATGTCATTCCCTTGCTTGGTAATATCTCCTTTTAAATTGATAATTTGGCTCTGCAGATTCTTGATTTGCTCACCTTAGGTTCTCATTATGGCTTCAACATCTTGATTTATGGGTGGGGCTTGTTGAGCGGGTGGGTGATAAGGATTAGAAGCTCTAGGTGGGATTTGGTTGCTTCTAGTATAGTTGTTGTTGGGGTTTTGGTTTTGAGGAGAAAAACCAGGTGAAAGGTAGTTGTTGGACTGGTAACTCAGCAAATTTCTATCCCCTTGAGGCCGGGCTTGGTAATTTTCCGGTGAATAATTACCATAAGCTGCATACACGTTTTCCAGATTTTCTTGAGTAGAAGGACAATCAGTGTATGAGTGTGGACCGCCGCATGTCTCACAAGGATTAGCCACTGCTTTAACTTGTTGTTGGTTTGTAGCGAGAAGCAAGATATTTTTGTTCATTTCGGTCATCATGCGGGTGAATTCGGTCATGTCGGGGTTTGCTGAAGTAGAAGAAACATTGACTCTCGGGTTGTTCCTTGAAGAAGCGGAGGAATCCCAGTTTTTGTGATGAGTAGTCATGTTCTCAATAAGCTCTCCACACTCCTCGGGTTTTCTTTTCATAAATGTGCCACCGGCGGCAGCATTAATCGTATCACGATCACGAAAAGTCAAACCATTGTAGAAAGTATCAATTAAGGTCACAGGGAGCATGTTGTGGTTTGGACATCGATCGATCAAAAGATTATATCTTTCCCACGCATCAAAGAGAGATTCATCGGGTTCTTGCATGAAACCGCTGATTTGATTGCAAAGGCTCGTACCATGGATGGTGGAAAGTAGTGCGACAAAAAGCGTTGAGTCATGTCATCCCAAGTATGAATTGAATTCTTTGGAAGACGATCAAACCATTTCTCGGCGTGGTGTGATAAAGTATGTGGAAAGAGTTGTAGGCGAAGAACATCCATTGTGGCACCGGGCAACTTCATGCTTTGGGTAATTGTAATGAATTTGTCGAGGTGTTTGTTGGCATCATCATCAGGCATTCCTCGAAAAGGATTGGTTTGCACTTGCTGAATCATGTGGTGCTTCAACGAAAACTCCGGAGCCGTGATTTCCATCGGTGCAATCGGTCCTCCTCGTCCAAACATGGTAGGTTGACAAAGCTCCTCCATTTTCCGAAGATCGGGCAGTGGAAGAACATTGTTGTTGTTATTATAGAGGTGCGGTGGATTATTGTTGTTGTTCACACCTGCCATATCTAAATCTTCTCGAGTCTCGGGCTCTTGATAAGTAGAAGATCTAGTACGCATACACCTACAAAGGCAAAAGAAAACAATACCAAACACAAAGAGAATATATATACACTATAAAGATAAAAATAAAATCTTTTTGGATTTTTGAAAATTTTTAATTTTTATGGATTTTTAACAATTTTTAATTTTTTGGATTTTTTGGAAATTTTTAAGCAAGAAAATAACGCTCACGAATGAACGGATCCCAAAAAGCAACGTGTCTCTCACAGAAAACCGTTAATCTTTACGAAAAGAGCCGGCAGCGGTGCCATTTTAATATTTAGAGATTTTACTAGTTGAAAAGTTCGTTTCTCGGTATCTTAACGAACTGATTTCCGGTTCAAAGTACGACTCAATTGTTTTTGGTGAAAAAGAATATTTTTGGTTGTTTTAAAATAAATGTGCAAGACTTAAAAGTAAATGGTGTTAATTTAAATCTAACTCTAATTTAAAATAAAAGACGAGAAATTAAAAGCGAGACGAGAAATTAAAAGGCACTAAGAGTAAATAACGCAAACTTAAAACTATCTAAGGCAAACTTAAAACGCAACTAAACTTAAACTAAGGAAAGGCTAAAATAAATCTAAGGCAAGTAATCTTAAAGTGCACTAAGGAAAAAGACGGGAAACGTAAAGCTTGAAAATTAAAAATTAAAAACTGAAAGTTAAAAGAACCTGAAAACAGCTCATTCGGAATAATCCTTTGGTCGGAATAAATCTCTCGTTCGGAATGTCACCTTCGTCCGGAATAGTTTCTTATTCACTTGGAATATTTACCAAACCCCTTGATCCGGAATAAAATACTCACTCGGAATAATGGTTCATCCGGAATATGTCACTTATCCGGAATATTCACTATTCCGAATGAACACCTTTGATTCGGAAGAATTTGTTGATCCGGAATGTTACTGATTCGGAATAATTCCTTGGCCCTTCGTTCGGAATATATTCCGAATGAATACCCTGATCCGGAATAATTAATTATTCCGAATAAAACTCCTTGACCCAGAATAATTTCCTTGGTTCGGAACTTCCACTGATCCGGAATGTTCCGAATGAAGCCTTCGTTCGGAATGCAAGTTGATCCGGAATAAAATCCTTGATTCGGAATATGTTCCGAATGAACAAAAACTCCTTGATTCGGAAAATGTTCCGAATGAACAAACCCTTGATCCGGAAGAAATTGATTCGGAATAGATCACCACAAAACCTTTATTCGGAATGTTCCGAATGAATAGCTTGATCCGGAATAATAAATTATTCCGAATAAACACTACTGATCCGGAATAATTTGCACAACCCCTTGATTCGGAACACAAGCTTTGATTTGGAATAACTGGGGAAGAACAGTAACAGAAAACGAAGAACAAGGAAGCACAAAATAATACGAATCTAATCAAAACTAATCAAAATCAACCACAAGATTAGATTGAACTAATCAATAAACATCTACTAATCATAAACAAACAATCCAAATCAACAAAACTAACAATAATGATCAAAATAATCAAAACCCACTTAAATCAAATCAATAAAACATCAAAAACATAAACATGAACATAAAGATTAAAGATTAAAGAAAGGAAGATAGGAGATTGACAAGAAAAGTAAAGTTTGACAAGAATTAAATGGAAACTTACTTGAAATTAAATGAATTTAAGGTGCAAGACGATGTATTTAAATGGACATGAATTTAAATGACAAGGTAATTAAAAGGTGGAAGACTAATTGTCACACTTAGCCAATAAGAAAAAATGAAATCTAATCTAATCTATTTATAGGGGAGATTAAGGAGGTGCTTAGGAAGCTTCCTCCCCTCTTTCTTCTTTCCTTAATTGCGTCATTAAGTCCTTGCTCTTCTTAGTTCTTTGTTAATCTTCTTAATTCTTTGACTTTAACGACTTTGTCTCGGGATTTCTTTAAACTCGTCTTGAAATTTCTTCATAAATAAGACTCGAGTTCTTCGGCTTTTAGTAAACTTTCGTCTTTTGACTTTTTCTTCGATAAATCTTCAGAATTGGTCTTGGACTTCCGTTCTTTTTGCACTCTTGATCTTTCGACTTCGTCTTTCATCTTTTTCTTCGATAAAAGCCCGTGAATGCCCGTGTTTTCTCCCTTTTCCACAATTTCGTCCTAAATCACAACAAAAACACAAACCACGCATAATTCCGACATTTACGACATATAATACACGTTTTAGCTCAGTTATTATTGTAGTTAAGTGGTAAAAAGGATGGGTGTTTACACACCTATCAAGCACCGTGGGCTAGCCTTCCTGGAGCACCCCTCTGGGCTAGCTCTTCTGTGCGAGCTCTCAGAAATCGCGATTGCGCCTCTTCCATGAGTCTGCATTCTTTCAAGGTCTCTCTGCTTGTGATCAAAGTCGATATCTCACTTGATGTTGGGAATTTAACCATTGAGTGTATGGTGGAGGCTACAGCTCCTAAGCTTCTCAATCCCGTTCTCCCGAGCAAAGCATTGTACGGTGAGGTGCTTTTGACTATAGCGAATTCCATCATCGCCGTTTTGGTTCTCCCGTATTCTCCCATCGTGACTTCTAGGTCAATGACGCCTAGAGGGCAATGAACTTCACCTGAGAAGCCCACCAGAGGTATCCTAGATTCTCTTAGCCTTGACCTTGTTTGGTAGCTTAGGTTTTTGAAGCAATGCGCGTACATTATTTCTGACAAGGAGCCCCCGTCAACATATACTCTTCTTACCACGTATCCTTCGATCATGGCATCTACTATCACTGGGCAATCCCTCAGCTGATAGTGCGGTACCGACGGGAATGTTATGGCGTTGTCCATCCAATTCTCTACTCTCTCATAAGGTCTCTTCCGATATCCTTGAGATCTCATCATGTTTATGATCTTTTCCTTCCCTTTGGTTGGTCCTTTGTCTTTCTGGACTCCTTGCCTGATATCTTTTACCAAGTGTGCTAGTCTCCCTGAGGCTACTGCTTCTTCAATTCGCTTTTTGAGGTTAAAGCAATTTTTCGTGTCGTGACCACGATCTTGGTGAAAGTCACAGAACTTGTTCATGATTCTTTTTTCGGGAGTTCCTACCATGGGAGGTGGGGGTGGGAAATTCATGTTTTCCGTGGTTAGGATTTCTTTTGGAGTCTTTGTCAATAGTGTGAACACTTCCTTCCTAGCGTAGGGAGGACATGTCCCCATGTCCCTTCCTTGGCTCCTCCTTTGGTTTCTGTTCCTAGATCCACCTGGGTTCCCTGTCCAGCCAGCTTTGTTATTCCCCCTATCCCATTGTGGAGCCTTGACAATGTCTGTGGTGTCAGTAGCTGTCTCTCCTCTGATAAAGGCTCTAAATCTTTCCCACATTTCATCCACTGCTTTTGGGATATTATCGTTGAGTTTCTTGGCTAGTTCTGGGTGTCCATGTCCGTGCATGAATGCCGAAATCCTTAGCACCGGGGGCACACCCTTGATGTGTGAGCTTTCAGCTTTGAAGCGATCCATGAATGCCTGGAGGCTCTCATTAGGCTTCCGTTTGATCCCATGTATCTCGGTGGGATCTTTATCATATCGTTTCTGCTACGAGAACTCCTCTAAAAACTTGTTGCTCAATTCTTCAAACCCATCTACACTTTTTGGGTCTACGCTATCGAACCAGTTCCTTGTTGAGCCACTTAAAGTCTGACAAAACATCTTGCACCACACTGGCATGGGCCACTCTTCTTGTTCAGCAGCAGCAGAGAAGATACTGAGGTGATCTTCTGGGTCTTTGCTTCCCTCATAGACACGGACATTAGCAGGGAGCTTGGCTCGCCTATGATATCTGAAACGCGTGATCCGAGAGGTGAAAGGCATGGGCTTAGGCCGCCTATATGGTGTGCTCAAATCCTCCGAATCACTATCCGGCCTTGAGTCATACCCGGACTCTGAGCTCTCCTTCTTATGGGAAGACCTAGCTGATCTTGACTTGGTCCTAGCACTCCTGGCTCTGCTCATCTTATTGGAGCGATGTGACTTAGTGATAGATTTCCTGCGTGAAGGACTTTTATGACGTCTTCGAGCAGACCTCGACCGACCTCGGTTTCCAGACTTGGACGAGCTGTCTGAGGAGTATCCTCTTCCTTCCCTCACTGAGGGGCTTCCACGCGAGTTTCCTGACCCTATCTCTTCAGCCTCCTTGTCGAAAAGCTTTCGGGGAGTCATCTTCTCACGATTTTGCTCATCAATTTCCTTTATCATAATTTTTAGTGTTTATACGCTAGGGTGAGGCGTCCCTGATCAGGTCTGGGAGGAGGAGGGGTTACCTCCGGAGGAGCCCTCTCGCTCCCAGGTGTCCCCGAGTTTAGGCTTAGGCCTAGCCCCAGTGTAGGACCTTGGTCACCGTCTTCCATCACTTAGTTTTTTGGTAGATTGGTATTCCCGGTCCCACGGATGGCGCCAGATGTTGAAGCAAATTTCCGGAGAAGCTTCGTCAGCCCTGATCCTTCGGGTATCTTAAGGCTACTCCTTCTAATGAAGCCTTGGCTTGCTCCTTCATAGTATCTTGTGGCTACTCCTTCCTTGTGAAGCCTCAACTTCCTTCTTCAGAGTTCCTTAGTCTAGCCCTTAGTCTCTTAGGCTGAAATAAGAAAGAACACCGTTAGCTCGCCTCGGGGTTTGAATCCGAGACCAACTCCGGCGTGAGAGTAAGTATGTGGTTCTAGTGAGAGATAATTCTAGAGAGAGAGAGAGTAAGTAGTAAAGTGTGTGTGTAAAACTTCCCCTTTGTTCCTGGAGGAACCTCTCCTTTTATACTACTGGGAGGTGGCTCCAAGACACACGAATTGTGGAATCGAGGTTGTCTTGTAGGAGCAGCGCCTAAATAGCTGATGAGCACCAGGTCTGTCCTTCGTGGTAAGACTTGTCCTCATGCTCCTCTAGTACTCGTCGTGGTCCAGGTGTCTGTACCATTCGTACATTATTGTACAACGTAGGCTAGGTGCAATCGTCCTTCCTCCGATAGAGCCTGTGCTCCATGTGCGTAGGACTAGCCTTGCCTGGGTCTAGCCTTGTCCGGGCTAGCATTGTCTGGGACTGCTAGCCTTGTCTGGGGCTGCTAGCCTTGTCTATGGTTGCTAGCCTTGTCTGAGGCTGCTAGCCTTGTCTGGGGCTGCTAGCCTTGTCTGGGACTAGCATTGTCTGGAGCTAACCTTGTCTGGGACTAGCTCTTGCTATTATCTCTAGACCTAGAGTAATCCTCATCACCCTAGCTACTCCAGTGAGTTGTTCTAGCTTAAGATAGTTTTACTCATGAAGCATTAGGGATTAGCTGTATTAGTCTCACCTTAAGCATGAGGTGAGACTATACCTCATCAACATTCATTGGCAATCATTGCCCTCATTGGTTTGTAGCTTTAAGGGCAACGAATGTATACAAAATTTGTGATATGTGATAATCAAATTAAATGTGAAAAAGTAGTTCTAGATTTAAAGGCAACGAATGTATAAATATATTTTAAGAGTCAATCAAAAAATGTGTTGGAACTTTCGTTATCTATGCCATTTAGAACATGTGTTCGAGTAGAATTGAGTATATGTTTTTGGTTCAACCAAACTATTTATTTTCGCCAACCAACTTATAAGTTTGTGAAAGGTTATTTTGGATATCATGTTTTTTTAAATGTAAATACTTTATTTTTATCATTTATTTTCATCTTATTCAATAGATAAGATTAAAAGTAATTTATTATCTTATTTATTTTTTATAATTTAAATATTTTCTAAGAATTAAAAGTAATTTATTATTTTTTTCTAATTAAAGGAGCGAAAACCGAAGCCATCTTTTTTATATGATTTTTAAAACTTTTTGATTTAAATGAATAAAAACCGCTAGGAAAAAGTTTATAAAAAATAGTATGAAATTTCGGAATTTCATATCACCTAGAATTACGTTTGGTTCAAATTTTAAAATTCCAAAATTCTAAATTCTAATAAATTTAAGTTTTTGAGGATTATAAATTTCGAAATTTAAAATGCCTACACATATTTGTTGGCAGAAATTCATAATATTTTCAAAAATATTGGTTTTGGGTCAACTCAATTAACACGAATAAATAAATTTTATATAAATTTTTTATTTAAATAATTTAAAATAGAATTTTCACCTTTTATATAAATTTTATAAAAAATATATAAATTTTATATAAATTTTTGTATAAATTTTTTTTCTTTTTATACGAGTGAGAACCGAATAAATACCTTTTTCTAATTTTATTTTTTTAAGTTTCTTATAATTTTCATTTAAATGAGTAAAATTTGAATTTTTCATTTTATATAAATTTTGTAAAAAAAAGTTATATTAAATATATATAACTTTTTATATAAATCTTATTCTTTCTATTAAACGGGTAAAACTTAATAGTAGTATTTTTATTAAAAAATTTTGAAATTTATAAGTTTACTGATTAAATGAATAAAAATCAAAATTTTTATTTTTTATATAAATTTCACAAAGAAAGTTTATATACATTTTATATTTGTTTTGTATAAATTTTATTTTTTTTATTTAAAGCAGGTTTCCATTTTTATATGTATTTTTGTATTTCTTTTAAAACGAGTAAAACCTGAATAAAAACCATTAGAAAAATGTTTATAAAGAAGAACTTTATAATATATCAGGTCCGTTTGGTAAGAGGTTTCTTATGCTTTTTTTTTAAAGTTGTTAGCATTTTTGTTCACAAAATATTTTAATAGCTCTGTTTGTCATAATATTTTTTTTTAAGTTGTTAGCTTTTTATTTTAAACAAGTTGCTCTTAAACAAAAAGCTGATTCATACAACTTTTTAAATTTTCAAAAGCTGTTAAGGTTCAAAATTACTAAAATAACCTCTAATCATATTATAATTTATTTAAATATGTTCTTTTAAGTTATTTTACATTTTAATTTAACAGTCAACAACTAATATACTAAATTTTTTTATTAAAATTAACAGCTTTTTAGTAAACAGCTTACAGCTTACAGTTAAGAGTTTACAGCTTACAGTTAACAGCATATACAGTTAAGAGCTTACAGATTGTTTTGCCAAACATACATGTTATTTTATCTTTCAAAAATATGGAAATGAATGATAACATATGTGTACTATGAAATACAATACTAGTTTTGGTTGATGAGATTTGGGAGTAAGAAAACCGCAATGTTACAAAATACGTCATCCCCTTTATATTGCCATGAGTTTTTTCGCATGGATACAAACTTAATTCACACATTTTCAGCTTTAGGTTATCTATGCGAGATTAAGTTTTGGCTTCTAAAAAGAGGATTAGTACATACCACTACACAAAAATGAAGTTAATATATACATGTAGACATGTAGTACTGCGTACCAATCTCAGATAACTTGGTCAAGATAACCTCGTCACAATTGTTTGTGCTCTAAAAGCCCAATTGTTCAGAGCCTTAAAAGTTATACCAAGTGAAAAATAAAAAGTTATAAAATAAAAAGTTATTCGACTTCACTCAGGTTCAAACTGTAGACCTCGAGTGTGGTAGACTGAAATTAAATAGAACCTAAATGAAAACCCAATTCATGCACTACACGAAAACATGAAACTAAAGATCAAAGAGAAAAAGAAACAAACAACCTTATTCAGATGCTCGAATTCGTATTCAATTTCTACAAAACGCTTTAAGTTCTTCCCCACCTCCACGGAGCTTTTAACCAAACATTTTCGAACCAGAAATAACATAACAATAAATGTTGATTGAAATAGAGTTATTTAACTTGATACATACATTTGCAAAAGTAAAAGAGGGGAAGAACTCAACGCTTTTTTGAAAGTTTTATGGACTTATATTTAAATAGTCGTGTGATAGTATCGGACTCAGAATTACGGGATTGCACACATTACGTAAAGGGTTAATTTATTTATTAAATATATTATATATATTTATTAAATTAAACCGAAGCTTAACTAACGATCGTTAATAATTAAAAGTTAAGTATAAACGACCGTTATGGAATTAAATAGAAGATAAAAGAAGGAAACGGGAAAGTTCCGGAAGACCCCATGGGTGGGCTTCCACCGCCGGTTATACAAGGCCCAAGGGGGGATTTTCTTTCCTAATTGGTTTATTACTTGGAGAATAAGATTTGCCAAGCCTATATAAACACCCCATGACTTTCATTATTTTCTATCCCACTCTCTTTTCTATCTCTCTTCATGCGATTAAAACCAAAGGCAAACACCCTCTTTAGGGTTCCTTTTAACCTTTGGTTTTGGTTTCTTTGTTTGATCAACTCCAAAGGAAAAACACCTTTTTTAGGGTTCCTTTTATCCTTTGGTTTTGGTTCAACAATAATCTAGTCCTAGCCCCTCTCTAGGGTTGTTGGGTAGATATTCCACAAGTGTAGAAGCTCGGTTTACACGTGCTAGAATCACGGTTAGCTCGTTGTATTACGTGTGTACAAGAACGTAATGTAGTCTTACTTTAGACTACATCTTGGTAGTGTTTGTCATAAACCCTAATTGGTGATTCGTTAGTGATCTTGTGGATCTTCGCTAGGATAAAGGTATGTAACCCTAATTCGATTAATTATAATTGTGTTATTATAATGATCTTGTTAAATCGCTTCCGCTATATGTGCTTTGATCCATATTAGGGGTTTTAATAATTGTTATTAACTTCATAAACCTACAGTGGCATCGAGAGCCGTTTTAACATGTTATAATTATCGAGATCTAAAGATTATTTTTAACTAATAATTGTTTTGAGTTAAAACTACATGTTTTTAAAAAAAATTAGGGTTTTGGTATTGTTTTTTTTTTAAATTCGATTAAAAAAAAGGTTGGTTTGTTTGTTTTTTTTTTCAGCTGATTATAAATTATAAAAAAGACAGTTTTTTTTTGTGAAACCCTTAAATTGCATGTTTTGATCTTTAGATAATTACATGATTAATTGTTATGTCATGTATTTAAGGTTACGATCCGTAGTGATTTAATTAATTTGTTAAGTGATTGGGTGGAACTTTGATGAATTGCATGATTAATTGTTATGTTATGTGAATTCATGTTTCGATCCGTAGAGATTTAATTGTTAAGTTATGTGGGGGATCCGTGATCAACATGCATGTTTTTCATGGATCATATGTTTTATGTGGTAATTGTTACGTGTTTTGCTACATACTTTATTTGATTCAATAAATCTAAAATTAGGGAAGACTTTTATATGAATATAAAAACCTAGATTTGATGTTTATTGGATAAATCGTATGCATGTGGCTATTTGATTTATTTATTGCACATATAAATTGTTATTATGTGTTTATGATTTAGTTTTTTTTTAACCTTATTGTTTTCATGCGTTTTTATGTTGTAAACAAGGGTAATTTTTTCCAAGAAAAATTAATATGGACTAAATCATATAAAAACTAATGAATTGTTTTGAGATCTAATTGACATATGATTTGCGTTGATTGGAATTGCAATAATAACTTAACGGCCTACTCAACTTTGATAAACTATAAAGTGGGTATAACGCACCGCTGGTCATGTCCCGGTTAAGGAATGAGGTGTTATGTCATTAGTCGCTGACCGAATTCCCGGCTCGCCTGTGCGTCAAAGTTGGAATTACCTACGGTTATTATTTACATAATTCCTTAAGGTTGATTAACTACAAATTCACATCTGAAACACAATGAATAAGGTTATTGTTTTGTGCTCTAGCCGAGTTCTAGGAGACGTACGTTGTGAATAGTTGTGGGTAAAATCTTTAATTGGTTTAACCAATACCTCAACTTGCAATATATATGGCGAAAAATTTAGTCTCACCAAAAGGTTTACTAAAGTTTTTATTAAACTAATGCTATGGAGATGTATGCATGCTTCTCCATGCATGATTTTGACATCAAAATTTATACCCTAAATTTAAAGTCATATGCCATCTAATTGACGAACACTTGAAGTTACAATTGTCGTCATATAAGATTCTGGACGATGTTGTAATGGAGAGAAAACTTCATGACTGAATAAGATTGCACATGAAGGTTTTACGTTCTTTAGATTAGTGGACTTATTTGAGTTACTCAGTGAGATCTGGAAACTTAAGGCATAAGAAGGGATGAAACATGTTTACAATGCAAAAAGACTTTTGGCAATGTAAATCCCTTAAATATCTAGAAATTGCAAATTTGTTTGTCAATCATTGTTCGACAAGTTACCATCTTGAATACTTTCATTGCTAGCAGATCAACTGATGTGATGAAATTATGTCATTTTGGATTCTACTTTTTCAAGGAAAATACTATGGTTTTATTACCGGGGTAATTTTATTTTCTTGAATGGTATTATCGAAAATACTAAAATTAAATTTTGTAAATTCTTTTACAAATGTATTAATGCAACGTTACACCATAAACGTGGTTTATTCATTTATTGATCTAAAATCGTATGGTTGAGGATAGAGTCAATTTAAAAGATAAACCTAAACTCTTTTCCATGAGTGAAGAAGGAGTAATAAGGATTTTAGAAATGTCAAATTCAAATCCATAACTCATAGCAAACTTTAAAAGTTAAGAAAAGTGCATTTTGAGCTATTAAAAGTTACCGCTAATTGGTTATAAGGAAAATTAGCATATTTGTCTAGTAATTGTGCTTTGACCATTTATAGGCACTACATACTATTGTGGGGTTGGTAGACCTATTAAGGAAGAAATTGCATGTCAAGTCTTTCAAGTTAAAAAGCATTTGATGGATAAGTCATCATTTACGAAGTAAAGTACACTCTTAAACACTATAAGTAATTGTTACGAATGTGTTTTTCAAAAATATAAAAAAGTAAACACAACACTAATTATTTTCACCGATTATGAAACATTTTCAATGTTGTCAAGTTCAGTGGGAGAATTGTGTTGTATTACTGATTTTGAGTCTATTAAAACATTCTCTAATTCTGTGGGAGTTACAAGCCTTGTTGTCTTGGTAATAACCCATATTATCTTTAGTATGTTCTAAGATAATTGCTTTCGAATTGTTGACACTAATATCTTCAAAGATAGTTATGTACTGATTCTTGTTGATTAAGTGATTCTACATCTACTTGTAAAAAGCTAATATATGTGGCACTATCATATTTTGTATAGACGAATGTTAGACGTGATGTTTATCTAATATATGAGGTTGTTCCATGCACAAGTGGGAGAAATGAACATTGTGTGCAAGAAACAACTAATAAAGATATGATTCTCTTGTCTTCAAGATAAGATACTAACAATCTAATTAATATTAGATGAAAGTTAGATCATGTGTCAATATGATTAGAAGACTACTTAAAAGTATATATATCATTCACGTTAAGAAACACTTGTTGTTTTTATTTAGTCATGTGAAATCTTGGACTAAATTGTAAACACGAGGGTAAAATATCCACATGTCGTAAGATCGGGCGTGGATTATTTTGCGGATTTTTAAAATGGACAATTCCTTGAATGACATATATATATATATATATATATATATATATATATATATATATATATATATATATATATATATATATATATATATATATATATATATATATATATATATATATATATATATATATATATATATATATATATATATATATATATATATATATATAGTAATCTTATTCTACTAAAGTTAAATATTTGTGTATTCTTGAAATTACATAAATACACATAGTAGTGAATTAACTTGAAAAGAATATTGAAACCTAGTGGTGTTCATGATTACTTTAGTTATACATGTTTATGATTTATTGAATAAAGTCACAAACATAAAGTCTTGAAAGACGTATAATATAAAGTAAGACGTTTATGTTTTAAAGACATGGAAATGAAGTGACTTTGTATTATAAGTACTTGAGTTATAAAGCATGCAAAATGGTTAGGAAATCTATTATACCATTAAAGTGATTTAGTTGGTATATAGGTAAACCGAAAGATATATATTTATCTTAATATTGTTAAGATTGACTTACAATATTTCCCTAAATGAAATACAACATTATGATGGTATGTTCAATAGGAGAATCAAGCTCTCAATTTGATGATGATGATTGATTCAAGATAACTATATATCTTCTTTTCTTCCAAAAGATATCAAGGTTAGAAAGTTGAGTATGACTTGAGCTAAGAAGATTAATAAGATACCATTATATATGGAATGTGATGAATCACGTTATATCTTAAATGGAGTTCGGATTTTGCTAAACTACTTATGAAGTGGATTGTTTAGAAAATAAAGAGTATGGAACTGTCATTATGTTTTGTAATTTCCCATATAGATAAAGTTGGAGTGTTGATCTATTTGCTATGTATTGAAAGAGTAATTTTAAGTTACTAAAAGCAAGTGGGAGTTTTGATCTTGAATGATAAAATTACAAGATACATAATATTTTAAAATACGCTAGTAATTATCATGAGGTAGGCTTGTAAATGCTAACTCTCAAGATAAAGGAATTTACGTCATAGGTCCGTAAGGATATCTCGGATACGCGATTTATATGCTGAGAATTATGAGTTACAAATAATTGTTGTGATTTGTTACCAAATATTGTTTTGGGTAAATTACTCATACTATGAATGTTATAGATGTTGTCCAAATAAGATAATCAATTTTAGATTTGGTTTATCTTAAATAGTTTGACTAGAAATTGGAGATGAGTTTCGTCAAAGGAAGAAAAACGCCAATTGTGGTGGTTTAATCTTTGTGTCGAAATTATATGGACAAAATTGTACACAAATTTAATGTATGTATTATGAATAGATTATTAATCACATTTAAGTACTTAAGTGTGATTGGGTATTCTTTCCTAAACACATTAAATGTATAAAGATTTTGATGGTCATATTTTAAATTGAAAAATTTGGATATGTATGAACTATTTTTTGAATGACTACTTGAGCAAGGACTTAAGTAATCGAAATGAGTTTATTACTTCAAAATAAATCTTTGGAAAAGTACAAAATGCAATTATCCATGAATGGATAAAAGCATGTATCTAGGAGATCATTCTTATGTTTAATTTGAAATCCAAGATTGGATTTAAATTTGAATAAGATGATTTTTGAGTATTCCTAAAAGCTAGTGGGAGTATTATGGTTATTTTCTTAAATTATATGTGTCAAATAGACATGTAAAAAAGTAAGTTTTCATTCAAATTAAATGTTGATTTGGTTTACATTTGATATGAAACTTTTCTTTGGAGATTTAGAAAATAAGATATACATAACCTTGGAACAAATAAATTTATTTATTTATGCGGTGGAAATACAACATAATATGCCATGTAGTAAATTTATATGGATATTTAGAACATGAAGAAATCTAAATCTAGTTTGAGAAATTTTCATGTGTGTCGTGTTGTATTTATATCATGCTTAAAATGCATGATGATTTGAATATATTGATCTATTTAAAAGTTATTAAATAACTTGAGTAATGAATATTCTGAAGGAATATGTTTGGAAATAGAATAACATCCTAAATCTTGGATCGGCTTCCATATTCTATAGATGAATAATTTGTCAATCATTGTGCAAATTATCATAGCCAACAAATTTGGAGGTTTGGTTGGAATCAAACATTACATAATAGATATTAAAGGTAACGTATTCATATCTTTTATGACAAGTTGTAAAACTTGAAAAGCATTAATTGAGATAACACTCAATATTAGTCATTGGATCTTTGGAGATGACATGTTGATTAAAGTTGCATTATACATTAAAGAATTAGAATACTTTGAACTTCAAATGTGTTTTGGAAGTTTAGGAAATTGGTGATCAACGATGTTTCACGATTTTGATACTATGTGTCAATATCAAACTATTTGAATGCACATGTACAAGAGTTTCAATGAATTGAATTCTTGAAGAAAATATTCTCAAAATTTCAGTAGGTTAAGATTGGTTATTTTATGCTTTGCGAAACAAGTGCAAGTGTCATTTTAGAGGCATAATGCATCGACTATGTTTTCATGCATTGATCTATTTAGTATTTGGATAAAGGATGTTAAGACATAATTATTAAACAAAAATAAAGATTGGGTTTCGTTTATTCTTGTTATCTAATTTTGTATCCTATTTTAGATGTTTTAATCCATGAATATTATGATATTTCTAAATGTCCATTGTCGATTAATAATATGGGAATATTATTAAACTGAGACAATTCAAAATAGTGACAGAGTATACTTGAAAGTATATTGGTCAATTTTGGATGATATTTGATGAATCAAATATTGGACTTATCCCAACTATATGATTTTACTTTATGGATCTTTGTCATCAAGTAAATCATAAATAGTTATCCTTAGACCTGAGATACCAGGAAACTGTCGTGGATCTAGTGCATTTCTGTGGAATAATCTAACGCTAAACGTAACTGGTAGCTATAAGGATTATTTCCGGAAGTGTTGCAAAGTTCATAAGTTTTGCTTGTAGTCAAAATGGGATTCGTTTCCTTCAAAAATTATTTTGAAGTATAATACAGCTGGGCCCCTCGGGGAAGTAGTAAGATATTTATGCGGCCGCACCCAAATTTGTTTTGGTGATCTTGCTATATCCGTAAACGAGAAACAGAATGGTTAATGTAAGGAATGACTGAGATCCATATCCTATTAACGTTGTATTTGAAATGAAAGGATAATAATAATGATAGCAAATCATTAAAAGGTTTTATCTAAGAGACCTTACTCGAGATCGGACTAGGGCATTGGCGTGTAACTAGACGCTAACCAATGTGATCACGATAGTTTGAAATATGTCCAAGTGGGAGCTGAAAGTTTTATGGACTTATATTTAAATAGCCGTGTGTTAGGATCGAACTCGGGATTACGGGATTGCACACATTACGTAAAGGGTTAATTTATTTATTAAATATATTTTATATATTTATTAAATTAAACCGAAGCTTAACTAACGATCGTTAATAATTAAAAGTTAAGTATAAACGACCGTTATGGAATTAAATAGAAGAGAAAAGAAGGAAACGGCAAAATTCCGGAAGACCCCATGGGTGGGCTTCCGCTGCCGGTTATACAAGGCCCAAGGGGGGATTTTGTTTCCTAATTGGTTTATTACTTGGAGAATAAGATTTGCCAAGCCTATATAAACACCCCTTGGCTTTCATTATTTTCTATCCCACTCTCTTTTCTTTCTCTCTTCCTGCGACTAAAACCAAAGGCAAACACCCTCTTTAGGGATCCTTTTAACCTTTGGTTTTGGTTTCTTTGTTTGATCAACTCCAAAGGAAAAACGCCTTTTTTAGGGTTCCTTTTATCCTTTGGTTTTGGTTCAACAATAATCTAGTCCTATCCCCTCTCTAGGGTTGTTGGGTAGATATTTCACAAGTGTAGAATCTCGGTTTACACGTGCTAGAATCACGGTTAGCTCGTTGTATTACGTGTGTACAAGAACGTAATGTAGTCTTACTTTAGACTACATCTTGGTAGTGTTTGTCATAAACCCTAATTGGTGATTCGTTGGTGATCTTGTGGATCTTCGCTAGGATAAATGTATGTAACCCTAATTTGATTAATTATAATTGTGTTATTATTATGATCTTGTTAAATCGCTTTCGCTAGTGTGCTTTGATCCATATTAGGGGTTTTAATAATTGTTATGAACTTCATAAACCTACATTTTTCACAGACTACATGCAACACATTCTATACAGAATCTTATACGTAGATTGATGACGTATAGTGTGGAATGACTGACCTACGATTACTTTTGGGTTTGGTTACCCATACTCTCTTTTTTTACAAGTATTAGCCCTTTAATTTTTTTTTATAATTATGTTTATATTATGAAACTATGAAATAAAAAAAACAAAACAAAAATTATAAGTTTTGATAAGTAAAAAAAACATTAAAACATGAAAAATGCAGAGTCGTAAGGTGTCTTCTCCTGTTAATAAAGTGAGTAAAACTGCTGAAAAAATACGGAACAAAAATTATAAAGTTTTACAGTTCAAAAATTATAAATTGTGATAAATACGAAAAAAATACATTAAAAAAGTTGTCTCTTCGTGTCAGTCTACTGAGTATGAAGGGGTATTAGTGGTAGAAAAAGGTTGGGGGGTTGTTACGAATAGTATGACCCTTATTTTTATGGACTTGATTGATGCCGCACACGGTTTTCTTAGATCGCGGCTAGCCATTACTCGATATTCATAAGATTGACGGTGGTTTGTATATAGGAAGGAAACATGCCTAATTAAATATGAGATACATACTTGATTTGTTTAAAAGCTTAGTATAAGTACAAATTTCGAGTATCACGGTCCATAACTTCGGTCGAAAGATTAAATAACCATAAAGGATACTCATCTATAAAACGAACTAATAACGTATAGTCCTTAGTCGGGCCATATAGCCCGACCCGCAATTACTACCCGTGTTCGATCCATCACGAATGGGTTTAGATTGGATTAGACCTTGATGACTAAACCTTAAAAGATGTTTACTTACTCTCACATCAGAGTCTAATCGTGAGGTTCGTCCCTACGGTAAGATTAATGATATACTTTCTTTTGTGCATGATCTCAAACATGTGCAATTGGTGCAATACCCGAATGTATCTCATAAAACCCTAATAGAATAATAAGCCTTAAAAGATGTCTACTTACTTTCATTACGGAGTCTAATCGTGGCGTCCGTCCCTGCGATAAGATTAACGATATACTTTCTTTTGTGCAGGATCTTAAACAAGTTTACTTGGTGCAAGACTCATGCATTTTACTAGGGCAGAGCACGGCAGACCCAAAACCGACCCAGACTGGAAAACCGGACCGGACCGGACCGGATCGAACCGAATCGGACCAAATAATTTCGGTCCGGTCCTCGGTCCGGGGTTTTGGACGAATTTGATACTCGGTGCGGTCATTCCGGTTCAGTCTTACCAAAATCTTGTCGATTATGCCTAATAAGACCAGGCCGAAACGAAGAACGAACCGGACCGGACCGGACCATTACGGTCCGGTCTCGGTCCGAGGTTTCGGACCATTTCAGTCCTCGATCCGGTCCGTTCCGGTTCCGGACCGATGCTCAGGCCTACATTTTACACTCGAATAGCCATCTATTTTGACACGACTGACCTTGATACCAGGCGAGGTGGGCGACGGAGGGCATCAAAATTTTAGGTGCATCAAATACTAGATTTTTGATATATGTATTTGAGTGAAAATGTTGAAGAAGTAGATAAAACAAAAAATGTACATGAATTTAAGGAAGAATATGAAGTGAGGAGAGAGAAACAGATTGTAAAACTAAAACGCTATTAGATGGGAAATGTAATCACGTTATTGAGAGTGAAATTTACAGATTAAAAAATAATAGTAATTAACTTTTATATAAAGGAGGAGAATCACGCATCCATAAGAGCAGTGATTCTCCTCACAAACCAACTTAAATATATTATTCGTCCCCTCTAACAGTCCTCATTCCCTCTCACAATTTTTTCACACACCAACATATAGATCTTCCGTTTCATTGATTCCGTTACATTAATGGTGACCCCGTTTTGTTCTCGTTTTTTATTAATTGGGGTGTTGATTTGCCCTTTGGGGCTGATTACTTGGCCTTTTGGAGATGTTACTCATTAATTGGTTTTCTTGACCTTTAGTTAGTTGCCCCTTTGGTATGCTGATTAATTGTGGGTACAGGAGTTGCCCCTTTGGTGATTAATTGTGGCTACAAGAGATGACCCTTAATTGTCCTTAGGGTATATATACCCTCACACTAATTTCTATATAAGAAAGGTTCTCTGCTGTTTTGGGTATTTAATATAAAGGTTAATATGATCTAGGCTCTTCGTTGTCTCCGATCTCTTCGTTGCCGCCATCTATGGTGGGCGGCGTTGCTGATTGGTCGGTGGCGTTGGCTAGCATGGGTCGGTTGCTGATTGGTCGGCGGGGTTGCTTGATTGGTCGTGATTCCCCTCTATTAAGCTCTTCGATGCCGTCGATCTCTTCGTTGTCGCCATCTATGGTGGGCGGCGTTGCTGACTGGTCGGTGACGTTGGCTAGCATAGGTGGTTGCTTGATTTGTCAGTTCTCTTGATTGGGATTGCTGGAAACCCTGATTTTTTGGGGGTTGGTTCTTAAAATGCATTCTTTACTTACAGGTTGTAAGTTTTCTGTTTACATTTAACTTTCCGCTACCATTGCTAAATCTTTTTTAGGCTTATTAAGCTTTAAAAAATCTCTATGTTCTCCTAATTGATTTAGTGATTTTGAGTTCTTGATTAATGGGTTTCTGCTTCTTCGTATATGTTATCATGTGGAATCTGAATAATGTAGCTTTGGAATATGCAATTATTATAGAATACCTCCTTCCCTAACAAATGAAGTTCCTATTAAATCTATGTCTCATTTACACCATATTAAGGATACTCATGAGGCAACTCATCCCCTTTGCCAGGACATCTCATTAGAGATGCATCCATGGGATTTAAAGATATCGGTTGGTTAGCGTGCCATGTGGATTTGTTTACTAACATATGTGTATGCCTCGGTTAAAAGGGCTTCTTTTTAATAGTGTTGGTTTATGGTTCCCTAGGTATACGATAACACGAGCTATGATGAATTGCAGCAGGCCGGGTTGAGTCTGAGATCAAACGTATCTTGGCGGGGCACCCTGCCGGGTTTCATCCATGGCGTGTATGATTACCGATGATAAGGTGGATTCGACCCGTGACTTTCCGGGGCAGCACGTTGTCGTGCTTGCAGCCATGGTGGGTCACGTACCCTTTCTGACCGTCCCGGCCTCACATATCCGAGCTCTATCTTGTACGACAAATGTGGTTTGAATTTTTTTGCTAAGGCTATGTGTTTGTTGGCTGAAACTCGATATCGGTTTATCGGTGGCGGCTCCTCAGGGATGTAAGTTTTTTTTTTGTTAGAGCTGTATAAAAATTTAGATTTAGATGTTGTTGATTCTGAGGTTTAGTTACATTTAATAATTTACGATTCTAAAAAGAGTAGGATTGCTACTGCCGGATATGTGTCTTCGTTTTAATAACTCGGTAGTCCTTAAACACTTTACTATACTAAACAGTCAACGATTACACAAAAAATACTATGCAAAAGAATATAGTGTAAGTCCATATGTTGATGTGGTTACCGGTTAGTTATATCTTCATCATCAAGGTAGATAATGGTATTACCATCATAAGGTTGATCTTAAAAGCTGATTTTGATGAGCATATTCTGAAATATAAGCCGAAAATAAGCCAGGTTTTGGTTTATATTTCATGATCCTTAATTTTATGGCTTATCCTTAGACTTATGGGGCTTATACAATTTAATAATGAAATAATATAATAAACTTATATAAGCTCATAAATCTCCAAATAAGCCACAACATTTGGGCTTATTAAATATAAGCCGAAATGGGCTTACGTTATTGTAACACCCCATTTTGATAAATGGAATGTCACGCGTAATTATGGCGTGTCATCAAAGCATGCAAGGTAATATGTAGTAAAACATACACGACCATAGGGAAAACCGGAATCAAACATCGGTTCCCAAACATAAGCCCAAAACATAACAAAGTAAATGAACTGAATGAAAGACTAAACAAGCATAAATATATGAAGGGAACAGGAGAAGAAGTCTATGGCAGCTTCCATCCTATGCATGTCCTCCAAATGCTCGAGTCTTGGGTACCTGCCGTTTTGGGACATGGAAAGGAAAGTAACGGCTGAGCAAAACGCTCAGTGCACGGATATACAATATAGCATGAAATAGGATAAGCATGAAACATATAACAGCGGAAGACTAAGTACTGAGTAAACTGGTTAAGTATCAAGAAAACTGGTTTTATAGTTTGAAAAGCCTTATGTTTATCTTGTGAAAACTGTTTTAACATATAAATACCATAGCCCATATAGGTCATGAAAAGGTCACGTGCATGAATACTTGGAGGGGTGACCTCATCATGCTGATTAGAGGGGATGCCTCTAATCAATATACTGGTTTGGGTAGGAGGGATCAGCTCCTTGTGAAGGGTGCAAGGCACACACCACATTCACCATGATAAACTGAATAAAACATGTAACTAGGATGCACCCATACGCCCCACCTGATATAATAATATGGCCAAAACTGAAAGGGACACCACGAGCAATCACTCCGCCGTGGGGAAGTCATAACATCGGTGCCTCCAATGCTATGGTTATGGTACCTCCATAACTAGGTGAAACTGGTCATGCTTGTATATGGCTATAGATTATGCTAATTAAACATAAGCAGTTCAAAACAATAAAACAAATACTGGGGAAAACAGTTGGCTGCATACGGGGAAATCCTAATAAGGAAAGAATGTCCATACTGAAAGGACGGGAATCCGTACCTCAAGTCCAGTGAATGAACGGAAGAAGGACTCCTACTTCTGGATCACTAACGCTACATGAATACACACGTGTATAAGTATCGATTCACTGATTACGTACTGGGTTTTATGTCTCATTTTAGCTGACTTGGTATGTTTTAGGTCTTGGTTCACCGTTTAAAGCCTTAAACTGTGTTTATCTTGTATTCTGATTAATCTGATTAAGTATTACTGGTATTTCATGTATTATTATACTTACTGTGTAATAATAAGTAACTTTCCAAAAATAGCAGGTTTCCAAAAATAGAAAGTTTCCAAAAATAGAAAGTTTCCAAAAATAAAAAGTTACCAAAAATAGAAAGTTTCCAAAAATAGAAAGTTTCCAAAAATAGAAAGTTTCCAAAAATAGAAAGTTTCCAAAAATAGAAAGTTTCCAAAAATAGAATTTACTGCTTAAAATAGATTAGTTTCTAAAAATAGAAAGTTTCCAAAAATAGATCAGCTGCCTTAATTAAATAAGTTTCCATATATAGAAGGTTTCCATGATTAGATTAGCTGTCTGATTTAATTAAGTTTCTATAAATAGAAGTTTCCATATTTAGAATTAAGCTGGTTACGTAAGCTAACATATAAGTCTACGTGTTTATAAGCTGATTTCTTAAGTCATATGATATAGTATATAGTTTAATTATTATTTCATGTATTTTAATTAAACTATAGGTTAAGCATTTTAATTAAAGTATAACATGTTTTAATTAAAATGAAATGAAAATACTTAGGTTAAAATGTGTATTATTATTATTAATAATATAACCTAAGTCATGTCTAAATTAATTAATTATAGGCATGTTTTAAATAATTAATTAATTATAACTTATAACATAAAATACTTAGGTTAAATTAATATCATGCTAAATTAATAATTAGAATAACCTAAGTCATGATTTAATTAATATCTCATGTTATTAATTAATTTATATCCTAAGTTCATGATTCATAAAAATTAACATGTAACATAGATCATGATTTAACCAACGAACCGTGAACCGGGCATGATATCGACACCGTACCCCGAACCAAATCGGGGTTCCCCTTGGTTCCTTGCTGCCGTGGGACCCACACCACCAAACCGGGACCATACGGTCTCGGTGGTGGTTTCTAGGCCAAGCCGTGACCCCCTTGGGGCACGGTCTAGGCGTCGGCTAAACCAAACACCCGTAAAACACCCTTTTGATTTTACTTCTTAACCAAATACATGTTTATTTTATGTTTTTAAAATAGGTTTTAAAAACATCATGTTCTTAATCAATTTTACCAAATCAAATCAAAAGAAGGAATTAAAAAGAAAGGTTAAAAAGATATACCAAATGTGTAGATGAATTAAGGATGAACAAACACTAATACTTGTACAATATCCAAGATCAAAATCAACAAGAACACCCCTCTTATGTGTGTTATAGGTGGCGGCTACAAAAGGGAAAAGGAAGGAGAGGAGAAAACTTTTTAGGGTTTTATGTTTAATTTCTTGAAAAGTGAAAATGAATGCATTTTTCCCTTAACCCCTTGTTTAGTAAAAATGATGGGCTAGGCCCATTTCTCCTCCTTAATTTCGTGGTTCATGGGGCCCACATGGGGTAACCCAAATGTTTTTCGTGTCCCGATGTTTCGTGTTCGTTCGTGGTTAAACGTGTTCGTGTTTAAAGTGTTTCTGTTTATTTTATCATGTAGTTTATCGTATTCTTAACGCTCGTAATTATATTATATGTATTTACGTAATTATTTTAGTTCGTGTTTTAAAATGGTGATCATGATTTAATTATGTTCACGTGAAATATCTATTAACTGTTTATCATGAGTTCGTACGTAATCGATACTTATCATGTCATACACGTATGTACTTACTTGATTAATAGCACATGAATGTGATCAATACTGAATAAGGTAAGTTTTAATCTAGGACGTACGATCTTAAGGGCACTATTCATGGTAAAAGCATGCGGGTTTTACAATTCTTCCCCCCTAAAAAGAATAATTCGTCCCCGAATTATAGATAAAGTAACTGGAAGCAAAGCATACCCGAATCAAACTGGAAAGGTATGCAAAATAACGGAAATGAAGGTGACATGGTAGAAGGGAACCTGGAACGTGACATGTCTTGAAAAGACATTGAACGTGACGTGACTGAAAGGACATATCTAATTGATGAGAAAACGGATAAAAGTCCGGATGAACTTGTCCGTTTCCAAGTGGCCTCCCTCTTGGAACGGTTCCTTCAGAGGATCCTGACACTAATGATAAATCTTGGTCCTCCTGACCTTGACTTGGAATACGAAGAAATTCTTGGTTATCAACGGAAGGTAGATCCCCTAAATTCGATCGAGAAAAATAAGAGTTAACGTGCAAGGGTAACTGAAACGTTACGATGCAAGACCATCTGACTTAACTGATAATTAGAAACGATGCGCGAGACATAAAGAAACGTAGTACATGAACAATTTTGAACGTGATACGTGAAAAATTTTGAACGTGCTACGTGGAGATATGGCGAGTGTAGTATGAGAAAACATATCGTGATCCATGATACGTGTAACCTAATTTGATCATGATATGAGGAACGTGGAATGAACATGACATGTGAGACATATCGTGATCATATAATATAATGGCGGTGACGCCAAACGTTACAAGGTGAGACGTGGAATATGACGTGAAACGTCTATCTGATGATGGAGATTTATACTAAACTTGGGTCTGGTCTCACAAGTTCTTGCAACTTCCAAAACGAGAAAAGAAATGAACGTAGAATCGTAAGCCTAAATACGATCATGAACGTGAATAGTGTCATGAACGTGAGCGCGAAAGCAAGTCGTGGAATTAGAATGAAGACGTGAAGTAAGTTAGGAGTACAATTACGAATCTTTGTCTGACCCGATAGCTGAGGGATTGCCAAGTGATCGGATGAGCCTTGGCTGGAACATGTTTGTTCAATCTGTTGGTTCTGAAATCCGTACGGATGTAAGGATTTTGCAGACTTGATCAAAATGTTGATAATAACCCAGATAGCATCCTGCTTCTTCTGAGTTTGCTGAAGTCTGGTAACCAAAATCCGTGTAGATCTTGTCCCATTTTAGTTCACAATTTCAGATGATGAAACATCCCAGTTTGTTGGTGTCCTATCTTAGCCTGTTGGTATGTCAGGTACATAGATATGGACGTAGCTGTATCCTGCTTCGTAGAAACTTGATACATAGAAGGTTGCGAAACTCTGAGTCTTGAATCAGACTTCTCCTAGCGTAGGATTTCCTAGCACACCTAATGTAGTGTAGGGTTCTCTCCTTTACGCATAAGCAGAGTCATGGTAAGATTAACCGTAGGAACCCATGTGATTCAGCGTGTCACTGTAATGAAACAGAATTGATATTGGAAAAAATTTTCTAGGGTAAAATTTCTCTTGTCATAGAATTTGTAACATAGTGCAGATATGGTCCTCCTGTTCTTCTCTGGGCTTACAGGAAATCAGGTTATCCTCAATGAAAACGCTGATAAATTTGTTTAGGAGTTCATGAAAACTCAATTTATTAAGTCCATAATGTTGTTGGAGCATTGATGAGACTGAATCAAAATCATAAATCTAGCATGACCGAGTCGTGCACGAATAGCAGTCACAGACATGTCCTGCTTTTTCACTCGTCACTGTTGGCAGCATGATCATGAATTCGATCTTGGAAAAGTGATTAACACTATACGGTTGATTGGACATGTCGTCAATACGTGGAGGAGAATAACGGTCATGAATGGTGATTTGTTTAAGTCAACGGTAGTCGACACATAATCTCATGGTACCATCCTTCTCCTTGAAGGTTCTTCTGGAGTGTAAGGAACAATTTTGGAATAATCCGTTGGTTACGCGTAAAAGGACCTTAGTAGTCGTGTGTTACTGATAGCTAGAAAATTTTAGCAATATGGCTAACAAAGCATGTGCTTGAAAAGCATAGATAATTTGTACAGATTTTCCTGATGGAAAAATCAAGTTGAATGTACCCAGGAGCCTGAACATTACTGTACATAATTATGAATCATAGCATGGTGTGGTGTTCATAGTACATAATTAGTATAAAATTCATCTCGTGTCTGTCCGAGGAAATGCGTTAGCAGCTTGGATCTTATCATTAAGCTGAAGGAAAACCTTCGTATGTGTTGGAATACGAAAGGCGTCCTTCATGGTTATGAATATATGAAATATGGTGAAAGAAATGAAAGTGACATCGGCAACGTGACAGTTCTCACTGATGCGCCGATAATGGTATTGAAATTCTTGTGGCCTGATTAATACCTGGCACAACAACATAGTTATACCCTTGGAGGGTACCCTGAGTTTCTTAGAAATGCTCCATAAATAGACCTGAGTCATGTGTCTTGACTCGTGTCTTGAGAAATGTAAGCGTGACATATGTCTTGATTGGTATCTTGACATGTGTCCTCAGAAAGTATACGTGAGACATGTGTCTTGACTGATGTTTTGACATGTGTCTCGAGATGTGAAACAATTAGAACTACAAATATTAGGTTAATATGCCAGAATTGGCGGATCGGTTGGACTACTGATCATTTGTATGTCTGATCACGTCCGTGGCCGGAGCCTCGGTTGTGATTTTTAGGATAGTTGCTGTCATAGTAGTGGTTACTATCATCTTGTCTGTCGGTTCCCTGACGGTCATTCTCATGACCGTGACTCATGTAACTATTTAGCTGAGTGGCCGACTGGTACTGGTTTGCACTCATATGGCTGAAATGACAGCCGAACGACGTGTGACATGTAGCTATGAATTTGGGATAATGATTAATGGGAATTGTCTGATGGTGAAGCATCTTCTCGTCCAATTGCTTTGCTCCGACGCCTTTGTCTTCGTCTTTTAGGATCTCCAGGTTGTGAACAGCATCAGCATCAGCATCTCGTAGCGTCTCCCAACATCAGCAGCATCAACCTTCAGTAACATCTCCAAGCTATGAGCGGCATCGACAATCTTGTAGAATATCAGCAAGTGAACATACGCCTGAGATGATTTAGAATCGACTAGCGAATACTCGTGAAGTATTGCAAGTAGAATACACATGGATTAATACACATGAATTACGGTACGTGGAGTACACATGGAATGCACATGAAATGATCGGTATGGACTCGTTCATTTGTCATGATTTACGGAAAGTAAACCGGTTAAACGGTTAAGAAAACCATCATGATAACCTGACAGTATTAGCATAGACATCATTCTGGTTGCATAGAGAAACGCTAAAGTGTGGTTACACAAAATTCAACGATGATTTGCCTGACAGCATGATCAATGGAAACCAACCATGACTATCATGAAAGCATGATTCAAGAAATCTAACAACGTCTTGCAGGACAACGTAAATAACAAAAGAGGCGTGAAACATAATCAACATGAAGACGTAATTATCACGAGGAAACACGAAACCATCTATTACGAAGAAGTGTATAACATAATCAGCATGAAACTGAAGTTAACCATGACAGTATGAAGGCATACTTGACATAAAGACATAATAACTTATGATGGGACATGAAAAAAAAAATTATGCCAATTTAAATCATGAGAAAAATTTTATGCAAGAAAACAGTGCATGAATGCGTAATGTAGTTTATAAAACCTTTATATGTGCGAGGGAACGCCTATGGGTCGGTTCCAAAACAAAAGACATGGCGAGGGGACGCCTATGGGTCGGTCCCAAAGTTAAAAGTTTCGATAAAAGCACATGCGACTAAATAGGGCCAGTCCTGTACCAACCATTACTTAGTCAAAATTTCTGCAACAGATGACATATGATATAAATGCATGAATGCATGGAACATAATAATTAAAAGTCATTGTCAAAACTTAACAGAAAAAAATTTTATGTGAAAATTATGAACTACTGGGGTTCAGTTCACATAATCACAGTTCACTAGGAACATCATGCATACACACTGACACACAACTAAGTATGGATGACGGTTGTTCATTCCATATTAGTAAGACGATACTGGTGAAAACATCATGGTGAGAACAACAAGGTGCTGAAAACGTCATGGCTAAAACAAAAGGTGCTGAAAACATAATGGTTAAAACAACAACGCGCTGAAACATCAATACGTGGAATAACAATCGTTGGCTTAGGAAGCTCCTGGTGACTACCCACTAGTCACAGGTCGAGTTTTAGAGCCTACAGGTCGAAGCCTTGGCTCTGATACCATAATTGTAACACCCCATTTTGATAAATGGAATGTCACGCGTAATTATGGCGTGTCATCAAAGCATGCAAGGTAATATGTAGTAAAACATACACGACCATAGGGAAAACCGGAATCAAACATCGGTTCCCAAACATAAGCCCAAAACATAACAAAGTAAATGAACTGAATGAAAGACTAAACAAGCATAAATATATGAAGGGAACAGGAGAAGAAGTCTATGGCAGCTTCCATCCTATGCATGTCCTCCAAATGCTCGAGTCTTGGGTACCTGCCGTTTTGGGACATGGAAAGGAAAGTAACGGCTGAGCAAAACGCTCAGTGCACGGATATACAATATAGCATGAAATAGGATAAGCATGAAACATATAACAGCGGAAGACTAAGTACTGAGTAAACTGGTTAAGTATCAAGAAAACTGGTTTTATAGTTTGAAAAGCCTTATGTTTATCTTGTGAAAACTGTTTTAACATATAAATACCATAGCCCATATAGGTCATGAAAAGGTCACGTGCATGAATACTTGGAGGGGTGACCTCATCATGCTGATTAGAGGGGATGCCTCTAATCAATATACTGGTTTGGGTAGGAGGGATCAGCTCCTTGTGAAGGGTGCAAGGCACACACCACATTCACCATGATAAACTGAATAAAACATGTAACTAGGATGCACCCATACGCCCCACCTGATATAATAATATGGCCAAAACTGAAAGGGACGCCACGAGCAATCACTCCGCCGTGGGGAAGTCATAACATCGGTGCCTCCAATGCTATGGTTATGGTACCTCCATAACTAGGTGAAACTGGTCATGCTTGTATATGGCTATAGATTATGCTAATTAAACATAAGCAGTTCAAAACAATAAAACAAATACTGGGGAAAATAGTTGGCTGCATACGGGGAAATCCTAATAAGGAAAGAATGTCCATACTGAAAGGACGGGAATCCGTACCTCAAGTCCAGTGAATGAACGGAAGAAGGACTCCTACTTCTGGATCACTAACGCTACATGAATACACACGTGTATAAGTATCGATTCACTGATTACGTACTGGGTTTTATGTCTCATTTTAGCTGACTTGGTATGTTTTAGGTCTTGGTTCACCGTTTAAAGCCTTAAACTGTGTTTATCTTGTATTCTGATTAATCTGATTAAGTATTACTGGTATTTCATGTATTATTATACTTACTGTGTAATAATAAGTAACTTTCCAAAAATAGCAGGTTTCCAAAAATAGAAAGTTTCCAAAAATAGAAAGTTTCCAAAAATAGAAAGTTACCAAAAATAGAAAGTTTCCAAAAATAGAAAGTTTCCAAAAATAGAAAGTTTCCAAAAATAGAAAGTTTCCAAAAATAGAAAGTTTCCAAAAATAGAATTTACTGCTTAAAATAGATTAGTTTCTAAAAATAGAAAGTTTCCAAAAATAGATCAGCTGCCTTAATTAAATAAGTTTCCATATATAGAAGGTTTCCATGATTAGATTAGCTGTCTGATTTAATTAAGTTTCTATAAATAGAAGTTTCCATATTTAGAATTAAGCTGGTTACGTAAGCTAACATATAAGTCTACGTGTTTATAAGCTGATTTCTTAAGTCATATGATATAGTATATAGTTTAATTATTATTTCATGTATTTTAATTAAACTATAGGTTAAGCATTTTAATTAAAGTATAACATGTTTTAATTAAAATGAAATGAAAATACTTAGGTTAAAATGTGTATTATTATTATTAATAATATAACCTAAGTCATGTCTAAATTAATTAATTATAGGCATGTTTTAAATAATTAATTAATTATAACTTATAACATAAAATACTTAGGTTAAATTAATATCATGCTAAATTAATAATTAGAATAACCTAAGTCATGATTTAATTAATATCTCATGTTATTAATTAATTTATATCCTAAGTTCATGATTCATAAAAATTAACATGTAACATAGATCATGATTTAACCAACGAACCGTGAACCGGGCATGATATCAACACCGTACCCCGAACCAAATCGGGTTTCCCCTTGGTTCCTTGCTGCCGTGGGACCCACACCACCAAACCGGGACCATACGGTCTCGGTGGTGGTTTCTAGGCCAAGCCGTGACCCCCTTGGGGCACGGTCTAGGCGTCGGCTAAACCAAACACCCGTAAAACACCCTTTTGATTTTACTTCTTAACCAAATACATGTTTATTTTATGTTTTTAAAATAGGTTTTAAAAACATCATGTTCTTAATCAATTTTACCAAATCAAATCAAAAGAAGGAATTAAAAAGAAAGGTTAAAAAGATATACCGAATGTGTAGATGAATTAAGGATGAACAAACACTAATACTTGCACAATATCCAAGATCAAAATCAACAAGAACACCCCTCTTATGTGTGTTATAGGTGGCGGCTACAAAAGGGAAAAGGAAGGAGAGGAGAAAACTTTTTAGGGTTTTATGTTTAATTTCTTGAAAAGTGAAAATGAATGCATTTTTCCCTTAACCCCTTGTTTAGTAAAAATGATGGGCTAGGCCCATTTCTCCTCCTTAATTTCGTGGTTCATGGGGCCCACATGGGGTAACCCAAATGTTTTTCGTGTCCCGATGTTTCGTGTTCGTTCGTGGTTAAACGTGTTCGTGTTTAAAGTGTTTCTGTTTATTTTATCATGTAGTTTATCGTATTCTTAACGCTCGTAATTATATTATATGTATTTACGTAATTATTTTAGTTCGTGTTTTAAAATGGTGATCATGATTTAATTATGTTCACGTGAAATATCTATTAACTGTTTATCATGAGTTCGTACGTAATCGATACTTATCATGTCATACACGTATGTACTTACTTGATTAATAGCACATGAATGTGATCAATACTGAATAAGGTAAGTTTTAATCTAGGACGTACGATCTTAAGGGCACTATTCATGGTAAAAGCATGCGGGTTTTACAGTTATATATGCCGAAACAAACACCCCCTCAACGCATCGAAAGGAGCTCTTAGAAAAAGCTTAAGAAATGGTAGTAGTTACTTCTTATTATTTAGGGGTATTTGTGTTTATATAAGCTCATTATGACATGATTAACTTATATAAGGTGAAAAGTTTCGAAATAAGACACAAAAAATTGAGCTTATGAAGTATAAAGAAAAATAAACCATAAGTCGGCTATATAAGGCTGATTTATCTGAATGGAAGTGTTTGTTCCGAACTTAACAGTGTGTTCTCAAGTAGTATCACTTAACAAAGGATAGTAAAAAAATGTAGTGAAACATAGAATGTTGTGCTCGCGAGTGTTACTTAATGAGGAAACGAAAAGGAAATTGGGTTATGGCTTATTTGGTTTTTGGTTTATGTTTGATGAGCTCACTTTATGTGGTTATTCTAAAGCTTTTAGGCTTGTATGAGTTCATTATGACATAATAAGCTTATATAAGCAGAAAGGTTTCAAAATAAGCCTAAAAAGGAGCTTATGAAACATAAGCCCAAAGACAAATAGAAAAGTTTCAAAATAAGCCTAAAAAGAGAGCTTATTAATCATAAGCCCAAAGAGAAATAAGCCACAGCTCGGCTATATAAGCCGAAACAAACACCCCCAGTGTCCACATTTGTATTTCGGGATAACTTGAATTACAAAGTGAGTGTTAAAGATTGTATTTTTTTAAAGTTTGTATGCATCTTCAAAGTGGATATTTACTTTGGGATGGATATCGGATATCTGAAAAAAAATCAAATAATTTTTATTATAAGGTATGTTTAATTTATTAATGAAGCTTATTGTTTTTTCAGTGTTGCGTTTACTGTGTAGTGGTACGTGGAGGCCTAGAAATTGTTTTTTTTTTTTGCAGAATTGGCGGCGATCACTCTAGCCGTCATGTTTAATTTGAATTCTTTGGTTTGGTATTTGTTAATTGATTAGGAATTAGGGTTGCTGGCCTTAACTAGAAAAGTAGTTTCGAAACTGAATGTATTGACAAAATTTGAACTTTGCAGCTTACGAGGGTAAATGCACATTGCGTAGGAGCAACAAAAGGTTGTTGAAGAGCGGCCGATGGTTGCTGCCAGCATACTGACGACTGAATTAACTCTTTGGTAAGCAATTTCGGTGTGCAGGTTCGCGCCTGCTAAAGAAAACTCTACGTTTGACTAGCGTTTACATATTATTGAGCAGGGAGCATTTTGGGCTGATGTGATATCTGCCAATGGGCCAAAAGTTCCCGCGTCAAGATAACTCCATCAGGTTTATCATCTTTATTTGTTTCTTGAAATTATATGGTGCTTATTATATGTTCTACTGCTATTTTTTGGATGCTTGGTTTGTTTATTTAAACACCAAAGAATCATTGGAAAAAAAATTACTTAGGTTGGCCATGGCTATCATGATGTGTTGGATATGTTTTCTCACACATGTGTACCCCCAACATAGCTCCAGGTTTGTGTTATTGATTTGTTTTTATGTGATTAGAATGATCGTAATACCACTTTACGGGTCGGGTTGTCTGATCGTAATGCCATTTTATGGTTTTTATGTAATTAGGACCCGTGCCCATAACTGCTAGCAAAATGCAAAACTACAGCTCGACTCAGCTTAGAAGATTCCAAACTTCGCTTGCGAACCGACAAGCCATAGCAGAAAATTGTCACCAGCCTCAGATTTGGAAAATCAACTGCATCGGAGAGAAAACTGTCACCATAAGCGGCCCATTGTTTTGGGTATCTCAGGTATATGTTCTTGCTAGCATTCGTTTACATCACGATTAAGGTACAAATGTGTGATTTTCTTCAAATCAGGTACATGCTACCAGCGGATATGTGGGGAATAGATGGGAGGTAAGCGATTGCAGTGCGAGCCTTATGTATGTATATGATGGTGACGTAGAGCAAGAAAATAACACAAATGAAGAAGTCGCCAAAAGTGACCTGAAAACCCCGAGATGAAGTCCTCACCACAGCATTTGTTGTGGTTGTGGCAGAAAAAGGCGACACGTCCCATGAGATGATGGTGGAGTAAGAAAAGAATGATATCGCACTATCCAGGTTTGATAATGTCTGAACCTTTAACTTCTTATAAACCATGTAAATTTCGTAGAGGGGGTCACTATATGCTATATTTAACTGTCGGTGGCGCAAATTTCAAGACACATGCAAAACTGAAATGGGTCAAACATGTCATTCGCTTTAGATAACGCTCTAAAACTATAATCATGCTAACTAATTGTTAATGATACTAATACCATAGTGCCATAAGCAGTACTTACTCCCAAGTCAGTTTTCGCTATTAGGCTAACTAATAATCATTGTAATAGTAATCTTACTGATTGAATCCCTTAGTATATGTATCTTATTATGTGATAATAATTGGTTGATTTCATAATCGCGTTTAGAAAACGTAGAAAACCTGTTTGTCTAAGTCACATTTTTAAGTTGTTGATTGTGTACAAATTTTCTCGACTTAAATGGCCTGATCCAAATGTCCCAAGTGTAGGATTTGAAATTGAGTTAGTTTATGTGCAAGTGTGGCGGGACTTCAAATAGCTTACATTCTATATACTTCCAAGTATTCCATCTCTGAGATTTTATAGAATGTTATTATCAGCTGGCTTATTTAGATTGTATCATTTTAGTTTTTTAGATCTCTTTTATACAGAATAATACTATTTTCCTCCAAAAGAACGAATATACCTTTTTGTGCACTTTCGAAAAAACAATGATCAATGTGTACAAAAGCACATATAATGTGGACCAAGTTGTAAAAGGTTAACATGTTTATAGTTTTGCCGTTATGTGTTGATGACAGCAGATGCATTTTGACACGACTGCTCCAAAAAGCTACGACAATGCAAATGGTAACGTTGACATCTTTGTGATGCGGATTGCTAGCGGAGGCATTGTATGTGTTGCCCAATATCTTAAATCTAAAAACCTGGAGGTTAAGGTGAGTCATTTACACATATAGAGACATGAGAGGTTCATAACCCTGTCATTTGACTCATTTTATGAGTATTTATTAGCTATTGATCATAATGTTGGGTCTTCTAAGACACCAAGTAACATGATTTATGTGCTTGCTATCTTATCAACCAGGTTATTATGTTTTACTTCAAGATTTATGGACATGAGCTTTAAGAAAGCAATGTAAACTGTGGCAGATCAGGTGACTTTCAAATTGGTTTTCTTTTGTGATAATGACCAAGACTAACTTAGAAGAAAGCAAGGTAGAGACAATGAAGCAACCCAAAGAAAGACGTATAACTTATACAGTTGTTTAGCTCCCAATAAACGAACAAAACACACGCGTTTGTTGGTGTATAACTATTCCAATGAATTTGGTCTACTGGTTATGTATGACTATATTGTTTCTTTCTGAAGTACTTCATGTGTAATACTCATCTTTACTACAAATCGTCTAATCTATAAGACGATTATGCATTTTCTTATTAAGCACCGAAAACAAACTTCCCGCGGCGGAGCGCGGGCACCCTACCTAGTAGTAACTTATAGTATGGCCTATTCAAACACCGCCTAACCCATTTGCATTTACAGTAGATTTATAATTTCAATTTTATAACTTTTATATTTATCTATATCTATATTATTATATAAATACGCTAACTCCAAACCTAACTCCGATTTTAATCTCGAACCTAAAATTAACAAACCTAACTCCAAGCCAAAAATTAATATAAGAATGTTAGATTTAAGCCATTTTATCATATTTGGTAAATTAATCTTATCCATTCATTTTTTGAAACAAACTTTTGTAACAACTTTTGTAACAACTTTTGTAACAACATTTGTAACAAAATATTTAAAAAACTTTAATTTTTAAATTAAAATATCTTTCTATTATTTTTTTTATAATCTAATTTCGTCATATTTTTTAGAATTTCGTGCTCTTCAATTTAACATCAATTCTAATATATTTTTGTTAAAATTTTAGTTTTTCATTCATATTAAGTTTATGAGAAGAGTTATTTTGGATAGCATATTTTTTCTTGGATATGAGGGGACTCATCCCTACCATCCATTTCATTTTCATCCAATGGATAAGACTAAATATATTTTATTTTGACCTATTTTTTATAATTTTAATATCTTCTAAACCGTTAAGTGTTAAACGAAAATAATCATACCATCGCGACGAGCGTTTAATATCTTTCAACCAATATGCAATATGATATACTTTCGAAGAAAAAAATCGCTTTTTTTCTTCTTGTTAAAATTTACGTGAAATATCATATATGATAATAATGTTTCATTATATATGATTACAGTGTTAAATCATATATGATATTGGTTTCTATCATATATGATAGGTCATATCATATATGATACTAGTGTTATATCATATATGATATTAGTATCATATATGATAATTTTCAAAAACGTGAAAAAAATGAAGAAATTTTTTTTTTCGAAAGTGTATCATATAGCATATTTATAAATAATTAAATTCTCTTCGTAACGGTATGTTTTTTTCACATAACGATTAACGTTTTAAGAGATATTAATGTTTGAAAAAAGAGGGTGAAAATATATTTTGTGTTTAATCTTATCTATTGGATTAAAATAAGATGCATGGTGGGGATGAGTCCCCTCATATCCGAGGAAAAGTATAGTATCCAAATAAACTTAAATCTAAGTTTATTTTAATTTGATTTGATTTTTTTATAACTTTCATTTTACTTTGAATATACATTTGATGAGTTAAAATGTAACATTTGTTCCTTAAAAAATAGTTATCGAGTACCCGTCGCTGTATTGCGCGGGTAATATACTAGTAATAGTGAAGGTCTCTAAAAACATGTTACTTATTGATTCTCTTAAGATGTCTTAAGTTATTGATACTTAAGTAACTAATTATATGTCTTTACTTATCTGATAATTGGTTCGGGTTATGATTTAGATGTCTTAATAAATAGTGTTTCTAGCACCGAACATTTTATAAAGCGCCACAATCTCATGTTTTTATCGTTGTGGAATATTAGCTATCAACCAAACTCGAAATTTGAAGTTGTTCTTCTAGTATCATGACATTTTCTTTTTTAATTGAAAATATGTTTGAAAATAAGTCATTAGACTAGGTTTGATACTTGTAAAAGAAAATGTATTCTTTACTTATAGAGGGGCATTTTTTACCGGCTCGTCAGGGTACCAAAAAAGTCAGGACCGATCTTGTATTCAGATTTCGGACCATTCAAGACCCAACCATTTACATCAACACAAATCAAGAACAAAAACGTACATTTAATTTGTAATCTTCATGCGTCGATAATTTTAGTTGTACGAACCTATAAATCGTGACACAAGTAACAACAAGTACGAAGTGTTCTAGCAAAACTTTATAATGGTCTTTGTGAGTGAGATTTTTCTCTTGTCTAGATTATTTGTAATTGACAAGAGTTTTTTTCATTCTTTTTGTAGTCCTCACACAAAGTCCCCAGAAAAATCTAGATTGTGTAGCTTTGTTTATTTTCAAATTTTTATTTATAATCTTTGGCTTCTAGTGTCTTACTAGGTGCTATTTTTTTATATAATTGTGTTGTGAAAAAAAAAAGCTTAATGAGAACACTTGTCACTCTTATAAGTGTATATAGGCTCACTATAAAACTAAGGGTGCGTTTGGTTAAACTGCAGGGAATGAGGATGAGAATGAGAATGGAAAAGGAAATACAAATGAATGCAATGAGCATTCCTTAATATTTTCGTTACCATTATTAGTGCTTGATTAATATAAGTTGTGGCGGTGATTAGAGATGGTGACAACAACTGCATAGGGTGATAGTTAGTGGTCGCGATGATAACGATGTTGGTAAAAGAAGAAATTAATGAAAATTAGTGACGGTTAGTGGTGGTTTGAGGACGGCGTCCATTGCAACAGACTATTGCAGACTCGTGGTAGTCAGTAGAGGTGGTGATTGAAGGTGGATGTGGTGGTAATGGAGATGATTGGTGGTGTGGTGGTTTTTAGGTGTTTATTGACGGTGGTGGTTGTGATAAGCGGTTGTGGTACTTGGTATAGGTGACGATGAGTTGCGTAGGTTGTGGTTGTGGCAGGTGATGATTAATGGTGTGGTGGTGGCGTCATCGGTAGCCGTAAATGATGGTGGTAGTGTGTGGTGGAGACATTGGTACAGGTGGCCGTGCACATAATACCCGGCACCGAAACCGAACTGGATTGAAAAACCGAACCCGGACCCTGTCATAACCGGTTATTTATCATAACCGGGTAGGGTATTTCTAACACCCCCACAAATGCTATGCGCAGCGGAACTACAACATTTGGGTGCTAGGTAGTTATCATCACACACAAGCTATATCAAACGACTCAAAGAGACGTACAAGTTTAAGGATAATTTAAACATTGTTAAAACATACAAGTCTACGGTTTTCCAAATCCCAAGATGATACAACACAGAGTTTGCGTTTGGTCCCCACGAATCTCAACCCCAAAAGATACTTTTTTGTTCACATGACAGAAAAATAAAAGTATTCAAGTTAAATGATGGGTGGAAAACAAGTAGACCCCCAAGCCACACACAACTCCCATCCTTTGCATGCTCCATGCTATACTTCATCGATTACCTGAAACACATGCTAAATTGGGTCAACAAATAATGTTGAGTGGAATTCATAGGTTTTACAATCTCATTTTGAACATATGTGTTATAAAAACATTCACGATCATTCATAGAATTGTCGATCAAACAATCTATTATCAAGGTTATGACAATTGTGTTTAAGCTCATGACACTAATCCGTTAACTAAATCACCCGCGTATAAATTACCGGTGTGATTAAGATGAAACCATTGCCCCTTCTAAAGGCATCAGTTGCAATTATACCTTATTTCTTATCACAAGTTATCCGTCCGCAAGGGGTACTCAACGTACTAGCCCTCGTCTCGGATAGGGTCGTCAACCCCATAGTACTATCAATTGTATAAGCGGGTATTTTCAATCCACACAAGGATTAAACAATAGTTAATAGTTCATGAATATAGGGTCTTTTGCAACTAGGTACTCAACACAATTTAAGGCAACATTCGGGTCCAACAATCATTCATGACATATGGTAAACATGTAACTAGGATGCACCCATATGCCCCACATGATAATATAATATAATGGCCAAAACTGTAAAGGGACGCCACGAGCAATCACTCTGCCGTGGGGTATCCTTAAGTGTTTTGAGGAAGTGTCTGGGTGAAACTCGGATTTTTAATCCTTTTTAATGTTCGTTTTTCCTCGATTCGACTCGAATTTGAAATCCAATTAATCGTTACGACTTAACTTTGTTTTTGGTAAGTAATATTTCTCTTTTTGGTATTTTTAAAACTAATTGTTATTAAATAGAAGGAACTATTAAATAAAACTAATTTTAACTATTTAAACTAATTTGAAAACAAAATAAAGCTAATTAAAAATGTAACTAATTTAAAAATAAAAGCAAAGCTATTTAAACTAATTTGAAAGTAAATTTGAAATAAAAATATTTAAACTAATTTAAATTTAAAAATAAAAGTAAATCTATTTTAAGTAAAATGAAAACAAATTTAAAGTTATAAAAGTAAATAAAAATATTTTTTTTTCTTTTTATTTTTTTTAGAAAAATTGAATTTAAATAAAACTTTTTAATAAAACTAACTTTAATTTAACTAATCTTAATTAAATAACCTGCCAACTAAACTTAAAGTCCCTATATTACTTTAACGTTTCGAAAACAATACACAAAAAGAGTGATAGATCAAGTGGTAATGCTGTTGGTATGTTGTACGCAAGGTCGAGGGTTCGAACCCCTCGACAGACAAAATTTTTGATTAATAATATTTTTTACTTTTTGAACTTTTGTAACAAATTGAACCAAACATAGCCAAACAAGCCCATAGCAGATAAGCAACTAAAATCTAATCAGATTAAAATTAAGCACCAAAAAATAAGAAACCCATAAAACAAATTTGACTGATAATCTAGAATAAAAAAAACTGAATAAGCAGATTAATCAATAAGCTAAAATCAATAAGCAAAGCAAATAGAAAAGCTAAAAAAAATAAGAAAATGAGAAAACCAAATAAGCTATAAAAACTAACACAAGTTATCACTAAACAAGAATAAAAATAAATAAGCAGACCTAAGTAAGCCACAAGTCCTAGTACTCAAATTACCACTACTCGATTCAAATAACAAGACTAATCAGCCGACTCAAAACTCAGCAGGTCCTAACACTAAATAAACCGAGACAAACTGGCAAACTAACACCGAAAATAAGCAAAAACGTAAACAGAAACTATAAACTAGCTAAACCAAATAACAATCTAAATAAGCAGATCCAACGCAATAAGCAAAATAACAAAAGCGAAGCAGAATTAAACCAGAACAGCCTTAAGAATATTAAACAGATCCAATCACCAAACTAATAACTAAAATTATTCTAACACAACTTAATTATAACTCTGAAATAACCAGATGAATAAAAAAAACAAATCCAAATAATACTAACTAAAAGTTCTAAATCTTATAAAATGAAACAAGCAGATTACCAAAAATAACTAAAACAAACAGAACCTGAATAACATAAGCAGTTAAAGCAGAAACTTAAATAAAAAGCAAAATCAAACAGGTTTAATTCTTAAACTACAACTAGAAAAATGAAGCAAACAAATAAACTAAATTAAAACTTAAACAAATTAAAAAGAAGATTGAAAGAACCTTGAGTCGAAAACCGTTGAGCCGAAGATCGGCGCTGAGCCGTCTTAGTGACAAACCGAAGCAACAAAACACTACCGTATTTCACCAAAAGCTCGACCACCACCTTCGATTCCAAACCATACGAACCAAAAATCTTCTTCGACCAAACAGATTCGAAAGTAAACTTTTGATTCCTCCAGTAGGGAAGAATTAATTATCCTCTTTGCTTTATCTTTTTTTTTTTAAATAATAATCACGACAAACAGTAGTAAAAAGAAGAAATCAAATTAATAATCAAAATAAAGCAGAAATTTATACGAGATGGATTTTAATTAAAATATAAATTTCATTGATAAAATAAGATCATTACAAAACTTGAAACTGAAAAATTAAAATATTAAATCTAAGACTAATTTACTGAAAATTAAACCTAATTAAATCTACTCCTAATTAATTAAAATAAACTGAAAGAAAAAATAAAGAAAAGCTATCTATTGAATTACAAGTGAAGGGTTTTTATAGGCAAACCCTGGAACCCTTTCCTTGGTGCCCAAGTTCTTCCATCTAGACCGTTCAAATCTTCTCTTCATCTCTCTCCTCTTTTTTTCTTATCAAACGGCTAAGATAAAACCGTGATTCCGGATTGCCAGCTTGGTGATTTGTGATTGGAGGAATTGTTTTGGCTGAGGTGGAAAATTGAGGACCACCAGTGAGTGATCTTCCCCGAAAATTGGGGGGATTTGTTTGTTTTAATGTGAATTAAACATTGCAGTTAAAACCCCCAAATTTTTGTGGTTAATTTTTGTGAGTAAAGATTTTAGGGTTTGAGGGGAGAAGCGAAATTTGGGGAAGGAAGATAACTGTGTGTTTACTTCGTTTGTAACGTTGAGTGAAAAGGGGTGGGTTGGGTAAACTTGTTTTATTTATTAAGTGTTTTAGTGGGGTGGTCGGTTTGGGATTTTGGGATTGACTGGGCAAACGAGTTTGACCGGGTTAATCCATCTTTTTGAGACAAAGTGAATTCATTTTCATTTGACTCATCTTACTCCAAATTATGGGCTTTAGAGCCCACATACCATCCGTTTATTCCAAATGGGTTTTGTGGCTTAATTTGGGCCAAGTAAAAAGTGAAAATAACTTTTAAATGGGCCTTTGAGCCCATTAACCCAAATGTGGGACCCACTTGGCCCAATTACTTCAAAAAAGATTTAATCCCCTAAAATCGAGCTCGATTTCGGCTTCCTTGATTGTTTCTTCAAAAACGTGTCGGTTTAGCCGGTTTCGTGAACTTAGGCACACTTTTGATCTTTTGACTTTGTCTTCGTCTCTTTCTTGACTTTTCTTTGACATTTGACCGTGAAATCCCGTGTTTTCTCTTCTTTTGATCATTTGTACCTATTTAACACACAAAACACAAAACCACGCGTAATTCTGACATTTATGATAATAAACACATGATTCGTTCTTGTTTTTCCTTGATTTTAGTGGCAAAAGGATAAGTGTTTACACACTTATTAAATCCCCTACACTTGACCATTGCAATGACCCCATGCAATGCATTATTTTAAAGCATAAGATACATTTTCCTCATAGTTAATCCATTTTGGCCTTTATTAAAATATACAATTACTACTACGATGAAAAGATAAAAACTTTGAAAGAAACAATTTATTACTTGGAAATTATTAGATGGAAGAAACTCGTAAAGAAATCTAAGACTCGAATTAGGGCTTTGGTGACATGAATATTAATCACCCTCAAATTTCACGTTCCCCAAACCAAGCTTAAAAACGAGATCATTGTTATTACAAGTTAGCACTACTAACACTTACTCATGTGGTTTAGTTAATCACTTAGACCCCCTTATTCCTATGGTGTATCTCTTGTATTTTATTTTTGTCTTGAATGATCACGAGGATGCATTTTTGACTTATTTCGATAATTTATTAAGTCCGAAAATAAAGTGGGACGATTTAATCAATAGTTAGCTAAAGGACAAAATCTTTTAAAACTGCTTCTCGAAACCTCAAAAAGTTCATATCTTGGCATAACTTGTTTCACGATTTGAGACCTTTCTCGGACCAATATTTGGCTTGTACTTCAAACTTCGAATCTTGAGAGACAATCTTGAAATTATGGTCTTCTCTTCATTTTGGTATACATCTTCAAGGAGTGAGAGATGCTTCAAACGTTGACCACGACTTCTTCATTTATCCTCTTCTTTATTTAGGATTTTGATATACAACGATCCGCCTCCTTTTCGGACTTGGATCTATTTATCCTCATACCTTGTTAGGGTCTTTTTGGATAGACTTCTCCATGATCTTTAGGGGAGTAATTGCTTCTCGTCGTGTGTCTTGATCCTTCATATTGATTTGGATTAATGATCTTCACATCATCTTAGGATCTTTAGCAAAAAGTGAATACTCATGCCTTGTTAGGGCCTTTTTGGACTCGGGTATCCTCATTCCTTGTTAGGGCCTTTTTGGATAAGCCAATCTTCGCGTCCCGTTTCAATAAGTTATGCCTTGGCTATGAACTCTAATTAATACCGAGCAACTTTTAAACGATCTTGTGCTAGAAGCTAAGTAACCTTTTAAATCGTACAACCTTATTTATTGCAAATATATTTATTAACAAGCGATGGGAGAAAAAGCTCATAACTAACTCACATAAGTTAATGAAAGAATACCGAACTTATAATTAACTCTATCATCTCTCGTTCTCCACAATTTAAAATCTCAAGTAATGAGACTCGTGGAATGCTTAGCCTAATAAACCAATTAAGGTCCATATGGTTAAGGATACTAGCTAGAGTAAACTTGGATAAGTAAACTCGGGTTGAGTCAAAATATTCACGACGGGCCTAATATATCTAAGATATCTAAACTTGTTAAAACCATTTTATTTATTTATTTATTTATTTATTTATTTTTTTTACTTTTATTCTTGAAATGGAAATTATTACGATGCGATAATAAAAGAAAAGAAAATAAATAAATAAAAATACTACTAGGCCAAAATAGATCAAAAATTTGAAAAACGTTGAAATTTTTTTAAATTTTCCGGTAAAATGGGGTCAAATTCATGGAAAAGGCCACTAAAATTCGATAGAAGGCCCCCCTACACTTAATATAAACATTGTCCTCAATGTTTAAGCATGTGGGAGAATAAACTCCCCTACACTTAGGACACTGAGTACGTTGTTTAAAATCGAGCTAAGGAAAGGACAACTAAAGTGATTACATTTATTCGTTTTATTTATATACAAGATTAAATCACAATAGCAAAAACTTATCGAAGGAACCGGGTACACGGGTAACACGGGAACACGGGTCTCGTCAAAAGTACCAAAAGTGGATCATCAAAGCACAAGTACCTACACAATCACAACACAACACATAAACAAACAACCTACACGGCTCCCCCTACACTTATTGTAGAAAATAGATAGAAAAATAGATAATAGATAGATCATCGGGTTGCCTCCCGAGAAGCGCTTGTTTTTGTTAACCGAGTCACGAGCCTGACTCGACCCCGAATTAAATGGTCCATGGGGAAGCCTCGAATGTGATACCGGGATCAAAAATCTTATCCTCGGTCCCGGAGGAAAATAATAAATGAGAGGCAAGAGGATAAGTCTTGGATGGGAGAAAAGTCCGCTCAACATACGAGAAGTATGTGAGGTCGTGATCCACGGGAGGTGGGGTGGGTAAAGGAAACAAATTATCATCCCCCAAAGACATAGGATGGTCACTATTCGGCAAAGCCGTAAAGGTATCAATCAAAGAATGGTCAATGTCACCTCTCGGGTCAAAGCATTCATCCTCATGAACGTGAATCTCTTCGATTTCTTCATCATAGATAGGCTCGTCAAACAAAGGTTTGTCGTTCCCCTCATTTAGGATTTTAGAAATTCTCTCGAAAAGATCACGATCAAGTACGAAACCATCATTCATTTGTGGGATTTGTTGATAAGTTAAATCCTCACGAATGTGGTGAACGTAATTCTCATTAGAGGAGTTTTGATTAGGTAACTCCTCGAGAATTGGATGTGTGGTCATGTGAGTTGGTTCGTCATTATTATTAAAAATAAGACGTTCCAACTCATCAAGTTCAGCATCGATATTGGAAAAATCGACCTCACTTGTAGGTGGAAGTGGAGGTAAAAGAGCTAGCTCTCGGTCGATAATTTCCTTAATCTCGGGCTCGAAGACGAAATCATCATACTCACCACATATAGAACTCTTATTAGAAGAATCAATTATCGCATTTGGATTTGTGAGTATGTGATCATGGACTAGCTGAACGACCGTGTCCGTAAGCTCAGCAAAAGTCGGCACATCACAAACTTCATCAAAGAATTTGTCGAGCCCAAAATCGCTAATCTCACTCGATGTATCAAGATCCTTAGATGCATTTGGGATATTGAGAGAAGGGATTACAATTGCACTAGGACATTGAGCACAAAGATCATTCCAAGAAATAGTATTCTCATCGTCATCATCATAGTAAGAACGCACAAGAGGAGGAGTAGAAACACTAAGAGTAGATACTTGCTCTTGTTGTCTTTCGTCATGCAAGCTAATTTTGAGTTGTTTTAAGCGTTCTAAAATTTCATCCAAACTAGTGCTTTGTTCCGTAAAAGAAGGTTGGTGAACGACGGAATTTTGTGGGGGTTCAAAATTTTGAAAACCGGAATTATAGCACGGATGTGGCTCATAATTCATCGGTTGACAATAAGAAGTATCGTGAGGGCCCCCACAATGATTGCAACACGGGTATTGAGAAAAACCCGGTGCATGTTGCGGATAGGGATTGTCATAGACGGGAGGAGGGGAGAAATTTGTGTAAGAGGAGAAGTACGAATTTCTAGAATTGCACAATGGACAAAATCCAAATTGTGTATTGTCGATATCGAAACCACACTTCGCACAAGTACACCATGGACATATTGGAAAACCGAGCCATGGTCTCCCACACCGAACGCAAGACAAATCCATGAAGAATTATAAATAAGAGGGGTTGAGAAAAAGAATTAAACACAATAGAGGATAAAGAAGAATATTTTTGTATTTTTTTAGAAAAATATATATACAAGAAAAATCGAAAAAGATCGAAATAAAAATTAACACTAATACGTAATATTTTTGGTGTAATACTTTTAGGAAAAAGTATTACTTTTGGATTTTTTAATTTTTTTTTGGTGCAATTCTTAGGAAAGAAATTGCTTTTGTGATTTTTTAATTTTTTTGTATTTTTAAGTTTTTGATTTTTTTGTATTTTTTATTTTTTGTGCAAGAAACGTAACGTTCAAAATCGAACGGATCCCAAAATCTAAATGTCTTCACGAAAAATCGTCAATCGTACGAGCGAAGCGGCAGCGGCGCCATTTTAATAAAGAGATTTTGTATGCCCTTTTAAGATCTATTATCGTTCCTCGACTCACCCGAATTGATTACCGATTAACGTTTCAACTTACTTTGTTTTTGGTAAACGTAAGATTTTGGAATTATAAACTAAATCTATTTAAAATTAAAAACTAATTTAATTAAAACTAACTTAAAACTAATTTAATTTAAAAAAAAACTAATTTAAAACTATTTGTAAAGTAAAACTTTTAGATCTAAATTCAAATCTAATTTTAATAAGACTAAAGAAAAAACTTTTGATTAAAACTATTTCTAATTTAAAACGAAACTAAATTAATTGGAAACGATTTAAATGAAAAAAAAAACTAAAGTTTAGAAACAAAACAAATTTAAAATTATAAAAGTAAATAAAATATTTTTTAATCTTTTTTTTATATTTTTATGAAAACTGAATAAAAGAAAATAATTAAGAAAAACCCTTATTTAATTAAGTAAACTAAAAACTAGTATTTAACTAATTAAAATAAACTGCCAGATTCTAAACTTCCTATATTAATTAAATTGTGCATAAACAAACACAAATGAGGGTGCTGGCAGAGTGGTTAAGGTGTTTGGAGGACAGGAGGTCCAGGGATCGAGTCTTGGCAGAGACAAAATTTCTAAATATTTTTTTGGACAGTGAGTCAAATTGGACAATTGGTTCAGTTTTTCTTTTAATCAAATAAATCAGCAAATAACACCAAATAAGCCACACAACCAAAATAATAGAATAAGCTGAAAACAGAATAAGCAGCATCCAAATAAGCTAACTAGCAATCTATCTATTACTCAAATAAACAAAAGTCCTAATAAGTAAACTAACAAATAACTAGCACTCAATTAATAAGCAAAAATTAAAATAAGCAAATCCACACTAACCGAATTACTAACTAGATAAGCAGAATATGACTAGCATTAATGAAATCGAAATATTGATATAGCAAAAACAAATAAGCTATCTAAAAAGAAACAAAACCAAATTCAAACTATATAAGCAACTAGCCAAATAAGCAAATACAAACTTATAAAAATATGAAGCAGAATCTAAAACAAATTCCAACCAAGTCCTATCAATTCAAATGGACTAAACATGAGCTTAAGCAGATTTAAAAAAACTAAACGAATAACCAAACAAAACTAACACTTAAACGAACATAACAAGTACTACCTGAATTATCAGTAAACCAAAACAAGCAGAAGCAAAAATTTTAACACATTTAATTTAACTAAATAATAAAAACTTAATAAAAATAAAAAAAGGGAAAAGAACCTTGTGTCGAAACCTTTGGGTAGAAGAAGCGGCGCTGAGCCGTCTTAATGACAAACCAAACACCATCTTCGAATCATCCTTCGTCATCAACATTAAGCTCTCGAACAGATTTTTTTTTTTTTATTTATTTTTAATGATAATAATGATCCGAACAAGAATAGTAACGAAAATAAATTAAAAATTGATACTGAAATTAAATGAGACTAAAATTGATTGAGATGAATTAAACAAAAATCAACTTTTCATTAAATAATCAAAGAAATTACATCGACTGAAATTTTAAAAATACAATAATCCTAATCTAATTTTGCAGAAAAATTAAAGCTAATTTACCCTACTCCTAATTTTAATTAAAAACTGAAAGAAAAATAATAAAAAAAAGCTTTCTATTGAATTACAAGTGAAGGGTTTTTATAGGCAAACCCTGGAACCCTTTCCTTGGTGCTCAAGTTCTTCCATCTAGACCGTTCAAATCTTCTCTTCATCTCTCTCCTCTTTTTTTTCTTATCAAACGGCTGAGATAAAACCGTGATTCCGGATTGCCAGCTTGGTGATTTGTGATTGGAGGAATTGTTTTGGCTGAGGTGGAAAATTGAGGACCACCAGTGAGTGATCTTCCCCGAAAATTGGGGGGGATTTGTTTGTTTTAATGTGAATTAAACATTGCAGTTAAAACCCCAAAATTTTTGTGGTTAATTTTTGTGAGTAAAGATTTTAGGGTTTGAGGGGAGAAGCGAAATTTGGGGAAGGAAGATAACTGTGTGTTTACTTCGTTTGTAACGTTGAGTGAAAAGGGGTGGGTTGGGTAAACTTGTTTTATTTATTAAGTGTTTTAGTGGGGTGGTCGGTTTGGGATTTTGGGATTGACTGGGCAAAGGAGTTTGACCGGGTTAATCCATCTTTTTGAGACAAAGTGAATTCATTTTCATTTGACTGATAGAGCCCACATACCATCCGTTTATTCCAAATGGGTTTTGTGGCTTAATTTGGGCCAAGTAAAAAGTGAAAATAACTTTTAAATGGGCCTTTGAGCCCATTAACCCAAATGTGGGACCCACTTGGCCCAATTACTTCAAAAAAGATTTAATCCCCTAAAATCGAGCTCGATTTCGGCTTCCTTGATTGTTTCTTCAAAAACATGTCGGTTTAGCCGGTTTCGTGAACTTAGGCACACTTTTGATCTTTTGACTTTGTCTTCGTCTCTTTCTTGACTTTTATTTGACATTTGACCGTGAAATCCCGTGTTTTCTCTTCTTTTGATCATTTGTACCTATTTAACACACAAAACACAAAACCACGCGTAATTCCGACATTTATGATAATAAACACATGATTCGGTCTTGTTTTTCCTTGATTTTAGTGGCAAAAGGATAAGTGTTTACACACTTATTACTGGGCTACGGGTTAATTATAATAAGAGCAAGCTATATGGTGTTGGAGTGAATGAGCTAGACTTGGGTGAGATGGCTGGAGCATCGGGGTAATCAAGGACGTGGTAGTTCGTGATCAAAGTTAAATGGTAAAGTCTACACTTGTTTTTAATCAATTCCACCAACTCCTATGCCCCTAATATCATCATCAAACTATCCTAAAACAATCCCCTTACACCTAATCACTTGTGTGAACATCCTTTAATCAAAACTCATTTATTTCAAAGATAGAGGACCTAAAGTGTAACTTTCAAATAAGACAAAGGATGAAAAACAAATTACTTAAAAGGTTTTTCAGACATCACAAAAGCTACATGAATAAAGGACGCGAATGAGTTGCCTAGTATCTGTTCATTTTATAAAACTAGAATGCATCTTCCTCGCGGGTAAAAACAATTTAAAACAGTAGTAAGCGAGGCTACAAATTCACACCTTATGTATAGAAGTAGTCGACGTTAGGAATAACGATCACTGACGATGATGAGGATGCCCGGGAAATTCGACACCTAACAAACAACAACGCGTAATGAGTAAATCTCATTTTTAAACTTTAAGTACTGTATAATATGTACATATTAGTCAATTGTGATAATTACAAGCTCACGCCAAAACCAAAAAAGTAGTCGTTATTAGTTTTATACGGTCCATCCACGTTATTAACGTTACTACCCTTTTTACATTTTTCGCCGATACTTACCAAAAGTATGGGCTGTTTTCTAAGACTTAAACCCTTTTATAAAATTTAAGAAAATTCAAAAAAATACCTCATGACCTGTAGAAAACCCATTTTTAATCCCATGAAAAGTTCTCACTTTTATGACCCGTTACTTAACACATTACTAGACATACATTTTTCGGACTGATTTTGCACCTTGACCATGTTGGACTTGTTTGACCCATTTAAAATACACCATTGACCCGTTCAACACCTAAGTATAATAATAGACTCACAAATGCAGGTTTGAGACCAAAAATCAACTTTTAATCTATTACCAAACTCTATCTATGGTCCCCGGGATTTGACCCAAAACCAAACATAATTTCGGATTATGTAGGTTCTCATCTCCCGGTACACGTATTTTCAAAACATCATAACTTTTGACTCGTTAGGAGTCGTAAGCTCTTTCTTATACCAAATCGAAGGTAAAACAAAGATATACAACTACATTCTATATTTATGACCTGTATCTATGCTTAAGAATTTTAAAACACCCTTAAACAATCTGCCTAAAATCTACTACTTCAAAATCACCTCAACACTTGTTTCCAAACCATTTTAACGACACCTAGCCCTAACTTAATCACCCATAACCATCCTTAAACACCTTAATCAGTCCTTAAGACCTAGAACATCAAATCTATCCTAAAACCCATTTACCAAAACAAACATGCAACAAGTTTTACCCACTCAAACACACCTAAAACAACAACTTAAACATAACCCACAAGCAAAAACCATCAAACACCAAGATCCACCAAACACCCCCATTTGTCCGTGGGGTGTTGGTGATCAAAAAACCTAAACCAAACCAATTTTGGTTAGTTTAATTGATGAATTAACATAATCTAAACATAAATTAAACATGCATCAAGTTTAATTACATCAAATCAAACTTTTGAAAAATCTTTTAATTTTGGAAAATCAAGTTCATGCATGTTTGATTAAACCTTGGATTAGTATTTACAAAAGGATTTTAAAGTGTGGTCTTTAATTAGAATTAATCAAAAACAAGAAAAATTTGATGTGGTGGTGGTGGTGCTGTGGTATGGCCGACGGCCTAGAGAGAAAAGAAAGAGAGGGAGTGAAAATTTTTTAGTGTTTTTGTGTTGTGTGTGTTCCATTTTTCCTTTTGTAAAGTTTTGAGGGCCTTTTGTGCAATTTTAGTATTCTTTTGGCCTTGTTTAAAAACGACCTCAAATGTTTGCGGGAATTGACTTACTAGTCAACTTGGAAAATTTAGCGGGAGTCGGGGGTCATCCCGAACACTCCAAAATACTTTTAGGACAATTTAAATGCACCCGGAAAGAAATAAAACGCACCCGACTCGACTTAACACGAACCGAAAGTAAAATCCTCGAAAAATTATAATATCGATAAACGCGACAATAAACATAGAAATTGGGCATCCGTCGGGATCGTAGTCGTCATCGTCCTTCTTAAATCGTCAATCGTCAAGATTACGACCTCAAACATTGGTTTCAACCAAAACGATAAAATATATAGTAAACAAAACTTCTTAAAAATTTCAAAAATAGGCGTAATTTAGGGTAAGATAAGTGACCTCGGTTTCTGGGTATTACATCCACCCCTCTATAAAGAGAGCGACGTCCCGGCGCTCGCCTCTTCTTATACTCACATTTCGTGCCGCTAGAACAGATGAGGATATCTCTCCTTGAAAAAGTCCTCACGTTCCCAAGTGTTATTCGGTCCACGCCTAGAATTCCATCGTACCTTCACAATGGGAATTCTACTATGCTTCAGCCTCTTCACCTCTCGGTCCATAATCTCAACTGGCTCCTCCACGAAATGCATTTTATCGTCAAGCTGAATCTCGTCCAAAGGAATCACCAATTCCTTATCCGCTAAACTCTTCTTCAAATTTGATACATGGAACGTGTCGTGAATAACACTAAGCTCATTCGGCAATTCTAACTTATATGCTACCGGTCCAATTCGTTTAACAATCTTGAACGGTCCAATATACCTTGGACTCAGCTTTCCTTTCTTCTCAAAATGAATCACACCCTTCCATGGCGAAACCTTAAGCATGACCATGTCTCCGACCTCAAATTCCAACGGTTTCCTTATATTATCGGCATAACTCTTCTGTCGGCTTCTTGCAGCAAGTAAACGGTTCTTAATTTGCACAATCTTCTTTGTCGTCTCCAAAACCATCTCGGGCCCAGTCAACTGACTCTCTCCTACTTTGCTCCAACACACAGGAGATCTACACTTCCTTCCATACAACGCTTCGAATGGTGCAGCCTTAATGCTCGCATGATAACTATTATTATACGAAAACTCCACTAAAGGTAAGTGGTGTTCCCAACTTCCTCTGAAATCAATCACGCATGCTCGGAGCATGTCCTCCATCGTCTGAATAGTTCGTTCGCTTTGGCCATCAGTCTCAGGGTGATAGGCCGTGCTCAAACTTAATTCGGTGCCCATCGCACGTTGAAGAGATTTCCAAAATTCCGAAGTAAACCTAGTATCGCGATCCAAAATGATCGATAAAGGTACACCATGTCTGCAAACAATTTCCTTCACGTACACACTGGCAAGCTTCTCCATGTTGTTCGTCTTCTTCATAGGTAAAAAGTGAGCAGATTTCGTCAATCTATCCACTATTACCCAAATCATATCACAACCACTAAGAGTTCTAGGTAAACCCGTCACGAAATCCATAGCGATCTTTTCCCATTTCCATTCTGGGATCTCAGGTTGTACCAACAACCCAGACGGTTTCTTATGTTCAGCTTTAACCTTCGCATAAGTCAAACACTTACTGACGTAACGAGCAATCTCCGCCTTCATATTTGGCCACCAGTAGACTTTCTTCAGATCATGATACATCTTATCCGCTCCAAGATGTATCGAGTACTTCGACTTATAAGACTCGTTCATAACCAAATCTCGTACTCCAGGCATTCCTTCCTCGGATGGACATAACGGTAACCAAATCTGATTCTCAAAATATCTCAGCCCGTCTGACCTAACCACAAAAAGAGGTTTTAGTAGTCTCCCCAGATTCTCAGCACCAACATTTTCTTTCATTAACCCCTTCTCTTGAGCCTTCAATATTGTTTCGATCAATTCAACACCCTCAGTCATCACTAATGCCCTAACTCTCAAAGGTTTCTCTATATCCTTCCTACTAAGTGCATCCGCTATAACTTTCGCCTTGCCAGGATGGTAGCGAATCTCGCAATCATAGTCACTCAGTAGTTCCACCCATCGTCTTTGTCTCATATTCAACTCCTTTTGGTCTAAAATGTGCTGCAAACTCTTGTGGTCAGTGAATACAACACACTTAGTCCCATACAAGTAGTGTCTCCACGACTTAAGCGCAAAAACTACAGCTCCCAATTCCAAATCATGCGTAGTGTAGTTTTCTTCATTCTTCCTCATTTGTCTCGACGCGTAAGCGATCACCTTCTCACGCTGCATCAACACAGCTCCATAACCCTTACGAGACGCGTCACAATACACCATGAAGTATTCGATTCCTTCTGGCAATGACAAAATCGGAGCAGAACACAATTTGTCCTTAAGTGTTTTGAAAGCGATTTCTTCATCATTTCCCCATTTAAACACCCGATTCTTCTCAGTAAGCTTGGTCAACGGCTTTGCAATCAACAAAAACCCTTCGATGAATCTCCGATAATAACCGGCTAAACCAAGAAATTGTCGAACTTCTGTCGGCGTTGTCGGTGCCGACCATTCCTTAATTGCCTCAACCTTGGCAGGATCCACATGAACTACTTCGCTATCAATCACGTGCCCAAGGAATGGTACAGATTCTAACCAAAATTCACACTTTGAGAATTTCGCGTACAACCTCTCTTTCTTCAACAACTCCAATATCTTCCTCAAGTGCTTCTCATGTTCTTCTTTGCTCTTGGAGTAAATAAGAATATCATCGATAAATACAATGACAAACTTATCCAAATACGGCTTGCACACTCGATTCATAAGATCCATGAATACTGCAGGCGCGTTCGTTAGCCCAAAAGGCATCACTCGGAATTCAAAATGTCCATACCGCGTACGAAAGGCAGTTATAGGGATATCCTCCTCTCTAACTCGCAGTTGATGATACCCTGATCTCAAGTCGATCTTTGAGTACACACAGGAACCTTGCAATTGATCAAACAAATCGTCAATCCTCGGCAATAGATACCGATTCTTAACCGTCAACTTGTTGAGCTCTCTATAGTCGATACACATCCTAAACGACCCATCCTTCTTCTTTACAAACAACACCGGCGCTCCCCATGGTGATGAGCTCGGTCGAATAAATCCCTTATCCATCAATTCTTTCAATTGATCAGATAACTCCTTCAGCTCTGACGGTGCCAATCGATAAGGTGCACGAGCAACTGGTGTAGCTCCTGGCATCAAATCGATTCGAAATTCGACTTCACGGGAGGGCGGTAAACCCGACAACTCATCAGGAAAAACTTCCGGATATTCTCGAATTACAGGCACCTGTTCCAACTTTGCCTCTATCTCACCATCACTAGAAATTTGTGCCAGAAACACATCGCATCCTTCTTCTACATACCTCATCATTTTCAAGCATGATATTACCTTCAAACGAGAAGTACATTCATCTCCCTTCACAGTCAAAACCCTATTCCTCAACGGGATTTGGACTAATCTTTCTCCACATACGATTACCGCACTATGCGCTATTAACCAATCCATCCCAACGATCACGTCGAAAGATCCTAGATCTATAGGCATTAAGTCGATATCAAAGGCATAATTCCCTAACTTCAAGGTACACCCTCTTAGTATAGAATTTGTACTAACAATCTTCCCATCGGCTAATTCTACGTTATAGTTAGTCGTTAGCATTACCGGTTCTCTATTGATAAGACGACTAAATTTTACATCTACAAAGCTCATGTCGGAACTAGAATCAAACAATACACTAGCATAACGAGCGTCAAGTAGAAACGTACCGGTAACCACATTCGGGCCTTGCGGTTTATCAGCGGTACCTACTCGATACACAGCAGCAGCATTATTTCCTCCTTGCCTATTCCCAGTTTTCGGGCAGTTCCCTTGCTTATGCCCCCTTTCTCCACACCCAAAGCAAACCATTACCTTCGTGGCATTTGCCCCAGTAGCCACCCCTTTAGCTCGGCAATCTGTAACTCTATGACCCGCTTTTCCACACTTGCTACATGCAGGTGGGCAATTCCCAATATGGTACAAATTGCATCGACCACAATGAGGATTCACCTTAGCTCCTCTAGGGGTAGTGGCAGCTCTCATCCCATCATTTCTTCTCTGGTTGAACTGCTGGTTGCGGTTCTGACCTTGGTTGTTACGGTTTCCCCCTCGATTTTGACCTTGGGATTGATTCCTCTGAGCTGTCTCCCACTTCCTCTTGTTCCCCTCGGCAATGTAGTCCTTCTTATCTTGTAGCTTGACATCCATTAGTGCGTGAGCCATTTGGACGGCTTCATCGAATGACCCAGGCTTTGATGAAGTTGTCTCACCCTTGATATTGCTTGACAAACCCTTGATGTACTGCTTCATTTTCTTGTGATCATCAGCAAAGGCATCGGGACACAAAAGGCTCAACTCATTAAACCTCCTTGTATATGCGGTGATGTCATTGTTCCTCAAAGACAAGTGCCTTAACTCGTCTTCTAGCTGACCCAGCTCTTCTTCGGGACAAAACTTTTTGGTCAAGAGTGCCTTGGTAGCAGCCCAAGTCCTCTCATTTGCTACCGCTAATCCGACAATAGCCACTTGATTGTTCCACCAACTTAAGGCGTCATCGAGAAAAGTAGCAGCTGCAAACTTGACTTTATTTGCTTCTAAGCACCTGCTAATTTCAAAAGTGCTTTCGATCTTCTCCAACCATCTTCGGAGTTCTAAGGCTCCCCCGGTACCACAAAACTGTGTGAGACCACATTTCATAAAACCAGCATAAGAACACTCCCTTGGGGCTTGCTGTCTTCCTGCATTTCTACCTTGATCTGGGTTTCGGTTTGCACGATCCGCTTCGAGTGCATTGGTAATTGCTTCTTGAATCATTATGTTCACACGGTTAGCTGTCAGCTTTGGAGACATGGTGAAGTCTCAATTACACCTCTCTGCAAAGACAGGGAAAATAGAAAACAAGGTAAGTATACACATCAAGATTAAGATGGATTTCTCTTTCAAGACATAATATAAGTACAACAACACATCACTACAAGGTTACTAATATTCATCAATCACATCACAAAAGAGCAAATTAAAGACTTATCATAGATTATGAAAGGTAAACATGGATTGCATTGATAGATCAACCAAAATCTATGACAAGTAATGCCACTACAACCATACACCAACAAACTTAAAGTCATCAAGTTTTCATCACAATACCATCATACAGGAGTCTAAAATAGTTCGATTACAACGATCAAAAGATAAAATAAAATACAAGTAACTAGTCACGTGGTGATCCATACGACCTCTTGGATGGTGGTTCTTCTTCACCCTCTTCGGGCTCTTCGTCACTGTCTTCTTCTTCCCCGTCCATCTTCCTCTTCCCCTTATCACTCGGCTCACACTCAGTTACCTTCTTCGTTCCAGAAGTAAATCCAAACTCCAATGCTACCTGATTCCCAAAAGTGACACACTCACCCCTGGCGGGTGGCTGGACCATGAAATTTTTAGCCTCTAGCTCAGAGTCATCTACAAATCTCCAATCTTGTGGCAGGGATGTTCTAACACGGTGCTCCCAACTCTGCATCCTAGCCAACCTAGCCTGATCTTCCTTAACTCGCTCAAGACTGGTACTCAGGTTTGCTATCATCGATCTCAAACTATTAATATCACTCTTATTCGCTACTCCATCGAATTCAGCCCTTGCAGTTCTTGCCAATAACTTCTGATGTGCTCTCTCATTTTCGTCAAACCTTTTAATTACTCTTGTTTCCACCACGTACCGTTCTTACATTAGTCTATCCATCCTTCTCAAACGATTTTTAGGTTCCCAATAGTTTCTTGGCCTTGGAAAATAAACCTTCGCCACATTTTCATGAAGAGAGCGCGATCTAGTTGCATTACTGGATTCCACACCAAACTCATTACTCACCCGAGTAAACCCCGACACCGTCCTCAGGTAATCCTTACAAATGTCCATTGGTGGACGAACAGGTTGCTGATCATATCGGCCCATTGGAGGCACTTCGTATCCCTTCGGTGAATTTGGAGATTGAACCAAATCGGGCTCGGTCTGACCGACGGCATTTGCTAGAATTCCATCATCCATCGGATCCTCATCCTCCTCAGAATCCTCTCCACCATCGTCACTAATGCTGAAGTTGTCCACATCACTTTCATCACTGTCATTTGCCGGCTCTATCGCTTCTTCTTGAGCTATCCATCCATTGTCACCATTTGGCGGGTTCGGAGGAAACGGTCCCCCTTCGTGTCCTACGACGTATTCGTCTCCATTTCCGTTAGGCGGTACCTCGGCCATTTCTGCAATAACAGAGAATTTTGGAGGGTACGTAAGATTATTATTCAATACTTATAAATATATGCATGCAAATGCAATGCGAAGGTGGTACACATGCCCAAAATGCGATAATATGATGCTCATGCATATGTAATACAAGAATTACGGTATCGAGTACTCCACGTACAATTCCAATGTTTACATATAGTAGTTCAATATCTATGTAATAAATACTCATATGTTACTTTAACTCAAAGGTATACATCTATACCATCAATACTAAAAATAAACCTTACCGGAGCCATGCATGATAGTTGTGTGCTTGGACAATTTCTTACGACACCAAAAGTTATAGTTTAGGAATTTTCAAAACGACCTAGTTCTCTATAACTCATGGCTCTGATTACCAATCTCTAACACCCCCCACAAATGCTATGCGCAGCGGAACTACAACATTTGGGTGCTAGCAGTTATCATCACACACAAGCTATATCAAACGACTCAAAGAGACGTAAAAGTTTAAGCATAATTTAAACATTGTTAAAACATACAAGTCTACAGTTTTCCAAATCCCAAGATGATACAACACAGAGTTTGCGTTTGGTCCCCACGAATCTAAACCCCAAAAGATACTTTTTTGTTCACATGACAGAAAAATAAAAGTGTTCAAGTTAAATGATGGGTGGAAAACAAGTAGACCGCCAAGCCACACACAACTCCCATCCTTTGCATGCTTCATGCTATACTTCATCGATTACCTGAAACACATGCTAAATTGGGTCAACAAATAATGTTGAGTGGAATTCATAGGTTTTACAATCTCATTTTGAACATATGTGTTATAAAAACATTCACGATCATTCATAGAATTGTAGATCAAACAATCTATTATCAAGGTTATGACAATTGTGTTTAAGCTCACGACACTAATCCGTTAACTCAATCACCCGCGTATAAATTACCGGCGTGATTAAGATGAAACCATTGCCCCTTCTAAAGGCATCAGTTGCAATTATACCTTATTTCTTATCACAAGTTATCCGTCCGCAGGGGGTACTCAACGTACTAGCCCTCATCTCGGATAGGGTCGTCAACCCCATAGTACTATCAATTGTATAAGCGGCTATTTTCAATCCACACAAGGATTAAACAATAGTTAATAGTTCATGAATATAGGGTCTTTTGCAACTAGGTACTCAACACAATTTAAGGCAACATTCGGGTCCAACAATCATTCATGATATATGTTCATTTTATAAAACTAGAATGCATCTCCCTCGTGGGTAAAAAAAATTTAAAACAGTAGTAAGCGAGGCTACAAATTCACACCTTATGTATAGAAGTAGTCGACGTTAGGAATAACGATCACTAACGATGGTGAGGATGCCCGGGAAATTCGACACCTAACAAACAATAACGCGTAATGAGTAAATCTCATTTATAAAACTTTAAGTACTGTATAATATGTACATATTAGTCAATTGTGATAATTACAAGCTCACGCCAAAACCAAACAAGTAGTCGTTATTAGTTTTATACGGTTCATCCACGTTATTAACGTTACTACCCTTTTTACATTTTTCGCCGATACTTACCAAAAGTATGGGTGTTTTCTAAGACTTAAACCCTTTTATAAAATTTAAGAAAATTCAAAAAAATACCTCATGACCTGTAGAAAACCCATTTTTAATCCCATGAAATGTTCCCACTTTTATGACTCGTTACTTAACACATTACTAGACATACATTTTTCGGACTGATTTTGCACCTTGACCATGTTGGACTTGTTTGACCCATTTAGAATACACCATTGACCCGTTCAACACCTAAGTCTAATAATAGACTCACAAATGCAGGTTTGAGACCAAAAATCAACTTTTAATCAATTACCAAACTCTATCTATGGTCCCCGGGATTTGACCCGAAACCAAACATAATTTCGGATTATGTAGGTTCTCATCTCCCGGTACACGTATTTTCAAAACATCATAACTTTTGTCTCGTTAGGAGTCGTAAGCTCTTTCTTATACCAAATCGAAGGTAAAACAAAGATCTACAACTACATTCTATATTTATGACCTGTATCTAAGCTTAAGATTTTCAAAACACCCTTAAACAATCTGCCTAAAATCTACTACTTCAAAATCACCTCAACACTTGTTTCTAAACCATTTTAACGACACCTAGCCCTAACTTAATCACCCATAACCATCCTTAAACACCTTAATCAGTCCTTAAGACCTAGAACATCAAATCCATCCACAAGTTTTACCCACTCAAACACACCTAAAACAACAACTTAAACATAACCCACAAACAAAAACCATCAAACACCAAGATCCACCAAACACCCCCATTTGGCCGTGGGGTGTTGGTGATCAAAACACCCAAACCAAACCAATTTTGGTTACTTTAATTGATGAATTAACATAATCTAAACATAAATTAAACATGCATCAAGTTTAATTACATAAAATCAAACTTTTGAAAAATCTTTTAATTTTTGAAAAATCAAGTTCATGCATGTTTGATTAAACCTTGGATTAGTACTTACAAAAGGATTTGAAAGTGTGGTCTTTAATTAGAATTATTCAAAAACAAGAAAAATTTGATGTGGTGGTGGTGGTGGTGTGGTATGGCCGGCGGCCTAGAGAGAAAAGAAAGAGAGGGAGTGAAAATTTTTGAGTGTTTTTGTGTTGTGTGTGTTCCATTTTTCCTTTTGTAAAGTATTGAGGGCCTTTTGTGTAATTTTAGTATTCTTTTGGCCTTGTTTAAAAACGACCTCAAATGTTTGCGGGAATTGACTTACTAGTCGACTTGGAAAATTTTGCGGGAGTCGGGGGTCATCCCGAATACTCCAAAATACTTTTAGGACAATTTAAATGCACCCGGAAAGAAATAAAACGCACCCGACTCGACTTAACACGAACCGAAATTAAAATCCTCGAAAAATTATAATATCGATAAAAGCGACAATAAACATAGAAATTGGGCATCCGTCGGGATCGTAGTCGTCATCGTCCTTCTTAAATCGTCAATCGTTAAGATTACGACCTCAAACATTGGTTTCAACCACAACGATAAAATATATAGTAAACAAAACTTCTTACAAATTTCAAAAATAGGCGTAATTTAGGGTAAGATAAGAGACCTCGGTTTCTGGGTATTACAGTATTGACTTAACTGTCGGGTAGTAACCGGTTAGACTTTTCGAGCATAAAACCGGGTATAAAGCGGGTAATACGAAACCGGGTATGGAACCGGGTATAGAAAACCCGGGTAGTACCCGGTTTTTTAGGAAAAAAATAAGAAAAAATCGGTTTATATCCGGTTAACCCTACCTTACCCGGTTCGAACCCTACCCTAAACGGGTAGTACCGGTTGGATTTTTTTACCATCGAAACACAACCTGACCCTAACTGGTTATTGGGTATACCCGGTTTGACCAAAAAACTGGGTAGGGTAGGGTAGTAAACGGTTACGATAAAAAAACCCGAAATGTGCACGGCTAGGTACAGGTGGTGGTGTTGGACAAATACACACTTGAATATACAGTGAAGTTGATCGTGGTGGTTGTGCAACGTGTTACCATGTTGAGGTGGTAGCGGTCGGTGGTAGTGGCGATGATGGTTGGGACGATGATGATAGTGACAATGGTGGTAGTCAATGAAGATGGTCATGGCACGTGAAAACACACGCATATCTATATAGATTACATCGAATCCATTACCTTCAATTTAAAAAAAAGTAATTCATTATTCATTAATAAGTAATGACTAGACGATTACCCGCGCGTAGCGGCGGAAATTCGTAGCGGCAAAAAATTAACGATATGTGATATTGTGGTGAGTGTTTCGTGTAACATTCAAAATAAAACGTGAAAAGATCAAGTTGTTTATCTTGGTTTAAAGCAAAAAAAAAGATAAAAAATTTAAAATACCATTCATAACCCGCTGTAAAAGTTACATGTTTTGACCCGCTAACCCAAATATTTTAATAGCCCGGTTTGACCCGACCGGTTCAAGCAGTTCAAAAAACGGGTCACATTAAACCCGGTCTTATATTTTCGAAATCCTGTTAGACCCGATGGGCGGGTTGACCCGGAGAACGAACCGGTAACCGGGTGACTCGATCAAGTTGACCCGATGATTGAACCGATGACCCGATGGTCGAACCCGTGACCCGATAATCAGAATTAGGAGTATTGAAATTATGGAAGAAGTTTGACTTAATTAATGAGTGAATCTATTTATGAAATTTAAGTTTTCATATTTCACTATTTATGAAATCACTACAAGAAAAACCGCTTATAGGGACAACAGAAATAGTCTCTAAAAGTGACTAATGTAGTGTCTAAAAACCTTTAGAGACTACGCATAGTCTCAATAAGTGGCGTGCCTATTACCTAGACGCTATAGGTTTATAGGGACTACCAGTTTCTTTTTTAGGGACTACAACGTTGACTTCGACTTTTTGACTTTTGACTTTCATTGACCCAAACCAAACTATGGCGTCAACCTTTTGAGACTACACTTAGTCCCAATAGTATGTTTAGGGACTAGTATTTGCCACTACAAGTAGTGCCTAAAGAAATTTGACTTTGTTGACCGAACTTTCGGAGACTATATGCAGCGACTACAAGTAGTGGCTAACGTTTTAAGCCAAAAAATGACAGCCGCCTTTAGGGACTACACATAGTCCCTAAAGGTGGCCGAAGCTTTCGCCACAACAGGTTTGTCGAAATTTTCCCAGGTTGTTCCGACCCATTCTGCAACCATTTTTTCGAGATCTTCAACATCAATAAATTCAACACAAATAATAACTTAAACATACAATCGCATTCTATTCAAGCTCAATGACTACATATTGTTCAACGACAACATAAACTTAAATTGTTCAACGAGACAAAGGCATAAATATAAAGTGTTCAAAAGCATTAATTGTTCCATAAACCAACCTAACAATGAGCCAATGCCTAATAACTAGTTGATACGTAGCCAATGCTAGAAGTTCAGAAGTTCTTTTAAGTACTTTTGATTATTCTTACTGTCCTCTGCGGTGATCACACCTTTCACTAGGATTCGCATTGTGGTAGTTTTTTGGAGCCACTTCACATCCTACAAGCATCAATTAAAACAAAGAAGGGTCATATATACGAGTCATAAATATTTTTGGTAAGAAAACTATCAATATATAACTCAATGGGTTATGGGTGGTTTGTTAAAAAACACATTTTACATTACTACACATGAGGATGATCGAACTAGCTACGTACAAACTAATACTAAGAAATAACTCAATAATATACTACAATCTATATCTTAAAAACATGTGTTTATACTCTCTGACATGTATTTTCAAGAAAAATGCTAGGAAAATATGGTGTATCTATCTCATCTATATAAGTTCTTACATCCGACGAAACATACCTACTAGCTACGGGTGCAGCCAATCTAACAAGCAACATAAGAAGCTAACCTAGAGTCGTTAGCGTGCATTTGAAAACTCAACATGTTACTAAATTTTGTTGTACATATATGTTCTCATAATAAATGAGACTTTTGATCATATCATATAGTAACTAAGATCCACACATAAAAATGACATTTTTATCTGAAAGACTTTAACTTACTTCATCCATCTTGTCAAGGCCCAAATCCTCAAAGTTCTTCAAAGTTAAATTTAAGGGTAAAGTGAACCTTTTTTTGTGTCAGCTACCATGCATGTATCCAAGCCTTTGTGTATGAACTGTTAGAGCTATAGCCTTAAAACCAGCACTTTCGGCTATTTGACAAGCTGAGCAACCACGTTCATGTCCTTGTACACCTAATATATCAATAAACAATCTTAGTTATACTTAGTTAAAGACCAAATGTAACAACTCAAGCCCAAAGTAGTATTTTGGCTAACAATAATTGAATGACTGAACTATTATTGTCGAATTATTTTATAACATCCAAAAACCATTTTAGAAGTTATTAGTTGAACCTAAAACAATATTAACTCACAAACTATATAGAACTTAAGTATCCATATTAGTGTATGAGAAATTAAGTTGTGACATATAAAGAGGGGAAACAGTAATGTCACTCACATAAAGCTGGAAGAAACGTATTTGAGGTCATGTTGAAGCCACCTCCTTCACATTTGACGTTGCCCATGATGAAGAAGTCCACAAAGAAAATAAGTTTAACTATTATCCCACCACAAGGTCCTCTTTATAATCTTAAAGCACTAAACTTTTGTATTGCAGAAATACAAACCATAATAGTATTTGCCGAAGATTCAAACTTAGTTGCTATTAACTTGATAATCAATAACACTCGTGACCTCCATTTTTATTCTCTACCCGATTAGGGAATCTTGATATAACACAAAAGATTCATAAATGAGATTTTCGTATTCATATCTCACATTAGTTTTCCATGTTTCTATCTTTAACTAATATTAAGAACCATAATTCATAGAATAACACAACGTTATGTTTTGTGACAAACTAAACGAACAGTAAGTAGAACAAATTATATTACATAGAAACCAATATATACTTACGTTTTCAGCGGTGAGATCGGTCAGGACAGAAGCAGCTGCGGCGGTGGTGGTAGGGACAGAAGCAGTCGTGACGACGCGGGTGGTTGTCGGTTGGCAGAAGCAGCAGCGAAGAGGTGGGTCGGATACTACACAAACACAAACACAAATAACTAAACAAAATTATTCACAAACAATTCAATTAAAAAAATTAATAAAACACTATACTCTATTAGAAAAATTAAACACAAACATAAACAAAATTATTTGCAAACAACTCAAAGAACATACAAAACCAAAAACCAAATTATAAAAAATCCAAAAAACAAAATTATTCTAATTTTCTGTTGGCGGTGGTGGGTCAAGGATGTAATGGTGGTGGGTCACGACTGTAATGGTGATGGGTCACTGCTGTGGTGGTGGTTGGTAGCTCTGGTAGCAGTGGTGGTGAATCAATAGCAATTTCATATGAACCGATAACTTAGAACAAAAATCAGTTCATAAAATATCAAGTCAAATATGTGTCACAATGATTGTTACCCATATATGAATTGTGAATATATGTAAACAATATTGAATTAAATTACCTAATGAATTAATGATAACCAACAACCATTGACTCTAAAATTGCAATTTTCACACAAAACCCACATGATAATTTATTGAAATGAAAAACTTACAGTTGAAATTTCATAACAACTTAAGAAGAAATACAAATCGAGTAGTTAGGAAGGCAGGAATGACGGAGTGAAGGATGTGGCGGTGGAAAATTATTTTGTGGAGGAGGTGAAATAGATTGGATAAGATGAGGTGATAACTTTAGATGGGTGGTGCAAAAATTAAATGAAAAGAAAAATGTTTGTGATTGGAATTTCCCAAAATATGAGCGGGCATTTTGACTTTTCACAAAATAAGTGTGGGAAATATTTAGAGACTACGTCTCGACGCATAGAGACTACATTATAAATATACTGGCGGGCGTTTTAAATTTTCACTTTAAATTTTCACGAAATAATGGTTGAGAAACTTATAAAAATTACGTTTAAATTGTCAAAAAATTAAACCCGAAATAAAATAAACTCACTAAAAAGAAAAAATAAAATTTAATAAAAAATATATTAAAATAAATGTTGAATTAAAAAGTACGAAATTTTTAAAAATATGATGAAATTAGACTATGAAAAAAGTAAGTAGATAAAAAAATATTTCAATTTAAAAATAATTTTTTTGAACAATTTGTTATAAAAAAATGAGTGGATGATATCAATCTAACAAAATATAATCTAATGTATTAAATTTAACCTCCTTATCTTAAGTTTTGATTTGAAGTTAAGTTTGTTAATTTTAGGTTCGAGAATGAAATTGAAGTTAAAATTTAATATAACATCCTTGCATAATAGTATTGATAAGCCGGCATTTTGACATTCAATAGATTATCATAAAAACTAATATGAGCACGAGATTACATGTAGTCTCTAATTTTATCTAAGCTTGAGCATAATATATCTAATTTTATCTAAGCTTGAGCATATATTATATAGATAAATTAAAAGGACACAATATATGCTAATTAAAATAATACAATAAGTTTACAGAAAATGATTAAAGCCATCATGTTCGATCAAAATATGTGAATCGAGAGTATATTGATATATATGATATGTTGAACGTATGAGTCTAAATGATGTCGATATACACAAGATGGTAAACGTATTTGAGATGCTACTGATATACATCAAATATTAAACGGATAAGTCGAGACGACATTAATATATATGAGATGTTTAAAGGATGAATCGATACAATATTAATACACATTAGATGTTAAACGGATGATTCGAGATAGTGCAGATGCAAATGACATGTAACGAACGATCGGGATATTGATATACACGAGATGCTAAAGTTTTAAGTCAATATAATAATTGTGGAAACCATATATGGGGTGAATACGTTCCCAGTTATAAATTTAAGCATCGACATTATTAACTCCAATTTAATTGATTCGCTAGATAGCGCGAGCATGTATAGTGGTTCGGCATAATGACACCTTTTGTGTCCTACGTCGACTATCCGAGTCACCTACTCGAGAGTTCACAACACTACACTATGATCTCCTTTTTCAGAGAAGGAAGCTTTACACGAAACGACATAACGTTGCTTACATCTTACGTACAAACATAACATACTGACTCGTCCATTGAACATATAAAGTACAACTATAACATACCGACTCATTCATTGAACATCTAACGTACAACCATAACATACCGACTCATCCATTGAACATCTAACGTACAACCATAACATACTGACTCGTCGTTTAAACCCGACTTGACCCGACCCGGCCAGGTCAACCCGAATCACACCCCTACACGTAGTGGCTATAGACTTTTTCAAAAATCTTTTTAACTCTTATTCATATAATAAATAAATTTTAAAGTAAAGGTATTGGTGTTATTTGATTATCGGGTCGGGATTATAATGGGAATGAGTCGAGTCCGTCAGAGCTCGAGTTCGGGTCGTTTAAGTTTTACAAAGCTTGAACTCGAGCTCGACTCGTTTTGAGCCTTATTATTTAAGCTCAAGCTCGGTTCTTGGTATGTTAGCTAGGCTCACGGGCTCGGCTCATCAAACATACAACCATAACATACCGACTCATCCATTGAACATCTAATGTTCAACCATAACATACCGACGTAGTCGTTGAACATCTAATGTACAACCATAACATATTAACTCATCCATTGAACATCTAACGTACAACCATAACATACCGACTCATCCATTGAACATCTAACGTACAACCATAACATACCGACTCATCCATTGAACATCTAACGTACAACCATAACATACCGACTCATCCATTGAACATCTAACGTACAACCATAACATACCGACTCATCCATTGAACATCTAATGTACAACCGTAACATACCGACGTAGTCGTTGAACATCTAATGTACAACCATAACATACTGACTCATCCATTGAACATCTAACGTACAACCATAACATACCAAATCAGTCGTTGAACATCACAACCATAGCATATTCATCGTTTAAACATCTAACGTACAACCATAATCATCGTTTAAACATCTAACATACAACCATAACATACTGACTCATCCATTGAACATCTAACATACAACCATAACATACTGACTCATCCATTGAACATCTAATGTACAACCATAACATACAGACGTAGTCGTTGAACATCTAATGTACAACCATAACATACTGACTCATCCATTGAACATCTAACGTACAACCATAACATACCGACTCATCCATTGAACGTCTAACGTACAACCATAACATACCGACTCATCCATTGAACATCTAACGTACAACCATAACATACCGACTCATCCATTGAACATCTAACGTACAACCATAACATATCGACTCATCCATTGAACATCAAATGTACAACCATAACATACCGACTCATCCATTGAACATCTAATGTACAACCATAACATACCGACTCATCCATTGAACATCTAATGTACAACCATAACATACCGACGCATCCATTGAACATCTAATGTACAACCATAACATACTGACGTAGTCGTTGAACATCTAATGTACAACCATAACATACTGAATCATCCATTGAACATCTAACGTACAACCATAACATACCAAATCAGTCGTTAAACATCGCAACCATAGCATATTCATCGTTTAAACATCTAACGTACAACCATAACATACTGACTCATCCATTGAACATCTAACGTACAACCATAACATACTGACTCATCCATTGAACATCTAACGTACAACCATAACATACCAAATCAGTCGTTGAACATCACAGCCATAGCAATTCATCGTTTAAACATCTAACGTATAACCATAACATACCGACTCATCTATTGAACATCAAACATACAACCATAACATATCGACTCATCCATTGAACATCTAACGTACAACCATAACATATCGACTCATCCCTGAACATCTAACGTACAACCATAACATACCGACTCATCGTTTAAACATCTAACGTACAACCATAACATACATACTCAGTCGTTGAATATCTAATGTACAACCATAGCATATTCATCTTTTAACATCTAACATACAACCATACCGACTCATCTTTTATGGAAAGACGAACGAGTAAGATTACTAGTCAGTTCTCTTGGAGCTTCAATGACTCCAAGTTTTTTTTTCCAATCTCTTTTCTTTGACCTTCAACAACTCTAATTCATTATTCAAGCTCTTATTCGAGACCTTCAACGACTCCAATTTCTTCTCCAATCTCTTCAACGTGTGCAAACTGCGTACACTTGATTGGAAAGATAAAGGTACTTGAGAAAATAATAGAACTTTATAGCCATCCCAAGATGCACACAATGAATTCAGCTGCACTACTACACGACCTTTACGATGACACGAGGAACATTAGTTTGAACTAGTTTGTGATGTGTCTGCTCTCGTATGTATATGTCTATTATCGTTGTATTATGTAGGTTTAAGTGTCCGTTTCGAATAAAACTATGTTTAGGCGTGTCTGTTTGCAAGTCTCCCAGGTCTTTTCACAAGGGGTATGTATAATATTTTGAATAAATAAATGATTTTTTGTACGAACGTATAGTATCAACGTTGGGAGAGTAACACAAAAATAAATGATTTTTTGGTGTAATGTTTTATTGTTTTGTAACGTGATGTTTTACTTATTCATTGTAGTTTAATACTTTCGAATTAGTTAAATTTATTATTATTTTATCACTAATTTTAATCATCTTTAAATATAAAAATGTCCAATATTTATAGTTAATTTTAATAATTCTTAATTAATAAAAATATAAAATTAACTTTAGGGACTAGGAAATACTTTTAGGGACTACGTATAGTGGCTAAAGATTGAGCGGGAAATTTTCCCGCTATCACGAAAGTACTATTTTTGACTTTAACTAAAAAGTTTTCGTCTCCCATGTATAGGCACTACATGTAGTCCCTAGAGATTGGGAGGCAAATTTTCCCGCTATAACGAAATTAATATTTCTAACTTTGACTAAAAATATTTCGTCTCCAAAGTTATAGGCACTACAAGTAGTCTCTATAAGTTACAGTCAAAGTCAAATATTTAGCAAGCTCAAGTTTTGCTTTCTACTAAAACTTTAGAGACTATACGTAGTCTCTATATATCACGAAGTAGTCCCTAAAGATTTTGGTCAAACATGAGGGTGAGGAAAGTAATATTTTTGTCGTTTTGCGGAGTTTTAGACACTACATCGGTAGTCTCTAAAAAACCGGCGTCCCTAAAAGCTGTTTTTGTTGTAGTGAATTTAAGTTTTCACATTTCACATTTCAAGAAATGATGGTTTTTTCTTTATTTCTTTATATATATATATAGAGATATAGAGATTAGAGATTAGAGATTAGAGATAGAGAGATTAATTATATTTTTTCTAACTAAACCCTAGTTAATCATTTTTATTCCAATTTTTTATTCCTAAAACCTCTAACCAAACATACTGTATCCGAGGATACTTACAAAACACGCTTTCAAGTGAAAACTATAAACCCTATCACCCCGCCCATTTCACAATCCATTTCGGTTTCTTGTAAATTGAAAACCATAAACACCTTCTTTATGTCATTATATGCACGGATTAGCTGTTAATTATCTCAAGGTTCAATCTCTATTATCACTTACTGTATTTTTTATACCATGAGTTTATTTTCATTTGTTTTTTTGTGTTGTAAATTACTCGAATGGTGTTATGATCCCACATCGGCCAAGAATAAACTTGATTGATGATTTATAAACTCTAGGCGTCCCTTCTTCAAACAAGCTAGCTTTTTTAGTGCATTTTACACTTGGACTTATGAACCGATGCAAGCCTAATATGAGATAGGTTTGTATCAAGTGGGTTCATAAACTAGGACTGATCGAAAAAAAAAATAGTCAAGAGTATTGTGTAAGTTATGTGTCTCATCGTTTTATAGCTTCTATGGATCCGGGTTAATTTATACAAGTTTTACTATATAACCCTATTAAAATGCATTTTCCATAAAATCGCACAAGGCAATTTGACCAAATTCAGTTTAGCTTAGCATGTGCACGATGGTTCAAAACCAAATCAAACTAAACCGAAAGTTGGAAATACACAAAACGAAAACCAGACAACATTGTACATGTTCAACGTCAATTTGGAAGAAATGATTCTGTTTGGAGGCCTAAATAGGCCTAAATTGAAGTGGCAATGATTTATTATTTTGTGAAAAATCCGGCACCACCAACAGAATGCTAGAATGTTGTCACACAAATTGGGCATACCAGTTAGGCATGCGAATCAATGCTTGCCTATAGGTTTTAAATTAAACTGTAAACCGACTTAAAAGTTTTGTCTAATGATTTATGCATATAACTATTTGTCTAATTTGATTTGGTTTTTAGTTCAGTTGAACTATTTCCGGATTAAGAAACTTGATAAATTAGGAAACGAAGTCTATAAGGTGGTGTAAGCGGCAACTAACATATTAAATGAGATAGTTGATCATAGATTAATAATGGTAACCACCAAACTCTTACTCACATTTGTTTCCTTGTTGTTTCTGATTAACTATTTTAGTTATACGTAAGAAGGGAGACGAACCGTGTATAGTGTTTTATCCGATTGTTATGGCGATGACCGCAAAGGAGCATGTGGCTGAGATACGGTGGAAGAAGTTCTCAATAGGAGGAGAACCGAATCCGTTAACTGAGGATCTTCATCATGCTGTTAAGAATCTGTCTGCTGAACTTTATGCTAAAGATGTGCACTTCCTAATGGAGTTAATCCAGGTTAATAATTTAATCTCTACGTGAACACTTTTTTTGGGCCGGAAGGGGTGTGCATGTATTTATTTATTGAATTTTGTGTTTTTGAGAGATTATTATATTCATATGATTTCCTAACAGTTAGTACTATGAATGTTGTTTTACAGAATGCGGAGGATAATGAATATCCGGAAGGAGTCGATCCATCACTCGAGTTTGTTATTACGTCAAAAGACATAACAAACACAGGAGCTCCGGCCACATTGTTAGTTTTCAACAATGAGAAAGGGTTTTCTAGTAAGAACATTGATTCTGTTTGTCGTGTTGGACGTTCCACTAAGAAGGGTCTTCGTAAGCATGGTTATATAGGCGAAAAAGGTATGTACTTTTAATTTTATGCGTATACCAAAATATACGTCGAGGGTGTCATGTATAATGTTATGATGTTATCTACTCTCAACCAGGATTATATTAACAGTTTTTATATTAGATTAATACTGATTACTCTTGATTAAATTATTCATTGTCATAGACTATTTATTTTGGGTATAGAAACTAAGAAAAACAACGTTACCTAGCACTTACGATACATTGTGTACTTGGTACTAGGTATCGGATTCAAGAGCGTATTTCTGATCACATCTCAGCCTTACATATTCAGTAATGGTTACCAGATAAAGTTTAATGAAAAACCTTGCCAGCATTGTAGTGTTGGATATATTGTTCCTGAATGGGTCGAGGATGATTCAATTCTATCTTCCATTCAAAGGGAATATGGTTCGTCTACCTCCCTGCCAAACACGATTCTAGTTTTGCCATTAAGAGGTGACAAGGTTCAACAAGTGAAGACTCAGCTTTCAAGTGTCCATCCCGAAGTTCTTTTCTGTCAAAGATAAAGAGGCTTTCAGTCAGGGGCGGAAATGAGAATCCTAGTCTCGACACGTTGAGTGCTGTATCCATATCCAGTGAGAAAAACTTTGTTACTTCAAAGAGCATGGATGCTGATTCCTATCTGATTTATCTAAAGAGTGGTGATGATATTGCAAATGAAAGTGGCTACCACATGTGGAAACAAAGATTTCCCGTGAAGCAGGAAAATAAAGTTGACGTCAGAAGGGAAGTAGAGGAGTGGGTTGTCACACTGGCTTTCCCAATCGAGAAAAGACGTCAAGGAAGCTCAAGGTGTCCTGGTATTTATGCATTTTTACCAACCGACACAGTCACATACTTTCCGTTCATAATCCAAGCAGATTTTCTCTTGGCCTCATCAAGGGAAAATATACTTTGGGACAACAAATGGAACCAGGGGATTCTTGACTGCGTGCCTGATGCCTTCATAGATGCATTTACCACGTTGGTAAAGTCCATAGTAAATGCTCCTGTTTCTAGTCTCCCACAAATGTTCAGGTTTTTACCTATCACGAACCCATCTCATCCGAAACTGAAACGTGTCCAGGATTCGATTAAAGAAAAACTGATGAACGAGGCCATCGTTCCATGCGAGTCGCTCACTAGTCAGAAGTTGTTCCGCAAACCCCGTGAGGTTTATAGGCTGCCTCTTTCATTTTGGAGCATACTGAATGCTGCAAAGAGCCAACACGTGAGTTTCAGAGCTACTTTTTTCTCTCAAGGAGCTTCTTTCCTCACTTCTTCATTTGATGGAATAGAGTACTATTCTATTCATAACTTTTTAGAAATCAGAGATCTTGATCCTATATGGTATGCACAATGCATTGTCTGTTCTAATATTGTAAAGGGTGTCTCAGATGATGTTTATTTACAGCTTCTGGTATTCATAGCAGAAAATTGGGAGTCATTACAAAAGACCAATTTCAAGACTATACCACTGATAAAGTACACCGGTTTGGATGGAAATGTCGAATTATTTACACTAAATGACGTTTCGATTGCATATAGATCAAGAAAGCTACTTGCAGGGACGAGTAGTTGTAGATCATGGTTGAATCAATGGAATAAAGAATTTTCTAGTTCAATGTGTCCGTTTTTTCTGAGTGAAGTCATACAAATGGAATGTAAGAAGAATTATTTGCTAAAGAAGTGGCTTGTGGATGTGGTGAAGGTTAAATTCGTAAGTGTTTATGAATACGCTGGCCATCTAATTCCTTCACTCAACAGAGACACTAAGCTCACCGTTACTTATGCCCATTTCCTTCACATCTCCTTAAAAAACAAATTCTTGTCAGAAACCAATGTTCGTGATCTGTGTAGTAAAATGCCAATTGCTGATAACTACGGGCAAGTAATTGTACGAAGAATAAACAACGTTCTTCTACCAGCTTATAGAAGCAAATGGGTAGAGTTGACTGGTCCAAATTTTTGGACGCAACATGGCTATGTTGAGCTGGCAAATGACTATACTCGTCCTGTAAGCTATTTTGGTGAGGTCACATCACATGAAGAGCTTATTTGTTTTGTTCAAGAGTTTCTGAAAGCTTCTGATATCCCTTATTTATCTCCACCTAATGCTTCTGTTCCTACTATGTCATCCCCGTTAACTAGATCGAATACGTTTTTGCTTCTAAGCTGGCTTAAGAATTTAAGGACAACCGGGACTTGTTTGCCAGAACTTTTTTTGTCATCAATTAAAAATGGAAGCTGGTTAAAGATCTATTTGAATGGTTGTTCAGGGTACAAATCACCTTCAGAGTCCTTCATGCTTGAATCATCACTGGTGAATCATCTTCATAATGAATCCGTGCATGTCGATATCCCATTGATTGATGAGAAGTTTTATGGTGACGAGATAAAGAATTACAAAGACGAGTTAAAAACAATTGGTGTTGGGTTTGATATTAAAGAGGCTTGTGAGTTTACTGGGAAGCATCTCATGTCTCTTGCAGCTTCTTCAGAGCTTACGAAGGATGGTGTTTTTGCAATACTGAAATTTATCAAGTATTTGGGAGAGAATAAGATTTCTAGTGAGGGCTTTATCAGCAGTATCAATGGAGGAGAATGGGTTAGAACGTCACGGGGTTATATGGCTCCAACCGACTCAGTTTTGCTTAGTGATGAATGGAATGCTGCTATGAAAGTAAGTGATGTTCCGTTTATAGATCACGATTTTTATGGGAACGAAATATTTTCTTTCAAGAAAGAACTTGAACTGCTTGGCATGTTAGTGAATTTCGATCACAACTGTTATCAGATTGTTTCTGACAACATAAAGTCCTCAACTTTATTGACTTGTTTGTCACCTGAGGCCTTCTTACTGATATTAAAGTGCATACAGAAATTAGAATCATCTGATAAGTTGTTGGAAGAGGTTAAAAACTCAAAATGCTTGAAAACAAACTTGGGGTACAAATGCCCAACGGAATGCTTTTTGTGGAACCCCAAATCTGAGTGGTGTTGCCTGCTACACGTCTTCAGGTCATTCCCAGTTCTTGATGAAACGTTTTATGGAAACATAATAGTTTCAATGTCGGCAGAATTAAAGAAACTCGGTGTTATGGTTGAATCTGAGGATACAATCAAAGAGTTTACTCGAACTTTCAAGCAACAGGCTTCGTCGTCTTTAATCAGTAAAGAAAATGTCTTTTCGTTTCTGGAGTGTTGTAGAAAGTTTAACAAGACGGGGGTCAAATTCCCTTCAGAACTCAAGGATTGCATACAGGAAGAGAAGTGGCTTAGAACGAAATTAGGTGACTACAAATCACCGAATGATTGCATTCTTTTCGGTACAGATTGGTTTCCCATTTCTTCCGTTGCACTGCTTCCGTTCATCGATGACAGTGATGATTCTTATGGAAGTCAGATACGTCAATACGGGTTGGAGTTAAAGGAGTTAGGTGTGACTACCGATTTTAAAGATGGTGACAAGTTTTTTGCTGATGGAATTTTCTTACCTGAGGATTGCAGTAGACTTACTACTGCAAGCGTTTACTCATTGCTTGATTCTGTCAAGATATTTAAAGAAAAGAAAGTAGAAATTCCTGCTAAACTTCTCGATAAACTGTCACAGAAAAAGTGGTTAAAGACCAAATGCGGTTATAAAAGTCCGGATGACTGCTTGCTGTTCCATTCTGAATGGGAACCTTTCTTGAACCAAACTGATGGTCCATTCATTGATGAAGAATTTTACGAATCTGGTATTGGGTCATATAAACAGGAGCTTGATGTTCTAGGAGTGACAACCGTTGTTAATAACGGATGTCGGTTGCTTGCTAGTTGCCTCAACTTTCACTCAGATTTCGAAATTGTTTGTCGAATCTACAATTACTTGTCTGAATTTAAGTGGGAACTTTTTGATGATGATAACAGAAAGATCTGGATCCCGAAAGGAACTAACAACGGAGAATGGGCAAGACCTCAAGATTGTGTTGTTCATGATAATGACAATCTGTTTGGAGAGAAGTTTTTTGTTCTGGAAAAATTCAAGTATGAGGAAAAATTTCTTGACTTTTTTGCAAATATACTCCATGTGAAAGTTCATCCGTCTGTTAGCGACTACTGCAACTTATGGAAGGTGTGGGAAGATTCAGGATGTCAAATAACGCATACGGAGTGTTGTGCATTTTGGGAGTTTGTTGTTAAAAACTGGAATTCAGGATCAAAGGACACTTTCGATAAGTTCTTAACGAGAATCCCTGTTTTAGATCCTTATTCTGATAAGATTCTTTTGATCAACAAACGTGACGTATTCATTGGGGATGATCTTTTTCTAACGGAACTATTTCAAAGATTTTCTCGTCCCATATTCGTATGGTATCCTCAACCAAGTCTCAAAGGTTTAACCCGCACCAAGCTTTTGGATATCTACAGAAAACTCGGTATCCGTACATTATCTAAATCTGTACGGAAAATCATGTCCAATGTTGATCAAGCTAAATTCGAGCGAATTAATCCAAGAGAAAATATTATCACAAAAGGTTTGCTCAAATTAATTCTTGGGTTTCTTGCGAAAACTTGTCTTGAATTTGACAAAGAAAGGAGACATGAAGCTGTTAGCCGTATACTAGCCATGGAAGCTTTTGCGACAGAAGAACTAATGACGATTCGAAACTGTCTGTCTTTTTCTTCTGGAGATATGATAAATGTTGAAGAAAAACGGATGATACATTGGGACAAACTGAGCAACAAATTCTTTCTGCACAAGTTGGATAGATCTTCGAGCTTTAAGAACTTTATGACATATGCTTCTCATTTTAGTGAAGTGATGGTGGACGGCATGTTGTGTGAGAATGAAGAACACGTAACCGAGCTTTCTGAACTGATCAGGTCGGGGTTTCTGGTGGAGTTCGACGAGGAAGCGGTTGATTTCCTCATGAAGACGAAGAAATTGGAAATCTTAATGGAGGATCAAGACTACATATCTAATAGAGTTTGGGGACAATTTGAGGACGTTTACCAGCGATGTCCCAAGCGACTAAAATCTGCATAAGTTGTAACTAAGGTTGGAGATTCATTTTATGTGTGTAAGTGTGTTTGTAACTTTTGGTTAGGAAGGCTCATTACATTTATCAAATTTACAACTCGTGTTAAAATTGCAGGATGAAGGGAAAAATAGTGATCCGATGGCGAATGATGCTTAGATTTTCGGTATGAACCTTTAATGCATCTTCTTTCCCCCCTTTACTTTCCTTTATTTAGGTGTCTGTTGCAATTGAATCTATGTCGTAAATTTTTACTGTAATAATTATCGATTATTTTAAGTAGTATACGGTTTTGGATCGTGACTCCAAACCAATAGAAAATCAACTTTGAAGATAGGGGCCCAAAAGTTAAGCAATACAAATCTCACGACTGAAAGCATGTTTGCGGGTCAAACAATAAATGGGTTGCAAATGAGGCATAAGCAGGTTGACAGTCATTGCCATTAGTGTACCATACAGATCCGTTACTGGCTTTCCCTGTGTGCTAACTTAATGCATTTCTACCTATTTACAGATTAGGAATTAATCTTATTGGATAAACAGTTGGCTACTGCATTGGTAAGTATTCTGCTCCTACTATATTGTGTTCTGTTTTCAGTCATATTCTGTTTCTGTATACACTTATAATTTTTGAACTACCTTCCTCATATTACCTGTTGATGATATCGTTATACACCTGTATCTACTTAACTAACCTTAATGAATATTGACCACAATTTACTATCCACGTAGGACATTTATCGCGTACATGTATGAGTGATTATTCACTTTTAGAACATAACCTTTGGTAGCCTCTCTACCTTAGGTAGGGGTATGGTTGTTTACGTTTCAACCTCCCCCATACACCGTCTTAAATAGTATTGGGACCCGTAACCTGTGTAAGACGGTATTGGGTGTTACCTTACCTTACCTATATATTTGGTTTTAACTATCTTATAGAGTACTTGTCAATGAACTATTGCAGTCTTGTTAAATCTTAAACGTATGTGCAGATTTTTGGCTGATGGAAATTTGAAGTTGGGAGCTTCAGTTTTACGTCAAGACATTTTGAATATCATATCAGTACCATCAACTTCTAGTGGCTTATTTCTTTTGAGGACCCGAACCACCTCTAATGGGTATATTAGACGTTAGTAGGACTTGATTAGGAATTTTGTTTCGTTCTAAATGATTTCTGGCTGTGCCATGAAACTGAACTGTAAAGAAGTGTTGCACGTGTTTTTTTTTTTGAAAAGCCTAATGTGGAATCTTTATCAATTGATCAGATGGTTATGGTGGCCAACTAAGCTATTCGTTATGATACTTTTCTAATTCTGAAATCTCCAATGCTTCCCCTTGTTCCCACTCTGAGCTGTTGTTAAAGCTATATCATGCGGGTTTTAGTTTTCGGACTTCTGGTTTTATAATGTACATGATTTACCATAAATTTTCATCTCATATTTGCAAAGATGACTTGGTTCCCCAAAGAAATATATAAAAATTAGCTTCTTGTTGGTGACTTTTTAGATCAACTAAGGCTTATAACGAAATAATATACATCTAGTGTTATTGTATTACTAGCTTGTCAATAGGAAGCTCTACTAAATTTAACTAAACAACAATGTCGATGTAGTATAGTGGTAAGTATTCCCACCTCTCACGCGGGTGACCCGGGTTCGATCCCCGGCAGCGGCGCAATTTTTTCTTGTTTTTTTGTTTCAAAAAGGTTTACGAACAAAATAAAAACTGGCTTCGCCCGGGTTCGAACCGGAGACCTTCAGTGTGTTAGACTGACGTGATAACCAACTACACCACGAAACCTTGCTGAAATTGTTTATTTATAAGGAGTATTAAACCGAATTGGAGTTTTGAGTAAGTTTCTTCAATATAATAAAGCTGTACCGAATTGCGTTTGACAGTAAACATACCCGTGTTCCCTGTGTTGTGTTCTTGTTCCAGCAAGTGTGTGCGCACCTCTCATTAACTTCAGAAGGTTCTAGTTACACTAGTAATAAGTAGTTTTAATTTGGTAGGATTACTAAGCCTCAGTTTCCCAAATTCCATGGCAAACTTATGTAAAAAGTTGGCTGTATAAAAGTTCTTCAGTGTAGAGCACGTTGATGACTTTAAGATCAAACTAGCATTTATTCACTTTTATGATAGTGTTTTAGTTTGGCACCAGCACTTTGAGAAGCTTAGTGGTGAGCTTGTGACTTGGGAGAAGTATAAACAACTTTTGCTTGATAGATTTGCTATTGACTTTGAGGATACCTTATCTGGGCTTAAGAAACTTAAAGTATGATTCCATTGTACATAAGTACCAAGAGATGCTTGAATTTTTGTTTAATAAGGTGGAATTGTAATTGATATCTTATCAGGGGCTGTTTGTGAAGGACAGAAATGTGAGACAACACAGAACTTTGTATTATTATTTCTGAAGTTGCCATAAACTTACAGACATAACACACTTTTATACTACATACCAAAGTTCTGGAAGATACTAAAATACAACTGACACTTGCCCAAAACTACCAAACACAACTGATATAAAACTACTAATACATAACTACTTATTAGAACTGCTTATTTAAAATTCAAACATAAAAAGGCTGTGACTTCACTTTCCAGCAGCTGCTACTTGTGACTTGAGTTTATGTCTAACAGGAATTGCCTGAAGTTCATGCTATAAGCTTGTTTTTTTAGAGGAATGCCTCAATCTATCTCTTTGCCTACAAATCTTGCCAAATCCTAAACATGGGAATAGAGGAAATGGTTATGGGATCAGGGGACGGGTGACTTCTCAATGGTCTCAATACACTCCTTTAGCCGTACCAACAAATAAGTTGACCTCAGTGCCAATGACACCTACTAGGAAGAATTTGTCACAAAAGGATTTTGATGAAAAGAAGAGCAAAAGGCATGCATTTGATCAAAAGTTTGTGACTAGCCACAATTGCAGTGGACAAGCTTTTGCAGTAAAAAGTGACTAGATTCTATTCTTAACAGATTGAATTGTTCTAAAATACTAGTATACTACTCCAAGTCGATCTCCAACACATTGAAATGTGATCATGATTCATGAACCAAGTTCTGGATTAAACTAACTTGAAATTTACGAGATGGTTGATATGTAAGATGATGGAAATTGGAGGAACGTTTTTCACTCATAAACAAGTATTTATTTACATGATAAATGATGAATATGAGTTTAACAATAACATTACCTCATATATATCGTGCTTTATTCTTACTTTCAGCTTCCATAAGTGTTAAAACTAAATAAAGTCATACAGCCATCAAGTCGTTGTAGTATAGTGGTAAGTATTCCCGCCTGTCACGCGGGTGACCCGGGTTCGATCCCCGGCTGCGGCGCAATTTTTTTTTATTTTTTTTGTTTCAAAAAGGTTCACCAACAAAATAATGTTTGGCTTCGCCCGGGTTCGAACCGGAGACCTTCAGTGTGTTAGACTGACGTGATAACCAACTACACCACGAAACCTTTGTTGAATTTATTTATTTATAGAGACTATTTAAATAAAATAAACTTACAAAAGCAACAATTTTGACCCTTTCTTACCGGAGAGAAAGTTCGATCAAGATTCAAAGTCAAAAACACAAATATAAATTCATCTTTTACTATCCTTCAAAGTCAATATTATAGGATTGGAAGCATGTAAATTCATTGTAACTGATTACTGATCATATTTTTATTTGCATATCTGGTGCAGGACCCGGCCTTCTTATGCAGTCAAATGTGATTGGAATGTTCTAAAAGTGCCACAGTACAAAATCAACATCTTGTGCCACAAGTTTCCAGTCAATGGTAGGCTCCAGTTACGTGTTTCAAATCTTTTTTGCTACCATTAACATAACATATATATACAAGTCCCCTTCAAAGCCCGTGTAACTAGTTTACAAATATTTTTCACCAACTTTAAATCCATTTTCAATTCGCTATTTCTCATTCATATTCGAGCTAGCTGCGACATTTGGCTAAGGAAATCATGGAAAGTTCAAGGCAGTCTATGATTCCGAGCTATCTATACTCGTCTTCCCTTAGAAATGGATCAAGATTTGATCATGTAATGGAGGACACGTTTTCTACGGTTCCAGCGTCATTGGATGTTGAAGAAAGAGGTTTCGTGGTGCAGGCTCCTACCGAGCCTGGAAAAATCAAGATGTTTTCCCCTGCTTATTATGCGGCGTGTACTGTTGGTGGTGCTTTGTGTTGTGGGCCAACTCACATGGCTGTTACTCCACTTGATCTTGTCAAATGTAATATGCAGGTGAATCTTCCTTTGCGCTTATGTGTTGTGCAGTATGACGTGTGTGCAGGGGCGGAGGCAGGGAGGGGTCAAGGGGGTCGTCTGACCCCCCGAGCGAAAAAATTGTAGTATAAATTTTTGAAAATATTCGGATTTTTTTAATTATTTGACCCCCTAAGAACCATTTTGTAGTGGTTTATAAAATATATCAAAGTTTGACCCCCGAGGCAAATTTTCTGGCTCCGCCCCTGCGTGTGTGAGTGTGTGATTATCAGTTTTAATGAGATATCGAATATGAAGTATGTTGTTATAAATGAAACTTTAGGAAAGGAAATAAGTTGAGGTTTGTCCCACTTGGGTGGGTGTGAATAACGTTTATGGTTTTATAAGTCGGAGGCATAAATTGTGAAATCAAGTACTCAAGCCATTCACGTCTACATAGTTATATATATGTGGATGGATGCATATTTTTTTTTTACCTATAACTAGGTTACTATGGTTGTCGATATTTTAACAACTGTTACTCCAGGGCAACTCTACTATGGCTTATGGAATAATTATTATGCATACTTTTCTTAAGGAAATTGTAGTCACGGAAGGGTGTTTCGTGTGAGAATTGTTAAGTTGGTGAACCAACTCTATGTGATCTTTAAAGCTCTTCGTCTTGCCTTTCTGAGTTTTGCTGCCTTGTTATTATTATTGGTGTGAGGAACTTATTTGCAAACAAGTTTGGGTCAAATCAGGCAGTACTTCTGGTCTCGCCGTAGTACCTTGAGAAATTTGCTTGAAAATTTCAATCGGGTACTATTAAGCTTACCTTTAGAGTAAGAAATTATTGTGTGGTTTTTGTGCAACAGTTTTATGAATTCGGGTAAAAGATGGGGTAACCATAGTAGTATAGTACTCATCTGCTATAATTGTTTGAAATTAGACGGCAAATCTTTAAGGGAACCATGTCAAACACTCGGCTATATTGTTTGAAGATTAGTGTTTCGTTTTTTCTTCTGTAAATTTATAATCTGTATCATGTTTCCGATTTTACTATCATTATCAAAAAACATGTTTTTTTTTAAATAGTTCCATATTAATGCATAAATATAATTTAACTCTCTTCAGATTGACCCTACAAAGTACAAGAACATCTCTTCGGGCTTTGGGGTACTACTTAAAGAGCAAGGAGTGAAAGGATTCTTTAAGGGTTGGGCACCCACCATGATCGGCTACAGTGCACAAGGCGCTTGCAAGTATGGTTTCTACGAGTATTTCAAGAAAACATACGCTGACATTGCTGGTCCTGAATATGCAACCAAGTATAAAACGTTGATTTACCTTGCTGGTTCTGCATCTGCTGAAATTATTGCTGACGTTGCCCTTTGCCCGTTTGAGGCAGTTAAGGTTCGTGTTCAAACACAACCTGGATTTGCCAAAGGTTTGTCTGATGGCCTTCCGAAGATTATCAAAGCTGAAGGCGTTGCAGGGTATGGTTATTGTTTCGATAAACTTAGAATATTTTAGCATAGTTGTTCCTATGTATCCTATATCATTGATTTTTAATTTTTATTGTACAGGTTATACAGGGGGCTAACTCCTCTTTGGGGGCGACAAATTCCATGTGAGTTCACAATCGCTAAATCTTTGAATTAACCGATTTTATAGGCATGCCCGTATCTTGAAAATTTACATATGGACATAGATGATCATCTTGAAGTAGCCGATTTTAGGAGCGAACATGCAATGTTTGGCATTCACTCCCTGCTTATTGCATTGTTTCAAATCATATAAGCTATTTTAAACATTTATTGTAAAACGGCTTATTTACTTACTATAGAAGCTAAAGACTCAAAATATGCAGGTAAACAAATATTTCCTAGCAAATAAGCACATTATAAAATACAATCTTTAACATGCTCTTAAGTCTCAGTTTATCACATCTACTCTCTTTTTGTAGTCTGTTTTAATATAGTCGATCATCTTGATGCTTTTTAAGAGAAAATAATGGTTATTTCATTACTTAATGTAAAATATTTGATCCAATATATTACAAACTATTATTTACATTAGTGTTAGATGACAAATGGGCAACAAGGACCGCTAGCCCCATTTTGGATTGGAAAACTCTAATCTTATGAAAAACTACATTTGTCGATCTAGGGGGCATAAAATTAATGTTCATAACCCGTTGAACTTTATTAACCCTCTTGATTTCTAAATGTTTTTTACATTAACCTATCATTTTTAAGACGTAATGCCAAACACCACTTTAATTAGTTACCAAGGAATACCTTGTTTTTCAGATACAATGATGAAGTTTGCATCTTTTGAAACGATTGTGGAGATGATGTACAAGCATGCCATCCCGACCCCAAAAGAGCAATGTAGCCAAAGTGTTCAGCTTGGAGTGAGCTTTGCTGGCGGTTATTTGGCTGGTATATTATGTTCGGTTGTTTCTCATCCGGCTGATAATTTGGTCTCTTTCCTCAACAATGCACAGGGTGCTACCGTTGGAGATGTGAGTATACATTTATATCATTATATGTCCTTACTTTGACTATACAATTCCAAGAAAACAAGCAATACGGGTCATATGTGTCTTCTAATGAGCAAAATGATGAACTAAATGGAAACATGTTAAATAGGTCAAACTTGTTAGAAGTCATACGGAGTTGTTTTTTATGCTTAGAACTTACAGTATGCTTGCAAAAAACATGTGTCACGAAAAATACTACTTGTAATGCTTATGGGTGTTTGTTTCGGCTTAGATGGGGCTTATGAAATATAAGCCGAAATCAAATAAGCTCATAAGCCGAATCAAACACCCCCTATGCAATGATATTCTTAACACACCAAGTATTTTGAAGAAATTTTCGACTTGTTTAAAATACGTGTTTTGACCCGTTACCCAACCCGCTGGACTTGTCTATATTGCATGTATCCTGACATGATCTGTGAAACTTGTGTTGCAGGCTGTCAAAAAGCTCGGTTTGTGGGGTCTCTTCACTCGTGGTCTTCCTCTTCGTATCGTTATGATTGGAACACTTACCGGAGCACAATGGGGTATCTATGACGCTTTTAAAATATTCGTTGGGCTGTAAGTATTTTTTTTCCCTGTAAAACACATTTCAAACAGTATTTTCTACATTCTGTTAATGATCCAAAACTCAAGTCCTGGTGTTTTTCTCTTCTGTCATATATGTAGGCCAACTACTGGTGGTGCTGCTGCTCCTCCGGTTGCTGCAAACTAAACCATCAATCTCGAAAAAGTGAGGTGATTTTGCAGATGAAAGGATACAATGAACCATATATAACTAACCACGTGTGAGGAATTAATTAAGCACCATTTTGTTTGTTATATTTATAGTCCATTACATTACTGGAACTAAACCGTAATAATAGGTTAATTTATTAAGCACCATTTCATGGCTTTGATCAAGTTTGTTAAGCATGGTGTATATTGGCAAGAGGCCAACGGATGAATACTATATTCCATTTGTTACTGTTCTTTTTTTACTTATACAACTGGTTATCGGATATGACAACCTAATTTTAAATTTGTTATGGAAATAGCAACATGCTCCTAGTATTTGATATATAAGGATTGTTTCAAAGTAGTGTTAGGATACAAACACTAGTGCTACAACTTCCTGTTACCACTAATGTTGCCAAACAAACATATCTGGTTTGTCCGCAATTGTTTAACCTTTTACTAGCAAAGTGTTTTAGGTTACAAAATAACATGGTAATTATAAGATTCACTTTAATAGTTTAAAGATAAGCAATACAATAAGCAAAGTAAATAATGCACAATTAGTTTTTAACGTTTCACTATTGTTAGAAGTTGATAAAAATAATAAACAAGAAGTTTTTGCCGAAAAAAATTCCTTGTTAGATGGCAATTTTAAGGTGTTCTTTCTTTCAGTAAAACTAAATGTCAAGCTATAGTCTGTAATTAAACTCAAGTTGCGATAGAAAAGCACGTGGGACACAACCAGCCAATCGTTTAAACAATCACAATATTACCTGTCTGTCAAGTTGAGAATGGTAATACTGGACGTCCCGAAAACCTTCAAAATTGAACAAAACGAATATTGAAATGTATAGAACTTAACGAGCAACTTTAATTATGAACAACTTTGAACACTTTTTGGTTAAAAAAGGAGGAAGAAATTGCTAAAAAGAAGACAAAAGAGGATGACCAATTGTTAACGGTGTAAAGTGTCATGGATAACGGATACGCCTGACCAAAGTCACATGGAACGCGGTACGCTTCGGTACGAAAACGGGAAACGGGTACGCGATACGCGGGGTTCTTAAAATTCGGTACGCACGGGGTTGGATCATTTCGGTACGCTCCGGATCGTTTGGTACGGTGTACCATAAAATTTGGTACGATGAACCCGATTCGGTACGGTGTACCAGATTAATAATCAAAATATATTTCTAAATTAGCATACATATAAGCCAAATATTCATACAATATATGAATAATCAAAAGATTGTTTAATATAGATTTGTGATAGTTTGAATTCTGAAACATATACCCAAAAGATGATCAGAATTACATGAGATAACAGATCATCATAAACAATTCATGCTACATCAGATGCTATTATTGATAAAGAGAAATAATTGTACTTTAAGATATAATTAATTTAAGCTTAGTGGATAATTGTACAGGTTTATTTAGGTTTATTTTGGTACGACGTACCGCTTAACATTGGTACAGCGTATCGAACCATATTGGTACAGCGTACCGAACCATATTGGTACGACGTTCCGCTTCACTTCGGTACGCTGATTGATGTTGTTCGGAAACGCAAAAAATAGCGTACCAGAACGCGTTCCCGAGCGTTTCGAGTCGCGATCGTACCGCGTTTGGGTACGCACGATCCGAAACGCGAAACGTGACCGAGTCAGCGTTTCCTGTGACGTTGCGCCTGACACAAAATGTATTATGAGAGATAGGTGGTTCACATAAACGTGCGATAGTTTTAACGATATACCACAAAGTTGAGGAAAGTTTAAGGGAGTTTGCGATAACACGCTATCTAGTCTTCATGGAAAGTTTAAGGGAGTTTGTGATAACACGCTATCTAGTCTTCATTTAAAATGGACCATGTTTTCATCATTTAATGGAGGATACGTTATCTTCAGGTCCGATGGCATTGGATCGGATGCTAAGAAAAGAGGTTTTGTGGTACAGGCTCCCAGCAAGCCTAGTAAGGTTAAGATGTTGTCGACTGCTTATTATGTTGCGTGTACTATTGGTGATGCTTTGAGTTGTGGGCTAACTCGCTCATTCTACCGAATATTAATAATTCATGGATTAACTGTTAGCCTTTATTTAAATATGGTTTTTCTCAATTTTGGAACTCAAATAATTTAGAATCGAGTTGTTGATATGAATAAAATGTTTATATATTCCTTGATGAGAGTTGTGTAACATATAATGAGTATTCAAGAAAAATAGTGTGAATGATAAGTGTGTGGAATCTATCTTAAGGAAATGAGTTAAGTTTGTCCCACATTGATGGGAGAACAAAAAGTTAATCGATTTATAAGTGGAGGCATATACATTACATTCAAAATCTGTATCTTCCGAAGTATAATATATATCGGTAGATGTGATTTTTTTTACCTGCGTGTTTAACAATAACCTAGGGCGAATACTGTTGGTGGTACTTCGTGTAGTGTTGGTGGCACTGGCAGCATTGATTGTAAAGTGACAATTTGGGCATAACCTTGTACTTTGAGTTAGTATATTGTTAATTCGAATTAGTATTTCTGCTATGAATTAGAATTCCCAGTTTCTTCTTTTATACACTTATTAGCTGAGTCATTGCCCCAAGCTCAAAGACACTTTCCAAGTATCCCAACCCCTTCTTTTATACACTCCACGTGCTCTTCATCTTACATCCTCTGGTTGATGCGGGATAAGTTGAT